>CM024637.1:18238729-19648755 GCA_014182715.1 Eucalyptus cloeziana
TTTTGTTTGAACATGTAAGTATGTTGTATATAGGTGAAGAACTTGTAAATAATCCAGGTTGATTTTTGTAAGCCCAAATGTTTTTAACAGGAAAGTAATGAAGCTTCTCATGATCTTTATCTATGATCATAGTTGGATTGTCTAATATTAGTTGACAGGACTATTGTAGAGTAACCTTGTGATATAAAGTTTAGATCTTAAAATATTCATGTTATACATGCTAACTTTTAAGGGTTGACACTATAGTCCGATATTTGAAATAAATAAGTCCTGCAAGATAATAATCGATGTAATATCTGCTTGCGCTTAGTACGTGATGCTACTGGGACGTCATATTTTTTGTGCAATTGACCCATGGTCGATTTATTTCGAGCCACAATGTACATCTTCGACACATTGGCGACTCTCGGTTGTCGTGAAAATCTCGATGTTTCAAATACGGGTACAAAGTACCAAAATGACAGGAAAAATCGGTCTAGTGCCGATCGACGAGAATTTTGCAATATGGTGGAATCACCCACACTTTGATCACATATCTCTATCGAATCAGCCTATCTCTGATCTTTGATCGATTTTTAACTGTGTTGTAATGACTCTTGCATACTAGCACGGTCGAGCAGTCGATTCCTAGTCGAATTCTCAAGTATATTGCATTAAAATCCCTTAATGGCTTCACCAGATAACTAGTTATCTTGTGAGTGACCAGCTCAAAGAATAGAACTATAGGCATGTCGATAAAAAGCTTGACTCATTCAAATGAAAACAAAATCTAAAATTCAGGATGTCACATAAGTAGCATCGACACAAACACGTGACATGTAAAACGACACGACACGACACGCTAAAATGTCGTTTCTCAAACAATAGAGAATTTTGACGTATTGAGACATGTTGTATATTAAATGTATATTTTTATATATACAGAATTTATAATTATTTCAATCAAATTAATTTGATTAAAATTTATAAATAAATAAATAATAAAAATGCTTAGGATGAATTTACACTACAAATATTAATCCACCATTTATTAATATCATTTATTATTTTAATTTGACAAATTCAACTCTATTCCAACAATCCATATAACTTAGAGGAAAAAAAAACAAGTAATTCACATTATGGACTAGCGTGCTAGACATCTTGGACGGTGAATTGTGTATAATAGGAACTAAGAGTTCAAAATAGAAGAGAAGATTATATTTTTTGCCCCATTTATTTTTTTATTGATTTTTACTTTTCACATTTTTACATTTTGATTTCTTATATATTGAAAATTTTTAAAATTGACCTTGTGTGTCAGAATTATGTGTCGGAAACTCACATGTCGAAATTCCAACTCAAGTGTCAGAGAGTGTTCGGAAAGTTGACCAAGTGTTGGTTTTTTCCGACATGTATTGACCAAGTGTCGGAAAGTGTCCGGGAGTGTCATAGAGTGTGGATATGTGTTGGAATGTCCAACACGACACAAAAGCTCTTGAAGAGTGTCAGTGTTTCCTAGGTGTCTACTAGGCGTTATCCTCATTATCCAGTGTTCCCGATTAGGTTCCGACTTTATCTCCTCATGTCCAC
The DNA here is from genome assembly GCA_014182715.1 of Eucalyptus cloeziana. Lineage (NCBI taxonomy): Eukaryota > Viridiplantae > Streptophyta > Magnoliopsida > Myrtales > Myrtaceae > Eucalyptus > Eucalyptus cloeziana. Next base: position 18,240,302 of record CM024637.1, read on the forward strand.
CTAAGAGTAGTGTCTACTAAGTGTCATTCTAGTTGTTTAGTGTCATTAATTGGGTTCCAACATTGTGTCCTTGAACTTATTTGAAAGTAGTGCTTTCTGAGAACTTTTGTTAATACCTAGTATTGTCGATTCATCTGCGGTATTATATAAAACACTTTAATTTAAATGGGCTTTTATTATTATGTTAAAGTGGGTTTAGATTGAATCATTGATTAGATTTTGACATTGATTATCATTGGTTTTGAGCATGTTAAGTGACTCCTTTAGATTCGGGATTATATAATATATAATGTTTCATTCACATTTGACTCTCTTTATCCAAAATTAATACAGAACTTGAGTCTACTTAATATATATATATATATATATATATATATATATATATATATATATATAACACTTGGTGAAATGTACTTCGTTGCAGGATTTAAAATAAATGAAATAGGGGCCAAATTTGGTACTGAATGAAATTTGGTGCTAAGGAGATAAAAAAATTTTGGGCTTTGAAACTCAACTAAAAGTTAGTAGTCTTTTTTTTATAAAAAAACAAAAAATATATATTTGAGTTGTTTGATGCTTTCTAAGGGAATTGGTCCTTGTTTGCTATCGAAGGTGCTGAGAGAATTTTTTCATGATATATATATATATAGATTTCTATTGACTAAACCAAAGAGCTATACAGCAAGGTGAACTCAGCACCAAAACTTACACTCAAGAGACAAACAAGTCCAAAGAGTGGAAGGGTGCCAAGAGCAAAAGAACATAAAGACAAAAGGGAAAGCCCGTAGCAACAAACAAACAAGACAACCCGCTAAAGAGAAGGATCCGGCACAACATAAGAGAAAATGGAAAGGTCAATTCCCCAACTGCGTTGAATCCTCCTATTTCTTGTGGTGTCCACAACGTTGCTAAAAGTTAAGGCCTTGTCCTTGATGACTTTGATGAGGCGGTTCTTCAAGGCCGGGACCGCCAAGGCTTGCTGATTAAAGAGTATGTAGTTCCTCTTCTTCCAAATCACATGGCACAGGGCTGCAAAGGAGAACCTGTGGCATTCGGAAATTTTATCAACCCTCGAATATGCGGCGGTCCCTGACTGATCAACGGAAGTATCGTCAGATGGTGTCATTGGTATCATGTACGAACACCATTTTATTTCATTGATAGACCGATATATCAGGTTTAGTAAGGCTTCGATCGTTGAATGGACTATTGTCATGTCGAGAGACACATTACATAAGGCCATTGGTAAACCCAATCTCAATCGTATAGTTTGCCGATCTTGGAAAAAAAAATGACGATATGTTGCGAATTGACGAAATTATTATCGAAATTCGTCGGTACCACATCCGACTCCGCTAACCGTGTGTGTGTGTGTATACACTTGTACTGATGACGCTATGCAACTGTACCACCTGAGTATACGTGAAATAAGAAAAAGAATTTGGACTTTAATACATGAATTGCTTAGTGAGCCAAGAAGGGAATTAAACCATGTATAAGCAACATGCATACACGTTTGGGGAGGAGGGTTCGTCCACGTCCAAGCTGGCCCCAATTTTTCCAATTGGGTCGACATTTGAGTCAACCATGAAGAAGAGGCGGTGACCGAAGCTTGGCTGGGTGATGCCACGTTGCTGGCGTATGGATACCCAGCGAAATGCACAGGGAGGCATGCTGAAGACACGTCCATTCTAGCTGTCCGTTTCCCTTGTAGCCACCGAAACACGTCTCTCTTTTGTTGACTGGTTTTAACAAAACCGGTGATCTTGTGCTCGTGAAAGTGGGTAACCGAGAGAGGAAGAGAGATAGAGAAAAAGGAAACCAGCGAGCGAAGAGAGAGCTTGAGCGAGAGAAACCGAGAGAGTGAGTCGGCGAGAAAAGAAGAAGCAGATTAGTCCCTGCCGTGCATGCGCCTTGCCACCGTCAATGCCGTTCAAGCTCGCCATCGCTGAGCCACGCACTCCTTGCCGTCGAACTGTAGGACATCAAGGCAAGTAGAAGTTCTTCAATCTATGTTTTTCTTGCTGTTTTATCTAGTGAAGAGTGGGTAGATGTGAGGAAATGTGAGATTTGGAGCTGCATGTCGTTTGTGATGAATGAGATGAAGCTGGCCGAGGTATTGGAGCAAGAATAGAGCAAGTTTTTGGTGGATTTTGCTTTTAAATCGAAATGAGAACTCAAGGATTTAGCTATGGTGAATTTTTGAGAAGTAAAGAGGTTGTATTGTGGTGTAATGAGCTTATAAATCTTGGCTGTGGAAGTTGGATGTGGCACCCCCAAACGGCTAAGGTCGCCACAAATACCTATCGCTCTACCTATTGAATATCAGTTACTTGTTCTTAAAAAGGGGCTTTAAGGAAAACCCGGGGTTTTGTAGGCACATTTTTTTTTTTGAAAAGGTAATTTAGCGCAGCTCATAGCGAAATCAAAGACAAGTCTCACCATCCCTCTACTCTCTTAGCGATTATACAATGCACACCAACTACACATTGAAGGAAAACATAAAGCCGAGCCACTTTTATTTACATTTTCAGGATGGACATCTTGGGTCGGTATAACCAAAAGTGCCAAGGCTTTTTCACTAACTTGGCTACAACTCAAAAGAGAGATCATTGACCCCCTATATCGATCGTGTATAACCTTCCATCTACAAGTGTCAGCTATTCTCCAAAAAGTGTCAACTCCCTCTCCTCACGTGGGCCATCACACCCATCCAGGTGCATCGGGCGGTGGCGGCCGCAACATCCCCAGCATCACTCCGTCACGACGCACATGGATGGACAAAAACTCCTAGATGACTAGGCCCCCAGCCAGGCCCACGTCATACATCACCAGCACCCAAACCCATATGAACACCAACCCAGGGATGGTGACGCATACGTGCTCCATGCACTCGACCTCCACGTCAGATGGAAGGCCGTAAAAAGTACCGCGCGCGACCGGAAGGAGAGTCATCTCTCTAATCTGAAATGTTAGTCCCCAAAGGGGTGAGTACAACCACTCAGCAGGTAAAAGATCCATTAAACTAGTCAATGCATCAAACAGAGCAGTCATGTAATCATAGAGTACATATAGTTCATACATATCAATCATGTCTCACCTTTGGGTCATGCATATTACATCAAAACAGTCATGTCTACATGTCACCATACCATTTGCACATACCACTATGCACTTATACATATTACATCATACCACCATGCATACATGTCACCATACCATGTACACATATTACTATGCACTTACCATGTGCACATATCACTATGCACTTAAACATGTTACATCATATAGTCATGCATACATGTCATCATACCATGTGCACATATCACCATGCACTTAAACATGTTACATCATACAGTCATCATACTATGTGCACATATCACCATGCACTTAAACATGGTACATCATACAGTCATGCATACATGTCACCACATTATGCATGATTCAATTTCAACTCATGTTTATCAATTGGATCACCACATTTCTCTCTCTCTTTTTTTTTTCTTTCCCGAGACAAGTAATTGCATCCCACATTTTTATCTCTCGCACCCAACCTGGCATAGCGAGAAACCTCCGGCACACACCTCCGGGCATCCGGCACACACACTCCGGGTATCCTGACACTCCCGGGGCATCGTCGGCTCACACCTCCGACGGTATCCTCATTACAATGCATATTCTCATATATCTCATTTTCAATTTTACATTTGATGTAACAATGCCAATGATTGAAATCAGCCTTTTTGAAATCATGGAATATGCATTGGGAAAAGTATCATAAGATGCAATGGTTTTAAAAAGACAACTTTCTTTGAGTTCATGAAAGTTCATCAATCCTTTGATGTCATATGAAATGTATAAATGTCATCACATCATTGCATGAGTAATAATCCAAAATATCATGATTCACACAACAATTTCAATAACCAGTAAATAACACAATTTCCAGCTAAATCAGAATGCGTACAGTCCGTATATCACAAGAAAAGGATTTTTAGCCTTACTCATGCACAGTTTTTTTTTTTAAACATTTTCGATTAAATACCTAAATGACCTTCAAAATTTATGAAATTTGAACATGTGATAGTTAAGACATAGAAGCAGATACTTCATGCAGAACACTTCACCGAGAGATCCTCACATAATTCAATACAGACCACGCATCACAGCATTATTAATTCTGTCTGTTCATCTTGCACAGCTTTTGAAACATTTATGGTTAAATATCCAACTGACCTTCAAAAATTATGAAATTTAACTATGTTGTAGACAAGACATAGATAAAGATATCTCATGAAGAACACTTTTCTAAAAGAAATTTGTACAAAATGGTATAGACCACGCATTGCAACATCACCAAGTCCGAGTGGTCAAATTGCACCGTTTTCAAAACATCTTCGATTAAATAGTCAAATGACCTTCCAAAATTACGAAATTTAACTATGTTGTATACAAGACATAGATAAAGATATCTCATGCAAAACACTTTTCCAAAAGAAATTTTTACAGAATGGTATAGACCACGCATTGCAACATCACCAAGTCCGAGTGGTCAGATTGCACCATTTTCAAAACATCTTCGATTAAATCGGCAAATGACCTTCAAAAATTACGAAATCTAACTATGTTGTAGAAAAGACATAGCGGAAGATATTTTATGAAGACATCGAAGTTAGATTCACTTTAGATAATTAATTACAAACGGTTAAAACTTCTGTTTCTAGTATCGAAATTTTCAGATCTTACCTTCTTTAACGAATGACAGTTTCACCTACTTGTTATTGTTTGTTTTTTCTCAAATTTGAGTATGTTATACTCCAAAGAGTCCTCTACAACTTTCATTTAGAGGTTGAAGCCAAATTTCAAGTAGAACCTAACATGCAAGTCCCTAGAACATCCTAGGTCAAGCTATTTTCTCAAGAACAGTCCATTAAACTAGAGTATTACACTCATCACCTCAATATTTCGCATTCCACACCTCCGAAAATCATCACAAACCAAACACATACATCAAACACAACATGCAAGAGTAGATCACGGATCCCACTTGCCTCTAGACCGAGCAAATGGCGAGCACATGGTTGTGACGGACGGCGACGCACGGCTTCTCCTTCTTCCTCCTTCCTTTCTTCCCTTCTTCCTTCTCTTTCTCTCCTCTCTTTCTCTCGGTCGAACTCTCCTTTCCCTCTCTCCACCGTGCGACCACCTCTCTCTCTCTCTTGCTTAAACCAGCCACTTCCCCCCTCCCCCTTAATTTCTTCTCTTCCATCATTAGCCATCATTATAATGCATGGGTGACACTTGGCCATCACCATGGGACACATGGGGGAGGCATGCAACCGGACTCCCCCCTCCCTCTCTTCCTTCACACAACAGCCCTTTATGGGCTTAGGGGCCAGCCCTCTTGGCCCATCTTAGGCCCAACACTCTTGGGCCTAAGACCCAATCTTAATAAAATCTGAAATTAACCCTTTTAAAAACCAACAAAATCCCTATTTAAAACAAAGTACTAAATTACAAAATTAGATGGCTAAACACTTGAAATCATGAATTCATGAGTTCCAATTCATAATACAATAACGGCGCATCCATCGCCTATCCATAACTCATGGCATACTTAGGGATTTTCATAAGATTCTAGGATGCCACATTGGATACCGAAACTCAAAGTATAGGAAGAGTCCTCTTTAGGCTAGTGAACTGTTTTCGCAAGAACGGCATGACCACCGGTGATTTCTCGATTTTTCTGGACTTTTATAGCCAAAATTTGATTTCGAAGTCTTAATGAAAGTTGGAGAGCACATCTGTGAGAATAACATATTAAGAATTTAGCATAAATGGACAAGATTTAGTCGATGAAATGATTTTTATACGGAAATGCTAAATCAGGAAATTTTACAGAAACTGTAGCAAGAAATACCGAAGTTTTTCCTCTAGATATGTATGGAATTTTATTTGGTATTCTTCATGAAATTTTTTCCTTTAGGTCTCATTAATAATGTGTCAACATTTCATAATTTTATGAGTCTGTTTAGTATTTATTTCAAAATTTCTACCAAAACCGTGCATTGTAAAAATCAGGCCATTCTGTTCTTGAATTTTCACCAAAGTGTCCGAAAGTGAAGGTGTTTTGAATGGCTATGTGATATGATGGTATTGGTTGAGGATATTTGTGCAATATTAAGATTGGATAGTGAATGCATGAAATGGATTGTTCTTGACATTGGAAAGGATTATTGTAAATTTAAAATGTTAAATTGTTGCCATTGGACCCTCAGGTCAACGATGCCCCGGGAGTCGGGATGCCTTGTGGATGCTCGGTGGCCCTATGGTACCCCAATCCTATATGGTCGTCACAATGCGCTTTCCACTTTGATCCTTATCTTGAAGGACTATAAGTCCTAAGAGATTGTTATTTACTTTTTACGGTCCCAGTGCAAAATAGAAAGTAGAGCGACAGTGACTTCACATCTCCCCAATCCATTCATATCGAAATGATGCACACATACTAAATATTTTTATAAGATAAACCAAACACTTTTATTTATATAACTTGATGGGCAACATGAGTTGGAACTACAAAAGGCCAAGGCTATCTAAAACTCGGCTATAACCAAAAGCGTCCAACTCCATACACGATCATCAGCTTAAACCCATCAGTTAGTGCCGACAGTCAAAAAGTTTCACTAGCTACCCATCGCTCGGGGTCGATCACACCCAACCTGGTCCATCGACTGGTGGCGGCGGCAGCATCCCCATCATGATCCCGTCACGGCGAATGTGCAGAGATAGGAACTCCTGCACCATAGGGCCTTCAGGTAGGCTCACATCATACATAAAAAGCACACAGACACGGACGAACACCAGCCCCCACACCCCAACACAAATGTGCTCTGAACACGAGCACTCGATGTCGACCGACACGCCATAGAAGGTGTCACGAGAGACGGGTAGCAAAGGCATCTTAATCTGAAATGTTAGTCCCCAAATGGGATGAGTACAGCCACTCAGCAACAAAAGATTCAACAAGCTATATCGAGCATAACAATTAGCATTTAATTTTATACTAGATAAACAGGGTAGAAAATCAAAGGGTAATAGGCATTAATGATATGGAAATTTTCAATATTAAGACAATTGCAATCTCATAAAAATCATGCGTCACATAACCAAATCATATATAATTTATTTAGCCTTTGAAAATTTTCATTCCCTAGAGGACCAATGTTTGCGTCCCTCTAGGCATTCGCATCCACCTTGGCATCGCGAAAACCTCGGGCATTTATCCACCAAGGCCACCGGGCATCCGGAGCATATCATGCCTCCAGGCATCTCGTACCCCACCTAGCATCACGAGGATAAATCTCCGAAGCTCACCATGAGGATGGTTGCTCCGCCATCCGGGTTTACGTACCGACAAGCATACAACCGGGCATTCCGAAGCTCCCGGAGCATACCTCCAGCATTCAGCCTCTTAGGGCCAATGGGCATCCACAAGGCATCGATTCTTTCGATCCTTTGGACTTCCCGACTCCCGGGGCATCATTAACCCAAGGGTTCAATGGATAACAATTCACATTGGTATTCACAAATGCATCATCACATGTCAAGCAAGATATCTCATGAACCTTTCATCAATCTCAATATCCCACCATCAGCATAATCATAATCACATAGCAATTCGAGAACTATACTTCATATAGGACAATTTTTATGGAAATCTCGAAACAGCAACTTAATTTCTACAATTGCGCAGTTTTAGTAACAATTCCGAATTAATTACTAAACAGGCTCAGAAAATTATGAAATTTTGACACGTTATCAATAAGACCTAGAGGAACAAATCTCAAGAAGAATACTAGGACAGATTCCGTATGCACCAAGGGTAAAACCTCAATTTTCTTCCTAACCAACATTCTGTAAAATTCCAGATTTCATATTTTCATGGGAAAACTATTTCGATGGTCATAATTTGTTCTTTTTCTCTGAATTTTTTATATGTTATTCATGAAGATGTGTTCTAAAACTTTCATCAAGGGTTTGAAATCAAATTGTTGCCAGATAATTACAGAAAAATTAAAATGTCGCCGGGGTCACACTGTTTTTCACAAAAACAGTCCACAAGTTCACAAAACTCCTCCTATACATTAGATTTCGACCTCCCATCATTATACTCTTTGTCCATACACACATTACACCTTACCACAGCATGATTATCACTAAAATTCCTCATGGTCAGATCTCAAATTCATTTGGTTTCACTTGCAAATTCAAAAATCCAGCACTCACACTTCATGAAATTCGAAATCCAGCACATGCACCTCTTCCACAACTAGTTTTCTTGGTCTAACACCCTCCTACATATCAAAGACTCCACATGCAGCTCTAGTACTCCATCTTCTTCAACTATTTCACTTCTTTTCTAGGCAAAACAGCTTGCAACAACATAGATTGAAGAACAAATTCTTGCCTTGAACTCTCTCACACAAGGGTTGTCCAAAAATTGGAGGTCCGGCGGTCACGGCTTGGCTGGTCGGCGACAGGGTCCGGTGGCGTCGATGGTGGCTGCACGGACACGGTGAGAGGCGGCCCTTCCTTTCCCTCGCTGCCCACACCCACGCATGATTCCTTCTCTCTTTGGCTTGGGTTTCCTCTCAATCTCTCTCTCGGTCTCTCCCTGCTCTCTGTGCGAAGCCCCCTCCCCCTTTGTTTTGTTCTTTGGTTAATTAATTTTCCCCATTTTGCATGTAGGAAATTAAACAATGGATATACAATGGACAAGTGGTCATTGAGGAATAACACGTGGAGGCACAACAAGGACAAGTGTTGGTGTTGAATGGCATGCTCTCCCCCCTCCCCTTTTGCTTCATGCGACACCCTTGGGGTGTTTCTTGGGCCTGCTTGGGTCCGAATTCTTGGGCCCAAGAGCCCATGAAAATGGGGCCCTAATCCCCCTTTTTTTTATTAATTAGTATTCTATCTCTATCCAACTGATTTAATAACAAATTTAGATTGCTTTATATACATATACAAGTATGTACACACACATATATATACATATTGTGGCATCCTAGAATTTTATAAAGATCCCTAAATGTGCTATGAGCCATGGAAGGGCGATGGATGCATCAATGACCTATGTTGTCGTCTTTGGACCAAACAGGTGTAATAGAATTAATGACCAAGCACCTAATGGGTGAATATTTTGTTGGAAACATGTTCCATGCCCATGTGAGATCAAGATTTATTTGATGAGTAAATTATGTTTTGGCCATGAATTTTATAAGTTGGACTTTATTAATCTATGTTACAAGGTATTATAGCCATTTAAATCTGTAATTTAATACTTTGATTTAATAGGGATTAAGCCAATTTTTAAAGGGAAATCTTGGGTCATTTAAGCTTGGGTTTTAGGCCCAAGAGTGTTGGGCCTAAGATGGGCCAAAATGGCCGGCCCATGAAGCCCATAAAGGGCTGTCAACCGCATGGAGAGTGGGGGGGGGAAGAGACCAGTTTACATGCCTCCCCCATTTGTCCCTTTAAGTTGGTCATGTGTCAAGCCATGCAAAACTAATGATGGGTAATGATGAAGGGAAGGAAAATTAGGGGGAAAAGTGACCGGATTGAGCCAAGGGAACCGAGAGAGAGAGAGAGAGAGAGAGAGAGAGAGAGAGAGAGGTGTGTCGCATGGTAGAGAGAAGGAGAGAAAGAGAGGAAGAGAGAAAGGAAGAAAGGAAGAAGGAGGAGGGTTGCCCACCGATCGTTCGTCTAGCTCGCCGCTGTCCGTTCGCCGCCTTGCCCGCCGTTTATCGCTGTTTTGTGCTTAAATTCGCAAGTAGAGTCTATTTCTCTACTCTTTGTTAGCTGAAACGTGTGCATGTTGGCTGGTGAGTGTTGGATGTGGTGGAGGTGAGGAGATTTTGAAGTAATGGGGAGGAATGTGAATGTTGTGCATGCTGTATTTGGAAAAGTCAGCCCGTTCCTCCGTGAGATTTTGAGTTGCATGTGATTTTTTTGTGGGAATCCTACTTCGACTTCTTAACAAAAGTGGTAGAGGACATCTTGATGTATCACATATAAAAAATTTAGAGGAAAAGAACAAGTATAAGTAGGTGAAATCATTGTTCTTTGAAGAAGACTAGATTTGGAAATTTTAGTACCAACCCTTTTTATTGAAATTTCACTTCGATTTCTTAACAAAAGTTGTAAAGGACATTCTGAAGTTTAACATATAAAAAATTTAGAGAAAACAAACAAGAATAGGTAGGTGAAATCGTGGTCCTTTGGAGATGGTTAGATTTGGAAATTTCGGTACTAGGAACAGGGGTTTTAACCGTCTACATTTAATTATCTAGAACGAATTTGACTTTGATGTCTGCATGAAGTATCTACCTTATGGTATTGGTTATCACATAGTTGAATTTCATAATTTTTGAAGATCATTTGAGTATTTAATCGGAAATGTTTCTAAAACTGTGCAATCTGATGTGTTCGGACTTTGTAAGTTGTGATGCGTGGACTATATCGTTTGATATGAGATTCTTTTGGGAAAGTGTTCTGCATGAAATATATCTCTTTATATTTTGCCTACGACATATTCAAATTTCGTAATTTTTGAAGTTCATTTGCCTATTTAACCAAAAATGTTTCAAAAACTATGCAAGTTGAAATGTCAGAATAGTAATGCTGTGATGCATGGACTATACTGAATTATATGGGGATCTTTTGGTGTAGTATTCTTCATGAAATATCTGCCTTTATGTCTTGACTATCACATATTCAAATTTCATAATTTTTTAAGGTCATTTGGGTATTTAATTAAAATGTTTTCTAAAACTGTGCAAGCTGGATTGTGCGAATTTCAAAAGTTGTAATGCATGGACTATTCTATTTTATATGAAATTCTGGTGGTGCTGTGTTCTTCATGAGATAACTGCTTCTAGAGCTTGTCTATGATGTATTAGATTCTTAGAAATTATTAGGGCCAATCATTAAAATTTTAAGAGGTGTAAATTATAAGAATGCATTCCGTTTCTAAAGTAATAGTAATAATCCATGAGTTTGGCCCATGAATTATATTGTTTTTAAGTGATTGATCTTGCTGCACATGTGATGATATTTGGCATTACATATAAAATTAAAAAGCTAAATTTTACCTTGTTGCCATCACATCATGTGCCATGTTGATATTGAGACACAATTGTGAACATGAATTATGATAAATGAGGATACCGTCGGAGGTGTGAGCCGACGATGCCCCGGGAGTGTCGGGATGCCCGGAGGTGTGTGCCGGATGTCCTCGGGAGTTTCAAGATGCTCGGAGGTGTGTGTCGAAGGTTCCTCGTCATGCCAGCTTGGGTGCGAGCGATAAAATGTGGGATGCAATTACTAGTCCCGGGAAAGAAAAATGCGGTGATTCAATTGAAAGATAAAAGTTGAAATTGAATCATGCATAGTATGGTGACATGTATGCATGGCGGTATGGTGTTATATGTACAAGTGCATGGTGGTATATGCATATGACATGGTGGCTTATATACATGGTTGTTTTGATGTAATGTGCATGGCTGAAAGGTGAGGTATGTTTAACATGTATAAACTATATGTACTCTACCATGATGTCATGATTGTTCTATTGATGCATTGAGTAGTTTAGTGGATCTTTTACCTACTGAGTGGTTGTACTCACCCGTTTGGGGACTAACATTTCAGATTAGAAAGATGCCTCTCCCATTGGTCACGCGCGGTACCTTTTACAGCCTTCCATCTGACGTGGTGGTCGTGTATGGAGCATATATGTGTCACCATTCTTGGTTTGGTGTTCATTCGGGTTCGTGTGCTGGTGATGTATGACGTGGGCCTGGCTGGGGGCCCAGTCGTCCAGGAGTTTTTGTCTGTCCACGTCCGTCATGACGGAGTGATGCTGGGGATGTTGCCACCGCCGCCACCCGATGCACCAGGGTGGGTGTGATGGCCTGCGTGGGGAGTGGGAGCTGATACTTTTTGGAGATAGCCAACACTTGTAGATGGAGGGTTATACATGATCGATATAGGGGGTCGAGATCTCTCTTTTGAGCTATAGCCAAGTTTAGCTAAAAGTCTTGGTTTTTTGGTTGTATCGACCCGAGATGTCCATCATAAAAATGTAAATAAAAGTGGCTCGGCTTTATGTTTTCCTTCTATGTGTAGTTGGTGTGCATTGTATCATCGTTACGAGAGTAGAGGGATGGTGAGACTCGTTTTTATTTTTCGTTGTGAGCTGCGCCAAATTCTTTAAAAAAAATAAATAAAATCTTATGAACCACGGTTCTTCTTTAACCCCCTTTAATCGAAGATATGTAACTGGTATCCAATAGGTAGAGCGATAGGTATCTGTGGCGACCCTTTGTTGTTTTGGGGTGCAACACATATATATTTATATATTCCAAAATCTTACGGCCCGTTAAATATTGTTTAAATTTGCGCATAAAATTCTTAGGCAAAAATTGAATCCCATCCTTTTGTTTTAAAAGGTTATAATTGAAACATATTAATCCAAAAGAACAAATTACAAATTGACACATGTAAATTAAAAAAAAACAAAGTCATAGTTCGATGACTATCACCTATCTGAGGGTCACCTAAAGTTTTGGAATGCCACGATTCTCCCCTCCTTAGAGAATTTCGTCCTCGAAATCTACTATCGCTTATAAATCATTAAACAAATGAGGATAGCTTTCTTTTATCTCTTTTTCACTTTCCCAGGTGGCCTCTTCCACATCATGATGCCGCCATAACACCTTAACTAGAGGGATTTTCTTCGTTCGAAGGACTTGTTCTCTTCAACCCAACACTCGTACTGGCTCTTCTATGTATCTCACTTTCTCATCCACTTTGATGGCTTCACGATCGATTATGTGACCAGGATCCAGCTCATACTTCCTCAGCATCGACACATGAAACACATCATGTAAGTTTCCCAACTTAGGAGGCAGTGCCAAATGATAAGCTACATTTCTATATTCTCTTGAGTATTTCAAAAGGTCCAACAAACCTAGGGTTTAATTTTCCTTTCATCCCAAATCGTGATATTCCTTTCATGGGAGATACTTTAAGGAATACATGGTCTCCCACATTAAATTCCAAAGGTCTTCTGAATGTGGTATTGTCTACATTGGTATGTGAAAAGTGTAAGGTAACTATAGGGGGACGGGATATGGAAATAGACTTACTCATGATGGCGATCTTAGACTTTGATGTTATCATCGGAATGGACTGGCTCCATAAGTATCAAGCTAAGATGAATTGCTATAGAAAAGTGATCCACTTTGTTTTACCTGACCGATCTACTTGTGAATTTTTCAGAGGTCAAACCAATCCCTCTATAGCACTTATTTCAGTAATGGAAGCTCGTGCATTACTTGATGAAGGATGTCAAGGATACTTGGCAGTGGTAAAGGACTATACTAAGGAAGAGTCTAAGCTCGATGAAATTCGAGTGGTCAAGGAATTTCATGATGTATTCCCTGAGGAGCTGCCTGGATTACCATCGGAACGAGAAATTGAGTTTGAGATCAAACTAATCCCTGGAACAGGACCGATATCAAAAAGCCCCGTATAGGATGGCCTTAATGGAATTGAAAGAGTTGAAAGTGCAACTACAAGAGTTGCTCGATAAAGGATTTATTAGGCCAAGTGCTTCTCCTTGGGGCGCACTGGTCTTGTTTGTGAAAAAGAATGATGGGTCAATGCGTTTATCTATTGACTATAGGCAACTGAATCAAGTGACCATTAAGAATAAATATCCCTTACCTAGAATTGATGACCTATTCGATATGTTGGAAAGAAGTTCAGTCTTTTCCAAGATTGACTTGAGGTCAAGATACCATCAGCTAAGGATTAAGAAAGAAGACATTCCTAAAACTGCATTTAAGACTCGCTATTGACACTATGAGTTCCTAGTAATGCCATTTGGGTTGACGAATGCCCTGGCTGCATTCATGGATATAATGAATAAGATATTTAAGCCCTATTAGGATTAATTTGTAATTGTCTTCATTGATGATATCCCGATATATTCTAAAGGACCTGAAGAGCATGAGCGACTTCTAAGAATAGTGTTGCAAACCCTTAAAGACCATAAGTTGTATGCCGAATTCAGTAAGTGTGAATTTTGGCTAGACCAGATAATATTTTTGGGAGACGTGGTGTCAGGAGATGGAATTGCAGTTGACCCAACGAAAGTTGAAATGGTAGTAAATTGGTCGAGACCGACAACGCCAACTGAAATACGGAGTTTCTTAGGACTAGTAGGTTATTATAGAAGATTTATCGAAAGATTCTCACAACTTGCTGGACCATTGACATAATTGACTCGAAAGAACGTAAGATTCGAGTGGAATGGAGAATGTGAAAGGAGTTTTTAGGAGCTCAAAAGAAGATTGACTACAGCTCCAATCCTAACTATACCATCTGGATCTAATGGATTCACGATATATAGTGATGCGTCTCACAAAGGAATGGGATATGTTCTGATGTAGCATGGCAAGGTCATAGCCTATGCATCCAGACAGTTGAAACCTCATGAATTGAACTACCCAACCCATGACTTAGAATTGGCAGCTATAATTTTTGCTTTAAAAATATGGAGACATTATCTGTATGGAGAAAAGTTCGAAAACTATACAGATCATAAGCATTTAAATATTTGTTTTCGCAAAAAGAACTGAACATGAGACAGAGGAAGTCGATGGAGTTGTTAAAGGATTATGATTGTGAAATACAGTACCATCCTAGAAAAGCAAATAAGGTGGTAAATGCTCTTAGTCGCAAGTCAGCTATGGATATGGCTAATATGAGAATAATATAATGGAATCTGTTAAAATCAGTAGCAGACTCAGAGTTTAAATTGGAAGTAGATCACCTCACTGGCATGCTTACTGCATTGAGGATTGAAATGGAGATTATTAAGAAAATTAGAATTCTGCAAGAATCTGACCCGGAAATTGTGAAAGTGCGAAATGTCGTGTCTTTAAGAAAAAGACCAGAATTTCAAGTCTCTGAGAATGGAGTGGTAAGATGTCAAGGACGACTCTGTGTTCCCGACAATGAGGAAGTGAAAAGAGAAATCCTGTCGGAAGCACATAGGAGTGATTATAGCATTCATCCGAGTAGTACAAATATGTACAAAAATTTACGCCAACAATACTGGTGGAATGGCATGAAGGCAGATATAGCCAAGCACGTTTCCCAGTGCTTAACATGTCAGCAAGTGAAAGTGGAACACCGCAAACCCGCAGGACTATTGGGACCATTGGATATACCAAAGTGGAAATGGGAGCATGTGACGATGGATTTCGTGCAATGATTACCAAGGACATCAAGTGGTCATGACTCTATCTAGGTGATAGTGGATCGCTTGACTAAGTTTGATCATTTCCTAGCAGTCTGCATAGACTATCCAATGGATAAATATGCTGAGATATATGTAAGCCAGGTAGCACGCTTACATGGTATTCTTGTAACTATTACGTTAGATCGAGATTCAAGATTTACTTCAAACCTTTGGCGAAGTCTTCAAACCGCCCAAGGGACTAAGATCCAATTTAGTACTGCTTTTCATCCGCAGACGGATGGACAAACAGAAAGAGTGATCCAGACATTAGAGGACATGCTAAGAGCTTGCGTAATTGATTTTAAAGGAAGTTGGGATGAAAAGTTACATTTGGTAGAATTCGCCTATAATAATAGTTTTCAGAAAAGTATAGGCATGGCTCCCTATGAAACATTGTATGGGAGGAGATGTAGGACCCTTGTCTGTTGGAATGAAGTAGGTGAAAGGAAAATGACAGGGCCTAAGTTGGTATAAGTTACTATAGAGGCTGTTGAGATCATAAGGAAAAGACTTAAAATAGCCCAAAGCCGACAGAAAGACTACGCAGATAGGCGTAGAAGACCTTTGGAGTTTAATCTAGGAGACCATTCATTCCTTAAAGTATCTCCAATGAAAGGGATAGCACGATTTGGAATAAAGGGTAAGTTAAGCCCTAGATTCTTTGGACCCTTTGAAATACTTGAAAGGATAGGAGACGTAGTTTATCGGTTAGCACTGCCTCCTAAACTAGAAAGTTTACATGATGTGTTCCATGTATCAATTCTGAGAAGGTATCAACCGAACCCTGGACATATACTCGATCATGAAGCCATCAAAGTGGATGAGAAAGTGAGGTACTTGAAAGAGCCGATTCGAGTATTAGATCAACAGGAACAAGTCCTTCGGACGAAGAAAATTCCTCTAGTTAAGATATTATGGCGATATTGTGGCATGCCAAAATTCATGGCAATCTCTAGAAGTATTAAAGTCTATAAATAGGTAATGGAAGTACCACCAAGTTGTATTGTAGCCTTTTGATCCATAAATTGCAACGAGATTTTTGGCCAAGCTTTCAATGGATAATTATTTGATAGGAAAGAAAATTCTATCGTTGGCCATGTGTTTTATAAGTCGAAATCTATAAATTCTTGTTGCAAGTTTAGGGTTGTATAGGTTTCAATTAAGTATTTTGATGAGTGGGGGTTTAGGTTAAATTTTTATTAAAAGGGAGAGTGGGCCGAAATTCTTGTGCCAAGCTAGCCCAAAAACCCAGCCCACAACCCCCACTCAGCCTTTTGGCCTGGCCCGCGAAGCCCCAAAGGAAAGGGCTGCCATCCGACCGGCCCATGAAGCCTCATTGAGCCGTCAACCAAACCTGCCCCAAGCCCAGCCGGATGAGCCCTCTTGCATGAAGAAATTTCCAAGTGTCCTCACCTAGTGGCCATGTGTAGCAAGCCATGCATAATCCAATGATGGCTAATGATGGAGGAAAGGAAAATTAGAGAGCAAAGTGGGTGGATTAAGCGAGAAAGAGAGAGAGAGAGAGAGGGGGTTCGTCCGAGAGAAAGGAGGGAAAGAGAGAAAGAGAGAAAGGAAGAATGGAAGAAGGAAGGAGGCCGTGCGTGCGAGAGGAATGGGAAGGTCCAGTCACCGCCATGTCTCGCTGTCGTGCTCGCCGATTCGGTTGCTGAGTTTGCTTGGTTTGGAGGCAAGTGGGATCCCTTGATCTACTCTTGCATGATGTGCTTAGTGTGTGTGATTGAATGGTAACAATTTCGGATGTATAGGATGTGAAAAATTGAAGTTATAAGAGTGGTGCTCTAGTCTAGTGTGTTGTTCTTGAGAAAAACAGCTCGACCTTGGATGTGCTAGTGACTTGCATGCGATGTTCTAGTTGAAATTTGGCTTTGACTCCGAAATGAAAGTTGTAAAGGAATTCTTGGAGTATAACATACTCAAATTTGGGATAAAACAAATAAGTATAGGTAGGTGAAATCGTTGTTCTTTGGAAAGACTAGATTTGGAAATTTGGGTACCGACCCTTGATGAATCCATGGACCGTAAGACAACCTTTTTGTTGAAATTCCACTTCAATTTCTTAACAAAAGTTGTGAAGAACTCCTGAGGTATAACATATAAAAAATTTAGAGAAAACAAACAAGAATAGATAGTTGAAATCGTGATCCTTCGGAAATGGTTAGATATGGAATAATGGTACTAAGAGCAGGGGTATTAACCGTCTATATTAATTTATCTAGGACGAATTTGATATCTATGTCTTCATGAAGTATCTACCTTACGGTGTTAGCTATCACATACGAAAATTTCATAATTTTGTAAGGTCATTTGGGTATTTAATCAGAAATGTTTCAAAAACTGTGCAATCTGATGTGTTAGGACTTTGAAAGTTCCGATGCGTGGATTATATCATTTTATATGAGATTCTTTTGGTGTAAAGTCCTGCATGGAATATCTCTCTTTATGTCTTGCCTACAACATATTCAAATTTCGTAATTTTCGAAGTTCATTTGCCTATTTAACCGAAAATGTTTCAAAAACTGTGCAAGTTGAAATGTCAGAATAGTAATGCTGGGATGCATGGACCATACTGAATTATATGAGGTTCTTTTGGTGTAGTGTTCTATATGAAATATCTACCTTTATGTCTTGTCTATCACATATTTGAATTTCATAATTTTTTAAGGTCATTTGGATATTTAATTAAAATGTTTTCTAAAACTGTGCAAGCTGGATTGTGTGAATTTCAAAAGCTGTAATGCATGGACTATTTTGTTTTTTTATGAAATTCTGGTGGTGCGGTGTTCAACATGAGATAACTGCCGCTAGAGATTTTCTATGATGTATTAAATTCTTAGAATTTATTAGGGCCAATCATTAAATTTTAAGGAGTGTTAATTAAAAGAATGCATTTCATATCTAAAATAATAGTAATAATCCATGAGTTTGCCCCATGAATTATAATGTTTTTAAGTGATTGATCTTGCTGCACTTGTGATGACACTTGGCATTACATATAAAATCAAAAGCTGAATTTGACCTTGTTGCCATCACATCACGTGCCATGTCTATATTGAGACACAATTGTGAACATGAATTATGATAAATGAGGATACCATCGGAGGTGTGAGCCGACGATGCCTTGGGAGTGTCGGGATGCCCGGAGGTGAGTGCCGGATGCCCAGAGGTGTGTGCCGGATGTCCTTGGGAGTTTCGAGATGCCCGGAGGTGTGTGCCGGAGGTTCTTCGCGATGCCAGGTTGTGTGCGAGCGATAAAATGTGGGATGCAATTACTGGTCCCGGGAAAGAAAAAAAAATGTTGTGATCAAATGGAAAGATAAAAGCTGAAATTGAATCATGCATAGTATGGTGACATGTATGCATGGCTGTTTGATGATATATGTACAAGTGCATGGTGGTATATGCACATAGTATGGTGACATGTATGCATGGTTGTTTGAAGTTATATGTACAAGTGCATGGTGGTATATGCACATAGCATGGTGACCTATATACATGGTTATTTTGATGTAATGTGCATGGCTGAAAGGTGAGGTATGTTTAAAATGTATGAACTATATGCACTCTACCATGATGTCTTGATTGTTCTGATTGATGCATTGAGTAGTTTAATGGATCTTTTACTGCAGAGTAGTTGTACTCACCCCTTTTGGGGACTAACATTTCAGATTAGAAAGATGCCTTTACCACCAGTCACACGTGGCACCTTCTACGACCTACCATCTGATGTGGAGGTCGAGTGTGCGGAGCATATTTGTGTCACCATTCCTAGTTTGGTGTTCATTCAGGTTCGCGTGCTGGTGATGTATGACGTGAGCCTGGCTGAGGGCCCGGCCGTCCAGGAGTTTTTGTCTGTCCACATCCGTCATGACGGAGTGATGCTGGGGATGTCGCCGCCGCCACCGCCCAATGCACCGGGGTGGGTGTGATGGCCTGTGTGAGGAGTGGGAGCTGACACTTTTTGGGGATGGCTAACACTTGTAGATGGAGGGTTGTACATGATCAACATAGGGGGTCGAGATCTCTCTTTTGAGTAGTAGCCGAGTTTAGCTAAAAATCTTGGCTTTTTGGTTGTACCGACCCGAGATGTCCATCGTAAAAATGTAAATAAAAGTGACTCGGCTTTATGTTTTCCTTCGATGTGTAGTTGGTGTGCATTGTATCATCATTATGAGAGTAAGGGATGGTAAGACTCGTCTTTATTTTCGCTATGAGCTGCGCTAAATCCTTTTTCAAAAAAAAAAATGCCTATGAACTACGGTTCTTCTTTAACCCCGAAAGAAAAATTTGTAGCTGGTAAACAATAGGTAGAGCGATAGGTATCTGTGGCAACCTGAGTTGTTTGGAGGGTGCCACAGACATCACGATATGGAAGAGGCCACATGGGAAAGTGAGAAGGAAATGAGGGAAATGTACCCTCATCTATTTATAGAGACTTGAGTGATGTCCAATTTCGAGGACAAAATTTTCTAAGGAGGGGAGAATTGTGGCATCCGGAAATTTTGACGACCCTCAAATATGCAACGGCTGTGTGTAATTGACGGGAGTATCGTTGGTACTACATTCGACCTAGTTTCATCGCTACTTGACATCTCGAAATATTTGCTTTCAGAGAAAAAGGAAAATTTTCTTTGAATAACCATGCGAACAATCCTGCCAACGGCCACGTTATTTTGATCTCTTGGATCGATCAGCCGTGCAGCAAGAGAGGTCTTTGGACTTTGATCGATTGAAAATTCCTTAGGGAGCTGAAGGAAGAAAATTCGGCCATGCATGGAGAGGAAAGACCATGCGCGTCCAATGCCGCCCCGAGTTCTTCCCCCTTCGGTTGACACTAGGGTCAACTAAGAAAAGAAATTGTTGACCGAGAGGAAGCCAGCAACTGCCACGTTGCTTCTAGGTGGACAGCCAGGGAAACACAAGGAAGGGCAAGCTGAAGACATGCCCCCCGCAGCTATCCTCGGTCTTAGACGCCACTGCAACACCCACGCAATTAACCAATTTAGTCAGCAAATCAAAGGAACAAACAGATTCAGAATTGAGGGGAAGAGAGAGAAGTCAAGCAAGCAGAAACGTGAATAGAGAGAGAGTTTGAGTGAGAGAAGCGGGCGTGCGAGTGTGAGCCGCGAGGAAGGAAGAGAACGACCACCTTCCATCCGTGCTCGAGCTGCCACCGTCAACGCCGCCCCTCTTCGCTGCCGTTGAGTCACGCACAAGGTCCCGAGCTTCCTGTTTTGTTTGCCAATCGAGCTTAGGAGTGAGGCAAGTAGAAGTTCATCAATCTATGTTTTGCATGCTGTGATTATCTAGTGAAGTACAAGTAGACTTGAGGAAATGCTGTAATGAAAGCTGCATGTTGGGTTTTTGGATGATCGAGATGAATTAGAACCATGAGATTGAGGAAGAGCAGAATTATTTCTATGTGGTTTCGATTTTTGGCTAAAGTAGGGATTGAAAGGTCTACTCATGGTGAACTTTTGAAGTGAAATAGCTGCGGTATAGGCACAGGATCCTATTGGGTCTGTGGTGTTCGAATTTGATCAAGTGAAACTCGGCAATTTTGTAGATTCCTAGGGATAATCCTAGTACGATTTTGGTCCCGACTTCTTCATGAATGTCGTAAAGGATTGTTTAAACTATAACATATAATTTTGCTCACATTTTTCGAAATCCATATAGCGGCATAAGTTTCTATTAAAGAACGATGTTTTCTGCTAGTGTGTAAATTCGGTGATATAGGAAATCTGAAACCGAGTTGCGTGATTGATTATTATTTGTACACAACGAATCTAACTTAGTGTCCTCCACAAAATATCTTCCTTTAGATCTCATCTATAACATACCAAAATTTTAGAATTTTCTGAGTTCATTTAGGGGTTATTCCAAAATTTTCATTAAAACAGTGCATTCTGATCTTTAAGCTGTTTTACACCGAATTTGCTCAACTGGTTCCAAAAGGTGAATGCATCTTGAGTTGTTATTAGACACGATGATTTTTGGCATTCGACATATCATTCAACACCGAAGATTTCAATGAAACTCATATGATTACCATTGTCATAGCATTGAAGATGTTTTTGGAAAATTAAAATGTTAATTGCTGCCATTGGACCCTCGGGTCAAGGATGCCCCGAGAGTCGAGAGGCCTGAAGGCTCGAGTGAGTCGATGTCCTTTGGATGCCTGGGGTCCGTAATGCCCCAGAGGATTTCCCTAGGAGCTTCGAGATGCCTGGTTGTATGCTAGTCGGTACGTAAATCCAGAGGGTATGGGTAACCATTTTCATGGCCCCGGAGATTCCTCGTGATGCCAGGTGGTGTGCGAGATGCCTGGAGGTGTGACGTAACACGCTCCAGATGCCCGGTGATTGAAAACCGGAGACTTTCGCGATGCCACGATTGGGTGTGAAATCCCAGAAGGATGCAAACGTTGGTCCTCTGGGGGATGAAACCTTTTGAATGTTGAAATTGATGGTTCTACTAAGTGTGTGTGTGGTCTGGTTATGGGACTAAATTGTATGGCATGGAATGGGACGTGTCATAATAGTTTGGCCCTATAATCAGGACTTATGTGATTGGACATGATACATCTTGATCCTTTGAAACTGCATTTGTTATTGCTTTAAAGAATTTTATGATTTTGATGCATACTTATTCCTTGATTACATGTTTTTGTCTATCTTGCATGAATCTAGATATTGATGGTACTGCACGATATAGCTTAATGAATCTTTTACTGCTGAGTGGTTGTACTCACCCCATTTGGGGACTAAAATTTTAGACTAGGAGATATTCCTCTGCTACCAGTCACCCCCGGCACATTTTACGGTGTCCCGATCGACCTTGAGTGTGAGTGTTTGGAGCATCACCATGCCTAGATACGAGGGTTAGTCTTTATTCAAGTGCGAATACTGGTCATGATTGACATTGGTTCTCCTGCCGACCCAGTGACTCGGGAGTTTCTGACTATGTTCGTCCGCCGTGATGGGAATACGCTGGGGCCATTGCCACCACCGCCAACTGATGGACTGGACTGGGTGTGACCGAGAGTGATGGTCAGCAGATGAAGCATTTTTGGACTGCCGACATTGACTGATGGGCCTATGTATATTGTTGTTAATGAGTCGTGTACCTTTTGAAAATAGCCGAGTTTAGAAAAATCTTGGCATTTTGATGTACCGACTAAAGATGTCCATCAAGTTTATGTAAATAAAAGTGTTCGGCTTTAACTTATAATATGTCTAGTAGGTGTGCATCGTTTTAAATTATGGAAGGGGACTAGTTGATTGTGCTTCCGCTATATAAACTGCGTGGGGACCGATTTAAAAGATATAAACCCCCAGGACTCTTGGACCTATTATAATTTTAATAGTATCAGAGTAATAAGACCGTCAGGTCAAGAGGAATGCAAGTGATTTGTGGCGACCCTAATGAATCAGGGGCCATTCGGCAGTGCCACAGCATGTCGTATCAGAGCAAAGGTTTAGTTTGAGTGAGAAGGTGCCTCAAATGGAATTGAGGATAGAATGATGCACACCATAGGATACTAACCAAGGGTAGTTGACTAACTTTGAATAACGGGTGATTGATTTCACTCGTAGATCTCTGGTGACTAGTGTGATGTTACCTTTGTGTGTTATTAACATTTTTATTTTACTTATGTGATTCTAGTAACTCCTTTTTATTTTATTAATTAACTAGTGACATTGAGTCACTAACTGTTCTTGAGGCGAATGCTTGGAAAACTGCAGGAAAGTATGGTACGAACTGGGAGTTCCCATCCATCGAGGGCTGAAGCCTCTGCTTCAAGGGCTGAACCCCGGATGGAAGATATCCTGCAAGCATTGGCCAATATAGGAAACTTGATGGAAAGGCAAGCTTAGCAACAAGAGCAACAACCCGAAACAGAACGCCATACTCAAGGACTAATGGAACAATTCCTAAAATTGAAACCACCTAAGTTTACTGGAATGGGAAGTCCTGAGGAGGCGGAACATTGGATTGATGGAATGGAACAGATTTTTTCGTTGTTGAATTGTGGTGATGCTGAAAAGATAACCTTGGTAGAGTACCAATTGGAGGGATATGCAAAGTTTTGGTGGAGAGCTTCAAAAAACACGATCTTTCCACTGGGTACTAACATAAACTGGGATGAGTTTGTTAGAGCTTTTTCAATAGAAAGCACTTCTCTGATTGTGCCAAGGATAAGAAGATCACAAAATTTATGCAGTTAGAACAAAGGGCTGACAGTGGACCAGTATGAAGCAAAATTTTCTGAATTGTCTAGGTATGCTCCCAGATTGGTTGAGGATCGAGAGGAAAAGGCTAAGAGATTCTTGAAAGGGCTAAGGACAGATATCAGAAAAGAACTAGTGCCTCTAAATGGGAGAAGTACATTATCAGTGCCATAAGTTGTGTATGGCGCTCACTTTGGTGCCAAAAGTTTCCGTTGAATCACTTAAGTGCTAAAATTTTTGAAAAACGATCATTTCAGTGCCAACTTCCATCATATTGACCGGAAATTCGACGTGGCACTCTTTTAGTAATTTTTCAAGCTGACGTGCCTCGCCAAAGAGTACAGTCAGCACCTAAATCACAAAATGACGTCGTTTGGCTTCTTCCCACTAAATCGAAACCCTAAATCCCCAAATTGAAAGAGAGAGAGAGAGAGAGAGAGAGAGAGAGAGAGAGAGAGAGAGAGAGAGAGAGAGAGAGAAAGAGAGAGAGAGAGAGAGAGAGAGGAGGCATGTCGTCTTCTTCCCCGAAGAACAATAAGAGTAGCGAATGGCACTAGCAGCAGCACCAATAGCAGCACCAACAATGGCACCGGCGCGGCGGCGGTGGCGCACCAGTAGCGGCACCTGTAACCCCTCTTCTTCCTCCTCCTCCGCCCTCGCCTCCTATTCTTCCTGCCACTTCTTGCTTGAGCAATGATCTCATTCTCTCCTTGCTCACCTAGTCGAGCATCTACAATGGTGGGCGAGTGACGATGGCTGAGCATTGGCGGGCGAACAACGGTGGCCGAACAGCAAATAAGAAACCCTAACCCTAATTTGAATCCACATATGAGCTATACGGCATCGTTTTCAAGAGGATGTCAACGTATAATGGCAAAACGACGTCGTTTCTTGAAGATGATGGAAAATGAAGATTTCAATGAAACTCATGTGATTACCATTGTCATAGCATTGAACATGTTTTTGGAAAATTAAAATGTTAATTGTTGCCATTGGACCCTCGGGTCAACAATGGCCCGGGAGTCAGGAAGCCCGAAGGCTCGAGTGAGTCGTTGTCCTTCGGATGCCTGGGGTCTGTAGTGCCCCAGAGGATTTCCCCGGGAGCTTCGGGATGCCCGGTTGTATGCTAGTCAGTACGTAAATCCGGAGGGTAGGGTGTGGCATCCTAAAATCTCATGACAACTTTTGGAGTACCATGAACCCTAATTAGGTAATGGAAGTGCCATTTGATTCTGTATTAGCCTTCTAATCAATGAATTTTGATTAATTTAGGACCGAGCTTTGAATTTGGAAAATTGTTTGAATGGGGATGTGTCTACAATTGACCCAAGGATTTTATTAAGGTGCAATTGATATAGAAATCTTGTTCTTGGTGGTGCACTTTGTAAGTGAGGTTTTATTGATTTAAATTGATAAGTTTTGTGAACTTATAAGATAAAATTAGGTGTTTATTTTAATAAGGTTTAAAAAGGGAATAAGAGTAGGAGAGGGTGGGCTGATTTTTGGGCCCAAGGACCGTCCAACTAGCCCACGTAGCCCCCCTACTCAACCGGCCCATGAAGGCCCAAGACCGGCCCTTTTTCGAAGCCCCTCAACCTTGCATGTGTGTTGCCAAGTGGCAAGTAGATTGAGCCAGGTGTGGCTGCCCCCGTAGGCCCCTTTGGGCAGATGCATGCAATCATTGATTGCTAATGAGTGCAGAAGAGAAATTAGGGGGAATAGGGGGCAGTTTTGGCGAGAAAAGGGGAGAGAGAGAGAGTGTGTCGTCTGAAAGAGAGTGAGAGAGAGGAGAGAAAGAGAGAAAGGAAGGAAAGAAAGGAAGAAGAGAAAGGGGGTGGCCGTGCGTGCGAAGAGGAAGAAGGATCAGGACCGTCCATCGTTCGCCGCCTTGCCGCCGTCTTTGTTGCTGTTTGAGCTTGAGTTGAGGCAAGTAGAGTCCGTTTCTCTACTCTTTGGCTAACTGAGATGAGTGCATGTTGATTTATGAACGTCGAATGTGGTGGAAGTGAGGAGATCTCGAAGCTATGGGGAGGAAATTGTTGGCTATGCATGCTGTTTTTTTTTTAAAACCATTTTGCTTATTTGTAGGATTTTGACTTGCATGTGGCTTTTTAGTGGAGATCTCACCTTGACTTCTGAACGAAAGTTGTTAAGAACATCATAAGGTATAACATATAAAAAATTTGGAAGAAATGAACGAGAATAGGTAGGCAAAATCGTGGTTTTTCTGAGATAGTCAGATCTGGATATTCGAGTACTAAGAACAGAAGTTTCCACCGTTTGTAATTAATTATCTAGGGTGAATCTGACTTCGATGTCTTCATGAAATATCTTTATCTATTTCTTTTCTACAACATAGTTAAATTCATAATTTTTGAAGGTCATTTGCCTATTTAATCGAAAATGTCTTAAAAACAGTGCAATCGGATGTGTCCGGACTTAGTGATGCTACAATGTATGGTTTATACTGTTCTGTGTAAAACTCTTTTGGGGAAGTGTTCTTCATGAAATATCCTTATTTATGTCTTGTCTACAACATAGTTAAATTTCATAATTTTTTAAGGTCATTTAGGTATTTAATCGAAAATGTTTCAAAAAATGTGCATGAGTAAGGTTAAAAATCCTTTTCTTGTGACACACGGACCGTACGTATTCTGTGGAGCCTTGTTTGATAGGGTGATCTTCAAAAAATATATTTTACTAGATCTTATCTACAATGTGGTAAATTTTCAGAATTTACTTCCACCGTTTACTAATTTTTCTGAAATTTTCATGAACCGCATGTATTCTGATTTAGTTGGGAATTGTGCTATTTATTTGTCATTGAAATTGTTTTGTGAATCATGATATTTGGATTATTACTCGTGCAATGATGTGATAACATTCATACATTTCATATGACATTAAAGAATTGATGAATTTTCATGAACTCAAAGAAAGATTTATTTTTAAAAAAAAAAACCATTGCATCAAATGATATTTTTCCCAATGTATATTACATGATTTCAAAAGGCTGATGTCAAATCATTTGTATTGTTACATCAAATGTAAAATTGAAAATGAGATATATGAGAATATGCATTGAAAAGAGGATACCGTCAGAGGTGTGAGCCGACGATGCCCCGGGAGTGTCGGGATGCCCGGAGGTGTGTGCCGGAGGTTCCTTGCAATGCCAGGTTGGGTGCAAGCAACAAAATGTGGGATGCAATTATTGGTCCCGGGAAAGAAAAATGCGGCGATCCAATTGAAAAACATGAGTTGAAATTGAATCATGCACAATGTGGTGACATGTATGCATGACTGTATGATGTAACATGTATAAGTGCATGGTGGTATGTGCACATGGTATGGTGACATGTATGCATGACTGTATGATGTAACATTTATAAGTGCATAATGGTATAGCACATGGTACAATGACATGTATGCATGACTGCATGATATATGTACACATGCATTGGTAGTTTATGTACGTGATATGGTGACCTATATTTACACATGACTGTTTTGATGTAATATGCATGACCAGAGGTGAGACTTGATTGATATGTATGTACTCTATGATAACATGATTGCTCGATTTGATGCATTGAGTAGTTTAATGGATCTTTTACCTGCTGAGTGGTTGTACTCACCCCTGTGCGAACTAACATTTCAAATTAGAGAGATGCCTCTCCCTCTGGTCGCGTGTGGTACCTTTTACGGCCTTCCATCTGACGTGGAGGTCGAGTGCATGGAGCATGTATGCGTCACCATCCCTGGGTTGGTGTTCATACTGGTTAGGGTGGTAGTGATGTATGATGTGGGCCTGGCTGGGGGTTCCAGTCATCCAGGAGTTTTTGTCCGTCCATGTGCATCGTGACGAAGTGATGTTGGAGATGTTGCCGCCGCCACTGCCCGATGCACTCGGATGGGTGTGATGGCCCGCGTGAGGAGAGAGAGCTGACACTTTTTGGAGAATAGCCGACACTTGTAGATGGAAGGTTATACACGAGTGATATAGAGGGTCGATGATCTCTCTTTTGAGTTGTAGCCAAGTTAGTGAAAAAGCCTTGGCACTTTTGGTTGTACCGACCCAAGATGTCCATCCTGAAAAATGTAAATAAAAGTGGCTCGGCTTTATGTTTTCCTTCAATGTGTAGTTGGTGTGCATTGTATCATCGCTAAGAGAGTAGAGGGATGGTGAGACTCGTCTCTAATTTCGCTATGAGCTGCGCTAAACTACCCTTTTTTAAAAAAAAATGCCTATGAACCTTGGTCCTTCTTTAAAACTCCCCTTTTATCAAAGACAAGTAACCGGTATGCAATAGGTAGAGCGATAGGTATCTGTGGCGACCTTAGCGGTTTGGGGGTGCCACATAGGTGGGGTGCGAGATGCCTGGAGGTGTGACGTAACATGCTCCGAACGCCCGGTGATTGAAAAGTGGAGGCTTTTGTGATGCCAGGATTGGGTGCGAAATCCCAAAAGCATGCAAACGTTGGTCCTATGGGGAATGAAATCTTTTGAATGTTAAAACTGATGGTTCTACTAAGTGTGTGTGCGGCCTGGTTATAGGACTAAATTGTATGACATGGAATGGGACATGTCATAATAGTTTGGCCCTATAATCGGAACTTGTGTAACTGGACGTGATGCATCTTGATCCTTTGAAACTGCATTTGTTATTGCATTAAAGAATTTTATGATTTTGATGCATACTTATTCATTGATTACCTGTTTTTGTCTATCTTGCCTGAATCTAGATATTGATGGTATTGCATGATATAGCTTAATGAATCTTTTACTACTGAGTGGTTGTACTCACCCCGTTTGGGGACTAACATTTCAAACTAGGAGATATGCCTTTGCTACTAGTCACCCCGGCACATTTTACAGTATCACGATATGTTAGGACTAGAATTAGCACCTACAGGGGGGTGAATAGGTGATTAAGGCAATTTTAACAATTTAATCTGAATGAGAGATTAATGAATTAAAATCAACAATCGCAACAAATGAAAGTAATGAAAGATAAAAGGATTAAGGATAGAGAATTAAGACTCTAGATTTATAGTGGTTCGGCTTAGACCAAGCCTACGTCCACTCTCCCGCACAGACAACCCTTCTGGCTGGATTTCACTAAGAATTAAAAAGAGTGATTACAGTCTCACGCTCTTGAGTCCACAGTGTAGAAGCTCTACTACACTTCCTCAAGGTCTCACCACAATATGATCTTTCTTTTGATTACATATAACGCTCGAAGAATATGATCGCAAAATAGAAAATGAGATTCAGACTTTGGAATTCTTCTATCCGACACCCTTCAACAACTAGAGCATCTCTCTTATATACTTCTTCATGCCTTCTATACCGTTGGCACCTTCCAAAGAAGTTCTTCCAATCAACCCGTTGGACAGAATCAATTAGAGAGATCTCGAGCTCTTTAAGGCAAGTGTTGATAGCCCATCAATCCCGCCGCCCATACAATCGGGATCTTGGTTTCCATAAGTAGATCCTTCCAATTATAAGTTGCAAAATCTTTAGAGAATCTATACATATTCAAATACGAAAGTAAGATCTTCTAGAGCTGAATCCAGTAGAAAGAAATTCTCTAGCCGTTAGAGTAAAAAACCATATAAGATCAGAATAGAAGTTGGTCTGGAGACTGTCCATGAGAGTAGACTTTGAAACATGAGTCTTGCTAGCTTCAGACTTTGATCTTCAGACTTTGCCAGTAGAGTTTGTAAGTCTTCAGACTAGAGCGAGGAAAATGTTTTGTCAACTTCAAAATACCTGAAGAGAATTTATCCAACAATCTCCCCCTTTTTGATGGTGACAAAAATTTCCTGTAGATTTGAATATTATTGCCCTGCAATACAACTTTTAAGCAAGCATTGATATCTCATAAAAGATTAGAATAAAAATAGTAGAAGTTATCTTGTACACAAATGTCTTGTACACAGACTTACCCTGTACACAGATCTGCATCCACAGAAACCTCATTAGTCAAGTGCAGACATTACTATCTTTATCTAATTAAATAGCTTAAAGTAATGCAATGATGAGCACACATTCAAAAAGAAACTCAAGATAAAGCCAAAATATCAATCACAATCATAACAAAATAAAAAAAAGTTTAAAAAATGAAGATTTGGTTTGGTTTGAAGATAGAGTCTTGAAATTGAAATGTGCTTGAAATCTGCAAGGTCTTCTCCCCCTTTTTGTCAGCATTAAAAAATCAAGGAGCACGAGGAATGCGAACAAGTTGAAAGTCCTCCATAGACTTGACAGTTTCTTCTAGCTTCCTCAAATCTTCCTGTAGTTGTGTAAGAGCAAAGGCCTTTTGTAGTGTCTTGAATCGACGAACCTCTTTAAGCGATCATGCATGGTGATGAACATTGCATGATTTTCATTCTCGCGAGTCTGAAATTCATACCCCCGAGCATAGATTTGGCCTTTGAGCTCCAAGATGATATCAAGCAACCTTCCAAAATCTCCTGAATTGTCGGGCCCGTGTGCTTGCGTCAACTCGCCCGATGGTGGAGTCAAGCCGTATGAATATCGGCGGGAGATCGGTATTTGGAGATGATGCCTCTCCCTCGGGAAACCGAGCAGCATAAACATCTTCGCATCGGAGGTGATCGACTAACACCCGTTTGGGTATCTTCTTCTGTAAAAGTCGGTAGAAGAGGAGTACATTCTCTTTGGGTATCTCCCCTATTTCAATGTCTTACGGAGGAGAAAAGTACTCTTCTTTCGAGGAGTTTCCTCGGTGACAGATTGTCGTTGATCCTCTTTTTCTGCTGGAGAATCTGTTTTTGCCGATTCGTCCCCTTGTTCTTCTTTCTTTTCTTCCTCTTTCTCTTCTTCTTTCTCTTCTTCTTCTTTCTTTTCTTTCTCTTCTGCAAAATGTTGTTCTGGAACAGCTGAAACAGGTGCAGAAAATTGAGATACAAGAGCAGAGATAGGTAAAGCATCCTCATCATCTTCATCTTCCAAGATGATTGCCCTTCTCTTCTTGATAGGACTAGTCACCGGTTCCTTTCCTTTTCTTTTGGCCGCAGAAGAGTCTGGTCTGAACTTAATAGGAGTCTTTTCCTTGAACTGCTCCAGCTTCTTGCTGAGTTCTTTCAGACGCATCTTTGTTATCATCCTCAGTCCAATGACCATTTTATCAATAGTCTTCACGGAGAGAATGTGAGGAGGCTGAATGTTCGTGTGTCTCGAAAAGACGAGTGATGAGAGCGGATAAGGGAGATTTCCCTTGTCCTTTGCCATTGACCCGTACATGTGAAACATGATAGTGTGTGCGAGAGAAATTAAGACCAATGTTGATTGCATACATCAACTTAGCCTCCGAGATGGATACATCCGTCTTTGATGTTGATTTCGGTCTAAGACAGTTGATCACTATCTTGTGAAGCAGAGTGTTTATGGCATTCATCCTGGAGTAGGAGAGACGACCTTCAGCAATTCGGTCTCTCGCAAGTTCTAGAGTTGCATGACTTATAGACACACAAATTGATTGGAAAGCACCTCTTTCCACACCAATTACATCTGCCAGAGTATCCGTA
Organism: Eucalyptus cloeziana; assembly: GCA_014182715.1. Taxonomy (NCBI): domain Eukaryota; kingdom Viridiplantae; phylum Streptophyta; class Magnoliopsida; order Myrtales; family Myrtaceae; genus Eucalyptus; species Eucalyptus cloeziana. The sequence goes on from CM024637.1 coordinate 18,271,481, forward strand.
TCAACAACATATTCTCTATCTCTCACACTGAATAAAAGGCTATTCGCATCAAGGAAACTGAGATTGGAATAAAAATATGTTGTTAATTCGAATAAGCCACATCACATTCAGATGGAAACTTATGAAGTTGAAGTTTCTCAAACTTCTCTCTCGGAGTTGATGCTTAATAAATCCAGAAAATCAAAGTCCACCGTTCGTGGATTCATCACCCCACGCTTCGCAGTTTCTCATACATCTTCCTGTGTCCGTCTGATCGAAACAGTTCATCCTTCTTTCCTCGAAGGTTTGCAGCCACACACATCCAAGGTTTAAAATGTATAAACATTTTCTCATCATCATCCTTTCCCTCTAGTTGATTTACACTACTAAACCTAGGGTCACCGGGAAAGTTTGCAAAGGCTTTTATTTGCCGTTCAACGAACAATGCATGATCTCTCCATTACAGAGAGAAAATGTGTCTCATTTGTGTAACCTTTTTCTTTCAGAAATTCATCAATGAAGGTCATTGCAGAACCTCATTCCTTCAATGCGAGTAAAGCCTATAAACAAAAGCGAGGCTTGAGTGATCTTACAAAGTTTAATACCTTCAAGAACTTCTTCGCATCTTGAGGGCGATGATCAAGAGGTCTAGTTGAGGAAGTACGCTGTTGAAATCGTTGAGGAGTTTGTTGTTGGAAAGTCACTTTCTTCGTGAGATCGAATCTGCGTAGGCCCTCACCAGCCCCCTGGTCCCCCTTTGCTATCCTTGAGGATTTCCTTTGGTAAGACATTGTCGCTTTCTTGGAGAAACTTTCACACTTGTGTCGCAAGAAAGTTAAAAGCTTTGAGACATAGAAATTTGGGAGAGAAAAATACGAGGAGTGAAAAGCTTTTGATCTAGGGTTTAAGGGTAAAGTGAAAATGAAGGAGAAGGAGTATATAAAAGATAACCGATACGAGGTGATTCAAGCGTCGCAATTTGGAAATATTAAGAATTTTCTTCTTTTTTTTAAAAAATAACTGCCTTAATAAATCGATAACCACCCTTTTTTAAATATAACTGCCTTAATAAACTCAATTAGAGATAAACAGACAATCTTACATTTTCGAAATGACAGTTTAAGTAAATGAACTTACAGTCGTGTCGATTAGTATTTTCAGTCTTCAACCTTTTGAGTCTGATACTCTGTCAGACGTTAGATTCTGAGTCTAAGCTTCAACATTCTTCGAGAGATAAAATATTGAGTCTTGAGCGAATAGACTCAAATAAGCTTTTCTCAAGTGGCTTTGTGAAGATGTCTGCTAGTTGATTCTTTGAGTCTATGAATTGTATCAAGACTTCTTTGTTCTGAACATGATCTCTTATAAAATGATGTCGAATCTCAATATGTTTTGCTCTTGAATGTAGAATAGGATTCTTTGTAAGATTGATTGCGCTGGTATTATCACATTTGATCTCTGTGCAAGAATCTTCAATGCCAAAGTCTTGTAGTTGTTGTTTTATCCACAGTATTTGAGAACAGCAACTTCCAAGAGCTACGTATTCTGCTTCAGCTGTTGAAAGAGCCACAGTACTTTGTTTTCTTGAAAACCAAGATACTACCCTGTTTCCAAGCAATTGACAAGTACCTGTAGTGCTTTTTCTTTCAACTCTACAACCTGCAAGATTTGCGTCTGAATAACCAAGAAGAGTCAAGTCTCCTTCTTTGGAATACCATAGACCAATCTTAGCAGTAGTAGCAACATATTTAATTATACGTTTAGCAGCACTTAGATGAGATTCCTTAGGATCAGATTGAAACCTAGCGCATATGCAAATACTAAATAATATGTCAGGTCTGGATGCAGTAAGATAAAGAAGTGAACCAATGATACTCCTATATAACTTTTGGTCGATTTTCTTCCGTGCTTCATCTTTGTCTATCTTCAAAGAACTTGACATTGGTATGTCAGTCTTTTTGCAATTTTCCAGACCGAACTTTTTAACAAGTTCTTTTGCATATTTCTCTTGATGAATGAATATTCCTTCCTTTAGTTGCTTCACTTGTAGACCAAGGAAAAAGGATAGTTCACCCATCATGCTAATCTCGAATTCATCCTGCATAGTCTTAGAAAATTTCTTGCACAAAGTCTCATTAGATGATCCAAATATAATGTTATCAACATAAATCTGAACAAGTTAAAAACTTTTACCTTCCTTTTTAATAAACAAAGTAGTGTCTACCTTTCCTTTAGAAAAGCCATTATGAATTAAGAAGTTACTTAGCCTTTCATACCAAGCTTGAGGGGATTGTTTCAATCCATATAAAGCTTTCTTCAGTCTGAACACAGAGTCTGGTTTCTTTGAGTCTTCAAATCCAGGAGGTTGTTCTACGTAGACTTCTTCTTGAATAAATCCGTTCAGGAATGCACTTTTGACATCAATTTGAAATAACCTGAAATTCTTATAAGAAGTAAAAGCAAGTAGTAATCTGATTGCTTCTAACCTTGTTACTGGAGCATAGGTCTCATCATAGTCTATCCATTCTTCTTGCGTGTATCCTTTAGCTACAAGTCTTGCTTTGTTTCTCATTACTTTGCCTTTTTCATCAACTTTATTCCTGAAAACCCATTTAGCTCCAATAACTGATTTACCTTTTGGTTTAGAAGTCAATTCCCATACGTCGTTAATACTGAATTGTCTCGAGCTCTTCTTGCATTGCTTCAATCCAGCTTTCATCGCTAAAGCTCCTTCAATATTTTTGGGTTCTATTTCAGAAATAAGAGCAACAGCACTAGACTCTTCTCGTCTTTTGGATCTTGTTTGAATTCCCTCATTAATGTTTCCAATAATGAGTTCTTCAGGATGACTAGACTTGTGCTTCCGGTTACTAGTCGATCGATAGATTGTTGATCTTTTCTTGAGTAGATCCTTCATCGCAGCTTGTTGTACGATTCTAAATTAGTAACTTCTTCAATGGACGTAGATTTAGCGATTGTCTCGGAACAGATTCTGAATCTTCAGTCCGAATTTGTTGAATTTGTGGAGAGTCTTGAAATTTGACATTCATTGATTCTTCCACATCAGTCTTCTTGTTGAATACTCTAAAGGCTTTGCTTGTAGTTGAGTAACCAAGAAAGAATCCTTCATCTGATTTCTCTTCAAACTTACCAACACGATCATTTGCATTCTTTAGAATAAAACATTTGCAACCAAATACTTGAAAATAAGAAACTATTGGTTTCTTTCCTTTAAAAATTTCATAAGGGGTTTTCTCAAGAATTGGCCTTAAAAACACTCGGTTTATAATATAGCAAGCAATTGAGACAGCTTCAGCCCAAAACCTTGAAGAAATTTGATTTCCAATTAAAAGAGTTCTTGCCATTTCTTGTAAAGACCTATTCTTCCTTTCCACAACGCCATTCTGTTCTGGTGTATATGGAGAGGAGAATTTGTGCTGAAAACCAAATTCATCACAAAATTTAGTAAAGTCTTGATTTTTAAACTCACCTCCATGATCTGTACGAATGCTCGAGATAGTGTGACCTTTCTCATTCTGCACTTTCTTAGCAAACTTTGAAAAGAGAGAAAAGTCTCGACTTACTTGAAAGAAAGTAGACCCAAGTAAATCGTGAGTAATCATCCACAATTACTAGACATAACATTTTTCCACCAATGCTTTGCGTTCTGGTAGGTCCAAACAAATCCATATGCAGAAGCTGCAGTACATGATTAGAGGAAACTTTATTTATTGATTTGTAAGAGTTTTTAACCTGTTTACCCAGTACGCACGGTGTACATAGATCAGACTTTGAGTAATTGAGAATAGGCAATCCTCGAACAAGTTTCTTGGTAGAGATCTTGTTGATTTGCTTCATATTGGTATGGCCTAACTTTTTATGCCATAGATTAGCTTCATCTTGTACTGATAGTAAGCACTATGATCTTTCTTGATTCACATCCAGAAGATAGATATTTCCATGTCTTCGTCCAGTAAAAGATTGAGTAGAGTCTTTGCGATTCCGAGCACGTTTCTTCCTGAAGTTGATCTTGAAACCGAAAGATCACACAACCGACTTATGCTAAGCAAGTTGTAATTTAATCCTTCAACTAAGGAAACATTGTTAATTGACAAACTTCCAATCTTTAATGTTCCTCGACCAGTAATTTTTCCTTTGTTGTTACCACCAAAAGAAACTTTTCCTCCATCTATCTGGACAAGTTTTATGAAGCAACTTGAGTCTCCTGTCATATGTCTTGAGCAGCCACTATCAAGATACCATTTAATCTTCCTTTTGATAATAACCTGCAATTAACACAAATTCAAGCTCTCTTTGGTACCCATATCATCTTGGGTCCAGAAGTGTTAGAACAATAGACAGTCTTAGCCCAGCTCTTTTTAACAGGTCTCCAAACCAAAGGACATTCTTTCTCAAAATGTTCTAAGCTTTTACACTTGGAACATTTCAAGGCATTTCGCAACGGGTTTTACAAAAACTTTCTGGAAATGATTCTTATAAATAATTCTGGCTGGTCTCTGTTTGATTCTTTCCTTTACCTTTGGGAAATTAATTAGTGGAATAGTTTCGAAGTCATACCAAGACCTAACTTATCAAAGTATGGTCTTTGTATTGAAAGAATCTTATCCAACTTTTCAGAACCATTTGAAAATCTTTTGAAATGTTAGTAATATCATTTTTCAAAAGATTATTTTCATTTGAAATAAAGTCTGAGTTTTCTTTCACAACAACAAAGTCCTTTTCCAACTTTTCAAACTTTTCTTTCATAAGTTTATCCCGTTGCTTCAATGTAGAATTTTCCTTTTTAATTCGGAGATCCTCTTGAGAGAGGTTTTTAGACTAAGACAAAGTTCATCAATATATTTAGAAACCTTGATAGGAATTTTGAGGTTACTAACCTCGAGTTCACTGTCTGAGTCTATGTCTGAATCAAGGTCTGAGTCTGAATCTGATTTTGCCATTAAACAGATATTGGCATAATCGTCATCACTTTCTTCACATTCAGTATCACTCCAAGTCTCTGCTTTGAGTGCCTTCCTGTATTTCTCAGTCTTTCCTTTTCTCTTCTTTAACGAGACGGACTTGGATCTGATGTGTCCTTTTTCTTGCATTCAAAGCAAGTCACTTCTTTGTTAGAATCATCTTCCTTTGTTGATTTGTTTTGACACCTTTGAGAGCTTTGTTTCTTCCAATTGAATTTCCTTCCTTTTCTGTTCAACTTTCTGAATCTCTTTATCATGAGTGCCAGTTCTTCATCATCTAGATCTTCTTCAGAGTCTGTAGCATCAGAATAGTCATTAGACTTGAAGGCTATAGATTTCTTACCTTTTGAATCTTCATCTTCGTTGGTTTGTTCCACTTCACAAGATTGAAGAGTCCCAACCAGTTCGTCTACAGAGAGTGGAGCAATCCTTTGCGTCTCTCATATTGAGGTTTTTATGTAATTCCAGTCTTTAGAGAGTTCTCGTAGGAGTTTGTTGACCTTCATATGTCCTGAAATTGGATGTCCCTGATATTCAAGACCATTCACAATTTCAGTAAAGCGACTAAACATGTCAGTTATTGATTCTCCTGATCTCATCTTAAAGACTTCATATTGTCCCAAAAGAATATTGATCATCATTCTTTCACACGATCAGTTCCTTCATAGGTAATGTGGAGCCTATCCCAGACTTCTTTTGATGTATCACAAGAAGATATTCTGTTATACTCAGTAGGGGATAAAGCACAATATAAGGAGTAAATAGCTTTGGCGTCAAGAGTCTGTCTCTTGGTGATTTCTTCTTGAGTCAGTAGTTTCTTTTCCTCTCTTTGATTCTGATGTAGCAGCAGGGATTATTCCTTTATCAACCACTTCCCATTCCAAAGGATCTTTCGATCTTAGGAATGCCTTCATCTTATTTTTCCATATGCTGTAGTCTTTTCCATCAAAGTATGGAGGTTTGGTATTGCTTTGACCTTCAACCAACCCTGTAGGCAACATACTAGCCATAGATCTTTTACTCAGAAGTAAAGACACTTCTTATGAACAAGTACACAAGCTCTGATACCAATTGTTAGGACTAGAATTAGCACCTAGAGGGAGGTGAATAGGTGATTAAGGCAATTTTAACAATTTAATCCGAATGAGAAATTAATGAATTAAAATCAACAATCGCAGCAAATGAAAGTAATGAAAGATAAAAGGATTAAGGATAGAGAATCAAGACTCCAGATTTATAGTGGTTCGGCTTAGACCAAGCCTACGTCCACTCTCCGCACCTGACAGCCCCCTTCCGGGCTGGATTTCACTAAGAATCAAAAAAGAGTGATTACGCCTCACGCTCTTGAGTCCACAGTGTAGATGCTCTACTACACTTCCTCAAGGTCTCACTACAATATGATCTCTCTTTTGATTACATATAACGCTCGAAGAATATGATCGTAAAATAGAAAAGGAGATTCAGACTTTGGAATTCTTCTATCCGACACCCTTCAACAACTAGAGCATCTCTCTTATATACTTCTTCATGCCTTCTATACCGTTGGCACCTTCCAAAGAAGTTCTTCCAATCAACCCGTTGACGTAATCAATTAGAGAGATCTCGAGCTCTTTAAGGCAAGTGTTGATAGCCCATCAATCCTGCTCGCCCATACAATCAGGATCTTGGTTTCCATAAGTAGATCCTTCCAATTATAAGTTGCGAAATCTTTAGAGAATCTATACATATTCGAATACGAAAGTAAGATCTTCTAGTGCTGAATCCAGTAGAAAGAAATTCTCTAGCCGTTAGAGTAAAAAACCATATAAGATCATAATAGAAGTTGGTCTGGAGACTGTCCATGAGAGTAGACTTTGAAACATGAGTCTTGCTAGCTTCAGACTTTGATCTTCAGACCTTGCCAGTAGAGTTTGTAAGTCTTCATACTAGAACGAGGAAAATGTTTTGTCAACTTCAAAATACCTGAAGAGAATTTATCCAACACGATCGACCTTGAATGTGAGTGTTTAAAGCATCACCATCCCGAGATACGAAGGTTAGTCTTTATTCGAGTGCGGATACTGGTCATGTATGACATTGGTTCTTTCGCTGGCCCAGTGATTTAGGAGTTTCTGACTATGTTTGTCCACTGTGATGGGAATATGCTGGGGCCATTGCCACCGCCGCCAGCAGATGGACTTGACTGGGTGTGACCAAAAGTGATGGTCAGCAGATGAAACATTTTTGGGCCGCCGACACTGACTGATGGGCCTATGTATATGGTTGTTAGAGAGTCGTGTACCTTTTGAAAATAGCCGAGTTTAGAAAAATCTTGGCATTTTGATGTACCGACTAAAGATATCCATCGAGTTTATGTAAATAAAAGTGTTCGGCTTTAAGTTATAAAATGTCTAGTAGGTGTGCATCGTTTTAAATTATGAAAGGGGAATAGTTGATTGTGCTTCTGCTATATAAACTGCGCGGGGACTGATTTAAAAGATATAAATCCCCAAGACTCTTGGACCTATTATAATTTTGACGGTATCAAAGTAATAAGACCATCAGGTCAAGAGGAAAGCAAGTGATCTGTGGCGCCCCGAACAGATTGGGGGCCGTTCGAGGGTGCCACAGGCAAAACAGCCTTACAAGGCTTTACTAGTGACATCTTAAATTTCAGGTTCCATTTTCATTAACATACCTATAGTTCTTTTCTCTGAGTTGGCCACTCATGAGATAACTAGTCTATCAGGTGAAGCCGTTAAGGAATCTAAACGCAATAGACTTGAGAATTCGACCAGGAATGGACTATTCGACCATGCTAATCTACAATGGTCATTACGGCACTATCAAAATCGATTAGAGATCAGAGATAGGTCGATTTGACAGAGGTATGTGATTAGTGTGGGTGATTCCACGTAATTGCAAAATTTTCGTCGAATGGCACTAGACCGATTTTTCTGTCATTTCAGTACCATGTGTCCGTACTTGAAACCTAAAGATTTTAACGACAACCGAGAGTAGCCAATATGTCATTTTTGGACCGTGTTTTTGAGATTCACATTGATTCAATTAATAAGGAAAAATGTGAAATCATGAGTGGGCATCTTGGTTAGATTTATGGTTGTCAAATTAGATCCAATTGAAGGAAAATTGAAGTGGATTTAGGGGAATTGGTCCAAAATTCGTAGGACCAAGGGGCAGCAACTTTTGGACCTCTTCAATGGCTTTTAAAGGAAGCCTTGGGTGTGCAACTTGGCCATGGATGATAGCCCAAGTGGTGGGGACATGAACTCAAGCACTTTGGGATATTTCCCTTGATGTTTGAGGCATTTGGGCCCCCTCCAATCTTCAGCTGGCTTCTTATTCTTCCCTTAGCCACTTTATCCATTGTGGAGACTATTGAGAGCTTGAGGGAAACCAGAAAACCGAGCCAGGCCAACCCCTTCCCGTCGACCATCTGCTTGCCACCGTCGCACCTCACCACGCCGCCCGCGAGCCCCGCACGAGCCCAACTCGATGTTCCTGGCTGTCTCGCGTTGTGCGTCCATCGTCCGGCCGTCAACCGAGCCACCGTCACCATTCAAGCCGTCAAAGGTCCCGCCATAGCCTCGCCTGGACCACTGCTACTATCCGTCGTCCCGCCATGGCCATTCCAACTCCGATACAGCCTTTGTCGGCCCAAGCGCAACAACCAAAGATCTCAACCCAGCTAAAACATCGTGGGGTTTTCCGAACCCGTTCTGTGTCGCCGTAGGGTAGTTTATCACCTGTCTCCACATCGTCATCATCGTGGACTCACAGAATCGCAAAACCTGTGAGTTTACTTGCTAAACTCTATTTATGTAGTTAATGATACTTAGGGGATGATTAGTTTAAGCTAATTAAGGTTTAGGTGGTTAGTTAGAATTGATTAGTAATTTAATTATCTGTTTGTGCATGTTAGGTGGTTAGAACATATAGATTATGGACTAAAGTAGTTGTACTATTTATCTAGATAGGTTCGGAAATTTTCTAGGCCCGTTTGGACTGTTAATTAAGCATTTTCGGCCTACGTTTGTATTTTTGGCATTTAATTGTAATTATTTAATTATTTATTATTTTTCGAAAATTATACTGGGATAGCCAGTGACCGAAATTTCGTACAGATTGCAATAGTGTGCTTGGTTTGTTTAATTGAGTGTTAATTAGTGCAAATTGAGTGGTGGTTGGAAATTTAGGTATTTATTCCAATATTGTGAAATTTCAATATTTAATTAGAAAATCGCGAGTGTCGGGTTTTGACATCGAAAATGGTTTTTAGGTACTATATAAATAGTGGGATTTTAAAAGGAAGGGTATCAATTTTTCTGGTGTAAATTGACCGTGTACTTGCACACGACTATTTTTATCGTGTGTTTTTAATACGAAGAAAATGAGCCAAGTACGTTATTTTATTTGGGACATTTGAGTGCAAAGCACGATGTTTTGGTCGAGAATTGGATGGGCGCATGAATGGTTATGAGAACCCATCCTGACCTGTTGAGCTAGACATGCCCTTATATGGGATGCCTTACCAATGGATGCCGGCCGCAGTAGAGGCTGGGCCGATGCTCCTTTATGGAATGTCGTCGACGTAGTGACATTGCCGTGCTCGATGGGGTGAGACGACGCTTGGCTATGCCAGAAGACCGTCGAACATCGAGTAGGCCGTGCCCATGGGGCCAAGATAAAAATTAAGAACGCATGAAAAATTGAGTTGAATGCACCGAATTGTGTGACACAATTGTGTGGCATAGTATTGGACGTGTCATAACGATTTGGCCCTATAATCAGGACCCTTATGCTTGGTTGCAATTGAGTGTGGCGTTCCAGTTGATCAAGCTTATTTGCTGCTTATATTTGTGTAGCCGTCTATAATATGAATTGTGCTGAAATGCAGGGTAGATCTGAGATGAGGTAAGTCTCTATGATTGTGTGGTTGTGTCGTTAAGACGCCTCTAGACGTATTACCCTCCTAATCGAGGTTTAGAGCATGAACTCGCTGAGATTTATATCTCACCCTATTGTGGGCTCGATTCTTTTCAGTACCGTACAGTGGAGGACCCCGAGTCGAGGACTGGAGAACTAGGAGTTTAGAGTCTCCTTAGTCCCTTTTTGATCTAGACTTTTGGACACATATCTTTTTGTAGACTTTTGTATATAACTCAGTGTGTATATAAAAGAGTGTTTTGTTTGTGAATCTGTTTTCCTGCTTTTCTATCCCATGCTATTTACTGTCAGGGGTTTTTAATTTGCTTCTGCAAGTATAATAAAATGAATGGGTACACGATGTGTCCTGGGATGTCATAATTTTTATCGACTACCGAGGGATGAGCATGCATTTAATGTTTGAGGCGTGACATCAGCCAAGGCTGATCAATTTAGCTCGGTTTGGGGTTGAGGCGAGCTGAGCTGGTCTCGGCTTGATGGTGCGCCGGTGGCTAAGGTGTGGTGGTTGCTGGGCAGTGACAGCATAGCTGTTGGACGAAGCTAGTGGCAGTGGAGGTGAGCTGCTCGGTGAAGTTGAGCATGAAGATGGCCGGGGGGTTGCTTGGTGGGCGGAGCCGCTGGAGCTACTGGCTTCGGTGAAGTTGTGATGTTGCTGGGCGTGAAATGGAGAGTTGGTGTGGGGGTGAGTGCAGGCGTGAGGAGCTGGGCAACAGAAATGAAAAGGAAAGAAAACCTGCTGAAATGAAGAATGATGTGGCGGATGGGGCTGTTCTGGTTGTGGTGATGGATGATGAAAGAAAATGGAGAAGATTAAGGGATGAAGTGGGTGGAGATGGCGTTGGGTGCGCTGGTGTGGGACTACTAAAGTTGGGGTTGGTTGGGTAGTGGAAAGGTGCAGCAAGAGGAAGGAAAAAAGGATAGAACCGAAAGCAAGGAGGGAAAGGCGTGAGGGAAAGTTGAGGGGAAAAAGAAGAAGAAGAGAGGAAGGAGAGAAGGTGGGCAGCTGTTCTACAGAGGGGAGGAAGTGCACGCATGAAAGAAGGGAAATGGGAGAGAGAGAGAAAGGAAGAAATGAAAGTCCAAGCATCAACCAATCAAAGCCTAGGCCAAAATATCCAAGCACTCAAGTGCCAAAGCCTCAAAAGTCTTAAGCCATTGATTGAAGTCTTGCATCCCTCCAATGGTTAATTTCCCTTCAATTCCTCACAAATAACTCACTTTAGGCAGCAAATAACCCTTTAAAGTTGCCCATCCGAATTTCAACTTATTTTCCTTTTTGCCGAAAATCGATTTTTCTGCAATATTCCAGACTCGTCGAAATTTCCCTGAAAGATGAGACGACGTCCTATAAATGAATCGTGACACACTCGAATGTCCGATTCTTGAAACCAAATTCAATTTCATGGTTAAAATTGACCAAACGCGGTTTTAGTACAACCTAATCTATCGGGTAGCTTTTAGGGATTTTAGCATGTTCGACCTGTGGTCGATAATTTTCGATCCACGCTTGTGCATCTTCGACTCGTAGGCGACTCTCGGTTATCATAAAAATCACAAGGTTTCAATCATGAGTCTCAAGTATAAAATCGACAGAAAACCAGGTTATTGCCGTTCGACGCGAATTTCATAATCACACGGGATCACCCAAAATTCAATTATGTGTTTCCATCGAATCGACCTATGTCCAATCACTAATCAATTATAACGGTGTCATATTGACCCTTGCCGATTATTACGGTCGAGCAGTCCATATCTGATTAAATTCTCAAGTTTGTCGCATTTATATCCTTTAACAACTTCACCTAATAGGTTAGTTAACTCATGGGTGGCCAACTCAAAGTAAAATATTATAGGCGCTTTGACGAAATTCTCATATCATATTATTGAGACGGGGTCGAAATTCAAGATGTCACAATTCTCATGGCCTAAAGCTAAGGATGTTACATCGACCCTCCCCGGGATCTAGGTGAGGGCCCGACACCTTGCCTATGGCTAGCAAGGGTGCGAGACCAAGCAAGAGTTGTCAACCTGTTTCAATCCCAAAGTGCTAAAAAATATAAATAAATAAATAAATAAGTAATGAAATATAGAAAAATTATTAAAAATTTTGTAAAATTTGAATGTTTACACCGATCGTGCCGATAGACACTGGCATCAAGGATTTTCAACCTAAATTGGCTAGATGGACTAAATTAGTACCAAAAGTGAAGGTTAAGGATTAATTAGTCCAATTGAAAGGTTTAAGACTGAATTGATATTAATGCAATAAGTTTAGGACTTTTTTAGTATTTTTCCTATGTGTATTCCAATCATGCAATTTTAAGTCAAACATGACATGCACGAAATCCACGTTTTCTCCATCTAACATTAGCTTTATTAAATTGGTGTCTATGCCAGATCACATTCAATTAACTAATGAAAAGATGACAATAAACATATTAAAACATAAAAGGGATCCGATTGATCCAAATGAAAATTCTGGTTTGACATTGCACACTAATTAAAAGTGATTTCATGGAACCGATTGAAAATTTAAATAGGGCACTACATATTAATGAAAGTTCATAGGCTATTAATATCATCATCTCTTCCAGCCATATAAGCTACATTTTTTTTTTTTGTTTTGCATCTCGATTTGAAGAAGGCAAGAGATGTCGATCCCATGCATTTTGCAAATTTACATCCGGATTGCTCTGCAATATGTTGGAATTAATTGTGAAATGAGCTCTCCTTAAAAGCCTTCCTATAATTATCTATGGTCCCACAACTCCAAACTGTAAACATTGCACTTTTCCCTTAACTTTCATGGAGAAGTCGGCTCTGCAGAAAAATAAAATAAAAAAATCACATGGTTGGAATTAGTGAGAACTAAAAAGAATTTCAAAGGTCGATAGTCAACATTTTTAAGAATCAAACACAATAACACATGAAAATAAAAAATAAAAATAAAAAAAAAAAACTGCAAAACTTACGAACTTCAGTGAATGCTCCAAAATTCCTCACATTGAGATCACGAAGTTGCTCTAAGGTGACTGTAGAGAGAGGCATTTTGGGCAGTACTTGAATGCGAAGCTCATGCGAGACTTGTCCCATGGTCGGTCGAAGCCGTGGATCAGCATGCAAGCACGCAAACGCTAACCTGGCGATCAAGACAACATCTTGTGCATCTTGAAAACAGATTCTAGAAGGTGAGAGACGTTGATCTAGCACATCCTTCAATAGTATTGGCGACTCACTTTGGGAGGAGCTTGAACAATTCCAGGAGACATAGTTTCCTGGATGCTTTCCCATGATTGTCTCTAATGCGATGACTCCAAAGCTATATACATCGCATTTTTCTGTAGGAATTGTAGAATAGGCCAGCTCTGCAAGTGGGGAATTCACTTTTTTTCATAACCTCAACCATAAGTTGTATTCAAGTTGAGTCATTGCTTCCCATGACTTGACGATTATAAGCGGGGAATTCGATTCATAGCCTCAATCGCAAGTTGTACAATTTTTATTTTTTTTATAACCTCAATCATAATATACTCTTACGACACTGATTTGAGCATCGGACCATATGCTTAGGCAAGGTTTAAAGGATGTTGTTCGATGCTTAAAGAACATGCATCATTTAGGTAACACGAACTTAACATTATTCAAATGGGTTAACTATGATGTTTTTCTTTCATTTGCCAATTCTTCCATATCAGGGAAATCGGAAAGCTTTCTGATCAACATTCAACTTAAAGCTTTATATGAGGAAACAAACTTCCCTAAGAAGATTATATAACTACAGATTGCACTAAACTAGTAAAAGTTCAATTATAAATGGAATGTCTGACAATGAATGCCTTCAAAATTGAAAAAATTATGAAGTACCTGGAGCAATATATCCGATGGTGCCAGCAATAGTAGTCCAGTTAGATGAATCTGGCCTCAATAGTCTTGCAGTGCCAAAATCCGAAACACGAACCTCATAATCGTGATTCAATAGAATGTTACTACTAGTCAAGTCTCGATGAATCAATGGAGGTGAACATTCCTGATGCATATACGACAATGCATCGGCAACTCCTTGGATCGCATTTACCCTCTTGTCCCATTGAAATTCGGTTGCTCTTTCATCACCATTCAAAGTTGTTCTCAAACTTCCTCTTTCCATATATTCATACACCAAAAAACAATGTTGGGCATGAGAGCAAAACCCATAAAATTTCACGATGTTGCGATGGCGTATATTTGTTAAGGCTTGAATTTCCCTTTTGAATGATATCAAATCAACAACCTCGCTATCTTCCTGAGATGACAAAATTTTCTTGACAGCAAACGTTTGACTGTTTGATATCTCGGCTTTATAAACAACTCCATATGCTCCTTCACCCACATAGTACTTGGAGTCGAATCCTTCAGTGGCCTTGACAATTCGATCATAAAAAACTTTGCCATCATAACTCAAAATATTCCTGAAATCCAAATCATTTTCCTGTTCATTGTTCTCTCTCCTAAGAACCCTTCTTCGACGATGATCAATGATTAGAAGAACTATCAAGGTGCAAGAGAGGAAGAGAAACCCCAAGAAAGAGAGAATGATGATAATCATGATTCTAGCTCTAAAGCGTTGATTGCGTTTCTTGCTCCTGGTGGAATTGCATTTTAGTAAACCAGTAACATTTCCACAAAGTCTTTTGTTATGCTGAAATGCCTCAAAAGGAGCCTCATTGAAAGCTTTGACGTTTGGGAGAGGACCTTCCAGATTATTGTAGGATAAATCAATGGAAATTAAGGCTGACATATAGCCAAAATGTGGAATAAAACCTGAAAGGCTGTTGTGGGAGATATTTAGAACTTCCAACATTCTCAACTGTCCCAATACTTCCGGTATGTTTTTGGTCAACAAATTATGACTCAAGTCAAGAACCCTAAGATCCTGTGCTTTTCCTATCTTAGGAGGAATGCTACCCCAAAATTTGTTTCTACTCATGTTGAAGCTCAGCAAGCTTTTGCATGAGCCTAGTTGCTCGGGTATTGATCCACTCAAATTGTTTAATGCTAAGTTCAAATCTTTCAAATTGGATAAATGTCTAATTTCAATCGGGACATTTCCCATGAGAGAGTTGCTACTTAGATCGAGTTGCAACAACATCAACAGGCTTCCTAATTCTCTTGGAATCTCTCCACTTAAGCAATTTGAAGAAAGGTTTAGTACTTGTAATTGAGCCATCCTTCCAAATATTGCAGGTATCTCACCAGATATTTTGTTGTTTGATATCTGTAACCTCATCAAATTAGGACAATGCTCCCATTTCCACGAAAGTTCACCATTTAAATGATTGTGGCTCAAGTCCACGTGCTTCAGATTCGGATGTACTCCGAAAGCTTCTGTTATTTTTCCAGCAAGTTGGTTTCCTTCTAGGCTCAATCTGATTAATGTGGAACAATTTTCTAAGCTAGTTGGGATGGGACCCGTGAACTGATTATTGAATGCATGGAATTGTAGTAATGATCTCCCAAGGCATACATCTTGTGGCAATTCCCCCTCTAGTTCGTTTTGAGATAGAAACAAAGCTCTCAAATTTGTTAACTTATTGAACTCAGAAGGCAAGGAACCATAGAATTTGTTGCTAGCAAGGTTTAATACGGTCAGATTGAGCAGTTTTCCCATTGATGCAGGGAATGGACCAGTCAAACTATTATCAAATACTAGTAATTCTCCAAGAGATATCAAATTCCCCAATTCTTTTGCAATTGAGCCTGAAAGATGATTTGAGTTAAGGTTCATATATATCAGATTGCTCAAGTTTTGGAGAGACGATGGGATTGGACCGACTAAGTCATTCTTTTTCAAATACAATATTTCAAGATGACTCAGTCTCCCTATTTCTGCAGGAATGGGTCCCGAAAGTCGATTTTCCCCTAGATGAAGTTCAAATAGGTTGCTCAAGTTCCCTATACTTGGTGGAATTTCCCCAGATAAATTATTGCCAATAAAATCCAAATAGTAGAGTTTGGAAAGGTTACCGATACTCAAGGGGATGGAGCCATAGATAAAATTGTACGCTAGTCGAAACATAACCACATTGACGAAGCGCGAGAAGTCGAGGCTGTCTAGAGTTCCTCTCAAACCGAGAAACGAAAGATCTATGACAACTCCAAAGTTATCACAAGTGACACCAGTAAAGTCACAAGCATTGTTGCCGTGCCATGAAGAGAGAAGCAATTGGCTATGGTTGTCAAGAGTAGATTTCCAATTCAGGAGAGCCTCTGCTTCATTATTATTCTTGGTTGCATTGACAGTGGAAAAAGAAGCGGAAGAAGCCGAAACGCTTGCCCCATGAAATGAATTGGTGTTGATCAAGAAGAGCAAGAAGAAGAAGAACACGACCCATAAAGGAGGAGACATGATGGATGGCAATGATGAAGACACCATGATTTTAGGGGGATGGATGGTTTTCGGGAGGTGAGAAGAGGTTGAGGTCCATGTAACGTTAACAAGATTGATGAGATATATAAATAGGACACCATTCTTGAAGCTCCGCGCTCAAGGCCAATGCCTTTTACAGCTGTACCACATTTTCTCTACATGGGTCCTTTCCTAAACGTTTTTCCTTTTTCGTGATTGATTATATATTGCAAAGATAATATCATTTCCATTTCCAAATAATTTAGCATGCGTCATTTGAGTATAATAAGTAAATAATACTAAACTATGAGACTAAATCGCTCGTCATCATTTGAACAACAACAAAAACGAAAAGAGAGAGAAATCTTCGTCGAGTCCTGTCTTTGGGCACAGGCCCAACGTAACTTGATAGGATCAGTTTAGTTTAATTGGGAAATTTGGGAATTAGGGTTTAATTTGGGAAATTAGGAAATTAAGATCACACCACTTCAGACCTGATTTTGCCTTGTGGTGCTGAAAAGTCATGATTAAGAATAAGTGGAACTTTGATATCAGTTTCTTCTCTATTGTTTCCATTAAAGATTGACAACTCCATTGATTATCTTAATAGACAGATCAAATCAATAGATAATGTCCCATTAGTGCTCACACAATCAAAAACTTACTCAAGATCACCGCAATCACTTAGCCCACGCTTTGAATTTAAATCTAGGTAGTACTATAATGTGCATATGAGGATTATATAATTTAGTTAAAATCACTTGAACGTATTTACTTCATCGAAATTTCGTTAGGGATGCATTTTTACATTTTCTTAACTCTAATAGATCGAAATCTTCTCAACATATAAATAAATGATACACGAATTCATGTACAATTATTTTAAAATTTCATAATATGGTTAATGGCACTCTTCTATTAGTTTTTTGAAGCTCAAGCTGATGCTACTCGCAAGCCTCTTCTCCATTGACTTAATGGAGGTCTCTATCTCTATCTCTATCTCTCTCTCCAAGTAGTTCTTCTTCTTTTTTTCGGTGAAATTTATAGTTTGAAATTATTTTGAAAAAGATCACATCTCGAAAGTAGTGTGACTCATCTAGGCTCCAATAAAAGATTCCACATTCGAACACCATCTTTTCGTACTCTACCAGTCTTCACCTCCTACAACACTCCTGAACGTGTGATCACAGGAACAAAAGCAACGTCAGCTTCATCTTTCTTTTGCCCCAGTTTTCTTTCTTCCAATCGATCTATCTTAATCATGTGGAGGGCCATTGCCGTGAAGATGTTTGCTTTTTTTCCCTCTGTTACCTTTTTTTTCTTTTCCAAATCCATTACTGTGTCAACTTAATTTTTCATTATTTACTCGTGAGTCATGCGCTCTCGTTGTATTACACATGCTAGGGCGGAATGAAGTCAAGTCTCCCTAACAAATTTACAAAAATGCATATTTTGGAGAGATTTAGGTGATAATCTAAGCTAAATTCCCAATTATTGCACGGGTCATCTCTACATCTATAATCCACTGGAAAACGCCATAACATGTAACCAAACATGTTTTTATTGCACTATTCATATAAAACACCGTAGTGTATGAAGATATGAAAAATAAGCAATTATCCAATGACGATGCCGCACTTTTATTATAATATGTTTGGATGCAAAAGAGACTTATATATATATATATATATATATATATATAAAGATAGTTAGAAATTTTCTTCTTTTTAGCAAGCGCGTTAGGGGGAGTGGTTTCGGGAGGTGGGTGGTTGTTGAGGTCCATGTAACGTTAACAAGATTGATTAGATATATAAATAGGACACCATTCTTGAAGTTCCGCGCTCAAGGCCAATGCCTTTTACAGCTGTACCACATTTTCTCCACATGGGGCCTTTCCTGAACGTTTTTTCGTTTTCGTGATTGATTGTATATTGCAAAGATAATATCTTTTCCATTTCCAAATAGTTTAGCGGGCGTCAATTGAGTATAATAAGTAAATAATACTAAACTATGAGACTCAATCGCTCGTCATCATTTGAACAACAACAAAAACGAAAAAGAAGAGAGAAAAATCTTCGTCGAGTCCTGTCGTTGGGCACAGGCCCAACGTAACTTGATAGGATCAGTTTAGTTTAATTGGGAAATTTGGGAATTAGGGTTTAATTTGGGAAATTAGGAAATTAAGTTCGCACCATTTCAGACCTGATTTTGCCTTGTGGTGCTGAAAAGTCATGATTAAGAAAAAAGTGGAACTTTGATATCAGTTTCTTCTCTATTGTTTCCATTAAAGATTGACAACTCCATTGATTATCTTAATAGACAGATCAAATCAATAGATAATGTCTCGTTAGTGCTCACACAAACAAAACTTACTCAGGACCACCGCAATCACTTAGCCCACGCTTTGAATTTAAATCTACGTAGTACTATAATGTGCATATGAGGGTTATATAATTTAGTTAAAATCACTTGAACATATTTACTTCATCGAAATTTCGTTAGGGATGCATTTTTACATTTTCTTAACACTAATAGATTGAAATCTTCTCAATATATAAATAATCATACACGAATTCATGTCCAATCATTTCAAAATTTTCATAATATGGTTAATGGCACTCTTCTATTAGTTTTTTGAAGCTCAAGCTGATGTTACTTGCAAGCCTCTTGTCCATTGACTCAATGGAGGTCTCACTCTCTCTCTCTCTCTCGAAGTAATTCTTTTTTTCTTGTGAAATTTATGGTTTAAAATTATTTTGAAAATGATCACATTTCGAAAATAGTGCGACTCATCTAGGCTCCAATAAAAGATTCCACATTCGCACACCATCTTTTCTTACTCTACCCGTCTTCACCTCCTACAACACTCATGAACGTGTGATCACAGGAAAAAAAAGCAACATCAGCTTCATCTTTCTTTTGCCCCAGTTTTCTTTCTTCCAATCGATCCGTCTTAATCATGTAGAGGGCCATGCCCATAAAGATGTTCGCTTTTTGCCTCTGTTACCTTTTTTTTTTTTTTTCTTTTCCAAATCCATAAGTGTGTCGACTTACTTTTTCATTATTCACTCGTGAGTCATGTGCTCTCGTTGTATTACACATGTTGGGGCGGAATAAAGTCAAGTCTCACTCCAAAATTTACAAAATGAATATTTTGGAGAGATTTAGACGATAATTTAGGCTAAATCCCCAATTATTGCATGGGTCATCTCTACATCTATAATCCATTGGAAAACGCCATAACATGTAACCAAACATGTTTTTATTGCAATATTCATATAAAAACCGTAATGTATAAAGATGTGAAAAATAAGCGATTATCCAATGACGATGTCGCACTTTTATTGTAATATATTTGGATGCAAAAGAGAGACCATATATATATAGTTGAAAATTATTTTGAAAATGATCACATTTCGAAAATAGTGCGACTCATCTAGGCTCCAATAAAAGATTCCACGTTCGCACACCATCTTTTCTTACTCTACCAGTCTTCACCTCCTACAACACTCATGAACGTGTGATCACAGGAAAAAACGCAACATCAGCTTCATCTTTCTTTTGCCCCAGTTTTCTTTCTTCCAATCGATCCGTCTTAATCATGTAGAGGGCCATGCCCATAAAGATGTTTGCTTTTTTGCCTCTGTTACCTTTTTTTTTTTTTCTTTTCCAAATCCATAAGTGTGTCGACTTACTTTTTCATTATTCACTCGTGAGTCATGTGCTCTCGTTGTATTACACATGTTGGGGCGGAATAAAGTCAAGTCTCACTCCAAAATTTACAAAATGCCTATTTTGGAGAGATTTAGACGATAATTTAGGCTAAATCCCCAATTATTGCATGGGTCATCTCTACATCTATAATCCATTGGAAAACGCCATAACATGTAACCAAACATGTTTTTATTGCAATATTCATATAAAACACCGTAATGTATAAAGATGTGAAAAATAAGCGATTATCCAATGACGATGTCGCACTTTTATTGTAATATATTTGGATGCAAAAGAGAGACTATATATATATATATAGTTGAAAATTATTTTGAAAATGATCACATTTCGAAAATAGTGCGACTCATCTAGGCTCCAATAAAAGATTCCACGTTCGCACACCATCTTTTCTTACTCTACTAGTCTTCACCTCCTACAACACTCATGAACGTTTGATCACAGGAAAAACAGCAACATCAGCTTCATCTTTCTTTTGCTCCAGTTTTCTTTCTTCCAATCGATCCGTCTTAATCATGTAGAGGGCCATGCCCATAAAGCTGTTTGCTTTTTTGCCTCTTTTACCTTTTTTTTTTCATTTCCAAATCCATAAGTGTGTCGACTTACTTTTTCATTATTCACTCGTGACTCATGCGCTCTCGTTGTAGTACACATGTTGGGGCGGAATAAAGTCAAGTCTCACTCCAAAATTTACAAAATGTATATTTTGGAGAGATTTAGACGATAATTTAGGCTAAATGCCCAATTATTGCACGGGTCATCTCTACATCTATAATCCATTGGAAAACGCCATAACATGTAACCAAACATGTTTTTATTGCAAAATTCATATAAAACACCGTAATGTATAAAGATGTGAAAAATAAGTGATTATCCAATGACGATGTCACACTTTTATTGTATTATATTTGGATGCAAAAGAGAGACTATATATATATATAGTTGAAAATTATTTTCAAAATGATCACATTTCAAAGTAGTGTGACTCATCTAGGCTCCAATAAAAGATTCCACATTCGCACACCATGTTTTCTTACTCTACCAGTCATCACCTCCTAAAACACTCATGAACATGTGATCACAAAAACAAAAGCAACATCAGCTTCATCTTTCTTTTCTTAATCATGTGGAGGGCCATGGCCATGAAGATGTTTGCTTTTTTGCCTCTATTACCTTTTTCTTTTCTTTTCCAAATTCATATGTGTGTCAACTTACTTTTTCATTATTCACTCGTGAGTCATGCGCTCTCGTTGTATTACACATGTTGGGGCGGAATAAAGTCAAGTCTCACTCCACAATTTACAAAATGCATATTTTGGAGAGATTTAGACGATAATTTAGGCTAAATCCCCAATTATTGCATGGGTCATCTCTACATCTATAATCCATTGGAAAACGCCATAACATGTAACCAAACATGTTTTTATTGCAATATTCATATAAAACACCGTAATGTATAAAGATGTGAAAAATAAGCGATTATCCAATGACGATGTCGCACTTTTATTGTGATATATTTGGATGCAAAAGAGAGACTAATATATATATATATAAAGATAGTTGAAAATTATTTTGAGAAAGATCACATTTCGAAAGCAGTGCGACTCATCTTGGCTCCAATAAAAGATTCCACATTTGCACACCATCTTTTCTTACTCTACCAGTCTTCACCTCCTACAACACTCATGAACGTGTGATCACAGAAACAAAAGCAACATCAGCTTCATCTTTCTTTTGCCCCAGTTTTCTTTCTTCCAATCAATCTGTCTTAATCATGTGGAGGGCCATGGCCATGAAGATGTTTGCTTTTTCGCCTCTGTTACCTTTTTTTTTCTTTTCCAAATCCATTAGTGGGTCGACTTACTTTTTCATTATTCACTCGTGAGTCATGTGCTCTCGTTGTATTACACATGTCAGGGCGGAATAAAGTCAAGTCTCACTCCAAAATTTACAAAATGCATATTTAGGAGAGATTTAGATGATAATTTAGGCTAAATCCCCAATTATTGCACGGGTCATCTCTACATCTATAATCCATTGGAAAACGCCGTAACATGTAACCAAACATGTTTTTATTGCAATATTTATATAAAACACCGTAATGTATAAAGATGTGAAAAATAAGCGATTATCCAATGACGATGTTGCACTTTCATTTGAATATATTGGGATGCAAAAGAGAGACTAATATTTGAAAATGTTGATCATGTGATCATCACCCATTTTATTATCCTATTATCCTATGCTACTAAATTATGTTCATGCATGAGCGCGCAACTAAGAAAAGTGTGAGAAAGAGAAAATAAACTCGATATAATGTCAAGCAAGGAATACGCATGGCCTTTTATTAAACCTCCAGGCAAGAAATCCTGTAAGCTAAATTCTAAAATAAAAAGTATAAGCCTAATTCTAATTAAAAATTCACTAAACGATCTTTAAAATGAAGAAATATGTCAAAGTAACCCCTAAATGTAATTCTCTTTTAAACGCAAATGAGATTTTTTTTTTTATCATTTTTTTTATTTCTCTTTTTTTTTTTTGGATAAACCTAGTTTTTATGTCGGAAGAGAAAATGTGGCAAGACTAAAATTATAAAGATTACATAGAACAAAGACTCGCTCATATCTCGAAATCTGCAACTCTAAAGCATGCTGCAAGTAAAATCAGAACACTCCTAAACTTGGGAACTACTAGGAAAAAGTAGTGTACTTGTTGAAGTACATCTAAGACGATTCCACATAATCGTTTTCTTGAAACTACAAGGATAAGGTTGCCCATAAAAACATTGACACAGGGCTAAGTATATATTGTTAAGCTTCAAACGAAAATGGGCAAGCAATGAACTATTTCAGCGGAAAAAGAAATTCCTGCAGGACTTGGTTCTAGTTTTTTACAGAACAAGCGTACTAGAAGTCTAAAATTTATTACAAAAGTACAACTAAATCTTTAGAAGTGCAAAAGTGATGTGAATCGTTGCGGAAAGATCGTTCTACGAAGGCCCGAATGGTGCAAATTGCAAACCTCGACCCCCAATCAAACCTGTGATTGGCAACCTCGGTATGAACGTGACCTGTTGACAAACGTGTGTCAACCAACCAACGTTATAGACGCCACGAGTGAAAGAATTCGCTATCTCGCTTGATAAGTCGAATCAACCGCCACAAGAGAATCTTGATAAGGTCAAGTCCTCAAAAGAGCAGTAGAAGAGAACCTCTCAATTCTTTTCCTCAAAATAAAATATGTCTGTTGTCCAAAAAATTTGGCCAGTCCTTAATATAGGCCTTCTAGTTGCCACACAAACCCTAAAACCAACCCTAGAAATCTAATGCGTCATATTCTAGAAAATATCTAAACAAGAAGATAATTGTTTTTTATTTGGTCAAATATTTGGTGACCAGATAATCAAATTGCACCAAGATTTCCAAGATTCTTCAAGGTTTGATCCAAGGTCATCTCCACGCCAAAGATCACGAATCATGACACCAACAACTTGCCTAAATTGCTTGGCCCACGCTCGAATGATCGAACCAGTCGGAATAGACAACGGGTCCCTAGCACCTCCTCGATATGACTCGATGTCCACATAATTCCCTTCCCCATGCAAAGGATTTGCCCTCAAATTAGAAACATTAAATGTAACACTAACGTCATACTTACCTGAAAGATCAAGCTTGTGGGCGTTATTGTTAACTCTTTCTAACACCATGATGGTCCATCTCCTCGCGGTAATAACTTAGAATGTCGCTGCTTAGGAAATCGCTCCTTGCGCATATGAACCCAAACCCAATCGTCAGGTTCAAAGACCACTTCCTTGCACCCTTTGTTGGCTTGCCTTGCATATTGCTCAGTCTTGCGCTCAATATTTGTGCGCGTCTTCTCATGCAACACCTTGACAAATTCAGTTTTCTTTGCTCCATCTAAATCCACACACTCATCAATAGGTAAAGGGGTTAAATCTAACTGAGTTAACGGATTAAAACCATAGACTACCTCAAATGGTGTAAATTTATTGGCAGAATGCATGCTCTGTAGACAATCTTCCCAAGAATTTAAGTTCTTTTTAATAATAGCACGCAACAATACCCCTAAAGTTCTATTAACTACCTTAGTTTGACCATCGGTCTGTAGATGACAAGTAGTAGAAAATAATAATCGTGTTCCTAGCTTTTTCCACAATGTGTGACATCCGGAATTTATAACGACCATCAAATATACGACGGTCCGTGACTAGTCGACGGAAGTAATGTCGAACTATGTCATTGGTACCATTTACTAACATTGATTCATATTATCGTTGGACCGATATGTTACGTTCAGAAATGGCCCGATCGTCGAGTAAATTATAGTCTTACCGGAAAATCTTTTATATGTTTAAGTGAGACCGACCTCATCCGCATTTTGCCGACCTTGGAAAAAATATAACGATACATAGCGGACCAACGTAGTTTCATATACAATTTTTCTCCTTAGACGGCCATAAGAACGACTTTGCAAATGGCCACATTTTCGGCCATTCAGCCGTGTCTCCCTATTTCCCTTCATGAAGACTTGAAGAATTCGATTCCTTGAAGCCACGTGGCCTCTTCATTTCGCCGGTCAACAAGAAGAAGAATCTTGACCGAGTTGAAGCCACGTCCAGTGCATGAAGGGTTGAGCTGGCATGTGCATGCGTGAGCTACGGTGTTTCTTCGGTCAACAAGTCTCGCCAGAAGTATACACTCACGGAAGACACGCAGCAACGGCCTTGAGCTGGCAAAGGAAGGCCGAACAATGGCCACCTAATCCCCCACTTGTCCTCGTCTCCTCCTGCCACCGAAACACCCTCTTTTGTTCACCGGTTTTTAACAAAACCAGTGACCAAAGTGGCAAACGGACAAGCAAAACCGAAAAAGAGAGAAAGAATACGGTTGGCTGAGGACACGTCCCATGCATGGAGGAGAAAAGTGGCGTGCATCCAAGAAGGAGATCTCCATTGCTGGACACGTACAATCCAGCTGCCGCCCGCCCAAAAAGCCACCGAGAATTCACTTTTGTTGACTCGTAAAGTCAACCAACGAAGGAACACAAAATTGGCGGATTAGTCGAGAAGGAAGAGAGAGAGTGACGGAGCAAAAATTTCACAGAGAGAGAGAGAGTGAGCAGCGACGAGTGAGAGAGAGTTCGTGCGAGAGGGCGAATGGCGAGAGGAAAAGAGGAAAGAAGGACCGTCCTCAACCGTGCTCGTGCGAGCTGCCACCGTCGCGTCTTCACCGCCGTTGAGCAGTGTTCGAAGACCCACGAGCTTCCTGTTTTGTTGTCGATTGAGCTTAGGAGTGAGGCAAGTAGAAGTTCATCAATCTATGTGGTGCATTGCTGTGATTGTCTAGTGTAGTGCAAGTGGATTTTGATTAACCTATGCTATTTGAATTTCGTCGTTGCTTGGCGAGACGTGTTCCATCAGAATTTTACAAGCTACGATTTAGTCTTTGATACTCGCATGTTTAGTAAATTTGGAAATCGTTTTAGGTGATCCTAGACTTAAAAAGGGAGAGATGTACGTGTTTGGCTTTGAGGTCAAAATTTGATGCACCACCCACGAACAGTTTCGTACAAGAATTCTGGAATTGTGGGTAATTGAAGTGGACTGGAATTAAGGGATTGAGGAAATACTTTTGTTTTGCATATGTTCTTTTAAAGTCCTTTGACCTAGAATCATAAATATAGATTTTTAGAGACTTTGGAAGCAAATTAGACAAGGTATAGGCGTGAGATTTCACTAAATCTATGCTGTCCAGGACAACTCAAATGTAGTCAGTAACTTTGTCAATTTTCTACCGAGGTTTCTAATTAGAAATTGGTTTCAATTTCTGAATGGAAGTTGTGAGGAATGGATTAAATTATAACATGTATTTAGGTCAGATTTTCTGTATTAGTATAGTGGGCACAAAACCGATTTTGGTTGTGCGATGTTTTCTGTTAGTGTGTAAAACCAGAAAAAAAAAAAAAAAAAAAAAAAAAAAACCTAAGTGCATATGAAACTTTTATAAAATTTCGGAGTTGATTCAGGCAATACTTCTTCGACAAACTCGTGATATACCATTGTACGTACAACATTTGGGTTTATTTGTTTAGTTGAGGAGGTCGAAAAGTTTTATTTTGTTATTGTAAAATTCTGGTTAATGGAATAAATCTGTGGTCGAGTTATGCAACTTAATGCTCTCTGAACGTGACTAATTAGGTTTAGTATCCTTCATAAAATTTCTTCCTTTAGATCTTATTTACAACATATCAAAAATTCAGAATAAATGAACAAGGAATGACCGCCGAAACGATTAATTTTTCTATGAAAACACCAAATCTGGAAATTTTACAGAATATTAGCTAGGAATATCGAAATTTTTTCCTTCGGTACGTAAGGAATCTGACTTGGTGTTCCTCATGAAACTTGTTCCTTTAGGTCTTATGGATAACATGTCAAAATTTCATAATTTTCTGAGTTCATTTAGGGGTTATTCCGAAATTTTCATTAAAACTGCACATTTTGGTTTTTAAGCTGTTTTACTCCGACTTTACTCAACTGATTTCAAAAGTGAATGCATCTTGAGTTGTTATGTGACATGATGATACTAGCATTGGCATATCATGCAATATTGAGATGTGATGAGACTCAAGAGACATTTTGTCATTGCATTGAAAAGTGTTTTTGGAAATTAAGATGTTAATTGCTACCATTGGACCCTCGGGTCAACGATGCCCTAGGAGTCGGGATGCCAAGAGGTTCGAATGAGTCGATGCCCTTTGGATGCCTGGTTGTATTATGAATACATGCCCAGAGGTTTTCCCCGGGAGTGTCGGGATGCCCGGTTGTATTATGATACATGCCCGGAGGGTGAGGGTTGTATTATGATGCATGCCCGGAGGTTAGGGGTAACCATGTCCATGGTCCCTAGTGATTCCTCGTGATGCCAGGTGGGGTGCGAGATGCCCGGAGGTGTGTGCCAAATGCCCGATTGTATTTTGAATACATGCCCAGAGGCTTTCGCGATGCCAGGTTGGGTGCAAACTCCCAGAAGGATGCAAACATTGGTCCTCTGGGGGGATAAAACCGTTTGAATGATAAAATGGATAATTCTACTAAGTGTGAGTGTGGTCTGGTTATAGGATTAAATTGTATGGCATGGAATGGGACGTGTCATAACAGTTTGACCCTATGATCGGGACTGGTGTAACTGGACATGATGCATCTTGTTTTATTGGAATTGCACTAGTCATTGCACTAAAAGTTTTATGGTTCCAATGCATACTCATTTCTCGATGAACTGTCTTTGTCTATCTTGCATGAATCTGGATATTAATGGTATTGCTTGATATAGCTTGATGAATCTTTTACTGCTGAGTGGTTGTACTCACCCCGTTTGGGGACTAACATTTCAGACTAGACAAGATACCTCTGCCGCCAGCGCCACCAACAGATGGACCGAGTGGTTGGATATGGCTGCGAGGAGGAGGACAACAGAGGAAAGAACTTTTGGATGCCGACACTGATCAATGGACTTTAAGTATATGACTGTTAGAAGAGATGTCGGTCATCTTTTGAAATATAGCCGAGTATAGAAAGCCTTGGCATTTTGATGTATCGACTGATGATGTCCATCTGGTTTAAGTAAATAAAAGTGTTCGGCTTTTAACTTATACAATGTTTAGTTGGTGTGCATTGTTTTCTGAATATAGGGAAGGGAGTTGTTGGATACGCTTCCGCTATATAAATTGCGTAGGGACCAATCTAAAACATATAAACCCCCAGGATTGATAGACCTCCAGGTCAAGTAATAGGAAGGTAAGTGAACTGTGGTGACCCCAACGGATCGAGGGCCGCTTCGGGGGTGCCACACAATGTTTTCCAAAAGTAGCTAAGAAATTTAAAATCTCGATCTGAAACAATTGATCTAGGCATGCCATGCAAACGTACAACCTCCCTAAAGAACAAATCAACAACATGAGATGCATCATCAGTTTTATGACAGGGTATAAAATGAGCCATCTTTGAAAACCGATCAACAACCACATAAATAGAATCTCTACCATACTTAGACCTAGGCAATCCTAACACAAAATCCATAGAAATATCAGTCCAAGGATGCATTGAAATAGGTAATGATGTATACAAGCCATGCGGTTTAGTTGTAGACTTCGATTGCTTACAAGCAATGCATCTCTCACTGACATGTGTGACATCTCTCTTCATATGTGGCCAATAAAAATGTTCTGCAGCACTTCATAAGTTTTATTAATGACAAAATGCCCCATTAAACCACCACTATGCGCTTCTCACACCAACAATTCATGCAAAGAACACTTAGGCAAACATAGCTTGTTTTCATGGAAAATATAACCTTCACGCCTATAGAATTTATCAAATGCAGTATGTTCACATGCTTCAAATACTCTCCCAAAGTCATCATCATCAGTATATAAGCCCTTTATATGCTCAAAACCTAAACACTTTGCTTCTAAAATAGTTAGAATCGCATACCTTCGAGAAAGTGCATCGGCTACCACATTCTCTTTACCTTTCTTGTACTTGATCACATATGAAAAAGTCTCGATGAACTCCATCCATTTGGCATGTCTTTTATTCAACTTCTGCTACCCTTTCAAGTACTTCAAGGTCTCATGGTCGGTGTGGATCACAAACTCCTTTGGCCTTAAATAATGTTGCCAAGTCTCTAAAGCTCACACTAAAGCATACATCTCCTTATCATAGGTAGGATAATTCAATGTTGCTCCACTCAATTTCTCGCTGAAATAAGCTATGAGACGCCCTCCTTGCATCAACACAACTCCAATACCTGTACCAGAAGCATCGCACTCTATCTCAAAAGTAGCATTGAAATTCGGCAAAGATAACAAAGGAGCATTAGTCAACTTATCTTTTAGCAAATTAAATGCTTTTTCTTGCTCTTCTCCCCACGTGAAACCCACATGCTTTTTGATAACCTCTGTCAAAGGTGCAGCAATGGTGCTGAAATTTCTCACAAGTTGCCGATAAAAACTTGCCAATCCATGAAAGCTATGCACCTCTCCTATGGTCTTAGGTGTTGGCCATTCACGGATTGCTTTGACATTTTCTTCATCAACCTGTATACCATTAGCACTAACAACAAATCCTAGAAATATTAATTTGTTAGTAAGAAAAGAGCACTTCTTTAGATTAGCGTACAATTGCTCGGCCCTTAAAACCTACAAGACAGCTCACACATGCTCAATATGGTCATTAGGGCTTCGACTATATATGAAGATGTCATCAAAATAGACAACCACAAATCGACCAATAAAAGAATGCAAAACATGATTCATAAGTCACATAAATGTGCTCGGTGCATTAGTTAATTCAAATGGCATGACTAACCACTCATACAATCCATACTTGGTCTTAAATGCAGTTTTCCATTCATCACCTTCTTTCATCCTAAATTGATGATAGCCACTTTTCAAATCGATCTTAGTGAAAATCCAAGAACCATGCAACTCATCCAACATGTCATCTAACCTAGGAATAGGATGTCAATACTTTACCGTAATGTTATTAATTGCTTGGCCATCGACACACATTCGTCAAGTTCCATCCTTCTTTGGCACCAACAAAATAGGAACGGCGTACAGGCTAAGACTCTCTCTCACATACCCTCGTTCCAATAGTTCGCTAATTTGTCGCTAAAATTCCTTTGTCTCCTCGAGATTGCTTCGATATGCGGGTCGATTAGGTAATGGCGCACCAGGAATCAAGTCGATTTGATGTTCTATGCCTCGAAATGGTGGTATCCGTCCAGGAAGTTCATCAGGAAAGGCATCTTCAAATTCCTGCAATAAAGACATAATAGGACTAGGCAAACTTGGGTCGAGATTGTTAGTAGAAAACAAAACCTCATTGTACAAAAGTACAAGTATCGGTTAGTCTAAAACTAAAGCTCTCCTCACCTCACTCGATTTTGCATAAAAATTCTTTTGCCTATTTTCTTTCCTCTCTTCTTTTCCCTCAGTTTTTACCACAATCCTTCTATCAGCCTCTCCTTTTCCTTGCGTCTTAGACAAACCACGCAAGCCCTCGGATTTCTCACATTTTCTCTCTCTCTGTCGGCTTCTTGTTGTAACTTCAACTGATCTTGATATACCTCACTAGGTGTCGTTGGTACCAAGGTGTAGGTCTTTTGATTCATCACCAATGAATAATGATTAGTATACCCATTATGATGTACCTTTCGATCATTTTGCCATGGTCTTCCAAGTAAGATATGACCCGCTTGCATAGGCACAACATCACACTCTACCTCGTCCTTGTATCTCCCTATCTCAAATGGGATTTGAACTTGCTTCGACACTTTCACCTCACCACTATCATTTAAACATTGAAGTCTATAAGGCCTAGGGTGCTTTGTTGTCTTCAAACCCAACTTATCCATCATAATACAACTTGCCACATTTGCACAACTACCTCCATCAATTATCAAACTATAGATCTTACCATTCACCACACATCTTGTATGGAACAAGTTATCTCTTTGTTGATGATGCTCCTCCTCCTTTACTTGCACACTAAGAGAACGCCTTACCACCAATAAGTCTCCTTTTATAGCTACTTCTCCATCACTACAATCCTCCAACGGTGGCATCTCATCATCCTCTTCTTCCCTTTCACTTTCGGACTCAATAACACCATGTCCAGTCGTGATCATCACCCTTCTATTAGGGCATTGATTCGCCATATGACCCCTACCCAAACACTTAAAACATTTAATTTCATGAGTTCTAGTGTTAGGGTTTTCAGTTTTACCTGAAACCGAATTCGTTCCAACTTTACCGTCCCTCTCTTTCTCCTTTGAGGTTTCGGTTTTGGTGTTGTGTTCTCTCCAATTTGGTTTCTCATCTCTCTTCCAATTGGATCTCCAATTCTAATTTGAACCTACTCCACTCTTGTGATTTCGGTCCAACTTCAATTGCCACTCAACTTTGATGGCTTTGTCCACCAATTCCTCCAATTCAACATAGGGTTACAGCTCCATCACCCTTGCTATGTCTCGGCTCAAACCACTCAAAAATCTTGACATTGTGGCCTCACAATCCTCCATCAAATTAGCACGGATCATGGCAATCTCCATCTCCTTGTGATACTCTTCCACGCTCTTACTGCCTTGTGTGAGATTTTGTAACTTTTGAAACAAATCTCGATGGTAATGACTTGGTACAAAACGCCTCCTCATCACTGCTTTCATCTCATCCCACGTCTCTATCGGTCTTTCACCATTGCGCCTCCTATTAGTCACAAGTTGATCCCACCAAATTATAACAAAATCAATAAATTCAACAGCTGCAATTTTTACCTTTTTGAGCTCAAAGTATCGTTGGCAATCAAATACCATCTCCATGCGTTTCTCCCAGTCTAGATATGCATCGGGATCATTCTTCCCTTGGAAGGAAGGAATCTTCATCTTGATGTTGCCAAGTTCATCATCTCCTTGGTGTCTAAACCTTCGGCTCCATTCCACCTTTAAATCGAGCATTTCGATCATCCTCCATGTCGACCTCATCATCATCATATTGCCGCTGCCTTCTATGTTGTGTTCTAGAGGCGTCTCGCTGATGTTGCGGCCTTCCCCGGGGTAGCTCTTGGTCACCATCAACCCTCATGCCATTCCCCATCATTCGGCCACTAAGCTCCTCTACTACAGCCCTTAATTGCTGGATGCTTTCCACGAGCGCTTCATCCCTTCGTATGGAGTCAACCTCCTTTTGATTCACGCTTTTTTCGTGCAACATATTTTAGACCTGCAAGTAAACATTAGTCAAAAAATCCTCACTAATCACTCCCACACGTGTTTCTCTCAAGGTATTTGTCACTCCCCTCGTGTTTGACTCAAGTCTAGGCTTTTTCCACCCTCAATTAAGCTTACACACTCTTGCCTTTTCCCTCACATATTCTCTTTTCACAAGCTCTGTCTCTCAACCCCTCATGACAATCAATCAAACTAATCAAGCAAGATTAGATCACTACCGATTTTATTTCAGCAGGTAATGATTTCAAACCAACAAGTACAACTTATGAAATTCCAATTGAAATGCAAATCACTACTGATTTTGTTTCAATTCGTTCAACTAACAAACGAGTCGCCTTCTTGATTTTTTTTTGTTCGACTACTTTTTTTTTTTTTTTTTGCCCAATCTTTTTTATTTCTCTTGCGCACTTTTTTTTTTTTTTTTTTGTGCGTTTTTTTTTCTCTTCTTTTTTTTGGGCAAACTCTCTTTTTTTTTCTTTTTTTTTTTTGACGAACTCATATACAATTGAAGATGCTAGGAAAAAAAAATTAAAACTAACAACAAACAACTACATATGGAAGCACAAAAGAAATTGGGTCCCTAAATTGGATAGAACTGAAACCCTAGCTTAATAAATCTCAAATTGCTGAATATAAACAGAAAATTAAAGATAAATAGACCTTGTAGAAGCAAGCTCTGATACCAAATGATGTGAATCGTTGCAGAAAGATCGTTCTACGAAGGCCTAGATGGTGCAAATTGCGAACCTCGACCTCCAATCAAACCTATGATTGGCAACCTCGGTATGAACGTAACCTGTTGACAAACGTGTGTCAACCAACCAACATTATAGATGCCACAAGCGAAAGAATTCGCTATCTTGCTTGATAAGTCGAATCAATCGCCACAAGAGAATCTTGATAAGGTCAAGTCCTCAAAAGAGCAGTAGAAGAGAACCTTTCAATTCTTTTCCTCAAAAATAACATATGTCTGTTTTCCAAAAAATTCGGCCAGTCCTTAATATAGGCCTTCTAGTTGCCACACAAACCCTAAAACCAACCCTAGAAATCTAATGCGTCATATTCTAGAAAATATCTAAACAAGAAGATAATTGTTTTTGATTTGATCAAATATTTGGTGACCAGATAATCAAATTGCGCCAAGATTTCCAAGATTCTTCAAGGTTTCATCCAAGTTCATCTCCACGCCAAAGATCACGAACCATGACGCCAATAACTTGCCTAAATTGCTTGGCCCACGCTCGAGTGATCGAACCAATCGGAATAGACAACGGGTCCCTAGCACCTCCACCTCGACATGACTCAATGTCCACATCAAAAAGTCCTAAAAATATCACGAAAGTATAATTAAATCCTAATTTTTTTAAAAAATAATCCTAAAATTTGTCAACACCATACAATTAAGTCTTTCTATTAACTTTGCGATTTCGTTAGGGACGCATTTTTACATTTTCTTAACCCTAATAGATCGAAATCTTCTCAATTATATAAATAATGATACACGAATTCATGTACAATCATTTCAAAATTTTGATAATATGGTTAATGGCACTCTTCTATGAGTTTTTTGAAGCTCAAGCTGTTGCTACTCGCTGTCCATTGACTCAGTTGAGGACTCTCTCTCTCTCTCTCTCTCTCTCTCTCTCTCTCTCTCAAGTAATTCTTTTTTTTTTTTTTTTTTGTGAAATTTATAGTTTGAAATTATTTTGAAAAAGTCACATCTTGAAGGTAGTGCGACTCATCTAGGCTCCAATAAAAGATTCCACATTTGCACACCATCTTGTCTTACTCTACCAGTCTTCACGTCCTACAACACTCATGAACGTGTGATCATAGGAACAAAAGCAACACCAGCTTCATCTTTCTTTTGCCCCACTTTTCTTTCTTCCAATCGATCTGTCTTAATCATGTTGAGGGCCATTGCCATGAATATGTATACTTGTTTTTCTGCCTCTGTTGCCTTTTTTTCTTTTGCAAATCCATAAGTGTGTCAACTTACTTTTTCATTATTCACTCGTGAGTCATGTGCTCTCATTGTATTACACATGCTAGGGTGGAATAAAGTCAAGTCTCACTCGAAAATTTACAAAATGCATATTTTGGTGAGATTTAGGTGATAATTTAGGCTAAATCCCCAATTATTGCATGAGTCATCTCTACATCTATAATCCATTGGAAAATGCCATAATATGTAACCAAACATGTTTTTATTGCAATATTCATATAATACCCTATAATGTATAAAGATGTGAAAAATATAAGATTATTTAATGACCATGTCGCACTTTTATTATAATATACTTGGATGCAAAAGAGAGACTATATATATTTATATATATAAAAAGATAGTTAGAAATTTTCTTCTTTTTAGCAAGCACGTTGAAGGGGGGTCCACGCAGCACCAAGTGCTGTGACATCCCAGATTTTCAGTCTTGTCTTCTACTGAATAAATCGGGCATTTCATTGATGTGCTTATAGGGCTGTTCTCAAAGCTGATCACTCTCGAGATAACTAGACTATCTGGGGAAGCAATTAAGAATTTTAAGGCAAATAGACTTAAGTATTCGACCAGGAATTGGCTGCTCAACCGTGTCCATCTTTATAGGTCATTACGGCACGGATATAAATCGATTTGAGATTAGAGATAGGTCAGTTCGACTGAGATGCGTGGCTAATCGTGGGTGACACCACTAAATTGGAAAATTCTCGTCGACCGACACTAGACTGATTTTCTTATTGTTTTGGTACCCTGTGTCGGTATTTGGATCCTCGGGATTTTCACGACAACCAAGAGTCGCCAATGAATCGAGTGGGTTCATAGTGGCTCGAAGAAAATCGACCATGGGTCATTTGCTCTAAAAATGTCTGAAAGTAACCTGGTAGTCTAGGTCACGCTAAAAACGCGTCGAATAGAAATTAACTGCCAATTCGAGTCCAATTTCATAAATTGAAGATTCTGTCATGTCACAATAAATTCTAGGAGCATCGACTCAGTCTCAGAAGATTTTTCTGACACCCGACACTTTTTGGGAAAAAGTCGTCGCCAGGTCGTTTTTGTGTAGAAAAAGCCGAGGATTGGTTTTGATGGCAAAAGTGAGATGCAAGAGGGATTCTTGAGTGAGGAAAATGCAGAGATGATCAATGAGTGATCAATTGAATTTATTGAGGTCATTTGAGATTAATTTAAGAGAGAATTTAAGTCCAATTGAAGAGAGATGGTGCCAAATTCGTAACTCCCTACCCCTAGCATTTTTGGACCACTTGGAAGGTTGAATGGAGTGTCTTGGTGGCTCAATGGTGGCCATGGAACCTTGCTTGGAGGGCAAGCACATGAGGGGACAAAAGGATGGAAAATAAGGCCACATGGGACCCTTGTCTCCCCTCATCTCTATCCTCTCCATCTCTCTCACCTCTCCACCATCCAAGACCCTCTCCTCTTCATTTTTGAAACCCTCAAGCCAACAAGAAGACGGGCAGAAGGAGCAGCAGCCGTCGCACGCCTCCACCCGCGCCACCGCCGGTTTCTACTCCAGCTGACCTTTCGTCAAAGATTTGAGTTAAAAGTGGTCTTCCCGGATGAACCAGCGAACAAGCCACCTATCTCCATGAAGAGGACATCCAGACTGCTCCAATAAGCCCGACCATGCCTTGAACGGAGCCGCCATTCATCCCGTATGGCCGATGGAGTCTACCACTCGCCGAACCGTCTAGAAACTGCCCGCCAGCACTGTTTCGCACTTTCTTGCTGTTTTGCCCCATTTCAGCCCTTCATTTGCCCATTCCATCCACCCACAAGATCCCCAAGACCCTTGGGAGCCATCGGTTGCCAACCACCCGCTCACTGAAGCTTCGATCGGCTCGTTTTCGCCGTAGAAGCCGCTGGTCTCCTCTCTACAGCCCGCAAGCCAAACCCGCAGTTCAGCCCATTGGGATTCGGCCTAAGTTCGGCCCAAGTGAACTTCAGCCCACAAGACCAAGTGGCCTAGCAAGCTCAGCCCAAGTTGGTTTAATTTAGTTGAAGCCCAAGTCCACAGGTGCAGCCCATTAATTGAGTCTTTGGCCCAAACAAGTTCAGCCTAAGTTCAGCTCGTGAAGAAAGCCTAATCGCAGCCAAGCCCAAGCCGAAGAGCGAGCCCAATCCAGTGCAAGAACAAATCTCAATTGGGCTGAGATTTGTTGGGCCCAAGTTTAAGTCCTGGTCCAAGCCCGCTAGTGTTGTCGAAAGCCCGATTTCGGCCGCCGTCGCGCAGTCGTCACGGTGATTCGGTCTCCGCTTTTACCAAGTGAGTTTTACTCACTAATGCTTCCTTAGTTGGCTAATGATGCCTAAGGGTTGGTTAGATTTAATTAAATGCAATTAGGTGGTTAGATTAATTTAGATAAATTAAATTAGAGACTTAATGATGCATGTTAGGTGGTTAGAAATAGACATTAGCAAGTAAGCATGCCATATTATTTATTGAACGAGTCTCGGTAATTTTCCGGGCTCGTCTTGGCTTCCAATCGACATTACAGGCCTAAATTGGATTTTAAATATTTATTTATTTATTATTCAAAATTAATTATTTAATTATTTATTTTTCCGGAAATTCAACTAGGATGGCCTCAGTGACAGGAATTTCGTGCTGATTATCGTGGTGTAGTCCATTTATTTAATTGAGCTTTATTTTGTGCAGAAATTATTTATTTGTGAATTTAGGATTTATTCCCTAATTTAAATAATTTTGGAAAGTTAATTGAAAAATAACCGGGTGTCAGTTGACATTACCAAAAATAATTTGGTGGACTACAGAAAATGATGGGTTTGTGGAAATGAAATTATAATATTTTGGCTAAGGCCAACCGTGTCCCCACACATGGCTATTTTATCGAGAATGATAAAAGATGGAATGGATTGAATGGTTGGATAGTATACTATATCATCCTACGGGCTCTGATATGTTAGCTTAGCGAGAGCAGTATACTGGTGTACTATATTAGCCTACGGGCGATATGTCAGGTTAGCATGAGCAGTACACTTTATCAGCATAAGGTGAGCATCATGGGTATACTATATCAGCCTACTGGCGATATGTTAGCTTAGCGAGAGCAGTATACCGGTATACTATATCAGCCTGAAGGCAATATGTCAGCTTAGCGAGAGCAGTATACCTTAACCTTATCAGCTTAGAGCGAGCTATACTATCTATGTATCAGCTTAGAGTGAGCAATCCTGATATAGTCGGACTTTATAGATAGTATTGATTGAATTGACCATGGGATAGTCTGATGACATGTAATCGACTAAGTCGATTGATCATTGCTGTCACGGCCCGACCCTCGGGCACGCTTCCATCCCTTACCTTGGTCGATTTTAAAATGCGATATCCCAGGAATATGTATCGTCGACCCTTTCAATTTATTATGCGCATGGGGAAACAGTTGCAAATCCCCAGACAATGAAACAATGGGATAGCATATTTTTCATATTGAAACTCACAACCACACTTTTATTAACAGCACAACTCATAGTATATTTACAATACTATTTACAGCAAACAAGTCTCACACCTATCTACACTAAGATAGGGTTCACAAAAAGGGATGGGATCTAAATCCACATCCAGGTTGTACTCGAGATCCCTCTCTGGATCATCCTCTTCTTCAAAGATCTTTCTCCTCCTCCGGTTCCTCCTTCTCAGCTCCTCCTCAGGGTCCTGAAATGGTTATTCAATAACCAATGAGATCACGTCTCAGCGAGTTCTACCCCCTAAGACTCGATTAGTAAGCCAATACACTAAGGGCTGCCTAAACACTCACGAGTCGAGAGGACTTACCTTGGCCTCGAGATTCCACTCCGCAAATCAGTATAATTCATAATAGGCACCCAATTACTCATAACAAATTGAACTAGTCGATTACATGTCACAGAGCACACGTGCATTCTCTAAGGCACTAGTTCACCAAAGTGATACATCAAATCACCGAGCCCACGTGTCTCTTCCAAGATGTCTCACTTAATTCCCTGGGCCCACGTGCATTCTCTAAGGCACTCGTTCACCAAAGTGATGCATCAATTCACCGAGCCCATGTGCCCTTTTTACGATGCCTAGGTCATGTGCATTCTCTAAGGCACTTGTTCACCAAAGTGATGCATCAATTCACCGAGCCCACGTGCCCTTATAGATGCCACACTGATTCACCACTCCACCATCGATACTGACAATCGGTACCCAATCATTTCCCATCACATAATTGAAATCAACCAATTAGGAACATGTCCTAAAATTCACAATTTAAATCAATTCCATATAAATTGAAGCTCAATTAAATAAATGGACTGCACCACGACAATCAGCATGAAATTCTGGTCACCGGCCATCTCGGTTAATTTTCCGGAAAAATAATTAATTAAATAATTAATTTCGAAAATTAAATAAATAAATATTAAAAATCCAATTTAGGCCCATAATGCCTAATTGGAAGCCGAGACGAGCCCGGAAAATTACTGAGACTTGTTCAATAAATAACAGAACATGTCTACTTACTAATGTCTATTTCTAACCACCTAACATGCATCATTAAGTCTCTAATTCAATTTATCAAAATTAATCTAACCACCCAATTGCATTTAATTAAATCTAACCAACCCTAAGTATAATTTGTAAACTAAGAAAACATTAGTGAGTAAAACTCACTTGGCAAAAACGAAGAACGAATCACCGCAACGGCTACGCAACGGTAGCCGAAATCGGATTTTCGACGACACCGGCAGGCTTGGGCCGGGCCTTAAGCTTCGCCCAACAAATCTCGGCCCAACGGAGATTTGTTCTTGCTTTTGGGCTAGATCCAAATTGATTTGGGCTTGCTGACTTGGGCTCAAAGACTTGCTGCTGGATTGATGGGCTCGAAGACTAAAATTTGGGCCCGAATTGCTGTGAAGATGGGCCCCCAAAAACTAACTGAATCTGACTTGCGTGGGCTGGATGCTGGGCCGTGTTTGATGGAGATGGGCTCACGAACTTCGTTGGATGGGGCTGCACGAATTCGTGAGACGTCGCGGCGAAGAACGGAGCTATTTCGGTGGATTTTGCTTCGCGGAGATGGGATGCTCGGTTAACAAGGAGCTGCAGTTAGTGCTGTGCGACTTCGGTGGGATGAAATTCCGTTGTTGTAGGACGCGTGGAGGACAACTTCGGACGGGGACAACTGCTCCGCTTGCTGTCTTCGTGCAGGAGGAGTCAACACGGTTGGGAAGAGTTCCTTCGGTTGACCGAGTAAAGACGTGGCAACGGATGGCAGTTCAGTGCATCTAGTGGCTTCCTTCGGCGGTTTCGTTGTCTCGGTAGAGCTGAGGAGAACAAACCGAAGTGGAGCAGCGAAGGGGATTCTTTCGATCAACTATGGGGAAGAGGTTTCGTTGGTTTGACTGGGGAGAGAAAGACGTGGCAGTAAATGGCTTCTATGGAGGGAGAAATACATGGGGCTGGCACGAGGAAAAATGGAGGGATTCAACTGCTTGATGGACAGAGAAAGATGAAGAAAAAAAAATGAAAAGGAAAAAGGAGCAAAGCTGGACACGATGATGCAAGGGCTTCGCACGAAGAAGGAGATGGAAATCAATCCGTGGCTTGGCTTGCGAGAGAAGCTGAACAAGGGGGAAACAAAAGTCCAAAAACAAAAATCTAAAACCATCATTAGATTGCCCAAAACGTGGATAAACCGAGTTTTTATGTCGGAATAGAAAACGTGGCAAGACTAAAATTATAAAGATTATATAGAACAAAGACTTGCTCATATCTCGAAATCTTCAACTCTAAAGCATGCTGCAGGTAAAATCAGAACACTTCTAAACTAGGGAAATACTAGGTAAAAGTAGTGTACTAGTTGAAGTACATCTAAGACGATTCCACATAATCATTTTCTTGAAACTAAAAGGATAAGGCTACCCATAAAAACGTTTACACAAGGCTAAGTGTCGCGACCTAACCTCGGGTACACCACATAGGGTTTGGCTAATGGACTACTAAGTCTAAACTTAGCTTGGGCTCTCCCAAGCCCATACCAATCGCAACTTACGTTCAAGTATTTAAATGAATTTTATTTAGGAATCGCCACTAATCAATTTATGGTAGGTCGATTAGACATCTAAGTAAAATAATAGGAGAATTATTTTACTCCTACAAACTAAAAGCTTTGGGTACGAGAATTTGATTACACTAAATTTCTCTAATGCCCTTTCGGTACCATTCCTTTTATTTTCAAAAATATCTTTGTAGGCAATTTAAATTGATTTTAAACTAAATTAGTATCATGCAATGGGGTGATCACACGAATGCTCATCCATTATTAAACAATCAAATAAATTGCACCAAAAGAATTAAACACGCAAAGCAAGCAATTATTTTTGGTTTTTCTCTTATCTTAAAATTAGAACTTTACTATATGACATGCACTTTAACTACATGACCTAACTCTTTTGACTAGCAATTTCTAATCAAATGAACCTAACATGCAAACTATTTGACATGCATCTAATATTTTTTTTTTTATTTTTTTTATTAAAATTCATAATAAAAAAACCTAATTAAACTATCGAAAATGAATAATTTTCTAATCTATTTTAGGGATTAATTTGGCTTAAACCCTATCCTATCTTAGAAAACTATTTTAAAAAATAAGATTATTAAAATATGCAAACATAATCTAAGGCCCTATCTATAATAATAATAATAATAAATGTTATTTAGATCATATCCTAATCTATTCCAAATTATCTAAACGTGCAATCCTATTCAAACTAGATAATGCTATAAAAAAATATTATATATCCTGACGTGCAATATAAAAAAATGCAATCCTAATTTATGAAGCCATCATATCTGATGCAAGATTTGATTTTTTTTTTTTTTTTTTTGTTTTCCAAAACAAGCAATCACTAGATAGGCATTATATCCAAGCTACTCAGGATATTCATCAAATGAAGGATTAAAATAAACAAAAAACAATTTGTTATCTCACAGATTAAATTAACGATTATTTTAACCCTAAACATCACCACATGTAAGAAAGTTAAACATAATTAAAAATTTGATTCGAAGTCTTACGGATCAATTTAATAATTATAATGATTAAGAGTTAAAATACTATCAAAATTACAAAAAAAAATCAATATAATTAAAAAAATGATCCAACGTCTTACGTATCAAATTAGTAATTATAGTGATTTTTGGGCAACAATACCCTATGGATAATGCCTAAAATATTCATATAATCAACATTGACATCTTAATGTTCCAACTTAAGCAATAATAACGAAACTTGATTTAAGAAAATTACCTTGACTAGATTTTTATTCTTTAAATGGGATCGACGCCTGGGATTCGCGAACAACAATTTGCGTTGGGGTCGGCTCAGTGATAGTGGGTGGAAGGAATGCAACAGCAGCTCCTGGTCAAGCTTGTCACAGCTTTGATGGTTCAGCAAGACCGCCTTGAGATGCAGCCAAGCACTCAGCGAGTGACTGCTCTCGGTCACGGTGGTAACGCTTGGACGGTGGCCACGTGGTGGCCGAGCGACGGGTTCAGTTAGGACCGATACTGGAAATTCGTTGCTGTGTAGGCGTCGCTGTCACATTCAAAGGAGTACATTCGAGAACCATCCAAATTGATTGAGCACGCCGAGCTGTTAGGATGTTGTGCTAGTTGTTAGATAGGCCGGGCTCGTCGGGACCCTGTAGGAAATCCCCTACAATTTACTGGAAACTGGCTGGGATCGCTAGCTGGTATCGTCTGGGCAGCAGGTCCTCTTGGTTGCTTGGCTGGCTGGAGCAGAGGGGTCTTGCTCAGAGCAAGGACGAAGAGCAGGAGCACCAATCGTCAACCACAAGCTTGAGTTCGTTGTCTAGGACTCCTTGGTCAGCAAGAGGAGGCGTCGCGGTTCGTAATGCAGTGACGGATCAACAGCTGGGTCGAGGTCGTGTGTGGGGGAGATCGGCCGTCAACGCTAGTCAGGGCTCGGCCAAAAATAGGACAAGGACGGGAGCAAGACCTCCTTGAAGCGTTGGTGAAGAGCAAGACACGATCCGACTACAGCAAGGCGCAAGGACAAGCATTACAGTGAGGTTCGCTGGAGCCTGTGAAGGTCTTTGAAGGCTGACGTGTCGCTGCAGCAGAGGCACGGTCGTGATGAGAAAACTCACGAAGAAACGTGGGAGGAGGCGCAGCGATGATGGGGCACCCAGCAACAACACCGTCGAGGGGATGCTTAGTGCTCTTCCCCTATATCATGTTTTTTTTTTTTTTTTTTTACCTTCAATCTTTTGGCCGTCTCTCTCTTTCTCTCTGTCTCTCACGCTTGCTTCTCTTTTCACGAATTGTGGCTACCCATTTGTCTCTAGCGAGTCCTCTTTTATAGGCCAAGAATGGGTTTTATTTTTTAATATTTCATTTCCTTTTTCAACTTTTCCCATCTACCCATATCGGATTCAAACTTCATTTCTCAATATGCATGAAAATCAATTTTTGCTCGTCCATAGCCTCCTGAATATATCATCGAGATATATGCACTTACGTGCAATATTCTCTTTTATCTTTTTTTAATATTTCATCCAAAACCTTCCTTTCTATTAAAAAATATCTCCCTCAGTGTATATATTGCATGAATATATGAAAAATCTCCCGTCATTAAATATTAGAAGAATAGAACAAATCCTTTCCGAAATATATCTATCTCCCAACTCATAAAATTAAAGCTCATTTGTTGTTAGTCAGTCCAATGCAAATGCGATAAAAATAAATAATATAAACTAAATAATTAATGCTTCCAAAACTATATGTTATTTTGCTTAGGGGTTAAAAATTAATCCTTAAACAATTAATTGGGTTGCCAAAATTTATTTGTCAACATCTGCCTCTCTTTTAAGGTGAGCTCATAGAGGTTGCCTTCAAAGACAAATTGAGACCTAAATTTTGATCATGCACATGCGTTGAATGATTTTTTTGTTGGAAAATGAATCCCATTTTGAAATGCAATTTATATGATGCATGGAAATGCTAATGCAAATGATAAAGGAACCTACTTGGAATAACTTACCTTCAAGAAGGGTAGAGTAATTCAAGATAGTGGGTGTTACATGTCCAAGACCTATACCTTCCTACAATCACCTAGAATAATAACAGTGCTTTGTAAGAAAAAGTTGTTTTTCTAGGACTCGTATCTTTCTACGATCACCCAATATAGCAGTATTTGGTTG
Source organism: Eucalyptus cloeziana (assembly GCA_014182715.1). NCBI lineage: Eukaryota > Viridiplantae > Streptophyta > Magnoliopsida > Myrtales > Myrtaceae > Eucalyptus > Eucalyptus cloeziana. Next base: position 18,314,549 of record CM024637.1, read on the forward strand.
TCTAAGACCCGAAACCTTCTTTGCTCACCTTGACGAAAAATTGCTTTTCCAAGACTCATACGATCGCCTGTTAGAGCGATAGATATTGTCTAAGACCCATACATTTCTACGGTCGTCTGAATGAGAAACAGTTTTTTCAGGACCCGTACCTTTCTACGGTCGCCTATTAGAGCAATAAACATTATCTAGGACTTGTACCATTCTACGGTCGCTTAAACAGGAAATCACTTTTTCAGGACCTGTACCTTCCTACGATCGCCTAAATAGGAAACTGCTTTGGGGACAACTCGATTGAGTCGAATGTCGGTGTACTCAAAAGGAAATACCTGCGTAATTACGAGTATTTAAGGTATGGATAGAGATATACTTACCTGGTAACATCACTGATCCTTGGGGATATGTCTCCTGTAAAGCCAAGTCATAGGAAAGGTAATTTATGGTCACAGACAACTCATGCACTTATTCTAGTGGGGCTCATGCGTTATAACTTCTACCAATCTTGCATCACCTAATTTCCATCGAGAAGAATTTCAAAAGAATATTCCATTCCGAACACACGAGTGTTATGGATGTGTCAAATGAGGGATCTTTTGGTCTAAAAGGACTTTTCACTCAGCCTTATTAAAAATGTTATTTCATCCTGACCTTTGATGGAAGAATCTGACAATCACTGTATCTCGCTATTATCATACTAAACAAGGGTCTGAGCAATTTCCCAAGTGATACGACATTACCAATCTGAGAGGTATCATAATGTGAGCTTGGTCAACGGTTTAACAAAGGGGACTCTTTGAGTCGAGACTATTGAAAAATGACATTCCGCAATTATATATTTGGGTTTACAAGTCAAAAAACATACGAAATGAGGTAGAAATTGTCTTACTCGCACTCCTTCGAGCGATGCTTTTAAATGTATGAACTTTTACGTTAAGTCAAGTGCCTTAATCTGAAGAGACTTTGCAAGAGACGTAATGCGGGCTTGGTTCATTGGTGAGAAAAAAAAGGATTGTTAGGCTCAAAAAGTATTTTGGGGGGTGAAAGTTGGTGATCATTTTGATATTTCCACTAATCTTCTTCTTCACCGTTGAGGATTTTCCTCATATCAAAACTCCATTGATTGTAACATCTTAACATTTGAGTTTTTTTAAGTACTGCTTCACCAATGTGTGATTTTTCTCTTTGGGCATTGGCCTTTCTTTTACCAGGCACACTTTTTTTTTTCATGCCATTCGTTCTTTACACTTATCTTCTTTGGACTCACAAAGTCTTCATCTTTTATCAGCATTTTAGACCATGTTACCTAAATGATTGTCTTTTGCCTTGCCCTAGTGTGGGGGATAATCACCAACTGGGTTTAATATGAAATGAATTCATAGGCTCAATGGGCTATGCAATGGACAAAAGTGTATAGGATAAAGAAAGATCTGCTCTTTGTCATCCTAAAGCACTTAAATTATTGTATAAGTTGCACCGCAATAGCAATACTCGAAGATTTATGCAAATGTGGGCAAGAAGATTCCTACCATTTATTTCAAATTTGTCCCAATATGGGATGATTCTTGATAGGGATAATTTAAAATTCTTCATGTATGTGAGCTCAAATGGCTAAAGGATGGGTATACCTGTAGTGTTTCGGGTAGAGAAAGAAACCGCCTCTCATCACCCTGTTTGACGTACCCTTTTCAAGATAACCCTTTTACTTGTGGGCATGAAATTTTTCACTTGACTCAGTAGGGATTGGTATATGAAATAGTGTATGGAATAAAGCTTACCTTTCATTATTCCAACATATCCCATTTGACACATTCAATTTATCTCATACAATCCATCGAGGAAACCATTGCCTTAGACTAAGTGGCCATGCAAGATTTGCAACAAACGTGAACAATTTCATTTGCAACTCATTGAGGCAATTTATTCATCATAGAAATGGTTACAACATGATGCAACAAATTCTATTATGGGTAATATTTCTTGATAGCATCAAAGTTAACTGGATTGGAAAACTCACAACCGTCCATTTCCGCCAAGGTCAAGGCGCCTCGAGAAAGTACTTCTTCACTACATATGGGCCACTATAATTTGGAGAAAACTTGCCCCCAGGATCCGAAAAAATCAGCAACAGCTTCCTTAAGACTAGATCAAATTTAACTATGGCATCCAAAAAAAAAAAATTTAGACGATCCTCGGATAGGAGACGGCCATGATCAATCGATGGAAGTATCGTCAGACTGTGGCATTTATATTACGAGCATTAATTCGTATTTGATTATTTATTGAATTGATATGATATGATTAGCAATGACCGATCAACCGTGCAACAAGGAAAAATCTTTTGACTTTGATCGATTAATATTTTAGAACCGAAGGGATGGAATTCGGTTTTTGCTTGAGGATCATGTATGTCTCTTCTTTGCGCGACTCGACAAGTAAGGAAAAGAAATCTTTTCGCTTGATCGAATTCTTTTTTTTTTTCATGCCAAAAATTTCGGTTATACATTTATTCATGAAGCAATTGGATTATGAGAATGTAAATTTAATTCTTTGGAAAAACATATTGCTTCATAATTATGGGCTTATATTTTAAGGACCATGGGCTTTTGAGTTTGGACTTTTGGCCTCAAAATTTTGGGCCCAAGCAGCCCATGAGGCCCTATAGCTGTTGACCGAAAGAAGGGGGAGGAGAGAACCGGACAAGGGAGGGGAGAGAAGGCCATGCCACCCTCTCCACTTGTTATCTTCTTGAAGCCACCTGTCCTTCCCATAAGAACACTTGTCACCTGCATGCAAAATTAGTAGATTAATTGAACAAAAGAAAGCAAAAGCTTTCGGTAGGAGCAAGAGAGGGAGTGAGGCCGAGAGAGTGAGCGGGCGAGCAAGGGGGAGAGAGAGAGAGAGTTCAAGAGAGAGAGCGGGCGCGCGGACGTGAGCTGTGAGGGAGGAAGAGGAGGATTAGGATCACCCATGCCGTGTCCGAGTTGCCGCCATCGACGCCGCCAATCCCTATCACTGTTGGAGCCAAGCCGAGGCCCACCCGAACCCTATTTTTGGTTAACAACCGAGTAGGGAGACTTGAGGCAAGTAGAAGTTATTCAATCTATGTTTTGCTTGCTGTTATTATCTAGTGAAGAGTTGGTAGATGTGAGAAAGGTGGAATTGAGAGCTGCATGTTGGATTTTGGACATGTAAGATGAAGCTAGATCAAGAAAACTAAGTAAAAATAGGGCATGCATTGTGGATTTCGAATTTTGAATTGGAACCAGAATTTAAAGATCTATCTATGGAGGATTTTTTGGAAGTGATGAGGCTGTGTTGTAGTGTAATACACTTGTATACATTTGATTGTGGATGTTGGAGGTCGAAATTCAAGGAGTAGGAAAAATTCTCGTTAGATTAGTGTACTGTTTTTGTAAAGGACAGTGTGACCTTCGGTGACTTTTTTATTTTTCTGTAATTTTCTAGCCAAAATTTGACTTTGAATTCTAATGAAAGTTGGAGAGTACATCTGTAGGTATAACATATAAAAAATTTAGAGTAAATGGACAAGATTTGATTGATGAAATGATTTTTCTATGAAAATGCTAAATCTGGAAATTTTACAGAACGTTAGCAAGGAATACCGAAATTTTTACTCACGATACGTAAGGAATTTGACTTGGTGTTCTGCATGAAATTTTTTCCTTTAGGTCTCCTTGATAACATGTTAAAATTTCATAATTTTCTGAGTTCATTTAGTATTTATTTCGAAATTTTTACCAGAACTGTGCATTGTAAAATCGGTCTACTCTGTTCTCGAATTTTTCATAAAGTGTCCGAAGGTGAATGTGTTTCGAATGGTTAGGTGATATGATGGTAATGACTCTGGATATTTGTGCAATATTGAGATGTGATAGAGGGTCCATGAGACATCTTGTTTTTAGCATTTGAAAGTATTTTTGTAAATTAAAATGTTAATTGTTACCATTGAACCCTCGGGTCAATGATGCCCCGGGAGTCGGGATGCCCAAAGGATTGAATGAGTCAATGCCTTGTGGATGCCAGGTGGCCTTAGTGGCTGAATGCCGGAGGTTTTTCCTCGGGAGCTTCGGGATGCTCGGTTGTATGCTAGTCAGTACGTAAATCCGAAGGGCCGAGATAACCATTTTTATGGTGAGTCTCGGAGGTTGTTCCTCGTGATGCCAGGTGGGGTACAAGATGCCTGGAGACGTGATATTCTCCAAATTCCCGGTGGCCCTAAGTGGCTGAATGTCGGTGGCTTTCGCGATGCCAGGGTGGATGCGAATGCCCGGAAGGATGCAAACATTGGTCATCCAGGGGATGAAACCTTTTGAATGATAAATGATAATTCTACTAAGTGTGTGTATGGTCTGGTTATAGAACTAAGTTGTATGGCATGGAATGGGACATGTCATTAAAATTTGGCCCTATGATCGGGACTCGTGTAACTAGACATGATGCATCTTGATAGTTTCGAAATTGTACTTGTCATTACAAAGAGTATTATGATTTTGATGCATATCTATTCTTCGATTACCTATTCTTGATCTATCTGGCATGAATCTAGATATTGATGGTACTGCATTATATAGTTTGATGAATCTTTTACTGCTGAGTGGTTGTACTCACCCCATTTAGGGACTAGCATTTCAGATTAAAAGATGCCTCTGTCACCTGTCACCCGCGGAACTTTTTACGGTATCCTAGTTGATGTGTAGTGTATATGTTTTGAGCATACTCATATCGAGGTTCGAGGACTGGTCTTCATCTGAGTTCAAGTTTTAGTCCAGTATGATGTTGGGTTACCTAATGGCCCAGTAGTCCAGGAGTTTTTGTCGGTGCACATCCGACGTGATGAAGTGATGTTGGGGATGCTGCCACTACCACCAGCCAATGGATCGGGCTGGGTGTGATTGTGTGTGTGACGGGTAGCAGGTGACACTTTTTGGACCGCCGGCACCGTCTTATAGACTTTTGTTTTGGGTTGAATGGGAAGGAAAGCAAAAGGGAGGTTGGGTTATCTTATGATGTATAGCCAAGTTTAGAAAGTCCACGGCAGTTTCTTTTGTTGTACCGACTGGTGTTATCTATCAGACTTATGTAACTAAAAGTATCCGGCTTATTTCATAAAAATTGTCTAGTAAGTGTGCATCATTTCAACTTTTGGAATTGGGAGATGTGACGTCACTTCCGCTATACTTTCATACACTGCGCAGGGACCGTTTAAAATTATAAACCCCCAAGACTTATGGATCTATTTTAAAACTCTATGGTATTAGAATGATTTACTTTATCAGGTCAAGTAAGAGGCAAGTAGACTGTTACGACCCCAACGGATCGGGGGCCATTAACAGGGGTGCCACATTAACTGTACCATTTGGTTGAAGGACTTGGCCACTCTCTGTTGATAAAGTTGGCGATGGCAAAGAGGCTTTAGTCTTTTCTCATCAATCAAATTTAACTGTTCAAATCTTTGTTGCGACCATTCCACCTCTGACAAGTCCACCTGGGATAAAACTCTCAGAGAATGAATTTCTACTTCCACGGGCAGAATTGCCTCTATGCCATATACTAGAGTAAAAAGGGTTGCCCCAATAGAAGTGTGGATCGACGTTCGGTACACTATTAATGCGAATGGTAACTTGTCGTGCCAATCTCAATAAGTCTTGGCTCTATTAGCGAGGATCTTCTTAATGTTCTTATTAGCTGCTTGAACAACCCCATTCATTTAAGGGCGGTAAAGGGACGAATTCAAATGCTTGATCTTGAACTTGCTGAACAACTCATCAACAAGTTTGTTGTTCAGATTTGTCCCGTTGTCAATGACCATTGATTCAGGGACGCCATAGCGAGCAATCATGTCTCATCATATGAACTTCGCAACATTATGAGCGGTGACATTTGCAAAGGATGTAGCTTCAATCCATTTGGAGAAATAGTCTATCGCCACCGAGATGAAACGATGCCCATTTGAAGTCTTAGGATTTATTGGGCCAATCACATCAATGCCCCACATTGAGAAGGGACATGGCTCCAAAAACTAGTGTAGCTCAGTTGGATGAACATTTATCTTATCTCCATAAATTTGGCAATGGTGACAACTTCGAACGTGCTGGATACAGTCACTTTTTAATGTGAGCTAGTAGTAGCCTAATCTTGTAATCTTATTAGCTAACATGTGCCCATTCATGTGTGGGCCACACACTCCTTCGTGTACTTCTTGCATGATTTGAGTAGCTTTGGCCGCATCTATACACCGCTATAAGATTGAATCATAAGATCTCTTATATAAATTCTCACCACTGACAAAAAACTTCGAGGCCATCCCGGTGATGTATTTCCTATCAGCCAGAGTACTTCCCTCGGGGAATTCCTATTTTTGAATGTAATTCATGATATTGTAATACCATGGTTTTTCATTAGGTTCTTTAGTCACAATCATACAATAAGTCGGCTTTGGCAAAACCTCGATGACTTGCAACATAGATGACAAAGTTGCGAGTGTATCCGCAAATTGATTATGAGACCTTGGCAAATATTCAAACGAAATTTCCTCGAACTCCTTTACCATATCTTCTAAATACTCGTGATACGGGAGCAATTGGGCGTCCTCAGCCCTCCATTCACCTATGATTTGTAGTATGATTAGTGCGGAATCTTCAAACACTTTTAACTTAGCCACACCGATCTTGATTGTGGCTTGAAGCCCGAGGATGCAAGCTTCATACTCGGCTACATTGTTAGTGCATGGGAATATCAATTTTACAACTACCTGATGGTGTTGTCCATCTGGGGATATCAGAACTGCCCTAGTAGTTGTGGCACCCCCGATCTGGTAAGGTCACCACAGATACCTATCGCTCTACCTATAGTATACCAGTTGCATATCTTTTATCCGGGGTTAAAGAGGAACCGTAGTTCATAGGCATTTTTTTTTTTAAACGATTTGGCGCAGCTCATAGCGAAAATTATAAACGAGTCTTACTATCCCCTACTCCCACGACAAAGATACAATGCACACCGACTACACACCAAAGGAAAAGATAAAGTCGAGTCACTTTTATTTACATTTTTACGATGGACATCTCGAGTAGGTACAACAAAAAGCCAAGATTTTTAGCTATACTTGGCTACGACTCAAAAGAGAGATCTCGACCCCTATATCGAACATGTATACCCCTCCATCTACAAGTGTCAACTATCCCAAAAAGTGTCAGCTCCCACCAGTCAAACGTGCCATCACACCCAATCCCGTGCATCGGGCAGCAGCGGCGGCAACATCCCCAGCATCACCCCATCGCGACGGACATGGACAGACAGAAAATCCTGGATGACCGAGCCCCTAGTCAGGCCCACATCATACATGACCAGCACGCAAACTCGAATGAACACCAAACCAAGACTAGTGACGCAAATGTGCTCCGTGCACTCGACCTCCACGTCAGATGGTAGGCCGTAGAAGGTACCGCACGCGACCGATGGTAAAGGCATATTTCTAATCTGAAACGTTAGTCCCCAAAGGGGTGAGTACAACCACTCAACAGTAAAGATCCATCAAACTACTCAATGCATCAAAATAGAACAATCAAGATATCATGAGAAAGTACATATCATTCATACATTTGAGCATACCTCACTTTTCAGCCATGCATATATCATCATGCAACATGCATATACCATCATGCACTTGTACATATATCATCAAAACAGCCATGCATATATGTCACCATACTATGTGCATATACCACCATGCACTTGTACATATATTACCATGCACTTTTACATATATCATCAAAATAGCCATGCATATATGTCACCATACTATGTGCATATACCACCATGCACTAGTACATATATCATCAAAACAGCCATGCATATATGTCACCATACTATGTGCATATACCTCCATGCACTTGTACATATATCATCAAGCAATCATGCATATATGCCCACATTCATGTGCGTGATTCAATTCCAAATTTTATCTTTCAATTGGATCACAACATTTCTCTTTCCCGGGACCAGTAATTGCGTCCCACAATTTATCGCTCGCACCCAACCTGGCATCGCGAGGAGCCTCCGGCACACACCTCCGAGCATCCGGCACTCACCTCCGGGCATCCGACACTCACCTCCGGGCATCTCGACACTCCCGGGGCATCGTCGGCTCACACCTCTGACGGTATCCTCATTATCATACTTCATTTTTATAATTGTGTCTCAATATCAACATGGCATATGATGTGATGGTAACAAAGGTCTATTTCAACTCTTGACATTATGTACCATGCCATATGACACCATATATGCAACATAATCCATCACACAATACATCACATCACATGAAACCAATTCTTTTATTTTTCTGAAAACACATGAATGTTCGGGTGAAACATTGTACACAATTTTGAAAATACTTTTAATTTAATGCCTAAATGGACTCCAAAATTATGAAATTTTGATAGATTATAAACAACACCTAAAGGTAATTATCTCATAAAAACATTATACCAAAAGAACTCTACATGATTTGGTACGGGCCATGCATCGCAGATTTCGAAATTCAAACAATTCAGTTTGCACGGTTTCAGAAAACACTTTGCTCAAATACCCAAATGAACTCCATAATTTATGAAAATTGAACATGTTATAGCCAAGACATAAAGGCAGATATTTCATGTAGAACACTACACCAAAAGAACCTCACATAAATTAATACGGTTCATGCATCACAGAATCAAAATTCTAACATTTCAGCTTGCATAGTTTTCGAAAATTTTTTGGTTAAATAGCCAAATGAACTTAAAAAATTCTGACATTTTGATATGTTATAGACAAGACTTAGGGGTAGATATCTCATGAAGAAATCATAACCCAAATCGTTCTAGATAAAGAGATATAGACGGTTATTAGCCCCTGTTCTTGGAGCCGGTATTCCAGATTAGTTTTTTTTCGAAACAATTTCGTTTCACCGACCTACACATGTTTGTTTCTTCTAAATTTTCAGTATGTTATTCCTCAGAATTTTATCTATAACTTTCATTCAGGACACAAGATCAGAATTTGACTAGATGATTTTATAAAAATCACAGAACCGTACTTGGTCAAAGTAGCATTTTCCAGATCTAGTTTTCTTCAAAGAACCATGATTTCACCTACCTATACTTCTTCATTTCTTCTAAATTTTTGATATGTTATACCTTATGATGTCCTTTACAACTTTTGTTAAGGAATCAAAGTGAGATTTCAACAACAAAGTTACCTTACAGTCCATGAATTCATCAAGTGTCGGCACCAAAAATTCCAAATATAGTCCCTCCAAAGAACAATGATTTCACCTATCTATACTTGTTCGTTTTGTCTCAAATTTGAGTATGTTATTTTCCAAGAAGTCCTTTACAATATTCATTAAGAAGTTGAAGTCAAATTGCAACTAGAACATTGCAAGCAACTCCCTAGAACATTCAAGGTCGAACTGTTTTTCTCAAAAACAGCATACTAGACTAGAACACCACTTTTGTAACTTCGAATTTTACACATCCTACACATCCGAAATTTCACCATTCAATCACACACAAAATACATCAAGCAAGGGTAGATCAAGGGATCCCACTTGCCTCTAATTTCAGCAAACAATCGGCGGCTCGATGGTGGGACACGGCGGCTCGACGGCGGGGACGAACTTCCTCCTTCTTCCCCCTCACGCACGACCAGTCTCTCTCTTCCTCTCCTTCGCACAACACTCCTCTCTCTCTCTCGGACAGTCACTCTCTTTCTCTCAATCCGCCCACTCTCCCTTTTTTGGTTGAAAAGAAAATTGCATGCATCCCATTTTGCATGGAGGGACACTTGATCCGAAGAAGGAGACAAGTGTCTCCCTTGCCGAAGACACTTGGAGGAAGCCATTCGACTCCTCCCCCTCCGTGCGTCAACAACCCCTCATGGGCTTTATGGGCCAGGCCTTTTGGCCCACCTTAGGCCCAACACTCTTGGGCCTAAGGTCCAAACTTAAATGGCTCAAGTTTACTTTAAAAAAAAAAAAAAACCATCCTAATCCCCACTTATACAAAGTACCAAATTACAAATTCAAATGGCCATAAAACTTTGTAACATAGATAATAAAAATCCAACTTATAAAATTCATGGCCAAAAACATAATTTCCTCATTAATAAAATCCTTAGTCTCACATGGACATAGGACGCGTTTCCAACAAAATAATTATCCATTAGATGCTCGGCCATTAATCTATTACACTTCTTTGGTCTAAAGGCCACAACATAGATCAATGACACTTCCATCACCCTTCTATAGGTTGTAAAGCATCTAGAGGTCGCCATGGAGTTTTAGGATGCCACAGTAGTAGAACTAGATAGGTTTACGGCTCCATCAAAGAACATTGTCCATGAATCTCGTCACGCCCTAAACCCCAAGCATGCGCACATCCCTTGGCGGGCAACTAAATTGTGACATCCCAAAACGAGTCGCCAACTCTTTCATTTTATGGACATGCAGAAGCGAACTCATAAATCCCAGACAACAATCAAACACATGGGATAGAAAAGCAGGACAACCAATTTTTCTCAAAACACATTTTATAAACAAACTGAGTTAAACCTACAGGTTCATATACAAAGGTCTAACTCAAAAAGAAACCACTAGGCCATCTACACTCTAGATCCTTTAGCCTTGGGCTCTGGATCCTCCATGCTACGGCCCTGAAAATGGTAACCCACGACGAGGTGAGATAAAAATCTCAGCGAGTTAAACCCTAAGCCTCGACTAGAGCGAGAATTCACTCAAAGGTGTCCTAAACATGCACTATCCAAAACTTACCTCACTTGGGCGCGTCCCTGCACATTAGTACATCTCATATGCACTCATAAATGCAGCATGCATAATTAGCAATTGGAACACTTCATAACACTCATCAAGCAATTCATAAAGATCCCGATTATAAGGCTACATCGTTATGAAGCATCCCATTCTGTGCCACAGATTTCATCCCATAATTAGGTACAGATAACTCATATCGGAGGTTCAATCCACACCCGATATTCACTCTCAATATCCAAACTCCATATTTACACTCAAGGTTCTAGAGGTGAACCCCACGAAGTTTCGTTATCGTGTGGCACTTAATCCCTGACCACAATCGACAACAGTACAAGGTTCTAGAGGTGGCTCTCATGAAGTCACGCTGTCGTGTAGCACTTAGTCCCTGACCACGATAAGCAATAGCTCAAGGTTCTAGAGGTGACTCACACGAGGTCACGTTATCGTGTAGCACTTAGCCCTCAACTATGCAAGACAGTAGTGCAAAGCTTTAGAGGTGGCTCCCACGTGATTTAGTTAACCATGTAGCACTTAGTCCTTAACTATAATAAGCAATGGTAAAAGGTTCTAAAGGTGGCTCACATGAAGTTTTATTATCGTGTAGCACTTAGTCTTTTACCTACTCACAACCCATTTGATTTCTTCAACACCACACACATCACCCTTCGATAGCCATCCTTTGCCATGGTCACAACCATTCACATCTCATCATGCACAAGTCCCAAGCATATCACAGGTCAACCACATCACCAAATATGCAATTTCTAGAAAGCAAAGTGTCAAGAACAATCACAAACTACTACCTGTCCTAATCAGTAAAAATGGTCAACTCACGCATCTCCGGGTTTAAATCCAGAAACCTAACTAAACGAGTTTAGAAAATTCTCGAATTTGAATATGTTGTAAAGAACACATAAATGAAATTTTTTCATGAACGTACCTTAACCCAGATCCTTCTAGATTAAGAGCAATAAATCGCTCAATCCAATACAAAAATTGGTTACGTTTCCAGAAAGTCTATTTTCCAAAAATCAGTTTGGTTCGAGGTCTAAAACTTGTCAATTTGATCTAAAATGTAACTATGTTAAACTATAAGATGTGAAAAATAACTTGTGTGAAAGAACCTTTTCAAAATTCGAACCCTAAGAGTTGATGAAAACCCATTGAATCCTAAAAGGTCACCAGTTCTAACGAAAACAGAGGTTCTATTTTGTTTTTAATGAAGTTGAAATCATACTCTTTTAAATCCATAAAATCTTCGGAAAAATATATGTTATAGCTAAAAATGTCTAAAATATTTTTCAAGAATGAATCAACCTCAAAATCTCAACATATTTCGATCCACAAAAATGGCAAACGGCGAGGATCCAGAAACTAGATCTTAGGAAAATCCAGTGAATTGGACTAATCCATCCTCATTAGTGCTAATATCACCAATTAGATCAATACTAATCCATCTTAAGGCTAATGTAACCAAACTAGATTAGCACTAATCCATCTTAAGACTAATCTCACTTAGTATTAATCTAATTAAGCTAATTAACACTAATCTATCCCCTAAGTGTAATTAACAACCTAATCAAGGATTATGAAGTCAACTCACTAGATTAGCGAACAAACGGGTTCACGGTGATGGCGGCACGACGGCAGTGAGGACACGTAACTACGGCGGCTCCAAGGGAGGCTTGGAAGGGGTTGAAAAACACCTTGCAAGTCATTACTCGAGCTGGGATTGCAATTCTGCTTCTACTTCTGTTTGAGCTACTGGTCATGTGGCTGCAGGGGTCGCTGGTTGATCTCGAAGGAGCTAGGTTTTGTTGGTGTTGGAGCTACAATGGACAGGATTGTTGGCAGGCTACTGGTGGGTGATGATGGAGATAATGGAAGCCGCTGGTCGAGTTTTGGACGGTTGGGGCAGCAGGAACAAAAATACAAGGGAAGAAGGGGCTACGATGGTGGAGTGGTGTATAGGGGATGATGGTGATGGGGTGAACGAATGGGGTGGAGAAGGGATGATGATGCAGCAATTAAGAAATGAAAAAGAACAAGCAAAGGGGAAAATGGAGAAGGAAGAAGGGAACGTGGGCAAAAGGAGGGTCGGTAGAAGCAAGGACTTGGTCGCACATGAGGGAGGAGGGAAAAGTGGAGGGAGAAGGAGAGAGAGGGGGAAGTCAGCTGGTGGGGGGCCTTCACGCGTGAGCTTAGAGAGGAAACAGAGGGAGAGACATGCGTGAGAGGGAGAGGGGAAGAGGCTCCTGAACATGCACGGCAGAGGGGGAGAATGTGCGTGAAAGAAAGAAAAGGGGAAATTGAGAGATTGAGAGAGAGAGAGAGAGAGAGAGAGAGAGAGAGAGAGAGAGAGGGAAGCCAATAAGTCAAGGGAAAAATATCAATTTCATGATTAGCAAGCCACAAAAGTCTTCATGCTTAATGTCAATGCTCTTTCCAATGGAAATTTAATCCCAAAATCCACAAATTAAACCATTTTTGGGCAGCAAATTCTCACTTTTCCACTTGCTCCAAATTTCACTTTTATTTTCCGATTTGTCCAAAATTCAATTTTTCCGTAAAATTCTAGACTCGATCGAAATTTCTCCGAAAGATGAGACGACGTCCTATAAATGAATCGTGACACGCTTGAACGTTCAATTCTCGAAACTGAGTTAAATTTCATGGTTAAAATCAACCGGACATGATTTTAGTCCAATCCAACATACCGAGTAGCTTTTAGGGATTTTACCACAGTTATATCCCTTAACCGCTTCACCTAATAGGTTAGTTAACTCGTGAGTGATCAGCTCAAAGAAAAAAAAATCATACGCGCGTCGGCGAAAAGGCCATTTCATTTTATCGAAAGGGGGTCGAAATTCAGGATGTCACAACTCTTCCCCTATTATAAAAATTTCGTCCTCAAAATTTAAATCATTACAATTCTTCTTCAAAAGGTTGGAGTATTGTCGTCTCATCGATTCCTTGCTTTCCCAAGTAACTCATTCTATCCCGTGGTGTTGCCAAACCACTTTCACCAAGGGGATCGTTTTGGTACGTAGCACTTACTCTTTTTTATCCACGATCTAAACCAATCTTCACCTCTTATCTGCATAACTTTTCTAACAACTCTGAGTAGTCTTGAGTCTTTCTCGAGTAACTGTAACGGCATCCACTAACTGTTGAACTAACTCTGGGCCAGTGATCTTTCACTCTTTGACTTCATCCCAACAACTGGAGTTTTGTACTCTCTGCCATAGAACGCTTCAAACGGTGCCATATGAATGCTCTACTGATAACTGCTATTGTAGGCGAGCTCAACTAGATGAAGCTATTCCTCCCAACTTCCCTTGAAGTCCAACATGCAAGCTCGTAGCATGTCCTCAAGGGTTTGAATCATCCTCTTAGACTAGCCATCTGTCTGTGGATTATAGGCCGTGCTATACTGCAGTTTCATTCCCAAGGCAGTCTATAACTTTCGGGTCTCGATCTGATGTGATAGTTATTGGTACTCCATGTAGTCGAACTATTTGGCGCAACTCAACATATCTGTCTAATCCAAAGTCCTTTTGTACAACGACAAAGTGAGTAGAGTTTGTCAATCTATCTACTACAGCCCATATCGAATCATCACCTCGTTGACTCCTTAGTAATTCCATCACAAAATCCATCCTAATATGTTCCTACTTCCACTCGGGAATTTCGAGAGATTGCAAGGGTCCTCGTGGCTTGCAATGTTGTACTTTCACTTGCTAGCATGTTAGGCACTTGACAACATGTCTGGCGATATCCGTCTTCATACCAGTCCACATTGTCTGACGCAGCTTCTGATACATCTTCGTACTGTCTGGATGAATACTGTAACTGTTACGATGAGCTTCTGACAAGAACTCCTATTTAGGCTCCACATTGTCTGATGGACATAATCGCCCACGAAACTTTAGTATTCCGTCCTCAGAAATCTGAAAATCAACCTTATTTTTTTCCGTATCTTCCTGCAGAATCTTTCGGATATCAGGATCTACCAACCACAACGTCTTGATTCTTAGCTGTACTTTCGGTTCAATTCTGAGGGTAGCCATAAGATTTGAAAGGTGGCTTACCTCAAATTTGAAAACCGAATCTCTAGCTCTTTCGAGTAAAATCAACTCCTGAATCACCATCTGCGCAATCAATGACTTTCGACTCAATGCATCTGTAACCTTGCTGGCTTTTTCTGGGTGATACAGGATGTCGCAATCATAGTCCTTGAGAAGTTCCGTCCAACACCACTATCTCATGATCAACTCTTTCTTAATCCTCAACTAATGATAACTCATCCTCAGATTGACCCGCGAGAATATTGACGCTCCCTATAACTGATCAAACAGATCGTCAATCCTTGGCAACAGATACTTGTTCTCGATCGTCACCTTGGTCAGTTGCCGATGGTCGATGCAAAGGTACAACGACCCATCTTTCTTCCTCACAAACAGAACTGGTGCTCCTCAAGGTGATGCACTAGGGCGTATAAATCCCTTGTCTAACAACCCCTACATCTACACCTTCAGTTCCTTCAATTCTGACAATGCCACATGGTAAGGAGCGTTAGAGGTTGGCTCTGTCCTAAGGGCCAACTCAATTACGAACTCGATCTCCCTTTCGGTGGCAAACCGACTAATTATTCAGGAAACACCTCAGAAAACTCCTATACCATGGCTATGTTCTCAATCTCCAATTCTTCAACTGTCATATCCACTACAGTTGCCAAATAACCTTGACAACCTACATCCAGAAACCGGTTGCTTTAAGTGATGAATTTAAAATAATTGAGGGTCCTTCTCAGTTCCCAACAAACTCAAAACTTCCACACGCTAATGGGTTAAACTGTATTACATGACAATAACAATCCATTACAACAGGATGCTCCTTGAGCCAAACAATAATTCAACACAACCCATTGCTTCTTGAACCAGCCCACTTTAATTACAATAACAAGGTCACACATAAGCAAAATAGTCGAGTACAACTCTAGCCAGCAATTCTCCGTTTTACAACTTCATTTCAACAAACTGAAATCCTACAAGCTTAACCAAAATTCCACTGTGCCACTCTCGTAAAATTACCCCGAAAACATTCTTTCCCCTAATCGATGCATAGCTCGGTTCATTCCTATCCCCTTCGCCATCCTAATGGTGTCTTGTCTGCGGTGCATTCCCTCTATTTTGTCCCATTGGTGGCGGCGGTAGCAGCTGCTGTGTTCCCATCTGCCTGCGCGGACAATCCCTGAATTGGTGGCTGTGCTAGCCACATTTAAAAGAAGCTCCCGTTCTGGTATAACATGGAGCTAAACCATGTCTTTTCCCACAAAAATGACACACGTCGTTCGAGTTGGGCACTGACTTTCCAATCCCATTCTTTTCGTTGGGCAGAATGGGATATCTTCCTTTGGTCATCGGCTTCTTCTCGAACCGTGACCCAAATGTGGCGGCTCTTTCGTTCAAACTCCATTCCATTAGTTGTGCCCTCTCACAGAGGTCATTGTAGTCCTTCAAATTAAATGGCATTAGTGGATTCTTCAGCACCGATCAAAGGCCATTATTGAACCTCCTTGCTCTGTCCACTAGGTCTTCTACCAATCTCAGTGCATATTGGGACAGCTCGGCGAACTTCGCCTCATACTAATCTACCAATATTAGACCCTAACGAAGGCGTTGGAACTCCGCCATCTTTTGCTCTCTAGCACAGTCAAAGAAGTACTTTCCATTAAAGACTTCAATGAAGGTGTTCCACACTGAAACCTCGCCTTCAAGAAACACTCTTTATCTGGTGGCCCTCCGCCAGGTACTTGCATTTCCTTGCAACTAGTAGACCACCAGGACTACGTTATTTTCCTCCGAACACCTCAGCAGTGCAAACGCCTTCTCTAATTCTTGGATCCAGAGGGTTGTAGTCTCAGGATCGCCTACTCCTAAGAACCTCAGCGGGTTCAACTTCAAAAATTGCTCAACTAACTTATGCATCGGTCGCTCCTTGATCACATTCCCCTGTAGGACCTCGGTAGGTGTGGCAGCAGTAGAGGTAGTGGCAGCTTGATTATGAACTTGTTGCCCCATCAGATTTCCTAAAGCCTTGAGCGCCTGCAAGATCCTATCTAATCTAGGATTGTCGGGTGCTGCTACACCAGTACTGGCCTGCGACGGTACTCTCTCACTCGCGCTAGCTTGAGCCTGTGCTCTGCCTCGGGAACCAACCTTAGTCGACGTCCTACCCCGAGAGGCTAACACAACGCTCCTCTTCCGAGGAGTCCTTTGTTCCGGATCACTCATTCTATAGGATCTTTATAGAAACATGCTTTCCAATTCCAAACATAATTAGAAAACTGAGTGACCCACACAAACAATCAATCAGTCAATCACAGGCGTCTGCATAAAGAAAAGGTCTTTCCTACTAACTATCCCATAACCCATCTCACCATATCACTCAAGACACTACCCAGCTCTGACACCACTTTGGGCAGGGATGTCATGCCCCGAACCTTGGGCACGGGCACATCCCTCAGCGATCGACTAAATTGCGACGTTCCAGAACGTGTTGCCAACCCTTTCGTTTTATGCACATACTAAAGTGAACTCATAAACCCCAGACAACAATCAAACACCTGGGATAGAAAATTAGGACAACCAATTTTTCTCAAAACACACTTTATAAACAAACTGAGTTAAACCTATAGGTTCATATACAAAGGTCTGACTCAAAAAGAAACCATTAGGCCATCTACACTCTGGACCCTTCAGCCTCGGGCTTTGGATCCTCAATGCTACGGCCCTGAAAATGGTAACCCACGACGGAGTGAGATAAAAATCTCAGCGAGCTAAACCCTAAGCCCTGACTAGAGCGAGAATTCACTCAAAGGCGTCCTAAACATGCACCATCCAGAACTTACCTTGCTTGGGCGCATCCCTACACATTAGTACATCTCATATGCAGTCATAGACGCATCATGCGTAATCAGCAATTAGAACAATTCATAACACGCATCAACCAATTCACAAAGGTCCCGATTATTGTTGACACCCAAATTTTACGGTTTTATTTAGGATTTAATTATGTACAAAATTAGGAATTAGTTGCAAAAAAGAGAAAAAAAATTAAACAAAATTAATTAATTGTATTAAAAAAAAGCCTTAAGGGTCGGCTTGGGTAAGGCCGGATCAAGCCTTGGTCCGGCTGACCCCCCTTCCTTCATCTTTTCTCCCCCGCACATGGCCTAGTTCCTTCGGCCTAGCTTCTTCCTTCCCCCATCGGCTTAACTAGCCTCCCTTTTTTCTTCTCCCATGCGCATGCGGCCTGGCCCGGCCGCGCCCAGTCTTCCTCTCTTGCTAGTCTCGCGCAAAGACCTGCAAAACAAAAGAGAGGAGCAAAGCACAGGGACAGAGGGGGACTAGCTCCAGCGTGATCCGCGGGTCAGGGAGCAGGCTCGTCAGCCGGGCAACCAGAATGCTTGCCCTTGGCCTTGAAAGGCTTGGAGGACCTATAGAAAAAAAAAAGAAAAAAAAAGGAATAGAATAGAAGCACGAGAGAGAACGAAAGGAGAGAGAACTGAGTGAGAACTGAGGGGGAAACAGGAGGAAGACAGAACCTTTGGAGGTCGACCAAGGAGCTAAGAGCCCCCGGGACGCATTGTCGCCGCTAGAGAGCTACCCATTAGTCGCCGATTGTCGCTGCTTTCCCTAAGATTCAGGTTAGCATTTCGCTGAGCACTTGGTGTGCACCTTTGGAATTGAGTTGGCCGAAGCTTACTCCGACCAATTCGAGCCAGCTCCGGCCACCACCCATCCCCTGTTACGTTCCCTATTGTTATAGCATGCCCAAGTAGTGCCCTAGGTTTGTGCTCGGGCCTTCACTGAGCCAAGATTGCTTGATTTCGTTAGCGTAAGCCACATGTTCGATGAAATGTCCGACTAGACCACTCCTTGCTAACTCCCCCGCGTAGAGCTCGGCTAGGGTCGTTGGTCACCGGAGTACACCGTCGTCTGTCCGGAAGCCTGGCTACACCCTCACCTAGCTGAAACAGAGCCGTCATGCCCTAGTTGGATGCCCCCGCGCTGTCCGTCTCCACCGCCTTCTCTGTCATGATCTGATAGCCGCCAAAACAGGGGTCGCGCACTGGCAGAGCCCCTGATTGGCGCCTTGCCACTTCTGGCGGACCCTCCTGACTAGTGCTGGCACCGACAACCTTCTTGGAGAAACCCCCGGCACTGCGCACCACCGCGGCATCCCTGGTCACAACTGAACGGTCACGACCGGGGGTCCAAGCCGAGTTAGGCCAGATCGGATTTGGTCCACTTGACCTTGTTCGCCTCTACGGGCGATTTTAAGGGGTGTTGGGCCCGTTAGTTGGGCCCAACCCTCAACTGAGTGCGGGCCCAACCGGGGCTGGTTGGGCCTTGCCCTTTCGAAGGCCTACCGGGCCGCCCCCCAACCGGACCGAACCCGCCGAACCTTGGTCGGGTCAGACTGGACCGGACCCGGTTCGTAAAAAATAAAAAATAGAAAATATTACTTAAAAAATTAAAAAATTTTGAAAATTTATGATGTAGGGTTTGGTTGGGAATTGCTATGTCTTGAATTAGGCCTTTATTTTCTCATGTATTAACTATATCACATGTTTAATTTGCATATTTAATTATGTTTGATTGCACGTGCTAAAGTTTACTGCAATTAAGATTTTGCTTGCAAATTGTTACTTTAATGATTGCGCACCCGCATGATCACCTTACATGTTAGTGGATAGGTGTAAGATCAATCCAAACTACTTAACAAAAATCTTTTCTTTTAAAATGAATAAGATTTGGTACCGAAAATGCACTAATTAATTAGTGTAATCAAGCCCCCGACCTTAGATTCTCTGGTTATCTAGGAAGTGAGGTACACTCTCGTGCCTCACTTGGTCTCTAATCGACCCTAATAATTTAGTGGTGACTTTTTTTTTTTTTTTTTGAAAATTATTGAAAATACCCCAACGTCACACGAGGTATGGGCCCGAGAGAGCCCACGTCTAATCATGGGCCTTAGGTCTATCCTTTAGGCAATACCCCTAAACCTGTTCCCTCCCTCTCCCCCCCCCGAGGGTAGGTCGCCACAATTATAAAGTCAAATCATTATGACATTCCCCATTTCCTACCACATAATATTGTCCCATAATCATGCACGGATAACTCATATCGGTGGTTCAATCCACACCCGATATTCACTCTTAATATCCAAACTCCATATTCAAATTCAAGGTTCTAGAGGTAACCCTTACGAAGTTCCGTTATCGTGTGGCACTTAATCCCTGACCACAATCAACAACAGTATAAGGTTATAGAGGTGGCTCCCACGAAGTCACGCTATCGTGTAGCACTTAGTCCCTGACCACGATAAGCAATAGCTCAAGATTCTATAGGTGACTCACACGAAGTCACGTTATCGTGCAGCATTTAGCCCTCGACTATGCAATACACTAGTGCAAAACTCTAGAGGTGACTCCCATGTGACTCAGTTCACCATGTAGCACTTAGGCCCCATTTGGTTCAGCATTCCTAAGGAGCTTTCAGCCCCGAAAGCCTCTTGGGAAATTTTTTAAGTGTTTTGTTCAGCATTTGGAGGTGTTCCCGAAAGCCTCTTGGGAAATTTTTCAGCCCCGAAAGCCTCTTCCAATATTTCCCTCACTGATAATTACATTTTCCTCTTTTACCTTAAAAGTTTACTGTTCATCTTCTTCCTCTTAGACATGCCAGCGGAGCTCAGCCAGCCGGAGTTGGTCACCAAGAAGCGTTGCCTAAGGCCGCAACCCAAGCGATGGCGGTGCATGGGTTGCGCAACCTAGGCGACGGCGGTGAGTGGGTCGTGGCCTCAGGCAATGCCGCTTGGGTCACGCGACCCAGACACCGCCGCCTGGGTCGTGGCCTTAAGCGGTGTTGCCTGAGGCTGCACGACCCAGGCGACGGCGGTGCGTGGGTCACGCGACCTGCCGCCTCCCTACCACCACTGCCACCTCCCCCACCACAACCACCAGCTCCAACTGCCCTCCCATTCGTTCCCTTCTGCTTCAGCATCTCCTCCTCCTTTTTCCTTTTCTTTTTTTCCTTTTTCTGTTCACCTCGAAGCTACTTTGCAAAATACACCAAAATAGAGTACCCAAACACCTTTACCTTCATCAAATGCCCATCCCTCTAAAGATACTTGTGGAAATGCAAAGCCATTTCCTTAAAGTTGAACGAAATGGGCTCTTAGTCCTTGACTACAATAAGCAACAGTAAAAGGTTTTAGAGGTGCCTCACACGAAATTTTGTTATCCTGCAGCACTTAGTCCTTTACCTGTTCATACCCCATTTGATTTCTTCAACATAACACACGTCACCTTTCAATAGCCATCCTTTGCCATGACCATAAACCATCACCACGGCACAACCATTCACATCTCATCATTCAAAAGTCCCAGGCATATCACAGGCCAACCATATCACCAAATATGTAATTTCTAGCAAGCAAAGCATCAAGAACAATCCCAAACTACTACCGGTCCTAACTGGCAAAAACGGTGCACTCGCGTGTCTCCGAGTTTAAATCTAGAAACCTAACTAAAAGAGTTCAGAAAATTCTTGAATTTGAATATGTTGTAAAGGACACATAAAAGAACATTTTTCATGTAGACACCTTAACCGAGATCTTTCTAAATTAAGAGTAATAAATCACTCAATCCAGTACAAAAACTGGTTCCGTTTCCAGAAAGTCTATTTTCCAAAAATCAGTTTGGTTCAAGGTCCTAAACTTGTCCATTTGATCTGAAATTTGACTATGTTAAATTAAAATATGTAACAAACAACTTTCATGAAAGAACCCTTTCAAAATTCGAACCCTAAGAGTTAATGAAAACCCATTGAATCCCAAAAGGTCACCAGTTCTAGCGAAGACAAAGGTTCTGTTTTGTTTTTAACGAAGTTGAAATCATATTCTTTCAAATCCATAAAATCTTGGAAAAAAAGTATATGTTATAGCTAAAGATGTCTAAAACATTTTTCAATAATGAATCAACCTCAAAATCTCAGCACATTTCGATCCATAAAAATGGCAAACAGCGAGGGTCCAGAAACCATAACTAAGGAAAATCCACTGAATTGAACTAATACATCCTCATTAGTGCTAATCTCACCAATTAGATCAATATTAATCCATCTCAAGGCTAATCTAACCAAACTAGATTATCATTAATCCATCTTAAGACTAATCTCACTTAATACTAATCTAATTAAGCAAATTAACACTAATCTAACCCCCAAAGTGTAATTAATAACCTAATCAAGGATTAGGGAGTTAACTCACCAGATTAGTGAAAAAAATGAGTTCACGGCGATGGTGGTGCGACAGCGGTGAGGACTCATAACTACGGCAACTCCAAGGGAGGCCCAAAAGGGGTTGAAAAACACCTCGCAAGTCACTGCTCGAGCTGGGATTGCGGTTCTAGTTCTTGTTCTATTTGAGCTGCTAGTCGTGTGGTTGCAGTAGTCGCTGGTCGATCTCGGAGGACCTGGGTTTCGTTGGTGTTGGAGCTGCAGCAGAGGACTGGTGGTGGACTGCTGAACGGTGGCAGGATGGGCTGCTAGTGGGTGACGATGGAGATGATGGGAGCTGCTGGTCGAGTCTTGGACGGTTGGGGTAGCAGCAACAAATATACAAGGGAAGAAGGGGCTACAATGGTGGAGTGGTGTATAGGGGATGATGGTGATAGGGTGAACGAATGGGGTGGAGATGGGATGAGGATGCAGAAATTAAGAAATGAAAAAGAAGAAGCAATGGGGAAAATGGAGAAGGAAGAAGGGAACGTGGGTAGAAGGAGGGTCGGCAGAAGCAGGGACTTGGTCACACGCGAGGGAGGGAAAAGTGGAGGGAGAAGAAGAGAGAGAGGAGGAAGTCGGCTGGTAGGGGCCTTCACGCATGAGCTTAGAGAGGAAAGAGAGGGAGAGATGTTCGTGAGAGGGAGAGGGGGAGAGAGGTGGGCTGAACGTGCACGGCGGGGGAGGGGGAAATGTGCATGAAAGAAAGAAAAGGGGAAATTAAGAGAGAGAGAGAGAGAGGAGGCCAAGAAGTCATGGGAAAAATATCTTCATGGTTAATGTCAATACTCCCTCCAATGGAAATTTAGTCCCAAAATCCACAAATTAAACCATTTTTGAGCTACAAATTCTCACATTTTCACTTGCTCCGAATTTCACTTTTATTTTCTGATTTGTCCGATATTCGATTTTTCCGTAAAATTCTAGACTTCACAAAATATCGCCGAAATATGAGACAACGTCCTATAAATGAATCGTGACATGCCCAAACGTCCGACTCCTGAAACCAAGTTCAATTTCATGGTTAAAATCAACCGGACACGATTTTAGTCCAATCCAACCTACCAGGTAGCTTTTAGGGATTTTATCGTGGTTATATCCCTTAACGGCTTCACCTAATAGGTTAGTACCTCATGAGCGATCAGCTCAAAGAAAAATGACCATAGGCGCGTCGGCAAAAAGCCCATTTCATTTTATCGAGACAGGGTCGAAATTCAAGATGTTACAAATCTTCACTTACATACAAAACACAATCATCTAGGGAATGGTCATCATTATTTGAGACCCCTGGATTCTTAGCCAATATATCAGCGATCACTCGACCCTTAACCGACTTTTGTGGCATGAATTGCACATCAAATTCCGAGATTAAAATTTGTCATTTAGCCAACTTACGCACCAAAATTGGCCAATCAAGTAAGTACTTGATATGATTGTTTTCAGTCACAAGAAACGTTTGGTAATGTAGTGTGTACTGTTACAATCTATGCAATGTCTTTTCAGTATCAGTCTATTTTCGTTCTGATATAGTGAACTTTTTACTCAGATAATAAATGGCTCATTCTTTTTTTTTTTCAACAGGACTTTACTAAGCCAACATTGTGCCCAATGATTCATTATGAATGGTGAGGTAGAGAATCAAAGGATGCCTCGGTAATGGCGAGACAAGAATTGGTGATTCATCAAGTATTGCTTCAGCTTGTTGAACGCTTGACACTCATCATTCTAGTTGACTCGTGCATTCTTCTTTAAGAGCTTGAAGAACAGTTTGGGAGTTTCAGAAAGTTAGGAAATGAATCAAGTAATGTAATTTAATCTCCCCAAAAGCCTTCGAACTTCTTTCACCATTGACGGAGGTTGCAACTCGCATATAGCCTTAGTTTTAGATGGGTCGATCTTAATCCCTTTACTGCTCATAATGAATTCGAGTAATTTACTGGATGTCGCTCCAAATACGCATTTAGCGGGATTTAGACAAAGCTTGAAGTTACGGAGTCGATCGAACAACTTCTTTAGGGTTTTGATGTGGCTTCTTCCAGGTTGGGTCTTTGCAATCATATCATTAACATAGACCTCAATCTCCTTATACATCATATTATGAAATAGTGCTACCATGGCTCGCTGGTAAGTTTCCCATGCATTCTTGAGTCCGAAGGGTATAGGTTCCCCACGGAGTGATAAATGCAGTTTTCTCCTTGTCTTCCTTGTTCATCTTTATCTGATTGTACCCGGAAAAATTATCCATAAATGAGAACAATTCAAACCCAGCAGTACTATCCACAAGGACATCTATGTATGGTAATGAGAAATCATCATTCGAGCTAGTCTTGTTCAAATTCCAATAATCAACACAAACCCAAACTCAATCGTCTTTCTTCATCACTGGTACGATGTTAGCCACCCATTCTAGGTATTGTGAGACTTCAATGAATCTCACCTTCAAAAGCTTCATTACTTTCTCTTGTATCCTCTTCGAGAGCTCGAGTTTAGTTCTCCGCAGCCTCTACTTCTTAGTTGGCATGTCCGAATTAGTAGGCAAGCCATGCTCCACAATTGATGGGTCTAAACTAGGCATGTTAGCGTAGGCCCGGGCAAAGACATCTTGATATTCTTTCAGCAACTGAATTAGGCACTTTGCCTCGTCTCTTGGGAGATTTGCCCAAATTCTCACTTCCTTGGCTTCTTCTGTGTCACTTAAATTAATAGTGATAGTTTGTTTGGAAGTAAGAGCTTTGGTTTTTTCATGTTATTCCTAACTACGCTGCACCTCAATGGAATCTTCGATCAAGTCTTCGAGATTATCATTATCAGCATTTACTACATTGGATTGGACCGTTCCCATGCTATTGCATGTCATAAGACCGTTCCTGAAATAGGAAGTAGATGAATCAAAAAGATAAACAGGGTAAACTACATTTATTTTTTGTTTTTTTTTTTAAATTCTTTTGCCAAAACATTTTGTGGCATCCTAGAATTTCATAAAATAAAAACCCCCTAAGAATGCCATGAGCTATAATAAGTTATGGATGCGCCGTTATGATATTATTATGATCTTATGATCCGTGATTTGTAAAGAGACTTATGGCCAAGCCTAAATGGACATTTCTTTGAGAAAGAAAGTCCTATCTTTGGCCACCTTCATTATAAATTGGAGCTCATGAATTCATGGTTTCAAGAGTTTAACCACCTAACTTGGTAATTTAATACTTTGTGGCAAATAGGATATTTTTGGTTAACTTTAAAAGGTTGTTTTCAGAATATATTTAAGTTTGGGGTTTAGGCCCAAGGGTGATGGGCCTAAAATGGGCCAAGAAGGCTGGCCCATAAGCCCAAGAGGGGGCTGTCGTGCGAAGAAGTGAAGGGGGGGGATCGGATGCATGCCTCCCCCATGTGTCTTGTTGTTGACGACAAGTGGCACCCATGCATTTTAATGATGGGTAATCATGGGGGGGAAAGAAAATCCATAGGGAAAGCAACCGGATTAAGGAAAGAAAGAGGGGGAGAAGGTCGAACGTTGAGGGAGAGAGAGGAGAGTGTAACTGAGAGGAAGAAAGGAGAAGAAGAGAAGGAAGAAAGGAAGAAAAGAAGGAAGAAGAAGGAGATCCGTGCATTGCAGCCCATTTGCGTCCGTGTGCTCACCCTTTTTCTTGATCTAGAGGCAAGAAGGATCCATGATTCTACTCTTGCATGTTCTATTTGCTGCATGTGATGGTTCGAAATTTATTTTGGAGCTAGGGAAGGTGAAATATGGAAGTGATGAGTGTAACACTCAAATACAAAGGGCTGTTCTTGAGAAAAAGGCTTAACCTATGATGTTCTAGGGACTTGCATATTAGGTTTTATTCGAATTTTGGCTTCGGTGTCTTCATGAAACATCTTCCTCTATGTCTTAGCTACAACATACTTAAATTTCGTGAGTTTTGATGGTCATTTGCATATTAAATCGACCGTGATATGAAAACTGTGCAAGGTGTGTGCTTCGGACTTGGAAATATTGACATGCATGACCTATATCTTTCTGTAAAAATTTATTTTGGAGAAATGCTCTTCATGAAACATCTTCCTCTATGTCTTAACTACAACATATTTAAATTTCATGATTTTTGAAGGTCATTTTCCTATTTAATCGATTGTGATTAGAAAACTGTAGAATCTGTGTATTTCGGACTTGATGATGTGGGAATGCATGGCCAATACTATTCTGTGCAAATTTCTTTTGGAGAAATTTCCTTCACATGATATCTTTATCTATGTCTTAACTACAACATAGTTAAATTTCATGATTTTTTAAGGTCATTTGCATATTTAATCGATTGTATTTTGAAAACTGTGCAATCGGTATATTTTCGGAATTTATGCATGGCCTGTACTATGCTGTGATGCGTGATCTGTATGAATTACTATGTGAATCATGATACTTTGGATTATTATTCATGCAATGGAGTGATGGCTTTCATGCATTTCATATGACATTAAAGAAAATGATGAATTTTCCATGATCTCAAAGAAAGATTTCATTTAAACCATTTCATCAAAGGACAATTTTCCCAATGCATATTGCATGATTTCAAAAGAGTAATTTAAATCAATTGCATTGAAAATTTTAAGTGTGAAATTGGAAAAGAGATGTATGAGAATATAAATGACCGTCAGAGGTGTGAGCCGACGATGCCCCGGGAGTGTCGGGATGCCCGGAGGTGTGAGCCGGATGCCCGGAGGTGTGTGCCGTATACCCGGAGGTGTGTGCCGGAGGTTCCTCGCGATGCCAGGTTGGGTGTGAGCGATAGAAATGTGGGATGCAATTACTGGTCCCGGGAAAGAGAAAAGTTGCAATTCAATTTGAAAAGCATGAGTTGAAATTAAGTCATGCAAAAAGTGGTCACATGTATGCATGATTGTATGATGATAACATGTGATATGATGATGACGAGTGCATGAGTGTACGTGTACCTATGGCATGATGATAACATGTGATTTGATGATGAGTGCATGGATGTACGTGTACCTATGGCATGATGATAACATGTGATTTGATGATGAGTGCATGGATGTATGTGCACCTATGGCATGATGATAACATGTGATTTGATGATGAGTGCATGGATGTATGTGCACCTATGGCATGATGATAACATGTGATTTGATGATGAGTACATGGATGTATGTGCACTTATGGCATGATAATAACATGTGATATGATGATGACGAGTGCATGGATGTACGTGTACCTATGGCATGATGATAACGTGAGATATGATGACATGTGCATGATATCAAGGTAAATTATGCATGGATACTTAAATGACATGTGTTATGCTATGATTGTATTGTATGATGCATTGAGTGGTTATTGGTCCTTTACCTGCTGAGTGGTTGTACTCACCCCTCTAGGGACTAACATTTCATATTAGAGAGAGATGCCTCTCCCTCCAGTTTCACGTGGCACTTTCTATGGCATTCCCTCGAATGTGGAGGTGGAATGCATGGAGCATATCTGCGTCACCATCCCTGGGTTGGTGTTTCTGAGAGTTCGGGTGCTGGTCATGTACGATGTGGGCCTAGCCGGGGGCCCGTCATCCAGGAATTCCTGTCCATCCACGTCCGGCGTGACTGGGTAATGCTGGGGATGCTGCCGCCGCCGCCGCCCGATGCACTTGGCTGGGTGTGATGGCCCGTGAGAAGGAGAGAGAGGGATGACACTTTTTAGAGAGGGAGCCGACACTTGTAGATGGAAGGTCTTTCACGTTACGATATAGGGGGTCGATGATCTCTTTTGAGATATAGCCGAGCATAGTGAAAAGTCTTGGTTTCCTTTTGGTTATACCGACCCAAGATGTCCATCCTGAAAATGTAAATAAAAGTGGTTCGGCCTTATGTTTTCCTCCAATGTGTAGTTGGTGTGCATTGTATCGTCGCTAAGAGAAGTGGAGGGATGGTGAGACTCGCCTCTAATTTTCGCTATGAGCTACGCTAATCTCCTCTAAAAAAAAAATGCCTATAAGCCTTGGTCCTTCTTTAAAACTCCCCTTTTTATTAAAAACAAGAAACCAGTAATTGCAATGATTAGAGCGTTTGGTATCTGTGGCGACCCTTCCAGGTTTGGGGGTGCCACACTTTTTTCGAAATATTTTGAGATGAGGAAGCATGATGAAGCACAGGCCTCAGAATTCTCCTCGGATCTTTATTTTCTTTTATCGGTTGGATATCATCACCGGGCTGGTTTGGTGTGCCTCATCATGCCCTCAAAATAAAATTTGTAATTTTATTGAAATTCATCCATCAATTACATTTATTGAAAGGAAAATGCAATATTCAAGCCTTAAAAGGAAAACGAAAAAGAGGAAATCCAAAACAATTCCTAAAAAGCAATAAAGATTCCCACACGGGGGAATGTGCGAAAGCAATAAATGAGTTACTCTTGTGGGTTAGGACCCATTTCTTCTGGAGGTCCTTCGTCAATGGCCCCTATGAGGAAGTCATCAAATAGACTTGTAATTCCTTCCAGTGCATCACTAGAGCTCTGTCTTTGGAGGTGTTGGATCTTCCATGCAACTCCATCCATCTGGGATTATGTCACAAGAGTCGATGTAAAAGCTAGGAGGAGCTGAATACTTCACCAAATAGTCGAATTTACCGCTTGGCTGCCCTAGGGTGTCCATCACTTCTACTCTATCTTGCATCATTCTAGAAGGGCCAGGAAATGTCTCGCGAATGTTGGGAGGTAACGAGTTTTGCCTCCCTCGCCCT
Organism: Eucalyptus cloeziana; assembly: GCA_014182715.1. Lineage (NCBI taxonomy): Eukaryota > Viridiplantae > Streptophyta > Magnoliopsida > Myrtales > Myrtaceae > Eucalyptus > Eucalyptus cloeziana. The sequence continues at coordinate 18,343,475 of CM024637.1, forward strand.
TGCTCAGGTAGCAATTTTTGCCTTTCTTGTCTCTGCCCTCTAGAATTTTCTCCACCTCTTCCATGATACCCTAATCCAGCAGAACAGGACCTCCGAGGGGCTTCAATAGGGTTTTGAATGCCTTGACCCTTTCTTCCAAGACTGTGGCCAGGAACAAAATCATTCCCAACCATCACCCTTCCCACCATGAGGGCAACATCTGAAACCTTAGGAGTGGGTGGCGACGAACCTTGAGAAGCATGTATGGTGGACATCAACTCAAATGAGTGGTAACTTGATTCGAACTCGAAATCTAGCTCTACATAGGGGATAGTCGTCTCATGATAAATTTGATGATCTTCGTCGCCATAGACAGTGACCAGCTTCCTCTTGACCACAAACTTCACACTTTGATGTAGACTTGAAGGCACCGCTCCAGCAGTATGTATCCAGGGACGACCTAACAGAAAATTACATGCGATAGGGATGTCCAGCACTTGAAAGGGGATGTTTAAAATGACTGGCCCTATTTACTCATCAAAATGGATCTCGCTAATCACCTCATTCTTTGACCCATCAAAAGCTTGCACGGAAGTCTTCGAATGATGTATCTTGGACAGGTCTATCTTGAGGCTGTAAAGAGTGACCAATGGACATATATTCAGAGCGGACCCATTATCAATGAGCACCTTGGACACATGAGAAGACTTGTGTTTGACGAATATATAGAGTGCTTTGTTATGTCCCCTACCTTCAATAGGGGATTCTTCATTAGAAAAAGCAATCAAGTCTTTGAGAATAATCAATCCCACGAATTCCTCTAACTTGTCTGCCTCAATCATTTCTGGTACACGAACTTCACTCAATACCTTCATCAAAGACTTTTGATGCACATGAGATGTTAGCAAGAGTTCGAGCAAATAGATTTGAGCGGACATCTTTTGCAATTGGTCAACCACATTTATACTCACTTGCTTTGATCACAGCCAAAAATTCCTTAGCCTCTTCATCAGTGACAGGCTTTACAAATTGAGCATAGCTTAAGCATAAGTTCGACCAGACCTTGTAACTAACTCAACATCTAGGTCATAAGACCAAGGCACTGTCTTATTGTCGACATACTCATAAGGTTGAGGTATCTCAATCACTATTCCTTCGTCGGATGTGAGGATCTCGATAGACAATTCTGCATCTTCTAGTGGAGGCATATCCATGAGCGAAGGATCCATTTCCTCTTTATCAGCATCGAGTGCAGCTTGCTCCTCCTCCCAACTGATAACAATATGGGAAATAGTGGAGACTATGCAATTATGGTCAGCATACACGATGTACAACCATCCACCATTTTGGCAACTCTTTCTTTCATCACTGATAGGGGAATGACCTCATGATCTGGATAAAATCCAACTCTCACCAGTCCATTGTAGGCATCCACCACATGCACCTTCAAGTTTATGGTCCGACTAGTGTTAGACTCTAGAATAGCATTCACCTTACCTTCATGCTCTGGTAATGGATTTTTTTGGACATTTGGCCGAGTAGTTTGGAATGAAAAGGCTTTTGTGTCTAAGAGATTTTGAATCTGCTGCTTGAGAATGAAACATTCATTAGTTAAATGTCCCAATTCACTGCTCTGGTAGTCACACTTCTGTATCGAGTCAGAACCACGAGTATGCTCACGATTAGGCCGCTTCGGCTCACTAGTGAGCAAACCTTTCTTTCAGAGGATCACTAATACTTGGGATGGAGATTCAGGGAGATGAGAGAACTGCCTTCTATTATTTGACTAGGCAAATGATTGACGGCCAGCAGTTTGTTGTTGCCTCCCATTCACCTAGATAGCTAAGGTGCGATTCATATTTTCTTGGCTATAAGCCACATTCATATCTGCAGCAACCTCTTTTTCCTTCTTAGTAGAAAACCTTTTATTAGATGGCTCAATAAACCATTCTTTTCTTATACCCATTTCAATTTGTTCTCCCATAGGAATAAGTTGGTTTAAGTTCTCAACGTATGTGCTAGCCATCTGGTTACGGAATTTAAACGGGCGAGTCTTAATGAACAACTTCATCAACTCTTTGTCTGCAGGCTCAGGAGTGATTTAAGCTACTAGATTTTGCCACCTCACGGCATACTCCTTAAATGACTCGCTCCTCCTCTTCTCAATTCTCTTAAGATCTTCTCGGGAATGTACGATGTCCATATTAAACTTATACTGCTTGAGAAACGCATCAACCACTTCATTCCAGGTGTCGAGGAGGTTTACATTCTTCATGACATACCGATTTAGTGTGGGTCTAATCAAACTCACATGGAATGATCGGATCATGAGGGGCTCATTTTTTATATGTTGGGCCATGCGTACGTGATACATCTGCAAATAAGCTTTTGGGCAAAAAGTACCATCTTATTTCTCGAATTCCGGCATTTTGAATTTCTTTGGCATCTTGACCTTCTCATAAACCGATAGGTTGAACGGGAGTGAGGTCTGTGACTCTTGCAATTGTTTCACTTTCTCCTCAAGTTTTGCAAAGCGTTCATCCTACTATCTTAGGAACACTATCAAACTTGGCCTTTTCAACAGTGACTGGCAGTGGGTCATCTTCTAGCTCGGGCATATCGTCATAACTTATTTCGGCCCTGTTTGCCTGCTTCGAGATTACTAATTCGGGGAGAGCGAGTGCAGGAATCGAATTCACTAGGAGGGATTCAATTTGGACCGTCATAAGTTGCATAAAGGTGAGCAACTATTTGAGTTGATATTCCATAATGGCAATACAATCAAGCATTTCAGTTTGGTCGGTCGTTTTGGCTCTTGATCATATAATAATGGGTGAACGTGGCGGATCGATTGTCACCTAGAATAATAAAAGAGGTAATGTAAGAACCAAGGACAAAATAAGAAAATGACCCATTATAATGGTCTAATCGCCTCATTTTATTCAAAATTTATTAGCATTTGAAATAGTTAACCAAATTCCCTAAAAATTGAATTAAGAATTGAAATCAAAGTCCCTAAACATTGAACTAAAAATTGAAATCAAAGTCCCTACACATCGAACTAAAAATCAAAATCCAAAACATATCATTTTATATGCTTTCGGGAACCGAACGACTTGCGAAGCTTCTTATTCTTAGCTTCAATCATTTCCACTTTCTGCTTAAGATGCTCAATTTGCACTTACTGAATGGGCTTCTCAATCACATCAGGGACTACTGGATGTAAGGTGGCAGGAATCTAGTGTTGTTGGATGTAGAATGCTGACGCATGGTGAATCTCCTCCTCCCCCTTCAGTCTCTTCGACACCAAAATCTTCTCTAGATGGCATTCATTCTATGTAGCGATGATCATTTGGATCTCAACGAAGTAGTCATAGTCTCGTAGGACTAAAACGAACTTGGAACAATTCCATCCTGAGAGGCGGAGGAACTTCTTGAAGAGCTCTGTACTAATGGGCCACCATATATGGGTAATAAGAGGTAGCACCAGAAAGGCCTAGGAACAAGATTGGTTCATCATACTTATGAGAGAAATGAGCCTCCTCAACATGGAATGCCATAGGAATGTCTTAGGATTAGGATCTTTCAAAAAATTAATCCAACATGAGTACTGTTTATTTGGGGAAAAAGGCTCTAGAACCTCGAATTTTTGTATAGGATGCCTAAAATCATCTATCTTAAATTGTTTCATTAGGTGCCCAAACCCTTTTATGTGGGAGAAAAACTATATTTGCAAAAGTTTAGGAAGGGCACACATGGTCCTTTCTTCATTTTGTTTGAAACAATTTAATGACAAAAATGTTTCAGCTAAAATCATATTGACATAATTTAACCCGTCACAAACTCGGCTAACCACCCATGAAATTGAAGAATTAATGGCATTTTTTCGATAAAGAAAAACAATTAGCCCAAAAAATGTTAAAATAAAAATCCTAGCCTTTGAAATCATTGGTTAATTTGCAAAACACTCTGCCAAGAATGAAAATGGGCATGCATAACAGTGAGCTTTGACAACCTTCCTTACTATTTCGGCTTAAATTCTCAAAAACTGTGATAATTCAGAAATAAATCTATGCCGATAGTCAGCCTAACAAGTTCCTTTTCAAAAGGCATTCCAACGGCAACACTATATTCCTCTAATGTTGGGGTTAGCTCGTACTCACCAAATATGAAGGTAGAAGTTTGTGGACACCAAAAGTGGGGTAGCCCCTGCATAATACCAGAGTGGATGTTGATCTCTAGCAATGGGAGAACTCGAGTGATTCTAACTTTCACATATCTTTGGCCATCTTGATCTAACTGGTCCAACCACATCTTGAGTTATTTTTTTGGGAGTGGAAATGAACTATACGACGGTTTTCCCCATTGCATATAAAACAAGACTGACAACGCAACCTATTGTCATGGACTGACAAAATTGCAATAAAGTAAGTAAATTGCAAAGTGAGAGTTCAGACAACTTACTTTCATCGGGAATGGATGACAATCACATAAATATACGCTTGAAGTGTGAGGTTTGATATCTATCTAGACGGCTTAACTAAGTGGAGCTAAGAGGATGATATGACCGTCGCAGTCTCGCATTCGAAGTGTCAGGTCCTCTTAACTCTGGCTTAGTCGACTGGAATGCCCTATAGTCACACGGTCTCGCGGATAAGGACAAACACAGTCGACATCATGAAAAACTTTCGGGGAAAAGAATGTCAACTTCTACATAGTAGTCTCCCTTTCGAGGAAGTGTCCTTCTCAACACCATCCTAAAATTCTGATGCGACCCAGGTCCAACAACATGGTTATGTGTGCAATAGTGTAGTGCAAAAACGATAAAACATGCACGACAATTTAAATGCAAACAACACTCCTAATTAGGGAAAATAAATCATTCATTCCAACACCTACCTACAAGACAAGGATTAGCAAAGACTATTTCCCCTTATACCTCCCATCTGCAAGAACATTTAACCCTTGATATTAGCGACGAACTTGGTATCCTCACTGGCAAACAAAAACATTTTTAAAAATAAAAGAAAAAAAAATTGGTCTAAGTCCACTAAGAGTTTTTACTCAAGTCCCTAGTGGAGTCACCAAGCTGTCGCGACCTAACCTCAGGTGCACCACTTATGGTTTAACCAATGGACTAATAAGTCTAAACTTAGCTTAGGATCTCCTAAGCCCATACTAATTCGCGACTTACGTTCAAGTATTTAAATGAATTTTATCTAGGAGTCGCCACTAATCAGTTTATGGTAGGTCGATTAGACACCTAAGTAAAATAATGGGAGAATTATTTTACTCCTACAAACCAAAGGCTTTGGGTACAAGGACTTGATTACACTAGATTTCTCTGATGCCCTTTCGGTACCATTCTTTTTATTGTCAAAAATATCTTTGCAGGTAGTTTGAAATGATTTTAAACTAAATCACTATCATGCAATGGGGTGATCACACGAATGCTTATCCATTATTAAACAATCAAATAAATCAAAAGAATTAAACACGCAAAGCAAGCAATTATTTTTTGTTTTCTCTTATCTTGAAATTAGAACTTTACTATATGACATGCACTTTAACTACATGACCTCACTCTATTGACAAGCAATTTCTAATCAAATGAACCTAACATGCAGACTATTTGACATGCACCTAATATTTTTTTTGTATTTTTTTATTAAAATTCATAATAAAAAAACCTAATTAAACTATCTAAAATGAATAATTTTCTAATCTATTTTAGGGATTAATTTGACTTAAACCCTATCCTATCTTAGAAAACTATTTTTTTTAAATGAGATTATTAAAATATGCAAACATTATCTAAGACCCTATCTATAATAATAATAAAAAAATGTTATTTAGATCCTATCCTAATCTATTCCAAAATTATCTAAATGTGCAATCCTATTCAAACTAGATAATGCTATCATGAAATCCTACATATCCTAACGTGCAATCTAAAAAAATGCAATCCTAATTTATGATATCATCATATTCCGATGCAATATTTGATTTCTTTTTAGTGTTTTCCAAAACAAGCAATTTCCAGATAGGCATTATATCCAAGCCACTCGGGATATTCATCAAATGAAGGATTAAAATAATTGAAAAAATAATGTGTTGTCTCACGCATTAAATTAACGATTATTTTAGCCCTAAACATCACAACATGTAAGAAAGTTTAAAATAATTAAAAATTTGATCCGAAATCTTACGAATTAAATTAATAATTATAATGATTTAAGGGTGAAAATATTATCAAAGTGCCAAAAAAAATCAATATAATTAAAAAAATGATCCAATGTCTTACAGATCAAATTAGTAATTATAGTGATTTTTGGACAACAATACCCTACGGATAATGCTTAAAATATTCATATAATCAACATTGACATCCAATGTTCCAACTTAAGCAATAATAACGAAACTTGATTTAAGAAAATTACCTCGACTGGATTTTTATTCTCTAAACGGGACCGACACCTGGGATTCGTGAACAACAATTTGCGTTGGCGTCAGCTCAGTGATAGCAGGTCGTAGGAATGCAACAACAGCTCCTGGTCAAGCTCGTTGCGGCTTTGATGGTTCGACAAGACCGCCTTGAGACACAGTCAAGGACTCAGCGATTGACTACTCTCAGTCACGGTGGTAATGCTTGGACGGTGGCCATGTGGTGACCTGAGGACGGGTTCAGTTAGGACCGCTACTAGAAATTTATTGCTATGTAGGCGTCGCTGTCGCGTTCGAAGGAGAACCTTCGAGGGCCATCCAAATTAATTAAGCACGCCGAGCCCCTGGGATGTCGTGCTAGTAGTTAGACAAGCCTGGCTCACTGGGACCCTGTAGGTAATCCCCTACAATTTACTGGAAACTGCCCGGGATCGCTGGCTAGTATTGTCTGGGTAGCAGGTCCTCTTGATCGCTTGGCTGGCTAGAGGAGAGGGGTCTTGGTCAGAGCAAGGACAAAGAACTGGAGCACGAATCGTCAACCACAAGCCTGAGCTTGTTGTCTGGGACTCCTTGGTCAGCAAGAGGAGGCATCGCGATTCCTGATGCAGTGACGGATCAGCGGCTGGGTTGAGGTCATGTGCGGGGGAGATTAGCCGTTTGACATTAGTCAGGGCTCGACCAAAAATAGGACGGGGCTGGGAGCAGGACCTCCTTAAAGCGTTGGTGAAGAGCTGGGCACGATCCGACTGCAGTGAGGCGCGAGGACAAGCATTACAGCGAGGCTCGCTGGAGGCTGTGAAGGACTTTGAAGGCTGGCATGTCGCTACATCCGAGCACGGTCCGACTGCAACGAGGCGCGAGGACAAGCGTTACAACGAGGCTCGCTGGAGGCTGTGAAGGACTTTGAAGGCTGGCATGTCACTACATCGGAGGCACGATCGTGATGAGAAAACTCACGAAGAAATTTGGGAGGAGGCGCAGTGATGATGAGGCACCCAGCAACAACACCGCCGAGGGGATGCTTTGTGGTCTTCCCTTATCTCACGTTTTTTTTCCCTTCAATCTTTTGGCCCTCTCTCTCTCTCTCTCTCTCTCTCTCTCTCTCTCTCTCTCTCTCTCTCTCTCTCTCTCTCACGCTTGCTCATCTTTTCACGAATTGTGCCCCCCCTTTCCATCGCTAATATAAAGATATCACTTTTAACCTAAAAAGAAATCTGATAAAAAAAAAAAAAGAAATCTGATAGAAAAGACAAGAAAGCCCCTAAAAACAAATATTTGGCTTCATCTATAACAATCTCCCACTTGAAGACAAATATACCCAAGCACCAAGCAACTTTGTATCCATCTTCTTCAAAAAAATAGTAGTTGAAAAACTTGTGCCTCTGCGATACTCCTCATCAATCAACATGGAGTAATACCAATAGTAGTAGTACAGAAAATATGCTTCTCTCTGTCTACTACATTGGTCAACATGTTAGCTGGATTCTTCGAGCCATCAATTTTCTATAGCTTTAACTCATTATCTTTCAATGCTGACCTGATAAAGTGATAACGCTTCATGATATGTCTAGTCCTTGAGTGATAAGCTACATTCTTTGCTAAGTGCACTGCACTTTGACTATCACTCCACAGTGTACTGATTGATTGTTTTCGATGTAGCTCTTCCATGTAATCTTGTAACCATATGATTTCCTTGGAGGCTTCTGTGATCGCCATGTATTCTGCCTCTGTCATCGATAAAGCCACTACTTTTTGTAGTTGAGATACCCAACTCACTGGTGTACCTGCAATTGTAAAGACATCCAGTGATACTCTTACCACTATCTCGATCACCTAAATGATTTGCGTCTACATAACCCTGCAACTTTAGAGATGTACCACCATAACAAAGTGAGTAATTGGAAGTACCTACTAGATATCTCAATATCAATTTTACTGCATTCCAATGCTCTCTGCCTGGGTTCTGCATATATCGACTCACAACTCCCACTGCCTATGCAATGTCTAATCTCGTGCTCACCATGGCATACATCAAACTCCCAACTGCTGATGCATATGGAACTACTGCCATCTCATCTTTCAAAGTCTGAGTACTCGGACACATATCCTTGGAAAGTTTGAAGTGACTTGCTAGAGGAGTTGCAACCGGTTTTGCCTTGTCCATGTTAAATCTCTTTAACACCTTGTTCACATAGTCTTCCTGCGACAACCATAATTTCTTAGTTTTCCTATCCCTGATGATTTTCATGCCTAAAATATTCTTGGCCTCTCCCAAGTCTTTCATAGCAAACTGTGATGATAACATCTTCTTCACTTCTACGATTCTCTTCATATTGGAACTAGCCACTAGAATGTCATCCACATATAAAGAGAGATACACAATGTCACCATCATCATACTTGCGAAAATAAACACAGTGTGCAAATCCTTTTTCTTGCATGAAACCATCAAATTTTAGGTACCATTGCCGCGGAGCTTGTTTCAAGCCATACAAGCTTTCCTTCAAGCGACATACCATGTGCTCCTTACCTTTGACTTCAAAACCCTTAGGTTGTGCCATGTATAATTCTTCATCTAAGTTACCATGTAAAAACGTTGTTTTTACGTCTAACTGCTCAAGATGAAGATCCCCCACTGCAACTATACTCAGCAAAACTCTAATTGATGTCATTTTCACTACATGTGAAAATATCTCGGAGTAGTCAATCCCTTCTTTTTGATAAAAGCCCTTGACTACAAGTCTCGCCTTGTATCTAATACTACCATCTGCTTCATTCTTAATCTCGTACACGCATTTGTTTAATAAAACGTTTTTACCTGTGGGCAACTTGGTCAACTCCCAAGTTTTGTTCTGAAGTAACGAGCTCATCTCGTCTTTCATAGGACCCTCCCACTGCAAGTGAGACGTGTCTGCCTTTGCCTCATCATAAGTCTCCGATTCTCCTAAATCTGTATATAAGACATGGCTCAGAACAATATTAGCTGATAGATCAAAAATTACCTTTGGCTTTCTCACACGTGTAGACCTCCTCAATACAAGTACTTCAAGGTCGTTAGTTTGCTCCGGATCAATGTGTTCATCTTGAACTACCTCCTCACTGATAATAGGCTCATCTTGAACCTCTCTTTCAAGTGCACTTTGATCTACTTGAAACATCTTCACAGGCATTATGTATAATTCAACATACTCTGGTTCTACTACATTCTTATGCTCTGTCTGATGATCTTTGTACATCTTTTCTTCATGGAATACCACATTGCGACTGCGGATGACTTTGTTATTCTCATAATCCCAAAGCCTATAGCCATACTCGTCACCACCGTATCCGATAAAGACGCACTTCTGGGACTTAGCATCAAGCTTTTTTCTATCCTCCCTATCAATCAAAGCATATGCAATACAACCAAACACCTTTAAATATGAATAATTAATATTTTTACCTGACCACCGCTCTTGAGGTATTTCTCCATCCAATGCACTAGATGGACTTCTGTTGATAAGATAAACAGCTGCATCAACTGTGGCAGCCCATAAGTGTAGCGGGAGACCCGCGTGTAATCTCATGCATCTCGCACATTCTAGAATAGTCTTGTTCATCCTTTCAGCTACACCATTCTCTTGAGGAGTTCTAGGAACAGTCTTTAACCCGTGTATGCCTTCTCGACTCAAATATTCTGCAAATTCCTTACTTGTGTATTCACCACCATTATCAATCTTCAGGGCTTTAATCTGATAACCTGTCTCTTTTTCTACCATGGTTTTCCACATTCTGAACATCCCAAAAACTTCTGATTTTTCTCTAAGAGCATAGACCCAAGTCTTCCTTGTTGCATCATCAATGAATGTGACAAAATATCTCTTACCACCATAAGAGAGTTCTTGAGCAGGTCCCCATACATCAGTATCAACCAACTCTAGCTTCTGGCATTTATTTTGTCGCCCATTCAATTGAAAACTAACAGCCTTCTGTTTTCCATAAATGCAACTCTCACAAAAATCCAACTCAACTTTTTGTAAACCCGAAAGTAATTTCTTTGAGTGTAACTGCTTTACACCTTTTTCACCAATATGTCCGAAACGATAATGCCAAAGAGTAGACAAATTACCTGTAGCCATTATAGTTGCAACCATATCACTGATATTGTCTCCTTGGAGAAGGTAAAGTGTACCTGTACGCTTTCCCTTTACTACTACTCTTGCCCCTGAGGTTATCTTCCACTCTCCGCATCCAAAGGTTATTACCAAACCTTCTTCGTCAAGTTTATTGGTTGAAATCAGATTTTTCTTTAATTCCGAAATATGTCTAGTTTCACGCAAAACTAGACGTCTTCCACCTGAGATGTTCACAGTCACAGTTCCTTTCCCAACAATGGGACACATGTGGCCGTTTCCCACAACCACTTGTCCAAAATCTCCACTGGCATAATCATCAAATGTCTCTTTGCAATGTGCAATGAAAAGAAGCACCAGAATCAATAAACCATTTATCTGTTGTCAAGTCAAACCCTGCAGACAAACACAAGTTATCTAGCAAAGATTCATCGCTAACCACATTAGCTCCTTGATTCTCATCTTGCTGCTGCTTCTTTTTGTAGTCCTCACATTGAAACCTCCGGTGTCCGATTTTATGACAAAACTAACACTCATCTTTTGCAACCTATCTCTGACCCCTTGATAGTGATCTGCCACGCCCGCTGAATTTTCCTCTACTTTTACTTCTTCCACGATTCTCCACTGCGAGTGCTGTTGAAGATGTAGATGCAGAAAAATTATCTCCACCTGAGACTTTCCTTCGCATCTCTTCATCCATGATACTACTCACAGCATCATCAAGAGTTAAATCATCATTTATAGTGCTCGAAATTCCTTGCACTGCGGTACTGTAGCTTTCTGGAAGAGAACATAAAAATAATAAAGCTTGAAGCTTCATATCTAAATTTATGCCTGCGGATTCCAATTGACCCGTGACTTGCGTGAAACTATTAATATGCTCTGCTATAGAACCTCTATCGGATAGCTTCATATTAACCAGTTTCTTCAACAAAAAAACCTGATTTGATGTGGATGGCTTCTCATAAATATTCGTTAGAATATCCATGGCTTCTTTTGCAGTTTTTGCTTTCGCGATGTGGTACACTGTCTTTTTCGTCAACCCTAGACGAATCGCACCTAATGCCTTTCGATCAAGAATTTTCCATCCGACTTCTGCTGTCGGATCCACTTCCGCCATCTTGGGTTTCCAACCCTCAAGTGGCGCATAGAGATCTTTTTGATAAAGATAATCCTCGATTTGTAGTTTCCACCATCCGAAATCCTCCCCATCGAACTTATCGATTCTGATTTTATCTTCTACCATCCTATTTGCTTTCAATCGAACGTCACCGAAAACCCTCGATGTTCTCGATTAGCCAACCCAGGCTCCGATACCAATTGTTACGAAATCGCACGTCGATTCTAGAAAAATAACGCTCGCAAACAATTCACCAGGCAGAATATAATAATAAAATAACATAATCAAAAGAACACGCCAGCAAATTTGTTATCGAAGTTCACCCAAACTTGGGCTACGTCTCCGCGCAGAGGCACTCTGCGAATCCACTAGACTTCAGAAAAAGTTGGAATACAACTTAGAAAACTATTTTTTTTTAGGGATTAATTTGACTATTTTTAGGGATTAATTTGACTTAAACCCTATCCTATCTTAGAAAACTATTTTTTTTTAAATGAGATTATTAAAATATGCAAACATTATCTAAGACCCTATCTATAATAATAATAAAAAATGTTATTTAGATCCTATCCTAATCTATTCCACAATTATCTAAATGTGCAATCCTATTCAAACTAGATAATGCTATCATGAAATCCTACATATCCTAACGTGCAATCTAAAAAAATGCAATCCTAATTTATGATGTCATCATATTCCGATGCAATATTCGATTTCTTTTTAGTGTTTTCCAAAACAAGCAATTTCCGGATAGGCATTATATCCAAGCCACTCGGGATATTCATCAAATGAAGGATTAAAATAATTGAAAAAAATAATGTGTTGTCTCACAGATTAAATTAACAATTATTTTAGCCCTAAACATCACAACATGTAAGAAAGTTCAAAATAAATAAAAATTTGATCCGAAATCTTACAAATTAAATTAATAATTATAATGATTTAAGTGTGAAAATATTATCAAAGTGCCAAAAAAAATCAATATAATTAAAAAAAATGATCCAATGTCTTATGGATCAAATTAGTAATTATAGTGATTTTTGGACAACAATACCCTACGGATAATGCTTAAAATATTCATATAATCAACATTGACATCCAATGTTCCAACTTAAGCAATAATAACGAAACTTGATTTAAGAAAATTACCTCGACTGGATTTTTATTCTCTAAACGGGACCGACACCTGGGATTCGCGAACAACAATTTGCGTCGGGGTCAGCTCAGTGATAGCGGGTGGTAGGAATGCAACAACAGCTCCTGGTCAAGCTCGTTGCGACTTTGATGGTTCGACAAGACCGCCTTGAGACGCAGCCAAGGACTCGACGAGTGACTACTCTCGGTCACGGTGGTAATGCTTGGACGGTGGCCATGTGGTGACTTGAGGACGGGTTCAGTTAGGACCGCTACTGGAAATTTGTTGCTGTGTAGGCGTCGCTGTCGTGTTCGAAGGAGAACCTTCGAGGGCCGTCCAAATTGATTAAGCACGTCGAGCCCCTGGGATGCCGTGCTAGTAGTTAGATAGGCCTGGCTCACTAGGACCCTGTAGGTAATCCCCTACAATTTACTGGAAAACTGCCCGGGATCACTGGCTGGTATCGTTTGGGTAGCAGGTCCTCTTGATCGCTTGGCTGGCTGGAGCAGAGGGGTCTTGGTCAGAGCAGGGACAAAGAACTGGAGTGCCAATCGTCAACCACAAGCCTGAGCTTGTTGTCTGGGACTCCTCGGTCAGCAAGAGGAGGCATCGCGGTTCCTGATGCAGTGACGGATCAGCGGCTAGGTTGAGGTCATGTGCGGGGGAGATTGGCCGTTGGACATTAGTCAGGGCTCGACCAAAAATAGGACGGGGTCGAGAGCAGGACCTCCTTGAAGCGTTGGTGAAGAGCTGGGCACGATCCAACTGCAGTGAGGCGCGAGGACAAGCGTTATAGCGAGGCTCGCTGGAGGCTGTGAAGGACTTTTAAGGCTGGCATGTCACTACATCGGAGGCACGGTCGTGATGAGAAAACTCACGAAGAAATGTGGGAGGAGGCGCAGTGATGATGAGGCACCCAGCAACAACACCACCGAGGGGATGCTTTGTGTTCTTCCCCTATCTCACGTTTTTTTTCCCTTCAATCTTTTGGCCCTCTCTCTCTCTCTCTCACACACACTTGCTCATCTTTTCACGAATTGTGCCCCCCCCTCCCATTTGTCTCTAGTGAGTCCTCTTTTATAGGCCAAGAATGGGATTTTTTTTAATATTTCATTTCCTTTTTCAACTTTCTCAATCTACCCATATCAGATTCAAACTTCCTTTCTCAATATGCATGAAAATCAATTTTTGCTTGCCCATAGCCTCCTTAATATACCGTCAAGATATATGCACTTATGTGCAATATTCTCTTTTATCTTTTATCAATATTTCATCTAAAACCTTCCTTTCTGCCAAGAAATATCTCCCTCGGTGTATATATTGCCTGAATATATGAAAAACCTCATGTCATATAATATTGGAAGAATAGAACAAACCCTTTCCAAAATATATCTATCTTCCAACTCATAAAATTAAAGCTCGTCTGTCATTAGTCAGTCCAATGCAAATGTGATAAAAATAAATAAAATAAACTAAATAATGAATGCTTCTAAAACTATATGTTATTTTGTTTAGGGGTTAAAAATTAATCCCTAATTTTTAATGCGATAAACAACTAATCGGGTTGTCAAAATTTAGGTGTCAACACTTTAGTATTTATTTTTAAGCTTCAAATGAAAATGGGCAAGCAATGAACTATTTCAGCGGATAAAAAAAATATCCTGTAGGACTTGGTTCCAGTTTTTTACGAAACAAGTGTATTAGAAGTCCAAAATTTATTAGAAAAGTACAATTGAATCCTAAGAAGTACAAAAATCCTAATAATTGTCACGAAAGTATAATTAAATCCTAAAAATTTTAAAAATAATCCTAAAATTTGTCAAGATTGTGCAATTAAGTCTTTCCATTAACTTTGCTCAACTTAACAAATGGAAAATAATAACAAGTTTCAAAACTCGATAAGTTTTAGGAATCAATTGTAATTTATAAAAGTTTTAGAATTTAATTATATTTTCTTGATAAGTTTTAAAACTGCTCGTGCACTTATTCTAGTTTTTTACTATTTTCAAATGTCTGAGAATCAACATGCCGGGTTTCCATCAACTTTCTTCATCTTCTTCGTCATTATTAACATAAGCTCGAATATGCACACAATTCACATTCAAGGCTTCCACATGATCATAGCAATTCACTTTAGATTATTTAGGCACACAGGGGTATTGAACATCAACATAACGCACGTATGGAGGCTATTCATTCCTCATGTCATGTGTTAGCCATATGTCTATGGAAGATGCAGCAAACATAACCTCAAATGGCTATCAAACAAGAAAAAGGAAGGGCAAGAGCTAGCGGCTGGGTGCTACCGCCCACACCCATTGTCATAAGGGTTAGCAAAGGTGGCCAGCCCTAGGCGAGGGGGGCCGGTGAGGCTCGCCCAAGCTGGGTAAAGGTTGCCTAGATATGGGTGATACCGGCCCTCCCTTGGGGTTGACAACCATCGCTCACCTCAGGCGAGGCCTCACTGGCCCTTGCCTAGGGCTAGTGTGGCTCACCCCGAGCGACACCAACCCTTTCCTGGGGCAAGCAAGGCTTGTCAGCCCTCACCCCCAGAGCCAATGTGGGTCACTTAGATCTAGGCAAAGCCAGCCTTCGCCAACCTTGGGCAAGGCCATGTCAGCCTCAAGCAAGGGTCTACAAGTGCCGGCCACCCTCGCCATGGGCTAGCAACCTTCGTTAGCCCCTCCAATGATGGGCAACAGCTACAGTGCCCAATAGCAAGGCCCTACCCTTTTTTCATTTTTTTAATATTATTTAAATAAGATTTAAAGGAGAAAGTAATAAATAATGCTGCATAGGAGAAAGAAATTAATTTAAAAATGTCATGTTAGCATTTTCCGTTAGACAAATTAATGGTATTAATAGAAAGACTCGATTGCACAAATTTGACAAGTTTTAGAACTTGATTGTACTTTTAAAAATTTAAGGTCTTAATTACACTTTTGTGATAAGTTTTAGGACTTATATGCACATATCCTTCTTTTTAAAACGTCTAAAGAGAGAGCTGCGAATTTTCTACGCCGAGTTTGTGGTGTTATTGTTTTATTGGGCTGAGAAAGATGGGATTAATGATTGATGGGCTTGATTCTTAATTAGTTGGAAGGAATTGGACCAGGTGCTTGATGGGCCTAGTTGGACTGGAGTGATGTGGATTGGTGGTCTGATAGGCCAGATCAGATCCTTTCAAATTCGGCCGAGTCGCACTGGAGCTTTGTTAAATTATTTTATTCTTCATTTGTAATATTTTTCTTTTACAAACAAGCATGTTCGTGGCAATAATTCAGATGCCAACAAGCCAATCCATAGAGTCGCCCATTCTTCAAAGGGAACGATTTGAGGAAAAACATTGCTGAGGAATTAGAGTCTGAATCAAGTAATAAAACAATACGAGGTGAATGAGTCAATTTGGATTTGACAATTATCAACCCATCCCACCCATTTGATGGGCCAAATGAAATTAACTACTTCAAGGAAAATAACAAACAAATACAGTACTAGACACAAAAAGCTTACATTTCGCTTATTCATTATTAATGGACAATGCAACTTGATTAGTGATATATTTTAGATCAACCAATAATGTGCACATCTCAATAGACCCATCAATGATGCGGACAAAATCGACAATGCTAACCCTGCTAGGTCTGTAAAATAGGTCTTAATAATTGGAGTATCCAGTACATGCTCCATTGCATCACATCTGCACAACAACCAAAATCTAGAAGTATGCACCAAACTAAATGGAAGACCATCTAGAATTGCAAAATGTTAATGCGTCAACGTCAAGTTTAAGGAGAAGAAGACAATTCACAATGCCTCCCAGCTATGGGAAAAATCAGACTCAAGCCTCTTGCATCATATATGCTCGACACAAGCCTTCTCAACTCATCAGTGTCTACCGACCAAAAAAACAAACAACTCATCAGTGTCTTGCGTGAAATATTACACTTGAGACACATCATTTGAAGTTAACCTTCCGACTGAGCCAATGATCAGGAACAAAGCCTCAAACACGACAACGGTAAAGACCACGCTCGTACATAGTCACGTTCACTTGCATGGATGCCAACTCGCATGCACTCTCCCGTCGTCAAGCAACGATCCCAGAGACCAAAATCTACCCGGAGAAAAAGAAAAGCATAAAGGCGAATTCTACTTGTGCCTAATCCAATTATCGATTTGCACACATTTTATTGATATTGAAAGAGATACACAATTCAATGTCAAACTACACGTTATTGTGTTATAGTACTGAGACAAGTTCCATAGAAATTAATTAAAGGAAAATTCAAAACGTTGAGGTATTAGAAGCATCGAATGAAAATAAAAGTTCCATAAATCATTAGTTCTAAGTGAGAGGACCAAAATCAACACTAAGTTTCAAATTAATACTCTAAAGCAATTTTTCAATATAAGAAAAGGCTGGACTCTGTGCAGCAGTAGCACACAGGAAATGTACTAGTTTTAAGGGTAAAAGTACATCCCAAGTGCCAAAACTTGGCACGAAGGGATACTGAAGTGCCAAAAGTTTGGAAAGTGACACTTAAGTGCCAAAATCGGAGCAAAATGAATCACTTAAGTGCCACTCCGGCCAAAATCCGACCAAAATGCCAACGTGGCAATTTTCCGGCGAAGGAAGTGTAAAACAACGCCGTTTTGCACCCTAACGTGGCTCGACAATACAAAAACGGCGTCGTCTTGGTATTGACGTAGTAAAAAAATTAATATAAAAATTAATGAGATTAAATTTAAAATTGAATTTTTAAAAACATTTAAAAATAAAATAATTTTTTAAAAAAAAAGTTGGGGGAGAGGGGGTGGTAGGCGGCTAAGGGCTGATTCCTCATCGCCGCCGCCTCCCCATCGCCGCCGGAAGGGCCGGCGGCAGAGGGGGGAGGGTTGATCAAGGTCGCTGGGCCCTGGCCAGCCAAACCGCTAAGGTCGCCATAGATACCAATCGCTCTACCTAATGCATACTGGTTACTTGTCTGTGGAAAAAGCGGAGTTTTAAAGAAGAACCAAGTTTCAAGGGCATTTTTTTTTTTTGAAGAGAGTTTAGCGCAGCTCATAGCAGAAATTAGAGGCGAGTCTCACCATCCCTCTACTCTCTTAGCAATGATACAATGCACACCAACTACACATTGAAGGAAAACATAAAGCCGAACCACTTTTATTTACATTTTCAGGATGGACATCTTGGGTCGATATAAACAAAAAGGAAACCAAGACTTTTCACTACGCTTAGCTACATCTCAAAAGAGATCATCGACCCCCTATATCGAACGTGTAAAACCTTCCATCTACAAGTGTCGGCTCCCTCTCCAAAAAATGCCAGCTCCCTCTCCTCTCGCGGGCCATCACACCCATCTAGGTGCATCGGGCGGTGGTGGCGGCAACATCCCCAGCATCACCCCGTCACGTCAAACATGGATGGACAGGAACTCCTGGATGACGGGGCCCCCAGCCAGGCCCACATCATACATCACCAACACCCGCACTCGTATGAACACCAACCCAGGGATGGTGACGCATACGTGCTCCATGCACTCGACCTCCACATCCGAGGGAAGGCTGTAAAAAGTACCGCGCGAGACTGGAGGGAGAGGCATCTCTCTAATCTGAAATGTTAGTCCCCGAAGGGGTGAGTACAACCACTCAGCAAGTAAGAGATCCATTACACTACTCAATGCATTAAACAGAGCAATCATGGCAACATAGAGTACATATATATCAATCATGTCTCACCTTTTTGGTCATGCATATTACATCATACAATCATGTATACATGTCACCATACCATGTGCACATATCACCATGCACTTATACATGTTACATCATTCAGTCATGCATACATGTCACCATACCATGTGCACATATCACCATGCACTTATACATGTTACATCATACAGTCATGCATACATGTCACCATACCATGTGCACATATCACCACATTATGCATGATTCAATTTCAACTCATGTTTTTCAATTGGATCGCCACATTTTTTTTCCTTCCCAGGACCAGTAATTGCATCCCACATTTTATCGCTCGCATCCAACCTGGCATCGCGATGAACCTCCAACACACACCTCCGGGCATCTCAAAACTCCCGACATCCGGCACACACCTCCGGGCATCCGGCACACACACTCCGGGCATCCCAACACTCTCGGGACATCGTCGGCTCACACCTCCAACGGTATCCTCACTTCAATGCATGTTCTTATATATCTCATTTTCAATTTCACATTTGATGTAACAACACCATTGATTGAAATCAGCCTTTTTGAAATCATGTAACATGCATTGGGAAAGATACCATTTGATGCAATGGTTTTTTTCTTTTTTTTAAAAAAAAAGAAATCCTTCTTGGAGTTCATGAAAATTTACCAATCCTTTAATGTCATATGAGATGTATAAATGTCATCACATCATTACACGGGTAATATTCCAAAACATCATGATTTACACAACAATTTTAATAACCCTTAAATAACACAATTTCCAGCTAAATCAGAATACTTAAAATCTGTATATCACAAGAAAAGAGTTTTAGCCTTACTCATGCACAGTTTTTGCAACATTTTCAATTAAATACCTAAATGACCTTCAAAATTTATGAAATTTGAACATGTGATAGTTAAGACATAAAAGCAGATACTTCATGAAGAACACTTCACCAAGAGATCCCCACATAATTCACTACAGACCATGCATCACGGCATTATTTATTTTGTCCGTTCATCTTGCACATTTTTTGAAACATTTATAGTTAAACACCCAAACGACCTTCTAAAATTATGGAATTTAACTATGTTGCAGACAAGACATAGATAGAGACATTTCATCAAGAACACTTTCCCAAAAGACATTTGTACAGAATAGTATAGACCATGCATTTCAACATCATCAAGTCCGAGTAGACAGATTGCACAGTTTTCAAAACACATTCGATTAAATATGCAAATGACCTTCAAAAATCACGAAATTTAACTATGTTGCAGTCAAGACATAGATGAAGATATCTTGTGGAGAACATTTTTCCAAAAGAAGTTCGTACAGACTAGTATAGGCCATGCATTTCAACATCATCAAGTCCGAGTAGACAGATTGCACAGTTTTCAAAACACATTCGATTAAATATGCAAATGACCTTAAAAAATCACTAAATTTAACTATGTTGTAGTCAAGACATAAATAAAGACATCTCATGAAGACATTTAAGTCAGATTCGCTCTGGATAATTAACTACAAACAGTTAAAACTTCTGTTCCTAGCACCCAAATTCCCAGATCTGACCCTCTCGTAAAAAAAAAACACGATTTTGCCTACCTATCCTCGTTCATTTCTTCCAAATTTTTGATATGTTATACCTTATGATGTTCTTAACAACTTTCGTTTAGAAGTCGAGGTGAGATATCCACTAAAAAGCCACATGCAAGTCGAAATCCTACAAATGGACAGACTGGTTTTTCAAAGAAAACAGCATGCATAGCCAACAAGTTCCTCCCCCTAGCTTCGAGATCTCCTCACTTCCACCCCATTTGACATGCACAATCAACATGCACTCATCTCAGCTAGCTAAAGAGTAGAGAAACGGACTCTACTTGCCTCAACTCAAGCTCAAACAGCACAAAGACGGCGGCAAGGCGGCGAACGGTGGACGGTCCTTCTCCTTCTTCCCCTTCGCACACACGGCCACCCCCTTTATTTCCTTCCTTTCTCTCTTTCTCTCCTCTCTCTCACTCTCTCTCGGACGACACTCTCTCTCTCTCTCTCTCTCTCTCTCTCTCTCTCTCTCTCCTCTTTCTTGCCAAAACCGACCCCTAATCCCCCTAATTTTTCTTATGCATTCATTAGCAATCAATGATTGCATGCAATCTAGCCAAAAGGGCCTACGGGGGCAGCCACACTTGGCTCAAACTCCTTGCCACTTGGCAACACACATGCAAGGTGAAGGGGCTTCGAAAATGGGCCGGTCTTGGGCCATCCATGGGCCGGTCAAACACGGGGGTTGCGTGGGCTGGTTGGGCAGTCCTTGGGCCTAAAATCAGCCCACCCTCCCCTATTCTTATTCCCTTTTCAAACCTTATTAGAATAAGCACCTAATTTTTATCATATAAGATCACAAAACTTAGCAATCTAAATCAATAAAACCTCACTCCTAAAGTGCACCACCAAGAACAAGGTTTCCATATCAATTGCACCTTAATAAAACCCTTGGGTCACTTGTAGACACATCCCCATTCAAACGATTCTTCAAATTTAAAGCTCGGTCCTAAATTAATCAAAATTCATTAATTCGAAGGCTAAAACAGAATCAAATGGCACTTCCATTACCTAATCATGGTTCATGGGATTTTAGGATGCCACACTGACCGACAGTAAGGGCCCGCGATGGATCATTTTGTAATTGTATTCATCGACGATATTCTAGTGTATTCGAGAAATGCTGAGGAGCGCGAGAGTCATTTAAGAAGGGTACTTCAGACCCTAAGGATTCATAGATTGTAGGATAAGTTTAGCAAGTACAGGTTTTGGTTGACTCATGTTACGTTCCTAGGTCACGTGATTTCAAGCGAAGGAATCTCCGTGGACCCAACCAAGATTGAAGCAGTTATCGACTAGCCAAGACCAACTACAATGATAGAGATCAGAAGCTTTCTGGGTTTAGTCGGGTATTACAGAAGGTTCGTCGACAGGTTTTCAGCTTTAGCCTCGCCGTTGACTCGACTTCTGAAGAAGGAAGAGAAATATGTATGGACAGATAAGTGCGAGTGTAGTTTCCAAGAGCTTAAGCAAAAACTGACTACCGCACCTATGCTGATCATACCATCTGGTCCTGGAGGATACGATATCTATAATGATGCGTCGTTCAGAGAATTGGGTTGCGTGCTAATGCAACATGGTAGAGTTGTTGCATACGCATCCCGTCAGTTGAGACCTCATGAGCTGAACTACCCAACGCATGACTTGGAATTCGGAGCAATTATTTTCGCTCTGAAAATTTGGAGACATTATTTGTGTTGAGAAAGGTTCCAGATCTTTACTAACCATCAAAGTCTCAAATACTTATTCCCTCAAAAGGAGTTGAATATAAGACAGCGTCGCTAGATGGAACTTCTTAAGGAATACGATTGTGATATTATGTGTCACCCTAGAAAGGCGAATAGG
This sequence comes from Eucalyptus cloeziana, assembly GCA_014182715.1. Classification (NCBI taxonomy): domain Eukaryota; kingdom Viridiplantae; phylum Streptophyta; class Magnoliopsida; order Myrtales; family Myrtaceae; genus Eucalyptus; species Eucalyptus cloeziana. Next base: position 18,365,436 of record CM024637.1, read on the forward strand.
GTCACAGATGCTTTGAGCCAGAAGTCTTCAGTTGCACATATGATAGTTAAAGAATGGATTTTACTCGAGAGAGCGCGAGATTCGGTTTTCAAATTTGAGGTAGGCCACCTTTCGAATCTTATGGCCACCCTCGGAATTGAGCCAAAAGTGCAAATCAGAATCAAGACGCTTCAATTGATAAACCTAGATGTTCAGAAGATTCTGCAAGAGGATACCAATAAGAGAAATGCTAATTTCTAGATTTCTGAGGATGGAACATTGAGGTTACAAGGACGGTTGTGTGTACTTGACGATGCAAAGCTTAAAGAGGAGATCTTATCAAAAGCTCATCGTAACAGTTACATCATTCATCCTGGTCGTATGATATATCAGAATTTGCATCAACATTATTGGTGGTCTGATATAAAGGTGGACATCGCCAAGCATGTCACCAAGTGTCTGACGTGTCAACAAGTAAAGGCACAGCATTGTAAGCCGGGAGAATTTCCGCAATCTCTCAAGATTCCCGAGTGGAAATGGGAACACATAAGAATGGATTTTGTGACTGGTTTACCAAGGACTCAGAGGGGTAATGATTCTATTTGTGTAGTGGTCGACAGACTAACAAAGTTGGCTCACTTCATCGCAAAACAAAATGACCTTTATTTGGATAGGCACACAAAATTGTACGTGCGTTAAAAAGTTCGTCTGCATGTAGTGCCGGTAAAGATTACATCAGGCCGAGACTCGAGGCTCACAACTGCCTTTTGAAAAAGTTTGCAGACCGCCGTAAGAATGGAGCTGCAGTACAATACGGCCTATCATCCTCAAAAGGAGGGGAAGATTCAAACCCTTGAAGACATGCTGTGAGCTTACGTATTGAATTTTAAGGGAAGATGGGAGAAACAGCTTCACCTTGTCGACTTTTCCTTCAATAACAGCTATTAGCAGAGCATTCAGATGGCTCCTTTTGAAGCGTTGTATGGTAGAGCGTGTAGAATGCTGGTGTGTTGGGATGAGGTTGGAGAGCGACAAATCACGGGTCCAAAGTTGGTTCAGCAATTAGTGAATGCAGTTGCCGTCATCAGGGGAAATATTAAAGATCGCTCAAAGCTGCTAGAAAAGTTATGCTGATAAATGTAGAAGGCCTTTAGAATTCCAAGTTGGTGAGCACGTCTTTCTAAAGGTGTCCCCGATGAGGGGTACTTTGTGCTTTGGCAAAAAAGGAAAGCTGAGTCCGAGGTACGTAGGTCCATTTGAAATTTTGGAAAGAATAGGGACTCCAACATATCGTCTTGCATTACCATTGAGATTGATGCAAGTGCATGACATCATTCACATGTCGATGTTGAGGATGTATGAGCCTAACCCGATCCACGTGCTAAATTTTAAAGAATTAGACATGGACAGCAGAGTGTCGTATGTGAAAAGGCCGGTTCAGATTAAAGTGGTCTAGCAACACCACAGCACAAAAAGAGCAGCCTATTAAAGTGAAAATTCGATGAGACAACTGTACCCTCACCTTTTTGTTTAAGGATTTTTAAATTTCGAGGACAAAATTTTTATAAGAGGGGAAGAGTTGTAACATCCTGAATTTCAGGTTCTATTTTTCGATTGAATAAGTTGGGCTTTTCATCGACGTGCCTATAATTCTTTTCCCTGAGCTGATTACTCAAGGGATAACTAGTCTATCATATGAAGTCGTTAAGGAATCTAAACGCAATAGACCTGAGAATTCGACTAGGAATCGACTACTCGACCGTGCTGATCTGTAAAGGTCATTACGGCATAGTAAAAAATCGATCAGAGAATGGAGATAGGTCGATTTGATAAAGGTATGTGATGAGTGTGTGGGTGATTTCACCTAATTGCAAAATTCTCATCGAACAGCACTAGACCGATTTTTCTATCATTTCTGTACCATGTGCCCATATTTGAAATCTCGAGATTTTCACGACAACCAAGAGTCGCCAATGAGTCGAAGATGCACAATGTGGCTCAAGAATAATCGACCACGGATCAAATACGCTAAGAATTCCTAAAAGCTACCCGGTAGATTAAGTCACACTAAAATCGTGTCCGATTGAAATTAACCACAAAATTGAACCTGATTTCAAAAATTGAAAGTTCGGTCATGTCACGATTCATTTTAGGAACGTCGACTTATCCTTTGAAGAATTTTCAGAGAGCTCGGGATTTTTACAAAACATCAATTCGGATGATTCGGAAAAGAAAAGAAATTCGGAGGTGCCAAATTGAGGGGATATTTAACCTCCTTAGTGAGCTATTTGGCAAAGGAAAATGGTGAAAATTGTGTAGGTTTCCTCCTTAGCAAAATTGGACATCAAATTGGGGAAATTGGTGAAGAAATTGAAGTCCAAAGTGAGGAAATTTGTAGGCTTGGGTGAGGGCTGCAACATTTGGCACCAAAATGGAGTTTTTGTGGAAAATTATGCAATAAAGTATTTGGGGGACAAAAGGGGATATGCATGAAGACTTTTGAGGCTAAGTCATGATGAATTTAGATATTTATTATTGACTTTCTTGCCTCTCTCTCTCTCCCTCTCCCTCATCCGTTCCCTCTTCCTTCTTCGTGCGTCTCTCACTCCCGATCCCCCTTCTATTTTTCCCTTCCTTATTTTTTTTCTTCGAAGCAGCCAAGCCAACCCGCAACCCTACCCATCTTATCCACTTCCTCTCTCTCTATTGCCGTCTGCCACCTTTTGTTTTTCCCTAACCTTCCACTGAATCAAGCTAGCAAACAAGCCGTCCTCCTGACGCCGCCACACCATCCCACGAGCTTCCACCCTCACGCCAATCCCCTTTTTCCTTGTTGCCACATGTCCGCGCGCCTTCTACCTTCGTCACTCCACTCTCCACCGAAGCTGACTCCTTAGTTTGTTGACCTGCTAGCTCTCCACTCGCCCGTTTCCCTATTCAGCCAGTAGCGACGCCAGCCCATCTACTTCCTCCTTCTCTCACTCGGCTCAACCCACACGTTCCAGCCTAGCGAAGCCACCCTACGTCTTCATCAGCAGATCGCCTCCTCTGCCCGTCCGTTTTAGCAGCCAACAACCGTGACCGCTGTTGTCGCGCCACCAAAGTCAACCTAGCCGCATCCAACTCGCAACTTAGCCACAGGACCAAGGCCGAAGCTCAGCCTTGCTGAGCCGTCTCTGGCTGTTTTCGGCCCGGTCCGAGCCTCCGTTGGCACCGCCATAAGCCCAAGTTTCGACCGCCGTCATGCCGCTATCGCCGTGAACCAGTTTTCGCGCTAAACCGGTGAGTTTATACACTAAACTCTCATTAGGGTGTTAATAACGTTTAAGGGGTGTTTAGATTAAATTAAGATTAGATTAGTGTAGTTATTAGCTTGTTTAGTTCATTTAGGTTAGTTAAATTAGTGAATTAGGTGGTTATAAATTGTAGTTAGATAGTTTATTATGTGGCCTCGTAGTTAGAATGGTTAGTATAATTTAATTAGTCTAATAGGTGGTTAGATTAGCAATTTCTAGCCTAAGTTTGTATTTATTGAATTAATATGTATTTATTTAATTACTTTTAGAAATTATTTAATTATTTAATATTTTTCGGAAATTAGACCGGGATAGCCAGTGATCGGAATTTCATGTCGATTGTAATGGTGTCTTTAGTTTATACGATTGGGTGTTAATTTGTGCAGATTGAGTACTGATTGGAATTTTGGTTATTTATTCCAAAATTTGTGAATCTCGATATTTATTTAGAAAATCCTGGGTGTCGGGTTTTAACATTCGAAAAAGAATTGATCTGATTCAAGTCATGATTTATATGGGATTCCCAAAGTTATTACTCGAAGGCATACCATATAAAATAGTGGGATTTTAAAAGGAATGATAGACGACGCCTGGCTATGCTAGAAGACCGTCGAATAGTGAGTAGGCCATGCTATAAGTCGAGATCAAAACTAGGAACGCATGATTAATTGAGTTGAACACGCCGGATTATGAGACAAAATTGTGTGACACGGTATGGGACGTGTCATAACGATTTGGCCCTATAATCAGGACCCTTGTGCTTGGTTGAAATTGAGTATGGCGTTCCAATTGATGAGCTTAATTGTTGCTCATGTTTTTGTGGCTGTCTATGATATGAATTGTGCTGACCTACAAGGAGGATCTGAAACGAGATAAGTCTCTATGGTTGTGTGGTTGTGTGGTTAGGACACCTCTAGGCGTATTACCCTCCTAATCAGGGTTTAGAGCGTGAACTCTCTGAAATTTGTATCTCACCCCATCATGAGCTCAATTCTTTTCAAGATCGTAGGATGGAGGACCTAGAGTCAAGCTGAGGGGATCTGAGGTGTAGTTCAGATAGGACAGCTTCTTTTGAGAGCCGGTCTTTTGTAGGCTTTTGGTTGTTGACTTTTGTATATGACTCAGTGTGTATATAAAAGCATGTTTTGTTTGTGAATCTATTTCCTACTTTTCTATCACATGCTGTTGATGTCAAGCGATTAGTAATTCGCTTCCGCGTGTGCATTAAAATGAATGGGTCGGCGACGCGTCATAGGATGTCGCAAATTTTATCGACTACCGAGGGATTGACACGTGCTCGAGGTTCGGGGCGTGACAGCCATCCTTCCAAATATCGAGGGTATCTCACCAGAAATTTTGATGTATGATATCCTTAAGCTTGTCAAATTATGACAACACTCCCATTTCCAAGAAAGTTTGCCAATCAAATGATTATGGCTCCAGTCCATATATTCTAGATGCGGATATATTCCAAAAGCTTTTGTTATGTTTCCAGTAAGTTAATTTCCTTCTAGCCTCAATTTGATTAATGTGCTACAGTTCTCTAAGCTTGTTGGGATGGGACCAGTGAAATGATTATTGAAGACGGAGAAAAATCACAATGATCTCCCAAGGCATACATCTTTTGGCAATTCCCCATCTAGTTCATTATTAGCTATATCAAAGAATCTTATTAGAAAGGTCAAGTTGCCAATTTTCTAAGAGAAGTAGGGATTGGACCAGACAAATGATTCTTAGACAAATTTTACAATTCCAGATTTATTAACCTCCCTATTTCTCGAGGGAGAGAACCTGACATTCCATTTATGAAAAGGTGTAGTAGATTAACTCGTTAAGTTTCTAATGGAACAATGAATTGAGCTGGTAAGATTATTCACTAATAGGCCAAGTCCAGTAAGAGAAGTGAGTCTCCGAATTTCCAAAGGTATGTCTCCCAAAAGTTCATTGCGCCATAAACAAAGAGTCTTCAAATTCCTTAAATCACTTATCTCTCTCGAAACAAAACCAAAAAAGTAATTTTGCGCAAGGTCTAATATAATTAAATTGCTCAATTTTCTAAGAGAAGTAGGAATGAGCCCAGAAAATTAATTTTGAGATAAATGAAGTCCCATCAAGCTGCTCAAGTTCCCTAGTGAAGTAAGGATGGGATTAATGAAATTGTTTTAAGAAAAAAAGAAACAAGTTTCTAAAGGAGAATCCAACTATCCAATCTGTCTCTTATCTCTCTCGAAATGGAGCCAAAAAAGTTATTGAGTGAAAGGTCTAGTATAGTTAGATTGTCTAATTTTCCAAGAGATGTAGGAATGGGTCTTGAAAGTTTATTTTATATAGATAAAGATCAATCAAGCTACTCAAGTTCCCTATACTTAGAGGATTGTGTCCACCCAGTTTGTTTGCAAATAAGTACAAATAATGAAGACTATCTAGCATGCCTATACTTGGAGGATTGTCCCTAGACAGTTTATTCAAGCGAAGATCAAGATAGTTAAGTTTCGAAATGTTACCGATACTCAAGGGGATGGAGTCATAGATCGAGTTGTTGGCAATTTCGAAGCAAACCACACTAGTTAAGCACGAGAAGTCAAGACTATCTAAAGTTCCTCTCAAACTGAGATTGGAAATATTTAGAGGGGTGATGGCCCCGAAATTGTCACAAGTGATGCCAATAAAGCCACAATGATTGTCATCGTGCCATGAAGAGAGGAGAGATAGGCTATGGTTGTCAAGAGTAGATTCCCAAATTAGGAAAGCCTATGCTTCATTTTTATTTTGGGTCACGTTGATAGTGAAAAGAGATGTGGAGGAAGCAAAAATGCCTGCCCCATGAAATGAAGTGGTGGTGTCGACCAAGAAAAGTGAGGAGAATAAGAAGAAGAGAAATAAAGGAGACAAGTTGGATGGCAATAATGAAGAAACCATGAATTAGGGGAATGGATGGTCTCAAGGAGGTGGTTCAAGACTACATATTTTTAACAAGATTGATAACATACTTAAATATGGAAGATCCTTTCTGAAGCCTCAGTCCAGGTCAATGCCTTTTACAGCATTACAGCGTTTTCCGCAAATGGGGACTTATTGCAAGATCAAATCTTTTCCTTTTTCAATAATTTTGACGAGGAAATCTGGAAATTTAATATAGATCGCTAAGCGTGGGACTTTCTGGTTTCGCCCTATGGTGTAGAAAAGCCATGATTGAGACATGATGGAACTTTGATGTCAGTTTCTTCTCTATTATTTCCAACTCAGTTGATTATCTTCATGGACAGAATAAATAAGTAGATAATGTTTCATAATTACTCAGGTCTCCAAAAATAACTCAGCTCCTACAAAACTACTTACCCAACACCTGGAATTTAAATATGAGTACAATTGTAATGCCCATATGAGAATAATGCAGTTTAATAAAACCACATAAATAGACATTTACTTTTTGCTCTTTACTTCATCTAAATTTTATATGACGCACTTTCACCTTTTTCTTGACTCGAATGGTTCAAAAAATTTTCAATATATAAATATTGATACACTAATTCACACATAATCTTCTCATGATTTTTATAATATGGTTAATGTTAAAATATACTTCAAGTTTGAGCTCAATAGGCAAAACACGACCCGAGATTAATTATTATTTGTGTATCTGAATATTCTTAATTGAATATTTTACAGACATTCGAAATTAAGCAATACATAAACTACTCTTGGTCATGAAATAAAATTGAGGGGTGCAAAAAATTATATTCCCGGTTAGTGCAGTCGGCCAAAGAAGTCAAAAGTGGAAACTCCATTTGGACTTGGGTTGACCGAATATTGATGGAAGTGATTTCCTGATTCATGATAAATTACGCTGAGGAAAGGGAGTTGCACTTTTGGTTTGACCGAATCACATGGATTCCTTTTTCAATTAGAAGGTGGTCTAATCGTCCCTTGGTGCAATTTACATATTGTTTTTGTTCTTCGCAGTTTTTTTTTTTTGGTCGAAGAGAAAGGATATATTTAAGTGAACAGAGGTTTACAACCCGCCTCAAGGGCATCGACATAGAGTAAGTTCTGCAAAATGTAAGGAGGGAAAATGTTCCAATTATGGGCCAAAGATGTTTCGCGTTGGGCCTTGGCAGCCCAATTGGCAACTTCATTCGCTTCCCTAGGGCACCAGCGGATCGACAGATGCGGGAAGAGCAAAAGCAGATCGGCAGCTTCCGCAAGCAGGGGATGAAGCTCCCATGGGGCTGATCGCTTTCCAGTGGCTATCTCAACAGCTAAAAGGCAGTCGGATTCAATCACAACCGGAGTGTGTTGCATACCCCTGATGATCAAGTGGTGGAGTGTGAAGGACAACGCCTGGAACTCCGCAAGTAGGGCTGAAGCGATGGGGAAGCGCCTGGTGTAGATCTCGGTGAGTTGGCCTTGATGATCTCTAAAAACCGCAGCCATCGCCCCTTCTGTACTCTCCGGTTTGAAAGAGGCATCAATGTTACACTTCAATGTGCCCAGATCAGGTGGTCGCCAGCAATGGTTCGGAGTCAGATTGGGTCGGGGCGTACGCACAGGGTTGGACGAGGTGATCTTGTGGAGTCTGGTCTCCGTCAAAGCTGTGTCAACAGCTGCAGAGGGATTGAGCCTTTGCTGTCGAAAGATATAGTAGTTCCGTGCCTTCCAGATCTGCCAGCAAACTTGGGCAATAAGTTCAAGAGAAGGTGCGGTTACTGTGGAACCAGATTGCAGAGCAAGCCACGAGTCGAATCGGTGAGTGGTGTGAGGTTGAATATCGACATTAATAGCCGGATGGGTCCAGATGGGGCGGGTCCAGGGGCAGAGGAGGGTTAGATGTTCGACCGTTTCTGGATGTTTAAGGCTGCACAACTGACAGTATGGGTTTGTGGTAATGCGACGTCGGAAGAGGTTGGCTCTGGATGCAATGGCATTGTTACAGAGGGACCACAGAAAAGTTCTGACCTTTGGAGCCATGCACATCGACCAGATTTTGCGCCAAAGAGAAGTGGGTGTCTGGTAAGAGGATGAGGGAGTCCGGTTGGTGTTTGGGCTGAAAGCTTTTGTTAACAGGTGATAATTACTCTTGATTGTATGTTGGCCTGCTTGTGTAGTTGGCCAAACTAGTGTATCTTTTGCATATTGAGGTCGTATCGGTATAGTCGAACTTCTTGAACTGTCGGCTCGTCAAGTATGCGATGCAGAAGATCCTCATTCCATGTGTGACGTGTAGTGTCAATGAGGTCAGCCACTAGCTGAGGATCGTCTCTGTTGGTAGGGCCGAACATTTCTTCGCAGTTTGCTATCTATTGAAGCGCCGTTTATAGAGAGTGCTTGGGAATTGGGTTGTCTTTGTAGGTTTCGTTGGTAAATTTACATCCAAGAATTTAAGTGTTTGTAGTTGATAAATCTTCTAATAAGATTTAGTAATTTTTTCATGAGATTGAGGGATTATTTTTTGAGAAATTATGAAGTTAAACATTACATAAATTATTGGGTATAATTGAAAATTGGAAAACACAAAGAGTGTTGAAGTGACTCCAGTGTAATTGTAATTTTCGTTGTATCATTTGATTTATAGTGGAATTTGTTACTATTCTCCTCATGATTGTAGGTCACTACAACCGAACTATGTAAATCGATGTTCGATTTATTTTCTTATTTTGTCTATTTTATTATTTGATTACTTACTTTCACAACAGTTAATGATACTCTTCTACGGGTTCTTTGAAGCTCCAACTAATGCTCCTCGCAAGCCTTTCATCCACTGGTTCAATGGAGGTCTCTCTCTTCCCAAGTAATTTCTTTGTTTTCATTTTTTTTTTAATTTCTAGGTTGAAATCGTTTTAAGAGAAGATGACATTTCGAAAGTATTGTGACTCATCTAGGGTAAGTCTTCCTTTGTCTTTGCTCAACAAGTCTTCTCCATATTTCTCGGAACGTTCTTTGTGCACCTTTCCGCCCCGCCGTTTATAGAGAGTGCTTGGGAATTGGGTTGTCTTTGTAGGTTTCGTTGGTAAATTTACATCCAAGAATTCAAGTGTTTGTAGTTGATAAATCTTCTAATAAGATTTAGTAATTTTTCATGAGATTGAGGGATTATTTTTTGAGAAATTATGAAGTTAAACATTACATAAATTATTGGGTATAATTGAAAATTGGAAAACACAAAGAGTGTTGAAGTGACTCCGGTGTAATTGTAATTTTCGTTGTATCATTTGATTTATAGTGGAATTTGTTACTATTCTCCTCATGATTGTAGGTCACTACAACCGAACTATGTAAATCTAATGTTCGATTTATTTTCTTATTTTGTCTATTTTATTATTTGATTACTTACTTTCACAACAGTTAATGATACTCTTCTACGGGTTCTTTGAAGCTCCAACTAATGCTCCTCGCAAGCCTTTCATCCACTGGTTCAATGGAGGTCTCTCTCTTCCCAAGTAATTTCTTTGTTTTCATTTTTTTTTTTAATTTCTAGGTTGAAATCGTTTTAAGAGAAGATGACATTTCGAAAGTATTGTGACTCATCTAGGGTAAGTCTTCCTTTGTCTTTGCTCAACAAGTCTTCTCCATATTTCTCGGAACGTTCTTTGTGCACCTTTCCGCCCCGCCGTTTATAGAGAGTGCTTGGGAATTGGGTTGTCTTTGTAGGTTTCGTTGGTAAATTTACATCCAAGAATTCAAGTGTTTGTAGTTGATAAATCTTCTAATAAGATTTAGTAATTTTTTCATGAGATTGAGGGATTATTTTTTGAGAAATTATGAAGTTAAACATTACATAAATTATTGGGTATAATTGAAAATTGGAAAACACAAAGAGTGTTGAAGTGACTCAAGTGTAATTGTAATTTTCGTTGTATCATTTGATTTATAGTGGAATTTGTTACTATTCTCCTCATGATTGTAGGTCACTACAACCGAACTATATAAATCTGATGTTCGATTTATTTTCTTATTTTGTCTATTTTATTATTTGATTACTTACTTTCACAACAGTTAATGATACTCTTCTACGGGTTCTTTGAAGCTCCAACTAATGCTCCTCGCAAGCCTTTCATCCACTGGTTCAATGGAGGTCTCTCTCTTCCCAAGTAATTTCTTTGTTTTCATTTTTTTTTTAATTTCTAGGTTGAAATCGTTTTAAGAGAAGATGACATTTCGAAAGTATTGTGACTCATCTAGGGTAAGTCTTCCTTTGTCTTTGCTCAACAAGTCTTCTCCATATTTCTCGGAACGTTCTTTGTGCGCCTTTCCGCCCCGCGCCCCCGCCCCCACCGCCCCCTCTTTTCAAATTAATTTGTCCTAATAATGTCGAGGGCCTTAACCATGAAGACATTCACTTTTTCATATTTTTTTTCAATTCCACCCTTTAAATGGTCTAATTGTATCATTTTTGGTAGAAAGCTATTCAATTTTATTATCTGATTGAACTCGATTATTAAAGTAATGACATTTTTTAAGCTATCGATTCCTTTGCTCTATTTCTAACCAATCTTGACTTGCTTTTCAGTCTTCATGGGCTTTCTTCGTCGTAAGTCATGGATTATCACTGTGTTACACATCGAACAAAATAAAGTCATGTTCCACTTGAAATTTTAGAAAATGTATACCTTTATGACCAAAGGACTTAGGCTAAAATTTAGGCCAAACCAGCTATTTGAGTGCGGATCACCTCTATTTCTAAAATCCATTGGAAAAGGTCATAGCACATAATTGTGCGTGTTTTCATTTTAATATTTATATAAAACACTGTGAGGTATAAAGATTTTAAAGATTCTCGATTACTCAGTGACTACCTCACATTTTTCTCACAAATATATTGCATGCAAAAGCGGGGACCAGGATAGTAGGTGGATGATAGACATCAAATGATATTAAAAATATATATAATTAGATGGTTAAAATTTCTTTTATTAAGTGCGTTCAAGGGGGCCACCACGTACTTGCCGGGTGTGATACCGTTCCCCCTCTCCCCCGCAAAAATTCCCACTTTCTCCTCACGAATTTTGTTCCCGCTTTCTCCCTTTCTCTCTTCTCCACTTTCTCTGTCCTCAAGCTTGAAGCTCTGCACGCGCGAAACTCCCCATGAACCCCTTCGCCGCCACCGCCAGCCCTAGCCTTCGCGCACCCCCACGGTCTCGCTCATCATCAATTCCTCTTGACTCTTGGACTCTATTTTTGTTACGAATGATGGGTCAAAATAAAGTTATGTCCCACTCAAAGATTTACAAAACGAATACTTTTATGATGGGGGACTTAAAAGAAAAAAAGAAGAAGGCCAAACCTCTGATTCGAGTGCAAATCATCTCTACTTTTATAATTCACTAGAAAAGGTTGTAGCTCATAATTATTGACATGTTATTTTTAGCTGATTAGTCATATAAAGTTAAAAATTCAAGATTCGGGCTTATGATCGTGACATGACCTGTTTCTTGGCAAAAAAGAGCCATCTTAATGGTTATCCAAAAAAATTTCAATTTCCATAGTATCTTGTCTAAACTAAGATATTGATTTCACCAACAATCTAAAGAAGTATTTATAAGGTTGACTTTTTATTAACCTTTGGTCAACATTTTTCAAAATTTCCAAAAAATGAAAAAAATCATTATTTTACTCCCTGAGCATGTTTAATTAGACTTCTAATTCGTCAATTATATATATATAAAAGGTCGAGAATTCTTCAATCTCCACCAGCTCGACCCCTTCTTTTGATGATCGGCACGACGAAGCTCTATCTGAAAGGATGAGGAGCAACATCTGCTTCTCCTATGAGAAACAGGGCCACTGGAGGAAAGATTGCTTGGACAAATCCCCCACCAGATTGCAGCCGTTTGCCACGGCCCCCCTCCTTCTCTTGATCATCGGCCATGTTAGAAATATAGATATATTTAGGAGATTTATCTTAATTTATTCTGATTTCATGTAATTGATATTTTATTACTTTAAATAGTTAGGCTCTAAGGCCTATATATAGGCTCATGTATTCTTTATTAAAGACATAAAAATATTATATTTTTCTGTCAATACAATCCTCACCTTAGTATCAACAAAATCAATTAAGATAAATCACCTAAATATATGAACGAAGCCGTGTCTCAAGAGAGGAGGAATGGCACTTGCTTTGTCCGTAGTAAACAGGGCCACCTTTTGCCCTGAATACCTTTCATTTTGTTACATTATGGGCTCAATCTTATAATAGAAATAATTGAAAGCTGTCCACTAGCTGAGTCAAATGATTTTTCGAGCTTTGATCAATGGGATCATGCAACCTTTTGCCCTGAATACCTTTCATTTTGTTACATTATGGGCTCAATCTTCTAGACGCGGACAATGCCCGTCGCTTGCGCGCATCGTCTCAGTTCTTGCCCCGGATTGTTCGTCAGACTCAAGCCCGATGGATCTTTCGGTATATCCGCAGGTCTGCGTCGCTCTGTCCGCTGTTCCAGGACGGACAGCAAGCCGCCAGGTACTTTCTCTTGCCTCGGTCTCTCAGAAAATGTGTCGTATACGAGTTCCGGCTCTTAGTGGGTTCTTTTCTTGGCGTGAGTTATGCCGACGTTGTTGTTACAGAGGCGAGATTCCGGCATTTTAAGGGCGGGGCTGCTGATATGGCGAAACTGAGAGAGTTGGAGCAGAAAGTGGCGCTTCTTGGTATTGACTGTGAGGATCCTAGCAGGCCTGGATTCTACAGCAACTTGTTTTGTCCAAAGGTTGCTCATCTCACCGCGCCCGTATTGTTTTGTTTTTGTTGTTTTTATTTAACTGTCGTGGCTTTCTAGAATTGCGAACTTATTAGTCGAAGTTGGGGATGTTAATTGCGAGCATGTTGGTGCTCTGGTGTCTCTTTATGCTTGAGGTTTCCAGTGGAATTCGATTTGTGACTTTATGTGCTTCTTCAATTTCTGTTCGTCCTTTTGCACGTTGCAGTGCCGAGGGGGACAGAAAGTTGAGAGAAGTCTCTCTTTCCACATTGTCCAAAGCGGGTATGTTGTTTCTTTGAGTTTGATGTACTTTTTCTTCCGGCTGATATATACTGTTCTAGTCACATTGGGGTTTTGCTTCTCTACCTGTCTTGAAGGGAGTTCGCAATGTGGAGGTGTTTCCGAATGGAATGTGGATGGGCTGGTCAGGTAATGTGATTGTTCTTGCTGGATCATCGTGAGTTTGTGAAGCATTAATCTTAGCGTGATCATATGTATCTTCCCATGAGTTGTTTTATTCAATCTTTCGGTTGTACTTACCATATCTATAGGAGTAGATTTAGGAAATAATATAGTTGTGAATTGTATATATTATCTACATTTAGAATACAAGAAAAATTGAATCGGCTCACATCAGATCTTCCATCTTGTGTTCCTTTTCAATTAATATGAGTGCTTGGAATTGGACCCAATAGTGACTTCTCATCTAGGCCTTTGCAGACATGAAGGCCAGTTCCACTGTACAGATGGCAGAAGAGAGCCCGAGGTTGGAAACCTTGAGTGATAAGGTACGGTCTTAAATTTTGATTTGGCATGGTCAATTTACTCTTTCAGTATTTGGGGAAAATTGTCTGTACAATTCTGTTTTTTGGTCTTCTGTAAATTAGCGCCAAACCTGCATTGTGAGTACTTGTGCTTTGTGGCTTTTAAAAACTCGTCAGGAATGTTTGATGTGGCATCCAGCTGGCCATTAGACACTGCTGAATCTGAAGTAACATGCTTGGTTTGTAATGTAGACAATACATCAGATATCTAGACATTGAAACCCTAGTGCATCTAAGAGTTAGGGCTCTGGTTTGTAAGACTTGCAGGGGAAAGACTTGGAGATTGTATCTTTCACCTTTTCTTTGGGTTTGGGAAAGGTGACTCAATTGAATGGATGGGTACAAAAATCTCATCAAAATGATTATTTATAACATGCAAGCTTCAGACTTGTGAGAGCAGATATCAGGTAGCCTGGGTTTAGCTACCAGTAACAATAATGATGATTTGTTAATCGAAGTTATGAGCGAAATATCTTTTATTCACACAGTAGGCTGACAGACCGATTTCTCATGTAAACAAAGTAAAGAACTCCTAGCCTTGATCACTTGCCATCAACTCCTAGCCTTGATCACTTTGGATCCTTATTTGAGATTTTCCCTAGTAACTATGAAGTTCATGATTAACGAAAATAATATATTGTATAATTTTTTTTTTAGTTTTTTTCTCCATTTTTTACCCGTTTCTTAATAACTCTTAATCCTGTTTTTATAATTAAATATACGATATATAAAAATTTAAAACTAAAATTTCAAATAATCAAATATTATTTAACAACCGTCCCGCACAAAGCACAAGCATCGAAATGGTCAAATGTTCCATTGATTAGAAAGTATCATCTTGTTATTGCGATGAACACATCAAAACTCGACTATTCTTGAAAAAGGAGGAATACTTTGCTCGTGCCGGAAAAAGTTGTCAGGATCGACCGTGGTCTTCACATGCACCAACCTATCGAAATTGTTCTTGAAGTATTTCTTTCCCCAAATGCTGGCTTGCTTATAACTCGTGTCGCCTATCACATTGTTCATTCCTATGTCAAGATCCCTGTAGTTGATGTAGGCCTGTCGAGACTATTTCGATACATACTGCACCATATAACTGTAGAAGCTTCGACTCACATGCTTTGGAGCAACCAAGTTGCCTCCGGTTGTCCAGCCCGTGGTGTGCTGGATCTCGTATATAACCCCAGCTCTGTGAGGGAAGGGAATGGCAGATTCAGAAATTTCTGCCATTTTCCCGCCATAGGGGTCCCAAATCATCATAGGCACCCCTTGATCTTCCTCAAAGAACCTCTCCCACATGCCCTCTAAGCCACTCTCAGGGATTGGCTCCTTCACATAATCCGATTTGTTCTTGAAGAAAATTTTGGTGTTGGAGCTCCTGTTGAGCAAGACTTCCAAGGGCTCTCCGCTAAAACCCGCGAAGTTGAGGACGGACTGGATCCAGCTCATCTCGTTGCAGTCCTGTCTCGTGACGTTGAGCTCCGGGAAGCGGCTACTTGTCACCTCAAGGAGCGAGTCGACCCCGCCGAGGTAAAGGGTGTGGAAAATGGCTTGCATCGTCATCGTCCCGTTGGGGCTGGAGTTGTAGCTCTGCAACATCAGCGTTATGAATATGTCGTCCGGGAGCTTGTTCGCGACAAGTTGCCACTAGTGCACGAGTTTCGTTGCATTTTGTTCCAACTGTTAGAAAAATCCTCTTAAGATATTTTGAAGTCGACAAAACATTTCTATCGATGCCTGTCCTGAAGACTTGCAGACTCTACTGACAAACTCTGAAGACCTCCAGACTCAAGCTTCAAAGTCTACTCTAATGGACAGCTTCCAAACCGACAAAGTTAAACTTCTATTATGATTATATCTAGTGTGGTTTTTGACTCCAACGGTTAAGGAATATCTCACGACTCGAATTAGCACCTCAAGATCTTTTATTCGTATTCGAATAATCTAGATTATCTAAATTCGCAATTTTTACTTGGAAGGTTCTACTTATGGAAACCGAGATCTTGATTGTATGGGCAAGCAGGATTGATGGGCTATCGTCATTTTCCTTGAGGAGCTCGAGATCTCTTTAAATTGATTCTGTCCAACGGGTTGATTAGAAGAACTTCTTTGGAATGTGCCAACGGTATTGAAGGCATGAAAAAGTATTTAAAGAAAACGCTCAAGTTGTTCAAGAGTGCCAGATAGAAAAATTCCAAAGTCTGAATCTCTTTGTTATTTTGTGATCTTATTCTTCGAGCTATACTTGTAATCAAAAGAGAGATTGAAGTTTGGTGAGACCTTGAGGAAGTGTAGTAGAGTCTCTACACTGTGAAATCAAGGACGTCAGACTGTAAATTCTCTTTTTGATTCTTAGTGAAATCTAGCCAGTGGGCTGTCTGTGCGGGAGAGTGGACGTAGGTATGGTCTAAGCCGAACCACTATAAACTTGGAGTCTTGATTCTTTATCCCTAATCCTTTTACTTTACATTGCTTTCACTTGCATCGATTATTGTTTTCAATCTCTTTGTCCATCATCCAATAAATCGTCTATACATTCTGTTACGTTTTATAAAATCATCTTAATCACCTATTCACCCCCTCTAGGTGCTCGTACTAGTCCTAACACCAATGTCCTCAGGATCTTGAACACGGTGACGGTTGACGGCACTGGGACTAGCTTCACTTTCCAGGACATTACTATGCTAAAGCTGCCGCCTCCTCCACCTCGGATTGCCCAGAAGAGATCTTCCCCCATTGATTCTCTATCTAAGAGCCGACCCTGGGCGTCGACCAACTGCGCATCAATTACATTATTAGCGGTAAGGCCATATTTGCGCAGCAACGTACTAGAGCCTCCGCCACTGAAGTGCCCGCCAACGCCAACCGTGGGGCAGATGCCAGCCGGGAAGCCGAGGGTTTTGCTCTTCTCAGCGATCCTATAGTAAAGCTCACCGACCGTTGCACCTGATTGGACCCATGTAGTTTTGTCCTTTGCATCAACGGAGATTGCTCGGAGATTCGTCATGTCGAGAATGACAAATGGGACTTCGGACAAATACGAAAGGCCTTCGTAGTCGTGACCGCCACTTCGGGTCCTCATTTGGAGTCCGTACTGTCAGGAGCAGATGATGGAGGCTTGGACATGGGAGACGTCGAGCCGCGTCACGATGTAATTAGGTTTCAGAGCAGAAGGAGTCAAGAAGCGCAGGTTCTAAATGGTAATGTCCAAGACAGAATAGTACGAAGAGTTTAATGGAGTATAAACGAGTTTAGAGATTGCAGATGCGTTTCCGGAGTGAAGAGAGAGGCATTGCAGGAAATCATCAGGAGAACTGGTAGCAAAAGCTACCGAAGGAGTTGCCAAGAGAAAGAGAAGTACAAAGTGATGGTGCAAAGTGAAGTTTGCCATCTTCATTTTGACTCTGCCTTAGAGCATAACCTGTCGACCGTATTTATAGGAATATTCAACATTTGGACAATCTCAATCTTGCCAAGTTATTTCTGTGAATATATTATTCGATTGATTGCAATAAAAATATAAACCAGAAGATAATATCTTTAAAATACACTTCTCTCTTCTCGGTCAAAGTTAGCATCCGCCTCAGAACAAAAACTTGCCAAGTTATCTCTGTGAGTTTATCATTCGATTGATTGCTTTGGTGAATCACGTCATCCACGGATACGAATTACATGTGCATCCTATTCTCTCTCTTTTTTCTCCTCAATTATTTTTTGTACACAATATGAAGAAGTATCGGAGCGAGACGTGATATTTGACCTTAATAAGAGCTATGTGGTATATATTTGTATGAATGATTACTTTTAGCGAACTGCATATAGAAAAATCATTAGAAGAAGACCCTATGAAACATGTCAATTATATATTAAAACCCTCCTCAATTCAAAGTATGCCTAAGAATTGAAAGACTGGATCTCACCGGTGCGTGTCACATACTATGTAGTCCTTTGGTGAAAATGTTGGCCAATTGATCCGCTATAGACACATAGCGAACATACAAATTGCCATGAGCAACTATCTCTCAAGCAAAGTAAATATTCAACTCGATGTGTTTGGTGAGAGCATGAAACACAGGGTTGAAAGCAAGGTAAGTGGTGTGTTGTCACAACATACAGTGAGAGGAAAAAAAAAGGATGACCCCTAGCTCACGAAGTAAATGGTGAATCCAAATTGTCTCAACAACATAGTGAGTTATGGCACGATACTCGGCCTCTAACTTATAAAGGGCCACGCTAGGTTGCTTCTTGGCACTTAGCTTCTTGGCACTCCATGGAACAAGATTGGTGCTGAGAAAGACACAAAAACCCAAGGTGGATCATTGAGTATTGGAGCACTTAGCGTAGTCCTCATTCGCATAAGCAGTCAATGAATTGGGAGAACGCCACTCACTAAGAAGCAAACCATGGGTGGATACACTAGCTACATGCCCGAATTGAACCAAACCATATGGAAGTGCATGTATTTTGACCCAAACCAAGACTCGACAGTTGGCTCGGTTTCTAACTAAGTAGCACCGATATTGACACGCGACACACGACACAACACAACATGACACGTAGACACGTCGTTTCCCAAAAAACATATAATTTTGACACGTTGTGATACGTTGTATATTAAATATATATTTTTATATATACATAATAAATTATCATTTCTATGATTATTTCAATCAAATTAATTTGAATCAAATTCATAAATAAATAAATAATTAAAAAATCCTAGAATGAATATACACTAAAAATATTAATCCGCCATTTATTAATATTATTCATTATTTCAATTTAATAAATTCAACTCTATTTCAATAATTCATAAAACTTGGAGAAAAAAAAACAAACGATCTATATTCTAGATTCGCCTATTAGATATGTTGGAAGAGAAGAAAAAAACTTAAGGGGTAAATTGGGTATCACGGAAAATGGGAGTTAGAAAGGAAGAGAAGACTAGGTTTTTTTTTTCCATTTATTAATTTTATAATTGTGATTTATTTTTTCACATATATATTTTTTGACCCCTCATTTATTGAATTTTTAAAATTAACTTCAATATTAAAATCATATGTCGAAAACTCGTATGTCGAATTTCGACTTGAGTGTCAAAGAATGTCGAGAAAGTTGACTAGCTGTCGAATTTTTTAACACGTGTTGATCGAATATCGGAGAGTATTTGAGAGTTGTTGAACAAGTATCGAAATGTTCGATACGACACGAAAATTCTTGAAAAGTGTCGGTGCTTTATAGGATAGAACGTATGGCTCTTTCTTGCATGACTCTTTCCACGTGTTTCATGAAGGTTCATGAAATGGTCCGTTTTCACGTGGTAGACAGATGCATCCAATTTATTGCAGTACGTAGTACCCTCCACTCTCACATCTATTTGAGAGTCCAAGGACCACCTGCAACGTGGTAGACAGATGCATCCAATTTAGTGCAGTACGCAGTCCAATTTATTACAATGTGGCAGACAGACGTGACCGAGGGGCGGAGGCGAAGGGGAATCACCTCCTCCTCCTTCCTTTCTTTTTCAGCATTTTCTTAGGCTGCGCATGACAAAATTTTCGAAACAGAAATTGATTTCTAAATCGAAATCAATTTCTCAATTTCTATTCCCTGACAAGTTTCGAGCAAAAAACCCGTTTGATAACGACTCAAAATTTCTATTTCAAACAAAAAATCCGTTTGATAATAGAATAAAATTTCTATTTCTAGGAATAGAAATTGATTAGATAATAACATAGGAAATCCTCAAATACAAAATAATAGTCGAAATAATACTAATACATTACAAAAGTTAAAAATACAATTTCATGGAATTTCCGGCATATTATTATCCCTTGCCATTTTATTGGCAATGGTTTTTCTAAGCGTATTTATTTGATTTCCCTCCTTGGTCAATGTATCATTTGCAAAATCATCTTACATAGGTTCAGACAAGTACTGCGGAAGCATGAATATGGACGCCATCTATGGTGCCTATACAGCCTTATCATTTTATCAAAGACTAGTATTATACAAGATTATCAACAAAATAAAATTGATTGTGTAAATGAATATATGAGAATTTTACCTTGAAGTAACGTTTATGGTTAGGAACCAATCGGGAGAAGGTCGGTTTATTTTGATTCTCGAATTAAATCAGTTTAGTTGCTCATCCCTAATTTCTTTATTGTTGGTCAATGAACCTTTAATGGCCATTGCATAGCAAAGAGAGAGATTCTCTTGAATCTCTTGCCTTCGAATTAAAATTCAAGATTATGTAACAATTTAATTATTTTGATTTTACAAGAATTTTGAATCCGTAAAGAAACGAGGATAAATTTCTAGGCACGTTTTTTATTCATCTATTACGTAAGAACTTTTTCTTCAACTGGCCATGCGTGTGCATTTTCTAGGAGGAAAGAGCCCCATTGTTTTTAAGTAAGCATTTGAAAATTTTGGTCGTTTTTGAAAATTGGGGATCCATTCGATTGCCTTTCATCCTAAAGAGGAAGTTATCAAAAAGAAATTTGGAAAAAAAAAGAAAAAAAAAACATGAGCAAAATAAGAAAAAGAAAATTAACAATAATTTGTGAAGTTGTGGTTATAAGTGAATTAAGTTAGCAAGAAAGCGCAAGGTTCTTTTATATGGTTTGATTTCAGCTTCGATTTCTATTTCGAAACGAGAAGTTAAAATTTTCAGCTTCGATTTCTTCAATTTCTCTATTTCTAGAATAGAAATCTGTTTCGAAATGAGAAATCAAATTGCGTTACCAAACGGATTTGCTTCCAAACCCTGCTTCAGGAACAGAGAAACAGAAAATCGAGAAACGAAATTTTGGTCATGCGCACCCTTAGCCTCCGTCCTCGGATGCAGACAACTTTACCCCCACCGACTCTGACATCCTCGATTCACGAGTCAAACTTTTGTCACTCTGTTCCTCTCTCTGAAAAGTGATTGACAAAGGTGAAATGGAAAGAGGGTCACTTTCTAATATCAGTAGACCCCATGAATTCCACCTTCTCCGTCCATCATTATTTACCCCTCTGTGGGAAAAAACGAACATGAAAAGAAGGGGAGCCATAAGAGTGAAAACTCCATTGATACCCTAAAAAAAGTACACTTTTTAGAAATTTTTGTGTCATGTCTGATATTTTGACATGCATTCGATACGTTTCAACACGTAATTATAGGAAATCTTTTGATAACACGGATTCCTATTTCTCAATGATATAACGAATGTCGAAAAATTCGACACATGATTAACTATTTCCGATACGCTTCTGTTGACACCTAAATTTTGGTGACATAATCATTTATTTATTACATTAAAAATTAGAGATTAATTTTAACCCCTAAACAAAAATACTAAATTGCATAGCATATAGTTTTTAGAAGCATTAATTACCATTTGCATATAAATTGAACTGGCGAAAGGTGGATTTAGGTAGATGAGCTTGAGCGGACAGTTCTGAGCTTATCGAAATAATTGGATCGGTGCAGGTATGATTTGGGGCCCGATTATCATGTTTGAGTCCATGAAATGAGATTAATTGAACTGAGTTCATAACTGAAAATTACATTGTGCTCAACTTGGAAATTAATTAGGCTATCATCAGCAAAATATTTCATATGGCCATAATTCTTCGAATATTGTAGTGACCGATTCTCTTGTTTGTAGGAAAGAAAAGAAATAAATGAAAGAAAAGGATGCGGATGGGTTACATATGGCCTGAGTACGTAAGGCCAAAAAGGAGAATAGTTTTTGCATGGTAAAAGGTGGAAAGAAATAAAAGGGAATCTTGCATAATTCAGTAAAGAAAAGTGAAAGTTTAATTTTTGTCTTGGAGCTCAATCTTCTCATGAATATAAAGGAAAGACAATGCGAAGTCTTGGGGAGCGGCAATTCAAAATCTCATAAGGCAAACACACGTGAGAATCGAGACGAGAGCACATAGAGAGATACACGAGTGAAAAAAAAAAAGGGTGCTCAGCCAAGCTTCCTGCGCTACGACATTTTCGGCGTCGTTAATCTTTGTGGCCAGATATGATTCTTGAGTGACACGAGGAGAAAAAAGAGATTGTGAGCGCGAGCCAAAAAATAAATACTGCAGTGCCCTCGAGGATTGAAGGTGGCGGTCCAATGGAGTTTTTCGCGAGTGCAGTTAGATAATTTGGTCAAGCATCCACTCACGGTCAAATGCAATAGAAGAAAAAATTCTTGAAAGCCACGAGACAAAATAGAGAAGAAGACTAGAGCGAGGGAGGCGGCAACGTACAGAGAGGCCGTAGAATTGAACACACGGCCATTACACAAGAGAGTCTTCACATTCAGAGATCAAAAAGTCCAACTTGTTTTGCGACAATCTCCAGTTCACACCCAACGATCGTGCTACCTGTTCTAGTGAGCGACGGGCCTTCTCTCCGGCTGCCTCCAGCTGCACCGAGACGCCACCACCCCAAGTCAGCCACGATCACCAAGTCCTAGAACCGTCAACGAGCTCCCACCGCGGCCACGGCTAATCCGGTCACTTGCGATAGCCCGCAAGAATCATGTGCTCATGCTGCCATACGAGATGCTAGATCCTTCGTCGAAGGTTGGAGGCCGTGAGCCCAGCATGCGTTCCTCTTTATATACCACATCTCGCTAACCGAGGTGAAGAATATTCAGACCAAGAACGTCGTAGCCGCATGATCTTGAGCGGATAATTCCAAAAAGAAGAGACAATAAAAGGGGACAGGACAAATGAAGAATTCGGTCGGAAAAGCAAGCAACGGGACATCCACAAACCAAGGAGACGTCCATCTTCGATTACACGCTCGCAAAGCTCTTCACGACCAGCAGCCCTCCTGCCGTCAATAGCCGAGCACCACCATCCCGCCGGCTATACTGTCCCGCACTGATCCCGATTTATCGTTTTGAATTCGGAAATAAATATTTCAATTTAGGTTCGTTCATTGTAAAGATCCCCTCACCGTCACCGAGCCACCTTGGAGCATCATCAACCGTGAACCATCATTGTTGACGCTGCCGAGCACCACCACACACCGCCGGTCATCCGTTGAGCGGATTCCGATGAGTTCAAATTTGGCAATATTATTTGCGAAATTAGGTAATTATCTTATCTAAATTTGATTTGGATATTTTATTGCTTAATACATGCTTTTCAATAACTTACATGCATATTTGAATTATCAGCATGTTCCCAATTATGATTTATTGCCCAATCCGCAACTGCACGCCAATATTTTATTCCATCTATAAGGCCTTAGATGGAATAAATAATCACGTGAAAATAAAATTGATATCTTGATCTTTAAGGCTTAAGATCAATTTATTAATTTTATTAGCAAAATAATCAAGTTTGATAAGATATCCTTTCCAAATTCGAATGATGGATAATATCTTTGATGACTGTGAATGATTTGATGCTTATCTTTTAATTGCTTTATTTATCCCAAAAATACAAAAAAAATAAAAATTGCATTTGCATTCTATGTAGATTAGAATTGATTGCATGATAGAATAGTTAGTTTTTTTAAAAAAAAATGCATGTTTAGATGGTATCTAGGTTAGATAATATCTTTAGAATTAAATTGCATGATGAGATAATTTTCTAAGTTGAGATAGGATTCAGATTAGTCTATTCCTAACTTAAAATAGATAATATCTCACTTTAGTTAGATTTTGATTTTTAGCAATTTTTAATAACGAATTTTTATAAAAAATACAAAAAAAAAAAATCATGCACATGTCATATAGAATTAGGTTCATGAAGTGCACGTCATTTAGTATTTGTTGCTAGGTTCATTTAATTAGAAATTGTCCGTTATTAGAATTATGTCATTTGGGTTAATTTAGATTGCACATTTTTAATTATTGCATTTTTTTAATTTTGAATTTCATGAAGAAAACACAAAAAAAAAATACTTTAATCCTGTCATGTAGTTTAGGTCATGTTGTCATGTCATATCATTTCATGTTAGATTAGTAGCATCATTGCATGATTCTCATTGAATAAGTGAAAAAAAATTGCGTGTTAATTAAAAATTATATCTAGAACCGTCGATGTGCATTCTAATATAACATTGCAGATGCTTTCGTTGCTATGATGTAAGTCTTGCAATTTATTCATTACTTTTCTTGGATGTTAAATTGGTGGTTTGCGCACCTACATGATAATCTCACATGTTACGAATGTAAATTAAAATCAATTTAAGCTGCTTGCCAAACAATTTTTTCAAAATAAAAGAGAAAGGTACCGAAAGGACGTTAGTGAAAACTAGCATAATCAAGTCCCCGAACTCACAAAGCTCTAATTCGCAAGAGTAAAATAAGTCTCCCGTTACTTTACTTGGGTTTCTAATCGACCCACAAAAAATAGATTAGTGGCGACTCCTAGATAAAATCCATTTGCATATTAAAAACTTGAACTTAAGTTGCGAATTGGTATGGGCTTGGGAGAGCCCGAGCTAAGTTTAGGCTTAGTAATCCATTAGCCAAACCTTAGGTGGTTCACCCGAAATTTTGGTCGCGACAGCAGGAAACATATTCACCAATAAAATATACTTTTATAAACATACTGAGTCGTGTAGAAGGTCTATGACCAAAAGACTACAACAAACTAGCTCTCCAAAAAGAAGCGGTTCTAACTGATCTACACTTCAAATCACCTCAACATGACTCCAAGTCCTCCGCTCTATCATCTTGAAAATTTAGCCCATGACGGGGTGAGAGATAAATCTTAGCGAGTTCACGCTCTAAACCCCGATTATGAGGGTAATATGCCTAGAGGCGCCCTAACCACACAATCACACAACCAATGAGACTTACCTCGTCTTAGATCCTCCCTGCAAGTCAGTACAATTTATATGACAGACAGCACAAGAGCATGAGTAACAACCAAGCTCAATTAACTGGAACGCCACATTCAAATTCAACCAAGCATAGGGGTCTTGATTATAGGGTTAAATCATTATGACACGTCTCATGCCATGTCACACAATTTTGTCCCATAATCTGACACATTCAACTTAATTAATCATGCGTTCCTAGTTTTGATCTCGGCATATAGCACGACCTACTCTCTATTCAGCGGTCTTCTAGCATTGCCAAGCATCGTCTCACCCCATTGAGCACAGCTACGTCTCCATTAGACGGCTTTCCCGAAGGAGCACGGGTCCAGAATCTATTGCGACCGGCTTCCCGTTGTCTAGGGGCGTCCCATATAGGGGTAACATCCAACTTAACAGCCCGGGATGATTTCTCTTAATTAACACACAACCATCCAATTTCGGCCCATGACACTGTACATTGCACTCAAATGCCTCAATTAAAATAGTGAACCTAGCCTATTTTCTTCATATTAGAAATACATGGTAAAATAGTCGTGTGTGGATATATGGTCAATTCACACCAGAAAAATTGGTACTCTTCAATTTAAAATCCCATTGTTTTATATAGTATATAAAACTATTTTTGGTGTTAAAATCCGACATCCGGGATTTTCTAAATAAATATCAAAATTCACAAATTTTGGAATTAAATACTCAAAATTCCATTCTGCACTCAATTTGCACAAATTAACACTCAATTGCAGAAATTAACTATCCCATTACAATCGCACGAAATTCCGATCTCCGGCTATTCCGGTCTAATTTTCGGAAAATATTTAATAATTAAATAATTACCAAAATTAATTAAATAATTACAATTAATTACCATAAATACTAACCTAGGCCGAAATTGCTAAATTAACCGCCTAAACGGGCTGGGAAAATTTCCGAACCTGTCTAGATAAATAGCACATCCTATCTAGTCCTTAATTAATTTAATCTAACCACCTAACATGCATAATTAACTAATTAAATCACTAATCTAATCTAACTAACCACCTAATCCATAATTAACTTAAACTAAACACCCCTTAAACATCATTAGCATACTAAAAAGAGTTTAGTGCATAACTCATTGGTTTAACACGAAAACCGATTCACCACGACGGTGGCGTGACGGCGGCCGAAACCCGAACTTTCGGCGACGTCAACGGACACTTGGACCGAGCCAAAAAGGCCTTGCAAGCCCACAACAAATTGCTAGGCTAGATTTGGGAGATTTGTACGGATTGTAATCGATACATTTAATTGGGGATTGCGATCAATCAGGATAAGATTTGATATATCTAGATTAGACAATATATACTTTCTTTTTATTAATCATTCTTCGTACTATATCTTAGTCCTCTTGTAAAAACCGAAGATACATGAATGAGAAGTGCACAACATACAATTTCCCTTCCCAATTTTTTCTCTTCGTTTCTCTCTTTCCATATAAAATTGTGACATGGTATCGGAGCTTCAATTCCTTCCTTTCGCACCTTTCCTGATTGCCCTCCGGATAATTTTGCACTTTTGTTGTTGTAGGAACACTAGCTTGTAAAACAAGGTTAGCACTCTGGTGTAGGTAACAATATCTGTACACTTTTAAAAAAATCAAAATTTTCATTCCCTTACCGACACCATGACTAAAGATCACCCATCGACTTAAGAGGAGTCAACCTTGCAAGAAAATTTGTCAATCCAAGAACCTGCCTTGGACCCACAGCTGAAGTCGTGAACCAATAATAAATGTACTTCACAATTTATTATTTTGAACATGTAACTATATCATATCTATGGCAACAACGATGATTTGTGTAACCAATTTACATAGCCCGTGCGTAGCTATATAATTTCTTGACTACACAAGTCTGATTTGTCACCACTCATTTGATAGTTAATTATTTTCTAAAACATTTAACTTTTTTACTACTTGTAATTTCTATTCTAAAGATTACACTTGCCTCGTGTCAAGCATATCAAATAAAGAATCATTTCCAAAACAAGAAACATGGCTCCCAATAAAAGTCATCAGTGGGACAAATCCCATTGCATGCCAAACAAAAAATATCACTAGTATGTCTAAAAAAATCCCCATATTACTAATACAAATGGCCTGATTATATTATTGTAAGTGCAAAGCTATTCAATTTCACAATCTTGGATCAAATTGGAAGGAACCATCGTGCTCCAACGCCCCTCATTATTTAAGCAATCGTCTCCTTTTTTTCTTTTTGGAACTGGCACGTTCTTGACTTACCTTTCAGTCTTTGTGGACTTAATTCCTTCTGACTCCTGGACTCTCTGTGTTAAAAATGATGGACCAAAGATTTGAGTGAAAATCATCTCTATCTCTACTTTTATAATCCACTAGAAAAGGTTGTAGCTCATAATCATTAACACATTATTTTTAGCTGACAAGTCATATAAAGGTAAAAATTCAAGATTGGGGCTCCTGATCGCAACATGACCTGTTTCTTGACAAAAAGGAGTCGTGTTAATGTTTTTCCAAAAAAAAATTAATTTCGATAGCATCCTGTCTAAACTAAGACATTGATTTCACCAACAATTCTTGTATTTAAAAAGTTGACTTTTTGTTAACCATTGGTCAACGATTTTCAAAAATTCAAAAAAAAAAGAAAATCATTATTTTTACTCCTCGTGCATGTTTAACCAGACTTCTAATTCGTCAATTTTATGAAAAGATTTAGAATTCGTTAATCTCCCCTAGCTCGACCCCTCGTTCTCTTAATTGACACGACAAAGCTCTGTCTCAAAGGATGAGGAACAACATTTGCTTCTCTTGTGAGAAATAGGGCCACTGGATGAAAGACTGCCCTGACAAGTCCCCCGCCATATTGCGGCCATCCACCACAACCCCTTCTTCTCTTAATCATTGGCCATGTTAGGCCCTGTTTGGTTCGGCTTTTCAAATGGGCTTTCGGACTCGAAAGCCCCTTGGCCAAATGCAAATGCGTTTGGTTCGGTTTTTTGGGTGACTTTGGCAAGATGCAATTGCATCTCCAAGTGGCTCTAAGGGCCCTTAGCCCAAAGCAGGTCCGGAGGTACTTTGGCAAGTTGCATTTCGGGAATGCAAGTTCGAAATTACTGTTCATCTTCTCCGGAGAGGCCGATCGGAGGCCGACGATCGCCGGCCAAGGGGTCGCACGCCGGCGACCGCCGCCTGAGGGTCGCCCGAGTCCGGCGACCGTCGCCGACCTCGGACGCCTGGGTCGGGCGATTCAGGCCATTAGTGGCCCGAATCGCGCGACCCAGCGGTCGCCCGAGGTCGCGCGACCTCGTGGCGGCCCGTCGCCCGGGTTCGCGCGACCCGGGCGACGGCCGCCCGGGTCCCGCGAACCCGGGCGACCGTCGCCGGGTCGCGCGACCCCGAGCGACCAGGCGACGGCCGCCCGAGGCCGCGCGAACCCAGGGCGACCGTCGCCCGGGTCGCGCGACCCCAGTGCGACCAGGCGACGGCCGCCCGAGGCCGCGCGAACCCAGGCGACCGTCGCCCGGTCGCGCGACCCCAGCGACCAGGCGACGGCCGCCCGAGGCCGCGCGACCCCGACGACCGTCGCCCGGGTCGCGCGACCCCAGCGACCAGGCGACGGCCGCCCGAGGCCGCGCGACCCCGGGCGACGGCCGCCCGAGGTCGCGCGACCCAGCGGCCGTCGCCGGGTCGCGCGACCTCAGCGGCCGTCGCCGGGGTCGCGCGGCCTCAGCGGCCGTCGCCCGGGGTTGCCCGACCCGGCGACGGTTCGGGGCCGATCCGGCCATCCGCCACCGGATCTGGCCCTCCGGCCGCCGGATCCGGCGGTCCGGCCACCGGATCCGGCCGACTTCAAAAAAAAAAAATTACAAATATTTTTTATTTTTTTAATTTAATAAAAGTCATTTACACATGCAAATTTCACCAAACGGTATTTTGGCCAAAGTTGTATCTCAATGCAAATTTTACCAAACGATATTTGCATTTCGGAAAACCCCATTCACCCAAAGGTATTTGCATTTCTGCAAGTGCATTCCCCAAAAGCCGAACCAAACGGGCCCTTAGAGATATAGATTTATTTAAGAGATTTGTCTTAATTGATTCTAATCCGATTCTAATATGATGTAATTGATATTTTGTTACTTTGAATAGTTAAGCTCTAAGGCCTATATATAGGCTCATGTATTCTTCATTAGAGATGTACAGAATATTACATTTTTCTATCAATACAATCCTCAACTTTGCATTAGAGAATGAAATCAAAATCAATTAAAATAAAACTTCTAAATATATCTACGTAACGACCCCAAGTCCAGGGTCACAAGTGACGGGAGTTATTTTCACGACGTCCCAGGCATGTCGTTGTCCCGTTCCTTTTTATCTTTTTATTAAGCACATGCAGAAGCGTAATAAACAACACCTAGACAATAATAAACAACCATGAAAACAGCAACTTACAAATACATAATTACATCAGTTATGTTTACAGGCCATTTGTCACAGGCCGTTATATTTACAACCACTACATTTTCTACGCTCCGAAGGTCGGGTAAACCTTAGCTCCTCTAACGAGACTACAACTCCAGTACTAGTGTGAGTCCTCCATAACTATAATTCTGAGAAATAACGGGGTGAGTCATGGACTCAATAAGTAAAACTTACTAATTTCTAGGTAAGAGGATGCCTTACATATCAACAAGCATATAACTCATCCAAAACATTAGTTGATAGCATATCAATAGCAAAACAAAATATTAGTCTTGGATGAACAAGAGAAATCATCAATCTACAATATGTAAGCATAAGCAACGATTCACCCACAACATGAGGAACTCACGCCTCACTTAGTATTATGCAAGTATAACCAAGATCCATTCCGTAATATGAGGAATTTATGTACACAGGATTCATCTATTAATAGTCGAAATCCATCAACTCTTCCGAAATCCACCGAGCATCCGAACTTAATTAGGCAACGTCCCCTAATCGAAGGGTGACGGCTAGCATTATCACAACATCCTGTTCTTCTGACTAGGCATCCTGTTGGCATGAGGGCATCTCGTTCTTATTAACGAGGCATCTCATTGATATGGGAGCATCCCATTGGCGTGGGGGCATCATCGCTGAAATCCATCTGTCAATGGCATAAATTAGTTATGTGTGTCCATGCATCAAGCATCACAATCCGGATCTTATTTTCGCTTTTAGTTCAAGGCTTGAAGGCATGCATAAGTGTGTGAAATAACTTACCAGAATCGAGACGTTGAACATTACTGGGCGCGAATCAAGGATCACGGCTTGATCCGACACGTTTGAACTGATCTAGTACCCAACTTGGCTCGAGAACTATTCACCTCAATACTGCATCGAGACCATGATAGGATCAGCCCGTCATGACATATTCACCGACCTAGTGCCAAACTTGGCTCAGGAACGATATACCTCAATATTGCACTAAGACCAAGAAAAGACCAGCCAGTCGTGACATGATCACCGACCTAATACCAAACTTGGCTTGGGAATGATACACCTCAATATCGCACCGAGACCATGATAGGACAAATCCGATGTGATCCCACGTACATTCCAAGGCCGATGAAACCCCTTTTTGAAGCTCGGGGCGTGAACTGGAGCATGCACTCATGAAAATTGTTAGAAATAGTTTTGTAATAAAATAGCAAGCCTTCACAAAAGCGCTTTTCAAATCGGTTTGTATCAAAGAAAAAACCAAAGCATATCAAATAAACACACAATCCGGCTTCTTCCAAAGCAACTCAAGCCAAAACTCATTGAACAAGAATCGAACTTAATCAAAGAATAAGGTCTAAACTTATCCAAGTAAACACAACCGAACCTCAAACAAGAACACAGTCACAACATTTCGATCAAGGACTCGCTACATGCTTGGATTAGCATAACACAACACCCTAACCAGATATTAGTAAGTTCTACATACACTTTCTAAGTCAGTGGCCTTGAATAGGCAATGATGGCAAGGGTGGTGACAATAATTCCTAGGGAAGAGGGGGCGGACTTTGATAAGAAGAGAGGGAGAGAATGTGGCGTGTTGTGGGAATGAGGAAGGGATGCCCCCTATTTATAGGCAATCCTAACTTATTCTCCAAGTCTTAAAAGTCAAGACTTTCTCTCTAAGTCAAGAAGCATTAAATGCAGGGTGACTTGGTCATCAAGTCTCAAGGTAGGGTAGGACTTTAGCTTGGTAGCTTGGGATACATCAACATGGCATTTAAGGACTAAACTCCAACCTTGGGCATGTGACTCTCTTGTCCTGAGGTGGAAAATAGTTTTGAGTAGCTTTCGAAACTAGTGTCTTTACCTTATCAAACAGACTCAAAAAATTATGAAATTTTAATATGTTGTAAAAAATATCTCAATTAACATTTTTCATGAGCGATGTTAAGTCCAATTCGTGCTGTAGAAAGAGCCATAAGTCACCAAACATATCACAAAAATCAGTCCATCCAGCAAATTCAACGTTTGTAGAGAGGGACCTTTTTGAAATCCAATTTTTTTTAAACCCTTTGAAATTTTTATATGTTATAGACATAGATGTCCTTTAAAATTTCTTGAATGAAGCATATTTAAATTTTAAAGGAAAAATTTTATAAAAATTCATAAAAGTAACTTGATCGGTGTTTTTCCTACATAGGCAGGTTCTAGGCAGTGTTGATTAGGCCTTTGTCCCAACCATTTTATCTAAGAAAAATTTGAAATTTAAGTATGTTGTATATCAAGATGTTTTGAACAAATTTCATGAAGGAAGTTCGTTCAAATTAGAATAAAAAATATCAGTGTAAAATTGACAAATAGTAGAGATCCATTAATTTCGAAAATCAAATGTGACAATTTTAGTTGGAAAAAAGGAGGCGTCCCACCTGGTCAAGAAGTATGAATTGTTGGGCATCATTATCTTCCAAGTTTTCAACTAGATCTTAGGTTAGCTTGGACACTTCATCTTTGCATTGAATAACTAGAAAACAAATGTATTTAATGCGCTCTTATCTTGTCCAAGAAGGTTTGACTAGCTTGCTTCTCCTTCCAATGGACATGTAGTCCCTTTCTTGGCCTCCAAGATCTCTTACTTAGTTTAGCTAGGCTATTATAGGGACACATATTTGGGACACATATTTGGGACACATATTTGTTAATAGCTCACACTTCATTGAATATATTCACATGTGTTCACATTTGTTCACGCTTAGTTTCTAAGACTTAAGTGTGAACCCTCCTAATTAGGCTTAGGTGTCCCCCTCGTTAATGAGCTAAAGTTCAAGTTTCAAACTTGTCTTCCAAGGTAAGAGCCTATCATGCCAAGTGTCCATGCTCCTTAAATTGTTACGTGACGAAGGTTTTAAATGCAACTTGGAAATATCTCAGTTTTGAAGGCTTTGTCATCGGGCAAGAATTAATCGAGTTTGACCATGATCAACTACCTTATTTGGCTTGAGGTTCATGCCTAAGCCATGCCCAAACGAAGCCGGACGCAACTGGGCTCGATTGACCAAACCGAGCTTGAGCTCCCTTTTACCGAGAAAAGGGCTCGTGGCTAGGTCTGAGGGCCGGGGCTTGGCCTAATCAATCAGTCCTCTAATCAATTCAGGAGCTAGTCCATCGGCCAATTCCTCTTGGCCAGTTGACTAGTTTCATGCTCGGTCCTGTGGCCAATCTAAGGCCGTGCATCACAAGTCATGGTCAATTTGAAATTAAACCCTATTGAGTACATTTGATCCATGGTCGATTATTGGTTGTCATGTAATTGTGTGGAATTGACCGATTCATTCCAACTCACAGTTGTCTTGGATCGACTTATGGTCGTCCACAGTCGATACACGAGTGGGCAGAATCACCCACGATTGGTGCATCAGCCGGGCGAAATCGAGCCATGACCGTTCGTTAATTCGTGATGGTACGTGATCGTCTCATGACCAATGCTTATGGTTGAATAACCTTTCTAAGGTCGAATACTCTATAACTAGGCCTTGGATTGCCGATCCCTGAACAACCACTTGACTTGTGACCGGCTCTCGGGTTGGCTCATGGCCAAGTCTCATCATTGGCGTACCGGGCTTTTGGCCTATTGGTCGGGTCAAAATAAAGATCGAAATCGAGGATGTTATAATCTATATCTCTCACAAGCCAAATGAAGCTTTGTCTCAATGGAGGAGGAATGGCACCTGCTTCGTCTGTAATAAACAAGGCCACCATTTCCCCCGAGTACCTTTCATTTTGTTACATTATGGGCTTAATGTCATAATAGGAATGATTGAAAGTTGTCCGCTAGCCCAGTCTAATGATATTTCGAGCTTTGACCAATCATATTATGCAACCAATCGAGGCATTGTTCTTGTTCCTAGCTCAAAGTACTTGCGAATTGTGGCGTGGAAGGTGATGATATAGCTTCTAGAAAGTGATATTAAGATATCTAGATTTTGAATCGGGTACATTTGGACCATAAAAAATATAGTCCACAAGCCAAATTAAGACAGTGACTAATACATAGCTTGCCGTAGTAGCAATTTTGTTCATTCTATTAACATATAAATGACCTTTCCATTTGAAGACTACGCATGATAAAATAGAATTTTTATATCTATGACGTTTTTGATAAAAAAAAAAAAAAAAAATCCTTTTTTTCGTGGTGGAAAGTTAACTAGTTCAAAAGTTTTTTTTTTTTTTTGGTCGGTCCTACTCTATTCCTATTCTAACGCTCATTCTCAGACTTTTGCCCTGCCTCATTGTAGGGTGTGGGAGTCGAAACTCACTCTTAAAACTACAAAATCCCCACCCCAACCCTCCCTGAGAATGTGGGGATTCGAACTCTCCACCTCCCCTTTCCAAGGTGGAAGGGTGGTCACTGGAGCAAACTCCGGTGGTAACTAGTTCAAGAGTTTTTTTTTTTTTTTGTCAGTCCTACTCTATTTTTATTCTACACTCACTCTCAGACTTTTGCCCTGCCTCTTGCAGGGCGTGGGAGTCGAAACCCACTCTTGAAACTTACGCGTCCCCACCCCATTCCCCCCTGAGAAGGTGGGGATTTGATAGTTCAAGAGTTTAAACCAACCAAAAAGTAAGAAAGATAAATGAGGCATTCAAAACTTTTATTACTATATGCATAGGTGATAAAAAAAAAAAAAAAAAGAATTCACAGATAGAGCTAAAATTATAACCTAAGTGCAATTTCATTATTAGCATTTATGTTGATTTTGCTGACGAATATTTCCTCTACAAGATCGATTGGATAAGAACATGAATATTAATAATATGTATATCTTAGGAAAATAAAAATAATTTCAAGCGACGAAGAATATTTCATATTCAATTTTTTTGATTTAGCCATTCAATTTTTTTTCGCGAAGGAAACAAAGGGAGCAATTAGAGGTGTCTCCTCCGTTCCATTTCCCTCTCTCCAACGTCCGTACGAGACGCGGACGATGCCCTTCGGTGTCGTGCACCGTCTCAGTTCTTGCCCCAGATTGCTCGTCAGAATCAAGCCCGATGGATCTTTCGGTTCATCCGCAGCACTGCGTCGCTCCGTCCGCTGTTCCAGGACGGACAGCAAGCCGCCAGGTATTACTCTTTCCTCGGTCTCTTTCAGATATGTGTCGTCTACGAGGGGTGCAAGTACCCTTCGGAGCCGCGAGTTCTGGCTTTTACTGGGTTCTTTTCTTGGCGTGAACTGATGCTGACGTTGTA
The DNA here is from genome assembly GCA_014182715.1 of Eucalyptus cloeziana. Taxonomy (NCBI): domain Eukaryota; kingdom Viridiplantae; phylum Streptophyta; class Magnoliopsida; order Myrtales; family Myrtaceae; genus Eucalyptus; species Eucalyptus cloeziana. The sequence goes on from CM024637.1 coordinate 18,399,797, forward strand.
GTTACAGAGGCGAGATTGCAGCATTTTGAGGGCGGGGCTGCTGATATGGCGAAACTGAGAGAGTTGGAGCAGAAAGTAGAGCTTCTTGGTATTGACTGTGAGGATCCTAGCTGGCCTGGATTAAATTAGCATTGACCGTTTGCAAAATAAAAGTCGTTTGGCACGCAGCCCCATCAACATGACTCCACAAGTTTGAGTAGTGCTATCACCTTGAGAAATTTTGTGTTTGCATGGGGGCACCCAAAAATAAAGAACCTCAGTCCTTAATTTCATAGCCCTGAATTATATCCATGCAGACTTTGGATTTTGTCCTAAAAATCAACATCGGCTAATGATGGCATTAACCACCTAAGATGTAGAGTTAAGAACGTGAACAGTTTTTGCTCATTTTAAAGAAAGTCGAGGTCAAGCCACTATTGATGAGTATACAAGCGACATAATTTACTGCGTGATAGAGACTAGTCTGCAAAAGAGTACCTGCATCTATAGGGTACATTGTGCTGCTAATTTTTGGGGCAAATTGTGTTGTTGTCTTCATTTAATAACATGGTCAATGCATATTCATGGATTCTTTTTCAATGGAGGTGAGCACAGTTTAAATGCCGATAACTTGATTTACTTTCCTCATTGTCTTCTGAGATTTTGACACATTGTGTTTGCATGGTGCTTCCTTATTTTTCTTACCAAAACTTTGACTTTTGTAGCTAGTTCAAAGTCCTTACCAATTGCTAGCATGCATCATAAACATTTTCCCAGCTTTTCCTTTGTTCTTGTTTTTTCTTTTTTCTTTTTTTTTTTTTTTGGCTTTTGCAGCCATTGCTTAGTATTTATTATGTTCTCAGGATCAGTTGAATTGGCTCTAGTGTTTACCTCTGATATGTGGGTATAATATCCTTGTGATAAGTGCTAATTTTTTTTTGTTTTTTGGGTTCCCTACAGATTATTGGGTACATTGCTGAACAAAAAATATCAGAGGAAACTCTTCAAAGAAATGGAGTCAAACAACTATCTGGCAGACAAGTTCTCTATTTTAATTGCTTCTGCTATGATCTTGCAATGTAATTCGGGTTAGTCCGAATGGATGCGGAATTTTCTGTCAAAAGAGAAAAGGGTGGCTATTACCATCCATTATTTACTTCTCTACTTGATTAATTAGGATCATTTACCATCCATCATGTACATATCTACTTGATTAATTAGGATTGAATAGATGCTGTACTTGATAGGACATGCAACTTGTGGAGTTTACCTCTTACTTATGATGCTGGAACAATGGACTTAAGATTGAGATGTTGTATCAGTGCTGTCTTAGCTTAGGTATACTGGTAGCGTTTTTATGGTATGGTAATCTGCCACAGTCTCATTCACACTTTTTGTAGCCTGTACTGATAATATATTCTTTAAGAAACTAGAAGATGACAGGTTTAATGTTTATTTCTTATCTTAAATGAGTATCAGATCAGACTAACGCTTTTGAAATTTTCTTCCAGAGTGCAATTTCTTTTCCTTACAAAAGGAAAGGACAACTTTTGGTTGCAAATATCGGACCTTGGACAAGAAATTTTGGTAGGTAGACTCTCTTGCCTTGGTGTTGTAGAAACATTTTGGTTAAGAGTAATAAAATTCCAGCATGCATCTTAATAATATTTTGGTGTGTTGAACTGAAGAAGTGGGAGTGCTTATGGATGCTAGTTTAGGTCTTCTGAAAACCAAAGTAAATAATTGAAGAGTGAAATGGGAAATCTTTGATATCAACAGCATTTGTGAGATTTGATACCACATATTTTATGGGGATAAAGTAAATCTTTACAGGCTGTGAGCAAAATCTAGTCCTTGGTTGTATAGGTTTTCCAATCAAGTCCTTTAACTTTTGTAAATTTTCTAATCAAGTTCTTACAGCTCCAAATCTGGTTAGCCGGAGCTGACATAGATTATCTTTACCTGCATTTGTTAAAGAACCTAGAAAATCATTTTTTTTGGGTACCTCCAAGAGGCATGCTATGGTAATTATCCAGTGTGCATTGAAACCTAGGGTTTTTTTGTGTATTTGTCAAGGTGACATGACTTAGATGTGCTATGGATGTTGGGCCCATAATCAACAATTCAACTCAGTACCCACTCATACCATCTCTTCAGTTTATTTAGTACTGCTTCTCATTGAAATTATTTATGGTTTAACGGTTTAATAGAAACTATCAAACATTTTTAGTGAAATGCTAAAGCTTCTGAGAAAGTATGCATGTCTAATGTGTATATCTTCCATGTATTGGTGCTGAAAGTCGTGTTTTATTTGAATATAGAAGCAGTGGCTCAATATTTAGTTTACTTAGTGGCTCAATTGTGTTTCTAGATTTAAAGGTCTGGACAAGCCAGAAATTAAGATGCATACTAGCATCAGAAATCTGATTTCTAGTCCGAATCTCATGGTAATTCATATGTTTAGAACTCTATGTGGCCTTTACTAGAGACTAGACAGATCTTTTCATCTGCATTGAGAAAATGTTCATGTTTCAACAATGACCTTTTTGTCAATACCACATATCAATTTTCTTCTGGTCATGCTTCGTTATGTCAATTTAAGAGATTTCTGGAAGTTTCTTACAATAGTTTTCTTTCTGCTATGAACTTTCAGGAGAAAGGTACTGAAAAGACATTACATGGACTAGATGACATATCAGAAGCATATGAAATTGTCATTGTAACTTTTGTTACCCTCTCTCTCTCTCTCTCTCTCTCTCTCTCTCTCTCTCTCTCTCTCTCTCTCTCATATTATAATGTCGGTTATAGGTTGAAGGTGAAACTGATAAGCTCTCGTTGGAGGAAGCTGGTTTTATAAATTGTGCAGGTGTTCCTATTGGCGCCCCTGGAAAAGTTTCCAAGAAAGGATTGCCTTCTCAGGACAAGGTTTGTTACTTGTTGTAGGCATATCCTATTTTGATGTCAATTTAAAGTTCACAATTTAACATGCTGAAACTTAGGTCTTTCCGGGTTCAACAACTGACCATCTCTTATCAAGTGAAAATCTCCTAATATTGGTTGTATGCTGGTGAACCATTTGCTTTTATGGTAAACTAAGATTTCACAGACGGGAGTGTGAAAGTTACTGACGGTATAGGAAGGTCCGTTTGCCAAAACATAAAATCTGATAGTTGTCTACCGTATTGCTTTCTCCATAACCTGAGGAACATCGAATTTTCTTGAGTTAAGTTTCCATATCTTGCTTAATTTTTCTACCTGCTTTTTCCAATTCTGGCAGGTTTCATTTATTGCCTCTCTACTGCTAAGAAAAACACTTGTGAAGCTGAGAGTTTTCATTATCTTATTGTGTCTCTTCCTGGCTACTTTGAAAGTCTGCCAATTAATCTGCTTTCAAGAAGTAGAAATATGAAAAAGAAATATAAACTACTGTAGTTTCATGGATTTTATAGAAAAAAATTCCTCCTTATTTCAGAAAGAAGACTGTTGGTGGCAAAAAAGGCTTTTCCTTGGAAAGCTTTGGAAAGTGAGAGTACTGACTAGAGCCTTGTATGTTGTACGGGAGGCAACTTGATACCATATTCTCACCTTAGACAACTTGCGGAAAAGAGGGATCGTGCTCGTTAGTAGCCCAGACCTCTTATGGCATTGGAATATCTCACTTTATAGGAGGTTCTACTGAACAAGAAGTATAGGATTGGTAGGATCTTTTTTGCCTCGTGTTTAGAAAAGGAATTCTTCGATCCCCTTGCTACTTTTCAGTAGATGTAGAAAGAGCGGAACAAGAGAACTCTTGAATGAGAGGAGATGCTTATTTTTGGCAATTTTGGAAAGGGTTGGAAGTTTTGCTCTTTTGGTACAGTGGAAACTTACATGTGGACGTAAATCCTTTAATTGACGGTATAGATGCTGTCCTGTAACTGAGCTCGTTTAGTTTTGAGCTCCTTTTGTATATGGGTTTTGCACTCCCTCGGTGCCTTTGATTACAGACTTAGTCAATGTCATTTGCCATGTAGACTCTGACCAACAAAATTACTACATGGAAGTTGGTAAATATTTTAAGGAACAACTCCCATCAAATGGACAAGACAATGCTCTGGTCAATGCCGAGAATAGGAACATCAACCGAGCAAATTACCATTCCACTAAGCCATTGGGGCATTCACTTGCCGCAAACAAGAAAAGAAGGATTTCTTCAATTACTCTCTCCCTTTTTTGGTTGATACAGAAAGAGCAGAGTAAGAGAACCTTTGAAGAAGCAGAGCCTTCCCTTTTTTATATTTTTTGAAAATTGGCTTAAAGGATTATGGTTATAATCTTTTGGTGTAGTGATAATATGCATATGGATCTGAGCTTTCATTGACATAGTACATGTTTTGCCTTGTCGCTCATTTCTTTCTGGTTTTGAGCTCTTCCTGTGTATGCGTTTGCACCCCCATGCTGTCCTCTAGTTGATTTGCTTTTACCTATCAAAAAATAGTAAAAACAAATGGCAATTCCATTCATTCTTTCATTCACCCATAACCCTTTCAATCATCTCCCTCGCATTGGCCATGCAGTCAAAGCTAAAATCGTCAACACATTTCTTCAGTAATGAGCACAATCCCAAGCGGTATTTGACATTGGGTTTCATCCCATTACATCAAGAGGTCTGTTCTCTGTATTCCACTGTTTATTATGCGAACAATGGATACTGCAAGGAAACTTCTGACATGATACCCGTTAGAAATATTTGCATCTGATGGCTTTGCTTCTGGTTTGGGTGGGGACGGCTTGTGTTAGGTTTAAAACTTTCTTGAGTATTTAGCTTCCACCAGTGTTTGTTTGAGTGCTTGCCTAGTTGCAGTACTAGTTCATTAGCTAGTTGTAACTAAGGGACATCCATCCAGTCCACTGAATCCATTCTAAATCATGAAAATGGTGGTTGTCGGGTATGGGGGGAGATTCCTCCAAACCATCTGCACAGCCTCTTTGGCAATGGGCTCTGTTGATAAGCCACTCTCACCTATCACATCTCTCTTGCCATAGCCTGAGACCTTGTCAGTCAGCTTTCGCGGTGCAAAGCTTATATGAAGCAGGTTAATGTGGTTTAACATCTTAGATCAGGAATGACTATGTTGACGTGTCAAGGTCACCTATCACATCTCTCGTGTTAGTGTGAGACTTTTGGGTCGGCTTTGATAGTGTGAAGCTCATTTGAAGTAGGTTAATGTGGTCACCTATCACATCTCTCTTGTTTCACAATGATTGACATTATGAAGAGTTGCGACTTTGGTATTTTCGAGGCAGAGAACCATTACTTTAACTGTAACTTTGGGTGGGTTTATAAGTGTTAAAAATTTTGGACGTGTGAGTATGGAAGCATGATTTTGGTATTAGTTATAGTTTTTGGTTAGTGATGTGTGCAAGTGTATGATATATTTTGTAGAGAATGGACAAGGGACAAGGTAAAGTAAGATAGTTCAAGAATAAAAAAACATGAACATGGGAAAAATAATTTCATTGATTGATGAAGGTACGGTGGACCCACACACAAGGTGGAGGGATTATCCCTCGCACACTTCAAATGATCAAGTACAAGCCTATTTATAAACATCTATAACCGACTTAGTCTACCGACTTGAGTATAATAAAATAATATAAAATTTCAGATTGCGTTCCTTAGCTTCTGCTCGTTGCAGTTCTTTTCCGGATATTCTGGTTCCTTCTCCCTTATTCTCCATTTTTCTATTCTCTCGGCTGTCCACCACATTTGTTCCTTCTTTCTTCATGGTTAAGCAGCCATTGTTGACTTTCATTCAAGATTTTCCATGCACAAATTTTCCATGTACGAGACTCCTCTAGTTTGTTCTCCTTTTTTCTCAAATTTTCTATTGTTGCGGCTGCCCATTACTTTTGCTGCCCACGTAGTTTAGTGTGTTCTAGATTTTGTTGAAAATGGATCACCAATTTCCAACAATAAGGGATATGGAAGATCTTATGGGCAGAAACTTCGCCAATTGAATGAAAAAATCCTTATGAAGTGTAAAAACTGTGGCTGCATCACATCAGATAATTGTACGGCTTTGCATCTGGCAGTGGTGATTTCTATTTCCAGCTGCATTAGTTCTGATAGGTGGAGGCCATACAACTGTCGTAGTGTGTATGAATGTGGTGATAAAAGTCAGGGTGCCACTATCAGAAAATAAATTATTTTCCACTGTCAACACCAGCGTTGCCCTTTAATGTCCTGCATTGCTACTAACTTTTCATTGTGCGTTTCACTGTTGGAATTTGATTTTCATAATTAGTTAACTATTTGTTACTCATTCCACCATTTATGTGAATGTTGATAGGACACAGCTTATCAATACTTGTGGAACTGCAAGGATTACTTGGATAAGGTGCGTAAACTCCATGTGTGCTTACTGATGCATATTTTCATTTCTAAAAGATTGCTTTATGTAATTCTTTCTGTTTTGTAAAACACCTCAGGCTTCTCGAAGAATCCTGGCAACTGACGGCGACGCACCTGATCAAGCTTTGGCAAAGGAGCTTACAAAGCGCCTTGGAAAACAAAGGTTAAAGTTGTATGACTGATTGCTTACGTTATTTATAAGTCATACTGTCAACCTGGTCCTTTGCATATTATACTTATCTGGCAGGTGGAATTCTATTGGCATCATTTGTGTTAGTGCAAAACTCTTGCGGCTATTTAAATGGTGAAGATGCTTTAAATTGTAAGGGAAGACGAATTATCGATGTTATTAAAAAGACGTCAATGTTTGAAAATTATAACGCACTCTGTCAAATTATCAATGTTATTAAAAGGAAGAAAGCGTGAAATGGGGCAGTTATCTGGTGAATAATAAGAGTGTGCAATATCTCTAGTTACATAGTGGTTACTAGCTATTGTGTCGTCTTCGAGCAAGCCTGGGCTTAAGACTAAGGTTATCCATTTGTGACCAGAATTTTGCGGGTTTTGGTTGTGGAAACCGCCTCTTTGTACCAACTTTATCAGTTCTTGTTTCACCTGGAAAACTTGCTCCTTTGTATTCTGAATGTGTAGATGTCAGAAGGTAAATTGGCCGAAAAAGGATGACTTCAGTAGTTTCGACGATGCAAATGAGGTTTCTCTCTCTCTCTCTATATATATATATTGGGCAAGGCCTACAAGTGAATTTTGTAGTACTATTACTGTTTCATCTTTTCCTTATCAATTAACTGAGAGAAGGAGTAGCACATTTTGAAGAACGAGAGTTTACTGAATGCCAGTTCTGTCGAGCACGCATGTTCCAAAAGTCTAGGCAACTCTTAGAATCCTGAACCTTGGGTCATAAGCAACATAGTATTCGCATGTCCTATTATCTAGTTAAATGTCACTTGCTATCTCCTACCACAGTAAAAATAGCTCTTGGTTTGTCGTCACTCATAAAACGCTTTGATCTTTGCGCAATGGAAGGAGTCAATTCCGTTCCTTGCAGGGTCTTAAACATTGGACATTCAGATCGTTGCCACATAGTGGACATTGTTGTAAATCCAGAAAGCCCGGCTTTTTTTTCTCTAGTGTTTCGAGAAAATTTCCTCATTCAAAATAATCTGTGAATTATACAGTTTAGTTTCAGTGATTATGAAGCATTTTTGGGATTTTGCAGTTTGTCATGGCATCTTCTATAAACAGGCGCTGTGGTTTTTGTCTTCCACGTGACAATAAGATATATTGTGATACATAGAAGATATTACTCGTTCTTAGAGGACATGTCGCCACGATTCATGCGTTTTATTTCTTTTTTTTAAGTATAAAGTTTTTGTGGATTTAGTTGAATAATCCGAATGATAAAAATGTTGGGATTTAGTGGGAGAACATTAGTTATAATGTGATCGCACTTGTTTTTTGGGATATGTTTTTATAGTAAAATCTTATCCTCAGGCATTGATCCACTTTTCTCTTCTAAGTGACGTTTATTTCACCATATGGTTCCACATTCATACCTTTTTGTAACAACCATTTTATAACAACCCCCATTTGGAAACCGCCTTGATGGAAGGCAGTTTATAAATATGATTGTTCATTTACGTAAGAGCAATCACAAAGTTTAATGCAAATTCTCTCATTTGAAAATACACCATTAGTACACAAGGGGATTGCATTAGTAGAATGCACCTATAGTCGTCGTCGAATTGCCTGTACTTACTATTGAATTTCTGTGGATTTCCGACGAACACAAACTCGAATAATGACTGAAGGTCAGATTGATTTTTATCATGTTTTCCACATATGATTCTAATCGATGATTGAATTTTATTTTTTTATGCATGATTAGAATCGTTCGTTTATGTCTAACAAGAAACTCCCCACATACCTAACCATGTTTTAAATACGTACAACAAATCATGTACGTCAATCAAATCATCTCTTATGATTAAGTTTAATATATTAACCGTGCACCTCATATACAAAAAGATCACCATTCAAGATTAATAATATCTCTCTAAAAAATTATTCTTTAAATGATTAAAAGTAATATCATTCGAACTATTATCATAAATGCATTTCTCAACCATTTTTCCAATCTCCCTACACACATCATTGAAGTTATTCTGTGCAACTTCACCTGTGCGAGGACCATGCTCCTCATCTTGACGAGCATGCTTCTCGATATGCTTTTACATCATATTCTCGGGGCCCTATCTCGAGCACCCAATACTCCATTTACGTGATATTTACGTAATAAAACTTGTAGTGAGAGGTTTCTCATGAACTCAATATTGACGGACTGAATTGAAAAATCAAGCATTCGAGATTTTGGCTAATCCAGGGCAGTAGGCTCGGGTCTACGAAATGAATGTCGTATTAACTATCTAAAGCCATAAAAGATTCATCATTTACCATAATTAAGAGTCCTGAAAATTTTCATGCAATTTCAAGAAATCTAAGTACTGTTACGGGCATCGAGACCTTATAGAATCTTAGAGAATGGAGTCACTTGGACGTTGACAATGGAAAAATCGTTGGTCAAAATAAATTACGGAAAATGTTAAATAGTGCCCATTGAGCGCGTGTTTATTGGATCTCTAAATATGTTTTGGAAATTTCAAATCGTAAGTATTTCCTTTTTTTTTAATATGTACCATGGAATTTGTCATTTTCACTTTTCGTTAATCTAACTAGTGTCCTAAAAAGACAATTATTATGAGACCCTTAACAAATAACCCCGAACGCGATAACGTTCATGTGAAGCACCATAAGAAATTCCACACAAAGTTCATACGTGGACATTGTCAAATGTTCCATTTATTACAAAGTATTATCTTATTATTGCGAGGAATACACCTAAGTTAAAATGAAAATGGTGGAATACTTTGCTCATGTCGGAAAAAATTGCCCGGATGAACCGCGGTCTTCACACACACCAGCCTATCGAAATTGTTCTTGAAGTATTTCTTTACCCAAGCGCTCGCTTGCTTAAAACCTGTGTCGCCTTTCACGTTATTCATTCCAATGTCGAGATCCCTGTAGTTGATATAGGCCTCTCGAGGCGATTTCGACACATAGGGCGCCATATAACTGTAGAAGCTTCGTATCCAACTCACGTGCTTTGAAGCAACCTCGTCGCCTCCATCGGTCCATGCCGTTAAGTGCTGGATCTTGTACAGAGCCCCAGCTCTGTGAGGGAAGGGAAGGGCGGATTCTGAAATCTCGCTCATTCTCCCGCCGTAGTGGTTCCAAATCCTTTGAGCCACCCCTTGATCTTCCTCAAAGAACCTCTCCCACATCCCCTCTAAGCCACTTTCAGGGATCGGCTCCTTCACATAATCCGACTTGTGCTTGAAGAATAATTTGGCGTTGGAGCTCCTGTTGAGCAAGACTTCCAAGGGCTCTCCGCTAAACCCCGCGAAGTAGAGGATCAACTCGATCCAGCTCATCTCGGTGCAGTCCTATCTCGTGACATTCAGTTCCGGGAAGCTGCTCCTCGTCACCTCAAGGAGCACGTCAACCCCACCGAGCTGAAGGGTGTTAAACGACGCTTCCATCGTCCTCGTCCCGTTGGGGCCAGAGTTGTAGCTCTGCAAGATCACCCGCATGAATAGGTCGTTGGGGAGCTCGTTCCCGATAAGTTGCCACTGGTGCACGAGCTTGGTCGCATGTTGCTCCAACGTCCTCAGGAGCGTGAACACGGTCATGGTCGACGGCACCGGAACCAGCTTGACTTTCCAGGACACTACTACTCCGAAGCTGCCACCGCCTCCACCTCAGATTGCCCAGAAGTGATCTTTCCCCATGGATTCTCTATCTAGGAGCCGACCTTGCACATTGACCAACTGGGCATCGATTACGTTATCAATAGCAAGGCCGTATTTGCGCAGCATCATGCCATAGCCTCCGCCACTGAAGTGCCCACCAACTCCGACCGTGGAGCAGACACCGGCCAGGAAGCCTAGGGTTTTGCTCTTCTCTGCAATCCTATAGTAGAGCTCGCTGACCATTGCGCCCGATTGGACCCACACTGTTTCATCCTCCACATCCACAGTGATCAATCAGAGATTCACCATGTCGACAATGATGAACGGGACTTTGGGCAAGTATGAAACACCCTCATAGTCGTGACCACCGCTTCAAATCCTCATTTGGAGCCCGTACTGTCAGGAGAAAATAATGGCGGCTTGGACATGGAAGACATGGAGTGGTGTGACGATAAGTGATGAGTAATGGTTTCGGAGAGGAAGGAGTCAAGAAGCACAGGTTCTGTATGGTAATGTCCAAGACGGAAGAATACAAAGAGTTGATTGGAGTATAAACGAGTATAGGGATTGCTGTTGCGTTTTCGGAGCGAAGAGAGACGCATTACAGGAAATTCTCAGGAGTGCTCATAGCAAAAGCTACTAAAGGAGCTGAAAAGAGCAGGAGACATGCCAAGTGATGATGCATGGTGAAGCTTTGCATCTTCGTTTGTTATTTCGTTCTTTTGGGTCTTTCATTACCACCTATACGAAGGGTGTCTTATTTATAGTGCATGGGAGGGCACGACCGTCGAAAGTCGATTTTTTGTTTCACACTTCTCTTCCAATTGGTGTTAAACGTGTGGACGAAATTAGTCAATTTTTGGTTCTAGATAACGACATGCGTGGAATTTTATACGAATGTGTGCGGTTTGACTTTCTATCATGTTCCAGATAAGTAAAGCATTGATTCATTTGATCGCGAATGGTGTGAAAAGTTTCTCCTATACATTCAGCAACGGGTTTCACCAAAAACGGGAAAAATCTCAACAAATGAATCGATTGGGCGAATGTCGAGGAAAGGGCTCCTTTGTTGATGTTGGATACGAAAGTAGATGGCGTCAATGTAAAGGAATTGAAATGCAGGTTACTTGAATTTTTAGGTTGTGAGAAAGGCGATGGGTGCGAGAATTTAAAGTGTTGGAAGAGTAAATGCGCAGGAAATTAGAGATGAAAGTAAAAGTAGAAGAACCGATGTTTTGATATTTTTCTACGATGACTACAATGTGAGCTTTAATATTCATCCATCAGCGCTTGTAGATAAGCGGTGGTAGATTTTGAATTCATTAATAACTTCTAAGTACTATTGACAGATGTTTATGAGAAGTTACAAATATTAGACACAATAATTCATCAGCAATAATTATCCATAAGAAGTTACAAATCTCAAGATCATTGGCATAACTAGCTAGCAATCCCGTGTTCGTGTCAATGCGCCATCTTTGTCATAGATGGATGTATTCGCAATCATTTATTTTGTTCATTAAAAACACTATTTCAACACTCAGCGAATTTCGCAAGTATTTGTTGTCCATGAGTTTATTGGTGAGTTGTTGATCTCCTTCAAACTATTGACTGGTAAAGGCAAACGTCGATAATGATTGCACTATTTGCTGTTGATGACTTTATTAATGAATTATCAGTTTCCTTCGAGTTGTTGACTATCATGTTCATATACTTCAACCAAATTTTGCCCTTATGATCTGTGCTTGTATGCATCAACAATAGCCATAAGCTTGTCAAATTTTTCGTGTCAAAAAAATGTATCATGCATGGAGGGACTGTCTGATCTAGTGCTCTTGAAAGCTGCTTCAACTATGAAATGTTGCGGCTTTTATAATGGGCACCTACATATGTAGTTATAGCGAGGCACATATCATCTTTCAGAAAGTTGCTATTCAACATAAAGGTGCTGTGGCTTTGAGACTCTTCGTAGCATAACTACGGCTTTTAGCACACGAACTAAAAAGACGCTATATTGATTTTCCTGATCCGTCCAACATACATGAATAGCACCGCTTTTGGAAACTTATTTTTCCACTGAAAAAAACTATAGTTAGCGATATAGTTATACCAAAAAAATTGACATCTACTCCAAATTAATTTCCTTCCCTTAAAGAATTCCAAACCGGTGTCCTTGATCCAAACCTGTCCTTCATTAGCATTTTGTCTAATGTTTCCTTAAAATGTATACATGTCAAGACACATGATAGATGACTACAAGACGGATCTAACATGGAGAACGACAGATCCAACATGGAAAATTTAACATATGCATTTTGACGGAATATTGTGTGACATCCCGAATTTTTCAATTTTATTTCTAGTAAATTGAGACGGGCATTTCATCTGCACGCATATAGTTCATTTCCTTGAGTTGGCCACTCATGTGAAAACCCGATCTATCGAGTGAAGCCGGTAAGAGATCCTAATGCATCGGACTCGAGAATTTGACCGAAACAACCTTTTGACCGGGCTAATCTTGCAAGGGTCATTATGGCACGATTAAAAATCGATTAGAAGGCGGAGATAGGTCGGCTCGACATAGGCATGTGATCGAGTGTGGGTGATTCCACCATATCACACTTTGTTCTTGTCGGGGCCGGCACTGGGACCGACTTTTCGTCGATTGGGTCTCTGTGTTCGTATTTGAAACCTTGAGATTTTCACGACAACCGAGGGTCGCCAATGTGTCAAAGATGTACATTGTGGCTTGAGATTTATCAACCACAAGTCAAATGCATAAAAATTTCTAAAAGCTAACCGGTAGGTCAGGACGCGCTAATATCGTGCCAGAATGAAATTAATCGTGAAATTGTGACTGAATTAAGAAATTGGAAGTCCTGGGGTGTCACATACCTTATGAGGATCGTGTATTAATTTTATGGATTTTAATTGGGCTCAATTTGGACAAGAATTAATTGGATTTGAGAAATTTAAGGTACCAGATTTTAGGCCCTAGTGGAAAATGAAATTGGACCCATTGGACTAAGATTTTGGAGGGTTTGAACTTAGTGGGGTATGACATCACATGTGATGTCATGGTGGGCTTTTTGGATTAAAGAAAAGAAAAAAGAAAAGAAAATGCCCTCCCCCTTCTCTCTCCTCCCTCTTTCTTCTTATTCTTCTTCCCCTGTAGGTTTCTTCCTCCATTTATCTGCATTTTGAGCTTCAAAACCAGCAACCAAGAGAAGCTTGGAAGGGGACCGATCGCCGCCGGATCGCCGCCGCCGCCGCCGGACCGCCGTCGCCGCTCGTTGCCGCGCGCCCGCACCCGCGCCGCGACGCCGTGCCCGCGTGCCACGCCATCCCAGCCCCTTCGCCGCCCCTTCGCCGCCATCCGTCGCCGCCAGCTCGCCGCCACCGCTCCCCCGCCGTCCCGCGCCGAGCCACCCCCCTTCTTCCCCTTCGTTCGGCCTTAGACAAAGGCTGAAAATTCCAGCCAAGATCTGGAATTTCGAGCCCCTCTTTGGCCGGCTTCCCGACCCAGTTGCTCGGCCCGCCTTGAGGAAAGTCGATCCTCGCGTCGGCCCCATCGTTTCGCGTGCTCGGCTCGCTAATCCGGTGAGTTTAACTTACTAAACCTTGATTAGAGGGTTAATGATACCCTAAGTGTGCTTAGCCTAGGTTAATTAGCTTTAGGTGGTTAGTTTAGTTTATTTAATGGTGATTTGGATTAAGGGATTTAATTAGTGTTAAGTGTGTTTAGTTTAAAGTTAAGTGGATTTATTTAATATAAGCTTTGATGTGACTTAAATGGTTTTACTTTTGATTTATTTTATTGTTTCGAAATTCTGGAAAAAAATTAATAATTTACTATTTTCCGAAATTCATTAAAATTAAAATATTATTTAAAAAAAAACTCAAAAATTATTTTTGACCCCAATTGCTTAGAATTTTGTGCCGATCATCGCTGTGCTCTCAGAATTTGAATTTGATGAACGGATGTGGCAAAATTGAGTGTTGACTATTATTATTATTTTATTTTATTTTTAAAAAAAACTCGAAAAATTATTTTTGACCCCAATTGCTTAGAATTTCATGCCGATCGTCGCTGTGCTCTTAGAATTTGAATTTGATGAACGGATGTGGCAAAATTGAGTGTTGACTATTATTCTTATTTAATTAAAAAAACTCGAAAAATTATTTTTGACCCAAATTGCTTAGAATTTTGTGCTTCGATCATTGCTATGCATTTAGAATTTGAATTTGATGAATGGATGTGACAAATTGAGTGTTGATTGTGATGAATAGGGTTTTTAGCTATAAAAACCCAAGTGTTGGAATTTGATGTAGAAATTTGATTGTTAAGGTTTACTATTGAAATTGGAGTATGTGAATGAATTGTGGAAGGTCCGGAAGTCAGTAATGATTTGTTGTGTGCTAGTTGGTAGACTCGGTCGCAGTAGTGGCTAGGCCAACTGGACTTGTTCTCCTCGTGAATTGCCATCAATGAGTGACGTGGCTCGGGTCGCAGTAGAGGCTAGGCCAACTGGACCCATGCTCCTTCGGGAATGCCGTCGACGTAGTGACGAAGCCGCGCTCCATGGGGAGGAGGCGATGCCTGACATGAGTGTCAGTAGATAGCTGAATTTGCGAGTAGGCTATGCCCTTGTGTGGCAGTAAATAATTGGAATGTGTGCTGAGTGTGATTGTGATTTGTTTGAAAGTGATGTCGTTCCAATTATTTAAATTCTTATCATTTCCTAAGATTGTGTGATATAAATTGTGCTAACCTGCAGGGAGGAATCGAGACGAGGTAAGTCGTCTGCGTGAGGGGCTAGACCACCCTGGGTGTATTTGCTTTCTAATAGGGGTTTAGGGGGTTGAACTTGCTGAGACGATGTCTCACCCTGTTGTGGGCCAAAATTTTTCAGGACCGTAGATGGAGGAATCATTGCCTCTGGAGACTATCCAGACTGAAGTGGGATCGAAGAGCGTGTCCGATTAGTAGTCCTGGGACCGTTTATCCTTTTTGGTGGACTGATCCCTTTTTGTGAACTTGCCCATTTTTGGTATTTATGTAAACCTTGGGAGGTTATAATTTTATGAAAGTATGTTTGGTTGTGATTGTAATTATTTCATGTTTTCCTATCTCGTCAGTTTTTGTCAGGGGTTAATTAACACGTTCCGCATGCGCATAATGAATTAATTGGGTCGGCGACACTACCTGGGAATGTCGCAATTGTATGACTAAGGTGGGATGTTCACGTGTCTCGGGGTTCGGGGCGTGACATCCCCGTTTAAGTGGTATCAGAGCATGGTTTGTGTATGGAGTGATAAGGTGCGAGTGAGTCATGGGATAGTTGGTAGGAAAGACTTTTAATATTGCTTGGTGCATGTGAATGATAGCCGCTTGTTAACTTGTTGGTGAGGTCACTCGAGATTCTAATGTGATATTGGAATTTGCAAACAGGTATGTATATTGAGCTTGTAGCATGAGTGACCGAGAACCGAGAGCTGCTAGGAAGCAAGCAGCAGGCCCCATGTTTCGGCGTGGGCCATCGATGAGAATCGGTGCCCGTGGTGCCATTGGGAGAGCACCGGCTGAGGCCAGCGCGAGTGGTGCAGCATCGCCTTCAGTCGATGCCGGGGTAGAAACCCCCGAGGATCCGAGGTTTGCTGGGATCATGAGGATGTAGGAGATGATGGGTGACAGGATAGATCAGCAGGCCGCCGCTTCAACCGCCGCTACTGCTGCCGCTGTTAATGCCGCCAACGCCGCCAATGCAGCTGCTGCTGCCGCAGCCGCCGCCACCCCTGCCGCACCAGTTGATGAGCCTGAGGTAGCACCTGATGAAGTTCCACTTGGGAACGTGGCCACTGGGAGGCCTATGCATAAGCTGGTGGAGCAGTTCCTGAAGTTGGATCCGCCGACATTCACGGGAGTGGGGGACCCCGAAGCTGCAGCACTATGGGTTCAAGAGTTGGAGAATGCCTTTGACTTACTAATGTGCACCGAGACAGAGAAGGTTGTTCTGGTAGCCTATCAGTTGAAGGGGATTGCTGGTACTTGGTGGAAGACTACCAAAGGGATAGCGTTCTCTGGAGGCGTGGTTCCGGAGTGGAACGCCTTTCTAGAGGTCTTTTACGAGAAGTACTTTTCTAAGTGTGCCAGGGAGGTGAAGATGGTGGAGTTCCAGCGCCTTCGCCAAGGTACCATGACGATTGATCAGTATGAAGCGAAGTTCGCTGAGTTGTCACAGTATGCCCCTGATTTAGTTCAGAGACTAGCAGATCGAGCTCGAAGGTTTAGAGATGGGCTCCGACATGAGATAAAGGACTCGGTGGTGCCATTAGATCTGAGGGAGTACAATGCCATTTATAGGTGGGCCCAACTGATTGAGAAGAACCAGAATGAGAGAGCCGCCACATCTGGGTCGCGGTTTAATTCGAACAGGGAAGGTAATCGGCTAGGGAAGAGGCCGATGTTTGGAGGAAGATACCCTGTTCCACCCAACAGGCAGGGTGGGATAAGAAAGCCAGCGCCGAGACCAAATGGCGTGTGTCGTCTATGCGGAAGACGACATGGTACAGGCCCGTGCCCTCCTAGGACGGGTGCTTGTTATGAGTGTGGCCAGCAGGGTCACAGCACGAGGTTTTGTCCCCGGGAGACCGATGGGACAAAGATCGGTGCCCCGTCGCCACCATCGGGTCGAACGAGGAGCCACGCCGCGAGATGATGCCACGGGGTGGATTGACCCGACCTCCCGGCTCGAGGAACGGCGTATGCTATCACCAGAGGACAGGCGGAGAATGCGCCTAATGTGATCATAGGTACGGTCTTGCTGAATGACCAACCTGCTTATGCTTTATTTGATCCTGGAGCTACCCATTCGTTTATAGCTGAAAGATATGTTAAGTTAGTAGAATTAATTCATGAGTTGTTGGGGTCAGTGATTAGCATATCTACGCCGTTGAAAAATAAAGTGTTAGCTTCAGTAGGTTGTCTTGGTTGCAAGTTAGTGATTGGTGAGCGAGAGGGGAGGATAGACTTGATAGTCCTGGCCATGTATGATTTTGATGTGATAATTGGCATGGATTGGCTCACCAAGCAACGAGCTAAGTTAGACTGTTATCGCAAGGCGATTCAGTTTAACCCGTTAGGGGGTGAGAGCTTTGAATTTATTGGGAGTCGAGGAGGACCATCGATTTCCTTAATTTCATCGCTCGGCGACCCGTTTGCTAAACGGGGTTGCCAAGGTTACCCAGCGGCGCCGTGGATACGACAAAGGATGAATTGAAGATAGAAGATATCGCAGTGGTGCAAGAGTTTCCAGACATGTTCCCGAAAGAATTGTCAGGTTTGCCACCAGAAAGGGAGGTAGAGTTTCTGATTGAGTTAGCTCCCGAGACCGAGCCGATCTCCAAAGCTCCTTACCGGATGGCCTTGTCGAACTTAAAGAACTGAAGGTGCGGATGCGGGGAGTTGCTGGATAAGGGATTCATTCGTCCTAGTGCATCACCGTGGGGAGCACCGGTTACGTTCGTGAAGAAGAAGGATGGTTCATTGCGCCTATGCATAAATTATCGACAACTCAATCAGGTGACAATCAAGAACAAGTATCCGTTGCCGAGGATCGATGATTTGTTTGATCAGCTTCAAGGAGCGTCAATATTTTCTAAGATCGACTTGATGACAGGGTATCATCAGTTAAGGATCAGAAATGAAGATATACCGAAGTCGGCGTTTCGCACTCGATACGGTCACTATGAGTTCACTGTGATGCCGTTTGGGTTGACGAACGCCCAGCTACTTTCATGGACCCGATGAACCGTGTGTTCGGGAATACTTGGATCGGTTGTAATTGTTTTCATCGACGACATCCTAGTATACTCGAAGAGCACCGAGGATCATGAAAGGCACTTAAGGGTGGTACTTCAGACTTTGAGATATCATGAGTTGTACGCCAAATTTAGCAAGTGCGAGTTTTGGCTAACTCGTGTGGCTTTCCTAGGTCATGTCATATCCAAGGAAGGAATCTCAGTGGATCCAGCCAAGATTGAAGCAGTAATTAACTGGCCGAGACCGACTACAGTGACAAAGATCAGAAGCTTTCTGGGTTTAGCAGGGTATTACAAATGGTTTGTAGAGGGGTTTTCATTATTGGCATCACCGTTGACAAAACTGCTGAAGAAGGAAGAGAACTTTGTGCGGTCAGATAAGTGCGAGAGTAACTTCCAAGAGCTTAAACAGAGGCTGACTACCACACCTGTGCTTACTATTCCATCTGGTCCAGGAGGATTCGAGATCTACAATGATGCGTCATTTAGAGGACTGGGTTGCGTGTTGATGCAGCATGGCAAGGTTGTTGCATATGCGTCCCGTCAGTTAAGAACTCATGAGTTGAATTATCCGACGCATGACTTAGAACTCGCAGCAATCATCTTTGCCTTGAAGATTTGGAGGCATTATCTGTGTGGAGAAAGATTCCAGATCTTCACTGACCATCAGAGTCTCAAGTACCTGTTCTCTCAGAAGGAGTTGAATATGAGACAGCGCCGATGGATGGAGCTTTTGAAGGACTATGACTGTGAGATTTTGTATCACCCTGGAAAGGCGAACAAGGTCGCCGATGCACTTAGTAGGAAGTCTTCAGTTGCACAGTTGGTACTTAAGGAGTGGAGTCTACTTGAGAGAGCACGAGATTCGGGCTTCAAATTTGAGGTAGGCCACCTTTCAAACGTTATGGCCACCCTCAGAATTGAGCCGAAGTGCAGTCGAATCGGGACGCTTCGGCGACGGATCCGGATGTCCGAAAAATCCTACAGGAAGATACAGAGAAAAGGAAAGCTGACTTTTAGATTTCTGAAGATGGAACATTAAGGTTTCGAGGACGATTGGTTGTACCTGATGATGTGGAGCTTAGGGAGGAGATCTTATCAGAAGCGCGTCATAGCAGTTACAGCATTCATCCTGGTAGCACCAAGATGTATTAGAATCTGCGTCAACATTATTGGTGGTCAGGGATGAAGGCGGACATCGCCAAGCATGTGGCCAAGTGTTTGACATGTCAACAAGTCAAAGCTCAGCATTGTAAATCAGGAGGACTTCTGCAACCTCTTGAGATTCCTGAGTGGAAATGGGAGCACATCACAATGGACTTTGTGACCGGTTTACCGAGGAGTCAGAGAGGAAATGACTCGATTTGGGTAGTGGTCGACAGGTTGACAAAGTCGGCTCACTTCATTGCAGTACGAAAGGACTTGAGTTTGGATAGACATGCAGACTTGTATGTGCGCCACATAGTTCGTATGCATGGAATGCCGGTTACAATTACTTCAGACAGAGACCTGAGGTTCACCACCGCCTTTTGGAAGAGCTTGCAAAGTGCCTTAGGTACTAAGTTGCAGTACAGCACAACCTATCATCCTCAAACAGATGGCCAGTCTGAGAGGACTATTCAAACCCTCGAAGACATGCTGCAGGCTTGTGTTTTGCACTTCAAATGAAGCTGGGAAGAATAGCTTCATCTGGTCGAGTTTGCCTACAACAACAGTTACCAGCAGAGTATTCAGATGGCTCCTTTTGAAGCGTTGTATGGCAGAGCGTGCAGGACACCAGTGTGTTGGGATGAAGTCGGGGAAAGAAAGATCACAGGCCCAGAGTTGGTTCAGCAGTCAGTAAAGGCGATTGCAGTTATAAGAAACAGGTTAAAGACCGCTCAGAGCCGTCAGAAGAGCTATGCAGATAAGCGTCGGAGGCCATTGGAGTTCCAAGTTGGTGACCACGTTTTCCTGATGGTGTCACCAATGAGAGGTACTTCCGCTTTGGCGAAAGGGGAAGGCGAGTCCGAGGCACGTAGGTCCCTTTGAGATTTTGAAAAGAATAGGGACTTTGGCATATCGTCTTGCACTACCTCCGAGGTTGGCACAAGTGCATGACGTCTTTCACGTGTCGATGTTGAGGAAGTATGAGCCTGATCCGACACACATTCTAAACTTCGAAGAAATAGACGTGGATGACAGGGTGTCATACGTTGAAAGCCCGGTTCAGATAGTGGATCGCAAGGAGCATGTCCTGCGCACCAAGACCATCCCGTTGGTCAAAGTGATCTGGCAACACCACGGCATTAAAGGAGCAACTTGGGAGACCGAAGAGTCGATAAGACAATTGTACCCCCACCTTTTTGCTTAAAGTGTTGTAATGGTTTAAATTTTGAGGACGGAATTTTTATAAGAAGGGAAGAGTTGTGACATCCCGAATTTTTCAATTTTATTTCTAGTAAATTGAGACGGGCATTTCATCTGCACGCATATAGTTCATTTCCTTGAGTTGGCCACTCATGTGAAAACCGATCTATCGGTGAAGCCGGTAAGAGATCCTAATGTATCAGACTCGAGAATTTGACCAGGAAACGACCTTTCGACCGGGCTAATCTGCAAGGGTCATTATGGCACAGTTAAAAATCGATTAGAAGGCGGAGATAGGTCGGCTCGACATAGGCATGTGATCGAGTGTGGGTGATTCCACCATATCACACTGTTCTTGTCAGTCGGCATTGGACCGACTTTTCTGTCGATTGGATCCCCTGTGTTCGTATTTGAAACCTTGAGATTTTCACGACAACCGAGGGTCGCCAATGTGTCAAAGATGTACATTGTGGCTTGAGATTTATCAACCACAAGTCGAATGCATAAAAATTTCTAAAAGCTAACCGGTAGGTCAAGACGCGCTAATATCGTGCCAGAATGAAATTAATCGTGAAATTGTGACTGAATTAAGAAATTGGAAGTCTTGGGGTGTCACATACCTTATGAGGATCATGTATTAATTTTATGGATTTTAATTGGACTCAATTGGACGAGAATTGATTGGATTTGAGAAATTTAAGGTACGAGATTTTAGGCCCCGGCGGAAAATGAAATTGGACCCATTGGACTAAGATTGTGGAGGGTTTGAACTTAGTGGGGTATGACATCACATGTGATGTCATGGTGGGCTTTTTGTGGATTAAAGAAAAGAAAAAGAAAAGAAAATGCCCTCCCCCTTCTCTCTCCTCCCTATTTCTTCTTCTTCTTCTTCCCCGTAGGTTTCTTCCTCCATTTTTCTACATTTTGAACTTCAAAACCAGCAACCAAGAGAAGCTTGGAAGGGGACCAGCCGCCGGATCGCCACCCGCCGCCGCCGCCGGACCGCCGTCGCCGCCGCCGCGCGCCGTCGCGCCATGGCCGCCGCCGCGATGCCCGCGCCCGCAGGCCACGCCGTCCAGCCCCTTCGCTGCCCCTTCGCTACCGTCCATCGTCGCCAGCTCGTCGCCGCCGCTCCCCGCCGTCCCGCGCCGAGCCACCCCCTTCTTCCCCTTCGTTCGGCCTTGGACGAAGGCTGAAAATTCCAGCCAAGATCTGGAATTTCGGGCCCCTCTTTGGCCGTCTTCCCGGCCCCGGTTGCTCGGCCCGCCTTGAGGAAAGTCGATCCTCGCGTCGGCCCGATCGTTTTTCGCGTGCTTGGCTCGCTAATCCGGTGAGTTTAACTCACTAAACCTTGATTAGAGGGTTAATGATACCCTAAGTGTGCTTAGCCTAGGTTAATTAGGTTTAGGTGGTTAGTTTAATTTATTTAATGGTGATTTGGATTAAGGGATTTAATTAGTGTTAAGTGTGTTTAGTTTAAAGTTAAGTGGATTTATTTAATATAAGCTTTGATGTGACTTAAATGGTTTTACTTTTGATTTATTTTATTGTTTCAAATTCTGGAAAAAAATTAATAATTTACTATTTTCCGAAATTCATTAAAATATTATTTAAAAAAAAAAACTAGAAAAATTATTTTTGACCCTAATTGCTTATAATTTTGTGCCGATCGTTGTTGTGCTCTCAAAATTTGAATTTGTTGAACGGATGTTGCAAAATTGAGTGTTGACTATTATTGTTATTTAATTTAATTTAAAAAAAAACTCGAAAAATTACTTTTGACCCCAATTGCTTAGAATTTCGTGCCGATCGTCGCTGTGCTCTTAGAATTTGAATTTGATGAACGGATGTGGCAAAATTGAGTGTTGACTATTATTTTTATTTAATTAAAAAAAAAAACTCGAAAATTATTTTTGACCCCAATTGCTTAGAATTTCGTGATGATCGCTGCTGTGCATTTAGAATTTGAATTTGATGAATGGAGTTGACAAATTGAGTGTTGATTGTGATAAATAGGGTTTTTAGCTATAAAAACCCAAGTGTTGGAATTTGATGCAGAAATTTGATTGTTAAGGTTTACTATTGAAATTGGAGTATGTGAATGAATTGTGGAAGGTCCGGAAGTCAGTAATGATTTGTCGTGTGCTGGTTGGTAGACTCGGTCGCAGTAGTGGCTAGGCCAACTGGACCTATTCTCCTCGTGGTGCCGTCGGTGAGTGACGTGGCTCGGGTCGCAGAGGCTAGGCCAACTGGACCCATGCTCCTTCGGGAATGCCGTCGACGTAGTGACAAAGCCGCGCTCCATGGGGGAGGCGATGCTTGACATGAGTGTCAGTAGATAGCTGAATTTGCGAGTAGGCTATGCCCTTGTGTGGGATTGAATAATTGGAATGTGTGCTGAGTGCGATTGTGATTTGTTTGAAAGGTATGCCGTTCCAATTATTTAAATTCTTATCATTTCCTAAGATTGTGTGATATAAATTGTGCTAACCTGCATGGAGGAATCGAAACGAGGTAAGTCGTCTACGTGAGGGGCTAGACCACCCTGGGTGTATTTGCTTTCTAATAGGAGTTTCGGGGGTTGAACTTGCTGAGACGATGTCTCACCCCGTTGTGGGCCAAAATATTTCAGGACCGTAGATGGAGGAATCATTGCCTCTGGAGACTGTCCAGACTGAAGTGGGATCGAAGAGCATGTCCGATTAGTAGTCCTGGGACCGTTTATCCTTTTTGGTGGACTGATCCCTTTTTGTGAACTTGCCCCTTTTTTGGTATATATGTAAACCTTGGGAGGTTATAATTTTATGAAAGTATGTTTGGTTGTGATTGTAATTATTTCCTGCTTTCCTATCTCGTGAGTTTTTGTCAAGGGTTAATTAACACATTTTGCATGCGCATAATGAATTAATTGGGTCGGCGACACTACCTGGGAATGTCGCATTTGTATGACCAAGGTGGGATGTTCACGTGTCTCAGGGTTCGGGGCGTGCCATATTGAACGGAATACAAACGGAGAGTAGATTTAGGCTAGGGGTACTAGATTGAGATTTTTTGTAATAAGAAAATTAATTGGGAATAAATGTGTTATATGGGTACAATTTGTGATTTTTAATGGTGTTAAACCTTTAAAATATGATTGACATGATCTAGGAGCTTATATCACAATATACGGTGACCTATCATGTCTCATAATTATCTTCTTTATGTATATATTTTCACCAAATAGCCTAGCTACATCTGAAATGAATCACGTATCACTACAAAGATTATTTTTGATGTCGTGAGAAAATTATTTAAACCTTTTCGGAAAATTATGCTAGTGGTCCATCTGCAATAGGAATGTAAACCAAAGAAAACGTCCAAGCTGGTTCGAGAATGTCTTTAAGACATATTTCCATTGCAAAAGCCACATGATTCAGTTGTATTAGTCATCTATCGGAATACATTTCTCTCTTCTTGTTCAAAATTTGCATCTGCCTCAGAAAATAATCTGTCGACCAACTTATGGGAATGTTCAACAATTAGACAATTTCAATCTTGCCAAGTTGTATTGACCAAACAAAGAAAATTTTGCCAAGTTTTCTCTGTTATGAAGATATTATTCGATAAATTACTTTCTAGAACCATGTTATCCAGCGTCTTGGGCTATGTGGAGCCAAGGCCAGCCTCGATAGACCCATATCTAAGCGCCTGTGACTTGGACACCATAGCCACGTACCCAAGCATGGTCGTCGGAGATCCAGCCTCGACAAATCCGAGCACTAGCACTAGGGTCTTGAGCCTGACTTCAATGAACTCAAGGAGGTCTTAATGACTTGGGCACAAGAGCAGGTACCGGGACATAGTCACTAGGGACTCGAGTAGGCATTGGGGCTAAGCTCGAGTATCTATGACTTGGACACATGAGCCATGTATCGTGGCTTGGCCATCGAACACCTCGGCATAGGCACTAGTGTTTGAACTTGGCCTTTGTGGCTCCAAGCTAGGTGCGGGCGTGCATGAGCTGGACATGGACACCTTTTGAAAAATCAAGAAATAAATAATAAATGAAGTAAAAATTTCAAATAAGAGCCCGAAGTGTCTTCATTTTCTAAAATGAGAGATCGAAATGAACCTTGGGTCAAATAAAGGCCTAAAGTGACCATAGTTGTTTCAAAGAAGAGTCTAAAGTAATTATAGTCGTTTCAAATAAGGACCTAACATCGCCAGTCGCCAGTCGACTAAATATTCCAACCAATCAAAGGGTGTTTATGGCCAAATATAATTTTAATTTTAAATTATTTTATTTTTTTCTTTTATCTTTTCTGTTTTTTTTTTTTTTTCCAGCGAGGGCCAATGGCTACAAGCAAGGCCCAACGACCACAAGAAAGGGCCAACGAGGGCTTGGCAACCCTCATCGATTGCTGCTAAGGGTCGGCAAGGGCTTGCAATCATGAGTGAGGCCACTCTTGCCAGATCTGGCGTGGGTCGGCCTTGCCTATGGCCAGTGTGGGCAGCCTCGCCCAAGGCAAGCCATCCCTCACCGATCACTAGCAAGGTGATCCTCGCCCAAATTGGGCAAGGGCCGACCTCACCAATGGTTGCAAGGGCGACCTCTCCCAGGGTAAGGCCGTCTCTCGTCTATGGCCAGCGAGAGCGACCCCTACCCAAACCTCTCTAGGAATCATTGATGGTTGGCGGCCGAGGACCACCGACAAAGAAGGAAGAAAAACCATAAAAAGAATAAAAAAGGAAAAAAACAAATAAAAAGGTAAATGACAAAAATTCCCTTATCAAGTGGAAAGTTGAGCTTTTATTTGAAACAAACGTAACTACTTTATACTCTTATTTAAAACAAAATCCACTTCATGCCTTTATTTTAGACAATGATGGCACTTCAGGTTTTATTTGAAATAAAGTTTACTTCATGCTATAATTTGAGGAAATGAAGGCACTTTAGGTTCTTATTTGGAATTTTTTCATAAATGAATGAACAAATTAATTACAAATAAATAAGAAAAAATTATAAAAGAGAAGAAGAAGAAGAAAAGTAATAAACAAAACCCAAACGCATCAAGTTCAGCCCATATTTTAAGAAAAGTAATAAACAAAACCCAAACGCATTAGGTTCAACCCATAGTTTAAGTCTAATCCGCTCATCACTTGAGCCCATAATGTCCACAGATCAAGCCTATTTTCTTCAGTAGCCCATTCGCCCATCAATTGGGCCTGGGAGCTTCAGTGCATGCGTGAGCCTGTCCAAGACCCAGACCGGCCTCTGAATATCTCTGTCGAGTGATTCCGATTACATTGTTACCGAGCGTCATCATCACAAAATCCTCAAGAGTCCTTCATTGATCTTCGTTCATCAACAATTTAGTGAATTCATGCAATCAACAAAGCAAATAGTTTTCTACATGCATAAATGATATTAAAAAGTCTAACAAAAAAATTTAAGTTGTTAGATAAAATGATATTATATGAATATATAGAGCATGTACGATCCATCGGTCCATGGAATTTTGGCCACAGCACATATAATTTGACAAATGGAGGTGGACACACATTCACAAAAGGGATAGCCTTGGCTCCAATATCATGATAAAAAATCTAATCCAAAATCTTAAGTTGTTAGGTGGATGGAAACTACATGAATATATTGAGCATTAAGACCCGTTGTTAAATATTGCTCCCAGACAAGATTGGCCGATTCAACAAGGTTCGCAAAGGCAACATGGTGGTAGTAGGAGCTTGAGAAGCTTGCAAGAGGTTTGAGGGGCAGTAGCAAAATTCTCGTGTCATCCTCTGATCCTCGGTTGCGACTTGGCACATGGCATTACAATGATCTCATCATCATGCCGACACTCAATCGTTGGATTTCCTTTGTTGATGCATGTTCGTCATCATTTGTTCTAATTGAGAAGTCTAAATCTCTTCTTCGATCATAGAGGTTGTACCTTTGTCCTGCGGTTGCTCTGTTCTTATGTCCTCAATGTTGTAATCATACGTTTGACGAAAAGCCAAATAGAGATCCGACATGTTTTCAATTCGGTATTAGCCGTTCTAGCTTAGATTTCACCTCTGTCGCTTCCGATATTATCAGCTCGGCGTTTTTTATCCCTCGGCAGTGGCGAGGGCATAGGGAAGAGGCGCTACAAGTTCTCTCTTATCTCTCTGAATTTCCATTGTTCCAATTTTTTCAATCCTAAATCTGTATGTGTGGTCGACCAAAGCATGCTCTCTTTGATTGGATGTGACCGGCCACCAGAGCCGTATCATAGGCCGAGATTAAGGCCCCTTCAAGTGGACTGGACCTGAAGCCATTAAATGGCTTTAACTTCTCAATTTTCACAACTAAATTGACCCTATTCCCATTTTAAGATGTGGCCCGATTCCATTGGCATCAACAAATCTAATGAATTCATGATTCAAGAGCCTCATTTCTTTTATTTTTCAAGATATATATCTTCATTGACAAATATATATATATATATATATATATATATATAAATCTTCTTCTTTTTATAATGAACCTGAAATGCCCATGTCCCTAGTTGCAATGAAACGTAGCAAGGAATGTAAATGCTAAATAATAGTGTCAGGTCAACTTATATCATGATCGACAAATTAGATCCCTAACTTACATGAAATTTAATAGAGAAACATAGGTGTGAATTTATGTGTTGACGGCAATCTAAAATCCCGGATTGCATTTTAGGAAGCCAATTGAGAAGGTGTTGAGGAAGCTGAGGTCGTGTATGAGTGGTAAAGGGTAGTAAGCCAACTCGATTATGCTCATTTCATGGTAAGCCTTTAATGCGTGCAATGGAAGCCTTAAGCTTATAGTATACCCCACCCAATTGGAGTCGAACATCACAAGTATTGGGCATGTTTATGCTCTTGTGCTGCGATTAACCTTTTCATTCGTGTTGCTTATTGCAACACTTTAATTTCTTTCCTTCTATTTATGGACCCATGACTTAAAATTATTATATTACCCATGTATTTTTATTGGGCAAAATCGAGTGTTACAACTGTTCCCAAAAAAAGAAAAAAAGAAAAATTGAATTGGACCTCCTTATTAGGCGAGGCTCATTTTAATATTGCAATCGGCCTCAACATTTGGTCCGTTTATTCAGAGGGAATTTTCCATGAGACTCATCCGATAAGACATGAGACCCATTTTTTTTCCAAAACAAAAGTGAAGAATGCATTCGGCCTATCTATTAATTTTAATGATTGTTCTGCTTTAAAAGTCCATTAGGCCTTTTCATGCAAAACTCTTGGAAATGCATTCTTTTTTTTTTTCTTTTTTTCTTTTTTGGTATTTGATATATTCTATTGAATGTCAGGAATTCTGCATGGTAGAATCCCGTAGATCTCGGATTCGGACCAGGTCACAAATTTGATGATCAACGCCTGAAAATCATGACTGCAAAATTGGCATTGAAATGAGGAGCAAAACTGCCTTGGAATATATTTTTGCCCTCCAAGATATGAGTTGATAAAATAGGATCAAGAACACACCTTCGAGAAGCAAAAGGTAATGTCTGTTTCCAACGCCATATGATTATCATGATTGGATGATAAGAAGTATTTTTAAAAATGGTTAATACCATGAAAACTTTCAAATGGGTACACTTATGATAAATTTACCTCAAACTAATTTTTTGACCACAAAAAAAACCCAAAATTGATATAACCGAGACAAATTTACCACAAATAATTTATCGATCACCAAAAATCCCAACTTGATACATTTATAATAAATTTACCCGCTGTTAATTTTCGTTAATTGGAATATCATGAAAAACTACAAACCAATACACTTGTGATAGATGTGGCATAAAACTCCAAACTGGTACATTTGTCAACTGCCACATGTTATTCAATTCAATAATTTGACAATAAAATTTAACGGAAACTAATGAAGGATAAATTTGTCACAAGTCAATTTGGGATTATTTGTTGCTAAAAAATTACTTTTAGGTAAAATTATCACAAGTATACATGACTTTTTATAGTATTAATCTTTTTTTTAAAAATCACCTCTCATGATTGGACTCTAGATGACTAGAAAGGCCTCCTTCATATTGCAAACATAGAATTTGTTGCATTCTTCACATAAATTTCTTCCCTTAAGCACCATCTAAATATATATTAGCTACTATGACCAAACAAAAAGTATACATTTACTACAGGTGGCAAACCTAATTATTAACTCATGTTTGATGGGTCATATAATAAGTGAGTGGGCTAATTTTTTAAAAACAAGTTTAAATGGGTCCAAGAAATACATATGGGTCAAAATGGGTTAGAAACAAATTCATTTGAGACCCCTTTTCATTGTCATTTGAGATCCATTTGAAACCCATTAAAGACTGGCCTTCCTCTTTGTTTGTTTCTAATCCATTTTGACCCCCCCAACAAAAAAAAAAGACCGGTCTTCCTCTCCCTCCTCTTCGTCTTTTTCTACGTCACCTCTTTCATTGCCTTCCCCTCCCTCGGCCCCTCCGGGTGCCGACCGTGCTCATTCCTAGGAACCGAGTATTGCGCCTTTGCGTCCTCTTTGCCGCCGCAGGCCGCTTCCTCTCCATCGCCTACAATTTTGAGAGCATCTTTGAGGGCGACAAGGAGGGCATCGCCACTGCCGCTCCATACTCGTTCCTCCTCGCAAGCCAGGTCATGGAGGTCATGGCGGTTCTCACCGCTGATTGTAAAGAGGAGGGACAAATTTTTTTTTCATTTCTCGGGCTTCAGGTCACAATGCTTTGCACGCGGCACATGCAATAATTGTAGTTTTTGATTGGGGAGGACTAGGTAGGGTTTACTTTTCTGTGATTCCGGGAATTTAAATGTGAAAGCATTTTATTTGATTTTTGAATTTTGAGATATGTTTAGCTGATTTATGGGAGGACAGATATGTAAGTGAACTGATTAGGAGTGCGAGAGCATCAAACGTCACTTGAACAAAGTCTTAGTCCATTCACTTCACCGCTACCTTCACGACGCCATTGATACCCGACGCTGGACCCACCCACGCATGTTTTCTTGTTCATCAGTGCGACGCTCACCCATATCGCTCCATATGCCACACAAAGTCTTAGTCCATGACTTAATTTGAGCACCCCGGGTGTCTCATTGACTCAACAAACTGATCCATGGAATCGCTCATTATTCGGAGATAATATTTTAAGGATCAAATTTGCTAAGAATTGAGTCCTAGTCAGGTCAAATCAGGTATGAGTATAGGTGGCTAAATTTGCATTATATGTAAAAATGGATTAAATTGGTCAATTTGAATCGGATAATTTTCGATCAAACCTGCCTGGGCTTCATATTTCCTACTCACCTAAATATATATATATATATATATATATATATATTATCTCTTCAAATTAATGAGTTGCCTTTATTATAATTCATTATATTTGACTTCCCAAATCTTTTCATAATGTATGCCTTTATATTAAACATCAAAAGAATGCATAATTTTTTCACGGTAGTTATTTGATTTGGGATAAGGGAACTCTTTATATCATTTATTCCTGGGCATCGCACGGTTCATGTCTGGGAATAATTTCATTCTTGTAGGTTGATATTGCACCGAAAAGTTTTCTAATTCAGGCACATCTTATCATCATGCATGGTTCCAACAATTTTCAAAAAGGCCTTTTAAATCAGAATAGCATGAAGTAATAGAAAGGGACTCACCTGGACTAGAGTTGTTGGAAGATTAGTGGCTTGACCAATTATTTTTATTTAATTGACTTGGTCAATTGAAACGTGGCAAGACTACGCATTTTCCACAAAAAAAGAGTGACAGTTAAGTGCTATCTAAGAATGTAGTTGAACGGTTGCGTTTTTAAATTCAAGCATTCATTCGAAGGTAGAAACTTTTTCATTTAAGCCCACTATAAATAGTAATTATTTTCACAATGAAAAAAGTTTGCATAAATTAATATCAAGTAATCTTTATGATGGTTTAATGTCGTTTTGTAATAGTCCAAATAGGGCACACATCATTGGTCTTCCATAGTTCGACATTGCGTACTTTTTCCCTCTCTCTAAGATTGATTACTCCAGATAGACATGAAGAATAATTGGTCAATACTATTTTTCTAGCAATTGGCGAAGAAGCAATAAGATAATAAATTTTCATATTTAAATATGATCTCAATGAGATTATGATAAATCGTTGTAGATTTTGTTGCTTATTCACGTCATATTTTATACCAGGAAAAAGTTATTTACTTCACTCCTACCTTCTTTGAAATTAGGAGGTCAGAATTCCTCCCAAGAAAAGATTTCTATAAAAAAAACATGTGCCATCGTACTCTTATTTCAAAAACAGCAAAAAGCTACAATTAAAGTAGTATTAGTAACTATGAAGTTCATGACTAACGAAAACAATATATTGTATAAAAAAAAATTAATACTTTTTTTGTCCATTTCTTATTCCTTACAATGCATTGTGTCGTCAACAAAATTGAAGAAAGTTATCATAAACTGTACCCAGGCTTATCCTTTTGTTTTTTGTTTTGTTTTTTGGATGTTGGTTTTCCCCCTTCGTGCATCCCATCATGTCATTAACAAATTGAAGGAAGTTTTTACGATATAAATCTGCTATTTTTTAGGAACACTATAACTGAAGGACTCGGTTCATTATTATTATGAGAAGCAAAATATACTTGACATTGATTAAATTATAAAAAAGAAAAAAAAAAAAAAAGAAAGCCATGCCAAGCATGGTTAAGAGCAATGGTTTACCTAACAACTATGAAGCACGGACATGTAGCCCGTGCTTCCGTGTCGTGTCCGACATGTGTCGGAGCGTGTCGGACACGTCAACACACTCAGACACGGTCGGACATGCGGTCAACATATGTCGGATTTTTCGATACATGGTCAACTTTTGCTCGACACGTTTCGACATGCGTGTCCAGAATATGATGGAGGATGGAAGCGACGGCGAGGGAGCAGAGATGAGGCCGCGACAGCGAGAGATGGCCAAAGAAAGAGCATAGACTAAGGCGAGGGTCGCCACTGTGATGCTACGATGGATCCGACGAGGCTGTAGCTGCGAGGGAGAAAGGGCCGAAGGCAAGAGGAAGAGGAGAGGAAGGCGGTCGTGCGGCGAGGAGGAGAGGAGAAGGATCAAGAGGAAGAGGAGAGGAAGGGAGTCGTGCAGAGAGGAAGGGGATTGTGCGGTGAGCGGCGAGGAAGGGGGTCATGTGGCGAGTGGCAAGGAAGGAGAAGGATCGAGAGGAGGAGAAGAGGAAGGGTTGTGCAGCGAGCGGCGAGGAGGAGGAGGTAAAGGAGCTAGGGTTTTTGATAAAAAAGTAAAAAATAATTTAAAAAGGGGACTCTGATGGCCATCACGTATTTTTGGGGGAGGGGAAGTGACGGGGACAACCTGTCTGTCATGTGGTGGGGAGGGAAAGAAAAATAATTTTTTTTTTTGGGGGAGGGGGAGAGATGGACGAGGGAAAGAAGAGAGTGGGGTGGACTCTAGTGGGGATTTTTTTTTAATTGAAAAAATAAATAAATGAGATTAAAAAATAATTTCGAAAAATAAAAATACTGAATTTGAATTAAATTAATCAAAAATAAAAATATTCATTTAATATACAACGTGTCCTAACGTGTCGAAATTCTCTATTTTTAAGAAATGACGTGTCGACGTATCGTGTTGCGTGTCGGTGCTACTTAGCCTAACAATTCATATAGGATCCATTAATCGCTATGTAGATAACTCTTCCCGTTGGTTAGATACCAAATTATTTAACAAAACCAAGAACTTAATGCCCTATTTGTCATGTTACGTATATTATATTAAGTAAATTTTTTTACCCGTTTTACTTCTTAATAACTCTTAATCCTGTTTTTATAATTTAATATACGATATATAAAATTTTAAAACTAAAATTTCAAATAATTTAATATTATTTAACAAATGACCCGCACAAAGCTCAAGCATCGACATGGTCAAATGTTCCATTGATTACAAAGTATCATCTTGTTATTGCGATGAACACATCGAAACTCGACTATTCTTCCTTTTCTTTAAAGATGAAAACGGAGGAATACTTTGCTCGTGCCGGAAAAAGTTGTCAGGATCGACCGCGGTCTTCACATGCACCAACCTGTCGAAATTGTTCTTGAAGTATTTCTTTCCCCAAATGCTGGCTTGCTGATAACTCGTGTCGCCTATGACATTGTTCATTCCTATGTCGAGATCCCTGGAGTTGATGTAGGCCTCTCGAGGCGATTTCGACACGTACTGCGCCATATAACTGTAGAAGCTTCGTATCCAACTCACATGCTTTGGAGCAACCTCGTTGCCTCCGGTTGTCCATTCCGTGGCGTGCAGGATCTTGTACAAAACCCCAGCTCTGTGAGGGAAGGGAATGGCAGATTCAGAAATTTCTGCCATTTTGCCGCCAGAGGGGACCCAAGTCATCATAGGCACACCTTGATCTTCCTCAAAGAACCTCTCCCACATGCCCTCTAAGCCACTCTCAGGGAATGGCTCCTTCACATAATCCGATTTTTTCTTGAAGAAAATTTTGGTGTTGGAGCTCCTGTTGAGCAAGACTTCCAATGGCTCTCCGCTAAAACCCGCGAAGTTGACGACGGACTCGATCCAACTCATCTCGGTGCAGTCCAGTCTCGTGACGTTGAGCTCCGGGAAGCGGCTACTTGTCACCTCGAGGAGCGAGTCGACCCCGCCGAGGTAGATATTGTCGAAAATGGCTAGCATCGTCATCATCCCGTTGGGGCTGGAGTTGTAGCTCTGCAACGTCAGCGTCATGAATATATCGTCGGGGAGCTTGTTCGCGACAAGTTGCCACTGGTGCACGAGTTTCGTCGCATTTTGTTCCAATGTCCTCAGGATCTTGAACACGGTGACGCTTGACGGCACTGGGACTAGCTTGACTTTCCAGGACACTACTACGCAGAAGCTGCCGCCTCCTCCACCTCGGATTGCCCAGAAGAGATCTTCCCCCATTGATTCTCTATCTAAGAGCCGACCCTGGGCGTCGACCAACTGCGCATCAATTACATTATCAGCAGCAAGGCCATATTTGCGCAGCAGCGTACCATAGCCTCCGCCACTGAAGTGCCCCCCAACGCCAACCGTGGGGCAGAGGCCGGCCGGGAAGCCTAGGGTTTTGCTCTTCTCAGTGATCCTATAGTAAAGCTCGCCGATCGTTGCACCCGATTGGACCCACGCAGTTTTGTCCTCTGCATCCACGGAGATTGCTCTGAAATTCGCCATGTCGAGAATGACAAACGGGACTTCGGACAAATACGAAAGGCCTTCATAGTCGTGACCGCCACTTCGGGTCCTCATTTGGAGTCCGTACTGTCGGGAGCAGATGATGGAGGCTTGGACATGGGAGACGTCAAGCGGCGTCACAATGTAATTAGGTTTTGGAGCAGAAGGAGTCAAGAAGCGCAGGTTCTCTATGGTAATGTCCAAGACAGAATAGTACGAAGAGTTGATTGGAGTATAAACAAGTTTAGAGATTGCAGATGCGTTTTCGGAGTGAAGAGAGAGGCATTGCAGGAAATCATCAAGAATACTGGTAGCAAAAGCTACCAAAGGACTTGCCCAGAGAAAGAGAAGTGCAAAGTGATGGTGCAAAGTGAAGTTTGCCATCTTCATTTTGACTCTGCCTTAGAGCATAACCTGTCGACCGTACTTATGGTAATATTCAACATTTGGACAATTTCAATCTTGCCAAATTATTTCTGTGAATATATTATTCGATCGATTGCAATAAAAAATATAAAGCAGAAGATATTCTCTTTAAAATACACTTCTCTCTTCTCGGTCAAAGTTAGCATCCGCCTCAGAAACAAAATCTTGCCAACTTATTTTCTGTGAATTTATTATTCGATTGATTGCAATAAAAATATAAACCAGAAGATAATGTCTTTAAAATACACTTCTCTCTCTGTTTTCGGTCAAAGTTAGCATCCGCCTTGGAACAAAATCTTGCCAAGTTATTTTCTATGAATTTATTATTTGATTGATTGCTATAAAAATATAAACTAGAAGATAATGTCTTTAAAATGCACTTTCTCTCTTATCGGTCAGAGTTAGGGCATGTTTGGTAACCATTCTGTTCCAGATAATCATTTTTTATGAAAAATGATTTTTTTTTTTTTTTTTTGTTCTCGGAAATAATTTCTAAGAAAAAGAATGCATTTAGTAACTTATCAAAATTTTATTCCCAGGATAAAAATACGTTTGGTAAAATCTTAGGTTTTTTTTTTTAATTTCTTTTAATAATCTTGTTATACAGAAACGTCCGGCGAGCCTCGGCCTCGCCAGATCTGGGCAAGGCCAAGCCTTGCCTAGGCAACGAGAGGTCGGCCTCGCTCTGGCCTGGCGAGGCTCGGCCTCGCATCGGTTGAGTATGACGAGCCTTGCGCGGCCACGGCGAACCACAGCGAGGCTCGGGCCGACTGCTGTGGCTCGGCGTCTCTGGGGAACGGTGATGCTCCGGCAAGGTTGTTGGCCCTCGTCTGGCCGGCCATAGCCAAGGCCGGCGTCCGGCCAAAAGGAAGAAGAAGAAGAAGAAGAAGAAGAAGAAAATAAAGAGAATAAGAAAAGAGAAGGAAAAAGAAGAGAGAAAAATTAATTCTAGAAATTGTTCCTGGGAACGAAAAACTACTTTTTTCTACTTCTTATTTCTGTTCCAAATCTATTCCAGGAAAAAAAAAAAAATGGATATTTGTTTTCGGGAACAAAAGTTTTTCCAAACACATTTCTATTCTTTTTTCATTCCCTAGAACAAAAGAACAAAACTTTTTATTCAGGGGAACAGAAATAGATTTTACCAAACAGCCCTTAGCATCCACCTTGGAGCAATAAAAATATAAACTAGAAGATAACGTCTTTAAAATACACTTCTCTCTTCTCAATCAAAGTTAGCATCCGCCTTGGAACAAAATATTGCCATGTTAACTCTTGTGAATTTAACCACTGGGGGTCCGCCCCAGTGGCCACCCTTCCATCTTGGAAGGGGGAGGTTGGGGGTTCAAATCCCCACATTCTCAGGGGGGATTGGGGGTGGGGAAGATTTCATTTCAGGAGTGGGTTTCAACTCCCACGCCCGCACGGAGCGGGGGCAAAAGTCCGAGTGAGTGTTAGAGTAGGATTAGCGTAGGGCCGACAAAAAAAAAAAAAACTCTTGTGAATTTACTTGACCAAA
This sequence comes from Eucalyptus cloeziana, assembly GCA_014182715.1. NCBI lineage: Eukaryota > Viridiplantae > Streptophyta > Magnoliopsida > Myrtales > Myrtaceae > Eucalyptus > Eucalyptus cloeziana. The sequence continues at coordinate 18,435,373 of CM024637.1, forward strand.
AAAAAAAAAAACTCTTGTGAATTTATTATTCGAATGATTGCTTTGGTGAATCACATTATCCACGGACACGAATTACATGTGCACCCTATTCTCTCTCTTTTTTTTTTTTTTCCTCAATTTTTTTTTTTTTTTTTTTTTGTATACAATATGGAGAAGTGTCGAAGTGAGACATGATATCTTGATGGGCCAATCCATGGGCCAGTTCCTCTTGGTCAGGCCTATGGCCAATCCAAAGTCTTGAATCACAAGTCATGGTCAATTTGAAATTGAACCCTATTGAATACATTCGATTCATGGACGGTTATCGGTTGTCATGTAATCATGTGGGATCAACCGATTCATTCCAACTCATGGTTGTCTTGGATCAACTCATGATCGTCCACAGCCGATACATGACTAGGCGGAATCACCCATGACTAGTGCATCGACCGAGCAGAATCAAGCCATGATCATCTGCCTATCTGTGATGGTACATGATCATCTCACAACCAATGCTTTTGGTCGAATAACCTTTCTAAGGTTGAATACTCTATAACTTGGCCTTGGATTGCCGATCCCTGAACAATCACTTGACTTGTGACCGGCTCTCGGGTTGGCTCACAGCCAAGTCTCATCATTGGCGTACTGGGCTTTTGGCCTACTAGTCGGGCCAAAATAAGGATAGAAATCGAGGATGTTATAATCTATATCTCTAATAGGCCAAATGGAGCTCTATTTCAAGGGAGGAGGAATGGCACTTGCTTTGTCTGTAATAAACAAGGCTACCTTTTCCCCCGAATACCTTTCATTTTGTTACATTATGGGCTTAATGTCATAATAGGAATTATTGAAAGTTGTCCACCAACCCAATCTAATGATATTTCGAGCTTTGACCAATCAGATTATGCAACCAATTGAGGCATTGTTCTTATTCCTAGCTTGAAGTACTTGCGAATTGTGGCGCTGGAAGGTGATGATATAGCATCTAGAAAGTTATATTAAGATAGTAAAATTATCTAGTTTTTGAATCAGGTACATTTGAACCGTAAAAAATTTAATCTGCAAGCCAAATTAAGATAGTGACTAATACATAGCTTGTCGTAGTGGCAATTTTGTTCATTCTGTTAACATATAAATGATCTTTCCATTTAAAGACTACGCATGATGAAATAGAATTTTTATATGTATGATGTTTTTGATAAAAAAAAATTCTTTTTTCCTGGTGGAAACTTAACTAGCTCAAGAGTTTAAACCAATCAAAAAAGTGAGAAAGATAAATGAGGCATTCAAAACTTTTATTACCATATGCATAGGTGATAAAAAAAGAATTTACAGATAGAGCTAAAATTATAACCTAAGTGCAATTTCATTATTAACATTTATGTTGATTTTGCTGACGAACATACACTTCCTCTACAAGATCGATTGGATAAGAACATGAATATTAATAAAATGTATCTTTTAGGAAAATAAAAATAATTTCAAGCGACGAAGAATATTTCATATTCAATTTTTTTGATTTAGCCATTCAACTTTTTTCGCGAAGGAAACAAAGGGAGCATTAAGAGGTGTCTCCTCCGTTCCATTTCCCTCTCTCCAACCTCCGTACGAGACGCGGACAAATGCCCTTCGGTGTCGCGCACCGTCTCAGTTCTTGCCCCGGATTGCTCGTCAGCATCAAGCCCGATGGATCTTTCGGTTCATCCGCAGCTCTGCGTCGCTCCGTCCTCTGTTCCAGGACGGACAGCAAGCCGCCAGGTATTACTCTTGCCTCGGTCTCTCTCAGATATGTGTCGTCTACGAGGGGTGCAAATACCCTTCGGAGCCGCGAGTTCTGGCTCTTAGTGGGTTCTTTTCTTGGCGTGAATTGATGCTGACGTTGTAGTTACAGAGGCGAGATTGCAGCATTTTAAGGGCGGGGCTGCTGATATGGCGAAACTGAGAGAGTTGGAGCAGAAAGTGGAGCTTCTTGGTATTGACTGTGAGGATCCTAGCAGGCCTGGATTCTACAGCAACTTGTTTTGTCCAAAGGTTGCTCATATCGCCGCGCCCGTATTGTTTTTTTTTTTGTTTACTGTCGTAGCTTTCTAGAATTGCAAACTTATTAGTCGAAGTTGGGGATGTTAATTCCGAGCATGTTTGTGCTCTGGTGTCTTCTGATGCTTGAGGTTTCCAGTGGAATTCGGTTTGTGATTTTATGTGCTTCTTCAATTTCTGTTCGTCCTTTTGCGTGTTGCAGTGTCGAGGGGGACAGAAAGTTGAGAGGAGTCTCTCTTTCCACATCGTCCAAAGCGGGTATGTTGTTTCTCTGCGTTTGATGTACGTTTTCTTCTGGCCGATATACACTGTTCTAGTCACTTTGGGGTTTTGCTTCTGTACCTGTCTTAAAGGGAGTTCGCAATGTGGAGATGTTTCAGAATGGAATGTGGATGGGCTGGTCAGGTAATGTGATTGTTCTTGCTGGATTATCGTGAGTTTGTGAAGCATTAGCGTGATCATATGAAATCTTCCCATGAGTTGTTTTATTCAATCTTTCGGTTGTACTTACCTTATCTATAGGAGTAGATTTAGGAAATAATATATTTGTGAATTGTGTATAATTATGTACATTTAGAATACAAGGAAATTGAATCGGTTCACATTGCGATCTTCCATCTTGTGTTCTTTCTCAATTAATATGAGTGCTTTGAATTGGACCCAATAGTGACTTCTCATCTAGGCCTTTGCAGAGATGAAGGCCAGTTCCACTGTACAGATGACAGAAGAGAGCCTAAGGTTGGAACCCTTGAGTGATAAGGTACGCTCTTAAATTTTGATTTGGCGTGGTCAATTAACTCTTTTAGTATTTGGGGACAATTTTCTGTACAATCCTGTGTTTTGGTCTTCTGTAAATTATCGCCAAACCTGCATTATGAGTACTTGTGCTTTGTGGCTTTTAAAAACTTGTCAGGAATGTCTGATGTGGCATCCAGCTGGCCATTAGACACCGCTGAATCTGAAGTAACATGCTTGGTTTGTAATGTAGACAATACATCAGATTAGTAGACATTGAAACCCCAATGCATCTAAGAGTTAGGGCTCTGGTTTGTAAGACTTGCAGGGGAAAGACTTGGAGATTGAATCTTTCACCTTTTCTTTGGGTTTGTAAAAAGGTGACTCAATTGAATGGATGGATTCAAAAATCTCATCAAAAGGACTGTTTATAACATGAAGCTTCAGACTTGTGAGAGCAGCTTCAGACTTGTGAGAGCATACATCAGCTAGCCTTGATTTAGCTACCAATAACAATGATGATGTGCTCCAAATGCCAAATCTCTTAGTCTGTGGCAAATTTACATTGAAGAGCACGATTTGTTGATCGAAGTTATGAGCAAAAGATCTTTTATTCACACAGTAGGCTCACAGACCGATTCTCATGTAAACAAAGTGGAGAACTCCTAGCCTTCATCACTTGCCATCAACAATCACAACAATGGAGTCTCTAATAATGATCAGCCGTGGGTGTCATTTTACTTTTGGGGGTTTGACACTTCAGTTGTGAGGGCAAATTAATGAAGCCTCTCTCTCTCCCCACCACCCACCCAACCCACACCCCCCTCTCTCTCTCCCTCTCGCCCCTCTTGATTTTTTTTTTTTTTTGAAGAAAAGTTCAATTGTGTTCAATTTTTGTATGCTTTTATCTTTGGATGAGCCATGTTGGTTGTTTCTGACAAAGATGTGCTAGCCCAATATCATGTCCAGCATTGCTTACGAAGTTTATGAACAATAGACGCATAGAGTTGGTGTTTTACTGATCTACAGAGTACAAGGACTAAAAATGTCTGTTCTACACTAGGGGTCGGTAATATGCCTCATCAAAGTGTGATCAAGGGTCACTGGTATGGTAATTTTGTTTAAGTAATTTATCACGTGAAGAGTCAAAACTTTCTATATTGATGTCTGATTCTTGAGGAGACTTTGTACATTAGCATTGACTGTTTGCAAAATAAAAGTCGTTTGGCACGCAGCCCCATCGACATGACTCCACAAGTTTGATTAGTGCCATCACCTTGGGAAATTTTGTGTTTGCATGGGGGCACCCAAAAATAAAGAACCTTAATCCTTAATTTCATAGCCCTGATTATAGCCATGCTGACTTTGGATTTTGTCCTAAAAATCAACATTGGCTAATGATGGCATTAACCACCTAGCAATCTGTTGTAGCTCCCATGTGGTTAGAATGTAGAGTTAAGAATGTGAACAGTTTTTGCTCATTTTCAAGAAAGTCGAGGTCAAGCCACTATTGATGAGTATACAAGCGACATAATTTACTGCTTGATAGAGACTAGCATGCAAAAGAGTACCTGCATCTATAGGGTACATTGTACTGCTAAATTTTTGGGTCAAATTGTGTTGTTGTCTTAATTTAATAACATGGTCAATGCATATTCATGGATTCTTTTTCAAAGGAGGCGAGCATAGTTTAAATGCAGATAACTTGATTTACTTTCCTGATTGTCTTCTGAGATTTTGACACATTCTGTTTGCATGGTGCTTCCTTATTGTTCTTACCAGAACTTTGACTTTTATAGCTAGCTCAAAGTCCTTATCAATTGCTAGCATGCATCATAAACATTTTCCCAGCTTTTCCTTTGTTCTCGTTTTTTCTTTTTTGGCTTTTGCAGCCATTTTTTATGTGTTTAAGCATTTATTATGTTCTCAGGATCAGTTGAATTGGTTCTTGTGTTTATCTCTGATACGTAGGTATAATTTCCTTGTGATGAGCACAATTTTTTTTCTTTTTTTCTTTTTTTCCCTTCAGATTATTGGGTACTTTGCAGAACGAAAAATATCAGAGGAAACTCTTCAAAGAAATGGAGTCAAACAACTATCAGGCGAACAGGTTCTCTATTTTAATTGCTTCTGCTATGATCTTGCAATGTAATTCGGGTTAGTCCGAATGGATCTGGAATTTTCTCTTTGTCAAAAGAGAAAAGGGTGGCTATTACCATCCATTATGTACTTATCTACTTGATTAATTAGGATCATTTACCATCCATTATGCACATATCTACTTGATTAATTAGGATTGAATGGATGCTGTACCTGATAGAACATGCAACTTGTGGAGTTTACCTCTTACTTATGATGCTGGAACAATGGACTTAAGATTGAGATGTCGTGTCAGTGCTGTCTTAGCTTAGATATACTGATAGCGTTTTTATGGTATGGTAATCTCCCACAGTCTCATTCACACTTGTTGTAGCCTGTACTGATCATATATTGTTTAAGAAACTAGAAGATGACAGTTTTAATGTTTATTTCTGATCTTAAATGAGTATCAGATCAGACTAACGCCTTGAAACTTTCTTCCAGAGTGCAATTTCTTTTCCTTACAGAAGGGAAGGACAACTTGTTGGTTGCAAGTATCGGACGTTGGAGAAGAAATTTTGGCAGGTAGATTCTCTTGCCTTGTTGTTGTAGAAACATTTTGTTTAAGAGTAATAAAATTCCAGCATGCGTCTTAAATATATTTTGGTTTGCTGAACTGAAGAAGTGGGATTGCTTACGGATGCTAGTTTAGGTGTTCTGAAAACCGAGAAGTAAATAATTGAAGAGTGAAATGGAAAATCATTTTATATCAACAGCATTTGTGAGATTTGATACCACATATTTTATGTAGATAAAGTAAATCTTTACAGGCTGTGAGCAAAATCTAGTCCTTGGTTGCATAGGTTTTCCAATCAAGTCCTTTAACTTTAGTAAATTTTCTAATGAAGTTCTTACAGCTCCAAATCTGGTTAGATGGAGCTGACATAGATTTTCTTTACCTGCATTTGTTAAAGAACCTAGAAAATCATTTTTTTGGGTACCTCCAAGAGGCGTGCTCTGGTAATTATCCAGTGTGTGTTGAAACCTAGGGTTTTTTGTGTATTTGTCAAGGTGACATGACATGGATGTGCTATGGATGTTGGGCCCATAGTCAACAATTTAACTCAGTACCCACTCATACCATCTCTTCAGTTTATCTAGTACTGCTTCTGATTGGAATTATTTATGGTTTAATAATTTAATAGAAACTATCAAACATTTTAAGTGAAACGCTAAAGCATCTGAGAAAGTATGCATGTCTAGTGTGTGTATATTCCGCGTATCGGTGCTGAAAGTCTTGTTTTATTTGAATATAGAAGCAGTGGCTCAATATTTAGTTTACTTAGTGGCTCAATTTTATTTCTAGATGTAAAGGTCTGGACAAGCCAGAAATTAAGATGCATGCTAGCATCAGAAATCTGGTTTCTAGTCTGAATCACATTGTATTTCATTTGTTTGGAACTCTATGTGGCCTTTACTAGAGACTAGACGGATCTTTTCATCTGCATTGAGAAAATGTTCTTCATGTTTCAACAATGACCTTTCTGTCAATACCACATATCAGTTTTCTTCTGGTCATGCTTCATTATCTCAATTTAAGAGATTTCTGGAAGTTTCTTAGAAGAGTTTTCTTTCTGCTATGAACTTTCAGGAGAAGGGTACCGAAAAGACATTATATGGATTAGATGACATATCAGAAGCAGATGAAATTGTCATTGTAACTTTTTCTTACCCTCTCTCTCCCTCCCTTCCTCTCTCTCTCTCTCTCTCTCTCTCTCTCTCTCTCTCTCTCTCATATTATAATGTCGGTTATAGGTTGAAGGTGAAATTGATAAGCTCTCGTTGGAGGAAGCTGGCTTTATAAATTGTGCAAGTGTTCCTAGTGGTGCCCCAGGAAAAGTTTCCAATAAAGGATTGCCTTCTCCAGACAAGGTTTGTTACTTGTTTTAGGCACATCCTGTTTTGATTATAATTTAAAGTTCACACTTTAACATGCTGAAACTTAGGTCTTTCGAGGTTCAACAACTGACCATCTCTTATTAAGTGAAAATCTCCTAATAGTGGTTGTATGCTGGTGAGCCATTTGCTTTTTATGGTAAACTAAGATTTCACAGACGGGAGTGTGAAAGTCACTGACGATATAGCAAGGTCCCTTTGCCAAAACATAATATCTGATAGTTGTCTACTGTATTGCTTTCTCCATAACCCGAGGAACATCGAATTTTCTTGAGTTAAGTTTCCATATCTTGCTTGATTTTTGAACCTGCTTTTTCCAATTCTGGCAGGTTTCATTTATTGCCTCTCTACTGCTAAGAAAGACACTTGTGAAGCTGAGAGTTTTCATCATCTTGTTGTGTCTCTTCCTGGCTACTTTGAAAGTCTGTCAATTAATCTGCTTTCAAGAATTAGAAATATGAAAAAGAAATGTAAACTACTGTAGTTTCATGGATTTTATAGAAAAAATTTCCTCCTTATTTCAGAAAAAGATTGTTGGTGGTGAAGAGGCTTTCCTTTGGAAAGCTTTGGAAAGTGAGAGTCTTGTATTTTATGTGAGGCAACTTGGTACCGTATTCTCACCTTAGACAACTTGCAGAAGAGAGGGATTGTGCTGGTTAGTCGCCCAGACCTCTTATGGCATTGGACCATCTCACGTTATAAGAGGTTCTACTGAACAAGAATTATAAGATTGGTAGGGTCTGTTTTGCCTCGTGTTTAAAAAAGGAATTCTTCAACACCTCTTGCTGCTTTTCAGTAGATGTCAAAAGAGTGGAAACTCTTGAATGAGAGGAGATGCTTATTTTTGGTAATTTTGGAAAGGGTTGGAAGTTTTGCTTTTTTGGTATAGTGGAAACTTACATGTGGACATAAATGCTTTAATTGATGTTGTAGATGCTGTCTTGTGATTGAGCTCGTTCAGTTTTGAGCTCCTTTTGTATATGGGTTTTGCACTCCCTCGGTGCCTTTGATTACAGACTTAGTCAGTGTCATTTGCCATATAGAGTTGACCATCAAAATTACTACATGGAAGTTGGTGAATATATTAAAGGAACGACTCCCATCAAATGGACAAGACAACACTCTGGTCAATGCTGAGAATAGTAAGATCAAGTGAGCAAATTACCAAGAAAAGAAGGATTTCTTCAAGTACTCTCTCCCTTTTTTGGTTGATACAGTAAGAGCAGAGTAAGAGAACCTTTGAAGAAGCAGAGCCTTCCCTTTTTTATATTTTTTGAAAATTGGCTTAAAGTCGGAAATGGGTTAAATTTATACTCTTTTGGTATACATGTTTTGCCTTGTCGCTCATTTTTTTTTTTTTGGGGTTTTGAGCTCTTCTTCTGTATGCGTTTGCACCTCCATGGTGTCCTCTAGTTGATTTGCTTTTTCCTATCAAAATATAGTAAAAAAAACTAAAAATTTAAAAAAAGTAGGAATTCCATTCATTCTTTCATACAACTGTAACCCTTTCAATCATCTCCCTTGGATTGGCCGTGCGATCAAAGCTAAAATCATCAACTCATTTCTTCAGCTAACGAGCACAATCCCAAGTGGTGTTTGACATTGGGTTTCATCCCATTGCATGTGTTTGCCCTTTAATATCCTGCATTGCTACTAACTTTTCGTTCTGCATTTTGCTGTTGGAATTTGATTTTCATAATTAGTTAACTATTTGTTACTCATTCTGCCGTTTGTGAATGTTGATAGGACACAGCTTATCAATACTTATGGAACTGCAAGGATTACTTGGATAAGGTGTGTAAGCTCCATGTGTGCTTACTGATGCATATTTTCATTTCTGAAAGATTGCTTTATGTAATTCTTTCTGTTTTCTAAAACACCTCAGGCTTCTCGAATAATCCTGGCAACTGACGGCGATGCACCTGGTCAAGCTTTGGCGGAGGAGCTTGCAAAGCGCCTTGGAAAACAAAGGTTAAACTTGTATGGCTGATTACTTATTTATAATTCATATGGTCAACCTGGTCCTTTTTTTGGCATGGCCTGCAACCTTAGTTTGCATATTATGCTTATCTGGCAGGTGGAATTCTATTGGCATTATTTGTGTTAGTGCAACACTCTTGAGGCTATTTAAATGGGGAAGATGGTTGAAATTGTAAGGGAAGACGAATTATCGATGTTATTAGAAAGAGGTCAATGTTCAAAAAATATAACGCACTCTGTCAAATTATCAATGTCATTAAAAGGAAGAAAGCATGAAATGGGGCAGTTATCTAGTGAATAACAAGAGTGTGCAATATCTCTAATTACATTATAGTTACTAGTTACTGTATTTTACAGGTTTTGGTTGTGGAAACCACCTCTTTTTACCAACTTTATCAGTTCTTGTTTTCACCTGGAAAACTTAATCCTTTGTATTCTGAATGCGTAGATGTTGGAAGGTAAATTGGCCGAAAAAGGATGACTTCAGTAGGTTCAACGATGCAAATGAGGTTACTCTCTCTCTCTCTCTCTCTCTCTCTCAATAGTTTGGGCAAGGCCTACGAATGAATTTTGTAGCACATGTTGAAGAATGAGAGTTTACTCAATGCCAGTTCTGTCATGCACGCATGTTGCAAAAGTCTAGGCAACTCTTGGAATCCTGAACCTTGGGTCATAAGCAACAGTCCTCGCTTGTCCCATTATCTTAGTTAAATGTCACTTGCTATCTCCTACCACAGTAAAATAGCTTTTGGTTTGTCGTCACTGATAAGCGCTTTGATCTTTGCGCAATGGAAGGAGTCAATCCCATTCCTTACAGGGTCTTAAACCTTGGACATTCAGATCGTTGGCACATGGTGGACATTGTTGTGAATCCAGAAAGCCTGGCTTTTTTTTCTCAAGTGTTTCGAGAAAATTTCCTCAGTCAAAATAATCTATGACTGATAAGACAGTTTAGTTTCAGTGATTATGAAGCATTTTTGGGCTTTTGCAGTGTCATGGCATCTTCTATAAGCAGGCGCTGTGGTTTTTGTCTTCCACGCGACAATAATTCAATGTAGAATGCAAAACTTCTTTTGATGCGTTGTTTGAAAACTGTTGTGTGCTAGGTTCTCAAGCATTTAGGACCTACTTCCCTCAGGGAAGCAATTGAACATGCAGAGTCAATGTCTCCCACATCCTCCGAACCAAGTGACATCAGGTAAATTTCGGAGCGGAACATTCTATCGGAAGTTACAAAGTCTTATCTAGTCTTTCACCTGATAATGTATTACAACTCTCTCTCTCTCTCTCTCTCTCTCTCTCTCTCTCTCTCTCTGCCTATGATCTTGTGGATGGCATATTTGTCATTAATCAGTAATTGGTTTTATTTCTACTTTTATGCGTTATTGAATTCGCCAACAGAAGCATTTCCACTCTTGGTCATCAATTTCCATGGTTTATGTACGCATGTCATCTTTGTCATTAGTTAGCTTATGTGATTGCATCTGGACGAAACTAAGAAATTCGCTCTAAAATCTTTTGGGAAAATTAGTTTAGAGACTGGATTTTTCACAAGAGAAACGGACAAGTCCAATAGAAGTCCTTAAACTTGTGTTCTAAAATTTTCGTAAAGTACGATCAAGTTATAAGACTTATTGGATTTGATGAAATAATGTTTCTCCGTCCTCTGTCAAAATTGATGAGTCTTTGAATGGGCGTAACGATGCCTTTTTGTTCCTTTTTAGTTATGCAAAATGGCGTCATTTTAAAAATTTGAAGCAAATTGAAGCGGTAGATCCAAAAACCATGTTTTTTGTGTTTTACCCATATTGAACCAAATAGCCCCAAATTTTCCTTCTTCGGTCAAGCGCTAAATTTTTCCTCTTTTTCGTTTGATTGCATACTCAGATAAGATAAAATCATGGGATAAATGCTTATAAAGTTGACGGCATTGCATTACAATTGACAAAGCTCGTTCTGTTAGACGTTTTTTAAACCAAATAGCCGTGAATTCTTCTTCATACGAGCCCTAAATTTCTTTTGTACGTTTGATTGAATGGCAAGGGAGAATCGAAAGAAAAAGAACAAACTTACAAAAAAGGAAGGAATTGCAATCAACGAATCTTGTTCTGTTGGAGGTCGTTCAAACCAATATCCCGAATTCGAATTCTCGTCCATGCCCCTTATAGCTCTCTTCTTCATTTGATTGCACAGACAGAATCAAAGGAATCTTTTTTTCTTTAAAAAATGAGGTCATTGCTATCGAAGATTCCAATGGAGGTTGTTGGAATCTCTTTCACAAAACACTCGTAAAATACGCTGCATTTGGCCTTGGGTAATCGGTAGTTGGCTTTGGAGAAATTGACATTTCACAGGCGCTACTTTTGGCTTTTTATGATTAGAATCTTTAATTTGTTGGGATCACTTGCTTTTCGAGTGGTCAAGCAGGCGAATTTTCGAATTCTACTTTCATAGTCTTAAACTTCATAGCAGATGAGGAAATGGATTGGATATATGACTCGCTTTTCACATCCATCTCCCGAAAACAATTACGGATTTTTGCCAAATTCATTACTCTTTCTCCCACCTAATCAGCAAGCAATTGCATCTAATCCTTCTCTTTCAACAGAATCATACCCCCCCTAGTGGCCACCCTTCCCACATGGAAGGGAGAGGTGAGGGGTTCAAATCCCCACATTCTCAGGGGGGGATGGGATGGAGACGCGTAAGTTTCAAGAGTGGGTTTCGACTCTCACGCTCTGTAAGAGGCAGGGCAAAAGTCTGAGAGTGAGTGTAGAATAGGAATAGAATAGGATTGACCAAAAAAAAAAAAAAAAACAGAATCATACCCTTCAAGTAGACTCCAATTTTGTCACCAGGACAATTAGATTTGCAGATGAAATCATACGATACCAGCCATGAACTACTGCTAGACAGTATGCTTTCCTCGAGTTGAATTGCTTCTCTTGAGTTGAAGGTCGAGACATTTATCAATTCCTCAGTGTTATCGTCTATGATGCGTCAAGTACGAAATTTTGGACATTCAGATTACCTCACTATAGTGGGTTGATGCTTCCTGTGCTTAACTTTAACCATCTAGCATACTGAAATGTAACGTTGTCAACAGCTCCTTTAACATGCTTAAGCTCACCTTCATGTTCGAGGACTCATATTCACCTGACTTTTCATGCTTACACTTTTCACTGATTGTCGGAATGCCAAATTAAACTCGTTTGTATAACTTTTTCCTGCAAAAAAATTCCATGGAATGCCATTACCAGTTAATAGGTCTAACCATAAAAGAAATCCCATACAATTAACAGAGAAAACCTCGTCATGTGTTGATACAACATATGAAGGATGAAAAAGTTGAAGGTAACATCTGTAGTGGTGATATAACAACATAAAGTCAAAAATAGATACTGCCTGTAGTGTTCTCCTTCAGGATGAGAACCACCAGGTTTGAGGCCAGTCTCAAACATACTTTGGCTAAGACATGGGGACATACATAAAAGCAACGTATGCATGACTTTTTCCTGCTGAATCGTTATCCAGTTCAGATTCAGAGGTCTTGCCATGAACATCAAAGAAGCAGGAGGCAGTGAATCATTCACTGTCTGGTCCAAGCTTTGCAGCTGATCATCACGTTCACCAATCGATAAGCTAACACTGCTTTTCTCCTAGTCATTCTCATGGTCAAGAATACCACTACTAAGAGGACTGGCTGGGTCAGAAGGAGGAGTTCTCTCCACTCCCAGAATTCACACTTGAACATCTCTCATGCATGCAACTAAAGACATAAGAACTTTTGATCCTTCTGACCTAGATTTTGATGGTTGCTCGTCTCCCCAGCACCTTCATCAGAGCCAAGCTGCTGAGACAATTTCAAGTGCCTATGCTTTACAGATGCCCTAGTAACTTTTCAATGTCCTCCGCTTAGCTGGAGAAGAATAAGATTCCTTTCTGGAAAGACTCAGTTTCACTTTCTCAGACCATCCCTTTTTCTTTGTCAAAACTTGTTTCTGTGAACTTCCCCACTTAAGTTCCTCCTCTTTGTGCAGATTTCTCAACATATTTACCCAGTGGCTATCACATACCAATATTGATGGAGTTCTAGGAGATTCAGAGTCACATGACATGCTATGGCCTCTACTCACCATTTGCTCACTTCAGAAAGAAGCCCCTATGGACAAAGAAAGCTTAGAAGCATTCACTTCCAGAGCCAGCACCTGCAGTGACTTCACATTATCTGTTAGTATTCACTTAAGATCAAGAGTATGAGGCAACTTCAGCAAGCTCTGGAGAGAGGAAATAGAGTTCTCATCCTCTAGCAGGGAAGATCTCAAAGCAAAGTAGCATAGAAACAGCAATACCAGCAATAAGTGCTCCCTGTGTTGATTTGAGAATCTTGAAGGTAGATCCTTAGTCATCTTCAGCAGTTGGGCATGCCCTGGGGTGGCCCGCTCCATTAGAGGTGAATTTGTGGCAAGAAAGCAGGGAACAGGGCGCAGGGCACCGCAGGGTAAGTCCCGTGCTGCACATTTCCCGGGCGCGCCCTGTGGCCACCCCTATTCATCAAGGTGACTGTAGAGAAATGAATCAACAGCAGATAGCAGATGGTACAAGGCAGCTGAAGCCTCAATTACAGGAGGCAGGCTAGAATTAGACCCACATACAGGTGAGTATCCAAAGAAGTCTGCCATTGCTACCAGCCCATTGACCCCAAATATCAATGCATCACTCACACAGCGGGCATCATCTGTATACTTTATATAATAAAACACCAAGTTCACCTTCGGCCCCATAGGCATCAATCAATAATATAATCTTCTGTATTCTCATGATTAAACTCATTAATACTCTACATCTTGGATGTATTTCCCCCAGAAATTCAGGTCTCCGAAGGTATTGAAGAACCTTTTGGATATTAAAATTATGGATAAGACTGGTTTTTTATGAAATGATAACTCATCAAACTTGTTAATGAAGTTCTCTTCGTGAAGCCCTCTCACTTGAGAGAGACGTTCAATGTCCACATGAAGAACAAATGCCAATGGCATGAAGAATTTGTGCATCCCTGTTGAAGGAAAAAGTGAAATTCAAGGCCAATTCTAAATTTGATGAACTTCACATGTAAGAAATGCCAAGATTTTGTGCATTGTCAATATAATTCAAGAAAGATGGCAGTAAAAGTGATAAGTGAAATCTTCTCAGAAAATGACATACAAAGGCCTTGCCTCACAAGTATTTAAATCTATCACCTCACGTTCACATTCATTATAGGCCCCTACATTCAGCATTTGTGAGATGAATGCAAGATTAACTTGGATGTGAATAATGAGATTATTCTAAAACATTCCCAAGAAGTACATTAGAGCTATAACACTCAATGCTCGTGGTCATTCAAACAAACAAAGACGTTTATTGTAAATATTCCTTATACGTGACATTTGCTTTTTCTTAATGGATGTCTTAAGGCACCACAATAATTTTATTTATTTATTATTATTATGACAACTGACAAACACGAGTGTAGGATCCGGCTACCCAGATGCCCATGGAACACCCAGCAGTCCCCATGAACACCACAAGAACATTGTCCTTAGCATTAAGGTCTCCGAAAGTAACTTCCACCCTCTGGATATAAGCGTGATAATCCTGCTCTACCATCTTCTTTAGGTCATAATTCCTAAAGCAGTGACCTCAATTGCTATCTTGTAATGGATAGCATACAGCTTTTCACTAATGCAGGTACTTAAATTACCCGGACACAAAAGCTACCATACGATCGAATCAGGAATAAACCACATTTACCCTGACTATGGTTGCATTGGAGGGACAGAAGCACTGCGTGTGGGTAAGACCCTTATTTAATAAAGTGAAGAAAAAATGATCATCATTGTCTAATAAAACAAACACATTACCTTACGTCCTACTTGTTAGTTAAATGGTTCTAAACCATAACACCCTAAACACTAATTATTGTGATCCTCCTATTTATGCCTACAAATGCTGCCCTTTTCACATTCGAAAATTAATCTTGAAAAGCAAACTATGGTCTAAATCCTTAATATTGTCTACCGAGAAATCCACAAACTTTCCCTATTCCGTTTGTTCATGTCCTTGGAACCGTCAGTACCTATAAAAGAGAATTTTTCATGGCTTCTTCAGAAAGAACAATTGATGATTGTTCATCATAAAGGGTAAGTGTAGAATCTTAAAAAAGAACTGTTCTCAAAGGTGGTGACTAACAATAATTATTTGAGAAGGAAAACAGCAACAGGACTCAAATTAACCTGGTCCATTGTTAGTCAGGTGAATCACTTCCAATTTTGAAAATATTTGGATCACAGAAGGCACCTTCACAAGTTTGGATATCTGAGAGCTGTAAGTAGGCACAATTAACTTAAAAATATTAACCAAAATCAAATTGTGAAATTACATCTAAATTCTTTCACTGAAGACTGAGCTTCAACAGTATTTGCATTTAAGAAACTTGCTTCCAATGAAAAGAACAATATGAACACAAATCTCTTGACCGCACTATGATTTATGGAGCAACAGGAAGGTTAATATAAACAAGAAAACGATCCTTGACCAAAATTGTAGAGTTTTTAACAAAATCAAAGATCGAAAACTGAATTCTATATCTTTTCAACAAGTTTTTCCTTGAATGCTGTCTTTGATTGATTGCCCCAAGGATCTATAGAAAGAGAGAGGAAATTACAGGACAATCACATCCTTGGACCGTCACTTCACCCTTCCTCTTGTTCAATCACATTATTGACTGTTATCTCAGTTTTTGTCTTCTTCAGTTTTTTAGTAGTTCTCACTATACAGGTCTAAGGTGGTGGAGCATCTTGACCCAGCAAGGCTTCTAATTATAGAAAGAGATGATAGTTAGTCAAGCACAAGCCAGAAAGCAGACAATTGGCAATTACTATGTTATAAAGTATGCAAATATTCAAAAACAGTACATGCCACATGCAAATTTTATAAATGACAATAAACACAGATACATACGGTAAACAGGCAACAAAAGGGACAAAAGAATAAAATCGACTAGTTATCTATTCAAAAAAGGAAAGGAAAAAAAAAACTAGCAATGAAAAGAGAACTTTGAGAAGCATATGGCAATCTTGGAAGGTCCCCAAACACACAATTGGAGCTGAAGATATGTCAACATCATAAGATCATGGAAAACCAATGCAGACAAAAGGTTCACAAAGAGAAACGAGCAAGCAGGGGCAGAAGACATAAAGAGCAATGGTGACATGGACAAACCTGAAGAGCAAATCATGTTCCTTGATCCTATGAAGCTCTATCTGCTATTAATGCCTGGAAGTGAGCCATCATGGATCACAGAGAGCAAGCTCAAGCAAATAATGTTGAAACAAAATTAATATTCTTCTGTATCAGCAAACAAATCCTTTCAGAAGCAGGTTGGCCTTTTCTACCTCCCCACTTGAACATAGTGAAGCAACCAGGGAATAGAAAGAGTCAAAGTCATTAAGCTTAGGTCTCATCGTACTCATTGCATCCTCCACGTTCTTCACTTCCATTGGCCAAATTTCCAGACCATCATTACCAAGGGCTGTCATAGACCTTGCCACATCCGTTTTATATTCCTCTCCCTCATGACGCATGTTTGGTTTTGACGACTCATTTAAATCAGCATGGAATTTCTGAATAGGATGATACATGTTGCCAATTTCATCGAGGAGAGTAATGGCTGCTTTTATATTCCCTTGCTCACATAAAAGTACAAGAAAATTGAGTGATTCCGTTTCAAACTCAGAGTCAACTTTGTCTATCACCTCCACTATAGGCTGGGACTGGAGCATTTCTCTCAACACATTCCTTGCCTCTTCCATCCTTCCCTTGGCACTTAGACCTCTTAGCAGATACTGAAAACCCAACAGATCAGGTAAGATAGCTTTATTCTTGAACTCAGAGAAAAGGGTGAGAGCCCCTTCCATATCCCCACTTTGGCAAAAGCCATTAATCACGGCACTTACAGTGAATGCATCCACCTTAAGGCCTTTCATCTCCATTTCATGGAGAAGCTTCAATGCATTGTCCAACATTCCAATCTTAGAATAGCTATCAATTAATGAGTTGTAAACATGAGTACCAGGCTCGAGCCCCTTAAGGATCATTTTCTGGAAAAGTAGTTGAGCATCAATCAGAAATTGCTCTCTGCATAGAGCATCAATTAGTGTACCATATGTGATCTCAGATGGAACCAGACCAACTCTCTCTAGTGAATCACAGAGCCGAAATGCTTCCATTAATCGACCCTGGCAGCACAATCCATTGATGACTGAATTGTAAGAGACGACATTAAGGGCTATCCCTTTCTTCCTAATGAAAGAGCAAAGATCAAGTGCCTGGTTTAGATATCCTCGCTTGCAGAGACCATTGACTACAATCGAATAATCAACCACATCCATAGGAACATGATCTATTGCACCCATGAGTAGCTTATATGCATCTAAAACTCTGTCATCCTGTATAAGTATCTTAAAGACAGATTTACTTAAAGTGACAATTGACTTAGCCTCCTTCATCTTGCTGACAAATTGAAGGGCCCTGTCGACATCCTTCAAGCTTAGATAATGTGCTATTGTTTTTCCAACTTTAGGGTCACCACTTCCATATTCTTTAACAGACTTACACAAAAGAGGCTCAATCATATCTTTCTTCCCATTTATAAGTCCTTTGAGCATTAAAAAGTAAGACTTGTTCGTAATAAGCGAACCATTTCTCTTCATCAACATGTAAATCTCCAACGCGGAGTCTGAAAAACCTTTTTTGCACAAAAAGCAGATAGCCTCATTACATACCTTATCGTATATTTCTTTGGGCAGTTTCTTGATTTTGACAACCAAATTACAGACTCCATCTGCATTTTGGTCTCTAAAAGCTGCCTTAATCAATGCCTTACAAATGTGTGTGTCTGCTGGCAAATCCTTTTCAATAAGTTCAAGAAACACGTCAATGGCCATATCAATCATAGCTCTCCTGCATAGGCCATGGAGGATACAGTTGTAACATACAACAGAAGAAATTGATGTCTCCCTGAACTCATCAAATATCTCTAGCGCCTCGTCTATTCTTCCTAGTTTACAGAATCCATCAATTAGCGTACAGTACGTAATGGAATCAGCAGTTAAATTCATATTTTCCATTCTCTTATAGAGTGCATGAGCATCTTCAAAAGCTCCCACCATGAATGACGCCTTAATTAGTATGTTACACATGACAATGTCCATTGAAAATCCAGCTTCTTCGAACCTCCGCCTTATATCGAGGACTCCATGGACATTTTTTTCTCCAATGTACCCATGCAACAAGGTACTGTATGTGACAACATCTCCCGCAACTCCCTTGGAGAACTCATCTGCATCACATGTTCTCTCAAATTTGCACAGTCCATTCACAACAATATTGTATGTAACAACACTCGGACTAATCCTCTTCCTATCCATGTCACTCAGCAAATCAAGAACAAGATCAAAATCACCTTTCCTACAAGCACCATCTATCAACGTTGCATACAGAAGTTCATCCGCAACCATCCCTATATCTTCAATCATCTTAAAGATGTTATATGCTTCTTCCAGTTTTCCTTTCCTGCAAAGTCCCAATATCACCACAGAATAAGTAATTATGTTGGGTTTCAATCCTTCGTTTCTCATCTTTGACAAAAATCCAGCTGCCTTTTCGGCATTCTCTTCTCGAGAAAATCCCTCCATAAGGACGGTATAGCTAATGACATCTGCACCGATTCCTTTCTCTAACATTTCACTATTTTTCCTGAAAGCCTCCGTTACAAAACCTTCCTGGAGATAGCCTAAGACCCAACAAGTAAAAAACACGATATCAAAAGCCAAACCCTCCTCCTCCATCAAGCGAAACAAATTGCCGACCTCATCGACCCTACCCAACTTACAAAGTGCATGTACAAGGGCAGTGTAAGTGACTAGATTGGGATGTAAAGCCCCCGAAATCTTGGCCTTCTCAAAGAACTCAACTCCAAGTTCTGGCTTTCCGATTCTGCAAAACCCAGCAATAACAGAACTACAAACGAAATTACCAAAAGGGTATTCGATCTTCTCGTCCGCCATCAACTCCATGACCTCAATCGCTCTTCCCATCATCCCACGAGAGCTAAACCCATGAATTAAAGAACAAACAGTGTAGGAAGAAGGCAAGACACGATACCCACACAAGCAGTCACGAAAAATTGACAGTGCTCTTTCCGGGTCGTTGCGATGGACGCAGTAACCTTGAATTATACAGTCCCAGATGCGGCTTTTGGCAAAATTCGAAGTCTTGGCCATCTGGGACCTCATGAATTGCTGCGCTTCCTCGAATTTGTGGAGTTCGAGAAGAGCCCGGGTGAAGATGGAGTGAGTGCGCGAGTTCGGATGGACATTGTTCTGCTCCAGCTGAGATACGAGGTGGACGATGGAGTCGAAGCGGTGGGATCGAGAGAGGAAGAGGAGGTGGATGTTGAAGTGTTTGATGGTGGGAGTGAAGCCTCTCTTGAGAAGAGTCTGGATGGAGGAGGCATTGCGAGGTCCCTTGCTGGAGTGGAAGGAAGAGAATGGACGTGAGAGCTTGGTCGGGGACATGGAGAAAATCCAGGGAACGATGATACCGCGGAGCTGCTTGCAGGCACCATCAAGCTTTGATGGATTTGGCCAAGGGAACGCAAAGAGGCCCACTTGGAAACGAGAACTAATACAGAGGATCGAAATACTCGAACGTGGAATTCTCCCCGACAGGAAAATGGAAGGTCCAGTAAGCTAATTTTTTACTGGACTGGCCTCGTTTACAACGTTGGCCTCTTATTTAAATTTAGACTCTATTCATTTCATGAAAAATAATTTTTAAAAAGAATATTTTAAAATTTTTTCAGCATTCGTTCTGTAAAAAATAAATTGATTGAAAAAAATATTTTTCATAAAGGGAAAACAGTTATAAATTAAGGAAAAATATTTTACACTTTTCAATTAAAGGAAAACATTTTCTACACGTACTCTCTTATCTACACCCCTACCGGTCCCTACTTCTTTATTTTTTTTATTTCTTAAAAAATTCCGATTTCTTATTATTATTTTCTTTTTTAAAACAATCGATTTTTTTATTATTTTTTTCTTCTTCTTTTTTTGGTAATTTTACTTTTCTTTTTTTTTAGACCAGTCACTAGCCACAGGCGAGCTCAAGCTCGTGCTCGCCAATCTAGAGAGGCCCGAGGCCGACAAGCTCGAGCCTCACCATAGGCTCTCACTCGCCAATTGAGTGAGCCTCAAGCTCAACGGTTGCACTCGTCTATCTAGCAAGTAGCGAGCCTAAGCTTGCCAAAGGTCACCTTTGGCCGATCGTCATGGCCAGCAACCAATGAGGAAGAAGAAGGAGAAATAGAAAAAAATAAAAGGAAAAAAGAAAAAAAAAGAAAGAAAATTAAAAAATCGATTTTTTTAGAAAAATAAAAAAAAATAAAGAAAATGAAAAATTTTATTAAAATAAGTGCACGGAGAAAAATTGAATCGAATTTTCCAAATCGGATAATGGAAAATATTTTCTAGTTCATTTTCAAGTTTCAACCAAATACCGAAAAATATTATTATTATCCTAAAAAATATTTTTCAAAAACACCACATTTTCCCCCAAAATGAACAGAGCCTCCATTTGTTTCACTATAAATGAACGATAAAAAGAATTATATGTATCTCTTAAAAGTAAATGAACAAAAGAATATTTTCATAGTTAACGATAATATTGAAGAATAAATTTTTATTGGTAATGAAAATATCTTTCATTGAATAATTATTCTGAGTGATATGAACGATTATTTTTAGGGAAAATATTTTTCAAAGTATCCATTTTTCTCAAAATAAATGCATCTTTAAAGTAAAAAAAAAAAAAAATGTCCATTAGGTCACTTTTAAAACAAGCCTGTTCATGGGTAACTTACTGATATTTGAGGATTGTAAATTTTAAAATTAATTAAGGAAAATCTTGATAGTCAAAATAATTACTTAATAGGTATTATTAATTTACGAACTTAAGAGAAACGTTGCCGTTGTTAGGTAAATTTACTGAGAGTGGAAAAGAAGAAATTTTCGATAAAAACATATTGCTTACTATTTCTAAAGCGGAATTATAACCGTTGGGACTATGTGAGAGAGAGGGCAATTCTTTTATGATTGAGTTTTTTTTTTCATTCACGTGTCACGGCCCGAAAGAACAACAATCCAAGAGGTTCCTACGGGACGACCGTGACACGTCTTTAGATCAAGCGACCCTCGGCTTGTATCCCCAACATTTAGGGTTTTCTCGAGTCTTCTAGAATACTCCTAGGGGCGGGCGATACTGTAAATTTATTCGTATGTAATAAATGCAGGTAGTTGGTAGTTGGGGAGATCTAATCTCCACCGTTAAATCGAAGAGAGATCTACGGATACGGTTTGCCTTATCTTTGTATAAATAGGGGTCTCATCCTCCTCATTATATCATCTCATTTTCACAAGTGAATACAATCCAAAGCTTCTCTCTTTAGAGTTTCTCTCTCTACAATCCTTGTGAGTGAGTGAGAAGGGCTGATTTGGAGAAATTCCTAAGACCGCACGGGCAAGGGAACGCGAGATCGATCGGCTCGTGACAAGTGGTATCAGAACTGAGTTTGTTCCAAGCGCAAGCACAATGGCTGATCCACGATCTGATGAGGCACTCGCCATGGGTGGTGACTGCGTTGATCACGGGCGGAACACCGAGAAGGCCAAGGGAAAGAAGAACCGCGGTGGTTCAAGTTCGAAGGACCTAATGGGGGATCTTGCGCATCGCATGACGAAGCTGGAGTTGTTTGTCACCGATGTCCAAGGATCAGTTGACAACCTAACCTAGACCGTGGATGGAGTAGATGCTGGAAGGGAGGAGCTGGTTGCCAAGATGCAAGAGCTCAAAATCGGCATGGGAGAACTTCGACACGAGTTGCTGGGGACCTTAAGGGAAGAGCTTGCACAACGGTATGAGCCCCTTGAGGCCATGATGGCGGCCATGCACGTGGAGATAGCAGAGCTCACGAGTAAGCTCGCTAAATCGAAAGCGGCACGCATGAACAGAGTGATCATGGTGCAAGGTCCACGAGTGGACACGCCAAAGCCAAAGGAATTCCGAGGCTCGCAGGTGGCCAAGGACATGGACAACTTCCTATGGTACATGGAGAGGTACTTCCAAGCCATGGGGATCAACAACGAGCAATCACGAGTAAACACTACATCTATGTACTTAGTCGATAATGCACTATTGTGGTGGCGTCGTTGGTCGGATGATAGGTGTGGGAATTCTATCACGACCTGGGGTAGATTTGTCGAGGAGTTTCGACGGAACTACTTCCCCGCTTATGCGGAGGAGGAAGCTCGTGGCGAGCTAAAGTATCTCGAGCAAAAGGGTGGTGTGTGCGACTACATCAAGTGGTTTTCAAAGTTACTTCTCCAAATCCCTTCGATGAACGAGATTGAAGCGTATTACTAGTTCATGAGTGGTTTTAAGCCACGGACCAAGCAAGAGCTGAAGCAGTGCAACATGGGGGATCTCATGACGGCCATGACCGTAGTCGAATTGCTCGTGGAGTACAAGGCACCTTCCACATCTCGATCGGACTCCTGTTCGAGGGACAAAGCCATTGGTGGGGGAGATCAGGGGAGATACAACCAACCAACCGGAGGTAGACCACCGGTTGCTCCTCACAAGGCTCACGCAGAATCGAACGGAGGAGGACAAAGGAAGGTACGATCATATAAATGCTTCTTTTGTGATGGTCCGCACATGGCGCGAGACTGCCTGAACAAGGCAAAGCTAGCCGCTCTTTGCAAAGAGGATGAGCCTAAAGAAGAGTTGCGATTGGGTCCGCTGCGACTCCTTAGCATGATCAAGTCGAAGAAGGCGAAGGAGCCTAAGGGCTTGATGTTCGCGGACTTGAAAATCGGAGCAACCATGATGAGTGCGCTCGTGGACATGGGAGCATCCGATATGTTCATCTTAGAGGAGGCTGCGAAGAAACTTAACCTACGGGTTAAGAAGGGAGCCGGGTGGCTCAAGACGGTGAACTCCAAAGAAGTCCCTGCAATCGGTGTTGCACGGGATGTGGAGCTATAACTCGGGCCATGGAAGAGCAATGAGACTCTAGAGGTAATTCCTCTTGACGACTACAACTTTGTCATTAGGATAAAATTCCTAGATAAAATCCATGATGTTATCTTACCATTCGCCGAGTGTATATGCGTGTTGGACAAGAGTTGTCAATGCGTGATCCCGATCCACCGTGAATCGTATCGTGATCAACGGATTATCTCGGCCATGCAACTCACCAAGAGGGCAAGGAAGGGTGAGATGACCATCCTAGCTGCCTTGAAGATCGAGGACGACAAGGACGAAAGGAGCGAAATCCCGACGAAGGTGACCCACGTCCTCAACATGTTCAAGGAGGTGATGCCTCTGAGTTGTTGAAGAAACTACCACCCAAGAGAGAGGTGGATCATCGGATCGAGTTGGTGCCTGCCTGACGCTCGACCGCCTGCCATGGCATCATATCGCATGATGCCCCCCGAATCGAAAGAGTTGAGGAGGCAACTCAAGGAGCTGCTCGACGCGGGATACATTCGGCCGTCTAAAGCCCCGTTCAGTGCGCTGGTCCTATTTCAAAAGAAGCACAATGGGTCACTCCGGATGTGCATCGACTACCGGGCGCTAAATAAGCTGACTGTAAAGAACAAATACCCGATCCCGCTCATTGTGGATCTCTTTGATCAACTTGATGGAGCTCAGTGGTTTACCAAGCTGGATCTCCGATCGGGCTATTATCAAGTTCGAATCGCTGAAGGGGACAAGCCGAAGATAGCCTGCGTGACACGGTATGGATTCTATGAGTTCCTCGTGATGCCGTTCGGCTTGACCAATGCTTTGGTTACATTTTGTACGCTCATGAACAAGGTACTCCGCCCTTTCCTAGATCGGTTTGTAGTGATTTACCAAGATGATATTGTAGTCTATAGTTGGACGCTCGAGGAGCATGTCGAACGTCTAAGGCAAGTCTTCCAAGTCTTGCATGAAAATGAATTGTATGTTAAACGCAAGAAGTGTGCGTTTGCCCAAGAGGAAGTTCCATTCCTGGGACACATTGTCGGGGGTGGACATGTGTGGATGGACAAGGCAAAGATCCAGTCGATCGTCAAATGGGAGCCGCCGACGAAGGTGACGGGGTTGAGGTTGTTCTTAGGCCTCACCAATTACTACCGGTGCTTCATCCGGAGCTACTCGAGCATCACCGCGCCACTCACAGACATGTTAAAGAAGGAGAAGTCGTGGGAGTGGACGGATTGATGTCAAAGAGCATTCGATCGATTGAAGAAGGCCATGACTAAGGAGCCGGTGTTGGCATTGCTTGATCACATGAAGCCTTACGAGGTAGAGACTAACTCATCGGATTATGCTATTGGTGGTGTTCTTATGCAGGATGGTCATCTAGTGGCGTACGAGTCTCGGAAGTTGAACAATACCGAGCGACGATATACCGTTCAAGAGAAGGAGATGACCGTAGTGGTCCACTGCCTTCGGACGTGGAGGCATTATCTCCTGGGATCGAAGTTCGTCATGAGGACGGACAACGTGGCCATGAGCTACTTCCAGACCCAAAAGAAGCTGAGTCCAAAGCAAGCTCGATGGCAAGATTTCCTTGCGGAGTTTGACTACGCGTTGGAGTACAAGCCGAGGAAGGCCAACTCCGTGGCGGACACGCTGAGTCGGAAGATGGAGCTTGTGAGCAGCTTGGTGAGTCGGTCGAGTTGTCCTTGGGTCGACCGCATCAAAGAGGGATTGAAACATGACTCAAGAGCTCAAGCACTCATCGGGTACGTGAAGGAAGGTAAGACCCGACAGTTCTGGTGTGAGGACGAACTCCTCTACACCAAAGGAAGGCGTCTGTACGTGCCATTTCATGGGAAGCTAAGGAAGGAGATCTTGCGTGAGTGCCACAACTCAAAGTGGGCAAGTCATCCGGGGATCCACCACACGTTGGCCCTCGTCGAAGATCGGTACTACTGGCCGCAAATGCGGGACGACGTGGAGGGGTATGTGAAGACTTGTCTGGTGTGCCAACAAGACAAGCTGGAGCAATGTTCGTTGCCGGGTTTGCTGGAGCCACTTCCCGTTCCAACTCGTCCATGGGAGAGTGTTTCCATGGACTTCATTGTCAACCTGCCGAAGTCCAAAGGGTGTCGGACTCTCATGGTCGTGGTGGACAGATTCTCTAAGTACGCAGCCTTCATGCCTGCGACAAAGGATTGCCCGGCTGAGGAGGCGGCCAAGCTCTTCATGAAGCATGTGGTGAAGTATTGGGGAGTTCCACAAATGATTGTGAGTGATCGTGATCCTTGTTTCACAAGGCGTTTCTGGTCCGAGTTGTTCAAGCTGCTAGGGTCGAAACTGAACATATCGACAAGTTTGCATCCCCAAACCGACGGTCAGACGGAGTAGGTCAATACACTCTTGGAGATCTATCTCCGACACTACGCGAGCACAATGCAAGTAGCGAAGTTAATCGACGTAGCCTAGTTCTCCTACAACCTGTATCGGAGCGAGTCAACCGGTCAGAGCCCGTTCGAGATCGCGACTGGGCAGCAACCAAACACCTCGAGCACAATCGCATCGGGTTATCGAGGGAGTAGTCCGCCCGCGTACAAGTTCACCAAAGATTGGCAAGAGCAGGCTGATTTGGCGAGGGCATGTCTACACAAAGCATCCAAGCGCATGAAGAAATGGGCGGACAAAAAGCGACGGCACATGGAGTTCCAAGTCGGAGATCAAGTGTTAGCCAAGCTGCACGTGGTCCTTCAATACAAGGACGTGCACAAGGGTTTGATCCGTTGCTATGAGGGGCCATTTCGTGTGCTGCAACGGGTCGGGAAAGTTGCATACAAGCTGGAGCTACCATCAAAACTCAAGGTACATCCGATTTTCCATGTGAGTATGCTTAAGCCTTTCCAAGTTGATGAGGAAAATCCGGATCGAGGGGAGTCTCAACGAGCGTCACTCGGGGCAAAAACCTCGTATGATCGAGAAGTCAAGAATATCATGGCAGATCGAGTCATACGGAAGTGGAATTGCGCGCCCAAACGAGAATACTTGGTCCAATGGAAGGGTTTTCCGAAGAGTGAAGCAAGTTGGGAGCCCGTAGAAGCTCTTTGGTAGTTCAAGAAGGAGATTGATGCATTTCATGCCGAAGATGCGACAATGGCGTCGCTTGATTAGGTGGGGGAGAATGTCACGGCCCGAAAGAACGACGATCCAAGAGGTTCCTACGAGACGGACATGACACGTCTTTGGATCAAGCGACCCTCGGCTTGTATTCACCGATACTAGAGTTTTCTCGAGTCTTCTAAAATACTCATGGGGGCGGGCGATACTGTAAATGTATTCATATGTAATAAATGCGAGTAGTTAGTAGTTGGGGAGATCTAATCTCTATCGTTAGATCGATGAGAGATCTACGGATACGGTTTACCTTATCTTTGTATAAATAAGGGTCTCCTCCCCCTCATTATATCATCTCATTTTCACAAATGAATACAATCCATAGCCTTTTTTTTTTTCCTAAAGTTTCTCTCTCTACGATCCTTGTGAGTGAGTGTGAGAAAGGCTGACTTGGGAGAAATTCCTAAGGCCGCACGAGCAAGGGAACGCAAGATCGATCGGCCCGTGACACATATCTATGTAATGTACATAATTTCTTTAGGGGGGCTTCGTGGCTGTAGACATATAAAGATAATGTGCAATTAATTTTGAAACATTCTAATATTGCCGATCAGCCTTTTTATGTCATTCAAAGATAGAGCTTTGTTCATAAGATAGAACTACACTGGAACTTAAATAGAGTTAGAATCTGATTGAGTGAAAATATTGTTGGATAAATTCTCTTCAGATATTTTGAAGTTAACAAAACATTTCAATCAGTTTAGTCTGAAGACTTGCAGACTCTACTGGCAAAGTCTGAAGACCAAAGTCTGACGATATCAAGACTCAAGTTTCAAAGTCCACTCTCATGGATAGTTTCCAAACCGACAAGTTAAACTTCTATTTTGATTTTATCTAATATGGTTTTACTCCAACGGCTAAAGAATATATCTCGACTGGAATCAGCACTACAAGATCTTATATTCGTATAAATCTAGATTCTCTAAGATTCGCAACTTATATTAGGAAGGTTCTACTTATGGAAACTAAGATCTTGATTGTATGGGCGAACATGATTGATGGGCTATCAACACTTGCCTTAAAGAGCTCGAGATCTCTCTAAATTGATTATGTCCAACGGGTTGATTAGAAGAACTTCTTTGGAAGGTGCCAACAGTAATAAAGGCATGAAGAAGTATTTAAGAGAGACGCTCAAGTTGTTGAAGTGTGCCGGATAGAAGAATTCTAAAGTCCGAATCTCCTTGTTATTTTGTGATCTTATTCTTCAAGCAATACATGTAATCAAAAGAGAGACTGAAGTGTGGTGAGACCTTGAGGAAGTGTAGTAGAATCTCTACACTGTGGAATCAAGAGCGTGAGATTATAAACACTCTTTTTTATTCTTAGTGAAATCCAGCTAGAATGGCTGTCCGTGCGGGAGAGTGGACGTAGGCTTGGTTTAAGCCGAACCACTATAAATCTGGAGTCTTGATTCTCTTTCCCTAATCTTTTTACTTTTCATTACTTTCATTTGCAGCGATTACTGTTTTTAATTCCCTAATCTCTCATCAAAGAAATTGCTTATACATTCGGTTAAATTTATAAAATCATCTTAGTCACCTATTCACCCCCTCTAGGTGCTAATTCTAGTCCTAACAATTGGTATCAGAGCTTGTGTACTCGTTTATGAGAAGTGTCTTTACTTCTGAGTAAAAGATCAATGGCTAGTATGTTGTCTACAGGGTTGGTTGAAGGTCAAAGCAACACCAGACCTCCATACTTTGATGGAAAAGATTACAGCATATGGAAAGTCAAGATGAAAGCATTCCTAAGATCGAAAGATCCTTTGGAGTGGGAAGTGGTAGACAAAGGAATCATTCCTGCTGTTGCATTAGAATCAGAGAGAGGAAAAGAAGTTGTTGTTCCTATCGAGATGACTCACGAAGATATAACCAAGAGACAGACTCTTGACGCTAAAGCCATTTATTCCTTATATTGTGCTTTATCTCCTACTGAGTATAACAGAATATCTTCTTGTGATACAACGAAAGAAGTCTGGGATAGGCTTCACATTACCTATGAAGGGACTGATCGAGTGAAAGAAACAAGGATCAATATTTTTTTGGGACAATATAAAGTCTTTACGATGAGATCAGGAGAATCAATAACTGACATGTTTAGTCGTTTTACTGAAATTGTGAATGGTGTTGAATATCAGGGACATCCAATCTCAGGACATATGAAGGTCAACAAACTTCTACGTGGACTCTCTAAAGACTGGAATTACATAAAAACCTCAATAAGAGAGACGCAGAGAATTGCTCCACTCTTTGTAGACAAACTGGTTGGGACTCTTCAGTTTTACGAAGTAGAGCACACCAACGAAGAAGAAGATTCAAAAGGTAAGAAATCTATTGCCTTAAAATCTAATGATTATTCTGATGTTACAGACTTTGAAGAAGATCTAGATGATGAAGAACTGACACTCATGATAAAGAGATTCAGAAAACTGAACAGAAAGAGAAGAAAATTCAATTGGAAGAAACAAAGCTCACAAAGGTTTCAAAACAAATCAACAGAGGAAGAAGATTCTAACAAAGAAGTGACTTGCTTTGAATGCAAGAAAAATGGACACATCAGACCCAACTGTCCTTTGTTAAAGAAAAGAAAAGGAAAGGCTGAGAAATATAGAAAGACACTCAAAGCAAAGACTTGGAGTGATACTGAATGTGAAGAAAGCGATGATTATGCCAATATATATTTGATGGCAAAATCTGATTCAGACTTAGACCTTGAGACAGATACAGACTCAGACAATGAGCTTGAGGTTAGTAATCTAAAAATTCCTATCAAAGTTTCGAAATATATTGATAAACTATGTCTTGGTCTAAAAACCTCTCTTAAGAGGATCTCCGAATTAAAAAAAGGAGAATTCTACATTGAAGCAACAGGAGAAAATTTGGAAAGAAAAGTTTGAAAAGTTAGATAAGAACTTTACAATCTTGAAAGAAAACTCAGATTTTGTTTCCAAAGAAAACACTCATTTGAAAAATGATATTTCAAACATATTAAAAAGATTTTCAAATGGTTCTGAAAAATTGGATAAGATTCTTTCAATACAAAGACCATACTTTGATAAGTTAGGTCTTGGTATGACTTCTGAAACTATTCCACTAATTGATTTTCCAAAGGTAAAGGAAAGAATCAAACAAAGACCAACCAAGATTATTTATAAAAATCATTTCCAGAAAGTCTTTGTAAAACCTGTTGGCAGAAATACTTTGAAATATTCCAAGTGTCAAAGCTCAGAACATTTTGAGAAAGAATGTCCTTTGGTTTGGAGACCTATTAAAAGGAATTGGACAAAGACTGTTTATTGCTTTAACTCTTCTGGACCCAAAATAATGTGGGTACCAAAGAAAGCTTGAATTCTTTTTAATTACAAGTCACTATCAAAAGGAAGATTAAATGGTATCTAGATAGTGGCTGCTCAAGACATATGACAGGAGACTTAAGTTGCTTCATAAAACTTGTCCAGATAGATGGAGGAAAAGTTTCTTTTGGTGGTAACAACAAATGAAGAATTACTGGTCGTGGAACAGTAAAGATTGAAAGTCTATCAATCAATAATGTCTCATTAGTGGAAGAATTAAATTACAATTTGCTTAGCATAAGCCAATTGTGTGATACTGGATTCAAGATCAATTTCCAGGAAGGAACGTGCTCAGGAATCAGTAAAGACTTTACTCAATCTTTTACCGGGACGAAGACATGAAAATATCTATCTTACGGATGTGAATCATGAAAGATCACAGTGCTTAATATCAGTACAAGATGAAGCTAATTTATGGCACAGAAAACTAGGCCATACCAATATGAAGCAAATCTCCAAGATCTCTTCCAAGAAACTTGTTCGAGGATTGCCCATTTTCAATTACTTAAAGTCTGATCTATGCACACCATGCGTACTAGGTAAACAGGTTAGAAACTCTTATAAACCAATAAGTAAAGTTTCCATTAATCGTATACTACAGCTTCTGCATATGAATTTATTTGGACCTACTAGAACGCAAAGCATTGGTGGAAAAAAGTTCTGCTTAGTAATAGTGGATGATTATTCACAATTTACTTGGGTCTACTTTCTTGCAAGTAAGTCTGAGACTTTCTCTCAATTTTTAAAATTTGCTAAGAAGATGCAGAATGAGAAAGGTCACACTATTTCAAGCATTCGTATAGACCATGGAGGTGAGTTTGAAAATCAAGATTTTACTAAATTCTGTGATGAATCTGGTTTTTAGCACAAATTCTCCTCTCCATACACACTAGAACAGAATGGGGTTGTGGAAAGAAAGAATAGGTCTTTACAAGAAATGACAATAACTCTTTTAATTGAAAGTAATAATTTCTTAGAGGTTTTGGGCTGAAACTGTTTCAACTGCTTGCAATATTATTAACAAAGTGTTTTTAAGGCCAATTCTTAATAAAACTCCTTATGAAATTTTTAAAGGAAAAAAACCAATTGTTTCTTATTTTCAAGTATTTTGTTGTAAATGCTTTATTCTAAAGAATGCAAATGATCGAGTTGGTAAGTTTAAAGAAAAATCAGATGAAGGATTCTTTCTTGGTTACTCAGCTACAAGCAAAGCTTATAAAGTATTCAACAAGAAGACTCAGACTGTGGAAGAATCAATGAACGTCAAATTTCAAGACTCTCCACAAATTCAGCCAATTCGGGCATCAAGAATCGGAACTGCTCCGGACTTTGCTAGATCTACCTCTCATGAAGCAGTTCAAAATTCAGAAGCAGTACAACAAGTTATTGATGAAGAATCAACTCAAGAAAAAGATCAACAGTCTATCAGACTGTCTAGTAACTGGAAGCACAAGTCTAGTCATCCCGAAGAACTCATTATTAGAAATGTTAATGAGGGAATTCGAACAAGATCCAAAAGGCGAGAAGAGTCTAGTGCCGTTGCACTTATTTCTGAAATAGAACCCAAAAACATTGAAGAAGCCTTAGCTGATGAAAGCTGGATTGAAGCAATGCAAGAAGAACTCAGACAATTCAGTATTAACGACGTATGAGAATTAACTCCTAAACCAAAAGGTAAATCTGTTATTGGAGCTAAATGGGTTTTCAGGAATAAAGTCGATAAAAAAGGCAAAGTGACAAGAAACAAAGCAAGACTCGTTGCTAAAAAATACACGCAAGAAGAAGGGATAGACTATGATGAGACTTACGCTCCAGTAGCAAGGTTAGAAGCAATCAGATTACTACTTGCTTTTGCATGTTATAAGAATTTCAGGTTATTTCAAATGGACGTCAAAAGCGCATTTCCGAATGGATTTATTCAAGAATAAGTCTATGTGGAACAACCTCCGGGATTTGAAGACTCAAAGAAACCAGACTCAGTGTTCAGACTGAAGAAAGCTTTATATGGATTAAAACAAGCTCCTTGAGCTTGGTATGAAAGGCTAAGTAACTTTTTAATTCAAAGTGGTTTCTCTAAAGGAAAGGTAGATACTACATTGTTTATTAGAAAGGAAGGCAAAAGTTTTCTACTTGTTCAGATTTATGTTGATAATATTATATTCGGATCATCTAACGAGACTTTGTGTAAGAAATTTTCTAAGTCTATGCAGGATGAATTCGAGATGAGCATGATGGGTGAACTATCCTTCTTCCTTGGTCTACAAGTAAAACAACTGAAAGAAAGAATCTTTATTCATCAAGAAAAATATACAAAAGAAATTGTTAAAAAGTTCGGTCTGGAGAATTGCAAAAAGACTGACATACCTATGTCAAGTTTTTTGAAAATAGACAAAGATGAAGCAAAGAAGAAAGTCGACCAAAAATTATATAGGAGTATCATTGGTTCACTTCTTTATCTTACTACATCTAGACCTGATATATTATTTAGTGTTTGAATATGTGCTAGATTTCAATCAGATCCTAAGGAATCTCATTTAAGTGCTGCTAAATGTATCATTAAATATGTTGCAACCACTGCTAAGATTGGTCAATGGTATCCCAAAGAAAGAGACTTTACTCTTCTTGGTTATTCAGACACAGATCTTGCAGGTTGTAAAGTTGAAAGAAAAAACACTTCTGGCACTTGTCAATTACTCGGTAACAGGGCAGTATCTTGATTTTTAAAGAAGTAAAGTACTGCGACTCTTTTAACAGCTGAAGTAGAATACGTAGCCCTTGGAAGTTGCTATTCTCAAATACTATGGATAAAACAACTACGAGACTTTGGTATCAAAGACTCTTGTACCGAGATCAAATGTGACAATACTAGTGCAATCAATCTTACAAAGAATCATATTCTACATTCAAGAGCAAAACATATTGAGATTCGACATCATTTTATAAGAGATCATGTTCAGAATAAAGAAGTCTTGATACGCTTTATCGACTCAAAGAATCAACGCGAACATATTCACAAAGCCGCTTGAGAAAAGTTTATTTGAGTCTATTCGGTCAAGACTCAACATTTTATCTCTTGAAGACTGTTGAAGTTCAGACTCAGAATCTAAGTATGACAAAATATCAGACTCAAAAATTCAAACTTGGAAGACCAATCTCACGACGTAAGTTGTTACAATTACAGTTCATTTACTCGTTTAAACTGATATCTCGAAAAGGTAAGATTACTTGTTTATCTCTAATTGAGTTTGTTAAGGCAGTTATTCTTAAAAAAATGTGGTTATCGATTTGTTTAAGGCAGTTATTTAAAAAAAAAAAGAATTTTTATTCTTTCCTTATTGTGACGCTTCAGATACCCCGTATCAATTGCTTTTTATACTCATTCTTCTTCTCTTTTTACTTTACCCAAAAACCCTAGATCACAAACTTTTCACTCTCTGGAATTTTCCCTCGCAAGTTCTTCTCTTCAAGATTTCATCTTTCTTGTCACACAAGTGTGAAAGTTTTCTCCAAGAAAGTGACAATGGCGTACCAAAGGAAATCTTCAAGAATAGCGAGCAGGGGACCACAGGGCTCGGGTGAGGGCCTACGCACTTTGATCTTACTAAAGAAGGTGACTTTCCAAGTGAACAGATGCACCAACACTCTCAACAGCGCACTTCTTCGACTAGATCTCATGTTCGTCATCCTCAACATGCAGAGGACATCATTGAAGATGTCGAACCTGTAAGGTCTCTTAAGCCTGCTTTGTTTATAGGCTTTATTCTGCTTTGAAGGAATGAGGTTCTGCAATGACTTTCATTGACGAGTTTTTGAAAGAAAAATGCTATAAAAATGAGACATTTTCTCACTGTGATGGAGCGATCGGGTGTTGTTCCTGTTAGAACGGTAGCAAAAACCTTTGCGAACTTTCCTAGTGACCCTCGCTTTGGTAGTGTAAATCAGCCTGAAGGGAAAGATGATGATGAGAAGATGTTTGTGCATTTTAAGCCTAGAATGGGTGTGGCTGCAACTCTTCGGGGAAAGAGAGATGATTTGTTTCGATCGGAGGAACACAAGTAGGTGTATGGAAATTTGCTGAAGTATGGGGTGATGAACTCACGAACTGTGGATTTTGATTTTCTGGATCTGTTGAGCATCAATTTGAGGGAGAAGTTTGAGAAGCTTCAACTTCATAAATTCTGTACTGAGAACGAGGTTGCTTATTCTGAATTGACGACCTATTTTTATTCTAACCTCAGTTTTCTTGATGCAAACAATTTTTCTTTTAGTGTGAGAGATAGAGAGTATATAGTTGACACAGATACTCTGGCTGATGTTATTGATGTGGAAAGAGGAGCTTTCCAATCAATTTCTGTGTCTGTTAGCAATGCAACTCTAGAGCTTGCGAGAAACAGAATCGCAGAAGGTCGTCTCTCCTACTCAAGGATGAATGCTACAAACACTCTGCTTCACAAAATTGTGATTAACTATCTCAGACCGAAGTCGAAATCGAAGACAGATGTATCCATCTTTGAAGCCAAACTGATGTATGCCATCAAGATTGGCTTTAACTTTTCCTTGCCCTATACCATAATGTTTCACATGTATAGATCTATGGCGAAGGATAAGGGAAAACTCCCTTATGCTGCTCTCATCACTCGTCTATTCAGACATTTGAACATTCAACCTCCCCACATTCTCTCTGTGAAAACTATTGATCAAATGGTTATTGGGCTGAGGATGATTACAAAAATGCGTCTGAAAGAATTCAGCAAAAAGCTTGAGCAGTTCAAGGAAAAAACCCCGTTAAGACTGCACTGCACTCCACCGCCGCAAAGAGGAAAGGAAAGGATCCCGTGACTCGGTCCTATCAAGAAGAGGCGGGCTATCATCTTGGAGGATGAAGATGATGAGGATGATATTCCTATCTCTGCCTTTGTTTCTCAGTATTCTGCTCCTGTGTCAGCAGAACCAGAACAACAAGTTGAAGAGGAAACTGAGAAAGGGAACCAGGAGAAGGAATCCTTGCAGACAGAAGAAGAAGAAGAAGAAGAAGAAGAAGAAGAAGAAGAAGAAGAAACAGCCAGAACAGACTCACAGCAACAACCAGCAGAATCACATGCCGAAGAAGATCGAGCAGATTCTCTAGCAGAAAAAAAGGATCAATAACATTTTGCCATTGAGGAAACTTCTCAGCAAAAAGAGTACTTCTCCCCTCCAGAAGGCATTGAAATAGGGGGAGCTGTTCCAAGAGAAAGTACTCCTCTTCTCTTGACCTTTACCAGTGCAAGTGTTAGTCGATCATCTCCTGGTGCAAAAGATGTTCATGCTGCTCATTTTCCTAAGGGAGAGGCAACATCTCCAAACATTGATCTTCCTGCTGATATTTACTTCACTGGCTTAACTCCACAATCAAACCATGTTGATGCAAGCACACAAACTAACAATTCAGGCGATTTTAGAAGGCTGCTTAAAATCATTTTGGAGCTCAAAGGCTAGATATATGCTTTAGGGTGTGAATTTCAGACATTGCAGAGTGAGAATCATGCCATGTTTATCTCCTTGCATGATCAAATTAAAGATATTCAACATCAGGTTCAGGCCACTGCCAAAGGCACTGCTCTCACTCAATTACAGGAGGATTTGAGGAAACTGGAAGGAACTGTCAAGTCTATGGAGGACTTTCAACTTGTTCGCATTCCTCGTGCACCCTAACTTTCTCATCTTTTTATGATGACAAAAAGGAGGAGAAGCCTTTGCAGATTTCCATTCCATTCCAAACTTTCACTCTTTAAACACTCTTTGGATTTAATATTTTGTTTGGTTGTGATTGACTTTATGACTTTATCTTGAGTTCTGGAATGCTTGCTTTTTACTGCATTACTTTAAGCTATTAAAATATATAAAGATAGTTGATTGATATCTGCACAAGACTAATTTGTTTTCTATGGATGCAGATCTGTGTATAGGACAAGTCTGTGTATAGGACAACTTATACTATCTTTACTCTAATCTTTTATGAGATATCATTACTAGCTTAAATATTGTATTGCAGGGCAATAGTATTCAAATCTGCAGGAAAGTTTTGTCACCATAAAAAATGGGGAGATTGTTGGATAAATTATTTTCAGATATTTTGAAGTCGACAAAACATTTCCATCGCCTGGTCCAAGACTTGCAGACTCTACTGGCAAAGTCTGAAGACCAAAGTCTGACGATATCAAGACTCAAGTTTCAAAGTCTACTCTCATGGATAGTTTCCAGATAGACAAGTTAAAACTTCTTTTCTGATTTTATCTAATATAGTTTTGATTCCAACGGCTAAGGAATATCTCTCGACTGGAATCAGCACTACAAGATCTTATATTCGTATAAATCTAGATTCTCTAAGATTCGCAACTTATATTAGGAAGGTTCTACTTATGGAAACCAAGATCCTGATTGTATAGGCGAACAGGATTAATGGGCTATCAACACTTGCCTTAAAGAGCTCAAGATCTCTCTAAATTGATTTTGTCCAACGGATTGATTGGAAGAACTTCTTTGGAATGTGCCAACGGTAATGAAGGCATGAAGAAGTATTTAAGAGAGACGCTCAAGTTGTTGAAGTGTGTCGGATAGAAAAATTCTAAAATCTGAATCTTCTTATTATTTTGTGATCTTATTCTTCA
Organism: Eucalyptus cloeziana; assembly: GCA_014182715.1. Taxonomy (NCBI): domain Eukaryota; kingdom Viridiplantae; phylum Streptophyta; class Magnoliopsida; order Myrtales; family Myrtaceae; genus Eucalyptus; species Eucalyptus cloeziana. The sequence goes on from CM024637.1 coordinate 18,471,442, forward strand.
AGCAATACATGTAATCAAAAGAGAGACTGAAGTGTGGTGAGACCTTAAGGAAGTGTAGTAGAATCTCTACATTGTGGAATCAAGGGCGTGAGATTGTAAACACTCTTTTTGATTATTAGTAAAATCGAACCAGAAGGGCTATCCGTGCGGGAGAGTGGACGTAGACTTGATCTAAGCCGAACCACTATAAATCTGGAGTCTTGATTCTCTTTCCCTAATCCTTTTACTATTCATTACTTTCATTTGCAGCGATTACTATTTTTAATTCCTTAATCTCTCATCAAAGAAATTGCTTATACATTCGGTTAAATTTATAAAATTATCTTAGTCACTTATTCATCCCCCTCTAGGTGTTAATTCTAGTTCTGTTAATTCTAGTTCTAACAAATATTATACGTCACTCTCCCTTGGACATTAAGACGTAATGGTCTTTGATTTAATTTTTGATTGAGTGGGCATTTTCTTCAGATTTTTAGTTTACTTTTTAGGTATGTCAGTTACCCTTAAATTGACATTCAGCAGTAATAACAGACAGTAAATTGTTTTCATTGGCTAGAATTGCAAAGAAAAACAAATACAAAGATAGCGGCCCATTGAACGGCGAAATATGTTTTATACACCTTCCATTAATAAGTTCAAAAACAATGCGACAGCAGACGAGCAAAATGCGCAGGGATCACACTCATTCAATCGCTCAACGTATAGCACACATGCAAGAACAGATAAGCATCTCACAACACTCTGTGCATCGTCCAGGTGACCCCGACTCAACCTCCGATATTGAAATCCATGAAGTAATTACTCATTTGATGATGCCAGGTCTGTTGGGTTGTGCTTTGGCTCTGGTATTGTGAACTCGTTTAGGCGCATCGGGGGTTAAAGCATACATCTTCACAGCAAATAATTCCTCAGGTAATCCCCTCTGGTCCTGTAATGATTCAATGGATTCAGGCTGTCGCTTAAGGGAACTGACAATAAAATGCATGGAACACCCACCCCGAGTAATACGTTCAGGCTAAACAACAAAGAGCAGTAGAATTCTTCTAGATGTTGGAAGATAATTCAAACAGTAAAGTTGCATAAAGATCACAAATTCGCCATTCCCAAAAATATCTCTTTCCAGATTTAAGTACAAGAAAATACAAATGCCCATGCAAATGAAATCCTTTCCTCCCATGTAAGGTTTAGAGGGTCTCAGTGTGTAGGAATGCTATTATAGCCTAACAAATACCATAATTCATCCATCTCATGCTCAGCAATTCAGTAGGTATCCCCACCTGATGAATTTCCAAAAAGTTCTTGCAAAGTCTTAAATGTTGTTGCAGAATATCCAGTGGAAGGATATACATTTTTTACTATATAGATTTGCAGAAACAATGATGCTCATTACTAAGTGCTATAGAGATGCTTGTCGTATAGGATTTTATCGGAAGGAAACATAGATTAGGTATATATTAGGAGGACTGAAACCTTTGATTTGAAGATATGCAATCCACACCGGTGAAAGAGCTCCTTAAAATACGTATCGGACCTGGTGATGCTTCGATCTTCCTTGTCTAACACAAACCCTGCATACGGAAATTCTGGCTCATGAATCTTGAATATTATTGGGCAAAAGTAGAAAAAAATTGATGTGAACCAAAATCAGGCTATTTATTTGAAGAAATCCTCAATTAATTCTTCTCTTCTATTTTGTGGAAATCCGTAGATCCTCTTTGAATGAACCTTAATGCATAGCCAAAGCCATTGTTTTTAACCACCCCCACATAGCAAGCAATTGCATCTTCTTCTTTTTTGTCTTAAAACAAAATTGTATGATATGAATTGACTTTCTCTTGACAGAATTCTACCTACTCTTGAACACCTGTTAGATATGAATTGACTCCCTCTATCATCAATTTTTTCACTAATATATATTAATCTCACAAATCAAAATCGTATGATACCGATGAAGAACTGGTAGACACTATGCTCTTCTCAAGTATGATAAATGTTGAGATGTTTGTGGATGCTTGAAAGAGTTATAGCCTGGTATACCAAAATAATCTGTCAAGTACAATGTTTTAGACATTCAGATATTTATGCGCTTGGAAGGTAGTAAAACACCTCAGTCTGATCTGCTGTCCTGGTCTACTTTTAACTCTCTAACCTACTTATTGGAATGCATCAACAACTCTTTCAACATTCTGAAACTTCAGCTCCATGTTCAGAACTAATGACCCTCAATTATACACTTGACTTTTCATTATCATTGATAAGATACCCATTCTTTTCAAATAAGCCTCTTCCCCTTATTCTCGTTTAAATGATTCAAAATGCACTGTTTCAAAGATTATCATGAATGCCAAATTAAGCTTGTTTCTGCAATATCATAGTAATAGACTCTGAAAGTCTTGGAAAATGTGGAAAGGGTCATTAATATTATTTAATAATATGTAGAATATTGTACATCAGCTCCACTCATAACAAACTTCTAATGATCCAAGATACAAATACTTTTTGGATAATTGACCCAAGATGCAAATATGGCATTAGTTCCAGCAAGAAACTATCCTGAGCCTGATTCAGTGCATGCATATATTAACTTGTAATTTTTGTCACAAACTCCATGATTCAAACATATGAACAAACAAAAGTAAGATTACTAGAATAGCATATCGGTTAAAGTTTTCCTTTTTAGTACCGGTTCCTGTCCTTCTATTGTTGCCTTTTCTTGAAAGATAAGGTGTGGATGTTGGAGTTAACCATAGCCAAGGAAGATAAGAAGAATGAACTTAAACTATCATCTTATTATCAGGTCTAACCATAAACAGATATGTGTCCTTTTAACAGAGAAGAAAAATCCATCATCACTGAGAGTAGTGTATTAAATATGAAGTACCACTTCTAGCAATGTTCTCCTTCAGGACGAAAAGCCCACCAGGTTTGAGGCCAGCCTGAAATATATTTTGCTGAATACATAAGTGATACATAAAAGCAAAGTTGCAGAAAGGGAAATCCAAAGATACTCCATAAAAACGTATCGCCACTTATCAGGTACCTATATACGATTTCAAGGAAAATTAGTTTGGTTAGATATTCTAGAAAAGAAGGCTATTTGTATTGGTCAATAACTGATAATGCCAATACAATGGCTAAAATGATCATGAAAAGTATATAAATATGGAGTCATGAAGGCCTTAGAATAACCTAACAGAAAAGAAGGTCTTATAGTGATAATCAATAGACCAGCTTCTGCAGGGAATGTAACATATCAAAGCACAGACATCAGAAATCTAACATTGGTGAAGAATCAATGTCAACTAGAATTTCTTGCTACAGATTCCATTAACTATAGCAATTTGAGTCATTTTATGACCAATTACAGGAGGAATTTGGAATTGTCCTGATCTCAGGGTAGCAAGTTAGTGCCAGGGGAAAGCACAGATCAAACATATTACACATCAAGAGAATGAGAGTACTTTGTTCCACCTTAGTCTTGTCTCTTTTTCCCTCAACTTCTCATCCTTAATTGAATCTTTTCTTTTACTTTTTTTTATCTATTCCTTTCTAAGTGCCTTTGCAGCACGATCACTGCTTACAAGGAGCTCCAAAAGGTTGACCGTAGTTTAACAGTGTAAGGCCTTGTTTGGTTCCATTGACAAGCAATCCATAAGTGGATCCTGAAACCAAGTAATTCCATTTCATAGAATAGAACTCTTTTTCAATTGTTGGGATGACACAAATATTTAGGTCTTTAGAAGAAAACAGATCCTAGTCATTGAACACTCAATGGCTGAGATTTATTATTCTCTCTCTCTCTCTCTCTCTCTCTCTCTCTCTCTCAGTTTAAATTCAGCCGCCACAGAAACTGAGTTGGCAATCGGAAAGATAAGGTAGCAATATGAGAACACATGTCGTGTTTTTATTGGTGTTGCTGATCTTGTCTCATCACCATAAAAAAAGGGAAAAATTGTGTGACAAAAGAACACACACACACACACACACACACACAAAAAACAAGTGGCCCCTGCCCGCTCAATGGCAACCACATCGTCGAGGTCATCTGTTCGCAGCAACCACCGTGATGTGATGATTGTCTTCGTGTCTGTCACAGTGGCCGCATGAGACCGCCATGACAGAGAGAGCCACCATGATGGTGGTTGCGATTTGTCTGTCAAGAATGACCACAGTCAAGGTGTGGCGCCTATCAACAGTGTTTTGGTGACCCCCACCTCCATGACTGTGGTCTCAACTGCAGCAACATGTGCACAACATGGAGGGGGCAGATCCAGCACCACCGTGTGATGGCAGGTGCAACCGTCACATGGGGGTTGCACGCATTGCCATTGCATGCAGGTTACAGCCTGAATTTTTTTTATTGGCACTGCAAGGTCAGAGAGAGAGAGAGAGAGAGAGAGAGAGAGAGAGAGTTTTTAATAAATGCAACGAAGTCCACATAAAACAGGCCATCTTTTTTCTTTTTCTATTTTAAAACAAAGAAGCCCACGTCAACAATTTCTAACAGCGTCGACATGTTAGCAGATCTGTCACCGGACCAGCGCAAGGACAGACGGTGGCACACGTTAAAAAGTATGGGAACCATTTTCACAAAAAAAAAGCAGAGGGATGCTTTTGAATTTCAAGCAAAGGTATAGGGACCAATAGTGCCATTTCACCAAAAAGATACTCCTTCCAGGAATAATAACTAACAAATAAAAAAATTCATAAAATTTTATGCTATAAAACACCTGACACCAATAGCAACCCCTGAAGCTCATCAGACATTTTGAGCAGCACTCCAACCTCCAAGGAATTTTCACAATAATAGCAGCCAATTGCCTTTTACAGCAACAGCTGAACCTCAAAAAGACCACTGCTACAGCAATGATAGCAGAAACTACACTGTCCTAGGCCCATCTCCAGTTGGAATTCCAAGATACATCAATATCGAATTAAAGATTTTGATCATGCTTCACATTTCTAGGTTTCTTAGAACATGGAGCAGTTTTACACTGTTTTCTTAAAGGGACAATAGTTGACTTACCTTGGCTCTCATAAAGAAAGATACAAAGTCATCATCTGCAAGATGGCCAATGCACCACTGAATCCATATGACATCATATCGTCCTACATCAGGTGTGAATTCCTAAAACATAAACATATGAATTTCAACATGAAACAAGTACATCACTTAAATACTAGTTGTGCAAGAGAAATTATAGCAGTCCTGCGGAACAAAGCAAACATTTCTAGAAGACATTTTATGCATGCCTTTGCAAATCTGCAAGCAAACAGGCACGCTGGGGATCAAATTTAAGGCAATTACTCAATTATCCCAATTTAAAATCCTTGAAAGGTCTTTAAATTCACGTATATGAAACCTATGACCCAGATAAATTTTTATCTCTATTGAATGAAAAATTAAATAAATTCATGTATATGAAACCTATAACCCAGATAAATAATTTATCTCTTTTGAATGAAAAATGAAATAAAATATATAATATTTGTGTAAGAAAAACCAAGGTGGTACCATATCAATGCAAAGTTATAATGTCTGCTATTGTGTTGATGCTAACCCTAGTCTGTAGCTATTTCCCAATAAACAGAATGACCTTATAATCAGTATAACACTTAATATGGTCCTAAAATTCTAGAGACATTATTATGGAGTCATACATATATGTAGTTTACAATGTGAGGACCAATTAGGTACATTTTGAATCTATCCAAATATAACTCACCTGAAGGGGGACACAAAAGAAATTGGTGGCCTTGTTCTCGATTGCTAAACCGCTTTCAGGAACCAGACTTTCACGGGCAGCTTCTAGGAAGTGCGATACAGGCTCAAGGAGATCAACCTACATCCCAAACGAAAAGAAAGAAAAAACAATATTTAAAGAGCTGACGCCTCTCTCAATCAACAAGTTTCAATTTGGCCCAACAAAACATCAAATGTTCTGGCGAACACTAAAAACAAGGCTTCACAATGAATATTTTAACTACTGAGCAGCAGAAAGCGATTTTCTTTTTTGGCACCCAGAAACCAGTCATTAAAAATTAAGTTATGTAGGTGCAGAAATACAGATGACGTCAATCTAAAAGAAAGGAAAGAACAAGATAGATTTTGCCCTAGATAGGAAACAAAAACTGACATTGATGTGTCAGAATTAAGGTTGAAGTAATGAAAGACTAGAAGGTCCAATAAAAAGACAACAAACTCAGATGCTGCCATTGCCAGACTCCTTAAACAAGCATTACATTCAACCCGACTGCTAAAAACACCAGATGTGAGGCATTCCCTGGTATATTGTTCTTCAAGTAGAAGGGAATAACAATGCTGAGCAGTCTTACATGTCATTTTTGTAGCTAGAGCTAAAGCAAGTTTGTTGGCCAGAGCAACAAGGAAAATACAACTTTACCTCAGTGAAGAACCTGATCAAAAGATTCTTGGTGACTCTTCCAATGCCAGAACCACAATCTGCAAGAGTTGTCCGTATTGGTGAAGAGTTTCTGGAAAGAAAAACTAGCTGACTGGTACTTATGAAGAGTCAAATCCATGAATTAACAAAAACTCAAACAAAACGTAAGATATTGTAAATATATAGACTTATGTCAAAATAAGCATAACGCAACAAATATGTCGCCAATCGACTCTCCATATATGGTAACCGAAGCATTCCAGAAGTTATAGACAACACACAGATTAGTTGGTCATAGTTAATGTCCAGTGGCTGTGGAATCATGTATTTTACAAAGTTGCACGTGATCGTGTTACAGAAAAGTCATATTGTGCCACAAGATTTGCCGCTAGGACCCACATAGTCATACAAAACCAAAGTGGATTATCTGGAGCTTTAAGAAGAGTTTAAGTGGGAAGAAGAAGGCTTTTTCATCAAAGGGAGGTAGACATACGCTGTTTAATAGCATGCTTTCTGATCTTCCATTTGACTTCCTCTCTTTGTTTCCAATCCCTATTTCAGTGGCAAAAAGACTTGAGAACATACAGAAAAAGTTGCCCTAATCTGAATTGGAATATTTTAAAACAAACAATTTCTAATGGAGGCCTTTCAGTAAAGCTTTGTTAAGGCAGGGGTGGGATGTGGATGACTTCCATAGCAGAACACTATTAGAGAGGGAAATGGTGGGAAAACCCTGTTGGGGGATGACAGATGGTTTCGAGACACTGTATTCAGAGATTTATTTCCTGGTTTTTCTATGCAAGTGAGGAGCAAGATAGTTATGGTGCTGATTACCGGAAGGCTTACAATGGAGAAGTGGCATGGGAATTGGGAAGTTGACTTCTTACAGATGGCTCAAGGTTGGGAGCTCGAAGCTTTCTCAAACTGTTTTGAGCTGTTGTATAGAACAACACTGGACATGGGGGAGAATGATTGTCCACACTGAAATTATTCTAGTACTGGAACTTCTTCTGTGAAAACCTACTACTCTAATCTCATCTCTTATCAGATGCAAGTGCAAATGAACATGATCTTCCTTTAGGAATCTATTTGCAAAGTCAAGGTTCCTCGAGAGTTTCCTTTTTCTCCTGCGAAACGGGGGGGACATATTCCCACCTTGGACAATCTTAAAAAAAAAAAGAAAGAAAGAAAATTAAAATAAAATAAAGGAACAACACTGGTAAATAGATGATCTTTGTGCAAGAAAAAGGAGAGTGTGATTCTAATAATTGCTATGTTGCAACTGGACAAGACATAGTTGAACTATGTTTAGAAGTGAAGTGGATCACTTCAATCACTGTGCAACATTGACTTTGGGCTTTTAGAGGAGCCATGAATTCGTATTTTGCACAGAACAGAGTTACCAAGATGATTCCTCTCCTAGTCTTCTGGCTCATTTGGGAATAAAGGAAAAAGGAAAAAAGAGGTGAGTTAAATTTCTAGGGATAATTATTAACACATTATCCACCTTTGGTATAGTTTAAAAATTCAATTTCATAAATCTAGATGATTGAAGATGTTAAAAACGATATTTCAAGCATGCTTTTGTATAAGAGTGGCTTTTCTTCTAAAGATGATACATACAGGGGTGGTGCACCATTGCAACCTTAGTGGTATTTTGTTTATCATTAAAAATGAAAAAGTATAAGTTACACCCCAATAGACCCTATTTTCAATGCAATCATATCCAGTAATAACCAATGAGGGCGTCTTTCTGCCGAGAAAAGTGAACATTGCAAATTGTGGCAAATTACATTGGGGCTAACTGCAACTAATCACACTGTTCATTCTTGGCCTAATTTACAACAGTGTCGCCATATGCTACATAATCTGTTACAGGCAATTAGTATAATGGATTTTAGTATGGTATTACGGTGAGAAAGTACAAAGGAGGGAGCCTGGATTGGCAAATTAAAGAAGAATATCTTACAAAGCATGCACTTCAGATCCTCTTACAAGACTATAAAGTTAGCAAACTCTTTAGCTTAGTTTCATTTCTGGTGGGAACTTCTTTTGCCATTCAAAATTCCCTAATCAACACAGTAAAAAAGCCATTGAATCAGGAGATCTCAGTTTACATCTGGATACTGCTATCGATCATCCTATTTAAATCAGAGATATTTCCATATGTCAGGGGAACAATTTCTGCTACTGAGTCACTAAATCCCTCCATCTGGAGCCCGCCCCAAAAGCAAACAATCATCAAGGCACGATCATGTTGTAGCCAAACTCATAATTATCACTCCAATCAATGTCACTGTCAAATTAGTCTTATTCACACACAGAAAAAACAAACAAGCACAAAACCAGAAGCCCACGTCTGCACGCACACACAACACGCACACACAAGAGAACACCAACCTAGGGCAACAAGATTACGGCCTCTTCCACCATCCGGGAAACGTTCAGCCAAAAGCATTTTGAGAAAAGCTTCACTGCCCTTTATGTCAGCGTCGTTGACGTGTGCATATCCTCCCAACACTCCATCTGCAGTTGCCTCCACACCCTTCTCTTGAGGCACAAGAAAGACTCCCATAATCATCATATAGCAAGAACTCCATGGAATTACAGACTTTGTGTGTGCGAGCACACAGAAGGAACAATCTCGGCTAGGCAAAGATAGAACCAAAACATAGCTAACGGGGAAAAAGGAAGAGAAAGGGAGTGATGGGTAAGTCGCATACTTCCCAATAGCCAACGCCTTGGCGGTACCACTCCTTCCTCTTGTGGACATCCCCTTCCTTGCCGATTTCTTCCCTCCACATCTCTTCCGCGTTCTTGAACTCCCGTCCCTCGGAGTCGAACCCGCTGGCCTCCATTATCGCGCTTGCTCTCGGCTTCTCTGTCGAAGCAGCGGCGTGCCTGCTCGCGTTGCTTCGCAGAGGAGGGGAACGAGATAGGGGTTTTGCGGAGAGTTCGAACCGCGGTGGCGGAGCAGAGATGGGGAGGCCGCGAGTGTAACTGGGTACGACCCGAATCAACACCTGTGCCTCCATGGGGGGCCATTCCCAACTCCTATCTAGTTTTAATTTCTTTTCCCAATACGGCAAAAAAGAATTGAATCTTAAAATGATGCATTTATGATACATTTATCTTAATTGATAGTCAAAAAATTATTTTTTAATAAATTTATTATAGATATATCAATTTAAAGTTTTTAGTAGTCAAAAAATTAATTTGATGTAAATTTGTTATATGTGTACTAATTTAAAGGTTTTTTGTAGCATTAATCATAATTAAAATTTGGAGTGCATCTATCGGGCCACACGAATAGTTACTAATGTTAGGCCAAATCTTATAATTAAGAGAGCCATTAAAGTTATGAAAGTGTCGACAAGAAACTCGGCTTTGTCATTGGCTATGGAATACAGTCAATTATGGGTTGGGCCTTGCATACACTCTCTAACGCCACTCATACGGTTCAATTGCAGCATTCATATTGCGTCCGTCGTGCTTCTCCCGGTATTATGGAACTCAACTCCCTGCCTTTGTGGAATGAGGAAAAGTTGGATGCACGACATATTCCCACGAAATTTTTGTAATGCTCTCATGGCGGGCTATTTTATGGCTTCTTTGTATTCCCCCTTACTATCGCTGCATTGCCTTTTGTTTTACATGAATGGCCAATGCTCGCTCAACAGAATGCGTTTCTTACTTTTACTTCCTCGCATACCACACCACGGTTGCTTCTCTTTAGGTTTATGTAAATGTCTTATCCTTGCTCATCAAGAATACATATTTTGTCTTTTGTACGGCTCAAAACCAAAGAAAGGTTTTGACCTCTATGAAACATGGTGGCAGATGGCATTTCACGTACAACTTAGGAACATACTCTAATACTTTCTGATGCGGGCCATTGGCCTTGTCCAAAGGACCCTGCGACATAGACTATCCTAGGTTAAAAAATAGTACATCAGCCAACTTAAGCACGCAATGCCCCGATAATAAGGCTCACACACATTTCAAAAGGTCGCTTGTAAGAACTGAAGAACGAATACAGGCAGTAAAAGATTGTTCTACTCAATCGTATTAATCAATGGTAGAAATAATACACATCAAGAGACTATTGGTGTTGTGGTCAATAATATCATGTAGAGGGAAGTGAATAAGTGATTTCAAAAACTTAATAAAATATTACAGAATTAAAAAAGTTAGGTTTCTTATAAGCATGATATCAAATATGAGCAGTGTGTTGATATATGCAGAAACAAGTTATATCAATTAGTGTAGTACGCTTCTAGATGGGGGTCAATAGGTGATTTGAAGTCACTTAACAAAATAATGTGGAAATAAAAGCATCAAGGTTAATATGAGCATGACCAAGTTAAACGGAATGTTGATATAAACACAAGCCACTTATATCAAATAGTGCAGTGTAGTGCTTCTATCAAGAAGTAAATAAATATGAGTAGAGAGAGATAGAAAACAATGCACTCAAAGCTTATAGTGGTTTGATTTGGTGTGAGCCTACACTTACTCTCCCAAACTATTAGCCTACTGGTTATAATTCACTAAAAATCTTCTTGACGTTACAATAGAATTTGTCATTATATTCAAGCACTTCTCCTCAAAGTTGGTGATGTTTGTACTTATGAAGCACTGACACTTCCGAGAGTCTCGTATCATGTCTGATACTTTAAGATGTGTTCGACACTCTTAGACACTCTTAGACACTCTCGAACACTCGGTCAATACGGGTCGGAAAATCCGACAGTTGGTCAATCATGACATTCTCCAAAACTCAAGTTGGAATTCCAACATGCGAGTTTCCGAAATGTGATTCCGACATGCGAGATCAATGTTAAAAATTTTCAATAAATAAAGGGTCAAAATATATATATGCGAAAAAATAAAAATAAAAATAATAAATGGGGAAAGAAGAAAAACATAGTTTTCTCTTCTATTCTACATCTCACTTCCCATGATACACAATTCACACTCAAGTTTTTTTTTCTCTTATCTTCCAACAGGTCTAACACGTAAGTCCAAAATGTGAATTGCTTATTTTTTTCTCCAAATTTTAATTTGTCAAATTAAAACAATGGCTGATCTTAAATAAATGGTAGATTAATGTTTTTAGTGTAAATTTATTCTAGGTTTTAGTATTGTTTATTTATTTGTGAATTTGAATTAAATTAATTTGGTTGAAATAATCATAAAAATGATAATTTATTATGAATATATAAATATACATTTAATAAATAGTGTGTCCCAACATGTTAGAATTTTCTATTTTTTAAAAACATCGTGTCGGCGTGTCATATTGTGTAGTGTCGTCCGTATATCAGTATCATTGCTACTTAGGTTTGTACCAAATTTGATAGATCTCACTATCTCATACTTAAGCACAAACTATAACGCTCCCAACACTTCTTGAAAGAAAACAATTTGTATACTCACAGAAGAAAAAGTAAAGAGTATAAAGCTCTCTATAGTTTTGGATTTTAAATGCTTGATCAATCTTCTTTCTTCGATTGCATGATCTCCTTTTATGCTCCTTGGCATCCAAACTTCCCGTTCAATTTCCAAGCTAGCTGTTGGACAATTATTAAGAAGATCGAGGTAACTATTAAAGTTAATCAATTATAATTCGTGTAGATTTGGTGGCCTATCCAATCAAATCTTGATTTTCTAAAGTCAAGTGATGTATCTTGCCTTTGGCATGATTTGTCAATCAATTAATATATCTCATGTAATTGAATATTTCACAGATAATATTTAAGATTGATGGTCAACCAAAATCTTCTAAATTAGGAATTGATATCATGTCACAAGCTATCAAGGGATGAGAAAAATATCTCAAAATAATAATCTTTAAGTTTGTGACAAAGTTGCTTATATCATCAATCACTAGTTATATCCAGTTTTCTAGTTATCTGTATGATATTAGACTTTCGCTAAGCCTTTGCTTATATTAAGGTTCCTCAGGCTTTTGCTAATATCATATTCTTGTCACTCAAACTTTCTAGTTACATGCAACTGTTTTTCTTTAAATATTTCAAGTATGATGGTGTTGTAAATGTTGTAGACTATTCACCTTGGTAACTCCAAGTCTTTATGAACTCCTCATTCTTCTATACTTGTTCACATGATTCCTAGCTACTTATAATCTTTTCACTCGTCATATCAAAGTTCCTTTTAACGTGGATATTACTTGAAACACAGACATCTTGTGCATTTATCAAGATTGATATGAACCATGAATAGTTTTGTCAATTTCATAATATAGTAGGAGGTTTTCTCAACAATTTCTCCATTTTTAATGGTGACAAAACCTTCAATGTAGATAATAGAATAAGCATTTTAGGGACAAATATAATGGGAGTACCATAACTTTCATATGACGCTCACTTGAGTGACATAATTTCTTTTTACTCACTTAAGTACCACATCGGAGTAAAATTGATTATTTGAGTGCCATTTTTGGCAAATCTTCCTACATGAGTTTTTTGCATTTTTTTTTAAATTTTAGTTTTCTAATTTTTCTTCGTTTTTTTTTCCTATGCTAACTGCAAAGGTTCGCCCTCAGCTGACAGGGCCACAAAGGCCCCAAGTGAGGTCATCACTAGCAGCAAGCAAGGCATGATGGCTCTCACAAAATCTAGGCAAGGCCGTCTTGGCCATAGCCAATGGCAAATTTTTCGATGAGGCAAATTGTTGATGGTACTTAAATCATTGATTTTTCAAATTTGTGGTACTTAAATGAACAAAAAAGTTACAAAAATTGTCCACGTCAGCGTCGATTGTGCTACTTAGAACAATTGGTGTCTACATTGAATTTTTCAGGGAGGGGAAATTGCCGATGGCACTTAAATAATAGATTTTTCAAATATGTGACACTTAAATGTGTGAGAAAAATGTTATAACACTCAAATGAAAACTATACGAAAGTTATGAGATTCTTGTTATACTTGTCATAAGTAATTCAAGAAGATTTATAAAGGGATTGCCTACAATTTTAAAAAAATTAAAACTGAGTATAAGAAAGCAAGTTGATGTAGACATAACTTGGATATAATCAATAAGCACCTTACTATTTCTATAATAAAACTAAAAAAAAATAAAAAATTGCAACTAAGTATAAGTGGTTTCACATAAACATTGGATGTATAAACACTAGTATAGCTCATAACACATATAGTGAATTAAACAAAATGTTACTACACTTCAGTATTTCTTGCAAGATAATTGGAAAAATATGCTCTCCAGCCATGATGGTAGGCTTTAGGGGTGAGCATAGTTCTCGGGTCCCGGTTTGGTTCCTGGTTCCAAGGAGAGAGGTTTCATTTCCCGATTCTTTCTTCTTCTTTTTTTGGAACTGATGGTTCCCAGTTCAGTTCCCAATTCCTATAGGAACCGGAATCAGAACCGGTACCAGGACCGGAACTAGAATCGGAACCAGATTCCTAGTTCCTAAGGGCGCGTTTGATAACGATTCTGTTCTCGGGAACAAATTATGATCAGAAATAATTATTTTTTATTCTGTTCCTAGGAACTAATTCTGAGTAAAAGAATGCGTTTGATAACTGTACAAAATTTCTGATTTTGGAATAGAATTGCGTTTGGACCGTGCTCATTGATTCTTTCCAAATCAATTTATTTTAATTTTTAAATAATTTTTATAATTTTTTTCCTTTTTTTGTTTTTTTCCTTTTTATTTTTTTAATTTTCTTTAATTTTTTTTTTTCCTTTTCTTTTCTTTTTTTCCTTTTATTTTATTTTATTTTATTTTTTTCTTTTTTCTCCTATTCTTCTTTTTTTCTTTTTATTCTTTTTATTCTTTTTATTCTTCTTCTCCTATTCTTCTTCTTCTTCTTTTTTTTTTTTTTTCTCCTATTCTTCTTTTTTTCTTTTTATTCTTTTTATTCTTTTATTCTTCTTCTTATTCTTTTTTCTTTTTTTTCTTTTTTTCCTATTCTTTTTTTCTTTTTCATTTTAATTTTTTTTTTAATTTTTTAATTTTTAATTTAAAAAAAAAAAAAAAATTTAGGCCGAACGAGAGCCTCCTATGAGCTCGCCGGACCGATTCTTGGGCGACCGGCGATGACGGACGGCAGCGGGTGGCGGCGGACGGCAGCGGGCGGCGGTCGGGGGATGGTGGTCAATGAAGAAGAAGAAAAGAGAAGAAGAAGAGTTTTGATTCTCAATTTTGTTCTCAGAACAAGAATCAACTTTTTTTTTCTTCTTGATTCTCTTCCCAATCTGTTCCCAGGAACAAATTTGGTTCCGAGAACAAAAATTTTACCAAACGCGATTCTCGTCCGAAACTGATTCTGGGAACAAAAAATCAGAATTAGGCACTGTTTGGATGGTTACCAAACAGGCCCTAAAAAACCCTGATTTTATTCCCATTTGGCCATTTCTTTCTCCTCTCTCTCTGGCTCTAACCTTAACTCCACTCCCGACTCTCTCCTTGGCTTTCTCTGGTCGGCGACGCTGCTCGCCCCCTCGAATGCCGCTCGCCCCCTCGCTCGATGACGCCGCTGCCATCGACTCGTTGCCGCTCGCCCCCCCTCCATTTGGTGACACCCTCGATGACAACTTGTTGCCGCTTGCCCCCTCCACTTGGCGATGCCCCGACGACGACTTGACGCCGCTCACCCCACTTTGCTGAGCGACACCCTTGACGGCAACTCATCACAACTTGCCCCACTCCACTCAGAAATGCCCTAATGATGACTTGACGCCACTCGGCCCCCTTCTCTCGGCAACGTCCTCAACGACGACTCGTCACCGCTCGGCCCCCTCCACTCGGCGACGCCCTTGAACCGTTTGGTACTTTCTACATTTTTTTTATGTCATTTTCTTCACAGCATTAGCTGTGTGCAATCATGCTGATTTTCTTTATTTCGTAGGTACGACAAAGAGGGGAAGACACTAGGTGCACCAAGATGATGCTCAAGTTTAGGGAAGACAAAATCCAAAGGATGGAATCTCTCCATATTGGTTCAATCACTGCAGAGGTATACTTACACGCGGAGAACAAAACACTTTCTGAAGAGATTCAGTTGCTTCAAGCCAAAGTTGATCGGAACCCTGAAGTAACTCGCTTCGCTTTGGAGAACATTAGGCTTTTGGATCAACAAAGGAGGTGAGGTTTTGGACACGTCTTTGTTCTAGTTGGATATTCCTTAACCACATTGTTGCTCAAACTGATTGCCCTTTTAGGTTCCAAGAGTTCTATGAAGAAGGGGAGAGGGAACTGCTACTGGCAGAAGTAACCAAGTTGCGAGATCAGGCACTAGTAGAGACCACACAAGTATATTGCTGATCTCTCCGTATTAAAGTTTGTTGTTTTATTCATAACTGTTGCAATTCATGGATGGAAACTCTGAACAACCCAACCCTTTTAGTTCAGGTATCCAACCTCAGGTTGGTCATGTTCATCAAAACATTATTATTATTGTAGATGGTTCTCAGTGAGAACATATTTAGTCTTACTTTCTCTAAGGCACTTGAATTTACACCTACGTAGAGCAAAATTTCCTCTCATTCTTCTCCTTGCATCTTCGTATGGTTCTTGACTTTTAACCTTAAAATTTCTTTCTCTGATATCGGAAGCCATGCAGGCAGGCAAAGAAAATGCTACACTCCAATTAGAGGTTTCTTTATTCTTCAACTTTCTAACTTTTCTTTCTAGATATAGTCCCTGTATTAATCTCCCATTTTGCGTTGTTATTAGTTGAGGAACATGTCCAAAGAACTGGAGGAATGTAGATGAAATCTAACCTCTTGCCTAGAGGAAAATGCTAAGCTTAGCAGGTAAAGTGATCTCGTCTTCTGTTTGTCTTTTGTATTGAAGTCCTTTACTCTATTTTCATTACTTAAAGATAGTTTGTCGTAAAAAAGAAGTTTCTGAAACAACAAATGACTCATGTTGGAATACATTGTTGGTCCAAAGTAACATTTTTCATGTTCCAAAATATCAGCTTCTCAAGCTTACAAAGTCAATGCATTGACTGCACAAAAGGACTTAATGGACTTATTTATAATGCATCACGTGGCCTCATGTTATCTAGTTTGTAGAGTACTTAGTTCTATTACCACATTAATTGGGAATTCAAAGGCTTCTCAAGGTGCACTAGCTTCACAAAATGCTCATGTTACTTCTTTCACTTTTGCAGAGAAATACATCATCTAAGTTGCAAGTTAGATAGTCTCAATTCCCAATACAACAATTGGAGACGACAATTCCAAAAAGGTACTTGTTTGGTAGTATCCATTATCACTTGTCATTTGTAAAATATTCAGCATAGGCTTGATGTGGTATGTGGCATACTCATTTTTACTAGTATCACTATGTAGAATGTTGGTTCACATTCCAAAATATTGAACACTTACGGGTATTATAGATTATGTGTTCATGTTGTATTCTCTTTGATGAATGATAAGCTACGTTCATTTTCCTTTTTTAAAACTAAAAATGAAACCAAAAAAAAAAAAAAGAACCTGTGGGAACTTAGAACTGACTCCGGAACTTGTGACAGGGTAGGTTCCAAGTTCTTGGTTTTGACGAGAGGTTCCAGGTTCCAAAAAATAAGGAACCTGTACTCGAGAGTAGGTTCCAGGTTCCAGGTGGAACCTCTAAGGAATAGGGAACCGGGAACCGGGAACTGCTCACCTTTAGTAGGCTTGGTAGCAAATACTCCTATCTTAGCGACTAGTACCAACTCAGGCAAAATGCGCTTTGGCAATAGTAGAGGGTAGCTCGCAAGAACAACATCAATACCGAGCAACTGCGTTTTTAGCATCTTCTTCATTGCTACCGTAATAGTTTGGGCATAAATATTTTATGTGAGTGATGCAATGAAAGCCTAATACTTGATACTTAAAGTAGGAATTGATCCCATTGACACTAGCATTTCTGATGACTAAAGAGCCACAGTTTTTGTTGAGAAAATATGGCTTTGAATTGGGTAGAATAATGAAATCTGATCTTTAGAGTAATCAAGTCGAACTTTAAGACGTGATATTACTTTCTTTAATGATTTCTTTGTTCTACAAAGTTGCTAATGGTCACCGGCTATCCTCTAGAATACAACAAAGTCTCAAAATTGAGAATACTAGATAACAATTTTAGTATTTCTCCAAGATCTCTCTAGGAAACAATTGAAAAGATAGTTGTAGTTTTCAAAAAGAAGGCTCGAAAAGATAAAATGATCACACACTAATCTTTTGGAAAACTAACATGTATATATAAATCATTTTTAAAAATATAGGAAACTCTTCATAAAAAATTGCAAAGTGAACGAATGTATCATTTTGGAAAATTACCCCGATGAACAAAGGCGTCCATTCGAAAGAAGTTGAAAAATGAACAAATGCAATCCTTCAAGAAATGTTGCAAACTGAACAAATATCTTTTTCAAAGGTTGTCTTGAAAAGACACAAACAAAAATTCGGAATAATAATAATAATAATAATAATAATAATAATAATAATAATTATTATTATTATTATTATTTTAATAAATAAAATTTCGATTTTTTTTTTATTTATAATTTCCGAAAATTCTCAATAAACAAAAATAACCTTTGAATTGATTAAAGTTAATAAGATAACCGTACGGAAAAGAAAAAAAATAACAAAGGGGTTAGTGCTAATTAAACCGCGGACATGCAAAGTGTTAAGTGCGCCTAATAATTACACACCTGCACACACGGGTATGATGGGGTTTAGCCCACATCCAATCATTTCTTTAGGTACACTAAATAAACTTCACACTTATTAATTGGCTCACTTGCTTTCAGTTTTTCTATGTGGGACAACGAAATATACACTTAATTTGTTTTACAAATAAACTTCCAACGGTTTTATTTGACTATAACCCCCTCATAAATCACATCACATAAGTCACTCCAACAATTGATCATACTTTGCGAAAGTTAGGCAATTAGTCCATAATCTTGCAAGAAGGTTGTAACCCCTCTACATCCAAATCGATGAACACCTATGACAAGTTATATTTTTGAAGAGGCTATCAATTCGCATCATCCCAAGCTTGTTCCTTCCAAGGACAAAAAGAACATATCTCGGTGAATGGAGCAATAAACGTAAATAGCCCGTACCAAACTCATTTCTAGAAGGGCGTTGACATCATATTACGACTAACAAACACGTGCATTGTACAGCGGCATTCTAGCACTAAGGGAATCGTGAAGCAGGAGAATTTCACAAGCCACTATTTTCACCTCCTCTGATGCATATTTGTTCAGTATGAAAGGTGCAACAATTGACGGATGCATTGCGGGAGTTTTATGCTGAATACTCTGCTCTCGAAGCCTTCCTACTCCTCTCAGGTGAAACTTAATTGCAGAACTAAAAAAAATAATGCATCAAGCTACAAGAATCATTGAACCCGAATGCTAGCTCAACTCGTGCGACATCGATAGTGAATTAAAAGCACCACACAGTCGCATACTAGCCTTGAAGAAGAAAATGTGTGCGAGAGCGAGAGTGAAAAGGATTCTCTCTGATTGGGTTAAGAAAAAAATCCATAGAAAGCACTCGCCTGAGAATGAAGAGCAAAGTGGGAAGAAAGAAAATCCATGAAGAGACCTAGAATTCAATTTGGGATCTTTCATTCTTAGAATTTACCTATTTTTTTACCTGATTACAATTTGTGGACAAAATTGTCCATGCCCTAATGGCCTAAATAAGTCGACCAATGAGTTAGGGCCTTTATTTGAGACTAAGTTTAGACCCTTATTTGACTCTAGGTCATTATCTAAGCAAATTGCTTATTTCAAATTCTTATTTGAAATTTTCTTGAAAAACTTGTTATGAATTTTTATCTTAGTCATATTTATATGTGTATATATCCAATTATAATTTAAGTTGACATAGAAATGCCCTTCAATTGTTATTTTTATCTCATACTCTCCTGAAAAATATTAAATAATCTAAGTTAAAATTAGAGATATGAAATAGATGAGTTATTCTCCACTTAAACAAGTGTGAAGATTGTAGTACCATGAACAATACCTTAAAATCAAAGGTTTTGATCTTGTGACTTAAATATCTTATCTGCATGTTATGTAATTGAAGTTGCATGTAATTTGACTATTTGAAAATTCTGTCCAAGTGACAGATTATGTCAACTACAAATTGGTATGACATATGTAAAGAAGATATATACATAAGGACCATAAGAAAAATGGTAGGAGTAATTGTGACATCCTGATTTTCAAGTTTGATTTCGATGAGATGAAATGAGCTTTTCATCGACGTGCTTATGGCCTTATTCTCTGAGAGGGCCCTTCATGAGATAACTAGCCTATCAGGTGAAACCGTTAAGGAATCTAAACGCAATAGACTTGAGAATTCGACCAAGAATCAACTGCTCGACCGTGCTAATCTGCAAGGGTCATTATGGCATTGTCAAAATCGATAAGAAACCGGAGATAGGTCGATTCGATAAAGGTATGTGATTAGTGCATGCGTGATTCCACCTAATTGCAAAATTCTCATCGAACGGCGTCTGATTGAAATTAACTGCGAATTTGAACTCGATTTCAGAAATTGAAAGTTCTGTCATGTCACGATTTATTTTTGGAACGTCGACTCATCTTCCGAAGAATTTTTGGAGATTCCGAGATTTTTACGGAAAATCAATTCGGACGTTGCGGAAAATTAACAGAAATTCGGATGGGCTAAGTCAAAGGAAATTTGGACTTCCAAGCCAAGTCTTTGGGTATTGGGGACTTGCAAAAAATTGTATGGACTCTTTCTTCATCAAAATTGGATGTCGAATTTGGGATTTTGTTGAAGATATTGAGGTCCCAAGAGTGTAAAATTCGGAGCTATGGGAGGGCTGCATATTCTTGACATTTAAATTGGATTATTTGTGAAATTCCAAGTACGAAAATATTAAGGGACATTAAGATATGCTTGAAGACCAAAGGGGACCAAGCATTTAAGTTTTTGGCTAAGCTTGCTTGACTTTTTGCCCCCTCTCTCCCTCATCCATTCCTACCTCCCTTTGCATGTCAAGATCGTCCGCCCCTCCTTCATCTTTGTGCGAAATCTCTCTCTCCCCTTCTCGGCAGCCTCATCGAACCAGCAGCTCTTTCTTTCATTTTCTTTTCCTTCGTTTCTACCATTCCACCGATCGCCCTCTCTTCGCTTCATTTCTCTGCTACCAGCACACCGGTCAACTCCTGCACGCCCCAACGCCCATTGAAGACCATTGATCTCTCCACTTCGCTGCTTCCTTCACCGAACAACCCAGCGAATCCAGATCCCCCTCACTTCCATGTTGCTGCTCCATCGAAACAACCCCACCAGCACCACAAACTGTCGGCCACCGAGTCAACAAACCGGCGAACTCCTCCAGCGTTGACCCTTGCGGCTTCTCCATGCGCCAGCTGCCTCGACATCCCGCTCCATCATCCAGCCTCCACGAAGATCTCTTTCTCCCTTTGTCCTCAGCTCACGGACTTCGCTGCTTCCTCGTCCGCTTCTCAACCGCCTTGCACGTCTACGCCTCCTCTCCAGCGTCTTCAGCCCACGAACCCACGCAAGTCAGCCCAGAGGAAGCATCCGCAAGCCCAATCCAGTAAATGCCAAGAGTTCAGCAGTTCAGCCCATCTTGAACCCGCGAAGCAGGCCTAGCCCGTAGCCAAACCAAAGCCTAGACCAAGCCCAGCAATTTGCTGTGGGCTTGCAAGGCCTTTGGGCCCGACCCAAGTGTCCGTTAACGCCACCGAAAGTTCGGGTTTTGGCCACCGTCGTGCCGCCATCGTGATGAACCGGTTTTCACGTTAAACCGGTGAGTTTATGCGCTAAACTCTTCTTAGTAGGCTAATGATGTTTAAGGGGTGTTTAGATTTAATTAAGCTTAGATTAGTGTAATTATTAGTTTATTTAATTAATTTAGGTTAGTTAGATTAGTGATTTAGGTGGTTAGAAATTGTAATTAGTTAGTTTATTATGTGGCCTAGTAGTTAGAAAGGTTAAGATAATTTAATTAGTTCAATAGGTGGTTAGTTAGCAATTTTAAGCCTAGGTTTGTATTTATTGAATTAATGTGTATTTATTTAATTAATTTCAATAATTTATTTAATTATTAATTATTTTCCGGAAATTAGATTAGGATAGTCGGTGACCAGAAATTTCATGCTGATTGCAATGGTGTGGTTAATTTCTACAATTGAGTGTGAATTGTGCAAATTGAGTGGAAACTATAATTTTGGGTATTTATCCTAAAATTAAGTAATTTCAATAATTAATTAGAAATTACCGGGGTGTCGGTTTACAACGCCAAAAATGTTTTCAGACACTATATAAATAGTAGGATTTTCTAAATTAAAGATATGGAAATTTTGACTCAGGCCGACCGTTTATCCATATACGATTATTTTATCGGATATTATTAACGTGATGAAAATAGGCCAGGACATTATTTTTAATTGAGGAATTTAAGTGCGAAGCACAATGTTCTTGGCTGAGAGTGGATAATCGTGTGCTGGTTAGGAGAATTTGTCATCCGCTATGTGTCGGGTGAACGATGCTTTCAGATGGAAAGCCATCTTGAGGTAGACATGGTCGTGCTCGATGGGGCGAGACGACGCTTAGCTATGTAATGGATAAATCCGCTATGTGACGAATAGATCCGCTATATGTCAAATAAATCCGCTATGTGATGAATAGATCTACTAGGTGATGGATAAATCCGCTATGTGACGGATAGATCCGTTGTATGTCAGTTAGATCTGCTATGTGATGAATAAATCCGCTATGTGATGGATAGATTTGTTAGGTGACGGATAATTCCGTTGTATGTCAGTTGGATTCGCCGTGTAACGATTAGGTTGTACTTGTGTGACCGTAATTACTTGAAATACATGATTGACTAAGGTGTGGTGATTGGTAGAGATGTGATTTGAGATATTCCAATTGGTGTGTGAATTTGCTATATACACATGAGCGTTTGAGTTGATGCACCTGATTATGAGACAAAATTGTGTAGCATGATATGGAACGTGTCATAACGGTTTGACCTTATAATCGGGACCCTTGTGATTAATTGAGTTGATGAGGTATCTCTATTGTTATATGCATTGTGATATGAACCGTGCTGACATGTAGGAAGGAACTGAGGCGAGGTAAGTTCTTTGCTTTAATTGTGTGGTTGTGTGGTTAGGGCGCCTCTAGGCATATTATCCTCCTAATCGGGGTTTAGAGCGTGAACTTGCTGAGATTTATATCTCACCCCGTCGTGAGCTCATTTTTCAGGGCCGTAGAGTGGAGGGTTTGGAGTCGAGTTGAGGTGATTTGAAGTGTAGGTCAGATAGGATAGCTTCTTTTGAGAGTTGGTCTGTTGAAGTCTTTTTGGTTATAGACTTTTGTACTTGACTCAATGTATTTAAAAGCATATTTTGTTTGAGAATATGTTGTCCTGCCTTTCTATCCCGAAATGATCAGGGGATTTGTTAATTGCTTCCGCATGTGCAATAAAATGAAAGGGTTGACGACTCGTCCTAAGAAGTCGCAAATTTTTATTGACCACTAGAGGGATGGGCACGTACTTGAGGATTGGGGCGTGACAGTAATTAACAAGGAATTAAGTTAAACATCTAAGAAATAAAATTTCAAACTAAGTTCAATCTTATCATTGTCGAAGTAGTCCTCAATGTAGTTTAAATTTACATTCTGACTAACGTTATAGTTTTTACTGATATTTTTTATAATCTAAGGTCACAAGCACAAAAACTCGGCTGTGTGGAGACTCGTGAAAACATTAACTATAATTTTTGGAAACATTTAAATTGTTAAGATACGAGTTAACAAAATATATGGATCCGCCTATTAAAACACTCCTACTTGCACGTAAGTTTGTCTTTGTACACAAAAGCTATGTGTTAATGCAACCACATCAAACAAGTAATGATCGAAGACGACAATAAGTAGAATTACAAGCCTGACAGTCAAAGAGAAATAATAAAAGGGAGTGTCATCTCTTAACTCTTACTTTATACCATGTCAAATAAATTGTTGTCTTTCAAAATTTAATCCGTTAAAAAAACCAGAAATATAACATGAAAGATAACAAGCGATGCGAAATAGTAAATACACAAAATATTACAAATTAAACATATTTTCTAAAATAATTATTTTTCAATTTTTAGAAGTTTATAATGTGGTTTCTCTTTTTACTTTTTTCCTTTAACCAAGCATTTCTCGGGACGATCGGCCAGTTAAGACACTAAGATAGAGGATCTCCTTCCTTGCTAAGGGCGAAGTTTACGCGTGTATGTGCCATCTGCTAAAGAAGATGCGAAATATAAACAAATGGAGAAATTTACAACGAAATGATCCGCTACAACATGATACAATTAAGGAACAGGGAAAAAGCATTTTCAACCACTTGAAAATCTCCCCGACCCCATTACATGGTATCAATAACCATTTCATAATCGCGAGCGAATAAAGAGTCTCCTTTCTGTAGCATTCGGGAGCTCTATCGGTTTGGGTCCTTCATTTGGCGTCTTCCTCAAAGCTTCCGACCCTATAACAGATTTAGCCGACCTCTCCTGCTCTTGTCTCACTTTATTCGATTCTTCTTGCCTTTTCTCCATGACATCACGTATATCATTCACCCCAACTTTGAGGTTTCCAGGTCTGTTATTGCCATTAAGTGAGAGACAAAGCGCTCGACCTTTCACGCCTTCGTGCATTAACTTAGTTGCCTTTTCTTTCCTGCTGCAGGAACAAATGAATATAAATTGAAGCTCAGAAAATGTTACATCAAAGTGATGATACAATTGACCAAAAAAAAGTGATGATACATTAGGGAGAGTAAATTGTAGACAGCGATATCACGTGAAATGAAAGTAGACATCAGTATCCACTATTATCAGTCCATCATGGAAAGTAAGCTTCCTGATCTTGTAGACTGGCCCGAGCCACCTTCTCCAAGCTTATTAGCATCAGCGAACTTGTTTGTAGCTGTTAGCATGGTAGGTAGGTCAAAATAGCGTATCTCGCTGCTTTCGTCTTGGAATCCATTGGGCGCGCTTCTTTCCTTCAAGCTCGTCCTGTGCACAGAATCCTCCATGCTTCGTAAGAGTATATCTTCGCTTGTTTCTCCATCTGTATAATCACTATGTTTTAGAATATGACTAAGCTAGTGTTACCCATTAATAGACTAATCATTACATGTACCTCCTTGCCGACTCTTTCTACGCCTGGATAAGTAGTAACAGGACACAAGAAGTCATGCCACTGCTGAAATCAGTGACAGAGCAATGGCTATGATCTTTGTTGTGTTTTTTCCTCCCTTTCCTCCTTACAGTTAGTGCATGAAACTGGAGATCAGAAACAATGCTAATACTAACGAGACTACAGTCCCAATTGTGGATGAATTTGAATAACAGAGAGTGAGCCTAAAGGAAGTGATTCTCTAGCTGCTATTATTGGAATACACACAAACAAATTTATAGAGACGAAAGGCACACATTTACTAACAGTTGATACCTGAAATCTCCATATATCCAAGCACAGAGTGACCAGAATTGAATCTACCGTATATCTAGAAAACCAAATTACTGACCTTGACTCCATCTAAGGTTTTACATAGACAAATAACAAACTTCTCCTCTGCCTAGCAAGACATTCCCAGAATTCTTTTGCTAGACATGACTAATTCTGCTTTAAACACAGGGACTCCTACGTCATAGCCTAGATTTTGGGCCGAAGAGTAACTGAATGTCCATGACCACGTAAACAAGACTAATCGTACTCTTTTTAAGCATCAAGATTGGTTAATTCTATGACTCATAACTTGTACATCAAATCATCTTATCCTTTTCCAGTCCCAAGAACAAGCCTACTTTACGTTGCATATGCTTTTTCAAGTACTTACCTTTATCTATAGATGAACGCGGGGTTGCACTCGGAACCAATTGAGGTGAAGCCGCTTGTTGCTAATAGAAAAGGTAATCCTAATATCAAAGGCTAGAGCTCAGGCTCAGAATTCACCAACCCTTTTCCCTTTATAGAACTGCATGATATCCTCTGTTAGCTGAGCCAAACAAGAGCTGCACTGAGGATTATTGATATCTCTGTTATAATATGTAATATATTTTTATTATTCTAAATATGATCCCAATATTATATTCCCAATAAATTCCGATTTATTGCCCAATTTATTACCCACATGTATTACGTGATATTTGCCCGTTAATATATTACCATAATGGTCTTGATGGAAGATATCGGTAACGTAATAAACGGAATAAAAACGTTAGATCGTCTAGTTCAAACCCTAATCACTACAGAAAATACACCATTAGGTTTGATGGGTATTGGCTAGTAGAACAGGATGTACAAATCTAGTGTTCCCATAATGCAGATCGATCGTGCTACGTGGATCCGTTGAAGGTTTTGGGTTTTCTGCTTTTGCAAATTTCATCAATGGCTGGAGGTATGTTGATCTTTACGTTTCCGCAAACTGATCCCGAATCTTGTATGAATTTATTTGTGATTGATAAAACGATATCGTCAGGTTTTAGTTTATATTTAGTCTAACAGTTGGTATTAGAGCATGTTTACCTTTGCCTTGATGAAATTTTGGAATTTTTTTTCATTGAATTATGTGTGGGTAAATTCGGATTTCTATATGGCTTGGATCGGAATTTAGAATTCCGGCCAAATTCGGGCGACCCACCACGCGATAATGGATTTGCATGATCACACCACCATTAGGAAGAAAAACCCTTAAATTTTTCGGCATATTACTGATCGTCGGAGGTTAATCGAGCGGTGAAATTTTGGTGGTTAGAGTTTTATAGGACAAATCGTTTTTAGGCTTAATTTTGGTTAATTTATTGGTCCTTTTTGCTGGATCTTGAAATTATTCGTTCGTCCCGTCGTTCTCTTCGAAACCCATAAACCAATTTGGTCGGACATGGGCTGTGGGAGGAGACCCAGGCGGCGGAACGGACTAGGTCGTGGCGAAAGAAGTGGCGGAAGAGAAGAAGCCCGAAAGAAGGCCTCGGGCGCGTGTGTTGCACGCCCCCGAGGGCTATAGCGGGTGCGTGTGACGGGCTGCAATGAGCACGTGCATCGCAAGCGCTCGACGGGCTGCAGCGGGTGCGTGCAACGCATGCGCTCGAAGGAGGAAAGCGCACGTGCCTTTGGTAGATTTGCAATTTTGCCCCTCCGCATTTAGGAAAATTGCGATTTTGCCCTTGCCCGCATAAAATTCCAATTTTGCCCTCCTTTGGGCGTGAAAATTTATGATTACGCCCTTTTTGGGCGTAAAATTCATGTCCTACACTTATGTGCAATTTTATGAATATTTTTCATAAAATTAAATTTCTAGTGATCCGTATATATTTAATTAATTAAGGATTAGCCACAGCATCTTTGATTATATTAAATTATATATATTAAGAACCTTTGGATCACATATAGTCAAAGACAATAATTGTAATTATTCACATTAATATTATGAATTTTATCCCACAAGAACTTTCAATATATTGATGTGATTAATTATGATGAAATATTATTTTATCTTTCTTAATTTACCCACGGGGATTAAGGAATGGAATATAATTTAATAGTTTCATTATGAAGTAATTATGAATCAATTTAAATTAGAAACTTTGCCCACATGTAGTTTTTGATGTTATGTGATTCATATTTTATAACATGTTTTACATTGGTAAAATATGATTTGAGTTTATTAGCCTCAAATATATTAACACATAAGTTTTCTTTGATTATGATGCAGTCTTACCACCTACGATTAGTTCTGGTATAATTGTTCCTGAGCTTAATGGAAATAACTTTAAAGAATGGAGAGAATTAGTTCTTCTTTAATTGAGGTGCATGGATCTTTATTATGCTCTAAGGTCAAACAAACCACCTGAACCTACTGAGAATAGTACTCATGCTGAACATATTTGTTATGCTCAATGAGAGTGGTCCAACCGTCTCAGTGTGATGTACATAAAGACAAAACTCTCTGCTAGCATTCGTGGTTCAGTCATACAGCATAACAATGTCAAGGAATTGCTGGAGGCTATTGATGCACAATTTGAGTCTTCAAAAAAGGCGCATGCCATGACCCTAATTATGAAGTTCTCATCATTGAAGCTTACTAGTGTAAGAGGTGTGTGTGAGCACATCATGAAGATGAGGGACATTGCAGCTCAGCTGAAGAATCTTGAGGTTGGGATATCATAATCCTTTCTTGTATACTATATCCTAAATACTCTCCCACAAGAGTATGCCCCTTTCAAGATCTCTTACAACACACATAACACTAAATCGTCAATCAATGAACTCATGACCATGTGTGTTCAAGAGGAAGAGAGGCTACTAATGGAGAAAGGAGAAAGTGCTCATATGGCAACACATGATAAGTAGAAAGGGCAAGGCAAGTAGAAGGGAAAAGGTAACATGCCTCTACCTCCCCAAGCTGGCATTAAGAAGGAATCCAAGTGTTTCTTTTGTAAAAAGAAGGGGCACATGAAGAAGGATTGCGCCAAATTTAAGGCCTGGCTCAAAAAGAAAGGTAACCAACTCGCATGTGTTTGTTATGAAACTAATATGGTTGATGTGAGTCACAACACTTGGTGGATTGATTCTGGTTCTACAATCCACATTTCGAATTCCTTGCAGGGTTTTCAGAACCAGTGGGAAATGAACAAAGCATCTATTCAGGAAATAAGAAGCACTTGCGTGTGGAAGCTATTAGGACATGCAGACCAGTTCTTAGTAGTGGTTTTGTTTTAATTTTAGAAAAAGACATTTCATATTCCTAATTTTTCTAGGAATTTAATTTCAATTTCAAGACTTGTACCTTTGGGATACTCTTTTGAATTTTCAGATTCAACATTCAATTTATCGTATAAATCTGAAATTATTGGGAGTGGTATTTTGTCTAACGGTCTCTTTCGAATTAATTTACAAAACAATGCCATTAATAATACGATGCACGTTCATGACAATACTGGTATAAAACGATGTGTTGTGAATGAGGATTCCTCTATATTGTGGCACCGAAGGTTGGGACATATCTCCATAGATAGAATTAAGAGACTAGTAAATGATGGAGTACTTAATACTCTAGATTTTACTGATTATGACACTTGTGTGGACTGTATAAAGGGAAAACAGACCGACAAGTCAAAGAAAGGTGCTAAGAGGAGTACAGAAATATTAGAAATTATACATACATATATTTGTAGTTCGGATATGGACTCAAATAATCAGAGATACTTCATTTCTTTCATAGACGATTATTCACGATTCATGTATCTCTACTTGCTTTGTAATAAGCACGAAGCACTAGATGCCTTTAAGGTATTTAAAATCGAAGTAGAGAAACAATGCAACGAGCAAATTAAGATCGTGAGGTCAGATAGAGGTGGAGAATATTATGGTAGATACACTGAAGATGGACAAGCACCTGGTCCATTTGCGAAGTTTCTTGAAGAGCATGGGATTATTGTCAAATACACTATGCCTGGTTCACCGGATCAAAATGGTGTCACAGAAAAAAGAAACCAAACATTATTGGACATGGTGCAGAGTATACTTAGCAACTCCAAACTTCCTAAGTTTTTGTGGACTGAGGCTCTTAAAATGGCTGTGTACATATTAAACCGAGTTCCAACCAAGGCTGTTCCAAGGACGCCTTTTGAGTTATTCAAAGGTTAAAAACTGAGTTTGCGACATGTATGTGTTTGGGGATGCCCATCCAAAGTAAGAGTCTACAATCCACAAGAAAAGAAGTTAGATCCAAGGACTATAAGTGGGTATTTCGTTAGATATGCCGAAAAGTCCAAATGATACAGATTTTATTATCCATCTCACACCACTAGGTTTGTGGAATCAAGAAATGCTAAATTTCTTGAGAATGATCTGATTAGTGGGAGCGATCAATTCATGGACTTTGTTCCCAAAGAAGATTATTCAGATACTTAACCTTCCATCTCAGGTACTAGATTGGTTGTTGCTTACAACGCCCCTTCAGTTCAACCGGTCGTTGAGCAACCAATCATTGAAGATCCACAACCCGCTGATATTGATCTGGTAGACCAAACTGTTCAGCAATTACCAGATACTATTGAACTTCCAGTAGAACAACAAACTCCTCTGGAGGATGTTGATGCAACATTAAGAATGTCTACTAAAATGAAGAAATCGGTAATTCCTAATGACTATATTGTATATCTACAAGAATCTGACTATAATGTTGGAGCTGAAAGTGATCCTGAGACGTTTTCACAAGTCATGAGTTGTGATAAATCTAATTTATGGTACAATGTCATGAAGGAAGAGATGAATTCTATGGCATCAAACAAAGTTTGGGATTTAGTTGAGTTGCCTGATGGTGCGAAGGCCATTGGTTGTAAATGGGTCTTCAAAACTAAGATGGATTCATTAGGCAATATAGAGAGATACAAAGCCAGACTCATTGCCAAGGGATTTACTCAAAAGGAGGGAATCGATTACACGTAGACGTTTTTTCCTGTATCCAAGAAAGATTCTCTTCGTACTATTTTGGCATTAGTTGCTCATTTTGACATGGAATTACATCAAATGGATGCGAAAATGGCGTTCCTCAATGGAAAATTGGAAGAAGTGGTTTACATAAAACAACCAAAAGGATTCTTCTCTAGTGCTAGTGAGCATTTGGTATGCAAGCTTAAAAGGTCTCTATATGGCTTGAAATAAACATCCCGCCAATGGTACTTAAGATTCCATGAGGTCATCTCTTCCTTCGGTTTTATAGAGAATGTCATGGATCAATGTATATACCAGAAGGTTAGTGGAAGCAAAATTTGTTTCCTTGTCCAATATGTAAATGTCATTTTACTTGCAACCAATGACAATGGGTTGTTATATGAAGTGAAACAATTTCTCTCTAAGAGTTTTTATATGAAGGATATGGGTGAAGCGTCTTATGTCATTGGCATTAAGATCCATAGAGATAAACCTCGAGGTATATTAGGACTATCTCAAGAAACCTATATCAATAAGGTTTTAGAGAGGTTTCGGATGAAAAATTGGTCACAAAGTATAGCACCCATTATGAAGGGTGATGGGTTTAATTTAAACCAATGCCCGAAAAACGATTTTGAAAGGGAACAAATGAAGAACATCCCATACGCTTCTACTGTCGGAAGCTTGATGTATGCTGAGGTTTGCACTCGACCTGACATAACCTTTGCTATGGGAATGTTAGGAAGATACCAAAGTAATCCAGGTATGGACCACTGGAGAGCTGCAAAGAAGGTGATTAGGTACCTTCAAGGAACAAAGGGACACATGCTTATGTATAGACGGACGGACAGCTTGGAAGTAGTTGGTTACTCAGACTC
Organism: Eucalyptus cloeziana; assembly: GCA_014182715.1. Taxonomy (NCBI): domain Eukaryota; kingdom Viridiplantae; phylum Streptophyta; class Magnoliopsida; order Myrtales; family Myrtaceae; genus Eucalyptus; species Eucalyptus cloeziana. Next base: position 18,502,226 of record CM024637.1, read on the forward strand.
AGACTTTGCTGGCTGCATTGATTCCCGTAAATCACCATCGGGATATGTTTTTATGTTCGCTAGTGGAGCTGTATCCTGGAAGAGTGCAAAACAAACCTTGGTTGCCACTTCCACTATGGAGGCAAAGTTCGTTTCTTGTTTTGAGGCCACCTCACATGCTGTGTGGTTGAAAAGTTTTATATCGGGGCTTAGAGTTATGGATTCCATTGCTAGAACATTAAGAATATTTTACAACAATTCAGCTGCAGTTTTTATGGCTAAGAACCACAAAAGTGGTAGTCGAAGTAAGCACATCGACATCAAGTATTTCGCCATCAGAGAACGTGTTAAAGAGAAGAAAGTGGTCATAGAACACGTAAGCACTAGATTAATGATAGCTGATTCTTTAACTAAAGGCATGCCACCAATGAGTTATAAGGATCATGTATCTAGAATGGGCATTGGTCCAATCATGTAAATTTTTCTTTATATAGAAGAATTTGTGAGACTTTTGTTTATTTATAATGTTTTTCTCAATACAGTTGTATACATTCAGTTATTAAGAGAAAAACAATTACGTTTGACCTGGAGTAAACATAAGGTTTATTCATTAAGTTATTTGATCATATATGGGCTGATGAAATACATTGTGATACATGGAAGATAATACTCGTTCTAAGAGAACTCATCGTTGTGATTCATGTGTTTTATTTCAGTATGAAGTTTATGTGGGTTTGGGTTAATAATTCATTTGATGGAATATTGGGATAAGTGGGAGAATGTTATAATATATAATATATTTTTATTATTCTAAATATGATCCCAATATTGTATTCCCAATAAATTCCGATTTATTGCCCAATTTATTACCCACGTGTATTACGTGATATTTGCCCATTAATATATTACCATAATGGTCTTGATGGAAGATAAACGGAATAAAAATGTCAGGTCGTCTAGTTCAAACCCTAATCATTGCAGAAAACACACCATCAGGTTTGAAGGGTATTGGCTAGTAGAACAAGACGTACAGATCTAGTGTTCCCATATTGCAGATCGATCGTGCTACGTGGATCCGTCGAAGGTTTTAGGTCTTCTACTTTTGCAAATTTCATCAATGGTTGGAGGTATGTTGATCTTTACGTTTCCGCAAACCAATCCTGAATCTTGTATGAATTTATCTGTGATTGATAAAACGGGATCGTCGGGTTTTAGTTTATATTTAGTCTAACAATCTCTACGACACTACACAAGTCCATATCTTTGTTGTGAGCCGTTGCCTCTGTCAAATTCATGCACTCCATACATTGTAGCAGTATACGAAATGTCAACCACAAGATTGTATATCGAAGTGAGAGCGTTGATATCTAGATCATTGGACGATGTGTTGTTCTAGGCATTCCACATGAAGACCATTAGGTATGTTGCCATCACTCTAAAGAAGTCAACATCCAAGTAGTGCAGCATGCACTTGTCGTACCATATGATCACTTCTTGATTGGATGGGCATTGATTGGGGAGTGTCTAAGTGACACCCCAGAACGTCACACACGACATGTGTTTTTTCCCTTTATACTCATAATTATAAATACGGACGTGGAAGTGCAATGAAATATTCTCGACATCCCTTAGAAAATCGCGTGAGTTCAATAACATATATATCTTCAACTTTATATGAACACTAGTAATTATTATTACAACAAAATACATAATCTTGGGAAAGATTAGGGTCACCTAACACCACTATACTTATACTAACCAAACCACTATCCATCTCAAAGATTAATGGCCTCAAACATCAACTCATCCCCTCCATCACCATCTCCAGGGGAATCATCCTACAAATCTAGGGAAAAAAGAAAAAGAAAAAGGGGTAAGCCGAAGCCTAGCAAATGAAATCTTTGAGTCTAAGGTAGGAGATCACCCTACCACTCAACCTGGTACCAATAAACAGCATGAATTCAAAACAACACAAGAGGGCCATCAATAACGAGTATGTAAGTATATGTATTATCTTCTTTAATCATGCAATGCCAACATATACCAATAACAATATTACGTAAGATTAATCGCTCAAAAGCAAATGCAAGGCATAACTTATTATATTGCTTGACGATCAATACTTAGTCACATGTGAATATATATACACACACACAAACATGCACCATATTCATTATTAGCATATCTCTTCATCCCAACTCTCGAGGTATCCCCACACACAAGACATCTCCACTCTGAGGCATCTCGAGACATTCGCCAAGCATCCCAACTCTATGGGGCATCCCACCTCTGAAGCATCCCGACTTGACGGGGCATCTCCACTTTGAGGCATCTCGAACACACTCAGGGCATTGTTGCCACTAATATGTGAGCGACGGACATAACTTTTCATAATACTTTCCATAATTAATTACATAGTGACAATCACAAGACAACATCATAATCACATGATCACCCTTGCGTCAATAACAAAATTAACGTTCACTTTAAGAATTGACATCTGATACATAACACCTTTTCTTGCAGTTTACTTTTGAAATATTATTTCAATGGTTACATACGCAAATAATTATATTGAGATGATTATCTCTTTTCATTTCTCATGCAAGCAAATGATAACATTAGTAGAGATTCGACCACGTGAACATCGATAAGCCAAATAATTAACATGACATCGAAAACCCAAAAATCAATAACATAACATCAACAACCCAAATAAAAAGACAACATAACATTGACAACCCAATATTCGACAATGCTTAACTAGTATATTGATAACTTAGTCGAATCACGACAATATCACTTTTCGGTTTGATCTACTGTCAAATCTCATGGAAGTTGATTAGTCACAATCTCAACATATAGAAACTCATTGATTCAAACCAAATGAACACAACGATTTATCATGCAACCATTATAACTTTCTCACACTTAACATCTAAGTTCGAACTAAAATTAATGACCATCAAACAACCAAGTCAAAAGTGCTAAGTAGATCAATTTAACATAGTGCCTAGAGTTTTCACTTACCTTGAAAATGACTTGAGCAAATCGAAGGTTTAAACAACTTGAGATCACTTGAAAGATGAAACTAGAAGTTTCAACGACACAAAAGTGGGGTCTTTGCTTTTACTCATGGGAATTGAAAACGAAAGTTAACAAGCCTTCCAGATCTACCACAGAATAGACACTACCGTTTCGAGATCTGGTAAGACATCTCCCTTCTCGAGTAAATCGACTATCCAAGCATCAAACCTGTGGACTTGAAGTTGTTGAGTGTTGATCTGTATTTGAGGGTGGGACCAGACTCTTAGCGTCCATGGACAGCGTAAGAAAATATGTTCGGTAGATTCGGGGATAGGATTAGTATAGCAATCTCGACATAGCTAATAGATAGGGTCAAGAATGACATGTCTATAGTAAAGACATTCCTGAATAGCTAGGGCATTTTGGCACAAAGACCATAAGAAGATGTGTAATTTTGGAGCTATCTGCATTGTCCAAATTGTTGTCCACAGTCTCCAAGGAGGTTGATAGGAAGATGATGCGCGATTCAAAACTCTCCTGCTCTCGCCTGATCTTATTTGGTTATAGCCACTCTTAACTATATAAATTCCATTTGATCTCCCTGTCCAAAGTAGTTGGTCATCTGTGTATTGCAGTCCTATCTGAATTTTAAGAATTTCTTCAATGGTCTGATCATCAAAACTGCGGCGAAGTAAGGGTATATTCCATGTCTGTAGTTCTAGGATGAGGAAGTCCGCCACCCTCTGATGTTCGTCTCTAGGTGCAAGGCCGCCAATTATACCTGTGGGAATCCATTTATCCTCTCGAATTCTAATCTTCTGTCCATCCCCAACTGACCACTGGAGTTTATTTGAGATAGAATCTCGGCCGAGCAGTATGCTTTGCCAACCCCAAGAGGGTCTAGTACCTCTGTCTGCATGCCATAAATCTTTGGAAGGGAAATAGAGCTCTTTAAAGATCCTACTCCATAAGGATAAGGGTTGTTGGAATAAACGCCGAGCCTGTTTGCCCAAAAGAGCTTTGTTAAAAGCCATAAGATCTCGAAAACCAAGACCTCCAGTGTCTTTGCGGCTCTTGAGGGTATCCAAATTTTGCCAATGAATGCCAGGTTTGTTGCTATGAGGTTGCCACCAAAATCTTGCAATTTTCTGTTCTATAGATTTATAAGTAGAGACTGGGATTTTAAATATAGACATGGCATACTGTTGAATTGATTGTACAACTGCTTTGATTAGAATTTCCTTACCTCATTTGAAAATAATCGTTCTTTCCACCCTTCCAGTCTAGAGTTTACTTTGCCCAACATCCATGCAAACATCTCCCTTTTAGATTTCCCCAAATCTGATGGTATGCCAAGGTATTTTCCAGTTTTTGTCAACACTAGTACTCAAAATTCTCTAGCTAAATTTTCCTAAAGACTATGAGGACAAGCACTGCTGAAGAAAATCCCAGATTTGTTACGATTCACTGCTTGTCCCGTAGCCAGATAGTATTGGTTTATAATGTTAGCTAAATTATGGCATTGTAGGAGTTTTCCTTCCATAAAAAACATGGCATTACCTTCTATTTAGTTTAATACTGTTGATATTGCCCATGTCCACAGCTTGACTGATGAGAGTCGAAAGGACATTCGCCACAAGGATGAATAAGTATGGAGAAAGAGGATCTCCTTGTCGAAGTCCCCTGGTTGGGTAAAAGTAAGGTAGGGGTTCGCCATTGAATTTGATGCTCAAGGAAACTGTAGTAATGCACTGCATCATCCATTGGACCCATGTTGCTTGGAAACCCAGCTGAAGGAGGTAGTCCTGTAGAAAATCCCATTCTACGCAGTCGTAGGCTTTTTGCATGTCTAGCTTCAATACAGCCTGAAAATTTTGCTTCCTTTTCCTTATTCTGAGTTGATGTAAAACTTCTTGGACCACTAAAATATTGTCTTGGATCTGACGGCCACTAACAAAAGCACTCTGCTACGTAGAGATTAGCGCAGGTAACCATGGTTTCAGGCGGTTAGCTAGGACCTTCGAAATTATTTTGTAGAGAAAGTTGCAAAGACTGATAGATCGATATTGGTCCAGCCTTTCGGGGTGGGATGTTATGGGTAGCAATGAAATGAAAGTCCTGTTGATCTCGGGTTGCAGCAAGCCGGAGGTAAAGAATTCTTTCACTAAGAGAAAGATGTCATCTTGTAAGATATCCCAATGAGATTGGTAGAATTGTCCATTTAAACCATCTGGGCCAGGTGCTTTTGTTGCCCCCAATTGAAAGGTTGCTTGCCGGACTTCCTCTCGGGTGACCTCACCTATTATAAAAGCATTCATGTCAATTGTTACCAAAGGTGGGCATTAAGCTAATATAGGGCCATAGTCATGTTGTCCCACTGATGAGTACAAATTTGTGAAAAATTCCTGCGTCATATCCTGTAGTAACTTTGAATCTCGAACCCACTATTGATGTTCATCCTACAGCGTGCTGATTCTATTACGTTGTCTCCTTTGAATAGTGGTGGCATGAAAAAACTTGGTGTTCTTGTCCCCCCATTTAATCCAGTTAACTCGAGAACGCATTGCCCAATACTACTCCTCCTGTTGCCATAACTGTTGAATTTCCTCTTTCAGACTAGCAATCCTTGCTTTATCAAATTGACTATTGGGTTTATTGATCAGGATTTGGAGCTGATGCTGAAGTGTGCTAATTTGACGTTGGCAATTTGAAAACTTAGAGTGACTCTAACTAGAACAGGCTTCAGAAACCTTTTCTTAACTTCTGAGGTAAGGTTAATATTTGATTCTGAGTCGAGCTCCATGAATCTGTGATGACTGAGCGACATTCTTGGTCCTGTAACCAAAAAGATTCAAAAATAAAAGCCTTGCGCCACCATCGGGATAACTGCAGTTGTCAATAGGAGCGGACCATGGTCAGAACCAAGGGCTGGTAAAGCAAAAACTTCAGCAACTGGAAAGGTAAGTTGCCAGTCCATAGTGCACATATCACTCTATCCAGTCGTTTTTTTACAAGCTCCTCCCATTCTCTATTATTAACCCATGTAAAGGCACACCCCTTACTATCCAAATCCATAAGCAAACAGTCATTCAACAACTCTCTAAATGAATACATGTGATATGTTTCGGTTGGCCGCTTACCTTCTTTCTCCCAAGAATACATAACTTCGTTAAAATCCCCAGCACAAACCCAAGGTAGGGTATTGTAGTTGCTGATGTGCCGCAATTCTTCCCATAAGTGTTATCGGAGTTGATACACTACCGGCGCATGAAGGCAAGTGAGGCGCATAATGAATCCACTCTCCCCTTCCTTACATGTCATATCTATAAAGTCTGGTTGGTTCACTATTATAGACATCTGCTCGTTCCAGAACACCACTAGGCCGCCTGCAAGGCCAATAGGGTTTTCCAAAATATTGTTAGGGTACCTCAGCCACTTATGAAGTCGGCCAAGCACAACTGCTTAGTTCTTTGTCTCCATCAAAAATAAGACATCGGGCTTTTCTTGGGCCACCAAAGCCGTTAGTACTTGAACTGTCAGGGGATTGCCCAAACCCTGACAATTCCAACTGATTAGCTTCATTTGTTGGTTGGTGGCTTATTAGGGCCAGCCACCAAAGCTCAACTCTCAGGACCACCTGCCTCAAAGATTGGGTCTCCAGGAGATGGGATTCATCTATCCCCTCTTTTGGTTGATTCCGCATGTCATACGGGTTGTAACGCTTTGCCTTTTTGATCGGACCCGCTTTTGTACTCAAACGATTGCTTTTAATTTTCTTTGATTTCGAGGAGCCTTCTGATACTTCGATTGTTGCTGGGATACATTTGGTCGCGGGAAACTTGATAGGCTCAACTACTACATCTGCTCGTCCCTCTAATTGCGGACGCCATGTGATCGGTGCTGCCATAGTGATGATTTGGTCCCTAGCTGGAAGCTCCAGAATATCTTTACCTCTATTGTTGTGTGGCTGTTCTGCAGGTATCATAGACGTGGGTGGCAGAGGAGTCTCTAGACTATCTCATCGACCTCCTCTTGGGATTGAGGTGTCTCATAAAAGGTAAGCCAAAACGGACTATGCTCCTGAACCTTTGCCCGCAGCCATTGTCCATAATACATCTTGTCCTTTCCTTCGAGTTTCTCTTCATCAAAAGGATAGTCTTTGCAGTACATAGCGTAATGTCTGAGTTTGCCACAGTAATAACAAAAGTGGGATAGGCGTTCATATCGAAAATCCAGCCACATATTCTTTCCTTCTAATTTAATTAGTTGTCCTGTCTTAAGAGGTTCCCGCAAGCTAATTTCTACTCTTGCTCTTCCAACTCAAAGCATAGTGCCTTCTTTATTGTCGACTTTAACTTCCAAGACCTTACCAACATGGCGAACAGCTTTACTGATCATGTTTTCTGTGCATCGTTCTAGGGGAAGACCGAAAACTTGGACCCAAAAAACACAGGTCAAGAAGTCGTAGCAATGTAAAGGAGTATTAGGCAACCAGGGTTTAAGGATAACTAGGTGACTCACAAATAGCCAAGGTCCATTGTCGAAAATTCTCTGTTTTTCTCCTTTAGTTTTGAACTTAATGACATAAAAAACCAGCTTCACGTTGGGATATTTCTACCTGATCAGTCCGCCAAGCCCTCTTCATAGTAGTCTGAAAGGCTTGAAAGTTAATTGAAGGATTGGATAGAATCTTACCAACCAGGATTAGCTTGCACTCTTCTAATTTTTCAGCCGGTGCCACATCATCCCATATTTCAACTCTCTGTTCTGACCGAAGGCGACCCAAACGGTTGCACAATGCAGCGAGGCGAGCATCTTCTTCAAGGTCCATCCGAGAGCGAGGAGCACCTGAATTTGAAGGGATCTCGTCCTGTCCGAGATTTGCCATGGACGAATCAGCATCAAGACCGACCGAGCCGCCCAGATGAAATTTCAAAGCACAACCCAGGTGAGCCGAATATCTGTTTGGGCGACCCAATTAAGATAAAATAGAGAATCGCCAGCATAACAAAGGTTGAAATCTGATGAAATCGAACATACAGGGAGCGGGTGAAATACGAACAAAACTCAAAGCAAACGTCTATGAGGCGAATTTGTGAAGAAGCTGTATTGGGGATTAGATGAAATTGATGGGTCCATGGGTAATTTTGGGTAGTACAAACGGAAAGAGATGGGGTTGAGAGGATGAGAAGCAATATGAGTCTTCGGATATATCAAGGTGAGCGAAAGATAGAGTTAGGGTTCGGGTGAAGGAAAACTACCATGGAGGTAGAAAGAAAACTCGACAATACGATAGGATCCATGACCACTTTAAGAGGTTTAGACTTAGCATAACATGTCCAAAAAAATCTGAAAAAATTATAGGACATTCTTAAGACAATGAGGAACAAGTTTCATCAGACCTCTTAGTCAAAAAAGTCATCATAGAAGAGAGGAAAAAAATAATAAAATGCTGAGGCGCACTGAGGACAGAACCTAAAGAGCACCAGGAATCTATAGAAATCGAGCAAATTGTGACATTTTTTTTTTGGGTCAAATGTTGGCTATTTGGGCCATGCAACTATCGATTCAAAGGTTTTGGAATACACTTTATAAACTTAAAGGGTCTCAAGTCGAAATAACGCCATCTAAAACCTCATTTTAGGCTAAACAGAAAACATGTCACAAAGATCCGAATATTGCAGATTTGCATTCAAAGTCACACAATCAATCATAAATCATCTTTAAAATCCATTCAATCTCAGCAAATCAATGATCTAACCTATTAATCATGTATCCAAGCATTTATATAGTCCCGAAGTGTGAATCCTAGCCCCAATTAGCTATTCTAACCTCGCTTCATTGAATTCAAATCCAAGAGTGTTTACCTTTGCGTTTTTCTTGAAAACTAGACCAATTGGACGAAATCAAAGTCGTCGAAACACAATTAGGGCTTTGAGGGATGGATTAGACGCCTATGGATCGCCAATAGACAGGCTAAGCCGTCGGTTTGAACCACGAGCAGAACAAGTCCAAGTTTGAACTGATTTGTAATCGCCGATGCAAATCTGGTTGTTGGAGAAGATTCGACGGCCGATTCACCGATTCTCCACTGCAGTGTGGTCGAGGAATCTTTCTAGAGCTGATCGGAAACGATCAACTACTTCTAGAACAACCGACGGCCGTCGATTTGAATCAAAATAAAACCGGTCTTGTCGGACCGGTCTTGGACCCGCAGCAAAGAGATCGGCTACCAGAGCTATTTAGGTGGTTGCCCAATGATGCCCCAACCACCAACTAGTCGGGGATTGGCTTGGGAACCAATCGGCGATGGTCGGACCATGAACAGATCGCCGACCAACATCGATCGGCATGAAAGAATTCGTCAATAGCAACACTGGTGGAAAAACGCCAGTCCTTGATCCTGTGAAAGAAGAAGCCGAGGCGAGAGATTCTGACCACTTCAGCTACGACAGAGGAAGCGAATTTGTGCTCAATCTCAGAGGAAGCCGAGGCGAGAGATTCGTCAATAGCAGTGAGACGCGAGCAAGTCCTCCGCCGCAGGCCTTCCATTTAGGTCCTGCTCCGGTTTCAGGTTCGTCTGTTCAAGCATCAAATTCCGACATCTCTCCGGATTTTTTAATACGTGTTTGCTTTTCGGCTGGAATTTTCATGTGTTGTTTTACTCGTGTGTTTGAATAGATTATTTTCCAGTAGGATTGTTCATCATCTTTACTCATCATCAGGTACACCGCAACCGGTGGAGGAACTTGAGAAATGTTCTGACGACATCGAAGCCGGTCCACCTGAATATGGCAGCAGAAAGGTGCTTATGCGTGGGGGTCTAGGATTGATGGAGTCTCCGGAGGTCACACAATGGCAGACTTACACGGAGATCTACTTGATGGAAAACCGGTTAACTGAGTTGGCCGAGGATCCTTGGTGTCCTGTACTCTTGGTCTTGTTTCTGAATAGAAATTACAAACTCAGAACAATTAGTCCGTCTTTCTTCGATTACATGCCTGCTCTGGAAATCCTGAATTTATCCAGAACTCGGATAAAGTCTAGAAAGTTTGTCATCAACGGGTGAGATTTTCTCTTACATAATTCAATTGCCACTGTGTCTCTCTGAAGATTAGATTTTCGGAATATTGCAGATAATTCCTTTCTTTTAGAAATGATCGAGTCCAAGGAACTTTACTTAAAGGGCAAAACCTACACAACTTCAAGCAATTTCCTACCTTTTTCCCCCAGTGCTTCGGAATATATTTTTGTATGAGGCTAAGGTTTGAGAGCACGAGATTGGACAAGGGAATTTGTCATTTCTGGTCTGCCTCATCTATTACTTTATGACAGACACTTTCTATATACTCATTTTGTCTTAATTCTTTCTTGTATCCTATGTTGGACCTGGCACTTTAACCTTGAGAAGTGAAGTATGCTAAAGCTGTAACCTTGTACACTATATGTTAAATGAAATTCAACCGAAAAGTTCCACCCGTAGTACTGTATGGAGGAGGAGGATACATGTATATGAGATTGGAAGCATTGGATCTTGTTTACTTGAGCACACAAAATTTTGTTGTACGCCGAAATAATGATCAATTAGATGCACTTGCTGAAGATTTATCAGAAGAGAGGCATCCGGTGCCTGTGCCAGTGGAAGATTGATCTAACAAGAAAGATCTGCCTGTAGGGAAGGGAGGCGATTTCGGGTGAGGAAGGTCTGATTCGCTCCCGAGCATGAGGATGACTGTTGACATAGTAGGCCTAAAATTCGGATCCTCTTGAACGCACAATAGCGCTACATGGATCAATCTTAGAGCTTCATTTCTTGGACATGAATTGATCAAGTTTGCATCTACTAGCTCTAGCCCTTTCCCTTCGTTCCATAGTAGCCATGCCTGTCAAAATCTTATCTTCTCTTAGTTTCAACTGAGAAAGGAAACGGAGATTTTACACATTCAATATGGTCTAATTGCGAAAGATAGAAGAAATATGGAGCTCACCCATGATACTAGGCTCTGACCATGCTCATTGTTAAAAATTGAGCTGCACTTTCGTCCGGTGAGGATTTCGAGCAATAAGACCCCAAAGCTATAGACATCGGATTTCACTGAAAATAGTCCCTCCATAGCATATTCCGGCGCCATATACCCACTGTCAATAATCGAGATTAATAAAAAAAGGAAGAATGAACATTTGAACCAAGGAAAAGAAAGCAAAATTGAAGAATATATATTAGGAGATTTAATCAGGTTGGCTCATCCTGTTCTTCTGATCTAATCATGTAGGAAAATCATATGATTCAGGTTTTTCCATAATAATAACTCATTTGAAATGCAAATGGGAGTCCCTTACTATGTCCCGACGATCCTGTTAGTGTTAGCTTCAATTTGATTGCCTCCAAAGATTCTAGCAGTGCCAAAGTCTGATATCTTTGGGTTCATCTCATCATCCAATAGCACATTGCTTGCTTTCAAATCTCGATGGATGATCTTAAGCCGAGAATCCTCATGCAGATACAAAAGGCCCCTCACTATTCCCTTGATAATATGCACACGGTTTGTCCAATCTAATTCCCTCCTTTTCATTGAATCTGCCTTGGGAAAATCCAAAAAAAAAAAAAAAAAAAAAAAAATTGTGATTCAGTGAGCAATGCTTGATAGAGAACACAATAGCCAAACAAATAGATAGATAGAGGTAAGAGACTGAACCAAATAGGAAGGCATCGAGACTACGGTTCACTAGGTATTCATATACAAGAAGCTTTTCGCCTCTCTCTAAGCAACACCCCAATAACCTCACTAGATTCCGGTGTTGAAGCTTAACAATGAGCATCACTTCGTTCTTGAACTCTTCAATGCCTTGGCTCGATCTCATCGAAAGCCTCTTGACTGCAATTTGTTTCCCATCAAGTAGCTTGCCCTACATTCAATAGTCATGTTCCCCAATAAGGAGTTAAGGAGAGTAAATTGTAGATAATGATATCACGTGACATGAAAGTAGACATCAGTATGAACTATATCAGTCTATCACGGAAAGTAAATTTCCTAACCTTATAGACTGGCCCGAACCCGCCTTCTCCAAGTTTATTAGCATCGGCGAACTTGTCTGTAGCTGTTATTATGGTAGGCAGGTCAAAATAGTGCATCTCGCTGCTTTCGTCTTGGAATCCATTGTGCATGCTTCTCTCCTTCAAGGTTGTCCTATAAGCAGAATCCTCCATGCTTTGTAAAAGTATTCCTTCACTTGTTACTTCATCTGTATAATCACCATGTGTTTAGTATAAGATTAAATTAGTGTTATCCATTAATGGATTTGTCCATTACTTGTACCTCCGTCCTGACTCTTTCTTCGCTTGGATAAGAAGTGACGAGACACCAGAAGTGCTGCCACTGCTGAAATCAATGATAGAGTGATGGCTATGATCTTCGTCGTGTTTTTTCCTCCTGTTCCTGCTTTCAATTAGTGCATCAAACTGGGGATCAGGAACAATGCTAACACTGGCGTAACTACAGTCCTAATTGCTGATGAACTTGAATAACATAGAATGAGCCCAGAGGGAGCAATTCTTTAGCCGCAATTATTGAAGTTCAAAACAGAAACAAATTTATAGCGATGAAAGGCACATTAGCAAACAGAATTGAATCTACGATATATCCGAAAGACCAAATTACTGACGTTGAACCCGTAAAAGGTTTTTACATGGACAAATAACAAACTTCTTCTCTACCTTGCAAGACATCATTCCATGAACTTGTTCGATAGACTCGACCAATGCTGCTCTAAACACAGTGACTCCTATATTAGAGCCTACAATTAGGGCAGAGGAAGCATAAACGAGTGTCCATGACCATATAAACAAGACTAATCGTATACTTTCTAAGTATCAAGATTGGTTAATTTTGTGACTCATGACTTGCACACAAAATAATCTTATACTTTTCCAATCTCAGGAACAAGTATATGCTTTTCCGGGTACCTACCTTTATCTGTTGATGAAGGCGGGGTCGCACTCGGAACCGGTTGAGGTGAAGGCACCTGCTGCTCATAGAAATGGTAATCCTCGTATCGTAGGTTACAACTCGGGCTTAGAATTCGCCAACCCCTTTTCCCTTCACAGCACTCTTTGATATCCTCTGTCAACTGAGCCAAACAAGAGTAGCACTGAGTACTATTGATGTCTCTACTACACTGCACAAGTCCGTATCTTTGCTGTGAGCCGTCACCTCTGTCGGATTCAGCCACTCCATACATCATAGCATTATATGGAACATGAGCCACAAGATTGTATATCAAAGCGAGAGCGTTGATATCTGGATCATTGGGCGATGTGTTGTTCTGAACATTCCACATAAAGACCCTCGGGGATGTCGCCATCACTCCAAAGAAGTCGGTATTTGAGTAGCGCAGCATACATATGTCATACCATATGATCGCTTCCTGGCTGGATAGGCATCGGTTGCGGAGCGTCTGAGCCGCGTTCTCGACACAGGACTGGCAGGAGCTGCTCAGAACATCGCCCCGGCAGAGGAAAAGGCCAAAGATGCCACTCAAGTCGTTCTTGTAGAAGCTATTGTTCACGGATGCTCCAGCGGATAAAGAATCTAAAAGTGAGGCAAGATTGGAATTGAAAGTAGAGTTTGTTGTGTCATTGGACGAGCCTGAACAGAAATGGTAATTGTAACTCGATTGGCCAGTGATGGGTTTGAATTCGATGAGCACAAACGCGACCACAACAACAAAGGGCATTGATTTCTTCAGCAGAGTCATTGCTTTCCACACAGATCGATCGGAAATGATATGCATGAAGAGGTGAGGGTTAAAAGGGAAAGGGAAAAGAAAAACAAGGAAACTTCACCTAGGTTCAAGTGTTGATCACTTTATCTAATGGTGGTATATCAGATTTTGTTATACTTAACATTGTCAGAAGAAATCTAGACTGGCCTTACTCGGATAATATATAGAATAATTGCTACCGGTGGCGCGAAAATTCCAACCAGTGAAGTCTTTGTCATTGCAGAAGTCCACGAAACTTTGTAGAAGTCATTAGATTCTAGCTTATCAAGTTGACCCATTCAAATTTATACGGCGGTAATGAAGGAAATAATGACTTTGAACCGTCAAACCTAGCAGAAATTTGGTGGTCTTTTCGTGGCGAAGAAAATCTGCAATATCCCAATCAAATCAGAAAGAAAATGAAGAAAAAGGGACGAAGTTTTCATTTCAATATGGCATTTTTATAATTATATGGAGGATAAATATTGTTACTTTTGAACTGGGATCTTTTTCTATTCAATTTCACTCTTGGTAAAATTATCCAAAAATCCATAAACCTTTCAATTGTATCTATTTAATCCGAAACCATTTGACAACTTTTCAATTTAATTTTAAACATTTTAATGATTTACCTATTTAGTCATTTCAATTAATTTTGACCAGAAATCACTGATGTGGAAGTTTAGTTTATATCGGATATCCTACGTGACACAATCGGTGTTGACGTGAACTAATTTTTTTTCTTTTCTTTTTCTTTTTTCTTTGTCCCTTTGCTAACCTTAGGTGAGGGCTGCCCTTGCTCGATCCGATGAGGGTGGCCTTGCCAACCCAACTCTAGGCATCCCTCGCTTGAAGTTGGCAGGGGCCTAGTCCATGGCCAGTGGAGCAAAAAAGGAAAAAAAGAAAAGAAAAGAACATAAAGGCAAAAAGAATAAAAAAAAAAAAAATGTAAAGATCGTTCATATTAGCGTCGATCTTACTACACAAGACAACTAGTACTAACTAGATAACTACTTTAGTGATTTGCAATAAAAATTGATCGGAGTGACTAAATTGATAAATCATAAAAAATGTTTATAATTAAATTGACATATTAATAAGATATTTAGGATTAAATTGGCACAATTTAAAAATTTAGGACTAAATTGGCAAGCAGTTAAAAGGATTTAAGACTAAATTAACAAAATTGAAAGTTTAGAACTGAATTGACCATCATAAAATAGGTTTAGGAATTTTTGGACAATGTTTCCTTCGTCGCCCCATTTCCTATCCATCCAAACAAGATCAAGATTAGATTCCTGTCTTAGGTTACTTTTTCCCCTAAAATATATCGCATCCTAAAATTTTGGCAAGGTCCGTTTAGACAGGCCTATATTCTTTGCCGAGCTAGCAAATCAGGTGGGCGGTCCGGTAAATCACCCTACCCATTATCAGATCTACTTTAAAAGCGGCTAGTGGTTTCGAACAAAGTATATTTGATTTCCGTTGATACACATCACATGTACAATAATTGTTGTCAGTGGTCCGAAAATTCCAACCAGTGAAGTCTTTATCATTGCCAAAGTCCAGGAAACTTTGTAATAGTCATTAGATTCTAGATTATCATGTTGACCCATTCAAATTTATACGGCAGTAATAAAGGAAATAATGACTTTGAAATGGCAAACCCTAGCAGAAATTGGTGGTCTTTTCGTGGTGAAGAAAACCTGCAATATCCCGATCAAATTAGAGAGAAAATGAAGAAAAAAGGGACGAAGTTTTCATTTTAATATGGCATTTTTATAATTATATGGAGGACAAATATGGTTACTTTTGAAATGGGATCTTTCTCTATTCATCTTCACTGTTGAGATAATTGTCCAAAAGTTTCTAAATTTATTATACAGCGGCCAATTTAACAATAAACCTTTCGATTGTATCAATTTAATCCAAAACATTTTGACAACTTTTCAATTTAGTTCTAAACATTTTAACAATTGCCTATTTAGTAATTTCGGTCAATTTTAGCTGGAAATCGCTAATGTGGAGGTGTGGTTAGTGTTGAGCGTCCTACCTTATACGGCCAATGCTGACGTGAACAATTTTTTTCTTTTTTTTTTTCCTTTTCCTTTTCTTTTTCTTTTTTCTTTATCCCTTTGCTAACCTTAGGCGAGGGCTACCCTTGCCCAATTCAACCAGGGTGGCCCTTGCTAGCTTAAGTCTAAGCGTCGCTCGCCTAAAGTCATAGGAGACCTCATCAATGGCCAGCGAAGGGAAAAAGGGAAAAAAGAAAAGAAAACAACAGAAAAGGCAAAAAAGAAAAAGCAACAAAGGAAAACAATCATTTATTATAAAAAAAAAATTTACAAAAATTGTTCACATCAGCATCAATTATGCCATAGAGGACCACAAGTACTAACTAAGCAACGGCTTTATTGATTAAAAAAAAAACAAAATTAACCGGAATGACTAAATTAACAAATCATTAAAATGCTTATATTTAAATTGACAAATCATCAAGATGTTTAGGATTAAATCGGTCCAATTTAAAAGTTTAGGGATAAATTGATAAATTATCAAAAAGTTTAAGATTAAATTGATAGAATTGAAAGGTTGGGACTGAAATGGCCACCATATAATAGGTCTAGGACTTTTTGGACAATGTTCCCTTCACCGCCCCCTTTCCTGTCCATCCGAACAAGGTCAACAGATAATATTTTGCCACCACTATTTTTTTACTTGTTCATTCGCTTAGATTCCTGTCTTAGGTTACTTTTTCCCCGTACAAGGGCTCAGCGTTTGCCTTGGTAAAATATGCTCCATTAATTAATCAAAGGTTTTAGTGTGGGGAAGGATTTTCTAACTTCAGAGGATAGTTGGCATCATTAATTTATCCAATCGTGATAATTGTACATCTATATTGCTTTAGATCAGACGATGAGGATTTTTTTTCTTTCCTTTCTCGTTTTTCCCTCTTCTTTTCCGCTCTTTCCTATGACCTCATACCGCCGTTGGGCCGACTCCAACCACAGCCACCAACTTTGGCACCCTACAATCAACTAGGGGTGTCAAAAAAACCCAACCTGACCCAACCCGACCCAAACCGAACACGACCTGAACACGAAACAAGTATAATACATGTTTCGGGTATTGATACTGTTCGAGTAACACATATAAAACAAGTAAAGAAATATGTTTTGGGTCGGGTCGGGGTTGGAATATTATTCGACCCGAAACACATTAACTCCTACCCGACCCAAAACACATTAACTCCTACTTCCAAACAAGCCAACAAACACAAACATTAGGGGTGTCAAAAAAACTCGACCCGACCCGAACATGACCCGAACACGAAACAAGTATAATACATGTTTCGGGTTTTGATACTGTTCGAGTAACACATATAAAACAAGTAAAGAAATACATTTTAGGTTTGGTCAGGGTTGGAACATTGTTCGACCCAAAACACATTAACTCCTACTTTCAAACAAGCCAACAAACACAAACACAAACAGTAAACACGTTATCATCTTTCTTTACCGTCAAACACATACCTTCTCCTTCTCAGCTCCGCCTTCTTCTCCAACGACTATGCCTTCGCTCACGACGGCCAGTTCGGCCTCTCCTCCGATCGACGCGCCTCCGCCTCGCCGTCGCCACCCCTCATCACAACGCCGGAACCCTAGTCCCCGCCGAGTCAATCAATCATTGTCGTCCGTCGCCAAAAACCCCTCTCAGGTCTGTGTTTCCATAGATTTCTTGATCTGCGAGGAGCTTTGGCATCCTTCTTCTTCGTTGAATTTTCCTGTTGATTTTTTTCCGAATTCGATTGGCTATGGTGGTGGTGAAAGAGGAGGCGGGTGCTCCTTTAGCGCTCTATTTGAGGTTGCCCTCTTCGTTCGAGCTTGCTTCTTTTTGAGCTGTGCGGGGCTCGAATTGTTTTCCTTGGGAGCGATTTGGTCTCTCTCTTTCTGTGGAGAATTGGCTCTTGTGGTAGGCTGTGCTGGGAGGGTGGGGGGATTGGATTGGTCCTTACTACGCGTCTGGAGTCGCATCACGCAGGGTTTCGGGTTCTCGAAAGAACGTCGAGAAACGATGCGCCATCTTGACAAGCATTGGCGTTTTGGTCTACTTAAAGCGTACGAAACTGTGAAATTTTCCTGTTGGAGTTACTTTCTTATTTTTTTGGGGTTCAAGGTGGATTGGCGAAGCAAGAGCCAAGATGGTTTTTGACCAATAAAACCAAGATGGTTTACTTCATTATTTAGTACTCCACTGGATAGATTATGGATCCTATAGGGGTGGGGGATGCAAAATGACTTTGGGAAGCTGGCTTCGCTTTATTTTGTTACTCATGTAATTACTGAAATTGAGAAGAAAACCTCTGGAACTTGAAGAGAAAAATCATATTGAAAAGGCCAGAGCCGTTGTGATCTCCATTGCAGGGGCTATAACTTTCTTCATCCTTTTCTTCTCTGACGTTTGAATACGAGTGATGTTGAAGACAATGAATGGTTAATCAGATAGGTATGTAGACTCCAGAAGACATTTATCTGTCGATTTGGAAGGTTTCTTGGCCTCTTTCTTGTGAAATGCAAAGTGAATTATGAGATGTAAGTGGTTGTTTTCTGCTGGTAAGATATATGCGTGATTTTTTTCGGGCTGATAAGTGCTCGAAAATTGGTCTATAAATTTAGTTGATGGGCCGGTGTTGTGGAACTCTTTGATAATTGAATATAACTTGTGGAAATGTATATGTTTAATCTGTCGCATCAGTAACTACAAGTAGATGTATTCAAGATTAGGCCATATCTATTCTACCGCAGATCCCTAAACACGGTTCAGGACACTTTTAATTTACTCTATGCAGGAGAGCTGTTGGTGTTGATACACTGCTCTGTATCTTGAAAGGATTCCATCCATCATAAACAAATTGTCCATTGTAATTTTTTTAATCACACTAGTCTTGCAAGTTCTTCCAGATATGCTTTTTAAGTTTCCAATTCTATAATTTACATGGTGGTGCGGAAACTGAAAACCTTCCCATGAAATGATGGTCATTCCCACAAAGGCATATTCTTTCACCATTGATTTAATGGGAGGCAAACACCACTACAAGCCAGGTAACTCATATTGGGTCGTCAAATCTATTTCTATTGTGCAAGATGCATTGGCAAAGAGCAACGAAGTCTTTGAAACATTTAAGCATGAGATCAAGAAGGTATGAGTTATATGACACCTAACTAACGATATTCTTTTATTTCCTATGTACCAGATCAGCATATCTACTACTTGGGCAGCTTGCAGTCCCGAGAAGTCCACCTCCAGTAGAGGTAACCAGAATCAATGCTGCCCTTCCTGATGCAACATCTGAAGTTTTGAGTGATGAACAACTCGCTCACCAGTTAAGTGTAGGTCTTGATGGACAAAATTCTTGAATGATATCTTACAGTTTCCAGGATCAATATAAGCTATTGATACAAGAAATCCTGGACCATATATGAAATTGGTTCTTCCAGCTCTTCCTCTGCATAAATTGTGCATAAAGTAGTTAAGCGACATCAAATTTATTGTTCCTAGAAGTTGCTGGGAATAAATGATTGATTGGGCAAGCATTGTCCTACTAGGAAACCCATCCTATTTGAACTCAGCAAATTACTTATAGAAAAGCTAAAACTAGTGCATGCCCAACACAAAACTCTTTCTGCTTTGGGATTGTTTTTAAATTTGAGATATTAGCCAGAGTTCTCCAACCCCTTGTTTTATTTAAGTAGCATCACCTGCTGCACTAGTGAAGTCTCAGCTTGTGTGTCTTTGAGTATTTGCTGGTGTAATGTCAATGCCTATGTGTCGCTCATGGTTCACCGTGTTTAAATTGGATGTTTGTGAAACCACATTGTCTTTTTGTCTTTCGTTTCTTCTCCATTGAGTTCTTAGGTAATGCATTTCAAGACACAATTTGTTTTGATTTCATTTGTTTTCTTCATCTCTAGCAGAAGGCCCATTTGTGTTGTATTTTTTAGAGTTATTTTTTTCTTCTTTTTGCTTGTATTTACATGACTTAGGTAGGAAATGTTTCTGCCATTGATTGTGCATCATTACTCTTATGCGGAACTTTTCTTGTAGAGGCACCTGGAGTAAGTTCCAGGTTGATTGAATCAACCTTTGTCAATGCCCCCCGCCGTTTCTCTCCGGTCTAGGTGGGAGAGGGGATAGGGCAGGCCCACGGGCGCTTGGATGCAAGGTATATGCGTACAAGTTATATGTCTGCATGGGGAGCTCGCCCAAGCATGAACGCTCTTGCCCAAGCCTGGCCCTAAAATATATCGCGTCCTAAAATTTTGGCAAGGTCCATTTAGACAAGTTTATATTCTTTGCCGAGCTAGGTAATTAGGTGGGCGGTCCAATAAATTATACTACACCCATGATCAGGTCTATTTTAAAAGTGACTAGTGGTTTCGAACGAAGTATATTTGATTTCCAACAATACACATCACATGTACAATAATCGCTCAGTGGTCCGAAAATTCCAACCAGTGAAGTCTTTGTCAGTGCTAAAATCGAGGAAACTTTGTAAAAGTCATTAGATTCTAGATTATCAAGTTGACCCATTCAAATTTATACAGCAGTAATAAAGGAAATAATGACTTTGAAATGTCAAACCCTAGCAGAAATTTGGTGGTCTTTTCGTGGTGAAGAAAACCTGCAATATCCCAATCAAATCAGAGAGAAAATGAAGAAAAGGGGGGTGGAGGGCATTTTTATAATTATATGGAGGATAAATATTGTTACTTTTGAAATGGGATCTTTTTTCTATTCATTTTCACTATTGGGGAAATTGTCTAAAAATTCCTAAATTTATTTAATGGCGATCAATTTAATCATAAACCTTTTAATTGTGTCAATTTAATCCAAAACATATTGACAACTTTTCAATTCGGTTCTAAATTTTTAATTATTTGCCTATGTAGTCATTTCAGTCAATTTTGACTAGAAATTGCTAACATAGAGGTCTAGTTAGTAACACGACCTTATTAATGCGAGTTATCTAATCTTTTCACTTAGAGCATAAGCGGAAGCAAGTATAAGAATCAAACCACCATAACTGAAACAATGGATAAACACAAAAGCGGAATAGGCAACAAGCTTTCATTTCATTATCTTATTTATGAAGGTGAGCATGGTCCGGGTTGGGCCGGTCGACCCCCTAACCCTAAAATCAACCCACACGGTATTGGTCCTCAATTTTTGGGATCGAAAACCGACCCTATTGAGCTTGGGACTGAGGACCAGAGTCACCAGACCGACCCAATGAGTTTAGTCCGATTCCAAGGTCAACTAGGGACCAATCGACAATTTTTCTAATTTCATTTTTTGTACTCCCTAAAAAGGCAACTGAGGACCGAACCGAGCCAAAAGATTTAGTAATGAGCGAGATCAGCTAAGAGAGGCAAGTGGCGAGCGTCGAGTGTGGGGTGAGCGTCGAGCAGGGCAAGCATCGAGCGGCAAGCAGCACGAGTGACCAAAAATGTGCGAGGCAAGTGTCAAGTGGCGAGCATCGAGCAGAGAAATTGTTTCTTTAAAATTGAAGACTAAGATGACAAATAAGATAAAAGAGACCGAGTACTAGAAGAGGATGTCGTGATGAGCTATTTATGTTATTTTGGACTCTGTGATGACTACTCATGAAAATATTTTCCTTCTTTGTAAACTATGACTGTCGACGCCCTAAAAGATATTAAAAATCTAAGTTATTAAAGAACAATATAAAATTACTTGGACTCCTCACTAAGGAGTTGTTTAATATTGTTGACGTCATTTGTTTTAGGGTTTTCTCTATATAAAAAAATTATAAGTAATATATTAGATATATAATATATATACAATCAAGGTTGGTCTAGATTAAACCAATCCTAAACTCTCAGGATCGAGGACCAACCCATACAGTGCTGGTATAGGAATCCCAGGACCAAGGACCAAGCTAGTCTCCTTGAAAACCAAACCAAGACCAACAGAGTTGGGTCGATCTAGGGTTGACCTTAGACCGATGCTCACCCCTACTTATTTATACACATGGGTAATTAACAGGACTATACTGGGAGGTTAAAAGAGTGTCTACTTGCATTAGCTAGACATAATGAACCCACGGCTATCAACATCATCCATCACCAATTGCACAATCCAATCCCACAAAGTGACAACCGTGTCTCCAAAAATGGTTCCGTACCTCCAATCTATCTCCTCTACTCCACACCACCCATTCAGCTAAGGATCAGTAAAAACAAGAAAAGTGAGCTAACTGCCAACAAGGGAAAAAGCCAACTCATAAACCACTTGATCTAATTGAGTCTTGATTCCTAGGACACAACTAATATTCAAACAAGCAAGCACACAATTATGAGCACACGACATACCTCATACCATTTCTAAGAGTGCCAGCATGCATTTACAGGACATGAACAATACAAGACCTATGATATCACTCTAATCCGAATGTAAGATATATATACATGACCATGATTGCTGCACACATCATGTCATGCATAATCCAATCACAAAACCATAAACAAAGTAAGTCATATACCGTTAATTTAGCAAAGGGAGCAACACTCATACATTATCAATAAGGCATGACACACCTTATCAATTGATCAAGGCATAATGCATTCATGCATTTTCGACACCACAATAGGAATTCGCATATGCAATTACCACAAATGACTATACATTCACACACAAACTCACATGCCGTATCAATTATTTAGTAATCTCATGTTTTCACAGTTTCCACCCTCGAGTCGGATTTACATTAGGTCATTGACCGGTCTACTCGAATCACTTTCGAATTGCTAGCCGAACTTCCATGAGACGCTAGACATAGACATCTCACTATGAGGCATCTCGGTATCACACAATCGATGCATCCAAGAGTCGCTGGCCTTGGGCGTCCCGACTCTCCTAAGGCATCATTGGGTCACTGACCGATGGATATCTTTTATGTTCATTTCATTTCACACAATTCACAATTCTACACCTTGAATAAATCATACCACAACAACATATCTAGCACTCATGGAATTCACAATTATACATAAAGCCAATTCTCACGGCATTCACAAGCATAGCAAGTCACCAATCAACTTTCACGGCACATAAGGCTCAAATTCCAAAATATGTGCTCACACTATACCTCAAATTTCCACAAGTAAATGATATGTGCTCACACTATACCTCAAATTTCCACAAGATTAAAACCAAATACACACCAGTGGGTAGCCAAATAAATTTAATTTCTACCTTCAATAGACCACAATTTAATATTCCATCATCTTCCTATAAAATTTAACTAAGTTTGGACCGAAGGACAGGACCAACTAGAATTGCACAGTTGCGGAGATCAAAGTCAATGCCAAAGTAGATGAACTCAAAAATTTCTAAAATTTTAGTATGTTATAGAAAAGACCTTAACAAACGCTTTTAATGAAGGACGCTAAACCCAATTAGTTCTATGAAGAGAGTAGAAAATCGCACAAATAAGACTCACAGACTGAATTGTTTTCCAGAGTCAGCGCACGCAAAGAAGAGTACATTCCAGTATCTAAAACTTTACCAAATGCTACAAAATTTTAATATGTTATGCATGAAGATATATCCTAAAACTTTCATGTAGGAAGTACGACCAGACTTAGTCCCAAAAATTCCAGTAAAATCAAAGAACACACTGAGGTAGTCAGTTTCACCATTCTAGCAGCTTAGACATCACATACAGACAAAACCTTTGCACCAACCACACCAATCCAGAAAAATCTAACAAAAATATGTCATAGCTCGAGTAATTTATCACAAATTTCATAGGAATCATGACCAGAATCAAGCTGTGAGCTTCTATAGAAAATTCGCAATGTCAAAGAGTCACACGTACAGCAGTTTTGCACAACATACACCCGGTAGAAACTTATGCCAACACATTGACTATTTTTACCTCAGAAAAATCCATGAAAAATAAATGTCATGGTTTAAGATCTCTTGCACAAAATTCATGGGGGAAGTTTCACCTAGATCTCAACACAACGAGCTACACAAAATCGAAAAGCTGGAGAGGTCAAGAGTTCTCGGTCCTGAAAAAACAGTAGGCAAAACTTAAAATACTTACAACCCATGCATCTCATGTGTCCATAGCTCACATGCATACACATACTAGGTCTCACAAAACACACGCAAGAAAACACATGAAAACCCACCAAACCTCCTAAAACCAACATGCAACCCATCCTTCTTCCAAAAACACATCACCACAGCACCTCCTCTTGACGATCCAAACATCACAGCAACATGTAACACCATAACTGAAAGTGCTAGTATGAACACCTAAAGGGGGGTGAATAGGTGTTTAAACGAAACCTTGGCAAATGTATGCGGAATAAAATAAAGTTCAGGGAAGAGAATAAGAACATAATGTTTATAGTTGTTCGGCTTAATCCAAGCCTACGTCCACTCTCCCATGCTAACAACCTTCTTGGCTGGATTCCACTATGCAATCAACAAGAGATTACAACGTTGAGTGCACACACTTAGTAGTAGATCACACTATCTCACTAAGACACTTTTTTGGTATTTCTCTTACGATCACAAACGTTTAAGCTCTCAAGACAAGTGTATGATCGAAGTTGCTCAAACTTTGGAATTATAAATTCTACGCTCCGTCTCTTACTTGCTCATCGGTCCTTAATCTCCTTAAATAATCCTCCACTTCCAAACTAGCCGTTGGACAGCATCTTGAGGATCGTCTTCCAATCTACCCATTGGACAGATCTGTATCTAAAAGATTTGGTAGCCGTTGAGTGATAAAAGTAGAATCCCAAATTGATTCCGATCGCCCATACAAACAGAATCTTGGTTTCCATAAGTAAAGCTTCTTCGTATAGAAAGTTCTTGTCTTCAAGATCTAATTGTCAATCAATTAGATTAAGTCAATCAAATCAATCTTGATATGGAATCCAAACCAGATCACTAGCCGTTATATCTTCGGGACTTGTGTTACGTTTTGTCGAATATGGATGTAAAGTTTGAGAGCAATAGACTTTACAATCTGAGTTTGAGTGCGATAGACTTTGCAATCTGAGTCTGAACATATTCTGCTTCTGAACAGATTTAGCTTTAAGGTCTATACCCAGTTCAGGTTCAACATAGCGTCCGTCTTTTGGTTCTTCCAAGCATAGACTTCGACAATATCCTTTACATGTTCTATTATCTGCATAGTTGATTACTTCAACCATTAAACACATTAGTAGCCTTTGATTTATTTTGTCATCTTCAAAACATTATAAGGGATTTCCCTAACAATAACAACAACAAAAATAGCAAGAACAACCAAGAAACTCCCTATATTACAAAAACCAAGCCACAAGAAGATCAAGGGAAGTAAGAAAATGTCGTTCTCCTTGCCTTGGAATTTCCGTGATTTGGTTCCCTCCTCCTAGGCTCACCGTGACTCGAGGAAGTTGTGAGCTCGCTGGTGAGCTCTGGCATGAAGATGAGAGTAGAAAGGACGGGAGAGAGCTTGTAGTGAGAGAGAGAGAGAAAACGGTGAGAGGAAGAGAGGGCTTGGTGGAGAGAGTGAGAGAAAAATGAGAAAGAGAAGAAGAAAATGAAGAAGAAAAGAGAAGAGGCTGTTGACTTTGGGTGGAGGAACTGATTTTGGCTTATTGAAGACTCTTCTTGCATGCAATTTTAGTGGGCTAGAGAGAGGTGATCCATCATTAGCTCTAACATAGACTATTTAGCCTATTTCTTCCTATTATAAATTTTTGTCAAATTTGCATGGCTTAAATGATTATGGTGGGCGGCAAAAGGGACATTTAATTGCTAAATGTGTCTAGATTTTAGATAAATAGGTTATAGGTAGCCGACCATATGCATACATATACATTAGAAGTTTAATTAAGCATTTTATTAAACTTAGGTGCATATTACAATCATATAAGGGCTAATTTAATTGCCTTGGTTCCCAAATTCATCTACTGAGTTAAATTACTAGACCAATATGACCCATCACAACTAATTAATTAGTCAGGCAAAATTTGAGATGTCACAAAAAGAAAATAATCATAGAATTATAAATAACAAATTGTAAAAATTGTTCACATTAGCGTCGATTGTACCATACAGGACAACCAGTGTTAACTAGATAGCTACCTTAGTGATTTTTTATAAAAATTGACTAAAATGACCAAATTGACAAATCATTAAAATATTTATGATTAAATTACATATCATCAATTGAATCAAGATAGTCCTGGCCGATACCGAATATGAATTCACCTGTGTATATCGGTCAGCTGCTAAGGGGTATTTATAAATCATGAAATGATATGCAATTTGTTTGCATTTTTATGTAATGTCATTAATGGTTTCCATCATCGTATTATGATGGAAAAGGCCATGTATTTACTTCCTCGCTTGACAAACGTAATTATCTTGTACTTTTCTTAAACTCACGTTATTTTGTTGATATCCTTGCTACTAAAGTGGGAAAGTGACAAGCAATTAAAATATGTGGTTGAAGATGTAGATTTTGATGTATATGATGCATGCTCATAGAAGATGAAATGTTTGACATTATGTATTTGGATTGAACAACAAGTGCTTGAATAATATATGATGTGTCTAGCCCTTCTTGGGTATTATTCTATTATGAATAGAAGATTAATTAAGGAATCGGTTATATTTATATAAACAATGAAAGGTATTTATTGATAGTGATTCCTATAACTGTTGACTGCTATTATATTGTGGTGCTCCTAGGTCGAGTGGTAAGTTAATCTCCTATCTTAGACCAAGAGATTTTATTTATTGAGCTTAGGCTCACCCCTATACATTTTACATATTTGTCAATTTAGGAGTTCAGGGGCATTAGATTAATGCTTCTGAAGATCACTAGTAAGGATTGAATTGGATCAGAGTGCGCAACAAAAGTGGAGATGAGTTTCTATACATGAGGTTTTCATGTATATTAGTTAAGGTTAAACTATTTGTACAATTGTGGATAAGTTAGTTATTTATCAGAGAATTGAAGTAGCGTTAATTTATTTACTCATTTGATGTTCAAATTTTATGGAAATTCCAATCGTTACAGCTGATGCAAACAATGTTTTTTTTTTTTTTGGTAAAGTTAAGAAATGAATAGATTTTGCAGAATATATACAAGGAAGGAGGCCCGGCACCTACAAGGGACGGACACTCAAAAAGACAGTCAAGTCAAAGAGAGTGTAAGAGTGTCGTGGTTCCAAGGAAAACCAAAGGTGACAAGAACACAACAGAGGGAAAAGATCACAATAAAACAGGACAACCTAATCAATCAAAAATAGAAGGATGTAAATCCCAGCTTTGTTGTAGTCTTCTATTCTTGGGCATATCAAACACATGCTTAAAAGTCATTGCCTTGTCTTTCATCGCCTTCTGAAGATGCATCTTCATTGCCGGAAGGAAAAGGTTCTAATGCAAACAATGTTCATATAGTTTCGCCTTTAGATTATCATATCAATAATGAATGGATTTTGGATTTGGCATATTCATACCACATGTGTCCAAATAGAGATTGGTTCCGCACATATGAGAAAGTCGGTGGTGATTTAGTTTTGATGAGCAACAATATGGTTTGCAGGATTGTGAATATTGTAAAGTATGAACCAAATGTCATGACAAGGTAGCAAGAATTTTGATAGACATTAGGCACATCCCAAATTTAAAGAAGAACCTTATTTCATTGAGCAATTTGGATTCCTTAAATGGCCAAGCAAATTAGGCCAAATCAGTCAAATTGGATCGATGCGACTCAAAATAAAATGACTCAGTTCAACCCAATTGATTGTTGACATCCCAATTGAATTAATTTGCCTCAAGTGCACCATGAGTATGTCAATTGTATTCAATTGATTCAATCATCGCAAATTGGGGTTTGATCCAATTGATACAGCTTTTGCGCTTAATTGACAAAATTGAATTCAATTAAATCAAATTGGCTCAAATCATATGTGATTGATTCAATTGAATTCTCTTGTGGTGCTTTATTTCGCTCAATTGGCTTTTCCATGTCAATATAAACTAAATGTGAAATAGAATTGAAGTCTAATCGTCAAATTGAACATCAATTGATCAAATTAGAGCTTAGACTAGAATGGGTCAACATGAATTGAGTTAATCGGATTGATTCTTCACGATTTAACTAATCATTGATTGGCCAAAATAATCAAATTGAGTCCAAATGGTGTGATTTTATCAAAATTGATTTTAGAATTGAGTTGCCTCTAACGAATTGGACCCAATTGTGACCAAATTGCATAAGCCATGAAGAATTGACTCGAATCCCTAATTCCGGCTTCTTCTTCTTCTTTTTTGTGGTGTCTAGCTTGGAATTCTAAAATTGGCTTGAAAATTGGATGCAGTGCAACCTATAGATCAAATGTTGTAAAAGAAACTATCTCAAAAGACAAAATCCCTAATTGATTTTTGTTAAATTAATGATTGAAAAATCAAATTGATGTAAAAACAAGCTAATTTATGAGTTTTCCATTTTTTTTCAATTTTTTTGGAAAATTATTGACTAAAAGTCAATTTTTTAGTGATTTATTACTAAAAGGTTAATTAATAAGCTAATTTCTTCTCTCTTTGTTTTAAAATGAAAGTGCAAAAGTGAAATTTACACTATTCAAGGGTTTTTTTAATCCAAAAAACCAAATTTTGTCCTATGGTTGACTTTTTGTACAAAGTTTGACGAAAAATTAGACGAAAAAATCAATTTAAAAGTCATTTTTTTAACCTTTTGAGACTAAAGTACAAATGACTCGTAAATGAAAAGCCAATCCTAATTCAAATGCTAAATAACTCTTTTTGATGAGAAACGGGCCCTGTCATGATTAGGATTTCTTATTGTCAAAATTTTATTTTGTATGATGCATCAATTAAAAATCAAGTATTAACAAAGTTGGGTGATTTATAAGATCTACATCACCAACATATTTGAAGTACCTATTGAGACGTAGTTGATATCGCCAATAAACCATCTGTATGATATCACCGCGAAACTTGATATGACCAAATGTTGATATTACCAGGAAGTCAGATGTAATCGAAGACTGCTATTATAAGCATATCAACCATACTACATGCGACAAACAACCTTGTAATATGCTCATACGAAAATATTCTGAGATGAGTTATTTCATCTCACTATTTGATAGTTAGTGATTCCGCATGGATTCTTATTTTAGAAGAAATCAATCTCAAGGAATATCTATGCATAAGATATTAATTACGCATGATATCTTTATTGATTGACAATCATCTGAAGACAAGATACTTCCCATAGTTTGAGCAATCTATTTTTGGAAATCAAAGATTTGATTGTATGGGCAATCAAATCTACAGGAACTCAGATTGATTGACTTTAATGGCTAAATTAATCTGCTCAACAATTGTCCGACGAATAGCTTGGAGATTGATTCTTGTGAAGATTGTCCAATAGAAAGATTGGATGCTGAAGAGTATAAAAGAATATCAACAGGACGCTAGAGAATAAAAGATCAAGAGTGAAAACCAATCTAAATACAAAGAAAGTGTTACTCTATTATATATTATAATTTAGATGTCATCTGTAAGCGCCTTACAATTTCTATAAGAAAACTTAGAAATAAATCTGCGACTAAGTATAAGTAGTTTCTCATGGACTTTTGATGTATAAACACTAGTATATATCATAGCATATAAATATTGAATTAAACACAATATGACGCTACTTCAGTATTATGACACTACTTCAGTATTTCCTGCACGATAATTGGAAAAATATGCTCTTCTGCAATGATGGTAGCATATATCCTGTCTGAGCGACTGGTATCGACGTAGCCAAAATGCGCTTTGGCGGTGGTGGAGGGTAGCTTGCAAGAACAACATCAATACCAAGCAATTGCATCTCCAACATCTTCTTTATTGTTACTGCAATACCCAATGTTGGAAGATATGCAGATTATCCCGGTTTACTCAATCGAAGATTTGGTTTGATTATTGATTTGAATAGTGATATGTACATAATCAATTAATATTAGATCTAGGCATAGATTGATACGGAATCATTTATTTCCATTATTTGTGCACTGTCTGTATTATATCTACAAGAAGAATTGTACATTTACATTCATTGAAGTGAATAGAAAGAGAGACTTCTTTCCTTCAATCTTCATCCTTTACAGATCTCCATCTTCTTACATGGTATCAGAGCATTCGAATCTCTGAACCAAGCTTCCGCTCATATTTTTCTCTTTGCTTTGACCTTCTGTCCCTAAAGCTCCAACCTACAAAGAAGAGCAATATCGGGCATTAGTGTCACATTCAAAAAAAGAAAATTTCTTACCATGGCAAATCTGCAAGATGAAGCGTCTGCCACCGGGAACCAATCTGCTGGAGAGATCATCCCTGCCGCTGAAATCTTGCCTCAGATCTCGAACTCGCCTATCACAATTTCATCGACAGAAAAACTATTGTTTCAGAATCAGCCCGTGCAATGGCGACCCACACAAGCTCAGTTCAATATGGGGCAACCCATGACGGGCCAGCCTTACCAATGGTTTCCATATCCAATTTATGTCGGGCCAAGCCTGAACTCATCATCGCCTGGGTTCGTGGACCACCAAAGCCACGTCCAATCCGACGAGGGCCCAGCAGCCACAAGGGGGGCAAGCCCGACCAACAGAATGGAGCGAATGCACGGGTCGAGTGAACCGGGTACGGGTACGAATCCCTACCCAGGGTTTGTGAATGCGGGTTTTTTGTTTGGGTCGAGTGAGTTGGGTCAAGGGACGAATCCCTACCCGAATCATACGCCTGGCTTTCTGCCGTTTCCAGTGGCGGTCTTCGCCAGACGTTCGGAACTCGGCGACCCCTTGTTTGTTTCCACAGCCAACGGACCAAAACTGTGACTAATCAGCCAACAGCTGACCGGGCCGGAGAATTACCCCAGGTGGTCGCAAGAATTCCGGCATGCCCTAGCAACGAAGGACAAGGATGGATTTCTTGACGGAACCATCCCGATTCCCCTTGATGAGCATCTAGCTCGACTCTGGAGGAAGAGCAACCACCTCATCCGAACTTGGATCGGCAATTGCGTCTCCTCAAAGGTCGCAGCCGGACTTCCACCGACAGAGGACGCCAAAGGCATGTGGGACAACATCAAGGAGATGTATGGGAAATTAGATCAAGCAAAGATATTCACCCTCACGCAGGAACTCAACGATTTAAAACAGGGGAATATGACGGTCATGGCTTGTTTCAACAAGCTATCATCATTGTGGAACAGCCTCGAAGCGGCTGAAGAAAAACTCGAGGGCCCCGAATCCACAATCCAACAATACAAATCTATCAAAGACAGGGAGGGAGAAAGCAACACGTTTTTTGCTCATTTTGAACGAAACCTTTCTTACCTTTCGGTCGCAGATCTTGGCTATGGATCCCATGCCATCAATCGGGCGAATCTATCAACTGGCGATACAGGAGGAAAGCCAGCGACTCACTTCACCGAAGAACGCGAAGAGCGGCGAGAGTATTGCTCTCGTAGTCCACGGAGAGTGAAGGGACGGACCCAACAAAACCCTTGCGAAGAAGAGAGAGAGACGAGGCACGCTAGGGTTCCGTGAAGGGTCGCTAGGGTTTCGCGAAGACATGCGACCCTATAAATGGGATGGATCGAACGGCCCCGATCGATCACGCACATCCAACGGCGCACAGGAGACTGACATTTTAAAAGGATCGGATGGCGCAGATGATCTCGCGATTAAAGCATCTGACGAACAAATTTTTGCCACGTCATCTAGAAATTTCGGGCAAAATTTTAAAGGAAAGGGTAAATTATTTTGTGAATATTGCAAGCATTCTAATCATATGATTGACAGCTGTTGGAAGCTGCACGGGAAACCAATGGAAAAAGGAAAGAAAATTTCAGCGGCCTACCAAGTGAATGGACCTACCGGCCAAAATTCTAATCCTCCTATTACTTATGGACAGTACCAGCAACTGATGCAAACTCTACAAAAATTGGAAGTTTCTGACAAAGGAGGCAGTTTTTCAGGTATCACGCATAGCTTGATTAATTCTATATCAAGGAAAGCATGGATTATTGATTCTGGGGCAAGTGATCATATTATATGTGACAATGGACTTTTCTGAAGAATAAATGAAGAGCTGAATTTTCCTATTTCCGTACAACTACCTAATGGAAATATTAGCCATATCAATGTGACAGGAACAGTCAATCTCAGTCCCCAAATTGTTCTTAAAAATGTCCTATATGTCCTAGAATTTCAATTTAATTTCATTTCCGTGTCAAAAGTCTACAGAGAAAATTCATGTTGAGTACTTTTCAATACTGATACCTATCTCTTTCAGGCCCTTTCGACTAGCAGAATGATGGGCTGGGGTAGTCTTTCAGAAGGATTATATTTTTGGTCAAGCCTCCCAAGTAATTTTGATTTATCCAGTTTTTCTTTGAATAAATCCTCCTTGTGTAATTTGAGCTTGAATGACAAAAATCTTCTCATGCATTTGAGATTAGGCCACAATGCCACCTTTCCTTGTCCTAAGTGTCCCATTTGTCCACTTGCAAAACAGTCTCGTTCCCCATTTCCATCTAGTAACTCTCGTGCTAGTAAAGTTTTTTCCTTGATACATGTTGATATTTGGGGACCTTACCATACAGTTAATCATGATGGTTCTAGTTATTTCCTCACAATAGTACACGACTATTCTCGTGCGACCTGGATTTTTTTTATGCAATCTAAGGATCAGGCTTATTCTTATTTAAAGACCTTTATCACCTTATCCAAAAATCAGTAAAAAATGGAGTGGTTGAACGCAAGCATTGGCACCTTTTGGAAGTCACATGTGCCTTGAAGTTTCAAGCCTCAGTTCCAAATGATTATTGGGGAGATTGCGTCATCATAGCAGCATATTTAATCAACCGTATGCCTACCAAGATACTTAATGGGCGAGCATTGTTTGAGTTGCTTTATGGAAGAAAACCGGACCTACAACATCTCAAAGTTTTCGGTTGTCTCTGCTATGCTGCAACATTGAGTTCTAAAGACAAGTTGAGTCCACATGCTCGAAAGTGCATTTTTATGGGCTATCCCAATCTGCAGAAAGGCTATCGAGTCCTTGATATATCCACAAAGGAATTTCTCATAAGCCGTGATGTAATTTTCCATGACATATTTCCCTTCTCCAACATGTCGTCTCCAAATGACAATTCAAGCATTAGCCCTAATCCTCATGGTCTCTCAAATGATGACGCATTATCTCTAGATCCTAGTTACATACCACTGGTTCAATCAAGGAATCTATCTTCCACTCCTACATTTGTTCCAACAGGGACACCAACTGATGTGAATCGCTGCGGAAGGATCATTCTAAAAAGGCCCGGATGGTGCGATTCACATTAGTTGGTATCAAAGCTTGCTTCTACAAGGTCTATTTATCTTTAATTTTTTGTTTATATTCAGCAATTTGAGATTTATTGAGCTAGGGTTTCGGTTCTAGCCAATTTAGGGATCTGATTGGTTTTGTGCTTCCATACGTAGTTGTTTGCTGTTAGTTTTAATTTTTTTGCCCTAGCATCTTAAATTGTATCTGAGTTCGTCAAAAAAAAAAAAAAGAGAAAGTTCTTCAAAAAAAAAGAAAAGAAAGAAAACACACAAAAAAAAAGTGTGCAAGAGAAAAGAAAAAACAGATTCGGCAAAAAAAAAATCAAGAAGGCGACTCGTTTGTTAATGGACCGAATTGAAACAAAATCAGTAGTGATTTGCATTTCTATTGGAATTTTGAAAGTTGTACTTGTTGGTTTGAAATTGTTACTTGTTGAAACAAAATCAACAGTGATCTAATCTTGTTTGATTAGTTTGATTGATTGTCGTGAGGGGGTTGAGAGATAGGTTTTGAGTCCAATAAAGAGCTTGTGAAAAGAGAATACGAGAAGGAAAAGGCAAGAGTGTGTGAGTTTAATTGAGGGTAAAAAAAAAAAAGCCTAGACTTGAGTTAAACACGAGGGGAGTGACAAACACCTTGAGAGAAACACGTGAGGGAGCGATTGGTGAGGATTTTTGTGACTAACGTTTATTTGCAGGTCTAAAATATGTCGCGCGAAGAAAGCGTGAATCAAAGGAGGTTGACTCAATACGAAAGGATGAAGCGCTCGTGGAAAGCATCTAGCAATTGAGGGTCGTAGTGGAGGAGCTTAGTGGCTGAATGATGGGGAATGGCATGAGGGTTGATGGTGACCGAGAGATACCCCGAGGAAAGCCGCAGCATCAGCGAGATGCCTCTAGAACACAACCTAGAAGGCAGCGGCATTATGATGATGATGAGGCTAACATGGAGGATGATCGAGATGCTCGATTTGGAAGGTGGAATGGAGCCCGAGGGTTTAGACACCGAGAAGATAATGAACTTGGCAATATCAAGATGAAGATTCCTTCTTTCCAAGGAAAGAATGATCTCGATGTGTAGCTAGAGTGGGAGAAATGCATGGAGATGGTATTTGATTGCCAACGATACTCCGAGCTCAAAAAGGTAAAAATTGCAGCTGTTAAATTTACTGATTATGCTATAACTTGGTGGGATCAACTTGTGACTAGTAGAAGGCGCAATGGTGAAAGACCAATAGAGACGTGGGATGAGATGAAAGTGGTGATGAGGAGGCGTTTTGTACCAAGTCATTACCATCGAGATTTGTTTCAAAAGTTACAAAATCTCACACAAGGCAATAAGAGCGTGGAAAAGTATCACAAGGAGATGGAGATTGCCATGATCCGTGCTAATGTGGTGGAGGATCGTGAGGCCACAATGTCAAGATTTTTGAGTGGTTTGAACCGAGACATAGCAAGGGTGGTGGAGCTACAACACTATGTTGAATTGGAGGAATTGGTGGACAAAGCCATCAAAGTTGAGCGGCAATTGAAGTTGGATCAAAATCACAAGAGTGGAGGAGGTTCAAATCAGAATTGGAGATCCAATTGGAAGAGAGATGAGAAGCCGAATTGGAGAGGAAACAACACCAAAACCGAAACCTCAAAGGAGAAGGA
Source organism: Eucalyptus cloeziana (assembly GCA_014182715.1). Classification (NCBI taxonomy): domain Eukaryota; kingdom Viridiplantae; phylum Streptophyta; class Magnoliopsida; order Myrtales; family Myrtaceae; genus Eucalyptus; species Eucalyptus cloeziana. The sequence goes on from CM024637.1 coordinate 18,537,097, forward strand.
GAGGGATGGTAAAGTTGGAACAAATCTGGCTTCAGGTAAAACCGAAAACCCTAACACTAGAACTCGTGAGATTAAATGTTTTAAGTGTTTGGGCAGGGGTCATATGGCGAATCAATGCCCTAATAGGAGAGTGATGATCATGACTGGACATGGTGATGTTGAGTCCGAAAGTGAGAGGGAAGAAGAGGATGATGAGATGCCACCGTTGGAGGATTGTAGTGATGGAGAAGTGGCTATAAAAGGAGACTTATTGGTGGTTAGGCGTTCTCTGAGTGTGCAAGTAAAAGAGGAGGAGCATCATCAACAAAGAGATAACTTGTTTCATACAAGATGTGTGGTGAATGGTAAGATCTGTAGTATGATAATTGATGGAGGTAGTTGTGCGAATGTGGCAAGTTGTACTATAGTGGATAAGTTGGGTTTGAAAACGACAAAGCACCGTAAGCCTAATAGACTTCAATGGTTAAATGATAGTGGTGAGGTGAAGGTGTCGAAACAAGTTCGAATTCCATTTGAGATAGGGAAATACAAGAATGAGGTAAAGTGTGATGTTGTACCTATGCAAGCGGGTCATGTCTTACTTGGAAGACCATGGCAATATGATCGAAAGGTACATCATGATGGATATACTAATCGTTATTCATTGATGATGAATCAAAAGACTTATACTTTGGTACCAATGACACCTAGTGAGGTGTATCAAGATCAGTTAAAGTTACAACGAGAAGCCAAGAGAGAGAGAGAAAATATGAGAAATCCGAGGGCTTGTGTGGTGTGTCTGAGACGCAAGGAAAAGGAGAGGCCGAGAGAAAGATTGTGGTAAAAACCGAGGGAAAAGAAGAGAGGAAAGAAAAAAGGCAAAATAATTTTTATGCAAAATCAAGTGAAGTGAGGAGAGCCTTAGTTCTAGATCAACCAATGCTTGTACTTGTGTATAAGGAGGTTTTGTTTTCTACTAACGATCTTGACCCAAGTTTGCCTAGTCCTATTGTGTCTTTATTGCAGGAATTTGAAGGCGTATTTCCTAATGAACTTCCTGGAGGGATACCACCGATTCGAGGCATAGAACATCAAATTGACTTGATTCCTGGTGCGCCATTACCTAACCGACCCGCATATCGAAGCAATCCCGAGGAGACAAAGGAACTTCAGCAGCAAGTTAGCGAACTATTGGAGCGAGGGCATGTGAGAGAGAGTCTTAGCCCGTGCGTCGTCCCTGTTTTGTTGGTGCCAAAGAAGGATGGAACTTGGCGAATGTGTGTTGATTGCCAAGCAATTAATAACATTACGGTAAAGTATCGACATCCTATTCCTAGGTTAGATGACATGTTGGATGAGTTGCAGAGTTCTTGCATTTTCACTAAAATCGATTTGAAAAGTGGCTATCATCAAATTAGGATGAAAGAAGGTGATGAATGGAAAACTACATTTAAGACCAAGTATGGGTTATATGAGTGGTTAGTCATGCCATTTGAATTAACTAATGCACCGAGCACGTTTATGCGACTTATGAATCATGTTTTGCGTGCTTTTATTGGTCGATTTGTGGTTGTCTATTTTGATGATATCTTGATATATAGTCAAAGCCCCGATGACCATATTAAGCATGTGCGAGCTGTCTTGCAAGTTTTAAGGGCCGAACAATTATACGCTAATCTAAAGAAGTGCTCTTTTGTTACCAACAAATTAGTATTTCTAGGATTTGTTGTTAGTGCTAATGGTATACAAGTTGATGAAGAAAAGGTCAAAGCAATTCATGAATGGCCAATGCCTAAGACCGTAGGAGAGGTGCGTAGCTTTCATGGATTGGCGAGTTTTTATCGGCAATTTGTGAGAAATTTTAGCACCATTGCCGGACCTTTAACTGAGGTTATCAAGAAGCACGTGGGTTTCACATGGGGAGAAGAGCAAGAGAAAGCATTTAATCTGCTAAAAGATAAGTTAACTAATGCTCCTTTTTTATCTTTGCCGAATTTCAGTGCTACTTTTGAGATAGAGTGCGATGCTTTTGGTACAGGAATTGGAGCCGTGTTGATGCAAGGAGGGCGTCCATAGCTTATTTCAACGAAAAATTGAGTGGAGCAACATTGAATTATCCTACCTATGATAAGGAGATGTATGCTTTAGTGCGAGCTTTGGAGACTTGGCAACATTATTTATGGCCAAAGGAGTTTGTGATCCACACCGATCATGAGACCTTGAAGTACTTGAAAGGGCAACAAAAGTTGAATAAAAGATATGCCAAATGGATGGAGTTCATCGAGACTTTTCCATATGTGATCAAGTACAAGAAAGGTAAGGAGAATGTGGTAGCCGATGCACTTTCTCAAAGGTATGCGATTCTAACTATTTTAGAAGCAAAGTGTCTAGGTTTTGAGCATATCAAGGGCTTATATACTGATGATGATGACTTTGGGAGAGTGTATGAAGCATGTGAACACGCTGCATTTGATAAATTCTATAGGCGTGAAGGTTATCTTTTCCGTGAAAACAAGTTATGTTTGCCTAGGTGTTCTTTGCATGAATTGTTGGTGCGAGAAGCGCATAGTGGTGGTTTAATGGGGCATTTTGGCATTAATAAGACTTATGAAGTGCTGCATGAACATTTTTATTGGCCACATATGAAGAGAGATGTCACACGTGTCTGTGACAGATGCATTGCTTGTAAGCAATCGAAGTCTACAACTAAACCGCATGGCTTGTATACACCATTAACTATTCCAATGCATCCTTGGACTGATATTTCTATGGATTTTGTGTTAGGATTGCCTAGGTCTAAGTATGGTAGAGATTCTATTTATGTGGTTGTTGATTGGTTTTCAAAGATGACTCATTTTATACCTTGTCATAAAACTGATGATGCATCTCATGTTGCTGATTTGTTCTTTAGGGAGGTTGTACATTTGCATGGCATGCCTAAATCGATTGTTTCAGATCGAGATTCTAAATTTCTTAGATACTTTTGGAAAACATTGTGGAAAAAACTAGGAACACGGTTATTATTTTCTACTACTTGTCATCCACAGACCGATGGTCAAACCGAGGTAGTTAATAGAACTTTAGGGGTATTGTTGCGTGCTATTATTAAAAAGAATATAAAATCTTGGGAAGATTGTCTGCCACATGTTGAGTTTGCATATAATAGGAGCGTGCATTCTGCTACTAAATTTACACCATTTGAGGTTGTCTATGGTTTTAATCCGTTAACTCCGTTAGATTTAACCCCTTTACCTATTGATGAGCGTGTGGATTTAGATGGAGCAAAGAAAGCTAAATTTGTCAAGGCGTTGCATGAGAAGATGCGCGCAAATATTGAGCGCAAGACTAAGCAATATGCAAGGCAAGCCAACAAAGGGCGTAAGGAAGTGGTGTTTGAACCAGGCGATTGGGTTTGGGTTCATATGCGCAAGGAGCGATTTCTTGAGTAGCAACATTCTAAGTTATTACCACGAGGGGATGGACCATTTATGGTTTTGGAAAGAGTTAACAATAACGCCTACAAGCTTGATCTTCTAGGTAAGTATGACGTTAGTGTCACATTTAATGTTTTTGACTTGACTCTTTTCGATGCCAGTGATGATTTGAGGGCAAATCCTTTGCACGGGGGAGGGAATGATGTGGACATCGAGCCATATCGAGGAGGAGGTGCTAAGGACCCATTGTCTATTCCTACCGGTTCGATCACTCGAGCGCAGGCCAAGCAATTTAGGCAAGTTGATGGCGTCATGGTTCGTGATCTTCAGCGTGGAGATGACCTTGGATCAAATCTTGAAGAATCTTGGAAATCTTGGCGCAATTTGATTATATGGACACCAAATATTTGACCAAGTCAAATATATATATAGATATATATATGTATGTATGTATATATATATATATATATATATATATATATATATATATCTTCTTGTTTAGGAATATTCTAGAATATAACGCATTATATTTCTAGGGTTGGTTTTAGGGTTTGTGTGGCGGCTAGAAGGCCTATATATAAGACTGACTGAATTTCTTTAGGGACAAATATATTTTATTTTTGAGGAAAAAGTTGAGAGATTCTCTTCTACTGTTCTTTTGAGGACTTGACCTAATCAAGGTTCCCTTGTGACGATCGATTCGACTTATCGAGCGAGATAGCGAATTCTTTCGCTCGTGGCGTCTATAACGTTGGTTGGTTGACAAGCGTTCGTCAACAGGTCACGTTCATACTGAGGTTGCCAATCACAGGTTTGATTAGAGGTCGAGGTTTGCACTTCGCACCATCCGGGCCTTCGTAGAATGATCCTTCCGCAGCGATTCACATCACCAACTCCAGTTGAGAATTCACAATCAACAACAAAGCTCTTAAGAGAAGAAGTTGAAGATACCAGAAATACTGAGGAAGAAGTGAGCAATGTTATCTCGCCACTTATTTCCAATGAGACAATTCCCACTCCTGCTGAAGATGATCATCCAAGACGTTCTCGTCGGGCTACTCGACCTCCAACATGGACCAAAGATTATATATGTGCCACTCACAACTCTCCAGGTATTCAATACCCGATCTCATCCTATGTTTCCTTTCATAGATTATCACAAGAACATAGATGTTGCATCAGTCGCCCATCAGAAGACAAAGAACCGTCAAGTTATGATGAGGCGGCTCTTGATCCAAGATGGCAACAAGCCATGACGGCAGAATTAAAGGCACTGCATGACAACCACACATGGGATCTTGTCTCATTGCCACAAAATCGGAAACCAATTGGGTGCAAGTGGGTCTACAAGATTAAATATCGTGTAGATGGATCGGTTGAACATTACAAGGCATGCTTGGTAGCCAAGGGATTTACTCAGCAAGAAGGTTTTGACTACCACGAGACATTCTCACCAGTTACCACAAGAGACTGTTGATGCTATTAATGACTGGACTCTACATCAAATGGACGTCCACAATGCCTTCCTCCATGGTGATTTAGACGAGGAGATATACATGGATGTTCCTCAGGGCTTACGGAGACAGGGGGAGAATAAAGTGTGTCGTCTCTACAAATCCCTTTATGGGTTAAAGCAAGCATCTAGACAATGGAATACTAAATTTGCAAATGCTCTTACAACAGCAGGCTTCTAGCAGTCAAAACATGACTACGCCTTGTTCACAAGAAACAGAGGTATGTCATCTATCTATTTTATGATATATGTCGATGATATTCTTCTTATGGGAAATGATAAGGTTGCTATAGAAAGATTCAAGGAATACTTGCATGCTACATTCCATATTAAAGACTTAGGAGCACCTAAATATTTCCTTGGAATCGAAATTGTTCGATCTGATCTAGGGATTTCCCTTAATCAATGAAAGTTTATATTGGAGATTATATCAAAGCAGGGCTATTAGGATGTAAACCAGTAGCAATACCCATCGAGCAAAATACTAAACTGACTACTGCAGCTTATGATGAGGGCATATCCAAAGATGATGACCCAATACTTAGAGATCCATCAAGGTATCAAAGGCTTGTTGGGATTCTCATATATCTAACTATGACGAGGCCGAACATTTCTTATGCGATGCAGACACTTAGTCAGTTCATGCACAGCCCAAAACAATCCCATTTCGATGCAGCCTTAAAGATTGTAAAATATTTAAAGAAATGTCTAGGACTTGGGATAGTTTTATCAAAAAAATGTGATATGAAGATGACAGCATATTGTGATGTAGATTACGCAACATGTCCCATAAGTCGAAGATCAGTCACTAGATATTGTATTAAATTGGGGGAGTCACTTCTTTCATGGAAGACCAAGAAGCAACCACTGTTTCCTTATCTTCAGCTAAGGTAGAGTATTGGGCTATGGCCAAAGCCACATGTCAAATGGTGTGGATGCGAGGTCTACTTAAGGATCTCGGAGTAGAAGTGCAAGGACCAACCAAGATGTACTGTGACAATGATGCAACTCTAAAACTTGTAGCAAATCCCATAGTACATGAGAGAACCAAACACATTGAGGTCGATTGCCACTTCACTTGAGAGAAAATTCAAGAAGGTGTGATTGAGACAAAAGGAATTGGGACAATGGAACAGCCAGCAGATATCTTTACCAAGCCCCTATGTCAAAGACAGCACGCATATTTGTTGAGCAAGCTGGGCGTCTTAGACATCTACAGACCACCAGCTTGAGGGGGAGTGTTGGAAGATATATGGATTCTCCCAGTTTACTCAATCGAAGATTTGGTTTGATTATTGATTTGATTAGTGATATGTACATAATCAATTAATATTAGATCTAGGCATAGATTGATACGGAATCATTTATTTCCATTATTTGTGCACTGTCTATATTATATCAACAAGAAGAATTGTACATTTACATTCATTGAAGTGAATAGAAAGAGAGACTTCTTTCCTTCAATCTTCATCCTCTACAGATCTCCATCTTCTTACACTCAAGACATAAACATTTTATGTGAATAATGAAATGAAAACCTAATACTTGATACTTGAAGTAGGAACTAATCCAATCGACACTAGCATTTCTCATAACGAAGAGCCACAGTTATAAACCCTTCGTAAATCATATCACATAAGTTACTCCACCAATTTAATCATACTTTGCAAAATTTAGGCAATCAGTTCATAATCTTTCAAGAAAATTGCAACCCCTCTACATCCAAATACGTGGACACCTATGGCAAGTCAGTTTTGAAGAGGCTATCAATTGTCATCATCCCATGCTTGTTCCTTCCAAGCACAAAAAGAACATATCTCACTAAAGGGAGCAAGCATAAATGGCCGTACCAAATACATTTCCAGAATTGCGCTAACATCATATTACGACTAACAAACACATGCATTGTATAGCGGAATTCTAACAATAATCTGAAATACGCAAACGATCGCATCTAGGCAATGCAGGAAAGCGTGAACCAGGAGAACTTCACACGCCACTATTTTCACCTCTTTTGATGCATACTTGTTCAGTATGAGAGGTGCAACAATTGGTGAATGCATTGCACGAGTTTTATGGCAAGCACTTTGCTCTCGAAGCCTCTTTACTCTTCTCAGGTCAAACTTAATCGCAAAGCTAACAACAATAGAAGGTCGAACTGCGGGAATCATTGAACCAGAATGTCAGCTCAACTTGTGCGACATCGACAGTGAATCAAAAGCACCACACAGTCGCACACTAGCCTTGAAGAAGAAAATGTGTGTGAGAGCGAGAGTGAAGAGGATTCTCTCCCGATTTTGTTGGTAAAAATTCCATGGAGAGCACTAGCACTGAGAATTGAAGAGCAATGTGGGAAGAAAGAAAATCCACAAAGAGACCGAGAGTTCAATTTGGGATCTTTCGTTCTTAATTTTTTACCTGATTACAATTCGTGGACAAAATTCCTCATGCTCTAATGGCTGGAATTAGTCGAATGGTGAGTAAGGGCATTTATTTGAGACTAAATTGATAACTGTAAACTTTTATTTAAGACAATGTCCACACTTAATCATTATTTGAGAAAAGGGCTCATTTCATGTTTCTATTTGAAATTTTCCCTAAAAACTTATTATGAATTTTATCTTACTCATTTATAAATCTAATTATAATTTAAGTTGACATAGAAATTCCCTTCAATTGTTCTTTTTGTCTCATATTCTCTTAATTTTTTTTTTTTTAAATAATCCAAGTTAAAATTAGAGATATGAAATATATGAGTTATTCCTCACTTAAACAAGTGTGAAGATTGTAGTACCGTGAACAATACCGTATAATTAGATGTTTTAATCTTATGATTTAATGTATCTTACCACCATGTTATGTGATCGAAGTTGCAAGTAATTTTACTATTTGAAAATTCGGGCCAAGTGACAAATAATGTCAACTACAAATTGCTATAACATATGTAAGCAAACAAGAGATATATACATAAGGATGTGAGAAAACGGGAGAATTACAAAAAAAAAAAAAAAAAAAAAAAAAGTCCTAAATCTATTATAATTTTACTAATTTAGTTCTAAACTTTTTTTTTTTTTTTTTTTGCTAATTCAGTCATGAATTTTTGCAATTATGTCAATTCAATCCATCTGACCAAATTCAATTCAATCCATCCGGCCAAATTTGGCCGACTTGCACTAACGTAAATGCCAGCCGGCACCAACCGTCCAGCTAACGCTCATGTAGCAAATTTTAATAGTGTTTTATATTTTTTTTTCAATTATTTATTTATTAATTTATTTTCTTTTTCTTTTTCTTTTCTCTCTTCTTCCTTTGGCTTCCTTACTCGTAGTGGCTAGCGAGGGTCGCAACCCTCACAAAAACTCACCGACGAGTCACCCTAGCCTTGCTAGCCACGGGAGAGGCCACCTTCACTCGAGGCAAGGCAAGGGCGAGGTTGGCCTCCCCCAAATTTGAGCGAAACCGCCTTGCCTACGGCCCCAGGCCTCCCCCAAGTTTGGGCGAGGCCGCCAATGAGGGTGAGCGAGGTCTGGCAAGGACTGCGACCCTCGCCAATGGTTGGCAAGGGCTTCGCGACCCTCAGCTAGTGGCTGGCGAGCTCCGCTAAAGCCTCCCCAGCCACTACAAGGGAGAAAAAAAGGAAAATAAAAATAAAAATAAAAAATTCGAAAAAAATATAAAAAAAACTATTAAAACTTGCCACATCAACATTCTCCAAATGACCGACGTCCACGTTAGTACGACCAACCAAATTTGGTTAGATTGATTGAATTGATACAATTGTAATAAATTTAGGACTTTTTTTGTAATTCTCCCACAAGAAAAATGGTAGAAGTAACTAATAAGGAGTTAAGTAAAACATCTAAGAAATAAAATTTCAAACTAAGTTCTATCTTATATCTATATCATTGTCCAAGTAGTCCTAATTGAAGTTTAAATTTACGTTCTGACAAACATTATAGTTTTTGCTTTTATTTATTACAACATAAGAACACAAGCGCAAAAACTCAGCTATTCAAAGATTCATGAAAACATTAACTATAATTTTTTTTGAGACATTTGAACTGTTAAGATGCAAGTTAACAAAATCCGTACGATTTATCATTTTGGAGATCACAACACCCTTAAAGTCAGGTGAAATCAGAGAACGAAGATTTTACAAAGAAAATTCCATTTTGCTCCATAGAAAATTATGTATGGCCTGTTAAAGCACTCCTAAGTTTATCTTTGTACACAAAAACTATGCGTTAATGTAACCACATGAAACAAGTAAAGATCGAAGACAAGACCATAAGTAGAACTACAAGCTCACTAGTCGAGAAATAATAAAAGGAAGCGCCATTTCTTGACTTTTCCTTTATACCATGTCAAATAAATTGGTCTTTCAAAATTTAATCCGTTAAAAAACCAGAAATATACCATGAAAGAATACAAGCGATGTAAAATAGTATATACACAGAATATTACAGACTAGATATACTTTTTAAAATAATTATTTTTCAATTTTGAGAAGTTTATAATGCGAATTCTCTTCACTTTTGCCCTTTAACAAAGAATTCCTCGGGACAATTGGCTAAATAAGACAGTAAGATAGAGGATCTCCTTCCTTGCAAAGGGCGATGTTTGCGCGTGTACATGCCATCTGCTAAAGAAGATGCGCAAATACAAACATATAGAGAAATTTACATCGAAACGATCCAATAAAACATGATACAATTAAGGAACAGGGCAACAAGTATTTTCGACCCCTTGAAAATCTCCCCGACCCCATTACTTGGTATAAATACCATTTCATAATCTCGAGCGAATAAAGAGTCTCTTTTCTGCGGCTCTTGGGGGCTCCATCAGTTTGGGTCCTTCATTTGGCGTCTTCTTCGAAGCTTCTGACCCTGTAACAGATCTAGCCGACGTCTCGTGTTCTTGGCTCACTTTATTTGATCCTTCTTGCCTTTTCTCCATGATTTCATGTATATCATTCAGACCAACTTTGAGATCTCCAGGTCTGTTATCGTCATTAAGTGAGGGACAAAGCGCTCGATCTTTCATGCCTTCATACATTAACTTAGTTGCCGTCTTCTTTCCTGCTGCAGGAAAAAATGGACATAAATTGAAGCTCAGAAAAGGTAACATCAAAGTGATGATGCATGGCATTGGATGACAAAGGACATGCAAATTAAGAGGAGCCAATAAAATCCACACCGGTGGAAGTGGTTTGACCAGCTGTTATAAGCAAGGAAATTCAAACAAATGCTACTATTACAATGGGATGTCACATGATGCAGCATAGAAATCTTTGACCAACACAAATTTGGCAAAAGCCCTAATGTCGTCTCATATGCACACTAGTATGCATAACCATCCAAACCAAGTGCATCCTTATTTCAATATCGTCATTGTTTCTACCTCATTCAAGTTTACTGTGCAACTCAAAACTACACGAGGTGATGCAAAGTAAGCAACATTGTGCAGGCACTTGCAAGCAGACGTTGTCCGCATCCACCAAATAACCAGAATTTCATGTCAACCAAGAGAAATAACCAAGACACTGCCATTGATTAGCAGATGAGTCATTAGTGAACCAAATTTGAAATCACAAAAATACAGGGCCCCAACTTACTTAGACAAAAAGAAATGGACATCACAAGATTTGAAACACTAAACATGGAGAGTCATTCAAATTTTCAGTGCGATATTGGTGGCGACTTCCAGATTTTAACTTCTAATTTAACTCCATGGAAAGCAGACCACGCAAGAAAGGCCTCTTACAGCAATCCAACGGACCACAACGAAAACACCCAATCCAAGTCATCAACCAACACATGATTCCACATCTTCGCCATGAGCGCCCACTCCTAGTAGAGTCGATTCGACCACCGAGCACATAGCAGAATTCTTCCTCGCCCTCTGTTCAGGCAAGCGAAATCAAAGCAGTCGGCTACAATACCTAAGTTACTTAATCGAATCTTCCATGAATCATCCAACGCAGACCACAGAGACCACGCAGAGCAAACCCCATCATCTAAAATGAAAGATTAGCGATAAGAGGTGGTAGTATCGGTTACCATTAATGCCCCCGAGGGACTCGAGGATCGCGGAATCGACGGCGAATCTGCGGACTGACGTAAGAATCCGGCCGATCCTGCTCTTGAAACCAACGACTTCGCTGAGGTTCCGAAGCCCCTCCGACTTAGCGGGGTTCGCCATGGTTGGTTTGGTGCGATCAGAAACCCTTGGGAGCGAGCTCGATTCTCGTCGGAGATGGAGCGAAGTCGGGAGATTATCTGCGCGGGTGGTGAGTGGTGATATTTTTGCTGGGCCGATTTAGACAGTACGCGGGATTAAAATGGACCAATGAATGACGTGGGCCCACTCCCAGGCCCAGTTTAGACAATACGAACTTTTGTTCGAGTCACAAAATTATCCATCTGAATAAAAAAAAGAAAAAAAATTACGGGAGTTCAACAATTTGGAGTGAGCATGTGTTCACGATGGAATCGGGAACTGGATCGAATAGGCCAAAGGAATCAGTACTAAGCATTTTGGTTCCCTCCTGGCTAAGAATTGAACTGGGAACTAATGAACTGTTTTACATGTTCTAAAGTTTTTATTGTTTATTTTATTTTATTTGTTCATCTTTTTATGAAATGTTATAATGACAAATGGGGATTTTATTGTCACCTTCATTGTCACTTTGTTTAACAAAAAAAGAAAAAAAAAGAAAAGGAAAAAATGAAACGAAAAAAAAAAAAAAAAAAAAGATTGACTAGTTTCCGAGTGGATCTTGGAATCGATTTTGAAAACGATTGATAACGTAGGTTTCAAGTTTCAAACTATGCAAAGTGGATTTTAAGTTTTAAAAATTAGAAAAACCAATTCAATAAGATCCATTCCAAGTTTCAGGTGGAGCTTGGACCGACACCGAATCGCTCATCTCTAATAATAATAATAATAATAATAAGAATCTCATTTTGAAATAACTCGAAAAAGCAAGATGTTTTGCTCCAAGGATAAAATTAATGATGGCCATTTTTCAGTGCAAAGATGTTTTTGTCATACGCGCCTAATAATGACGATATATTACAAACATGTTAGTTGAGCCAGTGTAACCACCTTTCTTTATAATTTACAAGGTATGACTAGCTCATATTGCTTTGAAATTAACGGTTTGAAACTCTAATTTACAAACTTGAAAACCCCAAGAGAACTTCACCATTTGCTTGATTTCCTTGAATTCGCTCGAAATCAGCGATTTGAAACCCTAGCCTTCCAATTTGCAGATACAATTTGGGGCTTAACTTTCTCTCTCTCATTACCTGAAAAGCATGAGCTAAAACCCTATTCAAATTAGTCTTTTGTCTCAAAGAAGCTTCATCTATTTCGGCTCGGTTGATGCGACAAACCAAACCAAAATTCTGCAAATTTATGATTGTGGTCAAATTAGCCACGTTAAATATCATGAAAGCTCATTTGAGAATGGTTGCCCATATTATACATGCCAACGTGATGTATCTCTTTTGATTTAAAAAAAAAAAAAAAAAAAACGCCATGTATCTCACTTAGATGCATTTATAAATATCTAAATACATTTCTTGCACGCTTTTTTGTAAACATGTCTTATGTCTAGATTGTAAAATGAGAAAAAATGTTAGAAAAATTCTAAACCTATTATATTAGTGTTAATTTAGGTTTAAACCTTTTAATAGTGTCAATTTAGTTATAAACATTTTGACTTATTGCTAATTTAGTCATTCTATCTAACTTTGGTTGAGTATCCACATTAACGACAGCATTACCATATTAATGTGGATAATTTTTAATTATATGTTAATATTTTTATTTATTTATTGGTGACCCAGGGAACCCTCGCACCGTACCAACGCGGACAGCCCGACAGGCCCGGGGTAACCGGGGGTAAAACTTGGGGGCGACACATGCTAGCCACCACACACGGCCACCGAGTAAGTCACCCTGCGACGCTCAGGATTCGAACACTCGACCTTTTGCGAGAGGAAGAGCGCCCGCTCCAGCGACGCCACCCAAGTGGATGGTAATATTTTTTTTCTCTCTCTTTTCTATTTTCCTTTCTTCTTCCTTTTCCGATGCCAGCCACCACCGGCCATGGCCGAGCAATCCACTCTCTGTACTCTTTAGTTGTTCCAAGAAGGCTCATAATCAATCCTCGACCATCAACAATTTTAGTTCCGTGACTATGTCATCCACTGTAGTTCTTGTTAGTTTGATGCGAAAGCTGACTTTAATTGTCACACCTGAGCAATAAACAATTTGAAGAACAACACATCTGCCGGTGTGGTCTTATGAGGAGTTTGAGTCTTTTTGGCCTGGACCATGGAGAAAGAAGGGCAATGTAAAAAGGGGTTGGACCATGGTCATTTAAGGAGTGGGGACTTTGGCAACCAAGATGGATCGCTCCCTTTGAGCTTGCTTCGAGGGCTTGCGGATGCTTCCATCCTCTCTGTTCACACAGGCCATGTCGCATTTGGTGGAACCGATGGAGAATAAATAGGTTGTAGGGGTAATGTGAAAGGACACTTCACTCTGAATTCTATAATTTAAATTTCATGTCACGTGTTTCAAACTTTTTATTGTTTATTTTATTTTACATGTTGAATTTTTATGAATTGTTACTATTGACAAATGAAAATTTTTCATTTTATTATTGTGTTTACTTTTATTTTGCTTACCTAAAAATGAAATAAAAACAAACTAAAGAAATTGGCAATTTCTAATTTGAAGGAAAAGTACTAAGAAAATCTTAAATCTATTGTATTCGCAGTAATTTAGCCATAAACATTTCCACGTTTATATCAATTTAGTTCATCAAGCCAATTTAGGCCTGAAAATGTTGAGGTGGACGCTAGCTAACCTATGTGGCCCAGACGGCACTGATGTGGACATTTACAAATATTTTTTAAATATATATATTTTTTTATTTTTATTATTTTATAAAAAATTTCCTTTTTTTTTTTTTTTTTTTTTTTTTTTTTTTTTTATATCCTTTTGGACTTGGCCAGTCTTGGCCATCGTCAATGGCTGGAGTGGCCATATGCAAGGGCCGATGAGGGTGTTGCGACCGTTGCCTGATCTAGCAAGGGTTACCCTCGCCAAATGTCGTGAGGGCATGTGACAACCTAGAACGTCACTTGCTGCACATGCTCTTTCATTTCTTTTCCTTTAACGGTGCAAGTGGAAGACAAATATAAGTGTGAGTAACATAAACATGTTTCTTTCATTTAATTTCATATTCATATTCACTTAGGTTACTCTTTACGTCACTATTCATACATTCATCTTTCTTTCTTAGATCAAGGGGTATTAACATATGCCTAGGAGAGGCCAAAAAGTGCCTACTCTTTGCTACTCGGCGATCCCCATTCTATCAAAAAAATTTCAACCCACGATGCTCCATCTACCTATCCGTCGTCCACTACGTCGTCCCCAAAGTGAAGTGGTCCAAAAAGCTCGCCTCCATAGTTGAGGAACCATGAGACGAAGCACATGGGGATCCATTCTAAACTCCCGACATCTATTTATGACGTGGCCTTATAAGGAGTGAAGGTCAAAGTGGTATATGGGTAAACCACATCCTCGAACACACCTCTATGTAGACCGGCACCCTGCAGTGTGTGATGGGAGCAACGTCCATGCTAAAAATCTGAAAAATATAATGGGATGAGCAACCCCTAGTAAGAGAAATAACTAAGCTCTAGACTACATGATCCACCTACCACCTGGTCAAAAGTTTAGTCCACAACAAGCAAGATCAATCATGCTATATCAATTTGGCACGAGCAAAACGCATTCACACATCATTAGCACTACACACGAGAGTTCAAGCACACAATTCAAGCACGAGAGCACACCATAGCACACAAATTCACACACTTTGTTGCTTAGTTTCTCATGTGATCACTTTTTTCTACCCTCGAGTCACTTCTAGGTCACCGGCCAGACTTTCATGGGACGTTGGCCATGGGCATCTCACTTCGAGACATCTCGGTTCATTGTCCAAGGCATTCAAGGGTCGTTAGCCTTGGGCATCTTGACTCCCCAAGGCATCACCGATTCTCACTTATGGTTATTTCTAATGTTTGATACAATTCACGCAATTCACACATCATAACCTTTGAATTATATTACACAATCTCCACGACTAGAATATAAATGTTTCGCTACAAGTAGATGACATAGTCTCATCACACTAAATCATATAATGAACGCATTATGGGTGCCCGAACTTCCTAGCACTTGCGGCTCACATAGAACCAAACACAAAACCCGCGCCCTTCGGACGTTATGTCAAACATAGAGGACCGTTATTTGGTGAAACAAACACTCCTTGGGCACCAATCCCTCTAGTACCACAGCTCACAGAAAATCAACATATAGTGAAACTCATATCTTACAATTTAGGTCACCTCATTAGTATGACACATTTCTAGGCTCACGTGCAAGCACATGCACACTCATACAAATGGTACTTGAGAACATACGAGGATGATACTCACACTAAACAATGAAATTTATCAAGTGAAGCACTAAATTTTAAGAAAATCCATCACATAACCTCATTTTACATGCACAAGACCATTCACAAGTCTCACTATCTTCCACTACATAGTTTTAGATCTAACAATACCAAAACTTCACAAAGGAATTGATTCTTGAATACTTGAGTGATTGCTAAACACATTGAATCACCATGGACCTAGAACGACTAACACACCTAGACCACACTCATCCACCAAGCAACAAGAAGATCAAATAGCCTAGTTCTTAGTAATTTCAATTACTTGATGGCTTGAGTAGAGTGGCTTCGCTTCTCCTCCTTGTGTGCTTTGAGGTTTTGAGGTTTCTTGAGTGAATAGTTTTTTAAAGAAAATTTGAGAGAGTGAGGGAGAGTGTTTTGGCCAAGAGAGGAAGGAAAAGGAGAAGGGAGATTGAGGTTTATAATAGGTTTCGGCCTTTAAACGTTTCCCTTGCATGTCACTTGCCGAGTGTATTGATATTGATGTAATAGATAATGATGACACTTGTCTTGTATGAGGGAGATTAGGGGGCAAGATTAGTGGTTCATTGTCTCTTCTCATTCAAAACTATTATCCATTTATTAAGGTTTTAAAATAGCTAATTGTCACTTATACCTAATAGGTTTCGGCCACAATGAGAGGAACAGGTTGTCCAATTGCCAAGAGTAGTTGAATGGTCATTTCTTTAGTGCTACATTGTGAAGATTACAAGTACAATTGTTCTTTAAATTTCTTAGGCCATGAAATCACTAACAACAAAACTGAACGATAATATTAATCTAACAATTGTCAAAGATTGAAGAATTGTTCAATCTCAATACATGACCTAGTACCACTATCTAATAACTAGTGTCATCCTTTACCAATTGTCATCATTTCGATATTGAACCACAAATTTATAACGTATTGCTTGTACCTCAAGCTTGAACTATTTTTATTAGGACTCCACAATCTACTTAGGATTGTCAAATGAGTAAAACTTAGGATGTCATAGGGCAACCCCCAGAAGACCCACCAAGGGAAACCTCGCCCAAGCTGCGAGCCCTCACCAAACTCAGCAAGGGTGACCCTCACCCAAGCAGCGAGGGTCGAGCCCTCACTAGATCCTATGAGGGTGATGCTCGCCAACCCTTGCCATGGTCGGTCGCAGGCCATGGCCAATATTAGCCACAATCCAAAGGAAAACAAAGGAAAAAAAAATTGAAAAAACAAGGAAAAAATAATTAAAAATTTGTTTGAAAATATCTACGTCAACACATACCACATAGAACAGTCGACGTTCACATCAGCAATTTTTTACCTAAATTGGCCACATAAATTGAATTGATACCAATGTAAAAAGGTTTGGAATTAAATTAGTTAAATTGAAAGATTTAAAACTAAATTGATACTAACGCAATAGGTTTAGGACTTTTTTGGTACTTTTCCTCCTAATTAAACCCTAAAGTCTATGATAGGGTAAATTTTAGATTCAAATGTATGCAAGATAAGTTCTAGATTCCAAAAAAATGAGGCACCGATTCTGACGGGATAGAACCTGAAACCACTCATCCCTACCTTCAACCACCTCATTAAGCGCTAACACCACCAAGAATCGCGGTCGGATCGTCACAACCATTCTCAACCATTACGGGATTCGAACTGTCAAGCTCGAGAGGGATTGATTGAGGGGGTTGATAGAAGCGGAACAAGGGGAAGGTAAACATGTAGACTCGATCAAATCTAAGAAGTTCAGAGTAATTATAAACCCCATATTTCTCACGTCTCTTCATAGGTTCCTTGAGAAGCTTTTCCGTGACACCTTCCGACCGAGGCTGCACCAGCTGTAAGTACCGCAGCATTAATAAAGGAGGAACCTGAGCGAACAGGCACTGAGCTGATGTTTTGATAATAAAACGCCCGCGGGCGGGCCACCCAGGTTTCCTCCAGAGGGGAAGGAAGTAAAAGGTCAGTGAATTGCAACGTGGCAACTACCGATGAATACAACAAGGCTCCTCTATGGCAACAGAGGGGAAGGTTCGCAATGCAGAATAAGGAACTCCTATGGTAATGGAACAAAAAAAATCTTATTGAGAAAGTTACAGGTCAAAAAGGGTACGAGAAAAGCATCATGACAGTAAAGAACAGAAGAAGAAAATTGTCGTTGTGGAGTCTCTCTCTCTCTCAAGATAGATAAACAATTAAGCAATGTAATTGTAATTGTTAAGCCTACCATGGGATTTCTTGACCATCCCAGTCAAAAAACCTGCCATTGTCTTGAATCTTTGCGTGGTCGATAATTCCCAAGAGCTTCTGCACCGAGTACTCCTTGGTGAAAAGCTTGCCTTCCGGAACATTTCTTTGAAACGGCTTCGAGAGATCTGTGTCCACTGTGCCTGGGTGCAGCAAAATGCAGATAACTGGATCCTTCCTACGCGCAAACTCTACTGACACCGTTTTTGTCACTGCGAGAATCAACTCAATGTTTAGGAACATGCAAAAACAAATTGATTGCCTCTCCATAGAGTTCTATGAAAAGTAGTTCTAGATCTACACATAATTTTGGCCAAAAGATCAGGGCATACCAACCATCCGGTAAAAATGTGCAGACCCTTGGATTTTGGGCACATTCAGCCAAGTGATTTATCATACTTTACCATCAGCATTTTAGATGAAAAGAGTGTTTCTGTTCATCATCTGTCGTTATTCTCAAACTCGTCACCTGGCCGCTCTAAGGTCAGCCACACAGGATGATTACTATTAGAAACCTAAAGAAAGACGAAAGGAAGGGTTGTTTTTACACATACAAAAAGCCGGTTGAAACTTCCTAAAACTAGAGAACTGGACATCACTCGCAAATGCCCCAGAGTACATAGTATGTCCAGACAATTTTCCTCAGACCATTCTAGCAAATTGTCAGGACAAACTTAAGTGCTTTCATGAAGACGAGAAAAGGAAGAAACTTTACACTGATTCAATGCGGCTTTGGAGGATCGATAAGAGTGCCACCCCCCAAGGCGATTGTCCCCAATTGAACCCACCCGGGCACTGATATTGGCCACAACAGCAACATCTCTATCAGTACCAGTGCCTCCAC
Organism: Eucalyptus cloeziana; assembly: GCA_014182715.1. NCBI lineage: Eukaryota > Viridiplantae > Streptophyta > Magnoliopsida > Myrtales > Myrtaceae > Eucalyptus > Eucalyptus cloeziana. The sequence continues at coordinate 18,555,643 of CM024637.1, forward strand.
CAGCCTTTAGAAGGGGCCACATGTGCTGCTAGGGCAGATTGTATGAGTTAGTGATACATAAATGAAGTTTACCACGACATCAAACTGATACCTTGTCTAATTGATTCTCTTACTGAAGAAGAATACACATTTTTATTGGTGGCCACAGTTTTAAAGGAAAACTGACTGGCTTTGACCTTCAGTCCAGTCATTTCTGTGTGTCAAAAGATTAACTTTTAAAATCAATCCCTCCAACTCTCAATTGTGCAAAACGGCCCCACCACTGGGAGTCAATGTTGTAACCACTCCATTCAAGACACATGCCATTGTTTTGAAGGTGGCACTTAAAACATAAAAAAAATATAAATAACTATGAAAATTCCCCAAGTTTTAACTAAATAACATCAGAGCCCTTGCATTTCCAAAAGAGTAGGAAGCAATGGAGTTTATAACATCAGAAACTAGAGAAGGTAGAACTCTATGAGAAACTAGAGAAACTTTGTCTGCACAAGGGAAGTTCTTTTGTTACCGCAGACTTTTATTCTTCCTACGTTAATTTGAGTAGGTAGAACTCCATGAGAAACTTGAGAAGTTTTGTCTGGACAAGGGAAGTTCTTCTATTACTATAGACTGAATTCCCAGTTTCCTTTCCTTAAGCATTTTGGGCCGGAACCACTAGATAGAGACATAGTTTGGAAGTCCAAGCTTTTATATATCTCATCTGAAAATTCTTTCTTTGACTCTGTTTTACTAACCGTGGTTTACTATGGAATTGGATAAGTGCCTCCATTGCATACTGAAAAGAAGTTTCAATTGTTTCCAGAATTTTCTGCAACTTGGTTAAGACAATTCCCAGTTGCCATACTTTGGGACCAATGGAAAGCTATGAACAAGACCTCCTATGACCTTTCCGAGAAAACAAGACCCACAATTACTTGAAGTATAAAAAAACCTCTCAGAAATAGAAATGAGCCAAAGTTAAACTATAGAAAGTGTTAAACCTCTATCTACCTTGTTCAATTTCCAATGTCACCATCAAATGATTTTCTGTGACATGTCACATGCATAAATTCCTCTATCTAAACAAAAAGGGAGATACACCTAAATGGGAAGGCTGAATTAGCAGTTTCAACATTCTCGTTTTGTAGAAGGCGCAGTGTCATTGTGTATTATGCAAATAAGCGCAAACAATGCATTAAGCGCATAAGTATCCATTGCTAAGTCGATTGTCTGAAGAAATTAGGAGTTTGGACAGTTACAAACTATAAGAGTATACACATCACGGCCAAGAATTGGACAGCTCTAACTTAAATTGAAGAACAAGTAATGCTAGAAAAGTAAAGAAGCTCAGGCATGGGTTAAAATGCACTGACAGTTATCAGTAACTTCAGAAGATACTATGGAAGTCTGCTATTTCAGAACCACAAATCAAAGGCAATACCTAAACCAGTGATACCAGCCCCTCTAGCAATTTATTTTACTCAAATGATTAGCACATAACGAGATATATAAACATCACCACGAAAAGAAACACCTTGAGAAATTAGAGGCTCAATGATGAATATCTTAGTAATGTCAAGCCAACTCATTAGCAAAAGAAAAAAAAATGCCAATGTAAAAACCCAAGAAAAGTACCTTGATGACAAGGATAGGGCCCACAGCATTGATCTCATATGTGAGCAGCAACGATGACTTCTCTACTTTGAGAAGTGTCGTTTCTGCACTGAAAAACAATGAATAAAAAGTTAATAAGTCATCAAACAGCAGGGGGAGGTCAATAATGTAACCTAACCTTACCACATACATAGAGCTCGAGCCCGTTCAATATCAAGGAGCTTATAAATCTAAAGCGAATTGGTCTAGGTCGCTTTACCTGGTTGGAGTACATCAGGTATTGAAAGAATTCCAGATGCATTAACCAGAAGATTCAAGGAGCCATATCTATCTCTTATGGACTTTGCAGATGCCTAAAAAGAAATTTTGTGTCAGGTGAATCTGTCAAAAACATATGAGTAACTCATTCATTAGTTTATATAATTGCATTTCACAATGCCAAAAGACCGTACATCTCCAGATTGCACTGATATATCTTATTGGTAAGGTACAACTTTCCTAACTTCTTTGCCCTCAAAACCAGGAAACAAAGAATCACGGTCTTTCTAAATTTTGATTTTCTGTGAACAAGATTGTCCCAGCTAAACAGGACACCTAATTATAAAATGCTTGCAGATAATCCACGAAACCTTGCAGATTTATTTTTTCGAAGCTTCACTGAGAAATTAATGCTAAGATGGAGAAAAATGACCTCTATGGTGCTTTCATCGGTCACGTCCATCGGCAGAATGCTAAGGCGTTGAGCAAACATATTTTTGAGCGAAAGAAGCCCTGATGCCTCATTAGGTTTGCGACATGTAGCAATGACATGCCCTTTTTCACTTTTTTGCAGCAGCTGCTTGACCTAATGAAGCAGGGACATAATTAATAAAGTCCTGTACAGGCTAAGTCAAATGTTCTGCTGCAGCAGATTTGGAAATTCCACTCAAACTTGAAGACAAGAGGAAGCAGAAAATCAAATCAGTAGAACTTCCAATTTACACTGTATTTAATTGACGGTGCAAGGTTTTGCAGGATGGCAGCAAAATAATGGGTTAAATCAAGAGGACTAGGGTCTGAGTAAAGCTAAATCTGGTGAAACAAGATTGATGTTGTTCATGATGAAGCAGTAGATCAACCTTTTAGTAAGGTCAACTGCTGAAGCTGTAGGATCTATCTGCAAATTAGAAAGCAAAAAAGTGCAAGAACAGCAAGTACTGTTCAAGGACTTTCTTATGTCATTTGCTGTGGCCATGCATCGCCAAGATCGACTCCTTGAAGACACCGCCAACTTCATTTGTAAAGCAACAAAACCACGGTACCATGGAAGAAGTTGACAGGTGACATTCTTGGAATTTGTTTTGCCACTGATGATGGCAATAATGCCCGTGATCATGAAGGCCCACCACAAGAGTTCAGACTTTTTTGTCGACAACAGATTGAACACTGATTCTGTATGCATATAGCACAAAAGTGCCTATGTTACACGTTACTGATAACCATGACAAATTGCTTACTTGCATGTGGGACATATGGGATGACATACACATACAAATCACATTAATATACAGCACAAAAAAACCTAAATCAACATACAACTAAAAAAAAAAAAAAGAAGAGGAAATTTTAAAGTTTAGATCTCATAGGAGTCAGGTGAAGTACAAATTACCTATTTTAAGGCGCCCCTACTATGTCATTAATAGAAGACACATGCCAAATAGAGCAACATGATCAACATAAGGTTGGTAAATTTATATTGATAAATAAGATCGTGTAACTAAGCTTACTAGAAGATTCGGGATAGAGGCGAGAATGGATACTCAATTCTTTCATTTTCCTGGAGCCAAGGGTTATATAACATCTCATTTTCGAACACCCATCTAGTGTGGAATTCAGGCGCCACAGGCTTACTGTCTTTTTGAGGAGAAAGATTGTGAGACTATACTCACTTAAAATGAACGATGAATTCAAGAATAGGTATAGAGCCCAGCATGCCAAAAAGGAAAGTCCAGATAAAAGATAATAAATAGAGAAGAGATTGCATATATAGAGCTAGCATGACAAAAGAGAGTCTAAACGGTTTTCACTTCATGGAACCCCGAGTTATATATCACCTCATTTGTGCACCCCATCTAAAGTAGGACTCAACCACAGTTGACCAACTTTCATTTAGATAAGTAAGATTGTGGAACTAAGCTATAGTTATATTGCTAAAGCTTGTTGCTTATATCCACATCCATGTTTAGTAAAAGCTAATCACTTTTAACATTTAACCAAACGAAATTTTATTTTTCTTTCAGCATCTAAGATATCAACCGTTAGAATTTAACATAAATATTCAGTACCTGTTTTTCATTTTTATCAAGAGGCCTTTAAGATATAAATGAAGTTGCATATGTTATTGATGTACCTATACACTGTTGGTGCAAGGACTGTGCAGCTAAGTTGCACAAGCTACAATGCAAGTACGGAAACACAAATTCTTAATCAAATAGCTCTACTTTGCAGTACTGATGGTCTCCGAATGGAAGAAAATTATTACAAGAGATGTTGCCATGAAAGCCAAAGAATTAGAAGAAAAACCACAATACGAAGTTCTCTCTCTCTCTCTCTCTCTCTCTCTCTGTTTTTCTTTGGGGGGGGGAGAGGGTAATTGGACCACAGCCTGCATTACAAGTGGCTGGGAAAATTGCCCACTTAACTTTAAAAACATTTTATCTGATCATACTTCTTCTAAGAAAAATTGATCTGCTTGAAGGAACTTTGGATTTGGGCCTTCTAGCCATTTCAATTCACACACTTTGACCCATAAATATTGCATATGCAATAGTTTGAAAAACTCATATCGACAGAAATAAATAACAGATGCTTCAAGACAAGATGCAATGTACATTAAGAGAAAAACATTTGATTAATATGGATTGACATTGCAGTTAGCAACAGCTGCTCCATCACTTCAAACACCCAAACCCTATCCCCCCAAAAAAAATCTCCCGAAGCATCTATAGTGAAGAAGCATTGTCACAACCCCTCTAGACATGTAGACTCATCAAGCATTGGAAGAGGTGACTATTCTATTATTTCTGTTGCTTTTGAAAGGTGAAAATTATGTCTACCAATTCATGATAAGAAACGTTTGAAGTAGTGATGATAAAGAAACAGGGTACAACCCTCTAGATGCAAAAACACACCAAGGGCTTTGTATGACTTGACTTTTTTTGTATCTCTTTTTCCTGGTTTTCATTATGCGTCCGATTTTTGTAGCCTTCTGTAGAAATTCAGGAAGGCATTTGCTTGACTTATGTATGCTGTCCACGGAAACATGATAAAAGAAATACTCAATTAAACTTGAAATCTTCTTGCCTCATTACGTCATTGCCCCGAACAATCGAATAATCCTATCTCCTACCCTATGAACTGCCAAATTACTAACAAGGTCACTCCACTGCTATCAATTCCGAAACTTTAAGATAGTGTCCCACGACTTGCTCAAGCAGTGAACTTACACTTACATAGGCGTCAGCGAACCCAGAAGATTAACCAGAATTGTATCACAGAAATGAGAAATTCCGACGAGATAGCACGTCGTATAACAAATCAAGGACAAGAATAAAGAAATGAGGCGAAACCCATTAGGAAAAGGCCATAATCAATCAGAAACCATCCAATTATAAGCCACATTGCACCACTACATGAAGAGAGATGCTCACGAATTCAAGCCCGATTCCCCTAGAACAGCCCTGCACCATGGAAACCCCGCCTTCCCATTTCACGGCATCAGAGGAAGTAGAAGAAGAAGAAGAAGAGCGAATCGTTGTCGAAAGCGCGGGCCGGAGACAACGAGAAATCGCCATCGACGCGTGCTTGGTGAATGCAAGCAGTTTCATCCTCTACGGACTCCCCTCTATCTTTCTCTTTCCCAGAGGCTCACAGCAATAGGCTCTGTTTAGGAAGAGCCGGGGGTTGCGAACGAACAAGTTCAAGAGGCAGAAAGAAATGGCTCAGCTTCATCCACGTACTGTCGACGAAGAAACTCCCATTGCTTAATTTTCAAAGCTTCCGCCATTCTCTAAAGTTCCACCTCACTTCCAAGTTTTGCCATTCTCTTAACTCTCATCGTTTCATAAAAATAGCTAGTTGACGAAATGTAAACTCTCCCTTTATTTACTGAAAAAAAAAAAACTCTCCCTTTATTTCCTGAAAAATATTAATTTAAAAAATATTTTATAATATAAAATCATTTATTTTGTTTGAAATAATTATTCAGTAAAACAAATATTCATAACCAATAATGATTAATATTTTAAATAATTTCGCAGCGATGTTCGTTTATTCATTTTTATAAGTAATTTAAACAATCATTTTTTAGAAAACGTTTTTTAAATTATTAGTCTTTTGTGAGACAAATGCACCCCGCAATTCAGCAAGATATGTTTATTGACTTTGTTAAGAGAATTAAATACAAAAATGCAGCATGATCCATCAAAATACTTGAAGGCGTCACTAAATTAGGTGGGAGAGAATGTCACAATTCAAAGGTTTTTCGAAAAAGAACTGTAAATAATCCAAAAAGATTGGGCGCGTCTCAAATTTCCTAGGTCTTCGGTTGCATTTGACAGTTAGGATTAAAATTCAGCTAGGATAAAATTTATCTTACCCTGCATTTGGTGTCTATTTAGGACAAGATAAAGTTAGATATAAAGGAATACAAACAAGATAAAATACCCACCTTGCGGTGGACGAGTTGGTTTGCGCCTTGCCCCCTCATCTGGGAGGGGAGAGGTTCGAAACTCCGTGCCCCCATTGCGCGACTTAAGTGGAGTGCCGTGGGAGGTGAGCCTCGCGCTAGTGCTCACCCTGGTTTGCGTCGCCAGTTGTCGGCTGTACGGTAAATTATCTAATGAGAAATGTGGGATTAAAGTAGATCTATGTAGTATCGACACTCTCCGAGAGCTTTTGTGTTGTGTTCGACACCTTTCAACACGTTTTGACATGCGAATCCGAAATTTTGACACGTGATTCTAACACACACGAGGTCAATTTTAAAAAATTTCAATACTTAAGGGATCAAAATGTAAATATATGGAAAAAAAAAAAAAAAAAAAAAAACGGATCTAGGTATCGCTGCTACCATCGGAGGGGGCCAGCAAGGTCCTCGGCCCTAGGTGGCTGACCGGGGCTGGCCCTAGGTGGCTGACAGGGGCTGGCCTTCGCCAGCTTAGGTGAGGCCATCGTCGGCCAGGCAAGGGCCGACAAAGCTTGCCTAAATCTAGGTGATGCCTTGGTTGAGGCCTGAGTGAGGCTCGCCTAGATCTAGGCGACACTGCGCCCTCTCCTGGTCCGGCGAGGCCTCGCTTAGGGCTAGGGAGGCTCATCAAACATAGGCAAGGGCCAACGTCACCTAGATATGGGCGAGCCTTGCCCAGGCCTCGCTTGGGTAGGTGAGGGCCACCCACCCTCCACTACCTAGGGCTAGCAAGGTCGGGGCCCCCTCTAACGGGGGCAACGGCATACCTAGCCACCCATGACCCTACCTTTTTTTTTTTTTTTTTTCTTTTTTTTTACGACGTTGCCTTTTTTCCATTTTTTAGAATTATTCCTAGCTGCCCACTTGCCTTTTTTTTTTTTTTTTTTTTTTCACAACCCTACCTTTTTTTTCTAGTTTTCTTTTTTTTTTAGAATTATTGTAGCTTTTTATTTTTTTAAATAATATTTAAAGAAAAAAGTAATAAAAAATTACCACATATGATAAATAAATTAATTTAAAAATACTCTTCAACATTTTCCATTAAACAAATTGACGATGTTAAAGGAATGACTCAATTACACCAATTTGATAAGTTTTAAAACTCAATTGCACTTTCGTGATAAGTTTTAGGACTTGTAGTGCACATATTCTTAGATTTGATTGTAGAATATGGATTGCTTGTTTTTTTTTTCCAAGTTTTATTTATTGTTGCAATGTAATATAGTTGAATGTATCAAATTAAAATATTGAATGATATTAACAAATGTTGGATTAATGTTTTTAATGTAAATTAATTCTAGGCTCTTTTATTATTATTTATTTATTTGTAAATTTATATATAAAAATATATTTAATATATAAAGTGTCGGAACGTTTCGAAATTCTCTAGTTTTTTAGAAATGATGTGTTGTGTCGTGTCGTGTGTCCATGTTATGTAGGTGGATAGTGTTCCTAACATCCATAATAGGAAAAAAATCTTGAATAACAAATTTCTTAAATTAACAAAATTAAAATTATATTTCAATATAATTAATATTTGAATTATAATATAAGAAATTAAGAACAACAAAAAGTAACAATTTAGTTATTTTAATTTAATCTTTTTTATTTACATATTCTAATTTAATTCTATTTTATAATATAAATTCAATATATAAATATAAATATTAGTACATATTTTAGGTATTTTAGTATTTTAGTTCTATTAGTACACTTTACTATTTAATAAAATTTATTAGAGAATGATGGAAGGGGAAGACAGAAATAAGAAAAGAAATTAATTAAAAAAGAGATAAAAAATTAAAATGCAAATAAAAATAAAGTAAGCAAGAGTGCCTTGAGAGATCTTTGTCATCTTAGTTTGTAAAATTTTTTATTCATTTATACTAATATTCTAATTATACTAAACAATATACATGATATGATGTAAATATATCTAACTTTATTACTACAATTATCAAATAGTAGATAGGATAAGAACAATCATGGATACGCAATTTCATGAAATTAGGATGCCACAAATGTCATTCTTATGTAAAGTGAAACACATCACCAAGGATTAAAACATAATATGATAGAAACAGAGGTCCATCTACCATAAGGAGTGGGGAAGAGCTTCGAGAGCACAATTGGTCAAGTTACGGATATCCCAAGTGCCAAAACTTGGCACTAGTAGACACATAAGTGCTAAAACTTCTAAAAGATACACTTAAGTGCCAAAATCGAAGAAAAAATGAACACTTAAGTATCAATGGTGAAAATTTCCAGCCAAACAACTGACATGGTATTTTTCGACAAGAATTTTAAATGATTAGGCGCTTCTTTAAAAAAATATTATTCACGTGGCATTGACGTGGCTAGACAAGCCCAAAACAACGTCGTTTTGGGAGAACAATTGCTGAGTGGACATTCCGACAAGCCACGTAGATGGTTTTATTAATAAAATAATGCCACATCAAATTTCCAGCAAGTCTTGTCGAAGTTGGCACTTAAATGTCCAATTTTTAAAAGAAGTGGCACTTAAGTGTATATTTTTGAAGTTTTTATAAGAGCTTTTCTGATATTGGCTACATTAATTGATATTATAATTTACCGTTTTATAGACTTGGTCTAATAAGGTGAAATAGAAGGTTTCTTAATTGGTCTAATATGGGGCTAGCTAGTGTAGGCTAAATTGAGCGTGGCCCGTAATAAGAGGGCGTTGCTGAAAACTCTAGAAATAGTGCTCAAGTTTCTTCTCTAAAGCTAACACGCAATTATTCTCACATAAGAAGCGTTTACTAGACGCTAAGGATTAGGGACAGTCTCATTAAGCCAGTGATATAGAGGGGAATAAAGGAGAAGCTTTTGAGTTTAAATTGTCGCTATTCCGCATAAAAAACGATGGATTCCAAATTAGGTGCATAAATCTCTTTATTTGATTACATATATGATCTTGATTTTAGCTATGGAGATCTTGGGGTGCGTTTTCGCATCTTACATACAGTATCAGAGCAACCATAACCTAGAACTCGAACATATAGTTTTTGCTCTTTTTGTGTAGAAAAAATCGATTTTGATCACATAAATGGAAAGAACTCGTCGAGACAAGCAGATCGGTGGGTGGGCACACCTCCAGGGAGGGTCACACACACCCCCACGTGTAGCGAACACGTGCCACCACGTGCTCCCACTTGCCCTCACACGCAGTGATGCACTAAGGTTGATGTATTAGTGACATTAGTGATCGAGTGACACGACCCAGATCCGACTCGACTTGATTGACCGTTGACCCGACTCGTTGACCCACCTAACCTAATTCTCCATTGATTGGACCAATCAACCGATCGAACTAATTGTTAATCATCGACTAGTTGGACCAGTCAAACCAATGATTTAGACCGGTCCAACACACTCATACATGCGTTATGATTTTGGAAATGTTGATGCAAGCTCACATGTGTATCACCATATAAAGAATGTGTAGAACATTGATTCATTGATAACATGTATAAGATTCAACATGTATCAATGAATGGAACAATGTAATTCGCATGATATGTGATTTTAATAAAAAATTGCCTATGTTATCAAGTCTAAAATCACATGTATAAGGTAAATGTAAGACATAAAGTTTATATTATTAGTATAAGAGAGTTTCAAGAATTCAATCGAGTTGTGATCGCCAAAGTGGCACATCTAATTGGATTTGAGAAATATCGGTCTCGTATTATAGTAGGATATCTCATGTCCTAATATGTAGTCATACTCTTAAATGAGATGATTGTGTATTAGCTCATGTAGGGATACATATACAACATATGGTTGAGGAGTGATTGATCCTAGTGGTTCATACACCCAAAGGTGATGATTCATGAAGGTTGAATAGATTCTCATGACCATTATCATGTGAAAAATATACAACTGCATCTTATGTATTCTACCTAAATGTGATTATATGATGATGTATATAACTCTTTAGATGTGTATTTATGTGGTCTCAAGTTACACAATACTCACATGATACCAATTAGGGGTGATCATGGTCCGGGTTGGGCCGGTCCAGCGCCTAACCCTAGGACCAACCCGTACAGTGTCGGTTCCCAATTTTTGGGACCAAGGACCGACCCGGTCAAGTCTAGGACCGAGGACCGGACCGACCCTATGGGTTCGGTCCGGTCCCAAGGTCAACCCGGGACCAGCCGATAATTTTTTTTATTTCATTTTTTATTCCTTAAAAAGTAAAACTCATTAATTCAAATTACATATCAAACCAAACTATAAATATAAGTACATATTCAACATAAATTTAAGATAAGGTGATCATAAAAATTTCACACTAGTTAAAAACAACAAACTATATAAATGATCGAGATTGCTAATAGAGATAAAGTGTTTCCATCGCTGAAGCATACTATAATTTTCTGGTTTTTTATTTGTCTTTGAATCATTCTTTCCTTCGGGAAATGGGATGAGATGGGAAGTTTAAGAGAAAATAATTCTAGGCCAAAAAATGTTTTCTAGGCATCTTCTCCTGCAATCATCTTTTAATAATACTTGTAACACTATATGCAAAAACGATTCATACATTCAATCAAGCAAAGTCTAATCAACCAATAATTAAGCTTCACACCACTTGAAAAGCACATCATCATAACAATGGCAATACTACTATTCGAAAACTTCTTCCATTTGACACAAACTCAAAAGCAAAGTGCAACTAGTTCAAAATACTTAATATAAACCATGAATATACAACTTCACATTTTGTTAATTGTTAGATGATCGCTTCGGCTTCTGAATACCTGAAAACAAAACAAACAACATACATAATAAATACCTAACAAAATTTTTAAATTGAAATCACTATTAGTGCCAATGGAACATCTCACCATTTATGGTCATCCAACTTCAACATACAAACTCTATTTACTGATGGTAATCTCCTTAGTAAGACAATCCATATCTACAAAAAAAGAATTCATTCATTAGATGTAAAAAAGAATTAACAAGTAAAAAAAGAAATATGCATGATTTAAGCTTACCCAATTCAAACTTTTTGGCATTCTCAATGCACTCTTCAACATTAATAGGCACATGAGCAGCTCTTAACCAGTCTTGAGTACAAATTAAAGCTTCCACCACCTTAGGAGTCAAGGAACTTCTAAAACCATCAAGTACTCGGCCTGAAGTATTAAAAGCCGACTCTGAAGCAACGGTAGTCACGGGAATAGATAAAACATCTCGAGCCATCAAAGATAGAATTTTATACTTCGAACCAGTACTTTTCCACCACATCAAAATATCAAGATTAGGAATATCTTCAGAATCCTCTTCAAGATACCGTTCAAGCTCTGATTTGTTTTCATCATGCCCTCTTTTCTTTCGATGGAAAAAGTTTTTCGCCAAGCTTTGATGTTAATCTCATCGTTTCCATCATTTCCATCGGTATTGGAAGCACTGCTACTTTCAGTAATCATAGTTTGACCCCCCAAATATTGGTTACCATGACCAAGAAAAGATTGTTCATAAAATGCATACAAACGCTCCAACATGTACTTCACCTTATTATGCATCTCATCAATTTTTGCTTCATCATCATAAATTTGCTCATAACAATACTTCACATAATGCAACTTCTTTGTAGGATCTAACGCCACCGCAATCAAAACCATCATATTTACTTTATCCAAACTTCCATAATATTTATCAAACTTCTCCTTCATCTTTGTACCCATAGTTCTAAGCTTAGGATCCAAAGCATTACTCGCATCTTTCAAATATTTGTACAAAAAAGCTATCCCCTCAAAATAATCATTCGAAGTAATATATAAACTCCCTAACATTTGAGTGGTGGCATCATAAAACTATTTCAAGAATTTGGAAAGAACAATGGCATTTCCCAAATCTTCATTTTTAGGAGAATCATAATTAAGCTCAATTTCAAAAGACAAATCTTCAGCCATCCTTTCAAAAGCTTTTCTAAACTTTATGGCCATGTTTAACATGAAATAAGTAGAGTTCCATCTTGTAGCAACATCTAGACAAACCGAACCCTTGTAAGTAATCCTTTCAACCTCAATGCAAGATTGGAAAGCTTTAGCTCTCATGGGAGAACTTCTCACATATCTAACAACATTTTGAATACGAGCAATAGAATCACATACCTCAGACAAGCCATCTTTGATAATCAAGTTTAATATATGCGCAGTGCACCTCATGTGTAAAGCTTCACCAGCTAAAACCAATGACCCGTCTCTTGAAAATTTGTCTTTCAAATAATCAATGGCAACATCATTTGCACTAGCATTATCCACTATGATTGTAGAAACATTTTTTTCTATTCCCCAATCATAGATGCATTTTTCAACTACTTTCCCAATCTCCCTGCCTTTGTGACTATGTATCACCACAAAATTGATGATCCTTTTATGCAATTTCCAGTCTTCATCAATGAAGTGTGCAGTAAGACATAAATAGTTTAAATTTTGAATGGAAGTCCATGTATCAGTTGTCAATGCAATCCTTGACCTAAGCTTACGAAAGTAATTTTTCAAACAACTTCTTTCACTCATATACAACTTCATGCAATCTCTAGCCACTGTAAATCGAGATAAATGTGTGAAAAGAGGTTGTAACTCAGTGACAAAATCACGAAACCCAACACGCTCAACTATAGAAAATGGTTGTTCATCGAGGATGATCATCCGAGCAAGCATGTGCCTACACCGATCTTGATCAAATTTCCATGTTGCTAAGACATTACCACCAGTAGCATCGGAACTGATATCTCCCCTTGCCTTGCTAGGCACATTTACACCACGTGGTACAAACAACTTTTGCTTCTTATCTATATTAGGAGGATACTTGTTGCACCTTTTCAAATGCTTCAACATTGTTGAAGTACCACTATTAACAGCATACGCATACTCCTTCCCACAATGAATGCATTTTACCATACATGTTTTTTTGGTCTTCTCATCTATAATTCTCGAAAAATTATCCCACACAATAGATTTATCCATTTTTCGGTTCTTACAAAGAGGAGGATGACTAGTAGATACCTCGGTCGACTCTTTTAAGTGTTCTTCACATCCATGGCTAGGCGATTCCATTATGGGACTCATCTCGTAACATCCCTCCACTTCGTTGACATGTTACCCGAATTCATCAAGTTCACATAAATATTTAAGTACCAGCATGTAAGCTTTAGCATTTATTATCATGTACTTCATGATTTGCTAAAATAGCAACAACCATCAGCAACCATAAGCCAATTTCACTTGAACATAACTTAAGAGAACGCAATCAATCAGCATTACATATTATCGACAAGCAAAATAAGAAATCACAGTTTGCCATCACTAATTCAGTCAAAAGTTGAAACCTATATTCCCCGGTGCTATCATATAACATGGCTATTATACCAATAAATTCATTAACAAACAGATTTCCCTATACTAGATGCTTATAGAGAATAATATTCTTGCTGAATGGATCTAGTAAAGGATGTTGTAAAAAAAATGTCTGTTTTTATATTCTAAGAAATATCTTCAAATGCAACAATTTTTTTTCCATATTTCAAGATGCTATTGCATAATTCTGTTTCCAGAATCAAAGTAAAGGCCAACACAACATAAGGAAAAAAGGCTCAGTGGATGTCATGATTGTTGTAGTTGCAGCTCGTATTACAAACTTAGTCGAGGGGAGGATGACCCCCCAAAATTATTTGCACAGAACAACACCATGCCATATGTTTGTTATAGTCGTAGCAATGTAATGGTTCTTCTATGAAGTGGTGTAACTTGTGTGCTTGGCAATATATGGTTGCAGCACTTCAAAACTAGGTGAGGCAATTTCCTAAAAGCTGCAACAAGTTGTTCGATTTGAGGGTGCTTCACTCGTGGGGAGTTTATCAATCACCCAACAAAAATTACAAAACCACTTTTCTAATTGTTGTAGGAAGCTGTACCAAACAGGCATTCAATTGGAAAGTATGCATTAAAAGTCACATATAAACTAAGCGCCTAGTGTTGGCTTTGAATAGCACTTGCACTACCGTTACAATAAACTTTGTAACACTAGGGATACAAAATGTTTGCAAGGAATGTAGATGAAAGCTTATGTGGCTCAACTCCACCAAGCTTATGGTTTCAATCACTCTATTTATAATCCAAACAGATGTTCAAGCATATTATTTAACCACTAGCTCAACTCCACTTAGATCCCTATCTTCCAAACTGATGTAATAAGAAATATTTGAAGGCAAAAACTTTTACTTTGTCATGGGCAGCTGTCTCAATTCATGAAGTCTGGTTCATGGAAAATCCAACTCACTAAATTCAACTCTGCTCATTGTTGAGGAACCATTCCAGAATTTATCATGCATGCCACAGCCCATCAACCGAATAGAAGTTTCAAGAGGATCCTATCCCTTTCGTGGAGTTACCAGGAATCACACGGTGATCCAGTTCTAACTAAACCCCCCAAGCACACGTAGGCACAAAAATTTGAGAAACCCGACACTACTATGCAAAGTTGCCAACTCCATGAACGTATTTTGACCATATTCGAGCAACGGTAGAGCTCGATCACCTCAATCAAGCATCTACCCTACTTCTTAAACCAATCTAATTTCCCACCACCCATCTAGCAAAAATCAAGAACATACATGAGCTTGAAGCTCTAAAATCAAGCAAAAAAATGAAACTCACCAATCGACTTGTGTTCGTAAAGGTGAGCGAATAAGGGCGAGCCGCGAGGTGAGCGACGAATGGCAAGTGTAGTTCACGAGCAAAGAGGGTTTCTAATTGGGGCTTTTATTTTCTTCTGATTTACTTGGCAAAGAGCGAGCCCAGCTAAGAGAGGCAAGCAGCAGGACCGTTAAGTGGCGAGCGGCACGGGCGTTGAGCGAGGCAAGCGGCAAGTGGCCAACGGCGGCAGGTGGCCAACGGCAAGCAGCGTGAGCGTCGAGAGAGGCAAGATTCCAATGGCCAGCGCCGAGCGGCGAGCAAGTCAAGTGGTCAATGGCGAACGACGAGCAACAAGCCACGAGCGACGATCGGTTAGTGGGTGAGTGTGCACGGCGAATAGGGCAAGGTTGCTCTTGCTCGTGAGGGAAAGTTTCAATTTTAGGTGAAAAATGAAGAGGATAAAGAGGGAAGAATAAGAAAAGAAGCTAAAGATATTTTAATCCATTTCACAGCACTACTCACCCATTTCACAATCAATAACACCGGCTGGCTGGGTTTGCTTTTGATAAGAAAAATATTAAAAAATATTATATATTAAATATTTAAAATATATTATATATAAATATATTTCCTTTACCAAAATATATATATATTAATATATATTATCAGGGTAGGTCCGGGTTGGACCGACCCTAAACTTCCAGGACCGAGGACCAACCCGCACAGTACCGGTCTTGGAATCTTAGGACCGAGGACCGACCCGATCCCCTTGGAAACCGGACCAGGACCAGCAGGGTTGGGCCGGTCCAGGGTCGGTCCAGGGTCGACCCTAGACCGCTGCTCACCCCTAATACCAATTATATTTTAGCCACATTTTTTGTAACCAATAACTCCATAACTATTGAAGTTCTTACTAGTTCAAACTTAAGTAGTGGAAAGAGGATTTTCTGTTCGAAATAGAGCTGGCAGATGTTCATATTACTCTTATAAATGATAGGCCGATAGATCACACTACCAACGGTGCAAAATTCTAGAAGGCACATTTTGCCACTTAGGAAAAGAATAATCAGATTTGTTTGTTTTCCATGAAGCATTCCATTCATGAACAATTAAAAAGTGGTTTACCGGCTGACTGCACTGCTAAAAAGATGAATGAAGCCTTGGTGGCTTGAAGTTGTATTTTGTCTAATGCCAAGATTGAGACACATCTAAAAGGACTCTTCAATACAATGTATGCTGGTTCTGATAAGGTTATGGATTACATCCTAAATATGCCAATTTTGAAGTCTAAAAATCACACTCATAAGGAACTCATAAAACCACCAGTCATTCTGACATTCTAGGTTCTAAGATAAAATCCTTCAAGAATGATTGGTGGCCGTTACTTATTTTTTAAAAAGAAATGTCACATAAAGATAGACTCTAGCAAATGTATAAAACTTGTTTGTCCAAGCATGAGCCTACAATTAATGATTCTTTGGCATTCATTTATGAATCAAATCTCTATCAGAAGCCTTGTCCAATTCTTGATGGCTAGATAGTAATGCAACAAATTTGATGTGTTTACCATACGGGGATCCATAAGTCTAAAGAAGCCAAATCATGATAAATCATAGCTAACCGTGGGAAACAATGATAACGTCGATGTTGAGTTCGTGCAAGATATCATTTTAATTCTAGATTATGGTTTTAATCTGATACAAAGAAACACATTTATGTACTTTCTTAACATGGGAGTTAGTTTCCATATTATATTTAGACTTGTGTCACTACTCTTTTGAAATAAAGAATAATATTATCTCTATTTTTTTTTTTTTAAATTCAAATAAGGATGGGTGTTGCAATTTGTCCAATGGATTGTACAAATTATGTTTATCTTCTAATGATATATATGTCACTTATACGTCTAAAAAAGTTATTTCCAAAAGATTTATGTCTAAGGAATAGTTTTATGCATTGTGTAGACTGTTGTAGAGGTAGGATGACTAAGATTAAAAATAAAAATGTAGTATGAAGTTATGACTTATCGAAGGTCATTCATAATAATTTTCGTGGACCCTATAAGGTAATGTTGTGTAGATATTTTAATTTCAACACATTCATTGATGACTATTTCTTTTGTATTTGATTAAGGAAAAGTATGAATTTCATAATAAGTTCAAGATTTTTTTCTTTTTTGGATTAAAATAAAAAAAAAATAGTTGAGAAAAGTCATAAAGATTATCAGATTGGCCATGGTAGTGAGTATTTTGGCAAACATGGCAATGCTAGATAGCTTAGAAGGCCATTTGCTAAATACTTGAAGAATTCTTAGATAGTAGCTCAGTTTACTATACTTGGAATTCTTGAACATACTGGTGAGGCCCAAAGGTGCAAACGCACCCTAGTAAACATGATGATGAGTATGATTAGTAGGGCTAATTTTTCCAATTTTCTATGAGGTGACACTTTGAATGCAACCTTTCACATACAAAATCATGTTTCTACCAAAACCGTTCCATTAACTTTTTGAGTTATGGACTACACGTAAATCTAACTTGAATCATCTTAAGATTTGGGGTTGTCCTATGGAAGTGAGTTATATAATCTAGCATTACGTAAGTTGGAATTTGAAACCAATCGGCATTACTTTGATCTTACCCAGATCATTTGCAAGGGTGTCATTTTTATAATCCCAAATTAGGTACAAGAATTGTGGAATAATAGACAACAAAGTTTTTGGAGTTCGACATAACTACAGAGGATAGCTGCTCTCAAATTGTTAAGGATAATAGCACAATGCAGACCACTATGTCTTTGTCTTTACTTATACATACAATTGTGAAGTTTCCTACACTATAGACTAAACTTGTTGAGATTTAGGATACTGTTATTGAGATAGTTCTTGATAAAGTTTCTCAAGCCTCTCGAATGTAGGATGAAGTGGTTGTAGCTCAACTCAAGATATCTTTTAGGGAGAGACGATTAGTTATACTACTACACTATATAGTATATCCGTAAGAGCATGACTACGATATTTACTACATGGTTGATCTAGTGACTTAAACAGATGTTATTTCTTGTCCTCAATCAAATCTGTGATTAGATGCGATAAAAGATGAGATGCAATATATGAAACATAATAGTGTTTAGGAACTTATTGAATTGCCTGAAAGTCACGAGCTCATTAATAGCAAATTGGTGTATAAGACTAAAAGGAACTCTAAATAAAGATTGAGGAGTTTAAAGCCAAACTGATTAGCCAAATGTTTCACTCAGAAAGAAGGAGTGGACTATGAAGAAACATTTTTTCCAGTCTCTTCTAAAAATGCTCTCTGAGTGAACATGGCATTATAGCTCATTTTAATATCGAGGTACGCTAGATTGATGTTAAAATTGTCTTTCTAAATAAATACCTTGATAAGGACATCTACATAGTGCAACTCGGATGTTTTGCAGCAAATGATTCGTGTAAGCTTGTGTATAGACAGAAAAGTCTTATTTATGGCCTCAAGAAAATTTATATACAATGGTTCTTGAAGTTTCATAGTGTTGTCATTTCATTTAGTTTTATTGATAACAAAGTAAATCAATGTATATAATACAAGATCAGTGAAAGGAAATTTATTTTCTCACACTTTATGTACATAATATCTTGCTTGCAAATAGTGATCTTGAATAACTGCATAAGACAAAACAGATATTATCGAAAAGTTTTAACATAAAGGACCTTGATGAGGTGTCTTTATCCTTAACATTGAAATCCATAAGGATTGTTCTTGCCATATATTGGGTTAATCTAGGAGGACATATGTTGATCGTATTTTGGAAAGATTTAGTACACAACACTGCAAGCCATGAATTACTCCCGTCATTAAGGGCGCACATGATAACCATTATATTTCTGTTTCAAAACTATTTTTTTATTCCAAACTTGTTTCTGAAACAAAAATCTGTTTGGTAAAACTATTTCATTTTTCTAGAATAGAAAGGAAAAATAAAAACTCTTCTCATTGTTCGTCCTCACTACTAGTTGACAACCATCCACCGTCCGCCTGGTCACCATTTGTCGACCATCACCCGTCTTCAATCGCTCGTCCGCCATGCGCTGATTGTTGGTTGCCGTCGTTTGTCGCCCATGAGGGAGAAATTTTGTGCTGCTATCATCAAACGAATTTCTATTTCATGAATAGATAGTTTGTATTGTTATCAAATGCGTATTTTTGCTTAGAAATTCATCGAAGAATAGAAATAGAAAAATCTATTTTTCTTTCAAAAATCAATATTTGGCTAGAATGATTATCATTCGCACCCTAAGGGTAATGAACTAAATCTTTCACAATGTTCTCATTCAGACACTAAGAAAACCCAATTAAATGATATACCTTGTGTTAATGCTCAATTTTGCACGAGATCAAACATCGCTTTTATAACAAGATTTTTAGGCAGATATTAATTAAATCTATGACATGATCACCATATTACTACCAAGGATGTTTTGAGGCACTTAAAAAGGACAAAAGACACAATGTTGTTTTACAGACATGTTCGGGTCCTACAACTAGTAGCATATTTGGATGCAAACTTTGCTGGCTATTAAGATGACATGCAATCGATAACGGAATACATCTTTATATTAGCAAGAGGTGTGGTATCATTAAAAAAATGAAAATGGGAAACATATATCTTTATCATTCTCTACCATCTAAGCAGAGTTTGTAGCATGCTTTTTAGCTATTATGCGAGCTATTTGGCTCCAAAACCTCATTAGAGAGTTAATCGTATTTAACTTGTAAATAGATACGGTTTTGTTGAGACAATAACTCCGTAGTGTTGTTTATTAAAACAACAGAGATCTCAAATGGTCTAAACATATAGCGGTCAATTTTTTTATCATAAAGAAACGATATAGAACTGTGACATTATAATAAAGCATATTTTCACATATGATATAATTGCAGATCTACCCACTAAAGGCATTTGCCCTTGTGTTCTTGAACGACATGTCATTAACATGGGCTTAGAAGCATCATGAGATCTTGTTGTTTAGTGGGAGTTGTTTCGGTTTTACTCAAATAAAGTTTACATCTGTGTTTGTTATATTTAGTAACATTGTGATATATGTCAACTCTTTTGCATTCAATAAAGTGATTCAAAATGCATTGTTGTTGAGTTGAATACATATATCTATTGAAAATCTCAAGGTATTGTGTAAACCTTAAGTAAAGGCTAAGGACATCTAGTACCTTAAGGATATATCTTGTTACACATAAAGATTAGTTAGCTATAAGGATAAGACATAATGGCTAAGACATATGTTGGTTCATTGAAATCATAAAAATATTCTCTAGTGACATAAGTTTTGTGATATTTAAAGTAAGAGAATGGTAACTGACAAAGGAAATGACACATAAAGTATTACTCTCTATGAGAGGTGTTATCAATTTACCACACTACCATATTAAATCCATATCAGTAGAGTTAAAAGCATTTGTGACCATGGAAGGTTTTGTGTGTATATATACAGTTACTACCATAATTCAGTGTTTGAGATTTCATAAGATATAATTGACTATTAAGAATTATCTCTAGACCAAGGTGCACACATACAATACAATTTCAATTAAAATAGCACAAGTGGAAAAATGTAAGAGTTTTTCTTACGTTGGCTACATTAATTAATATTGTAATTTATCGTTTTACAAAATTGGTCTAATGAGGTGAGACAAAGGTTTCTTAATTAGTCTAATAAGGGATTGGCTAGTGTGAGCCAAGTTGAACCCAACCTGTAATGAGACGACTTGACTGAAAACTCTATAAATAGTGTTCAAGTCTCTCTTCTAACCCCGATACACAATTACCCTCATATAAGGAGCGTTTACCAAACACTAAGGGTGAGGGACAATCTCATTGAGCTAGTAATACATAAGGCAATAAAGGATGCGTCTTGAGTTTAGATCGTTGATATTTTGCATCAAGAACAATAGATTCCAAAACAGGTGCATAATTCTCTTTACTTGATTATATATATGTTCGTGATTCTAGTTATGGAGATGTTAGGATGCGTTTTTGTGTCTTATAGTTTCGGTACTTATGTATCCATCTGGGCCAAGTTTTAACACTTGATGTGTACTTCTTTCACAGTTGGTCATTTCCTTCATAAGATTCTTGAAGGCCAGAGGGAAGGGGTTAGGGGCGTGTTTGGCAACTAACCAAATAGTGTTTGATTTTGTTCCTTTGTTCCCGGGGATAGACTTAGAACACAAATCCATCTAGTAAAGTTTTGTTCCCAGGAATATATTTAGAGTAAAATCGAGAAATAAAAGAAAATTTTGATTCTTGTTCCTGGGAACCAAAAAAAAAAAAAAGTCAGAAGAGAAACAAATCTTTTTTTTCACAATCTCATGTGTTACTCTTTGCAAACCACCGAAACCCATTCTCTCCTCAAGAAACTACTCAAACCTATTCTCTCCTCAAGCTGTCGATGTTCATTCTCTCCTCAAGCTACTGATCTTCATGATGACTGATGCTCCTTCATTGACTGAAGTTGCTCGTTCAAGGTGAGTTACCCATCTTGCTTGACTCGCAACTATGGGTACGATGCCCTCGCCGCCGTCGAGCGAGGGTCGTCGTCATCGATCTTGGTCATTGTCCGCCGATCTAGGCAAGGGCTCGCTCAGAGTGGCGGACGCCCCTACCGTTGTTTATCATCTAGGCAATGAACGAGCTCTCGCCCAAATTGGCGAACACCTACGCCCAAATCAGCTAACACCCTCGCCGTCGTCTGTCGTCTAGGTGATGGCTCGCACGAGCAAGCCCTTGCCCAGATCGGCAGACGCCCTCGCCATCGTTTTCAACCCTCATTTTGGGTGATCTAAACGAGGGCTCACTCTCAACCCTCATCGTCAACCCTCACTCGCTCAAGTAAGCCCTCGCCATCATCCTCGACCCTTGCTTTGGGTGATCTTGGCAAAGGCTCACTCGCAACCCTCGTCCTCAACCTTGCTCGCTCAAGCGAGCCCTCGCTGCTATCCTTAACCCTCGCTCTAGGCAAGGGCTCGCTCAAGCAAGCGCAGATTTCGCCATCTTCTGTGCTTTCTTTGTTTCCTTGCTTTTAATAATGGCTTACCTAACTTCCTAATTTTACTAATTGCGCAATTCCATTGACGTTGGTGCTTCCAAAATCTTGCCCATCTCTAAAATCCAGTAACTCATTTCTCTCGGTGTTCTTTGTTCACTGCATTTCCCTGCTGCTTCTTTGCCTTTTGCTCTACTTTTAATCAATGCTCAAGTAAAGCTTCTGGGTTGATCGAAAAGGTATGTGTAGAGTGGATTTTTTTAAATGAGCCATGTGTGTAAAAGATTATATTGGATATCCATTGAACAATTTGTATTTATAAGATGTATAACAACTATGGTGCTAGCTGGCTTGTAATGGGTCTAGTCGACCCATTTGTTAAGTAAAATATCCTTGGTACAAATGAAATGATGCTACCTAAATTTGACGATTTCTATGTGATAGAAGCAACGAGAATGAAAATGCATAGTTCAGAAGAAATCACAATCTTGTAATAAAGAAACTAAGATGAAATAGACATGGCTTCTACTCCATCACTTCCTTTTGACAATTGTTGGGTTCTTGAGTATGAGAAATAACGACTTTTAGCTTAGTTTGATAGTTAGCTCAACAAGTGGCCGAAAGACATATTACCCTATTAGGAGCATGTCAGAGGTATTGATCAAGTAATATCCAGTCCATTTGTTGATACTGTTTCCTATTGCTATTGGTTAAGAGTAAACACATTGCCTTAAAACTTGCAAACTGAAGAATGACAAACGAAAAGATAGAAGACAAGTAAATTACAGATTATCGTTCTTGTCCCGTTGGCATCACTCTGTGAAGTGTTGACTTGAGAGTATTATGTTGAATGGTTCTCATGAAAATATGGCTCCTTTCTTTTCTCTAAAGCTTACATGAGGTAAAAAATTATCCTTAGTCAATCTTAATTCTCACCTACCATCTAATGTTCTACTCAAACGCTGTAGTATGGAAGAGATGGGAGACATCTTAGTAAATCTTTGGTGCTGGAAGATTAGGTAATTAAGTAAGCTTTGACTTAAACTTGCTTCCTAATCTGAAAGTTAGCTGCTTCGTCTTCTTCACTGTTCATTGTTTTGAACGTGAATCTGATCGGTGATCATCGGGATTATAGGACACGTCCCCTAGTAAAAGTCGAAATGTATTTCCCATCTATCATGAAATACTGTTACAGTTGTGCATATACCACTTCTCGTGTACTTTGATATGCATCTTTCTTTTTTAGATAAGCACTAGTGTGCATATGCGGGAGAAGGAAAATACAGTACTCGCTAGGCCACCGATGTTTCTTTTCCTGTTAATAGCTTGCACATAATAAACATCTCAAAGTTAATGTTTCGAATTGGAATAAATAAATACAGGATCTCATCAGTTAATTGCTCTACCTGCGGCTTGCAAAGATTACTTAGCAGAGAGTGATCTAGTTGATAAGAGATTTGTCATTTTTGTAACGATGCTATATGTTTTCAACCAATGGGAGATTAATAGCCATTGAGTATATTTTCATGCTTCAAATTCTAGATAGAGGCTAGATTAGATTGTGTCGTTTAGCCTTTCAATGGGAGTTCTAAAAAAAAAAAACTCATATGATTTTTAGCTTGTGGAATGATTCTTTACTTTTATATGCTAAAAAAACTCATGGTTTTTAGTCTATTACACGATTGCCGATGCAATGTGCTAGCACTTTAGTCGAATGTGACTTAAGTAAAAGAGTATATGAAGCTTCTATTTCTCTAAGCTTACTGGTTTAGGACTAAAATATTCTATGGAGAAATGACATTTTTAGAATGACAGGCATGAGAATGTTTGCATGTATTACTTGTACTTCCTACATGACTATGTTTAACTTAATGCATAACTTATATGATGCTCAACTGATCAATATCAAATGGCATCCTAGAAAGAGATATTCAATGTAAAGTGGACCGAGCCTTTAACCAACATGTTTGTAAGTTTATTGGTAGACGAGGTCAAAAGGGGAAATCGCACCTCTTCTACTTACAAAAAGTAGGTCAAAATAACATACAGGTCGAATTCATTAAATAGACAGGATATTAATATAGTCTACTGTAGTTGAAGAATAAGTTGAACAAACTAAGAAAACAATATGGTAGTTTTAAGAAGCTTATTTCACAATTCGGATTTGGTTGAGATAATGAGAATAAAGCAGTTGTTATTGATAATCCAAGTATTTGGAACTCTCACATCAAGGTATCTTTTAACTCTTGATTACTTTGATATCATTGTAGATGTAAGTTTTAGAATGTTTGATTATGTTATTCACATATGTTATTATTGTGAAAATTACAAGATAATATTTTTTATTTTTTTTTATGACCTCGGAACCACCGTACAGCCGGCAGCTGACGACGCAAACTAGGAGGCGCACTAGCACGAGGGCCCACCTCTCACGGCACTCCATTACAAGATAATATTGACTGGGCAAAATTCAAGAAAGTTGGTTTTCCTCAATATCCCGAGCTATGCATTGTATTTGGAGATACATATGCTACTAGGAAACATGCCATAGGAAATGCCAACAATTTATTGGTGTTAAAGAAAGGTAACAATGGTGGTGGTGATGCAAATGGTGATCCAGAAGACTTAAATTAACACATATTGATGATGGAGTTCTTACATCCGACAATACTACAACTCTTGTTCATGACAAGCGCAAGTTGGATAGGACTCCAAATGCCAAGAGGAGAGGGAAGAGTAGCTCATTTGGTGTTGTTGAGACGTGTAAAGCTATACAAGACCTGATCTAAGCCACAGCAAGTCAATCTATGAGTGGTTCTGCCACCTCATAGGTCACACCACCACGTTTAACCCCTTCTTTGTATCAACTGTAATTGATGTCCTTATCAGTATGCATGAATTGGAGAAAGAGCTTTATAACAAAGCAGTAGAACAAGCATATGCTAGTGCCACATGGAGGGAGGCTTTTATCATATCCTCAATTGAAATGAGACATGGACTTCTTCAATGTCTTTAGTGGATGTTGAGAAATGTACTATGGATTGCATGTGGTTTCATTTGATTATATGACTTAATTGTTGAGACTCTTGTACTTGTGTAGTGGTATGGGTATGATGGATTGTTTGGAATTTTTATATTTTGTTTGCTTTTACTTTACGACTTATGTTATTGATTATTATTGGATATCTTTATTTATGTTATTGTATTTCTATGATGGTATAGGTAATATGGAAGGGAGATCAAATAATGTATCTAATGAGTAGGTAGAACCAGTCGAACAATTCTTGGATGAGAATGATCTTGGCATATTGATAGCATGGTTATGCATTCTTGCAGTGGATATGTCCATGCATACGAAAGAACCTATTAGGGACAGCAAACTATCGGGACCTGAATAGATAGGAGAGATTGTTTATGGACATTCAGATAGAGTATATGAAGCCTTCAGGATGGAGATACATTTTTCTGAACTTATGTGATTTAATGGGGGTAAGAGATTGGTTGAAATATTGTCGGTATTTTATGGTAGATGAACAAGTTGGGATCTTCTTATCTTTAATTAGTCACAATAACTCCAATAGAGATTTATGTGAGAGATTCCAATGTTCGGAAGAAACAATCGGCAAGTATTTTAATTTATTTTTAAAGCAATTCTCAAATTTAGAAAAGAGGTTATCAAAACACCATCCTTTAATGTTATCCCACAAGAAATTCTTATGAATCCTAATCATGAATGCTACTTCAAGGTATGATTTTTATATCGATTTTACATCATCGAATACATATAGTTGATAATCTTGTATGACATTGGATTTTCATAAATTCACATGGTTTTTTTTTTTCCGAAATAAATTCACAGGATTGCGTAGGTACTGCTGATAACATCCATATAAATGCTACTGTCTTTGTGTCTCAGCAAATCCCATTTAGATGCAGAAAAGGAAATGCTACTCAAAATGTGTTATGTGTTTGTTCGTTTGATATAAAATTTAGGGATAAGTGCTACAGAAGTCCTAAAACTTGTTACGAAAATGCAATTGAGTCCTAAAACTTGCAAAAAGTGCAATAAAGTCCTAAAACTTGTCGAATTGTTTCAATTGAGTCCTAAAGTTAACGCCGTCGACTTTTTTAACGAAAAATGCTGACGTGGCGCGGACATGGAATTTTAAATAATTTTTCATTTTCCACATGACTTTTTAATTATTTTTTATTCAATTTTTTAAAGAAATTAGATTTAAAAACTAAAAAGAAAAGTAAAATTTATTTTTAAAAATTGTTAAAAAAAAAAAATGCAGGTCCTCCCTTGCCGCCATTGCCGCCGCCGATGGGTAGCAGCTACCATTTTTTTTTTTTTTTTTTTTTTAACTATTTTTTAAAATAAATTTTAACTTTTCTTTTCTAATTTTTAAATCTAATTTAAAATAATAAAAATAATAAAAAAACCACATGGAAAATAAAATTAATTTTAAATGTCACATCAGTATTTTCTGTTAAAAAAGTCAACGACGTTAACTGTAGGACTTGATTGAAACAATTTGACAAATTTTAGGACTTGATTGTACTTTTTGTAAGTTTTAAGACTCAAATACATTTTCATGGCAAGTTTTAGGACTTCGTAGCACTTATCCCTAAAATTTACTTTCATGCATTCTAAGTGAGAAAGATTTGCTAATAATTGTCGTGTGCTTTTGGCAGCACTCGAGACTCCTCGATTGGAATTTCCTTTATCACCATAAGGTATTTGACTTGCCTATAAGGAGAAACTCATTTTATAATTGTATTATAATTACATATTATAACAAATTTATATATATATATATATATATATATATCATGTTGTAGGCAAATACTAAGCGGTAGATTCTAATTATGCAACACTTCCGAGATTTTTAACTCCATTTAAAGGTGAATGGTATCATCTGAACGATTATAGGGGGAGTGGAAGATGGCCAAAAACAGTAAGAGAATTATTCAACCATAAGCACTCTTTATTAAGGAATGTCATTAAAAGGTCATTTGGGGTATTAAATAATCGCTTCATCATTTTGAGACACATGCCTCCATTTACAATTAGAAAGAAAATAATTATTTGCTCTCCATAATTACATTCGTGATCAAGAAAAGATGGACAAAAGGTTTTCCTATAAGGAGATCCGGAGTATCCATTTGGATCTAGAGAAGTTGAGGTTGTAAATGATACATCAAATGAGTGGGCAATTGAGATAAATATGCTTAGGAGAAGTATTGCAAATAAAATGACAAGGGATTGCAATATGCCTGAGAGTCCATAATTTTATGTTTCCAACTTTTATAATATTGTTTTTAAATATTGACTTATCAAAATCAATCTTTTAAAGTTGAACAATGGACTAAGTTACTTCATTATTGATTTATGGATAAGTTGTGCGTACATTTAAAAGCATCGATTTTGTGTTAAGAGCACCGCTTGGAGGAGGTTGTGCATCTTGCAACAATCCCCATTGACTTGTTAATTCTTGTGATATTAATTTATGGATAAGTTGCAGCAATGAGTTTCTCATTTTCGCCTTTTCTTTGCTTATTTTGGAAAGAGTCATGCTAGTTTTGAAGACTTTTTTTTTTTTTTAATTTCCGATCAATTCTGAATTTTACTTTGTGGGGAATTCTAAAGCATAAAGGTGATTAATTATTATTCAAATGAGGTGGAAAAAAGCGTTGGAGAAACATTGGGTGTTCGGTTTGGAGGGGAGAGGAATGTCTCCCTCCTTCACTTCGCCCATTGAAGGGGACAGATCAAAGTCCTTCTCAAGTATGCACGACCCAATTGGATGAGAAAGGGGGAAAAGAAAAAGGAGAGAAAAGTAGATAAAAAGTAGGAGGGAAGGAAAGAGAGAAGGGGGAGGAGAGAAGAATCCTAGCTAAATTAAATTCACATCCATCCATATTAAATTCAAAATGGATTCGATATTTAATCATATAAAAGTAAATATTAATTGAAAATGAGCAATCACCATGATAAAAAATATATATATATATATATTTTTTCTTTACTCATAAGAAGACAATTATATTAGTGAGTTATCCATGAGAATTTAATACCAACTTTACACTCTTCTAAAAGGTATGGAATAAGTGCTACAGAAGTCCTAAAACTTGTCACATTTAAAATGCAATTGAGTCCTAAAACTTGCAAAAAAAGTGCAATCAAGTCCTAAAATTTGTCAAATTGTTTCAATCGAGTCATATAGTTAACACTTTGTTGACTTTTTTAACGGAAAATGCCGACGTGACATTTAAAATTAATTTTTATTTTCCATGTGGTTTTTTATTTTATTTTTATTTTAAATTAGATTTAAAAATTAGAAAAGAAAAGTTAAAATTTATTTAAAAAACAAAATAGTTTAAAAAAAAAAAAAATGGCAGCTGTCGCCCATTCTTGGAGGGGCCAACAATGGGCAACGACGGCGGCGGCGAGGGAGGAGCTGCTTTTTTTTTTTATTTAACAATTTTTAAAAATAAATTTTAACTTTTCTTTTTAGTTTTTAAATCTAATTTCTTAAAAAATTGAATAAAAATAATTAAAAAAAGCCATGTGAAAAATGAAAAATTATTTAAAATTCCACGTCCACGCCACATCGCATTTTCCGTTAAAAAAGTCGACGGCGTTAACTTTATGGCTTGATTGAAATAATTTGACGAGTTTTAGGATTTTATTGCACTTTTTGCAAGTTTTAAGACTCAATTGCATTTTTGTGACAAGTTTTATAACTTTTGTAGCACTTATCCCAAAAGGTATTTGAAGAAAATTTGGAATAGAAATTTTACGCAGTTACCAAATACATTTCGTAAGTTTTATATTTTAAAATCAGAAATTTTGTATAGTTACCAAACAAATGCTTTTACTCAAAAATTATTCCCAAAACAGAATAAAAAAGAATCATTTCTAATAAAAAATTATTTCCAAGAACAAAATCACCTTACGCGCCCAAGGTGTACCCTCGAATTCATATAAGGTGGTCCGAGTGATTAAAAATAATATCATCCCAATTTGCGTGTGAATAGAGCGTGTATTTGCATGCTGACATCCTTAGTCGCAAGGTCAACCAAATATAGTTCACTTCCTATTTACTAAAATACCGATCCACCAATACGAGTTCATTTTTTATTGGCATTATTTTCCAAAAAGAAAAAATTGAAACAAAATATCAATTCACCAATCATACTTCTCTAATGGCCAAAATCTGAGAAGAATTTCAAGTATGAAAGTTAAGCATAGATTTAATACTAGAGAATTTTTTTTTTTTTACCATATGTAGGAAGCACACGACCTTCCAAACCAAAATACATTCATGGCTAAACACAATTTAAAAGTTAGGAGTCCTTTGCTGAGATCCTGAGATAAGGCTGGACAAATGGGAAACAAAACTAATCGTACATAATTGGTTAGTAAATACAACCAAAGCGTACAACCTTAAAATTTTATTATTGGATTATTTCTAAGATTATAGAAATTATTCACAAATCAGACGTAACATAGATAAACTGCTTTCAAGAGAAACTACATATTTTCAATCTAGAGCGTATATAATTTTCCATGTGGGTCAGTTCATTTCAGTTCGTGTCAGCCTTTCGGCAATAGAAAATGACAGTACGATAATCAAACTTTTGTGAAGGAAACTTCATGTTAAACAAATAAAGGAAAAAATAATAATATAAAAATGATTTTGAGATGCTTGCTCAAGCATATGCTAACGTGGCGTTGGAGTGTTCTTATATGAACTCTTCAAACTTCAAGAAAGCATCCCGACTCTTGATCTCTCTCTAAGACTAAAGGTTGTGCCTCGTGACGGGATTACTCTTTCTTTTTTCTAGAATTTAATTGTTACACGATATCTATAGTAAAATAATGGAAAAATGTTAAATAATTCTCTGCGATCTGATTAGTAATTAAAACCCAAAAGGGATCTGATAGCCACCTAATCTCTTTCATCATCGATGGAGATGACTTCTTCCTAAGGAAATTGAAACACAGTTGAAAGAGATTGGCCATGGTGATAAATTAGCAAAATGAAAGAGAACGAAGTTGACGGGGCACACGATATGAGCGGTCGATGTTCTCTTACCAAGTTCCATGTGTTGAGATTTTATAGATATTTGCAACTCCAATTATGTTTCAATTCAAACGTAGGTTGTTTTGATTTCACAAACAACAAAAGAAATGATGTAGTCATGTGCCCATTAAGGGTAGTGTAATTCAAGGAAAAGGAATCACGTGGGGAAAATAAATAAATTTTACACCCACAAATTAAGTAAGTAATAGTAACCCCAATTTAAACATTTGGTCACATCTCGAATAGATAGTCTTTTTTTTTTTTTTTTTTTTTGGTCAAAAAAATTTTCCATCCATTATTAAAATGATACATGATAGAAAATCTCAAAAGTCACAACAAGTTAGAGTTCCAAAACAAACCAAAAACTAGAAATCAAAACATAGATAGAAAGTTATATATGAGATAAGTGCGGTGAAAGTCTTAAAACTTGTTAGGAAAGTGCAATTGAGTCCTAAAAATTTTTAAAAATGCGATCAAGTCCTAAAAACATATCATCAAATTGCAATTGAATACTTTCCAAAAATGCAATCAAGTCATAAAACTTATCATAAAAATATAATTAAATCCTAAAACTTATAAAAAAAATGCAATTAATGGAAGGAATTTATTAGATCAATTTGATAAATTTTATGACTTGATTGCACTTTTTTTAAATTTTATGATTTAATTGCACTTTTGTGACAAGTTTTAACATTTAGTTGCAATTTTTGAAAGTTTTAGAATTCAATTGCACTTTTGTGACAAATTGTAGAACTTCCAATCCATGTAACTGTTTATATAGAAATATTTCCTTACGATAGAATCCACAATACTTCCATGTTGTGTATTCGACATGTTTGTTTGGAACTGTGGCAAACAAATAAATAAGTAAATAAGATTATAGTACAACTTTTCCCTCACGCTAGATGAGAATTTTGTAGTTTAGTTCATTATGATCATTTTCCATGTATAAAATGCATTTATTTTCTGTTATATGCAATCTCAAAGTATGGATTACCTCAACCAAATTTCGCAACGTGCACAGTAATTCGCATAAATTTTGGATTATCATGAAGAAATAAGAGTTTGCATAAGGGACGCAGTAAATATTCTACTACCCAATGTAACAGAGATATATGACAATCAAGGGGCACAATTGCACTATATTTCATATGCGGTAGCCCCCTCTTCTTAGAAGCTCAACCTGGAGATGCACTTCCACCTAATACTAAAAAGAGAAGCTAAAGATCAGATTCCTCCCTTGATGTCGTGCTTTCAAATAGCATTTCGAGTGCCAGGATTCGATCTATCATTTCTTATTTCTTTCTTTAAGGCATCTATTGCTGAACGTTTTAGTTAGAACTAATGAATAACCGATAGCATATAGGCTTCCTCAAAGAAGCATTACATCAGGAAAATATTAGTAAATTTTTGTGCTCCAAATTCATATGTTACTTTATATAATAATGAGTGAGCATAACGCAAGTCAAATGAGTAATTACTTTAAGTAATCAAATCAACTTAGTTCTATATACAATTTCAGTTGAATTCTAAAGTTGATTTACTTAAATTATTATGAATTGACTCCTCATTTATAATATATTATCATTTGCAAAAGTACACTTTCTATTGTAAAATAAGTCAAACGATAAAATAAGTGGAAGGGACTTACTCTATAATAGACTATAAGCTTTCAAGTCCATTCTATCAAATCTTACCTTTTTGTTAAGACACTTTACATTGACTATTGCGAAGTGACATCCTGAGAAGAGGTTAAACTTCCTGCTATTAAAATGGGCTTGACCCCTTAAATATGGCCTAAAAAATGTTTTTCCTATGGAAAGTCTTGTTCTAGAGTTAGAGGAAGTTAGCTTGAATTGGTGTAGTAATCCTTCGCTAGTATCTTCTAATAAATGAAACAAAAAATGTTGGAAAAACATCTCAAAGAATTTTGATGATCCCAAAATTATCCTTAGTATAATGATTACTATAATACTTACAGATGTTCGTGATAAGATATATAAAAGACAGAAGTGATACCTAGGAAGGAAAAAGATCACAAATATGTTCTGTTCATAAACAACACCAATGGACTTAAAGATCAACTGAAGACAATGTGCCAATGCTAGAGATATTATGTCCTTCGTGATGTTGTAATAGCAACCATTCATATGATTGTTGCTCAAGTCCTTTATAGTTATTGCCGCCTAGAGATGCGCACCAAAAGAACTTGGAGTCATTAGAGTAACGAAAACAGGCTTTTTTGACGAACTTGTCAAAGCCCTCAGCTATGGGACAACAATAGATCCTCAAGATAGCTTACAAATGTTCAAGATGAAAGACTGTAAAGGCAATTCTATCTCTAGACAGCCGCATAAACGGATCTCTAACAGCTCTTTCCTTCTCTAAGACATCTCCAACGGGAAGATTAAAGATGATTCAATAAAAGAGAAGATCTCAAAGGCCATATGCTAGACACATGAAAACCAAAATCTTGAAATCTACTGAAAGCTATGTTCTTTGCAAGAAGTGTTTCATTCTCTTACGATATTCACTATTGTATTCTTATTGGCTTGTAATTGTGTGGAAGATTAAGTGTCCGTGAGTGACAGCAACACTTGACAGAATGCGTAAGGAAGCAAGAGGCGAAGCGAAGAAAGAGGATTTGCAGAGAAGTTTTCTATTACTTCAATTGTAATTGTAATCAATGTACAATGTTCTATAATTATAATACAAAATGTACATGAAGAAAGGAAATAAAATATTCTTCAAATATTCTACAAATCAAATCTATATTTCTGTTCAATATTTAATTGATCCAATTAGATCAATTTAGATCAAATCCGGCGGATCTTCAGGCATATCTTCCAACACTCCCCCTCAAGCTGGTGGCTTGTAGATATCCAAGATGCCTAGCTTGCTTAGTAGATATGCATGCTATCTTGAACATAGAGGTTTTGTGAAAATATCTGCCAGTTGTTCAGCAGTTCCAATCCCTCTTGTTTCGATTATCCCTTCTTGGATTTTCTCTTGAGTGAAGTGACAATCCACTTCTATATGCTTGGTTCTTTCATGCATTATGGGATTGGCTGCAAGTTTCAGTGCCGACTCGTTGTCACAAAATAGTTTTGTAGGCCCTTTTACTTGTATTCCAAGATCTCCAAGTAAACCTCGTATCCACACAATCTCACATGTGGTTTTTGCCATGGCTCAATATTCTGCTTCGACTGAAGATAAAGAAACCATTGCCTACTTCTAGGTTTTCCATGAAAGAAGTGATTCTCCCAATTTAATACAAAAACCAGAGACAGATCTTCGACTCATAGGGCAAGTCACATAATCTGCATCACAATATGTTGTCATTTCCATGTTGCATTTTCTGGACAAAAGTATTCCCAATCCTGGACACTTCTTCAAATACTTTACAACCTTCAAAGCAACATTCATGTGAGATTCCTTCGGTTTGTGCATAAATTGGTTGAGATTTTCCACTGCATACGATATATCATCCTGGTCATAGTCAGGTATATGAGTTTTCCAATGAGCTTCTGATAACTCATCGGATCTCTAAGAACAGGATCATCCTGAGATGTTCCCTTGACATGATCCACTGCAATTAATCTGGTATTCTGCTCGATTGGAATAACTGCTAGTTTGCATCCTGATAAATCTGCTTCTGATATAATCTCTAATACAAACTTCCTCTGACTAAGAGAAATTCCTTGGTGAGATCTGGCAATCTCAATTCCAAGAAAATATTTTGGTGCTCCCAGATCTTTTATATGGAATGTAGTACGCAAATATTTCTTAAGATTCTCTATTGCAGCTTCATCATTTCCCATAATGAGAATGTCATCTACGTATATCATTAAGTAAATAGATGACGTACCTTTAGTCCATGTGAACAAGGCGTAATCATATTTGGATTGTTTGAAGTCTGCAGTGGTGAGGGCCTTAGCAAATTTTGCATACCATTGCCTGGAAGCTTGCTTCAATCCATAAAGGGATTTGCAAAGACGACATACTTTATTCTCCCCCTGTCTCCGTAAGCCTTGAGGAATATCCATGTAGATTTCTTCATCCAAGTCGCCATGGAGAAAAGCATTGTGGATGTCCATTTGATGTAAGGACCAATCATGGATTGCTGCAATTGATAAGAAAGAGCGAACAGTGACATCTTTAGCAACTGGAGAGAAGGTTTCATGATAATCGAAACCTTCTCACTGAGTATATCCCTTGGCCACCAATCGAGCCTTGTAACGCTCAATGGATCCATCAGCTCTATATTTGATCTTATAAACCCATTTGCATCTTATAGACTTTCTGTTGGAAGGAAGATGGACCAGTTCCCAAGTTTGATTATCAGTCAATGCCTGTAATTCTGTTGCCATAGCCTATTGCCACCGAGGATCTCTGGAAGCCTCATCATAACTAGATGGTTCCCTTTCATCGAAAATCCGACTAATGCAACATCGATGTTCGGACGAAAGTCTATCAAAAGAGACATATGAGGATATTAGATAGTTGATACCTGGCGAATTAAGAGATGCACAGATATAATCCTTTGTCCATGTCGGTGGTTGTGTGGCTCGTCCTGAACGACGTGGAGGATCCAATGGTGGTGAAGGAGATGGTTCTACTATATTTGTTTCTGCCGAAACATCAGAAAGATTGTCCACATTAAGCTGAGTTGTAGGCATACCTTCCATTTCTTCCTCATGTTGCAGCCGATGAGGCGAATGGGATGCTGAGTGTGGGGGAATTGCTTGAGCAGGAGATCCTGTGAGAAAATATTCAGGAGATACATCTTCCTGATGGAAGGAACTATGAGAATTGTCTGAAACAGTCAAATTTTCCTTAGTTTCCTGGAATGGGAAGATGTTTTCATGAAAAATGACGTCTTTGCTAATGAAAAAATCCCCTGTAGATGGATCAAGAACACGATATCCTTTCTGTAGGTTGGGGTAACCCATAAATATGCATCGTCTGGCATGGGGACTCATTTTGTCCCGAGGTCCCACAGTTGCAATGTAGCATAAACAACCAAAAACTCTTAAATGATCAATTGCTGGTTCTTTTCCATAAAGTAATTCAAAAGGTGATTTACTAGCCAATATTCGAGTTGGCATCCGGTTGATAAGGTATGTTGCAGTGAGAATACAATCTCCCCAATAAATATCTGGAATGGATCCTTAAAACTTCAGTGCTCTGGCAACCTCTAATAGATGACGATGCTTACGTTCTACTACTCCATTTTGTTGCAGAGTGTAAACGCATGAGCTTTCATGTAGAATCCCATCAGATAGTAAAAGTGAGCTTCATTCATGGTTAAAAAATTATTTCCCATTATTAGTGCGAATTCACCTTATTGTCTTCCCAAACTAATTTTTGGTCAAAATGATAAAGGATTTTAGATTAGAAGACACTTGAGCTTTGGACTGCATTAGAAATATCCAGGTGGCACGAGAGTGATCATCCACAATAGTAAGAAAATAGCGCGAACCATCATGATGTGCCGTGTGATAAGGTCCCCAAACATCAACATGCAGTAGTGAAAAAACAACAATGGAATGACTTTTACTGGTGGGAAAAGGTGTGCGAGATTGTTTTGCCATAGGACATATATGACATTTAGAGTAGGGAAAAAAAGCACTATGACCCATTCTTGAATGTAAAAGAAAGTTCTTATTATCAGTAATAGCATTACACAATGATATTTTATTCAAGACAACTGATGAAAAATCAAAGTGATTTGGAAGGTCATTCCAAAAAAATAATCATTCTAAGAGATTACCCAAGCCCATCAACTTGCCAGTCAAAAGGGCCTGGAAAAAACAAGTATCAGAATCAAAGAATACTCGACAGGAATTTTCCTTGCAGACTTTGGAGATAGAGATAAGATTGAATTGAAATTGAGGGAAATAGAGGACATTTCGAAGGGTAATTTGAGGACTCAGATGAACAGTGCCTGTCAAGGTGACATTAGTGATATTACCATTCGGCAATTGCACAGAAATAAGGATATCCAACTCCTTATGTATATCAGGAAAAATAACTTTTATTATGTATATCAGAAAAAATAACTTTTATCACAAATAATGTGATCACTTGCTCCTGAGTCCATTATCCCAGCCTTTCTTGAAATAGAATTTATCAAGCAATGAGAAATACCTGAAAAACTTCCTCCTTTATTTGCAATGTCTGCCTTTTGTAGAGCTTGCATCAATTGCTCATATTGTCCATAGGTAATTGGCCGGTCATTACTGAGCCCAGTAACTTGGCAAGCTGCAGAATATTCTTTCTTTTTTTCTTTTTCTCCTGGCTTCCCATGCAATTTCCAACAATTATCTATAGTATGATGCGGGCGTTTGCAGTATTCGCAATATAATTTACCTCTTCCTCTTGAATTTTGGCCAAAATTCCTTGAAGATGCGGAAATGATCTAGCCGTCCGATCCCTTTTTCGCGGAATTATATCCCCCGTCCGATTTCGCGGAAAGATCAGCATCCTGGACACCATTGGATCGCCATGGAAGATTTGGGCCATTTGTGCCTCCCCTTTTAAGCGCCCTTTCACCGCTCCCGTGCAACCCTAGAGCCTCTCGATTTTCTCTCTCTCGCGCTAGGGTTTTGAACCCCAAATCTCGTCGCTCGCTACGAAGCACAAGAGCGACGCTGCCAAATTCAGCATCAAAGTTAATAGAGAACCTCTCCAACCATTCAAACCAACTATAGGCTTAAGGTAATGGGACCCTCTCTCTCGCTACTTACTTATTCATTATCATGACTAATGTGCTGTCTTCACTTATACATAAAGCACTTAGGGATGGAAGTGTGAAAGGAATCAAATTGAATAGAAGCTGTCCAACACTCACGCACCTACTATTTGTGAATGATGCGATATTATTTTTGGACGGAACAGTTAAGGAATGCCAAAACTTGGCAATCCTTTTGAACCAATATTATTATGCATTGGGTCAAGCAATCAACATCAATAAGTTTGGCATTTTTTTCAATAACCACGGTCAACAACAATTAAGAAGGAATATGGCAGAAGAAGTAAGAGTCCCCATCATCGAAAAACAAGGAAATATCTTGGTATTCCATTGGATTGGGGACAAACAAAGAAAGAGATGTTTGCGTGGGTTCTAGCCAGGTCAACATGAAACTTGAGAGGTGGAAAGAAAACATTATATCAAAAGCGGGGAAAGAAATCGTCATTGAAATAGTTGTACAAGCATTGCCGCAATATGCTATGTCCATTTTCAAAATCTTAGTATCGATTTCTAAAGCAATTGAACAGAAGATTGCTACTTTATGGTGGAAAAAGAAACAGTGCAAATATACATTGGGAAAAATGGGAAGTGTCAAAAACTAAGAAAGACTATGGGGGTTTGGGATTCAAAAACCTTATTGCTTTTAATAACGCTATGCTGGGAAAACAGGCTTGGAGATTTATACAAGCCCTTCAACCTTATGAAGTCAATTGTTGAAAGGCTTATATTTCACTTTCGGAGATTTCTTGAGGGCAAACAAGGGATCTAGATTGTTTTGGGGATGGCAAAGTTTAATACAAGGAAGAGAGGTGTTAGAGCAGCAAATTAGATGGACAGTGGGAGATGGATCGCAGATCGGGGTGAGAGAAGACAAATGGTTCGTGGATGCATTGGAGGATCAACAAACCAAGGTAAACCCCAATATGTGGCAGAGCTAATTGACCAAGAGTCCAAGAAATGGGATGAGTATAAACTAAAGAACTTATTTGAATAAGATTTAGTAAAAGAAATACTCGTGGCCCCACTAAGGCATACTATGGAGAAAGACAAAAAAATATGGACAAAGAACAGTTTCGACACCAACTCAATCAAAAGCAAATACAACAGCAAACAAATAGCAGACAACCATAACAAATCCCAAGCATCCTCATCATACCAGCCCCCCATAAAACTATAGAACTTGATCCGGGGCCTCCACACCCACCCAAAAATCAAGTTCTTTATATGGAGTTTGTGTGCAAATGCGCTACCAACAAAAGAAAACCTCTATAAGAGGGAGATGTTACTTGATCAAAGTTGCCCAATCTGCCATCGAATGCCAGAAACAACAGAACACATTTTCCTCCTCTGTCCATGGACAAAAGAAATCTGGTCAAACCCAAAACTAAGACTAAATCCTTCCCCCAAATACATCACTAGAATAGACAAATGGTTTTTTCAAAACCCTTACCTCTTGCAGCAAGCCTCTATCGAAGGAGTTGGTAACTGGATAGCAAAAGCCCATCGAGACAACCGTCTTTTTCATAATTGGGTATTATATCCCCCTATCAACTATGGGTTTCATTATGTAATGATTCTGAACTTAGTTGCGTCTCAGCAACAAATTTGTAATGAAAACCTTTTATCAACCCAAATATATATATATATATATATATATATATATATATATATTATCATGTGGTCAATTTTAAATATCAAAGCTCGAGTTACTGAGTTAATGTTATCTAACATTACTATTTTACACAGTTTCCATGTATCATAATATTTTAGAGACGACACGTGACTTATAAAAGATAACAGCACATTATCCTCGTCCTTGACATTCTAATCAATATATTACATGTTCAACGTGTTGGATTGCAGAGATAATCAGCTCATAATGTTTAATTTTGTAGTCTAGTATGATGATCTTACAAAATTATAGTTTTCTCTCTCTACATGAGCATGCGTGATTATATTGATACTGGCATTTGATCTTATTGAATTGAACATATCTATCCCTTATATAAAAAGAGGCTAAAGTTCACTTGATTGTTGGCTTCGCTCTTCTCTCTCTCTCTCTCTCTCTCTCTCTCTCTCTCTCTCTCTCTCTCTGCTATTGGATTTTATTAGTTGAAAGATTGTGTTCATTGAACCCGGAGGCCGTGTCGAGCCATTTTATTTTCAGGTACGATTGTTTAATTATTCTCAAGTTAATTTAAATGTAGGTTTTTAAGAATTAATTTGAAAATAAACCTATAGTAAAGATTTTTAAGATTATTCTCAACCTTGAGCCATATAAAGGGACACCTAAATAAATCGATAAGAAAAAATAAAACAATATGTTTAGATATTCTCTTTTATCTAAGACATGAAAACCATGTGAAAATTTGATTTTACTTGAATTTATTACAAAAAGGACCAATTGAGAGGTGAAAAATAAACTTTTAGCTGATGAAAGGATACATAAATTGACAGAAAAGAAAGAAAAAAAAAAGAAAAGAAATTATGTAATTTGTTTACGATGAAAAGATGGCTCAAGAAATAAACTAAATAAAAGTGGAAGTTTTTCTGTAGAAGAAATGGAAATTAAAAGTACGAAAAGATGAACAAAAAAAAAAAGAATTAAGAACCAGAGAGTATATATATATATATTGGGTTGTGGGAGCCAAGAATCGAACCTACCCAACCGCACCACAAATTGAGTGCTCTATTACTGGGCCATGCAATATCCACTTCATGATAGGGCAACGCAATAAGTATTTGTTTAAAAGGTGAATTGAGCGACCAATCATTAACTGACACGGGACAAATCCTAAAAGTTGCGTTAGACTCACTCTTGGTACCGCACTTTAATAAATATAAAGATATTCCTCTTCATGATTAACCATTTCTTGGCAACGCCATGATGCGTTGATGCATAAAATGATGTACTAAATTACTCTACAAGCTGAAAGTATGCAAAATCAAATCTACTACTCAAATGTATCACCATAAGTAATATGATTAGCAATCGAATATCATTATCGGTAGTGGGCATAATAAAAGTATTTTTCTTTGTTATCGATAGTAAAGTTGAAATAAAGACCGTAGAAATTCCAAAAATATTATGTGGAGAACCCTTTAGTGTCACAATTTTTTGAAATGATCGCTTAAAGTCAAAAACTTTTCAGAGCGACTCAATAAAGCACCTTTGACGATTTATATCACTTGAAAATTCTACATGGCTATTGGAAAAATCTTCCCAAAAAATTGAACACATCATAAACACATAGTTCAATATAGTCTTCCCCAAATTGAGAAATCTATTTGCATATGGATTTATGGGCGTTTTCAATGATTTTCATCTTTCAAGTGTAATTCAGTATATTCTTTTGCTTCCATGTTTGCTTACTTCAAATTAAAGAGAATTCGTCATTTTTATCAAAATTAGATACATTATATTTCAATATTTTATATATTTCTTATCATGTATTATGACATATACAAATGACTAATTCGGCTTGGATGAATTTTTCCAGCTTCAAATTGACATGAAATATCTATTTAGGGTTTTTCAGCGGATATCCATTATAAATGGTTTTACATGTAATTTGAGTTTTTTTCATCAATCGATGCATAAAATCAAGTTACACACTTCCAGATATGCAAAACCCATTGAACTTGTGTCTTGATTTTGGTGAATCCAACCAAAGTCGGGTCAAGTTAGACCCGACCAAAGAGTGAAGACAATCTCCGACCCAACACGTGGTGGAAGACAGAGCCAATTTTTTTTTATTTCCAAAAACGACAGTGACAGTTCGGATGTTTTAAGCTTAATAGAATGCCAACGAGGACAAATTTGATGTTAGAATATACCATCTACAGTAAAAGTGATCGATTTTAAGGTTAATAGGTTCTAAACCAGAAAGCTAAAACCTATTCCATTTGAGCCGATTCCCATTTTTTTGGAATGAGGAACCAAACCAATTGATCCTAGAACTAGTCTATAACCAAATCGATCATTTCGTTTCAAGGTCAACTCTGAAATCCACCTCTTTTTCTTTTTTTCATTTTTTCTCTTCCTATTTCATTTCTTTAGTTAATTGTGGAGACAAGATCTGAACAACAATATTCTGAATAAGAGATGAAGTGCAAAAAATTCAAATCGGTAGACATATGATAAATTTACTTTAAATTAATTTTTTCACTATAAAAAACCTCAAATTTAACAATTAACAAATGATAGATTTATCACAAACGTCTAATTTAGTGTTTTTGGTGCTCAAAAATTAATTTGAAATAAATTTGCCACATATGTATCAATTTAAAGTTTTTCATGATATTAATCTAATTTCAATCTTTAACTAATTTATGTTTTTATTCAAAATAATTACATCAAATATTTTATATGTGAACATTAATAAGACTTACTTTAGTCACTTGTGATTAGGATGATTATTTTCAAAATTATAGTATTGTATAAGACATTATGTTTATTATTGCTCATATGATATTTGATATTGAAATTTGCAAGGGCAAAAATATCACTCCCGATAGAATTTCCATTCATCTAATTTCTAACTTCGTTCATATAAAGCCAACTCCACCTTCACTTTTAATTCATCCGAACAATTTTTTAAAAAAAAGTCATATTTTCCCCTTATTTACTGTTAAAAAAAATTTCCTCAAACCATCTCTTTCAATAGTAGGTTATAAAATCATTACCATCATTTGAAAACGAATTCTCCGGATATTTATCTTTGTAATTGGCCAATCGCAAAATTGATCGGAAGAAAAATTAAGAAAAAATGATGGCTTTGAAAAGAGCGTTTCCTTCGCTTCTTTTCGTCGTTTCTAAATTTTTACGTTTTTTATTTTCTACCACAAATTTTTCCAGCGACTCGTCGAAAGTTGATTTGATTGGAGTGTCGTGTCATGGGACCCCATTGTCTAATTTCCACACAAAAGTCATTCCTCGATTGGTATTACCGTCGACGTCCATGGATGTGATGGCTGAAGCAGTACACACCACAGACGAAATGAGAGCATCATTATCTCACGAAAGAACATCTTATCATGCGATTCGTGCCCAAGTGAAGATGAGATGGTGATCATGAGGGAGAGCTTGGGTACATTCTCTGAAAGTAAATTTATTTGAAATTTATTTTTTGAATTATTAAAATCTGAAATTAATATATACGTGAAAGATTTATCTCTAAATTTCCATTTAGCTATCATCTAGCTCGGTAAAAGCTAATAGATAATAACTATGTTATAAATATATTAGTTTGAGATTTTTGATAATTTAAAAATTAATTTAATATAAATTTATCAAGATTCTACAAATTTTGAAGTTCTTGGTGATCTGAAAATTAATTTAATGTAAATTTATTTTAAATATAATAAATTGAGATTTTTATGATATATTAACTCATGATGAAAAGATCGATATTAAATAGATAGAATCTAACATCAAAAAATATTCAGTTAATTTCATGAATTAAATAAGATAAATCCAATATGATAAACATTTCATCTAATGATATCTATCTTTGACATACCTAAGTTCTTGATTTCTACAAATCCAGATGAAATAAGGGATGTTACTAAAGAAGGCGATAAACAAGAGCATGTTTGCACAAGTAGAGATGAAATGGCATCCAGAGAGAGAGAAAAGTTGGAAAAGCAATTTGAGGTGACGTTTAATGAAATGAAGTGACATCCGAACTGTCATCACTTCAGGACAGGACGTGGGTGTCGTCCAGTCTATGCATGGGTCCCTCTTTTGTCTCCTCTTCCACCTCTCCTCATATCCGTGGCTGATAACTTTTCTGGCCCTCATCCTGTCATAAGCACCACATGGAGTCTCACTTATGATGAAATTTAATCATGTA
Organism: Eucalyptus cloeziana; assembly: GCA_014182715.1. NCBI lineage: Eukaryota > Viridiplantae > Streptophyta > Magnoliopsida > Myrtales > Myrtaceae > Eucalyptus > Eucalyptus cloeziana. Next base: position 18,598,390 of record CM024637.1, read on the forward strand.
TGTTCGATAAAGAAGATCAATTCGTGGATAAGGACGAAGATCTTGGTGTATGTCCCCAAATCATGTTCTACGGTTGTCTCCTTCACTAAATTCGAATAAGCAACCTTTCTAATTTTTTTTTTTTTTTTTTTTTGTGACCCGGGAACCTCCAAACAGCCGGCAGCCGGCGAGGTAAACCCGGGGTGAAGCTAGCGGAGAACCCACCACCCCGACGTCACACTTAAGATCTCGTGCGACCAGCGGGATTCGAACTCCTCTCCTCCACGCAAAGGATCATAGGAGCCTTATCCAACTGGACCACCGCAAGCGGTGGTAGCAACCTTTCTAATTTGACATCTACCTAATCAAATTATTTTATTATAGACATTTTAGATGATCAGAATCTAATGCTACTTATAAATGAAAATATTCTATTCCACCTAGTATTATGGAGCATTATACACAGTGTGGGATAGAAAATCCACATTTCTATAGCTTTTCATTTCTCTCTCTTTATCATCACATTTTTTATCATTATAACGGATGGTGTTGGAATTGAGATTATTGCTTTCAATGGAGTTCATCACAGAGTTTCGAGCTCCAACTTGTCGCCATTAACACAAATCTCTATATTTGGAGGCAAGGAGCATTCACCTAGATGCTCGACATCTCCTTTGTGGTCATTGAAGTCTCCAAGGTGGCATCGAGCTTGTTGAGACCTTGACAAATCTAGAGGCCAGGTGCGAGGGCAAAGGATCATATGCGCTTGGGGAGAGGGCAATGAGAGAGAGAGAGATTAGGGGTGGGGGGAGATGATTGAGGAACGAATTGGACATTGGCAGCAAGCACGACGAAAGTTGATAGCAACTGTCAGGATGAGGCGTTGGTGGTGGGGCAACGATGCATTGAGGGGAGAGAGAGAGAGAGAGAGAGTCCTTAAAATATAGATGAAGTGGATGAAAAACAATCACTATAGCTAACATATATTAAAAGTGTAATATCGTGTAACATATATTTGAAATTTTGGGTTTTCATTCGTCTTATAAATACATCATATTCATAAGATATAAACTCCACATGTAATGAGAAGAAATTAAAGGATCTCTCCCTCCTGCCTATTTGAAATCGGATGTCCTCTCTTGTGTATTAACAAGCTATGATTATACACATATCATAAACATATAAACTTAACTAAAAAGAAAAAAATTGTATGTGCTGTTTATGTTTCTAGCCCATTAATGAAAAAGGATGCAGGGTGACGAGTCGTCACAGATCATTCGAAAGGGTCACAGAACTCGGACGATCCACGTCCCTCTCGTCTTTTCTCAGGACGAGATCTACGCAAGATTTTTTGCCTATCCTATGACCCTCCACGCTCTCTTCTCCTCTTATTTATATTCCTCGCTCGCTGGTCCCGTCACCCACACGCACCCCCGTCTCTCTCTCTCTCTCTCTCTACCATGGTACTTATTTTCTTCCACTAGCTGTCGTCTGCACTCAACAGACTAGTCAAGATCAGGAAACGGAATCATCTTTTCTACCCACTTGAAGCAAAAACTCCATGAATTTATACCTGATCTTGTAATCATCTATTGCGATACCGACTCTTGCTTCTCAGAATCCTTAACTACAGACACAGAGAGAGAGAGATCCTACTCATATTGATTATCTCAACATGTCAGCCGCCAACGCCGCTGCAGCAGCCGCGGCGTTGAGCAGCCAGCGCAACTACATCGGCACGACCTCCGGCCCCGACGCCGCAAGATCCCATCTCCACCAGTCGTTTATATATCCGCCGCCGGTGTTTCTGCCGCCCACCCTGAGCCGCTACGAGTCGCAGAAGCGGCGCGACTGGAGCGCGTTCCTGCAGTACCTGCGGGACCACAAGCCGCCGCTGGTTCTGTCGCGGTGCAGCGGCGCGCACGTGCTCGAGTTCCTCAGGCACCTCGACCAGTTCGGGAAGACCAAGGTCCACGCCGAGGGCTGCCCCTTGTTCGGGTGCCCGCAGCCGTCACCGGCGTGCCCGTGCCCGCTGCGGCAGGCCTGGGGCAGCCTCGACGCGCTCGTGGGGCGGCTTAGGGCCGCCTTCGAGGAGACCGGCGGGGACCCGGAGACGAACCCGTTCGGCACGCGGGCCGTGAGGCTGTACCTGAGGGAGGTGAGGGATGCGCAGGCCAAGGCCAGGGGGATCGTTTACGAGAAGAAGAAGCGGAGGAAGCAATACGACGAGCCGAGGTCGGACGCAATAATGTTTCGGCACTGACGATTACAGCGATGTTTTGAGTTGCTTGAGATACTAGAGAGACTTCTCAAGAATAATTAATTCGATGTGGCTTTCTTTTTTCTGGTATTGCGTTAGTTATTACTAGATGGATCGCGAACACGATCCATTCCTTGGTATTTCGATGAATTTCAACTATTGATTTCTGCTGTCGAGATATCAAGCGAGCACCGTTCGAGATAGAGGATCTTCATCCGAATTTGGCAGCCGGGGATTGATGTGCAACATCTAGAATGTGGGTATGGTTAAGAAGATGAGAGTAATTTAATGTTTTGGCACCCTATATGTCTATGCAGCTGGAATTTGTAACTCAAATTATCCTTGTAGATCCTATACCACTTCGCACCAGTCATTGCTTTCTTGATTAATATGATGGTTTTTGTGGAACCTCAACGTTGTCTCGGCCCTCTTGGGCAATCTGAAAGGTAGAGAAGAAAAAGAACTAAAGAGATAACAGATAGCTTCCGATGCATCTGCTCAGTGCTTACATTAGAAAATCTTGCGAATGTTTAATTTACCGAGGGAAATGATAGGTTTTTAGCTGAGTGTGGAAGAAATTTGATTCTTGCACTGAATATTTAGACAAGATTATGCAACATCTGATCCGAATTGCAACATTACTTAATATGTTCTAAGAAAATTTTATTATGTATACAACATCGCTACATTACGGAGTTATTATGTAAAGATTTTTTTACGATGCGTCTTATGTTATTTTCGCGCACTCAGTTGAGTTTTCCAAAAGCTTTGGGTAATTAAACAAGTTTGAAGCGCTATCATTCCTATTAGTTCCTACTCAATAAATCACCAACAGTAGATTATGTGAACAGGATTTTCATAAAAGTTTGGGACTAATTATCTCAAAGGGAAGTTATGGGGAAGAAATTGAGAAAATGTCTTTCCAAATTTCATCGAAATTTTGTTGTTTGAACTTTGAATGAATGAAGTGAGTTCATAAATAAAGTACGTGTTTTTTCGTAGTTGAATTTTCTTGAATTTAAATTATTAATTGAGTGAGTTTAGAGTCTAATCGTAACTACATGAATTCTGAGTAAGCAAAGATATTAACGTCAACTATATAGATCGTATATCTTGCATTTTGTATATCTTCAATCCTCTCAATTATGAAAATTTTGGCTACGAAAAGTTTGTTATGAAAGAAATTTTGCGACTGAAAAGCAGCTTTTTGTTACAAAACTTCAAATTTGGGCGAAAGTGTCGTAAAATAGCCACGAAATGCAATTTTTTCGTGGCTGAAGGTATGACCTATTTGTGGCAATAGTTCTCATCTTCGGCCAAGAAAATAATTCTCGTGGTGGAAGATTAGAGATGTCACTACGAAAAAAATAGTCGTGATAGTATATTTGACCATTAGCCACGAATTATTCCAATTCTTGGCAAAAAATGTGAACTTAAATTGACATTAGTCACGATGGATAACAATTTTGTGGTAATGATTTGCATTTTGACTACGAACAAAGTTTCTCTGGCAAACATTTTGTGCCGGTATATCTTATATCTAACCACGAAAATATTATTAATGGGAGAAGTTAAAACTTATTGCCACGAAAAATGCTTTTAGGACAACATGTCAGATCTTGTATCACGAAAAAGTATATTGTGGCCGCATGTTCGTGGCAATAGGTTGGATCTTTAGCCACCAATTTTCTGGGCAAACAGTTATACCTGGTATGAAAGTACCTCTCTTGGCAATATAATACATTTCTAGCCATGAAATAATGTTCGTGGCGAATTTTTTGGGACACTTTGTCCCGCATTTAACTATGTAAACTAGTTTTGTGGCTCCTAGATCATACATTTTGCGATGAGAATTTATTTCGTGGCTAATGTTTTATGGTAGTGCTAGTAGGTGAGGTCTTTATCGACCAAGCTTGGTTCGTCGCTAAAGAGCTGACTTATTGCCAAACATTGTTTCGTGGCTAGAAGTAATGATCTGTAGCCACAAGTTTCAATCGATGGCCAAATTGTCGTGGCCATTGGTAATTCGTTTTCTTTGTGACAATAAACGAAACTTATGGCACTGAGAATGACTCTGTCATTGTCAAATTCACTGCCAAGAAATACTAATTATGTAACCCTTCTACAAATTTATCACATCTCATGTCTAAAGATCATATATAATTAATGATAGCAAATTAGTGAATATGTGAGGATAGCTAATTTTGGGAAGAATCACTCAATTGATCATGAACCTATTATACATTTTGCTAATTTAGTTCTAAGCTTTTGTGCAAAATTTCAATATAGTTCTTCCGATCAATTTTTGGCGAAAATAACTGATGTAACGCCACTTCAGTGATTTCTTTTTATACTATCCTTTCATTGACTAGATAGATTAACAACCATCGTTGTTAATTGACAACCATTCTTATATTTCGACATATCTCTTGTTGATACAAGCTGTTAACGATCATCACATGATAATATTATACGTTGGTTAAAATTTTATTCATGAACATAATAATAATTAACTAATCTTGTTGATAATATATGAAATATAATTATTCGATTCTGCACCTCGACAATATATATGTACTCCGAGTATATACTGACAAGCATAACAACTAAATGTTATGGTTAACAATTACGCCAGTTTAAAAACAATTAAGTATATATTTCAGCATATATGAGTAAGTTATTATTTCCTAATAGTAAGTAAAAACTATTTCAAAACGACAAAAGTGTTACAATTTTAGTTAATGTAATTTTTAATTCTCATGATATTAGTTTTAATTTCGGATAATATAATAGTAAGAAATTACAATTTTAAATCCAAAACATTTTGTTTGAATATTTGGGAGGTAAACAAAATTTTCTTCACAAAAATTATGGGCGGGAAAATCCTTCCGGTTTTGGTGACGTAACTCAAAACTTCCATTGCCAAAAAAAATTTTCTTGCCTATTATTAGATAGGCAATAAAATGAGAACTGTCGTCGTATGCACCATGACTAAGCTTTTCTTGTCTTATTTTGATATGTTTTCAATTTTCTATATTATTAATGCTGTTACAGTCTTAAAATGAGTAGATCTATTATCTGCAGAAAATTCTTTTACCAGTAATTGATGAGTTTGGTTGAATGAACTATGCTTTGCGGTATGTTTTTAATTTATCATATTTTTCATTTTTTTGTAATCTAGAGGCACAAGCATGAAGGCCAAACTATCTAGTGGTTCTTAGAATGCTTTGCAAAGGGTGTATATGAACAAGTGACCTCAAATTTTTGAGTTGAAAACTCTTGACGTCCAATTAACCATTCCAACCTATTGAGTTATTTTCATTTTCATTTAATGTATTTTAGTTTATTTTCTTTATTCGTTTTTATCACAAATTGCTCGTGCCAATCACATAAGCAAAATTAATGAGTGTTCTTCTTTTAATAAATCCATGACTCTTTGATCACACGTCTAATCCATATCGGGTGTGATGGTTCTCTTGTCCCACATACACCTGGAAATTATCCGACAGACACAATTAACACTCATAGGGTGGCTTCAGTAGAATCAAGTGTGTAATTTGAACCCAAGCCTTGAACTAAATGCGGAAAACAAACACGCTAATCACTTGAGCAACCTCTTAGTGTATGAGTTACCAGGAGGCAACCTGCTCTATGCTCTAATCAAGAAAATTATCAGTAATAGCAAAGTTAATTCACATTATCCATTAATAACGGAAGTTTCATAAGTAACTTATTATCCATAAGTTTCACATTGTTATAAAATCTACCGACACTGTCCCTTTGATAGAACAAACGAGAGATACCTCATTAATAACTGTTTTAAATACAGAGTCTTGGACGAGTTTGCAAATTAAAGGGAATATTGCCAGAGAAAGGCAAGAGAGCAGAGATACAATCGCCGACAGAAGAGCAACTAAGTCTTCTCCCTCTATATAACAATCTCAGCATCAAAAGAGGGCGACGTCCCATAGAACTGGAGGTCTTCAGCATGATCGTGTCCCCATCATGCTAGTCATTTAGGGTATGGTGAAAGGAGGGTTTTCAAGATACTCCTTGTGGAGAGAGTAGAGTGCAATCTCCTCCTTGTAGGGTTTTCTCTCTTTCTTTTGTCTTTCTCCTGTTTTAAAGCTTTTCGCTCCACCAACTCTCTAATTGCCCTCCTCTCTCTCCTCCCTTTTCTACATCATAATAGTAGCAGTGGTACGAGATGCTAATGAATTGTCACACATTGATTTACATCACCTTCCATTTGAAGGCTCGAGTAGATACTGAAGGAACTGGTGTAGTAGAAATAGATTTTGGTAGTATAGTTTCAGTAGCTGTTCAAATTATTTTATTCATTTACCGAGGATTTGATTTCTTCAGATAGAACCAAGAATTTGCTTAGGTGAGATTTACTCGGGCTGGCCTTTTAATTGAAAGTTGAGTTTTATACGTTTATAAAACTTATCTTCCGCTGTTGTTTAAATTGCCCTGTTGATGATTTGATGTTTCTAACAAATAAAAATAAAGGCTAGAGACCAATTCCTGGAGGATGATGTAATTCCAGTTGAGGGGCGATAGCTGGCTAAATCGTGAGTGATCTAGGTAAACATTATCCCGTCAACAAGTTATCATTATAGATCATCGTATGGATGGTTTGAAAAGGACTAGTGATGAGTTTGCTGATCCTGCTGCTCGTGCATTTGTTTCACAATGCGCGGTCCGCGTGGAGCGGCGACTTCTCAAGCACCACGTATGAGCAAGGCAACAGCGACATCCCTCTTTGGACGACAAGCACTGGCGAGAAGGATGGAGTCCAATAAGCCTGAGAGACGAGTCAACAGTTATACCTTAGGAGCGTCACCAAGCAAATATTGCCCCTTGGACAGCATGTTATGTCACCTTCCCCAGACGAGAAGCCTCCCGACAAGACCATCACTTGAAGCTCATCCTATCTTATTTGAGGGATCATCACGAAACCACTAAATATCCAACAGCTAAGCAGCCAAAGGCGCGAAGGGCAATTTAACCACTGATGCCATTTCTCATGACATGTGATCGCTTGCCATTTGTCATGACTAGACAACCCACCTCTTGACCAATAATGGAGGGCCTAAATCAATATCTTCACCCAGTTAAGCTGCTTCTTCCTCGCCCTCTGCACCTCGTACACATTCCTATCCTGATAACTTCAGCATCCGAGGACCAATCCAGATCAAAAACCCAAATGTCCTAACCCGAAATTGTTGCTGTCATTCCTCACGAGGTGTGAGCTTCGACAAATTCCTCGAAACCGGATCGCAGGCAACAACATTAACTTTACGAGATACTGAATAATGGCAACTTTTCATGTGCCACGTGGCACAAGGCAACAATTGATTATTACTTTGTACTATCATCATGTTTCTTGTGATAACTTCTCACATGACATGAAAACATAGCTTGAGCCTGTTATAGAGCTGGTAACTACAGGTCCTTTTTAAGAACAAAAGGGGACACTGAACTATGACTTTAAATAGGTACCGCACAGATTTTCTCAACAATAGGAAAGCACTAAGGTAAGTACAGCAATAATTACCAACGATAGATCAGGGCTCATCTTGTGAGAAGAAAGCCAAAAGAGAGGCAAGATCACTTGCACAACTGAACATATGAGAGAAAAATACTTTTCATTTGATTTATAAACAGCATCCTTACAAAGGTAAGAAACAACAGAACCCGGCAAATCTCCCAATGTTAAAACTTCCATCCATCAATTTTCTCCTTTTCTTTTTTTTTTTACAAAAGTCCGTAAATATCAAAGCGGACAAACAAATATACAACACGAATCCCGACATTTCCAACTCGCACTAACCCATCTATCTCAAGTTAGATGAACTTCCTAATGCTCTTGCAGTTGATAACACACATCCCCACAAACAGCAAAGAATGGTAGTTGGTACAGAATTGCGTTTAACTAGTAATTGATTGAGGAACCAAGAGCCTGGCCACAGATGGGTCTACAGTTGTGAAGATATAGGTACAGCTGCCCTCGACCCAAGATCTGCATCGAAATTAACCATGACGTTGCATCATCTTATTCACAATAGTATCATATAGTAACAACTCAGATCAGCATCTCAGAAAAATAGCAGGCACTAGAAACTTTTTCCCTGTTTCAGTACAATATGCTTCGAAAAAGTGCCCTCAAAGAAAAAATTTCACTCCTGAGCCCAACAAGAGACCTGGTTCCACTTCCGAACTGGGCCAGAAATCTTTTTATTTTGGCAAGAAATATCCCAGTTTTCTTATTAACGTTATTGGGATTCATTTTACACTGCTAAAGGCATATCCAATTATTACCTCCTAAAAGGACACAGGCTACAAGTTCCCATGGGGCAAGCACTCAAACACTACATGGAACAATTATGGCTGATTGGAACAAAGGGAAAAAAAAAAATTAAATATCCAAAGGAGATCAACATTCATTTCCATTTTTGGCTTATCATGGAAGCCAGCTTCTTCTTTTTTAGTATAAAAGCAGATTACACATAATAGACTATGCCAATCTGAAACTTTTGCTGCAACCTCAACACCAACACACATCAATAAAACCAAATAAACTATCATGACGATTAAATAATCTTGACCAATAACTGGAAATTCAATATGCAGAAATACAGAAACTTTAAAAACCTAACCTTTGAGGTTGACCAGTAAGTATCACAAACATGTTGCAGTTGCTGGCTACTAACATTCCAAAGCATAAGTCTGCACCTGTTATTTTAAAAAAAAAGGTTAGCTGATAAAGCGACCTAAACCTGCAAAACACACTGATTCTCCTGCATAGTGCAATTAACTTCTTTCAGCTCCAGCAACCGACAACTTACTCGAGTACATACTGAAATGCTGGTATTGTTATCAGTTTGACAAAGTAACCCAAGAGAAATGGATAATGTGAGAACTACCAAGAGAACCAAGTTAATGTATGATGAGGACACTTTATTACGGAGACATTTGAAAAGCAAAAGTTAGGGCAAATTTCAGCTCCAACACTGAAGGACCAAAAGAAAAGAACATATCAAAGAACTAACAGTTGCCCACCTATACATTTGAAATAATACACAGCCTTGATGGTGATACGTGGCAACAACATTTGAAAAGAAGAGACAGATCAAGAACTAACTGAATGCCTTGACTAGAGGTTTTTCCCTTATTAAGTCGGGAGTCTTTAAGAGTTTGAGTACATTAGTAATTTATTAAGTTCCCTTTTCCTATTTGGAATTGAATATTACATTTCAAAGTTTTATTGAATTAGGATATTAGGATGTTGAATTTACAAGTAAGAGTTTCCTATTTCAACTTGAAGTAGGGTTCAGTAGTGTTTAACTACCACGCACTTGCTGTGGATTGGTCATTGTCCATTTAACTAAAACAGTTACATTTTCAGCAACTGTTTGCTATTGGATCATCTGACGCAACTCTTCTCTTTAGTATGAAGCTTTCAAAAATCATAGCTGTGAAGCTTAGGAAGGTAATTTTCTTCCAAATTCCTTTTACTCCATCCCAATAATTCCAATAAAAGCTTTCCCCACGAAATGTCATCAGTTACTCCATATAATCATCATATTTCAGCTCAAACCCTAAATTTACTGTTCACAGCCCAGAAACAGTACTTCTAGACCTGTATAACATCTTATCAGGTTGTCTTACATCAAGCCTAAAAAGGGGTCTATGGGAAATTATCAGCAACAACCTGGGAGAACAGCCAGGAGCTCAGAACCAGTGGGCCCAAGGGAAGAGACATAAAGCAGAATTAATACAAATTCTAAAAAGAAAGCCCTTCTAGCGCCATGGATGAATATTCCTGTACAATTTACAGGATCAAACTACTATTACCTTCCTTTAGTCCTGTCCCAATCACCACATACAAAAATACTCCAATTAAGAAACTACTAAAGGAGTTCTACTAAAAATAAAAGCTTGATAATAAACAAAAGGACTGGCCTTGTTTTGCAAATAACTGTACACGCATAAGACAAACACTAATTATGAACAGAAATTTGTTCACCTCTGGCACGTTTTCATCAAGAAAACCAGATGACTTTAGATTCAAGCCATGAGAGCTGTCATAGTGGAGAATCCTCAACTTGCCTTCCTGAGTTTAAAAGAAAGAAATGTAAGTATAAAAGAACAGCTTGTAATCCTAGTCACATGATCATTCAGTCATCCTGGAGCACATGCACTCACCTTCGTTCCATAAATGAGGCCACCTCCAACTGAAGGGTGAAAGCATGCAACATTGACTTCATCCTCCGCACTAGGAAGAACTCTCACAAGTTCCATATCAGAAACTCTGTATACCTGTGTAAAGTAAATGAGTTAGAGAAATGCATTAAGTCACAGCAGTACATAATAGCACTTCACATAATGATACACTTCTTTTAGAGTAACTTCCAGGTATATCAGGCCCTATACAAGCTAATGGATAACAAATTTATGACGGGAATGATACAAACAAAACAATCGAGATGGACAATAACCTGTCTCAAATGTACAAAAAGATGATTGTGAAAAGCTGCTTCTCAACAGTTTATGTCATTAATTTTTAGGGCAATACAAGGCTACTGCAACATTTCATGCGACCAATACCAATAATATCAGTGCCATTGCTATGAGGTGATTTTTCAATTATACTTAGCTAAGTGGCAATAGCCACCATGAATTTCCCAGAAGATAAATGGAGATTAAGAGTAAACACTTGTATATACAACCCCATTTCTCATGGCTGTATGGAATATTTTATCATCTCGCTCATCAACCGAAAGAGGGCTTAATTAATAGATATGGATAAGTTCCCACCAGATTTTACCAAGTATAAGATTGAACAAACACATCACCCCGAGTTAGTATGAAATAAATTGTGTAGCAAGCAATCGAAGTCACTGAGCAGATACATTTTCGGAAATAAATGGCCACATCAGGTAAAGCATGAAAATATAAGAAGAAACCGGAAGCACAACATGGGACATCATCCCTAGAGACATTACACTTCTTACTCTATATCTTTACTGAGAAAGAGAGAAAAAAAAAAACTTGTGTCATCAGTTTCAATCATCCGTAGCTTTCCTTCAAAGTGATTACTGCCAGAGGGCAGCCCAATTGCATCTCATCTCTTAACAATAACATATGATGTTCCCTAATTCTATGCAATGCTATGATAATCACCAAAGATATCACAAAACAGGCAAAGCAGACAAACTGTAACTTGGCACAGTGCTGAGGGGAAGGATGACATATCACGTCAGAAATGACAGTCACTGACATAATTTTTTTTTTTTTTTTGGGTTAGAAGTCACTGACATAATTGAGCTGCAAGAAAAGCAGCAGATGTTGCTGGAAAGAGACAAAAGTGTCTCCAAAGGTGTATCTAAACATATCTTAGTCAGGCTATGCATGCAAACAAGACATCTATCTTGACTTTGTCAAAAATTAGGAATGGCATCTTGGATTTTGGACCCTGGGATTTGGTTAATAATAAATAAGAAATGGAAGTTTTCGCACCTTGGGTTGAATTGACAGTTAACATTCAGATTGAAAGGCAAAAAATCATGGAATATATGTTGAATGCATGAGATATTCACTTTGATTGGCCAAAACTGTAATAAGCTCATGTGATTTGTCAACAATAAAAGATGTTTATCTAAAATCTATGACAGTAGGAAAGCAAAGTAACATCTTTACAAGCTGACACCACTAACAGTAAGATTTTTCAAGACAGTTGCAAACAACGTACATCACAGATGGTACTTGAGTATTTCCCCCAAGATGATCAAGCCGTAACATTTTAAATTACAGAGCAATGTAACTGGGTCAAATCTGGTCGCTGCTCTGAGTTCTTTATCATGTCCTCATCCCTAATAGCTAGCATATCATTCTCATTATTCATTCCAACAGCATTAATCATATTGGAATATCTACTAATCACCCATTTAGGACTCATATGAAAGAAGAGATAATTTTGTTGCAGGGAAAAGGACACAGCATCTCTCCCACCTTTTGTTTCACAGATTCCTCCTTGCACACGTTTTATCATTTAGTTACTTCCCCATTTTACAATCCTATCTGGTAGATGGGAGTCACGCATTATTCCTTCTAGCATGCTCATGTAAATTCAAAAAATAAATATAGAGGCAGAGTGGGCTCAAAGCAGATACATCAACTGGGTAGTATTGGGGCCCAATAGATTTAATATACGATGCAATCTTATGTTGTATATGGTTGCAAATTCAATCTGACAACAAAATGGCAAAAGAGAGCTCAGATATACCAACTATGGAAGAAAAAACAAAAAGGAATTTAGCTGAAATGGGATCAAATAGGCATGACCCAAAATATATCAATAGCAGAAAATTAATTCACGCCACAGAAAAGAAAAAAAAAAATGGCATATTATCCTTCAACAAAAATAGCCAATTAAGTGATGAACTAAATTTAGAATGACAGCAGAAGCTCAAAACTGAATATGGAACAACAATAAACTTATACCTCCAAAATGGTGTAAATAGGCACCGTATTCTCTCCATCAATGACAATACTCTTAAGAAGTGAACTATGGCGACGGCCATAGGCAAGTAACAAGTGTTCAGATGTCGGAGAGAACTGCACAATCATGAATTAAATTGAATCAATAGGCGTTGACAAATGAAAATAATATGATAGAAAACAAAGATTTCGCAAACTCTCCATACATTACTTGTTTAAAATGCTAGTGAAGTGTGCCTAGAAAACAAAGAATCTGCCAATGAAATAAACATATCCAAGCCTTACCTATTCCCATAAAGACAGCAGATTAAAAGCCCCATAGTTACTGTTGAGGTTTTTACTAATTACATGACAAATGAATAGGAACAACATTTCTGCATGGGCACATTGACAGATCACTAACAAAACTTCAAACTAAAATATTAAAACAAATGGCAAGAGTGATATGAAAATACTAAGCATTAGATATTCAGGAAACTCAGATAGAATTAGAAGGGATGGCATAAAATATTTAAGGAATAATCACAACAGTAATCAGACAATCTTGTAAAACTCAATCAAGAGAACAAGATATTAACCTGAATGGAGGTTAAACAATGAGCAGCTCTTACTGGTCTTGAAGCAAGCACAATCCCAAATCTGTACAAGTGAAAAGCATATCAAATCCCACATCACAAGATAATGGCAATAATATGTAAAGGTACACACGTATGCCACAAGCAAAAGAACAAAGGTGAAAGATGAGAGCATTACGTTGCCTCCTCTAAGGAATATATCCTAAGCTCATACATGATTTGATGAGCAGAAATTGGGTGTCTTGTAGGTGAGGTTGCCACTCCTGTGACATCCTGATTGACTTGACCATGTAATCCGGGATCAGATTCCAAATGAGGCAGCACACATGCCACACAGGCAGCTAAAAATCTCCCACATGGAGAAAAATGGGCTCCCATTTCACTGCAACAAATGCAAAAGGAACTTAGCCAGCAATTAAGGCAAGTGTATGGCCACACACAGGACACTTAAAAAAAGCATTATTTCTCAGGAACAAAAGATCCTAGTAACAAGCAATCATTACAAAGACCCAAGAGGTCTTACGTTTAATTCCCACTTCCTACCCTCCAAGTCCCTCAATTGGCCTCCAAACACCCCCTCACCCCCAACCCCCCATCCCAAAAAAAAAAAAAAAGGAAGAGCACAAAAGGTAGTTCGTTGCCTATACTTGCTGCATTGAGACCTAATAGCACTGTCTAGATCTAAGTTACATGATATACCTGCATAGAACTGCATGTGGAATAGTTAAGCGGCAACTTTCTAAATCAAGCTGTGCACAAGGATCTTTTACGTCGTGTGGCCATATTCTAAGCTTCACAGTGCAGGGTAACTCTGTAGATGCTGCTGCAGCCAGCGAGGCTGCAAGTTCAGACCTGAGTTTACTAACCACAGATTGAGGATCGTTTTCATCTCGTGGTCCATCATTATTAAGTCCAGTCGCATGCACCCCCCGAGACCCAGGAGAGCGATATCTAGACCCAGATCTTCCACCAAACCGTGATGGGTCCATGCCAACTGGCATCACTCCAGACGTGATTGGTGAAACACTTGCAACCTCACCAAAAGCAGATTGAGTTTCAACATCTCCAGGACTTGATTGACGTACAGTTCGTGGACCAGCTTGGGTCTGACCAACCAACCATCCATGCAATAAAGGCAGCTCCCAAAATCTGGGGTCGCTAAAAGAGAAAAATTGAGTATTTCTCTCTTCAGGTTGCACTTCCATATCCTCCACAGTATCCATTGCAGATTGACTTACTTCAGCTTCCACTGCACTTGAGAAAGCATTATTTCCCGTCTCCTCAGGTATGGAAGGAGAGTTGCCACTTTCAACTGGAGACAGAAGGAGTTCATACTGCCCTGATGGGGTTGAATATGTCAAAAGGCGCACTGAAGAAGATGAATCTACCCTTTGCTGTCCATTAAGACCAACATCCCCATCTATGCGCTGCAAGGGTACTCTTCCATCGTCTCTAGTAAAGGAAGGCCACATCAATAATGGCAAAGGCATGAGAGGCAGTTCATCCGCCAACCTAGATCTTTCATGAGAATGAGCATCTGCAAAATATACAGTAGGAGGAGGGTAGTGCAAATAACCAGGAGAAGTTGCAAGAGTCATAGCTGAATCTGCCGAGTCAAGGTCATTGACCTGCAGATAAATAAAATGCTAACATTAATAAAAGCTATGGTTGAAGAAACAAAGTGCTAAAAATAAAAACTTCACCTCAGCTGTTAAAAGAAATGGAGCTGCATGTGGGTGGAAATGCACGGCTCTAAGAGATCGCTGTGTCCTCAGAACGATAGTTGGGGATGATGTCTCTCCTCTCCTATTGTAGTGCCATATGTACAACTAATATAGAAATACAATGTCAAAGCCTCCAAAACTAATCCAAATTTAGCAATCCACAAAAAATTCAAAGTAAAATCCCCACCTTGTGACCAGATGCAACAGCAAGAAGCTCTCCTCGAGCATGGAATGCAATTGATGCAATAGGACGGTCTGTAGAAAAGACAGCACAGACAAATCTTCTTAGTAAGTCCCACAATCCACATAGTTTCCTAAGATATGTCAGGGAAGGGAAATCAGAACGACAATTACAAAAATTGCGTGATCCTATGCACTCTGCGGTATTTGCATCCCACAGGCGAACTTCATGATCCAAACTGCCACTTGCAAGGATCTCCGGATACAGCGGATGGAATCTTACCTGCAAATTTGAGAAACAACTGAGATATAGTGAAAGTAGAGCACTAAATCATATTTAGTATACTCAGGAGCCCTATAACAGAGACTCACCACCCATGGTGTCCTCCGATGACCCCTTAACACCTTCAAGCAACTTCCTGTCTGAGAATCAATGAGTTTCACCGTATGATCTCCACTGCAATAAAGAAAATAAAATCCAACTTCATAAATGGCATATGCCTAATCTAAGTCAGAATAAGACTCAATATTAACAGTGACCACCATTATCCAAACATATAAGGATATTTGACTCACTGTGTAGAAGCAAGTATTTTTCCATCAGGACTAAAGGCAGCTGCAATTGTTGATCTAGGAGGAGGCACAAGTGGACAATATTTGGCAGACAAATGCCGCAGTGACGCTGACTCCACCCTGCCAAAATAATCATGCTCAAACCAGTCAATAAAAAACATTGGCAAAAAGGCTGTCTGCCACTGATTCTCATTCATCTTCATTAGAAAAAATTAATAAGGACAAAAAAATTTATACCACAACCCAAATTTCAAATAGAATCACATTATAAGTCCAAGAAAATACCATGATATGAGACCCTGTCTCACATCTCTCACTGCTTCACAACTTTGCTGGAATGGATAGGGCTGGCACTTTGAAGCTTCTCTCCACAATTTCTTTGATGAATGTTTTGATCGTGGAGAGACCTCTCTTTGCACTAGGAGTTTAAAGATATTGCTAGCACTGGAAAATAAGAAATACATATGAGAAGATATGTGCAGCAATATTGCACGGGAAAAAAAAGACTGACTTGGTATAATCATAAGGATAGAGATAGAAAAGTAAGGCATAAAAATGTACTGAATTACTCAGTAAAAAAAGTTTCCATGTCCAATCACCAAAGCCTGATCTATTGTAGCTGGGGAATTTCATTTGCTTAGTTGCCCATAGAAGGGCTGGCTATCATGCTTTGCAGTCTTTTAGCAACTTACTCAGTTATTCCAAAAACAAAAATCAGAGGGAGACTGGGAGAGAGCGATTATCTCTAACAATTTCCATTAATGAAATCATTATTTGATGAGAAAGAAAAGTTCCTCTACATACTAAGAGACATGTCAATACATCATTGCTAAGGAAAATTATCATACTTAAACCACTGGGCTGTGACAATGATAGATGTAGACATACATAAGGATTATTGCATTTGGAATCATCAAGTTTGGATTGATTGCCCTTTCTTCTCAAAATAAATGCTAAGAAATAATGAGAGACTAACTGATTCAAAGATTCAATCAAAATGCTTTCCATCATTTTCACCCAAACATGATTAATGGAAAACAACTCAACTTATCACCCAGAGTCGTGAAAGCACTTAAATTTGAAGCATGATGAGCAAATTACTTGCTAATAATCACTTCTTTGTTTGAATGATCAACAGAATACAACATTCAAGTATTCATCATTTTAACCCCAAACATGAAAAATGTATAATACCGAACTTATCACCCAGAGCTCCGGAAGCACTTAAATTTGAAGCATGATGAGTAAATTACTTGTTTAAAATCACCAATCTGTTTTAATAATAAACAAAATTTATGAATCCATGATTATTACAAACTTGACTCCTATAATTAGAAAGGATCAATGAATTATATTGTGTCTATTAATTATTTACTTCTACTAGTGAAGGTTATTTATTACATCTTACCAATTAATTAGATGTTCACTATTTATTGCATGTTCAAATATAACAAGATCCATTAGCAAGGGGGTCTCTCTAAAATACTAATAACAGAAAGACATATCACATTAATTAAAAAGTTAAAACAATTAATAAGTCAATAATATTAGTTCTATCCTTGGAGACTGATGTGGAAGATGAGCACCAAGAATTATTCCCTTTTTATCCGCATGGAATGTGTCTTGAGGAGGAATACTGACTCTCAATAACTTGCAAAACCAAAGTCAAATATTGGCAAAGAGGTGGTGGCTCTATAAAGACGTAGCAGAAATTATTGACCATTTACTGCAACAATATGGTTGGTCAAGAATGCTTGGGAATTTGGCTTGGTTGGTCATGGGCATTCAGTGGGTCAATACAAAGACCATGCAGGAAGAGCTGAGAGCTTGGTGAGATATACGCATTGACAAAAAAAAGAGAAACGAGATTCAGATGATCCCTCTGAAGACTTTTGGCTGATTTGGAGGGAGAGAATCCAGATGACTTTTTATAATTCAGAGAGTGATCTCTTGGCTTTTTACTCTGGATATCTGGTAAGAACACAAAATGAGTCCTGATGTGAATGCCATTCTAGACTAACTAGAGTAGTCCCCTGCAGTGCGGGATTTAAAGATGGTTTGTCATCCCCTTGGTGTCTTTTAAACTAATCAATTACTATAAAAGAGATACTAATTCTACCAAAAAAAATATATATCAACAGGGTGCCAACCCCACACACAAGAGCTTGAAAAGAGAATCCAGCCATGCACAAAAAGAAAAGGTCATTGTTTTGAAATTGTCAAAATGACTATGATCCATGTCATCCTAGTCTGTAATAATTAATCTAGGTTATAAGACATGCTAATGAACAACTACATACTTACAAAATACACGCAAGCATAGTTGTTGAAATCCTAAGCTACAAGGCACGTAACATACAAGAGTCAATTGCTCTGCTAATTAGATGTCCACTGAATTGAAAATGGTGAAAGCGGGCTAGAATGCGTGATTCAATAGAATGGCAAGATTGTTTCAATGATCAGATTACCAAATCCAACTGAGAGACACAAACCTCATGACTCAAGACTGACTTTGAGAATTATAACCAAATAATCAGTGATAATGACCCCAAAAAACAATTTAAAAAAAAAACGATTCTTCAGAAGAATTTGGATCAATTGAAAAGAACCCATCTTGCTCAACCCAGAAAATTTCGAAATGAAACGCAGCTACGCACTAAATCACACATACAGATCCAATTCCTCACGCTCAGATCCTAACGCGTAAATTAAAGTTAATCCAGATCATACAATGCCCACAATCTCTCAGAAGCTCAACATGCGCCACAATTGAACAGCCATACGTAGCCTCAACGGGCATCATCAAAATCCAAAAGAGAAACATACACACCCACAACCAATTAAACGATCGAGCTCAATTTCACCTTGGATGACTTGCAGCGTGCCCAGAAACAGCTCGGGGCGCATGCGCCTGCTGCTGATTGCGCTGCGAAGAACTCGAGGTCGAAGGATTATTGCCGTCTTCGGGCCACGAGACACCCCTCATTATATCCTCGGAGCAGCCTCATGCATCCACAATTCTCCTGCGAGGGAACCCAAATCGAGCTCTCGCCGCCGCGCCCGATCCCTCTCGGGCGATCAGCACGCTCCCCATTTCCGGGCCGCCCTGCTCGGACGCGCCATTTTCCTCCTACGACACGACGCGACGCCGGCGAGGGGCGCGGAATCCGCGCGGGATTCGCAAAATTTGCAACCTTGACTCGTCCTCTTCGGCCGCGGGGGCGACGAAGCTGCCTCAGTGGCTGCGGGTGTCGGAGCCGATCGACGGAGCGGAAGACGAAGAAGACGAAAGGGGAAGGAAACCCTAGAATCAGGAAAGAGAAATCTTCCTCAGGTCGTCTGTTTTTTTCCCGAGTAACAGAATAAACATTTTCTGGGGGCAACGAGAATTAGGAAGGAAAAGGAAGAATATTGGCTCGTGCCAAAGAACAAAAGGTGTGAAATGACCAAAAAACCCTCCTATAATCAATACTCGATTAAATAATAAATAATATTCCGGCCAAAAGGAAAAAAAAAACTAATAAATAGCATGAACTTAAAAATTCACTTCACCTTTTATTTAAAATGAAAGTGGAAGTAAATCGAAATTTTCTCCTTCCTTGATATAATCATTGGCCACTATGATTCCAAATGGAAAAGGGCGATTCCGTAAAACAACTGTATTGTCAATTGAAACAAACGCCAGATTTTTATTTATTTTTATCATTTTCATAATTGACTTTTTCTATTGACCTTACAAATCCGAGAGTATGATTGTAATTTTACCTCTCAACTTCTCATATTGCACTTAGACTCTCAATTGCTCAATTTTGTTCTCTCTCAACTTTTTATTTTTCATTTTTATTACCATATGAAACTATATATTGTTGCTAGATATGCCAAACATAGATAACACTAAATTTTGGCGCACTAGTTCATGACATATTCACACTCAGTTTCAACTTAAAATTAATGAAATTCACCATAGTTGATTGAGCTCATGGGAAAAGCCATACAAGCTCAATTGAAAATATTTAAAAATCAATACTTGCTCAAGTTATCATACCCTTGTAATCTTAATTTATTTTGAGCTCCATCTCTAAGTTGAGCTCAATGATAGCTTGCTTAGTTTTCAATGTAAAGCAATGTCGAGTTAAATTACCCAATCAGCATCAGCTTTGAAAAAGAGACGATCTAGCTACATATTCTATTGTTACTATATTGTTATGATTTCACTTTAATCACTGGCTCTATCTTCAGCATCCCTCTCTATATAACAATTTTAGGCATGGCCAACTTCCCATAGTGTTTGATCAATGGTTACTAGCAATCCTAGCTTTACACAAGTGAGCTATAGCCTGTAATCCAATTTGAGGACAGGTTTTTGGAAGTAGCTCACTCACAAAATTGGGACCCTTTGTCTTGGCCATCCTAGCCATTATAGCACTCCACATCATCCTCAACTTTTCTCTACTTATTATCAACAATTTGTTCAAGGTTCCAAATTCAATGATGGCAACTAAGCACATGGGTTGCACCTATTGCGGAACTTTACCCAAACATCTAGCAGCATAAGCTAACAATAGCCATGCACCACCTATGTGTGCATCACCAGAGGCACACACTCTTTTAAGAGGATAGCGGCAAACCAAATCCTAATTTTTTATTCTATTTTGGAAATTGCTTTCCTAAATATATCTAGTTTTGGAAAATTTCATGTATCATAGTTTATGATTGGTTCCAATTTTATTTAGCAAATTAATATTGCAGCAGGTTAGATAAAATTAATCATATCAATATAGTCATTTGTATGCATCATATCAAGCCTTGTGATGCCACGTGTGGATATCTTCTTCTTTTTTAACTATATTTCGTGTTATTCCTCGTATCACTGCTCATTTGGGTTTACAGGGTCGCCTCAAGTGTCGCCAGTCTAGCTCCAAGGCAACTGCTTTTCCATTTTCATCTTTGAATAGGTTTATGTTGAGTTCATGTTCGTTCGGTGCATGTTCAACCTACATGCTTTTGCTATTTCCATCATTGAATTATGGTCTACAATCACACAGGAAGCAACCCTTTTCGATCTCACACCAAACCTTTTCAGAACGTTATTATTCCATCTAAACACGACCAAGCTAAGACCAAAAACCCGCTTCTCACACAAAAATCTGCAGTATATTCAAGTATCAAACTTGTACAATGTGTGCCTTTGCAGGCTTACTGAGGAGGTAAGCCCCATGTATGTAGTCCTTCGCATACTGCAATAGGGTGCGGAATGTGCCCTCATCATCCACCCCCCTTTTCACTTCTTGTTTAGTAAGTTGGCGAGGTTGCGGAGCTCCTCGAACGCTTGCATTGTCTCTGAATCAAATCCGCCTGCAAACTGCATAGGGACAGAAAAGAAACAGACATCATTCTTCTACATCCAATGACTAGTGTACTTATGGTACATGTGATAACAAACTACTGAGGAATTAGTTTTTGGTCGAGTTTGCAACGGAAACAGGTAAATTCGTAACTGTTTAGAAACATGATAAATCACAAATGTAAAGCTTGTCATTGGGAGAAAAAAATGCGGAAGATTTAAGTGATATAAAGCTTATACTTCAGTCGGCACAAAACCATATTAACATACTAGTTCAGCATACAAATACAAGCATCTGAGACTAGAGCTCTCAATCCATGTATGGGCGCAATCTATGAACACTGATCATCCTTGTATGGTAGATCTATGGACAGTCATCCGATAGTTCATCTCAAAATTCGGTGGTAAGCTACACCCAGTCTAAGTAGCCCCTCGTCAATATCACCTAGTGTAGTCTAGCACACATGGACTTCCTCTCGCACCCCATAATGCAGACCTTGAGATATCATCAATAGAAACCAATCTTATGGTGAGAGAACCCAATAATTTGTCTAGACTGAATCTTATTCAAATCTAGGGGAATTCACACACAAAAAGAATATATACTCTAAGAAACAAGGTCTCTGATTCTCATAGTTCGTGATCTTACCAACAATAACAATTGATCCATATTACCCACTAAATGCAACCAGTTACATGAATACTGTTGTGTCATTGCAGCTATTCAGCAACTGTGATTGAATTCTCAAGTGTCAAGAGTTGCAGCAACAAAGCAATTTAATTTGGACAGGAAGCAATAAATATACAAACCACAGATGTACTGCAAATTGAAATGTAAATATTTTGGGTAAGAGAACTCATTAATTTGTTAAACCTGATGAATTCTGAAAGCAAATCTCACTCCTTGGAGTAGCATATAGTCCATTGCAGGATCTTTATCAGCTGTAGCCTTAAGTTGAAGTTCCATGGCCACTCTCTTCATGTACTTCTGAGCCAACTTGACCGAGCCAATCTTTATCTACAACATAAATGGATGGCTCATTCTCCATTAATCATGATATTTTTTGCGTTCGCAGGATGAATAAGGACTTGAGATGTGTAAAAATGCAAGTCTAGAAAGTTGATCACCACTTAAGTTACTGATGCATTACATCCCCTGATAGGAAGATGCAGATTGCACCTGCTTTATGAGCATGACTCACAACCGATGACGAAAACCAATGTGGCTTTGTTGTGAGGTTCATGAAATAAATTCAACATTTAAGGAAATTGCACCATATCAATTCTCAGCACTATATTCACCTCCAATATCATAAAGACATTTATGAGTTCATCATCCATGCATCTCAAATTTTTTCTGTGAGTTTAACTAAAAATCACGAGATCAATAAATAGATAGTGGGGAAAGTTTTAGAGTCTATCCAATTGATATGTGCTCTACTGACTAAACTGTTGCTGGCTTCCATGTATGGCACCTGATTTTGATTGTGGAGCAAATGTAAATGAAAATGAAGCAACTGAAAATTTGAAGGAGAGTCTCATTGAATTATTTCTCAATACACTCATCTTCCTACAGAAAACTGAAAAAAAGCATGTTAAAGTCACAAGTGGTACCTTGGTTATGATTCCATTGTCCAGCATCCAGTCAACTGGAATTTGATATTCCTTGCAATTACGCATCAAAGACTCTCGTGTCCGGAGAAGGTTGTAAATAGTACGCTCCATCCTGGCAGTGGCAAAGCATATATGCAAGCATAACTACATAGGACAACAGTAGGTTCTCCAGAAAAAAATCATTCAAATCATGTATTCATACTTTTCAGACAAATTGACCATTTTCTTCAACGCAACATCACATGGAATCCGCAAGTCATCTTTGTAATAACACACTTCTGACTCCAGCTTCTTGAGATCTCTGTAGCCAAAGGCTGCTTCTCTGAATGTATCAGCTTTCTTCTCGGGCCAATCAAAGTGCTTCAGAACAGCCCTCTCATCAACCTTAAGTGGGCATACAGCAAGAACTATCAGGATCGGTTTACTCATAACCTCATGAGAGTTTATATACTGTACTTCTTAAGCACTTAAAATGCTTTTTTTTTTTTTTTTTGGTGAAAAAGAAGATGAAGAAAAGTTACCCAATCAGCATCAGCTTTGAAAAAGAGATGATCTGGCTACATATTCTAATGTTACTATATTGTTATGATTTCACTTTAATCACCGATTAAAATGCTTGATGTGTGCATTATTTACTTTGCATATATGAAATGGTTTATTATATATAAAATTTATCAAATCCAACTACATTTTAGGGAGGCGTATTATCTCAAAAGACTAATGCAAAAATGCCAACAAATGTGTCCATGAATCTGACCTAACAGAAAAATATAATAATGAATTATTTTGGTTGACATATTTAGAGTACAATCAACTTACAAGAAAGCAAAGCTCATCATCAAGCCACTTCACAAAGGCCACAACATCTTCAATGTTCTCATAAACTGCATTATTCACCTCTCTTATCAAAGAATTGACAAATTCTCCTTGGGTCTCCACGTCTGCCTTTATCTGAATATAAGAAGAGAACTATTAATTATGCCTGGTATGAACCAAATAATAATATATAAGCAATGCTAACCAAAATAAGGCATGATTATGTTTATATAAAAAAGACTCATGCTGGATGCATCTGCAACAGAAAGAGGGTTATTTGCTCTTTCATCTCACTTAGGCAAAGCTGAAAAGGAATTGCTGTTTAAAAGCTACTTACGGCAAGCAAATGTGAGGAACGGTTTTCGATTTCTCCAATCATGCTGCTGCGGACATTTGCAACATCTGAAGCATCACAGGCTCCTCCGCTCAAAGAATCCTTTCTAGAATCTCTCTTCATTAGTGAATGGTAAAACTCAACTACTTGAGGAGCCCGCTTCACTGCTCCAGAAGTTCCTTTCCTGTATAATTTGGACGGCGGTGGCGGAGGCGGAGGCGGTGGAGGTGCTGGAATTGGGACAGTTGAATCTTTCTTAGATTCAGTATGAAATGTACATGAAGGCCTTGGCGGGGGATTTGGAATACGCAAAGTCCTTTTCTCAACTTCAAAAGGAACCACTAATTTACTAGTTTCTTGACAGTTTGTATACAACTGTGGTCTTTGTGGGAGACCCCATTCACATATTGTCGGCATAACTGGCTCCATGCCCTTTTCATTTTCTTTTGAGCACATGAACCCATCAGATTGCCTCCTCTTGTTCAGCACAATATCTTCTGCACCACATTTTAGCCCACTTATGGAATGCCTCCTAGGGCTTCTTTCTTCTTCCAAGGTAAACCAATTTTCTTGTAAACTGTTATCAGCGCACTCCTGATTTGACAAGTCCTCACTGGTAAGAGGCCATTTCTTCAACTTTTTTATTAGACTTGCCCTTCTGGCATTACTGTACTCTATAGACTCGCTGCTTTGACATGATAATGAGCTAATAGAATCGTTATCTGTTTCACCAGAGTCCGGGCTTGATGCTCTATCAGAATTAATCTCTGCCCCAGTGTTGCGTAGCTCGTTTCTTAGACAGGAATTTACCCATCTCAAATAGGCTAATTCCTCGACTTCATTTAACCGACTCATTTGTAAACCTTCCACTTGTTTACACAGGTCTTCGTTTGTATGTCTAAGTAAAGAAGCCTCTTCTTTAATCTTTGCCACTATGTCACTCTAAATAAACCAACAAGAGCATGATGAGCACATCACAGGAGTCAAGTAAAAAAGAAGAAAAGCTCTGTACTTGTAACAGAAGATAAATAGGGCAAACACAAGCAGAAATGGCAATATAAAAAGATTCTTTTCTTAATTAGAAAAAATTGCAGTCTCCTGTATTTGTCCCAACATTCGACCAAGTTAGATACAGAGGCCAGAGAAACGGAACATGCTCGGCGTAAGAACTGGGTTCACTTTAGATGTTTGCCTTGGTAGTTCTATTTCTTACTTCCTCTATTTAACCATGGAAAATTGAGTTATCTGCGAACATCTTATTCAGGGGTACTCAAGTAATAGAACAATTCAGCAATAGCGATATCCACTCATAACTAAAAAAACACATCCTCACCAATGTCGAATCAAGAAACAAAAAAGGTTTAATCCATGATAATTACCTCAGAACCCTTAGCAAGAGTAGCCAGCTGAGATTCCACGGTGGAAAGCCTACAAGCAAGATTCCTCTTCTGAAGCTGCAATTCCTTATTCAACCGTCTTAGTTCCAAAACTTCCATTCCCAGATCACGCGAACATGACAAAGTCGCCGAATTCTCACGTTCCTCTCGCCGCAAAGCCTCTTCTGCAGGAACCGACGACAGTTGCCCCGATAAGCTTCCTTTCTCACACTCCAACAACTCAACTCTCCTCCTAAGCTCGTCAATTTCGCTCTTCTTCACCTCTACTTCCCTTTCGAGGTCCAATACCCTTGGGTTCCTCTTACACTCTGTCAGCTCTCCCTGAAGCTTGAACTCCCTTTCCTTGGACTCCTGAAGCAAGCCCCTCAGGTGGTCCAATTCAACGAACAGGTCGCGCGAGCCTTGCCTCCGGTGAGTCTGCTGCAGCTGCGGATAGACCTGAGCTTTCGCCGAGCAGGACAAGTCGCCGATCAGAGACCTTTTGACCCGAGAATGCGAGACCGCGGTCTGGTTCTTCTGGTTGGCGACGTCGGAGCCCGAGAGGGGTACTTTCTTCGTATGAACGGTGGTGGTCAAGACCTTGGTTTTCTTGTCAGCAGTGAGGCCTTTCACTATGTGCGAACCCCACGAAGAGGCCGACCGAAGTTTCAAAGAATGGCCGTTCCCCTTGGCGTTTTGAGCCCTCGGCATCTGGTTCTGATCGGCATACCGCAGGACCTTCGCGGGGTTCTCCAGTGGGTTCTCCTCCCTCATTGCGTCCGTTGTGATCCCAGAAAGCTCTAAGCTTGGATGAAATTCAAACTAAAGCAGCGAAACCCAGAATAGCAACTCGATAATATGGAAGCATTAAAAGCCATTCGGAATGAACTCCAACATAAGATCGAGCTGGGTATTCAAATCAAGAACGACCAATGAACCAGCTTCGACGGAATCATCAGCTGCGAAAAACTCTGGGCCGGGCGAGAGAAGCGGGGTCTGATCAATGCCCGACGGCCAAGCCCGAACGAGCGGTTCAGCGAGTTTGAGAATGGAGATGAGCTGGTCGTCGTGGTCGCGGATTCATCCCGGAAAAGGGAGGAAAATTTTTTACAGACGGGAGCTGCGATTTCGAGAGGACGACAAGCGAGAAAGGTGGCGACTTTTCCTTTATTGCTGCAGAGCAGTGTGCCGTCTGTCTTTTTGAATTTTCGAATTTGAATGGGAGGGGCTTGGGCTTCTCGGGCGGATGAGGGGAGGAGCAGCGTGCGGAAGCAACGGTCGATTTCCGTGCCCGGGGCCCACACTGGTGCGTGCGCGTAGGTTTTTCGGTTCGTAAGAGCACAGTGCCATTATATTAAGAGCGTGAATTATAGCCATTTTGATCAGAAATTAATTTTTCGAAGAGAAATATATTTTTTAATTTTATTTTTGGATAATTTTCTAAACATAAATACGCGTTTGATAATAATATAAAATTTTTATTTTCGAAAGAAATTCGTTTGAGAACGAACAAAAATGATTGGCAGTGGCGATAGTTGGCGGCCAACGACCAACAATCGGCGGTAGCGGCCAACAACAGGAAGTGGCGTAATGGATGGCGAACGGCGGCTAGCAACGATGGATGAGCAATCGACTAATAGCATTGACAAATAATGATAATGGCTTTTATTTCTCATTTTTTGTTCCGAAATACATAAGTAAAAATTTTTTACTTTTGATTTATGTTCCAAACCTAATTTTGGAGTAGAAATCTATTTCAAAAATAGAAAATAAAATAGTCTTATTAAACAGATTTTTGTTCCAGAAATAAGTCCGAAATAGAAAAATAGTTCTGAAACAGGAATAGAATGGTTATTATGCGCACCCGACTTTCTCTTTATTTTTTATTTATCCTCCTTTTTTTGGTTAAATATTTATTCTTCATTTGTTTCTCAAAAAAATAAAAAAAAATGGAAAATTATTTTTTAAATGATCATTTTTATTGCTTGAAATAATTAGTCAACAAAAAATATTTTCATTACTGGCAACAATATTTATTTAGACATATTCGTGAATGATAAAAATATTTTTTGTTCATTAAATTTTGTCAGAGACACACAAGTGGTTGTTTATTGAAAAGTGTTTTTTAAATCATTTATTTTTTTGCGAGTTTGTTTGTTTAGAATTAAGTTTAAGCAATGAATAATTTTTTTCCTTTTCATTAAAATCTAAAATATATTAACCAAATTTCAGATAATTATGAAAAATTGTCAATATTCATATATTGTGAAACTTTTGAGTTTTCGGGATTAGAAAAAGGAGTCAAAACAAGTATATTGTAAGATCTTGATTAAGCAAAAAACACAAGGGAATAAACATTGCAAAGTGCCCACGTTAACTTTTTCTTTGTGGAAAACATCTGAAATTCATATGAATGTTGTCATGCGTATTTTCCTATAATTTGTTCACTCTTTTCAAATCCAGATATTATTATAAATTTGGCAAAAAAAGTGCTTTTGCTTTCTTTATATCTATACTATAAAAAATAAAGAAAAGAGGGCGTCCCACTTTTATGGGATAGCAATCATTTTTTTCTTCTCAAATGTCCTCCTTCCACTTATTTTACAAGTGTTCTATCCTTAGACAAATGCATAAAATTGTGATGTTATATTATCTCTCACATACTTTACTTTTTATAATTTTGTACTTTCTGTATTAGAACAACCTTCCAAAAATAATAGATTCTTGAAATGATTTTCTCTGTGCATATGTATGTCAGCAATATTCTACTTTTCAATTTGTATTTCTATTAGTTTCTTTGACTCAAATGGTTCTTTCATAGGATGATTTTACTTAATTTTCGAAATGTCACTTTCTTGGATACACCCAACGCCTGTGACATTTCTTGGATACACTCAACTCCTGTGCAACTTTATGAATACATCTTTAAACAAACAAGCCCCGAGGATAGAATTTTGAAAAAGCCTTATAAAAGGAAGAGAGAGAACAATAGGAGAGAGCGAGTAATTTCTTTTAAAAAGGTGGGAAAATTCCCTTTTTGTAATTTTATTTGGGGTCTTCCCATTTACATGACTCTTACCAAGCGAGGCGTGGATTTATCTCTAAAAAAATTAATTAATAATATATACAAAAATTAATTTTTTTGTTTTCTAAATTCAATTTTGTATGATATGACTTATTAAAAACGCTTCCTTACGATTTTCCTTTCTCGTAATTGACATGGAAAAAAATACGCTTACGACCTAAAGATGATAAACACAATTAAATCGGGAGAAGTGCCAAAAAAGTCTTAAACATTTTGCATTTGTGCCAATTTAGTCCTAAACCTTTTTTTGGTACCAATTAAATCCTAAACCTTTTTACGTTGTGCCAATTCAGTCATTTCCGGCCAATTTTGGCCGGATTTTGCTAACTAGACATCGGCCGACTGATGTGGCTTCATTGGCGCTGACGTGGACAACTTTTAATAATATTTTAATATTTTCGAATTTTTTTATTTTTCTTTTTTCTTTTTTTCTTTTCCTCTTCTTCCTCCAGCCGATCGCCGGACCTTGGCGATCGGCCAGAGGCGACGGCCGGCAAGGTCGAGGTCGAGGTCGACCTCGCTAGCCACCTCGCCAATGGCCGCAAGGGCGGCCTCACACTAGATAGTGAGGCTCGCCCTCGCCAGATCTGGGAGGCTCAACCTCGCCAAATTCAGCAATAGGTGGCCTTGCCCACCTGGCGCGAGGCCACCCTCAAGGCCTGGGCGGCGAGGCTCTCCCTCGATGGATCTAGTGAGGGTCGAGCCTCACCCATGGCCTGCGAGGGCGAGCGAACCTAGGGAGAGAAGGGAAAGGGTCAGATCTGGAGGACGGAGGACCCGTCGTCGCAACTGTCGCTCCTTGCAGTTGCCTCCACCCCCTGACGCTGTCGCCTTACTATCCTCGCCAAACCCCGAGCCATGGGCGAGGCTCGCCCTCGCCAAATCCGACGAGCGCGAGCCTCGCCACCCAGGCCTCAAGGGTGGCCTCGCGTCGAGCGGGCGTGGCTCGCCCTCGCCGCCGAGCGCGAGGTCGCCCTCGCGGCCACTGGCGAGGTCGCCCTCATCGGTTGTCACCCGCCGGCGACTGGCAGGAGGAAGAAGAGGAAAAGAAAAAAAGAAAAAAAAGAAAAAATATATATTATTAAAAATTGTCCACGTCAACACCGACGAGGCCACGTCAGCCGGCCAGCGTCTAGTCAGCAAAATCCGGCCAAAATTGGTCGGAAAGGACTGAATTGACACAACGTAAAAATGTTTAGGGCTTAATTGGCACCAAAAAAAGGTTTATGACTAAATTGGCACAAATGCAAGAGATTTAGGACTTTTTTGCACTTCTCCCCAATTAATACCACGAAAAAAATTAGTGCACCTATGATAAATTTATCCAAAACTAATTTTTGGCTCACCAAAAACTCCAAACTGGTATGTCTATGATATATATACTTCAAACTAATTTTTAAGTCACCAAAAACCCAAATTGGTATACTTGTAATAATATAGCTCAATTTGGTATGGATTTTCGCGTGGACTTGCCATGGTAACATCCAGCTCAACAATTTTATAGAAAAATTTGACAAAAGCTAACTAAAAGTAATATGTCACAAATGTACCATTTTAGGGTTTTATGTGATTCAAAAATGAGTTTTGGGTAAATTTATCACAAGTGTAAATTTTTGGTAATCCAAAAATTAATTTAAAGTAAATTTGTCACATGTGTACTAATATAAGATTTTTCGTGATATTAACCCTCCAAAGTATAGATGCCGAATGAAAAGCTTGCACAAAATGTATGTATTATCGAATCTAATCTTTCATTCTAAAAGGCGAATCATCGAAACAAACTAAAATGGATTAATTCTACCAAAGACATAACACACACAGAAAAAACAAAAAAAGAAGTGTGTATTGCCTCACACTATTAGATCGAAGATATATTTTCCATGCACGAAGGTCGAGTTTACCTAGAATGCCTGCAAATTGTAATGGCCTGCTATGTGAAGAAGAAGCAATGACAATCCACGTGATCCGATCATTGGTGCCTGGTGGTATATATGGAATTTAATCTAAACTGTAGAACTCATCCCCCCAGCGATCGTAACTTTGAGATTTCTCAACGGGCGTCGATGAAGAAGGGAAGGATTTGAATGGTCAAGATGCCTTAGTAAAGAGTTAAACATTAGATGCTGAGCATTTAATCATTTCAACCCCTTTCGTGGAGAAGATAGATCAGTCAAACACTCATTAATGAA
Source organism: Eucalyptus cloeziana (assembly GCA_014182715.1). Classification (NCBI taxonomy): domain Eukaryota; kingdom Viridiplantae; phylum Streptophyta; class Magnoliopsida; order Myrtales; family Myrtaceae; genus Eucalyptus; species Eucalyptus cloeziana. The sequence goes on from CM024637.1 coordinate 18,628,945, forward strand.
GTCATCAATTGTTCTGACCAAAATCATCAATTGCAAAAATCCACTTCTTGGAAGATGGTGAAAATAATAGTAGCAGCAGTAGTAATAATAACAATAATGATAATACAATAATTATTATTATATGAGAGGGTTTTATTCATTAATGACGTGCACTTAATTGAACGACGACGACGACGACAATAATAATAATAATATACAAGAAGAGAAGAAGAGAAACTACTTTTATGATAACTACTAATTTCTAAACGCCCCACCTCATTAATGTACAAAAACCAATTCTGTATGCATACGTGTATAAGATACGATCGAGGCTTTGACAAATTGACTCTCTTTTTTTTTAATTCCTTGAATTAGTGATGTCAATTGTCTGCGATCTACGAATAGGACATGTTAACGTGCAGCATCATCAAAATAGATAAAATAAAGCTGAAAGATCGGTTTGAAATTTCATTATTTGATACTCGAATATCAAATAATTGAAAAATGGCAAAAAAGTTAGCCATATCACTTAGAACATGATTACATGATCGGTGCATTTAATAAAAAGGAAAACTAAAGGCTTGTATGGTAAAATTGAAAAATATGTGTTGAAAATTTAAGCATTGAATTTTGCAGTGTTAACAATCTTAGCACTTGTCTCATAATTGGGGGTACTATGTTAGCTGTCAATTATGAGATGTGCAAAGCACCGCCAACATAGTAGAAACCCTTGCGAGTTTTGCCACCTTACTACTCTAGGCACAAGCGTCTATTATACTAGCCTATCCAGAGATATCCACTTTTCCAAAGAAAAGAGTCCATCTTCCCTATCGAGGGCTCCATGTTCCTGGGTAAATATTTTTCTTCCCCACCTAGGTGGGATTACCCTCGAATTTTTACATCTCAAAGTTTAGACATAGCAGTTTTAGGACTTACAAAGATATCTTCTCATGAGGAAGTTCCCCAACCACTATATTTTTTCAAGGCATGAGAGCTGCCTTTATCCCATGAGTTTTACACTCAGGGATACCTCTAATGGAGGTCGGGGGTAATTAGCTGACTCGCCCCACCATAGGGTTGAGCCCCATCATTTTGCAACAGGGGCATAAGGGGTCCCCCTTCTCTAGAGGATTCTCCCCTTAATTTCCTGTAGGTCTTTCACGGACCTGCCTAGGTCTGAACGTGCAATATCATTAAGATAGAGAACATCAAGTTGAAAGATCGGTTTGAAATTCATTATTTGGAACTCAAATAACTAATAATTGAAAAATGGCAAATAAGCTAGGCGTATCACTCTACTTAGAACATGATACAAAGGAAAACTAAAGGCGTGTTTGGTAAAACTAAAAAGTATGTGTTGAAAATTTAAGCATTGAATTTTATGGTGTTAACAATCTTAAGTAGAGAAAATAGAAAAAAAAGAGTTATTTTATGATAACTGAAAATGGTTCATTAAATAATAATATTTTACCAAATAAATATAATTGACAAGATTCTTATTACCATTATTTTACTTTCTAGTGAACGAATTACGTAAGCCCCCCCTGATTTGAATCTTTAAAATCATTGCTAATGAAGGTTATTAGACAAGCTTAATTACATTAAGTGTTGAGTTATTAAGTTTAAGCATTTAATTTGGATTATCAAGCAAGGCCTGCCGAGCTTCATAACGGAGGCTTGTGACCCAAGTGGGGGCATCAAGATTGGCTTGGGAGGGGGAGTGGGCCTATAGGAGGTGTTCTGTGGACTGAATGCATGGTTTGTCTTGCAAGAGCGGATCTCCCATTCCGTCCACGGGGGGTGTCCTTTAGGCCCAGGATCCAGCCCCCGGACCTCCATCTTTTAGATGGGAAAAAAACCGACCAAAAAAAAAAAAAAGCAAGGCCTATGTGTCTATTCCAAAAACTAAACATTAAATATTTAATTGCAAAATAGATTTACTTTAAGGCGACCGTCACTTTCAACTTCTAGTCTTTCTCAAGATATACAATTTTGAAAATCGAACTACCATCTTTAAGTGTATACATATAGAGTGATTCTTAATTCTTTTTTTAATTTAGCATTTTTTTCATTTATTACTTTTTGGAGGAAAATTCATAAGAAGAAGTAATAATTGTTTCTTTTTATATTACAAACAAGCTCTAATGTACATGGAAAAAGTGCATGAGTTCAATATGTTTGATATAGTCTACAGTTCATATGATGATTGTTTGAACTAATTGACAATGATTATAGGTCCTAAAGAATCATGGTATTTATGCCACCATCCATTGTACTGAAAAAGCATTTAAAGTAATATATAGTTTTGAGGCATATTTATGTTTCTAAAAGTATTAGGGAAAATTCCAACTAATGGCCCGAAATGTCATCATTTTCTTAAATAAGGCCCTTCAAATAAAGGCCCGAAATGTCTATATCAATCTTAAAGAATGGTCTAAAGTGATTATGGTTATTTCAAATAAGAGCCTAATCTCACCGGTCAACAAAAAATTCTAGCCGATTAGGGATATTTTTTATCCAAACACAATTTAATTTAAATTAGATTAAAAATTCAAAAAGAAAAAAGAAAACACAATCACCTGTGGTTGCCGCGCCATCGCTTGTGGGGTAGTGGCAATGGCTGACAAGGTCATCAACGCTTAGGCGAGGGCTTGCGACCCCCACCAACTAGAGGCAAGGGCTTACTGGCCCTCGCCAGATTTGGGCAAAGGTCACTTGCCCTTGCATAGGCCTGATGGCCCTTGCCCAATGCCTCTAGACTGCTTAAGGACCTAGACCGAGGCAAAGGCAGGCGACCCTCACTTAGATATAGGAGAGTCACCACCCTTTTTCGTCTTTGGCAAGGACCCAGCCCTTGCTTTGCCTCTGGTCGGTGAGGGTTGGTAGCTCTTGCCTAGGCACTAGCGACCCCGTCGACCATCGCCACTGTCCCACTGGTGATGGGGCGGTTGGCCGTAGGCATATGTTTTTCCCTTCTTCTTTTTTTTTTTTTAAGTTTTAATTTTTTTAGTTTTTTAATGAAAAAATAGAAAAAAGAAAGAAAAATTTTAAAAATTTTGAAAGAAGAAATTGGCCTTGACAATTGGTGAGTTTAGGCCCTTATTTGAGTAAATGAGAGTATTTTGGACCGTTATTTGAAATAATAACCACTTCATGCCTCTGGGAAAATGAGAGTACTTCAAGCCTCTTTGAAATTTTCCCAAAGTATTATTTCACTATTTAAGAATTTTGGAATAGAATTATAAAACATATGTGAATTTATATATCAATATTGATTTGTTGTAAAAACTTCAAGCATTTCTTGTGTGAAGAAATATTTTTTTTAAAATAAGAGAGCAAAATGTGAACAGAAAAAATCATTCTAAACTCCCCTAAGTCTTTATAATATTATTCAATTTTTTTTAAAAAAAATACTGCAAATATTTTATGTGTGTGTGTGTGTGTGTGTGTGTGTGTGTGTGTGTGTGTGAATCTAGTGCTAAATGTGTGTGTGTGTGTGTGTGTGTGTGTGTGTGTGTGTGTGTGTGTGTGTGTGTGTGTGAATCTAGTGCTAAATATGTGTTACGATAGTTCTAGGTTTATAAAACCAGAGTGCAAGAGTCATAAGATTGTGAAAAATAAAATAAAAAAGAGATGCACTCTATAATGAAAGAAAGTAAATACCAACATTGGTTAAAAATGAATGATGAATGTTTTAAAGAAAAAAATGAAATGAAAAAGAGACAGACGGAAAAGTCGAAAGATAAAATAATGTAGAACTATCATAATTTTATAAACACATAAAACTTAAAAAGGTAACAAGAAGATCACATATCTTTTGTTACTTTAACATATAGATTGAATGGAAAGATATTCTAAAATCCAAGTAATTGTGTTGTTATGAGACCTTGTGAATAATTGAAGGAATTATTTGACTTTGTTATGAAAAGTTGATGGATTAGATTGAACAAACTAAAAGTTGAGAAACTAGATTGCACATTTTGCAATGTATAGGGATGGATTACACATCGAGCAATATTTTAGGGACTAATGATGATTTTCTCCCTTGTTTGATCAAACAAAAAGACTACATTGGACATTTATGGATAGTTTAAGAACCATATTGCATGAATTAAAAATTTGAGGATGTAATTATATATTGAACCAAAGTTTAGGCACTTAGGCTTCTTTTGGTTGGGTTTTGGAGAAATGTAAAAGGCTTCAAGTTAAATGGGTTTTCGAAATGCAAATAATGTTTGGTAAAGTGTAATTTAAAAGTGTATTGAGAAGCAACTTTGGTTCAAATGGTATTTGGAAAAAGTTCAATAATGCCGTTGTACATTGAATCAAAGTTTAGAGACTTGGGCTACGTTTGGTTGGACTTTTGGAGAAATGTAAAGGGTTTTAGGTAAAATGGTTATCTAAAATGCAAATAGTGTTTGATAAAGTATAATTGAAAAAAAGCACCGAAAGCAACTTTAGTTTCAATGGTGCTTGGACAAAGCTAAAGAATGCCATTTTACATTAAACTAAAAATTTGGAACTTAGGCTACATTTAGTTAAGCTTTTTGGAAAATGCGAAGGACTTCAGATTAAAAAGGTTTTTCGAAATACAAATAGTATTTGGTAAAGCTTAATCTAAATGTTCATTAGGAAGTAACTTTGGCTTAAATAGTGTTTGAAAAAATCACACTTGCAAAGGACTTTCACTCTTTATTGTTAAATTGAACTTAAACCCTTCACTAAATGTTGGCAAGTTAAATTCGGCATCGATGACAGTTAGCCAAGGTTGCGCGACGTCTAGCAACCTAGGGTTGCACGACCTCGGCTGACTGCCACAAGAGCAAGATCTAGCTCGTTGGTGGTTAGAATTAGTGTCGCCAGTGATGTCATGTAGGGTAAAAAGTGGTGAGGGCATTTTTAAAATTTTGAAAATTTAATGAGGGCAAAGTTGGAAAAAATTGCCTAAGTATTTCTATGATGTTAAAGTTCAAAGCTTCTACGGACATGTCTTGGGTTAAGAGGCATTAAAGGATTTTGGAATGCAATGCATTTCCCCAAGACTGTCTTAAAAAATTTGCTAAATGCCTTGACATTTAGCCAAGGGCCATTAAAGGCCCACAGGCCATCTACAAAGTGGTTGCAAAACTCAGGTTGTGATTAGGAATCAAGACAAAATCCAGCTAAATTTTATCATATTTTACGTTTGATGCATGCTTAAGATATGATAAAGTTGAATATAAAGTAGATATAATTTGGATGAAATTATTCCATGAGGGAGGTAGGATAAATATGGATAGGATTTATGATATTCATGATATAAAATTTATTTTTTTAATAACAAACTTGTTAAATTAACAAAATTAAAATTATATTTCAATATAAATAATATTTTGAATTCTAATATAAGAAAGTCAAAATAATGAAAAATAACAATTTAGGTTTTTAATTTAATCTTATTTATATTTATATATTCAAATTAATCTTACAATATAAATTCAATATATAAATATAGAAATATATTTATATTTATTACATATTTTAGGTATTTTAGTATTTTAGGTATATTAGTACAATTTACTATTTAATAAAATTTTGTTAGAGAATGATGGAAGGGGAAAAAAAGAAATCAAAAAGAAAATAATTTAAAAAGAAAGGAATAATAAAATAAAATAAAAGTAGGCAAGAGTTGAGTGAGAGATTTTTATCATCTCTATTTGTTATTTATACCAAACAATATATATAATATGATGTAAATATATATGACTTTATTACTTTGATTCACCAAACAATTGATAAGATATAATAAAATACATGAATTTCATATTTTATCCTATCCAGTCATGTCCTGATTAAAAATACAGACAACCAAAAGTTGCCATAGTGTTGATATCCTCCGTCTACTCTTGAACTTGATTTGTTAATTTGGATCATCAAGTACCTGTGTGTCTATTCCAAAAACTAAACAGTAAGTATTTAAGTGCAAAATAGATTCATTTTTAGGTGACTTTCACTTTCAACCTTTAGTCTTTCTCAAGATATACAATTTTGAAAATCGAAGTATGATTCTTTAAGTTCATACATATAGAGTGACTTCTAATTTTTTTTTTAAATGATCATTTTTTTCATTTATTAATTTTTGGAGGAAAAGTCATAAGAAGAAGTGATAATTATTTATTTTATATTACAACAAGCTCTAATATACATGCAAAAAGTGCATAAGTTCAATATATTTGATATGGTCTATAATTCAAACGATGGTTTTTTTGAACCAATTGACAATGATTATAGGTCCTAACGAATCATCGATTTATGCCACGATCAATTGTACTGAAACTATATTTAAACTAATATATAGTTTAAGGCATATTTATGTTTTTAAAAGTATTATTTTTCTGTTTAAAAAAGTTTGGAATAGAATTATAAAATGTATGTGAATCTATATATCAACATTGATTTGTTGTAAAAACTTCAAGCATTTCTCGTGAGAAGTCTTATTTTTATTAAATAAAAAGAGCAAAATGCAAAACGCAAAAATCATTCTAGACACCCCTAAGTATTTGAAATATTATTCAAATTTCAAAAAATACTGAAAATATGACATATATGTGAATCTAGTGCTAAATATGTGTTATGATAGCTTTAAAATTTTAGGTTTGTAAAACCAAAGCGCAAGAGTTGTAAGATTGTGAAAAATAATATAAAAAAGAAATGCACTCTATAACAAGATACAATAAACACCGGCATTGGTTAAAAATGAATGATGATTGTTTTAATGACAAAGAAAAGTGAAAAGAGTGACAGATGAAAAAATTGAAAGAGAAAATAAAGTAGAACTATTGTAATTTTATAAAGACAAAAAAGCTAAAAAGGTAATAAGAAGATAACATATCTTTTGTTACTTTAGGATATAGATTGAAATTGAAAGATATTTTATCATTTGAGTGATTGTGTAGTTATGAAATCTTGTAAATATTATTGAAGGACTCATTTGATGTTATGGAAAGTTAATAGATTAGATTGAACAAACTAAAAGTTGAGGGACTAGACTGCGCATTTTGCAATGTATAGGGATAGATTGCATGTCAAGCACTAATAGTGACTTTCCCCCTTGTTTGATCAAATAGAAAGACTATATTAAACATTTATGAATAGTTCAAGAATCACATTATACGAATTAAAAAAGTTCAAGGATATAATTGTACATTAAACCAAAGTTTAGGGACTTGGGTTCTATTTGGCTGGGCTTTTGGAGAAATGCAAAGGACTTCAAGTTAAATAGATTTTTTCAAAATGCAAATATGTTTGGTAAAGTGTAATGTAAAGTACATGAAGAAGCAATTTTGGTTTAAATGGTAGTTGGAAAAAGTTCGAGGATGTCATTGTATATTGAATAAAAGTTTAGAAACTTAGGCTACGTTGGTTGGATTTTTGGAGAAATGTCTTTAGGTTAAATGGATTTTCTAAAATGCAAATAGTATTTGATAAAGTGTAACTAAAAAAACCATTGGAAGCAACTTTGGCATAAATGGTGCTTAGAAAAAGTTCAAGGATGCCATTGTACATTAAACTAAAAATTAGGGACTTTAGCTACATTTAGTTAAGCTTTTAAGAAACACGAAGGACTTCAGATTAAAAGAGTTTTTCGAAATGCAAATACTATTTGATAAAGCGTAATCTCAAACTACATTGGGAATCAACTTTGGTTTAAATGGTATTTCGAAAAATCATATTTGTAAATGACTTTTACTATTTTTTGTTAAACTAAACTTAAACCCTTTACTTGATGTCGGTGAGCCAAATCTCACTCCTATGGTAGTTAGCCAAGGTTGTGCCATTGTAGGAGTGAGATTTGGCTCGCTAGTGGTCAGATTTAGTGTCGTTGACAACATTGTGCAGGGTGAAAAATGGTGAGGGCATTTTTGAAATTTTGAAAATTTAAAGAGCGCAAAGAAGAAAAATCTTAGTATTCAGGAAATGCTAAAGTTCAAACCTTCTACATATTTGTCTTGGGTTTAGAGGCTTTAAGGGGATTTGGAATGCAATCCTTTCCCCATATCTCTTTAAAAAGATTTGCTAAATGCTTTAACATTTAGCCAAGAGCCTTTAAAGGCCCAAAGGCCTTTGGCAAAGTGGCTGCCAAACTCATAGTGTCATTATCCCTCTCCTCTTAAACTTAATTTGAAACAAGTAGAAACCCAACGTGTGATTTGGAGGACCCAGTAATGCAGGAATGAATGCAGAGAGCCCAATCACATTTCTCTACCTAGTGCCTGGGATGGTCCATCAAGAGGAATTGAATGGGTTAAACTACTGAAAGCCCAATTGCATATTAGCAGACCTTAAGACAAATTGCAAAAAAGACCAAGAAAAACCTGTCACATACCCACCAGAGGGCCCGCAAAAGAGTTGCGAAATAATTTCAACCTGACCTTTTGAGCTTTGACTTGAAAAGCTGAGGCTTTTGGTTTTTGCAATTCAATTGTAGCGAAGATCTATAAATCAAAAGGAGGGATGCTAGCATAATTGTAGCGTCATTCTCTTACAATAACGGTGCAATGAGAATTGAGAACCACTAATTTTCATGCTAGCATCGGGTGAGCTCTTACTTTTTTAACATTTTTAAGTACAAATGATACAAAAATAAGAGTAGTTCTCCCTGTTCCGTCACTATTGGAATTCAAGTCAGCGGAAGATGACTTACCTTTATCCAATCCGCAAACAACAATTAACCCCGGAACGAACGTTGAATTGTGGATGAATCACGAACAAAATTACTTCACGTTGGTCTAAATGTAATCATAAGGAAAAAACTCGATTTCCACAGCGTAAATGTCGATTGTTCTTGTAAAAATGAAATGGAATGCCTTCTCTCTTTGATGGAAAATGGAAAGGTAAAAGGGAGGAAATTCTGAGCGTAAATTCTGCAAAACCATGCCAATGGTTGTCTACAAAAGATTTTTATATGATTCCCTACGTACCCTTTCAAATGGTGTATTTCTATCATAGCATATCAAGACGAAACTGTGCAGTTTAATCGCACCCCATCATGGACGTACTAGCTAAAGTACAACATCTCTCACTCGGACATGATAGGCTTAATAGCGCTCCATCAAGAATATAAGACATTCAACATTCGTCAATTTTACAAAACAATTCATACTGGCAAGTAAGTTGTGCGACCAGTGAGTACACCTGCACTTGGAAGCTCAAATTATGCACCTGTTAGGGATGACATAATGGCTGCAACTCTAAAAAGAAATAAACAATTAATGTCTCACAGTGCTCTAGACATATTTTGTTACATCAATCCAAGTATACCTATCTTTTAAAGGCTATACTTGATTATTCTCAAAACACCATATATTTACAATTATATCCACAACCACGTAAGGCGATATAATTGGTTGACCAGTAAATACATGTGATAGATGTAAAATAATAATAGTCTTCATTCGCACTCATGTCTCTCTTCATTTCAAAACAATTACTTTCCTAGACACGTCCCATAAAGCCATATCTATTCATGATCGCTAGTAACACGCTAAAGTAGCAACATTAATATTTCACTTTGAGAACATAGTCAGAAATAACATAGGGCACAAAATGAGGTAAATTATAAATTACCTCAAGAGCTCACACGATGAGTAAATAGGGATAATTTTACTCACATTTCCTTGTCGGTCGTATAATGCACATGTAGTATGAATTACATGCTATAGTGGATTTCTCTTTCTATAAGAGCGTATGTCATTTAATTAATATATCCACTATACGGATCTTAGCCTAAATATAGTTACGTGCTCCTCACGTACTCATGTTTAGCTCGAGTACTATATCAGCTCGCTTTTTATAGCGCCCAATTAAGTACTCGCATCCGGCATCTTTCGGGCATACATGATTGTGGGACTATCATGTTCGGTCTTATTATAAACAAATCACAGACCTCATCTTGACTCTAATCAAGGCGACATATTTTATGTACCAGACTTGCTCTTTAGCATTTATTTGTACATAATGTATCATCTCAACGTGCTAACTATAGCACTTGAGGTGATTGCTCGTGTGAGTGAGTCAATAATTGCCTGCTGACATACTTTTCAATAATATATGTGTGTATGTGCTAATCTCATATTGTATTTGTACTTATTGATAAAACATCAAGTCATTAACAAATAAACAAGTACAATACATATGTCCACGTATACATAAAACAATGATCCTCTACAATAATACATATCACATTTTACGCGATCCTAATAATATCCTGTGGGTAAAGAATATGTCTATAGGAATAGCCTTCATAAATGGATCAACAACCATTCTATTGGTTGAAATATATTGTAGGATCACTTCTTTCTAGGCTATAATATCTCTGATGAAGAAGTTCTTTATATCAATGTGCTTTGTTCTTCCATGATACTTGGGATCTTTCACATAGGTAATGGCTGCTTGACTATCGCAATAAACTGTCACTGGTTTTGGAACCTCAGTGACAATGACTAAATTTTCCAAGAAACGTTTTAGCCATACGGCTTCTTGTACTATGCTAGAACATGCAATAAATTCAGCCTCCATCATAGACAATGCCGTGCATGTCTGTTTCTTGTTATTCCAAGAAATTGCTCCTCCATTGAGTAAGAACGCATATCTAGAAGTTGATTTACGCTCATCTAGGTCTTCATCCCAATCAACATATGAATAGCCTAATAGGTGTAAATCATTCCCTTGGTAACAAAATCGATAGTCCATGGTGCCCTTCAAGTATCTTAGGATTCTCTTCACTACTTTCCAGTGTGCTTGACTAGGATTTGATTGATATCGACTCACCAATCCCACGACATAACATATGTCGGGTCGAGTACACATCATAGCATACATCAAACTTCCGACCGCACTAGCGTAAGGAATAGTTTCTATTACTTTAATTTCTTCTGGAGTCTTAGGACACATTTCAGTACTTAGGCCTTCACCTTGCATGACAAGGGTATCAATGGGATTACAGTGTTGCATATTGAAACGTTCAAGAATTCTCATAATATAAGACTTGTGTAATAAAGTAAGGAGTTTCCTTGATCGATCTCTTTCGATCTTAACTCCTAAAATATAAGCAGCTTCTCACATGTCATTCATTTCATAAATTGGAGGACAACAATTCTTTTATAGTAATAACTAAAACCTTATCATTTCCAGCCAATAGAATATCGTCTACATAAAGAGATAAAATCACAAATTTATCTTTGGACCGCTTGACATATACACAATGATCTTCTTCGATCATCGTGAAATCAAAAGTTGTTATGGTTCGATGAAAACAAAGATACCGCTGTCTAGATGATTGCTTAAGGCCATATATTGAGCGATAGAGTTTGCAAACTTTATGCTCTTGACTTTTAACTATGAAACCTATTGGTTGTTTCATATAGATTTTCTTATCTAGTTCTCCATTGAGAAATGCCGTTTTTACATCCATTTGATATAATTCAAGGTCCAAATGTGCGACGATGGCTAGAATAAGGTATATTAAGGCAAACCTTATAACTGGTGAAAAAGTTTCCTCATAATTTATACCCTCTTGTTAAATATAACCTTTCACCACAAGACAAGCCTTATACTTTTTAATGGATCCATCCGCCCTTCGCTTAATCTTAAAGACCCATTTGTTTCCAATGGCCTTACGATTAGGTGATAGATCAATCAAATCCCAGACATGATTTGCCCTCATTGACGTCATTTCATCTTCCAAAACTTTTATCCATTCTTTCTTATCAGAGGATGAGAGAGCCTCTTGAACAGTCTTAGGCTCGGCATCGTCTTTCTGAGCAATCATAAATGCTTCCTCTTCAATCTCAAAACGACAACGATGAATGCTTTTATGATTACTTTTACGCAATTGAATTTCTCTTAAATTCAATTCACCAGACAATGCAACACTCCCACTAGGTCTTGTATGTTGAGGTAAATCTTCATTTCCCTCTACAACATTAGTAGGTGTGTTATTAGGATCTTGCATCTCATATAATTGGAAATCCCTATCAATCTCACCTCTACTAGGAAAATCGTTCTCTAGGAACATGACATCTCGTGACTCCATTTTGATCATACTTTCATCAGCTTGTTCACCTATGAACACGTACCCTTTTGAGTGTTCAGAATATCTTATAAAGATACATTTCTTCCCTCTATGACCTAATTGTCATATTTATGGGAAGAATCATAAACGTAAGCTGCACATCCTCATGGACGTAGATTACTTAAGTCTGGTTTTCTACCAGTCCATAATTCATAAGGGGTGGAAGTGACCGATGTTGAGAGTCAATAATGCATCTCCCAAATAGGAGATAGGTAAATTTGTTTGTGCCATCATAGACCTAACCATTTCCAATAGAGTTCTATTCCTTCTCTCAACTACTCCATTTTGTTGCGGAGTACTAAGAATAGTCAATTGTCTTACAATTCCCTTTTCATCACAAAGAGACTTGAATTGCTCCGATAGATACTCACGTCTACGATCGGTTCTCAATGCATTTATCGTTTTCTTCAACTGATTCTCTACCATCGTTATATATCGTTTAAAGTAGTCTAATGCTTTTGATTTATGGGAGATAAAAAAGATATAACCGAAACGCATAAAGTCATCTATGAAAGTGATGAAATATAAGGCTTCATGCCTTGCCCTCACATTCAAAGGACCATAAATATCAGAATAAATGAGTTGTAATGAAAATTCGGCTCTAGTCCCTTTATCGAATGGTTTTCTAGTTGTTTTCCCTGTTAGATAATGTTCACATACGAGTAGATTAACATTAGTGAGTGACCCTAAAAGGCATTCTCTAGCTAATCTTTGCATTCTTTGCAACCCAATGTGACCTAATCTAGCATGCCAAGTACTTGCATCAATCTCAACATTACTAGAAGATGCAATTAAAGAAAAACAACTATCAACATTAACATTGTACTGATCATAGTCAATGTCTAACACTATAAAACTATTCGATACATGACCTGAATCATAATAAATTGTTCTATACAAAATGTCAACACAATCACCATGAAAATTTAATACATAACCTAGGCTAAGAAGAACAACTATGGAGACCAAGTTTCATCGAATATTCAGAGCATATAGGACATCATGTAGGAAAAGGCTTCGACCACCACGTAAAATTAATTTACATGTGCCAATATCATTCACTTCAACTCTTGAGTTATTCCCAACATATATCCATCTTCTTCCAAGCTATATCCGACGATACTCCACAAATGCTTCTCGGTCTCTAGCTACGTGGTTTGTTGCTCCTGAGTCTACAGTCTACATTGGATGAGATTTAGCAAGCATTACAGTACTAGAAATAAAAGCATTACTTAAAGTAATTGAGTAATAGGGTACCTCTTTTGGCTTAGTGTATTTACGAGCAAAGTGACCTATCTTGCCACAATTGTAGAATTTCATCTTGGCCTTGTCCTTCTTCCTACCACGTTTCTTGCGTTGGAAGGTCTTAGCCCTTTTAGATGCCTGATTAGTCTTCTTTCTTTTGTTGTTGAATTGAGAATTCCTTTTGCGCTTGAAGCCTGAAGCTTTGCGCAAACTTGATTCAGCAACATAAGCATGGGTAGAGGATCTTGCAGCCTCTAGGCGCTCATCCTCTAATTCCAAATGACGCGCTATATCATCAAAAGTGACAATATTTTAATTATGCGTCATATTGATATTCATATGCTCCCAATTGTCAGGAAGATACCTTATAACAGCTTGAACTTGCCGTTCATCAGTAAGGGAGTGACTTGCCAACTTCAGCTCATAAATCATGTTTGACATCTCCCAAATATGCTGCCTCATCGTTACATTTGGGCTTTTTCGGTATGTGTCAAACTTGATGGTGAGCCTCTTCAGCTTAGTGGCAGATGTACCCCCAAACTTATTTTTCAAGGCAATCCACATTACTTGAACTTTATCATAACTTCCAAATTCACACATGAGATTATCTTGCATATAGCTCAACAACGTGATGCGAGCAATGCTATTTTTCTTCTTCCAAGCTTGATAAGCTTCAAGATCTTTCCTGTGTTGAGCTGAAGTTCCATGCTCAGGTTCATCTATGGTATGGTTGAGGGTTTCCAAAACCTCTTGCTCCTTAAGGATGTACTGAACCTTTCGGTGCCAAATATCATAATTGTCACCGTTAAGCTTCTCACCTTTATTAAGGTCAGCCACAACGGTCTTGGATGCCGATGCCATAATCAATTGCTATAATACATTGACATAATAAACGCAGAATCAATACTAGCACACTTTTTCAAAGTAACACACATATTTAATTTGCAGCAAAGACAAACTAAATTAATGATAATTCAACAAAAGACATAGAAACAAAAGTTCACTATGTTCCCAATCAACTTCTATGTACGATTGTTCTATTATCATTAATTAGTTTAATTTGCGTAAATTTTAAGTTCTAGGTGAGAATTCCTTCGAATTCTACCAACCTACGAACTTCCACTAGAAAAAATAATTACATGACCTCATGTAATTTCTACATTTTTCCATTAACACAAAAGCATAGCATGATATAAACCAATGTACAAAAAAAATCATGCCTCAACTCTAATCAAAACAGCAATTCAACATGTAACGAAAAAACAAGGATTTCCTACAATTGTTCGAATTTTTTTGGAACTAGAAAATTGCAAGATTAAACTATATACAAGCTAACTACTGTATTTCCTAAAACATACGAAAATACAAGCTACCAATGAATAAATTATGCATTAAACCTCAAAAAATATGCGTACATAGGGTTTCCTACACATTTTCATACATTTATAAAATTCAAAAATGTAAAATAAATATACCACAATGTAGGGGACATCCATACGAACCAAACGCCGTCGACCACGCTCCAATTGGAGCTCCCACGCGCCCACACGCGCCGCCTGAGTGTGCGGCGCTGTGGCGCACACGCCAGCAAGCTAGAAGGCTCTTGGCCGGTCCGACTGGTGATCGGTCCGACCCGTTGACAGGTCAACAATCGGGTCAGGTTGCCGGCCGACCAACTGCCACCGGTGGTGACGTCATCGACGACGTTATCCCAGCGGTTACCGACCGTTGGATGACGTCATCCGTGACGTCAGCACGTGTCGCTTCGCCGATCGGCGCGTGTTGCGCATGCGCTGGCGTTCCCAACACGTCAAGTGCGTGACGCCCACACGCAGCGGCTTCTGGGCCGCGTCCGGCCTCCTCCGGTCGTGGTCGAACCACCGTCGGACTCGTCTCGACGATTACTTTCACCTTATATATATAAAATTTTATTTTAGTCGAAAAAATATTTTGAAAAATGGCCAAAACCGTACAGGTGTACGCGACCTCGAACCCGTTCTTCACTTTGGTTCGTTTTTCGACGATTCATATTGCAATTCCGAGCAATGAACATCCAAATAGTGTAGATTTCATACTCTTGATCTCGATATCAAATGGTAAACAAGAAAATTCAATGAAAAACAAGACAGAAACCACGACAGGGCTCTGATACCAATGTTGGAATTCAAGTCGGTGGAAGACGACTTACCTTTATCCGATGCGCAAACAACAATTAACCCCGGAACGAACGTTGAATTGCGGATGAATCATAAACAAAAATATTTCACGTTGGTATGAATGTAATTACAAGAAAAACACCTGATTTCCATAGCGTAAATGCCGATTGTTCTTGTAAAAATGAAATGGAATGCCTTCTCTCTTTGATGGAAAATGGAAAGGTAAAAGGGAGGAAATTCTTAGCATAAATTCTGCAAAACCATGCCAATGGTTGTCTCCAAAAGACTTTTATACGATTCCCTTCGTACCCTTTCAAATAGTGTCTTTCCATCGTAGCATATTAAGATGAAACGGTACGGTTCAATCGCACCCCATCATGAACGTACTAACTAAAGTACAACGGTTACTCCATTAAAAGTGACGGACCCATCGGTTAAGCATTTTTCAATCAAAACTCACTTCGAATCGAGCATTGTGACATCGCTTCAAGATATCATTTCATGCAATCAGAGTTATCCATGCCGTGAAACTTGGTGGAATTCGTACTCATTAGCTACATATCGCCTTGGATCCCATGATAATTTTTTCCCATCATTTGGATGGAAAATAGCTTTCTTTTTCGATGAAAGCCACGCGTTTCTCGATCGGCTTCACCATATACTAGTCGGCAGATTATTGCGATGTGACGGGGCGCTTTTTGCAGAAAGCTATAGCTCTCTAGTGCAGAACGAATAGCAGGTAGGTGCTTTGCTTGCGATGATCAGCATGTATAAATGCAATCCCTAAGCCCAAGCCTTCACATTGTTTTGGTCGGCAAACGAGGATAGTGACAGCGCAGCTCAAGGGCCACGTAATCGTGCATTTGCCAATAGGCTTCTATGGACATAGGAAAGGGAGACACGGTACCAAATACGAGACGAGCTCTGTCTATTCGATGCGAATTAATGCAAAAAGGAAGGGCGGTGCCATGGTTGCTCTGCCTTTTAATGCTCTCGATGGCGATCGCGACACCCTCCGGCTCCGCTCTATATTTGGCTCATGAATTCTGATCGTTTTTGGGACGTAAGTGATGTTTTACCGGTCAGTTCAGATTCAATCCTGCAAAGAACATGGATGAGCCGCAGGTCGTGAGATTTGCAGTCGAATTCGCGCCGAGCAAGCTTGTATCAGCCAGAAGGCGTCTACTGCCGATTCAATTGCTAGAGACGATTGCAGAGGAAGAGATCGATAGTCTGGAAACTGGTACTGCTTCGCTTTCGACGCATCTTCCTCCTCATAATGCTGACTGTACAGACAATGGTGAGGGACTCGCGAGCAAGAGGGGCCTTCTGGCTCTGGGTTCATTGATGTGCTCTGCGATAACGAGGGGCCCGTGCCCGGGCTTGGCGTTGTGGACCAGGATGGGGATTTTTCCATCTGAAGGAGGAGCTCGCTATTATTCCACAAGTCCTCGTCCCCATGCTCGTGCTCGACCCATTTCTTGGCCGCCGCTATTTGGCACCTCATCTCGAAAGTGCTCGGCCAGAAGCCCAGGAGGGTCACTTCATTGGCCATTTCCTTCGAAGTCGTGTGCGTGACCGTTGGGAATCGAAGCCAAGCAATATTGAAGTATCGAGGAGTGAATAATGGTGACTGTTGAGCAAGCACTCGAAACTAGAGCTGAGTAATACTTGTAAACAAAACCAGAACAATTCGTTAAATCTCAAAAGAATCCATGTATGCTCACTGTTCAGATCTACTCATCTACTCCGAGTCCTGTATAATGCTAGTTAACTTTTACCAGTCAAGAGTGTTTATGTTCATGTCGAGTCGACGTGCCATTTGCCCAACGAATTGTGAAACACCCACAACGGTCTACTTTGCATTATGATTCTGTCGTCTCATCACATTAGTGCAGTGTCAAATGTCAATTAACATTTCACAATCATGAGAATTCAGCACTAAGTCGGGGCTTAATCTTTTGAATTGACGAAAGGTATCGAGCAAGACATGGCTCACTCGGGCATGATCTGTGCGAAGTGAAAACATTGCTAAAGTGCACTCTTGATCTACTCAAGGCCAAACTTCTTCTTGTACTCCAAAACGAAGGCATACACCTTAGAGGGTCAGAGAGTGACCGGGACAGACTCTCCTGCTCCTCCCAGGACCGTAGAACTGCCTCAGAGTACATGACACAAGAAAAGCACAGTATTTGAAAACTGCATACTTTTGCTATTCAATCGATTGAGAGTGTCCTTCATGTTAACGAAATGCGTATGTGAAAGAGGATCATAGTTAGAACATTAGAATAGGTACTGTATTGTCGGTGTAGTCGGCCCGGAATCTGGCTTGGGCTCTGCCGTGAGGATCGGATGGGAAGAACGGAGCTTTGTTGTTCCAGGTCTCTTCGATGTATTCGATAATGATGGGGGACTCGCACATAGGCTTGCCATTATTGTGGACGAGCACGGGGATTCTCGAGGACCGGGTTCAGCTGGACAAGCAACGGGCTTGGGTTGAACAAGTCCGCCTCCTCCTTGTATGCATACTCGATCCCTTTCACGGCAAGCGCTAGCCTGCACCGGATCCCGAGTATGCTCGCTCAGAACCCGAACAGGATCACCTCATCATTGTCGGCGATTGCAATTCAAAGCCGAGTCAACCTTTCACAAGCAAACAAACTCTGTCCGTTTTCTTTTTGCGAAGGGTCGGGATGGGGTTATGAAGGGTCGCAGAACGCATATGCTGCCTCGTCGTGTCCCAGCCAACGGGCGATCCCTTCGCATGGAAGAGGACGAAATTTGGAGCAGAGTGATGGTAGTTGGATGATACTTCAATCATCATTCGGGACCTGATGACCGATGCCATATAGCAAGATTCCGACTCTGTTTGTTATTTTGTCTTGGAAGGTTTTGTGAAACCACCACATCAAGCAACAACTGGCTGCATTGATGAATGACACATGAGAGAAGCGTCCGACCAATTTGCTCTTCCATTTGATGCTGGGTTGTCATTACCTATTATAATAATTAAATATTAAATCAGACATTCTTCTAATAGCTTAAATTTTTAAAATAATTAACAATAGTCCTACAAAATCTCACATAATAATAGAACTGGAGGTCCCGAGTTCAAATCTTCAATCAAATATATCCACACTTAGTAATAGGAAAAAAAAACTAGACTAAGCGTGAAATGGAGTATTAGAATAATTATATACTAAATCATGCCTTCTTCTAACAATTTAAACTTTTAAAATAGTTGGTGGTTTGATAAAATCTCACATTTTTAATGAAGCAAAAATGATCATCTTGCTCATCTCTCGGTTAATAGCCCTCTAAGGCTTCCGGTTACATAATAGGTATCTCCACTTCCACTCAGCGATCATCCACAAGAAGAACAAAACCTTTCGGGGTAACAACATCGACAAAAAGGAAAAAAGAAAGGAACATCTGTATAACATCAATCAAAAGTTAGTTATGAAGGTTTCGGAAACATTTATTTGACGGAAGTACAATACCGAACAACCAGCAAAATCCATGTTACAAAAGGCAAACTATATAAAAGCCCGGAGAAAGGTTTGCTAGTAAGTGCTCTTTGACAGCATTACTTAAAGAGTTGGGATGACTGAAACCTGCATGGTACTCGAAAATTTGTATCGTTAAAGCACAGTCTAACCTATAAATCATGAATCCTCTTAATAAGGTGTAAGATTCAATTATATTTTTATAATAAGTTATAAAATTTTCAGTACACTCGTCCAATTATTTTATTTGCATTGCTGCCACCTTGTGAGAGATGGGCGTGCTCAAACTTCTCAAAACCCCAGATTCAGTTATTGCCATATCTTATTCCGATTGGTTGATCATGTTGCTCCAGACCTGACCCTAAGTAAACCATGGATAAAGGGAGGCATTGAAATCGGGGAGTTTAGAATGCACATGATATTTGAAATTCACAAGGGAGTACAAGAATTCAGGTTTGGCGTTCCAATTCATTTCAATGGCCTATCGAAAAACGAAAATTGATATTCCAATTTCCAAATTCGCATCTTGATGTAATCATACACTAAGTAGTAATTAATATTTCAAATATTAATTATGAAAATCTGGATATTATACTATTCAATACTAAATCATGATTAGTAATTTTAATTAGATTGTGATTATTTTCAAATTACAAATAATATTTAGGAATCAATTATAAATGATATAGACTAGTTTGTATTATAGTTAATTAACCATAGGATTCATATTAGTAACATATAATTGTAGTTTACTTAAAAGTATGTATTTACTTTGTTCAATTATAACTAAAATTTTGTTTTTTTATATGTATGTTTTAATATAATAAACTCATAATTAATGCAAGTATAGTGTAAATTAAGGGTGAGCAACTCAGTCAATTCAACTTAAATATTGAATCAAATCGAATAATCCAAGCTAATTCACATGGAGACTGATTTGACTCTTGAAAAAAAAATTTGGGATAGGTCTTGATCGGTTTAGTTCTCAATTTATGACCTTGAACTTGTTTCAAAGTTGATACTATTCGAGAACCCGCTTTGATCACGATGTCGCAAAAAAATTGTTGAATAACTAACAAATTGAGAATGATGAATTTGTGTGTACTTTTTGTGGGTTAAATAGAGCCTAAAGATTCGCTAGAAGACACTACCGGCTCAGGTGGCTCCGCTGGGTAGGCTCTACAACGTCCTCCTCGGGGAGGTCGGGAGTTCGAAGCCCCTGCAACACTAATTGCGGGGAGGGCCGGCGGATCATTAGGCGATTTAAGCGTGGCGTCGGGGTGGTGGTTTCCTGCTTAGCGTCGTCGCTGGGGGTTTATGGCGCACTGTTGGTGCAAGCTGATTTCTCCTGCCACAAAAAAAAAAAAAGAAAAAAAGATTCGCTAGAAGACAAGTCCTGGTCTGTGTTTCCAAGATGGAGGATTGATAGTGTCCTTGATAGTGTCCTTGTGATTGTACTTTATTTTTATTATTTTTTTTAGATTTGTCCTACTCTAACTTTTGTCTCTCTATCGGACTTTTATTTTGCTTCTTTGCAAAATGTAGGAGTCGAACTCCATGTCTAAAATTGAATGTACTCACCCCACCTAATTCCCTTACCACTAAGCACGTGCCTAGTGGCTATGATTGTTCTTGTATCATTTGAGCTTCAAACTTATTTTCCTCAATTGAAATTCAATCTTCCAGCAAAATCATAGTCATCAAGACGTGAAACATGTGGGCACTTCGGGGATATAATCAAATCTTCCTTGCTCTAACTAGTTGCATATAATGGTTTCACACAAGGAATCGAAAAATGAAATGAAAAAAACTAGATTGACCAAGAACCAGTTTGGAATTGGCTAATTTGGTTGCAGGCCATTCCCAAGGGCGACAGTTCGGTTCTTGGTTTCAAAAATTGAAAAATTAATTAAAATGGGTAAATTTCATGTTATTGTTCTATAATACTAAGGAAGTTGGAAATTCAAAAAATTCATTAGTTGATCCCTTTTGGATGCCAAGAAAGCTCCTTAGAATTCCTCTCCACTTCTCTTCATCTTGATCTAAAGGCCCTAGGTATTTTTGACCAATAAAAACATCTAAAGGCCATTGTAAGGAACTTGGAAATGCTAAATAGGCTCCAAAAAAATATTTGCCAAATACATTTGCAAAATCTTTTGAACCGTTTTTTTTTTTTTTTTTTTTTTATACCCAGGGAACCTTGTACAATCGACAGCCAGCGGGTAAACCCTAGAGCGACGCTAGTGGAGGACCCATCACCCCGACGTCGCGCTTACGATCCCATGCGACTAGCGAGATTCGAACTCCTTCGTCCTAGGTAGATGTCATGGGAGCGCTTATCCAACTAAGCGATTGCAGGCGGTGGTCAAAATCTTTTGAACCATTCTAAAGAACAAACACAACAAATGCAAAGAGGGATACGTGCATTGGAAGTCTTAAAAATTTATTATGAAAGTGCAATTGACTTCTAAAACTTGCAAAAAGTGTAATTAAGTTCTAAAACTGATCAAATTAATACAATTGATTTATTCAGTTAATTCCATCTAGTTAAACTAAAAGAAAATGCTGACTTGGCTCTTTTAATATTTTCTCTCTTTTATGTGGTGATGACGTGGCTAAAACATGGAACACTAGGCTAAAACAATGTCATTTTGGATTTAATTCTATTTTTTTAACCTAAGCTTAATTAAATAAAATAAAAATATATATTTTTTAAAAAAGTAGCAAAGGCAAGGGCCGCCACTTCGTTGCTAGAAAGGGGCGGCAGGGGCTCGATGAGGATTGGTGGGGGTTGTTGATGCCCTAGCTAGGGTTGACGACCTAAAGGCAAGGGCAGAGGCCCTTGAGGTCGCCCACCCATCATCGGAAAGGGTTGTGGGGGCTTGGTGAGGGTTGGTGGGGGTCGCCGGCGCACTAGCTAGGGTTGGTGACCTCCATCCTTGTGTTTGCTACTTTTTTTGAAAAATATTTTTTATTTTATTTAATTAAGTTTATGGTTAAAAAATTAGAATTAAATTCAAAACGATGCCGTTTTAATCTAGTGTTCTATGTTTTATCTTTGTCATTACCATGGAAGAGAGAAAATATTTAAAAAAGCCACGTCAACATTTTCTGTTAATTTAAAAGGACATATTTGACGGAAGTAGTCGATTGTACTAATTTGATAAGTTTTAAAACTCGATTTCATTTTTTGTAAGTTTTAGGATTCAATTACACTTTTGTCATAAATTTTAGAATTTTTATTGAACATGCAAATGTGTTGTGGAAGGCGGTCTAGAGCCGACCACTCCTAATCCTAGTGTAATATATTAGATATTCTCATTCAATTGAGATTTTCCCAACGTTAATAAAGCAAACAGCATCGCATGGCTAAAACCCTGTCTCGTCGTTACTGATATTCATCTGTTTTGCTTCTGCCGTTGAGCTATCGTCTCTTCTTCTTCAGCGAAAGTTGGAAGCAGCTTGCGCGGGGATGCTCTCTGGGTTTCTCTCCGAAGCTGAAGGCGTCATCCACTGAAAAATGTATGGGGTAATTCTGGCGAATGAGCAAATCTGCATCTCCTTCGTCGAGAGGAATGCGGCTTCCCGCCGTCCGGCTCAAACCCAGAAAGGGTTTTGCCCGTGCGGGTTTCCCGAATCTCGGCGTCCGATGCCTCGCGTCTCGAGCTGGACCAGGGCTCGTTACAGAAGAATCAATGCCCTGTTGAAAGAAGGGTCTTTGAGAAAACCGGATGGAGGCAGTTTGCTCGAGGAAGAGTTCGAGTTTAAGCCCTCCTTTGACGAGTACTTGAGGGCTATGGAGTCTGTGAAGTCTGTTAGGGAGAAAAGGCGTGCGCACAGTTCGAATGAATCGAACGATAGTTTGAGTGGAGAACCTGAAGCAGATCAGCTGAATGCGAGAGGGAAAAAACTTGATGGCGATTCGGGTCGAGAAATAGCTTCCAGTGCAGGTAAAGATGGATTGAGCCGAGATGGTATGAGGAAGAGAAGGCATAAATTGGAGACCAAAGAGGGTCGCGCGAATGGCAAGGGGAAGAGGGCTGTTCAGGGAGAGATACCTATTACGAAGAAGCAAATTTTGAATAAGGATTCGAAGGCTCAGCATATAAAAGCTAGCATTGTAGTATTGGGCAATCCCAACGTTATTAAAGATGATAAAGGCGTGGAATTTAGATGGAAAGATGGTGTTAAAAACACTGAAATACCTGGCAATTTGTGGAGGAAAGATGAACGAGTTGAGAAAAGTATTGATGATAAATTAAATGGACAAAAGCTAATGAAAACCAGGAGGGCTTCAAACTATAACAAAGATGGTGAGTATTTCGATGAAGAAAGAGCTGCATTCAGGACCTTGAATGAGTACAGTGATGTCGTTGATAAGCCAAAACTTTCGCGGATGGAAATGGAGGATAGAATCCAGAAGCTAGCAAAATGGTCAGTATTCTACTTCCTCTTTGGCTCTCCTTCTAAATACCAATATATTAGTATTCGCTGATTTTGTCGCTGGACCTGCCTTTTTGCTGAATGTGGAGTAAGACCGAGCTTTCATGTTGTAAATTTATGAAGTCTTGACAAAGCATTAGTGAGCATAGTGGCAGTCCCAAGGGGGACGGAAAAGAGAAAGTTACCATTGCTCTTAGGTTGATTCATATGGACATCCAATGAAACAGGCTGAAAAAGGGAAAAAGAAGATGGACATCTAAGGAGCAGTTGATATGAAAACATGATTACGTGCACATGTATTAGTGGACATGCTTAAAGTTTAGGTGGCGTTGG
This sequence comes from Eucalyptus cloeziana, assembly GCA_014182715.1. Taxonomy (NCBI): domain Eukaryota; kingdom Viridiplantae; phylum Streptophyta; class Magnoliopsida; order Myrtales; family Myrtaceae; genus Eucalyptus; species Eucalyptus cloeziana. The sequence continues at coordinate 18,652,719 of CM024637.1, forward strand.
ATCTTTGCTGACAATCCTGGGAACTCCTGTGAGATATTCTCATTTATAGGAGGGGGCAGTACCTTTATCACAATCCTCTGTAAACTTCACTTCATCTAAATCAATGTAATAACAAAAATTTGGTTGGTAAAACCTTGGACGGTCACTTTCATACGATGACTAATGCTAGAAGTGCCCATGCTTTTGTTTTGTTCACTTGGACCAGCATGGTGGTTTGGTTTGGAAATCTTAGACCCAAACTGAATTTTTTTGGTTCATTTTAGTGCTTTCTTATACTCTAAAAATTAATATCTTGCATAATGCAAGAACCAAACTTTATCATGTGCTTTATGTTTGTGGAAGAGTAATAGTAGATGCTAGCTAAGTTCCCTGGTCCCATCATGTATTAAAGCAGAACAAATCTGAATAAACAGATTTGACTTGATCTTGTTTTCCATTTGAATTTATTAGAATGTCTAACTCAAAACTTAAGCTATCAAAGGGAGGGAGACTACATGCGTATTAGGCCATGATGTGTCCCGTAAACAAGTGATGTAGGCTAACACTTTTACCCTCTCTCTCTCACATGCAAACCGGACTGAAGCAGTATAAAGAATGCATGCTGAACTGAAGAATAGAAAATCACATGAAAGATAAACTTAAATGGTAAATGGCAGATTGGAACTTGGCTCTGAAACCATGAAAGCAAATCCAACCCACGAGTCTAAGCTATTTGGTTGGGGATTATATACGAAGGCCATGGTAAAATCCTGTAAACAAGTATGAGATAATACTTTAACAGAACCGAATAATGCACATGCATTGAGTGCTGGAATTTATCACTTTGTTAAGAAGATCTGTGGGAAAATCTTCCCTGAACTTTATTAGCAAGATAAAGAAATTCTTGTATTGCATTTGGCTTTGGGTACCGTTGGAGAGTCAATTTCTTCTTTGTTTTATTTGCCTTATCCTCTGTTGTTTGTTGGATGTCCATGTTTAATATGCTTTATAAGCTGATAAATGATGTCCTCGTCCTGTAATGCCATGGATTATAACTGGAGTGGCGTGTTTGCTGTATCTTTTTCAGCTTATCTGTCATATCATTATTAGTTATCATGAGGCATCTTTATTGAGTTGTTCTTTTTATTGTCAGATTCAGTTTAGATATTTTAATTTAACAGGTTGAATGGTGCAGACATTGACATGCCAGAATGGATGTTCTCTAAAATTATGCGGAGTGCAAAAATCAAATTTTGTGATTATTCTGTACTGAGGGTTATCCAGATACTTGGGAAACTAGGAAACTGGAGGCGAGTACTACAAGTCATAGAGTGGCTCCAAATGCGCGAGCGCTTCAAGTCAAACAAGCTCAGGTGCTGGCTTTGTCTTTGATACTGGTGCAAAATTGTGCTACCATTCTCTTTGTTTGATTGGTAATCATAACAATTTAGGCCTTTGTTTGTTGCAGCCTGGCAAAAGAATAGATAATTCTGAAATGATAAATATCATTTGCACTCATTATCCCTCTTATCCCCAAAATCCTACTAGTTACTGCTATGTCATTTTAGAGAGAAAAGTAGATGCTGCAAAAAGATGAGATAATCTCTTCAGCTTAATAACTCATAAGAAAACTAAATGACTTGAGTTGTCTAGTCAGCACATTGTTCTAAGGTGGAGATAATGGCAGTAATGTGGTGTTGGTTGTAGAGGAATGGCGTGAATGGAAATAACTAGTTCGATGGTGGTGATGGACTTGATGATTCTCCTCCTATGGTAGTGTTGTTGCCTTGATGGCCACGAATTTTAGCTTTGTGTCTTATTTCCTTTGTCTTAAGTTCTATGAAGTGGTATCTCTGCTACAATCCCTTTTGGTGTCTTATTTCCTTTGTCTTAAGTTCTATGGAGTGGTATCTCTGCTACAATCCCTTTCAGGGTTTAATATGTTGCTCTCATTGTCAAATATGGATTTCATGGCTCCTTGTATAACTGTGCAATAAAACTTTCTTGAACAATTGTTTAAGACTTTTTAACACAGTAGCAGTGAAACAAATTCACGAAATTGATCATTTCTAGTAGGTGGCCTCCTTAGAAAAGATGCATATTATTAGGCAATTCAAAACCATGCCAATAACTCTTGATTTGAAAGAATCGACATCATGTGGCACCTTTGGGATGGTTCCTCATTTTCATTCACCTTGTCTTTTCCTATCTTAATGCTCTTCTACTTCTCTGAATTGAAAAGAATTTTCCAGCACATAGGTGATTTGAAGTTTAGTTAAGGTATGCATAAACACTTAGATATATTTTGTTGATGAATAATCAGTCAAAGTTTATATGATGTAGAAACTTCTTTCCTGATTGACCATTGCAACTTAGGGGCCATAATAAGCTTTTTCTACTTTGATAAAGAAAAAGAAGGAAACTCTGTCTTGTCTCTATAAAATTTTTTTACTTGATTCAGAGACTGCCGTTTCTGCTATCTCTGCTGGTGGAGTTTTTGGTCCTGGCTGTTCTTCACTAAGTAAAAGCAAAATGTGTCCTGATTTTTGGCCACTATCTCTACATGACAAATTTTTAAGATCAATATGAATTTTCGGCTTGATGAAACAAAGTCTCTTATCCCATTACACATAGGAAACTGAGGTGGGGTCTGCAGCCTGGAACACAAAAAGCTGGTCCTATTCATTCATACTTATGGCTAAAAGGAAACTTTAAGTCAATGTTTCTTGATTGTTGAGGAACTTGAATGTTGTAATTGTATAGATCTACTAATTTCTTGGAGTTGGATGAAGGAAACATGGTCACTATACTCATGGTAAATTTTTCGCCTCAAGCCTTGCCTTTGAAAGAATTCAGCTTTAATGCCTGGTTTTGCAACTGCAGTTTCAGCTTACAGTCTTAGTATCTGGATAGTTTCAGGTTGTTTGAGTCATATTTTTTTCACAAAGTACGATACAAAAGAGAATGCACGCAGTAGGAGTGGATAGCGAGGTGAAAATTTAGAATGATGGATGACTGGTGATATTATTTTAGTTATACCTATTGAAGATTTTGCTGTTTTCAGAATTGAGTGATTTGTAGGACTTATCATGGGTTAAAATCAATAAGAATTTTGTCATGCTCCTGGCATGGGTTTTTTTTTAAAATTTTCTTCAATGTGACTTCCCACTTTATCTGCAAGCAATGGATCCTGGTATTTAAAAGTTGTGTTAAACTCCAAAATCATTCTCTCTCAACTACTGCATATCTTAGAAAATTGTTGAACTAAGCAATCTGTCATCTTCAGGCACATTTACACTGCTGCACTGGATGTACTTGGGAAGGCAAGGAGGCCTGTTGAAGCGCTAAACTTGTTTCATTTGATGCAAGTAATGTGCTTAAACTTTTATTTTGGGTTGTTTTTCTTCTTCGTTTTTTTCGGGGGCAGATGTAGGTAGCATAATCCTTGATAATTATGTGCACTTGCTTTATGTAAACATTGGGGTGCAGGAAACCTTGACTGAATCTCTCTCTCTCTCTCTCTCTCTCCAGAATCAGATGTCCACTTATCCCGATTTAGTGGCCTATCGCTCCATTGCGGTGACCCTTGGACAAGCAGGGCACATGAAAGAACTTTTTGATGTCATTGACACTATGCGATCTCCTCCAAAGAAAAAGCTTAAAACAACAACCTTGGTGAAGTGGGACCCACGATTGGAACCAGATATTATTGTCTACAATGCAGTGAGTTATATATGCTATTGATCCAGCTTTGGTGGATGTCCTGTATAAGTAGCTTCACTCTGATGTTTTTTCACTAATTATCTTCCAGTTTTGTCGTATATGGTGTTAATCCTGTTATGTGTCTGACTTTCACCATGATGAAACTTTCATGTATAAGGGTGATGGTTAATAAGCTGTTGTTGCAATTATGAATATGATCTAAATACTATGCCTAAAAACTTATGAGTCATGCCTTATTGAAGATTACCGTGCCATGGCAGATGAAAGCATTCTAATAAAGTAAGTCATACTAATTATGCATCATTAGATATGAAGCTTGATTACAAAGGGAAACGTTGCAATTTTGGAGGTTTTCATTTAAGACTTTTAAACATGGGGCCTGTGGAGTATAGATTCAGTAAGGGAGGTCCAACTGAAGGCATGGTGAGAATTGGAGACAAGTACTACAGAGATAGCACTTCTGTTATCTTGTGTACAGGTTGCAAAAGTATGAGTACTGAATTGAGATGTCACCCCGTAGGATACAAGAAGGATGGATAGGTTGGAGTGCCATGTCTATTATTCTCTGCAATTACTGGATGTTATTTGGGCTTAAGAGTCATTCTGTGCAATCAAAATAAGATTCGAGATTGTTTATGCATAAAAGTCTAGGCAATCAACATGTGCATATAATGAAGTAGTAGAGATGAGAGTTCTTTCCTCATGTGCTAGGAAAAGCAAGGATGAAAAATTAACATATTCAAAATTGGTTTGGGTTCAATTGAAAATCAGAAGAGATAAGCTCATATGATGTTATTTGGACGCATGAACAGCTTTAGAAAGGTCCAATGAGAACATGGCCCTCCATGTGGGGATGCTGGTTAAAATGGATGAAGTAAGAGAAGTAGAGAGAAACCTCACAAAAGATCTAGAGTAATATCTCTCTTTGATAACTGGATACAGGACAAAGTGTAGTGACATAGGAGTCATCATATGGCATGCCTGACTTAGTGCGAAAGGAAGGAATCATTGAGAAAATCAGCAGAATAACTTACTGAGGCTATTATAGGATTATCTGTGTATGTTACCTGTCTTGGGGGAAAATTGTCCCAAAATGTTTAATGCGAGACTGTTGATAACATGTGATACTGGTGATCCACTATGCTGTTTTGGGACTGCTCTGTTCTGTTCTGAGGCTGAGTTGCTGATCTAGCAATCATAACTCTGAATTGCTTATGGATAAGGCTTTGACTTAGGTTGCATATTTTGTATTTCACACCATCAGAGACTAAACTGAGGGCTTCTTTACTCCTATTTAGAGGAATTGCTTCTTCACAATCTTAGTGACATCTGTGAAACTGGACATAGCCAAGCACATCAGTACTTCATCTCACTTATGTATACAGGTCATTTAAGACCAAGCAGTTCTTTTTGAAAGTATTATTCCTTTGTCATCTTATTGGTGTTTATGAATCTGCAAATGTGAAAAGTCCTAAATATGGTTGATGCATGTAGGTGCTTAATGCATGTGTCAAACGAAAACAATGGGAAGGGGCATTCTGGGTTTTACAACAGTTAAAGCAGAATAACCAGCACCCATCTTTAACAACATATGGACTTGTCATGGAGGTAACTTTTTTCTGGCTTTTGTTTATTTCTTGTTGGAAGAATATATTTGTTTTCAAATGAAGGGTAGGATTTCATAAAAACTTCTGCTATTGGCTGGAAATTTAGTGTGATCCTCTGGGCTAATATACCCTTGCTAAAATTTGGGCCCGAGAACTGACTGGGAATGTGGCAAATGTCAATGAAATGTTTGTGTTCTAAAAGAGAATAGAGAATTTTACAAAAATCAACATTAAATGGAGCGAGAAGAGATTTTGCTTTCCGTGCTCTTTTAGCTTATAATGGATATATTGTTGTTTGAACTGCTAGATGTCACACAGGATGTTTGTGAGTTTCTTTACTTTAACAAGCCATCTTTATCACCATTCATTTGAAGAGTTAGTTAATTTCTGAAGATATAATTACCCATATAAATGCTAACTGAAAGGTTATGGAAAAAAAACATTTGTGGACTAAAACCCCGTATTCTATTACATTAAAAATTAGTAATTGATTGTGAAAAGGGATGTTCTAGAGCATATAACTACCATTTGTTAAACTACTTTGTGGAATCATTTCTTAAGAATTCAATTCACCTCTGCAGGCCAGTGGTCTTTTTTAACAAGTATGGTCAGGAGGAAAGATGGGACCGGACTCTGTTGGATCATGGATGGGGTGGACCACTACATGGCCAAACCCTTATGTGTCCATGAATCCTACTGTAGAGAACCTTCATCTAGAAAATGACTAGAGAAAATGAATTATTTTCTTAGAAATATTTCGAACCTCTCTTATAGCGAATTTATTCTCCTCGACTAGCTTGCTTGACTATAGTAAACCAAGAAAATGTTTTTGTAGAGCTACTTTGAATTAGACTCACAGCTTGACCATCCTTTGGCTTTTTATACTTCCAAGCTGCAGTAGACTGTATAAGGTTGGTTGTTGCGTCTCATATGTCCATGGCCTGTATCTCAGATGTAAATCACCACTTTTGCTTGATTTATAGCTCATGTTTTTTGCTTAGAGTGTAATGCAATTGTCAGGTTAGTGTCTTATTATATAGTCTCGTGAAGTATTTTCCAGATTGCTTTTTAATTTCTTACATCTTTTGGGATTGGAGAAGGAGTGGGGCTTGTTCTTTAGGCTGACTTATATCATTTTCCATAATTATTCCTTGGCAGGTGATGTTTGCATGTGAGAAGTACAATTTGGTTCATGAATTCTTCAGGAAGGTCCAGCGCTCGTGCATTCCAAATGCCTTGACATATAAAGGTACTCAAGTAAATTCTTTTATCTGTGGGCTCACATCATCTTAAATAAAGTGATTTGAAGGTTTGACAACTTTCATCAGATGATGACAAGTGGCGGTCTCTTGAAAGGTCCAGTTCAAAAATTTATCCGATCATCTAGTGCCAGATGGCCCAAAAAAAAAAAAAAAAAGGAAACATAAAATTAGAGGCTATCTTTCGATCTTTCAGTTGAAAATGAAGTACTTAAAAATTTGATAAAGAATTATATCATATTTCCAGTTTGAAAAATATAATGGAACTCAAGAGAATACAGTACTAAAAACTAAATGATTGTAATTAAAGTTCATCCCGCAATTGGAGACTCAAATTGACATCCACCAATACACAAAGCTCACAATAGAATCAAAAGTGAATTGAAATGGCAGTTAAGAGCACGTTTGGTAATCATTCTGTTTTCGGGAACAATTTCTGATCAGAAATGATTCTTTTTTATTCTATTCTTGAGAACAATTTTTGAGCAAAATAACGCGTTTGGTAACTGTACAAAATTTCTAATTATGGAATAGAAAAAGAACAAAAATACATTTGGTAATTGTTATAAAATTTATATACCAATTCTTTTTCAATTACCTTTTTAGATGAGTGTAAATTTGATATTGAATTCTCATTGACTGCTCACCAATATAATTGTCTTCTTATGAGTGAAGAAATCATTTTTTTTTTTTTTGATAATTAAGTGAAGAAATCATATTATATTTTCAATTTCAAAAGAATTCGAATTTAGAATTCTATTCCATTCTAAAATTCTATCAAATCATAGAAATTCTAACGATTAATTATATTTATACTAAGTAATAAAAATATTAACTAATCAAATTTTTATTTAATAGTAAATAATAAACTATAGTATAAACTATACTAATATACCTAAAATATGTAATAAATATAAATACTAAATAATAAAGTAAAATACAAAATGAAATATGTATTCTATATATAGCAAATATATATTTTAGAATGGAAAGAGTCAAATCATTTTTTTTTCTTAATTTTTAGATAATTTTATTATTTTTTTCCTTTTTTTCTTTTTTCTTTTCTTTTTTTTTTCCTTTCTCTCTCCCCTTCTTCTTCAAGGTGGCCGGTCACTAGACTTGGGATGACTGGCGACCAGCCAGACGAGGGCCGGCGACCTCATCGGAGCGTCTTTGGCCCTCGGCAAGGCCGTGCCTCATTGGCTGAGCCTTGGTTGGGCGAGCGGCCTCGCCCAGATCTGGTGAGGTCGAGCCCTGTTGGCGGATCTGGTGAGGCCCACCTGGCCATCGGCGAGCTCACCGAACCTCGCCCTGGCCTGGCGAGCCCCTGACGAGCTCGCCGGCGACTGGCGGCGATGGGCGGTGAATGGCGGATGGCGACGGGTGGCGGTAGTTGAAGAAGAAGAAGAAAGAGGGAAGAAGAACAAGAAAAAAGAAAGAAAAGAGAGAAAATAGGTGCTTGATTCTAGAATTATTCAAAATTTAGAATATTATTCAAATTTCAGAAAATTATGAAAAAATTATATGTGAGTTTACCTGTCAACTTTCGAGTATTGTGAAGATTTCAATGGTATTGGATTTAAACAAAGTAATAGTGCGTTAGTTTTGAAATATAGATTAAGCAAAAAGCAAAAATAAATAGAGGATAATAAGCAATGAATCATGTAAAGAGGGTATGAGGCTTCAGTATAAAATAGGTACTCAAATCAAATAGTCAACCTACAAGTGTGTATGAAGCTAATTTGTGGCCCTATATCAAACCAATTCTTATACTAGAATGTTACTGTTGTGTTTGATACAAGGACTTGAAGATTTGTCATATCCAGGGCATGTATTGTAATATCAAGCAAGTTCCTGCGCCGGCCCCCCCCACCCCTTTTTTTTTTCTGTTTTTTGCCGAGATGAGATTGATCAATTAATGTAATCTTCAGTTTATAGACCTCATTTGACCAACAGACTTATATATTTGTTATGTTTTGTTTATTAGTCATTATCAAGTTTTCGCGTATCAAAATATGCCATAAACTTAGTCTCGTGCATGGCATGGGTCTTGATGCTGGTTTGATCTTGAAGTTTGGTGATTTACAGTTCTTGTGAATACACTCTGGAGAGAAGGCAAAACAGATGAGGCTGTGTTAGTGGTTCAGGAAATGGAGAAACGAGGAATAGTAGGTTCTGCTGCTCTCTATTATGATCTTGCTCGCTGTCTTTGCAGTGCTGGGAGGTGCCAGGAATCATTGAGGCTGGTAATTCTTTGATGCTTGATCTACTATTTTTATACTTCAATTTATGAGACGTGCAAATTACTCCAATACCTCCTCACATTTTAGCAAAATTGTATGGATACCTGCTTTGTTTTGATACTACATATTCCTTTTCTTTTATTTAATTCTATTGATGCAGATTAATGCAGTTTGAGACATTCTCTTTCTTTTATGAAAAAGGAAAATGGTCAAGAGTTTGAGGCATTCATATTAATGTAGTTATTTTGATGGGCTGCTTGGTTAGTTTTCTTGCTGGCTTCCTACCTAGCCCATTGGATGGAGTAAGAGCTTGTCATTTAGTGTGATACGACTTTAAAGTGTTCCATCTTTTCATTGATTTTTGCTTGTGGTGTAATTCGGTGGTGTGTCCATTTTACCAATGTTAAATACCATTGTCCCAGACAGATGAGGTCTGAGAATTTGTACTTAAACTGAATTGATTGTCACCGCTTGGAAATTTTTTGTATTGGCAAAATGATGACTGCAGGGGATAAAGGTGGCAAATAAAATGTTAGGCAATGGAGGCGCAATAAGAAGTTGACATCTCTGTCGTAGCAGTCTAGAGAAAATTTCCAAAAACACTAGATATAAATCAAGAAATGTGGAATGATGTTCATTTTTGATTGTGTGATAGAAGTAACCTCGAACATATTGCCAAAGTTATGTTAGACCGGACACGACATTGGGCTTATTTTTAGCCATCTTATCAATGATGAAGAGGGAATCTTATCCTTTAAAAAGTTGTGAGTTGCTTGTTGATTCAGTTGTTAAGCATGAGTCTTATTACCCTCGTCTCGAACTATCCATCACACCAGAGTCAGTGGCAGATGATGCATAATAATGCAACATCAAGCATCTCAAGAAATTTTCAATGTCAGACCCTGACTTCCTCATTTGCATAGCATGAATAAAAAATGTTGTCCAATGTCACGTTTCTCATCAGACAGATCTTTCACTCTCGTTTGAGATTTCACTTACCATATGCACGATGCAATGGAACATAATTCCACATTTGGTGCACTTACATCTAGTTTTCACATTAAGAAATTCTCTCTGGCAAGAGGCCATAGATCTGCCGCACTTAACTTCGTCTTGCATTTCCTTTACTATAACACTTGTTCTCTCTATTTTCTTTTCAAATCCTTAAATTCCACAAACTTGTCTTCTTCACCTGTCTGTATTAAGATAAAATCCAACTCCTACTATTGAAGTGAAGTTTTTCTGAATTCATTGATCTCATCTGTTGCTATAAACAATTGACCTTATGAATAGAATAAAGATAAAGTTGAGATCCAACCATATTACAATCTGAGCAACAGTCTCCTAGATGTGACAAACTTTGAAAATGTAATTTTTGTATGTGGTGAGATCTCACAGCAGTATGCTTGGCCTGGGTTTTCAACATTGCATCTGATACATCACTGTCTTACTGTAACATAGGGAGCGATGTTCAAGTCTAAAACATCATTGCAACTAGAGAAAATTTCTTGTTTACGACCTGGATTTTTCCTTTATAGACCGGTAATGGTGGATCTCCAATGAAAGCACCTGCAAGGAGATCAATAGTGAGAGCTTGGGGGCTTTTTGGCAGTTCTTTTGCTGTCACTACTGAACTTTAGGAAGCAGTCTATCCTGTCAGAATTTTCATGGAGACTGTTTAGTAAAGTCTTCATTGGTGATAGGAAGTGGAGCACTATGCTTATATCCGTATTTTTTGTGAAATACACATCAGTGGCTTGACATTTCACTCACATGACAGGTTGAGAAGATATGCAAAGTGGCTAATAAGCCTCTTGTGGTGACATACACTGGGTTGATTCAAGCATGTTTGGAGGCCAGGGACATTGAAAGTGGGAGTTTCATCTTTAAGCAGATGGAGGAATACTGCTCCCCAAATCTTGTTACTTGTAACGTCATGTTAAAAGCTTACCTTGACCATGGGATGTTTGAGGAAGCAAAACAGCTCTTTAACAGGATGCTAGAAGATGCCATTCATATTAACAGTAAATCTGATTACAAGTTTCAGGTAATACCAGATACCTATACATTCAACACTATACTGGACGCATGTTTCGAAGGGAAGAGGTGGGATGATTTACAATATGTCTATCAAAAGATGTTGCACCATGGGCACCACTTCAATGAGAAACGCCATCTTCGGATAGTATTGGATTCTTCAAGAGCCAGACAGGTACTTGAAATCTTGCACCTCTTGAATAAATCATTGCTCTTTGCATTTGGTAATTGGGTTAACTTTTCAGAGCAATTGAATGCCAACTTGAATTTTCTGTAAGTGCCAAGTTTATGCGTACTTGGGTATTCATCAGGTAGATAACTGTTTCTCATGCTAGCTGTATGCATCATACTGCCTAAATGTTCTTTCGATGTTAGGATAATAAAAGAGGGAAAGAAAATTGAACATATGAAATAGGAGACAGATAAAATGGTGAGAATCCCACATACATGATTTGAAGATTTGATTCATTTTGAATTAGGAGTCAAGATCAGGTGATGAGTATAATCTTTTTCTTTGTTGATTCTGGAGTAGTTTCATTTGTCCATTCTAAGGACATTATGGTTTTTGTTTACAGGTGTCCCATTTCAGTCATGATTCTTGTTTAGAGACTTCTTTTTTCAATTTTGTTTCCTCTTTAGTTTTCCTACACGAACTTGGAGTAGATTATTGGAAAAGTCTTCATAATAAGAGTAGTTCTTTCTATCTAGTGAATGGAGATAATTGAATTTCAGTATGTCTTTGCTTCTAAATTCCACGATATGGTTCTTTTCTCAAGTTTGATTCTTAGCAACCTTTAAGTACGATGCTTGGACGAATTTACTAGTTTTGTGTATTGTGACTGCTCTTCTAGTTCTCATCAATTCCTCTAATTTTCCTGAGCATCGCAACAAGGATTTCCTAAGCATCACACTTAAGAATTGCATGTCACAAAGCAAAACAAAAAAAATTGCTGAAATTCAATAAACTTTTGTTCGAATGAAATAAGAAAACTCGTAATATAGACTTCTAGGATTATACTACAAGATGAAATAAGAACATAATTGGAGAACATAACCGAACCGAATAACCTTTAGATAATAAACATAATTGACGAAGCTTCTACTCGTCCTCATGCCTCTCAACTAAGCTACTTGTCACTAATTATTTGATGCTTGCTAGCAGTATGGCCTACTAGAAACAACTTGGAATCACTTGGTTTGGGCAGATCGGTCGCTGCCTCTTCCTCTCATAAAAGAGCGCTTCTGCGTGATGTTGGAGAAAGATGACTATCCTGCTGCTCTTTCTTGCCTCGTCAACCATACAACTAGTGAATCACAAGGATTCTCCAGGATTTCATGGTTAAAGCTATTCAAGCACAATGCTTACAGGATTCGGAGGGAAAGTCTCGAGGGATTGATGCATCATGCTACAGTTCATCTGGCCTCAAGGGACTCACCAAACGCAGGCTTGCAGACTCTAGTGATGTCTTGTAAAGAATTTTTGAGGATAAAATGATGGAAAAAGAAATGCTTTTTAGTCCATAACGTTCGATATATACATTGTGATTTACTCGAAGTAAATAGACATGTGAATTTTGAAATTGGGTACTCTCAGTGGTAACCTTTGAAATTGGTCGAGTAGATCTTCAGTGCAAACCAGCTACATCCTAGCTTGTCGCATGCCATCAACGATCGTAATTCATCGCTGTTATTCTGTGGATGTTTCATAAGACATTGATTTATGGACCGCCGAGGGCTGACTCTCTTCTTGTTTCAGATATTCTGCATCAGTTTCTTACTCCAAGCCAATGCGCATTTCTCTTGCAAAGATCCTGGGATTGCATTTCTCTGACTCCAAATGTAAATTGACTTTCTTTTTCTGCGAAGGACATTATCTGGATCGACCCATCTTTGTTTCATCGTCTTAAGATAGGAGTCCATGTTGTGAGGAAAGAAGGGATCATCTCTCTCTCTCTCTTCATGATGAGCGGGCCTGTCAGTCCCATCGGGCTGCCCGCTTGGTCACCTCTACCGAGTATATATGCAATGAGGAAGTCTATGATGGTCTATGGGAGCAAAAACGTCAATGGTCCAACCGCAGTAACTTTATCGAGTGTTTTGGTACAGATCTTGAGAGAATCGCACTCTCGAAATAGCTATATTTTATGCAAACCTGGGGTGAATCCCACTCCAAAAGCTAACTATCAAGAATGGAGAGCCAAACAACTGAAGAATGCTACCTTCGATGCGGGAGACTTGACTTTATTTCAAAATATTCCTAAACGTAATCATTTTGACCCAATAACCGTCATAACCTAATAGCTATTTTAATTGATGGCCAACCAATGAAACATGCGCATGTTTCACCCTCTTTTCAGGGGTATTTTAGTCCGAAAAATTGTATTATCTCCCATGTCACCCCATGTGCACATAAAAAGTTAAAAAACAAAAAGAAATTTAATTTGCCCCAACTTTATAGATTAGAAAGAAAGGCATGGAGTTTCTTTAATGGTTGGAAATTTTTAAAATGGAGAATCATTGCAGTTGTGGGAGGAAAGCTATAATGAGAACGCAGTGGAACGAAGAAAACATGAAAATTGTTCAAGATATTCTAAACTTATTACACTTTTAAAAATTCAATCATAAATCTTTTAATTATATTAATTGAATCTTAAACATTTTTATGTTTTGCTAATTGAGATCATCTGACAGATATCGATAAAAATGTAATAGATTTAAGACTTTTTAGATAATTTTTCTCGAAGAAAACCAACGAGGCACTTTCTTGCATGCAAGAAGTACACAACAAAGCCAATTGAAGTTTTTTTTTTTACTTTGATTTTTGGTTTGAGGGTGGTATTTTTGAACCAAAATGACCTTAGGAAAGATGCCAATGTTTACGCAAAACGAGCACAAGTTTGTCGGTTAGCCATCCGGTGATGAGCTCAAGAGGGTTGTTGGATCAAAGTGATTGAGTTCACAAGGTATTTTTATATAAAATCAAGTCTGGGGGCAAATTGAGAGAAGAGATGCCGCTTTAGAAGCCATTCAGTCAAAATGATCAAGTTTGAGTAGTTTGGAATAGAGTTAAAGTTTTAATAACTTTAAAAAAACGGGTGTCGGCTCAGGGGATTTTCGGAATTTTTCATTAAAAAGAAAAAGAAGGAAAGAGAATATTAGAGCCTCGATCGGTCCATGTTGGGGCGGCAACAACTTCAAAAACATATTAAAGTGACATGTACGAATTCGAGGCCAAGGACTTATGATGTTGGTCCACCTGTTGATTATTGAGTTGTTCTAGGTATTGGCCTTGACTAGCCAGCCAATAGACAAACACGAGGGAAACAATCATTGATCAGTCTGGTAGGGACAAAGCGTTCGAAAGCTCTCGTTGTCGTGGCCCTTCGCCGTTGGCGGAACACCTCGCACTGGACTGATGGAAGAAGACAACCTCTGAAAATTATCGTCTGCCGACTCTGCTAATTGCCAAGGATCAATCAGCCTTCTCTCTATTGCGTTTTGCTTCACCAACCATACCCTCGATTTCCTTTGCAATTTTCACTGTGTTTTTTTTTTATCTCTCGATGCCCCATCCACCTACGCAGATTCCATAAGGTTTCGAATCTAATAAAAAAGCCTGTCATCTTGTAAGAATACTTAATTTTTTTTAAAATTCACGTGAAATTCAACTTTGATATTGACATCTTTCCTCATGTTTTTCCCTTTATATAAATGACAATCATGCCAAAAACACCACTAGCGATGAGGACCGGAAAGCACTTTGGGAGACGGAAAATTATTATGCAGTTTTAAGCTATATTAATTCACTTTATAAGAATTGTTGATCGGTTGGGACCTATATAGGGACCTATATGATTTGATATAAGTTTCATATGATTTAACGATTACTATAAAGTGAGTAAATATAAATTGAAAGTACCCAAAAAAGATGGGTTTGCAAGAATGCAAACTTGGCTTGTAGCTGAAAAAGAACAGTAATTTAGTTCACTCTTAACCCTGTTGTTGAAGCTGGGTTATGAGTGACGGCTTTGTTAAAAGATAGATATCAAATTTGTACGACAAGGCATTAAAGTAGCTTTTGTGAGGGGCGTGTCATGTTTAGGTGGGCAAGGAGACACTTTTGTGGATGCATCCTCGAGTATCCCGACCATTAAATCACGCGGACACCATATGGGATTCGAAAAATTGAAGATTGAGGAGCATTTAGCTCACGAACATTTGGAACACTTTGTAAAAAAATTCGGGTGGGTAAGAAGATCTCGGGAGAGCCGTCCATTTAAGACAGAGCAGCCGGGTAAGAGAGAGGAACTGCCCTTTTACATGTACACGTGTAAACCAGATCTTTCCAAGGGAGAACTTTTTAGGCCGTGATTGAAGCAAGGTGTTTCCACAAAAAAAAAAAAAAAAAAAAAAAAAAAAAAAAACGAAATTAAATAGTTAGACCGCTATCGATGAAGCAGTTAATTGGAGTATTTCAATTCTGAAATTAGATGTCACAATTCAAATTTCACCAATTGCTTGCAAGCTATTTTGAGTTAGGATTATTATCATAGATTAAAGGTCTCGAGTTTATTAGTTTATATGCCTTATAAATATATCATAAACTTCTAGATATAGTTTTTGTGCCCATGTGTCTGAATTATCAACATAAAACTAAATATGTATGAAAAGAGAGAAGTTTTGTAGATTTCTTTGAGTAAATGAATCTAAATGAATTTTCAATGCAAAAGATTTAAAAGACTTTCTAATATGAGTGTTCAAAAGGGAAATGAGAAAATACTTGACTCAAATCGCTAATCCTGTCCATACTGTGATAAACTATAACTATAGCTAATATATAAATAAACACTATCTCTTATGATAATTATGACAAAAGCTTGAACCTAAAAGAATTCATTCAATTTGTTCTATTTAGAGTGAAATACTATGGATTTATACAAATCTTTTTCGGAATATATATATATAAGATGTCCTCTTTTCAAACAAAACCAAACCACAATGAAAAGACTCTGTAATTCCCTCGCTAGAGGATCGCCGACCACATGTCACTACATATTTTTTAGAGATTAGTTCAAAACTAGATGACTACAAGTATATCAACAAACATCAAATTTACAAACTCAACAAAGACTTGCTCTCTATTTTAAACTTACCACTTCTTCAACCGATTTGGCCAACGCTCTAATGGAAATTAAAAATATAGTATGCAAATTATTGCCTCAACAGTCAATTCTTGCATAGACTTGTTCTTCACTGCTACGGACCATGGTCGTTTATTCCAGTTTTAACGGTCATTGCTTTAATACTCTTTTACGGATTTCGGTTCATGCAATGACTTGGACTGGGTCATTACACTATTCCACGATCACTTACGGTCATTTGAATTGCATTATACCATATGCAATGCTCTAAGCACGCATCCATCGGGATCTAAAGTACAAAGTCCACCCTCAAATTGTATTATCTTATGAAGAATTGTGCCCGCAAAAGATTGACCATTGGAAGCGGCAAACGGAGGGCAAGTACACTACGAGAAAAAAAACAATATTTGAGTGTGCTTATCCAAGTTAGGCATTTTCCCATTGGATTAGGACTTAATCATGATCATGGGTTGGCTTGGAAAAGTCAAAGCATGTGGAGGGTGCTGACTGAGGTAGGCAAGCGAGAGGCCTGACAGGTTGGGCGGCTTCAAGTTGGAGTCAACCAGAAGTTAGGTGATAAGCATGGAAAAAAGAAGGAAAAATCAAAGGCCTACGAAGACTAGAGGCCCTCTATTTTTGGCATTCAAGTCCAAAATCCAAAATTTTGTTGACATCGAGAACAAGAGTAATGGAAGCTTTGATTCATGTAGATTGATGTGATTATATCCGATGATTATTTTGACGTTTTAGGACTCGCGCTTTCACTCACCAAATTTAGTCCAATAGGAATATTCCACTTCAATAGGAACTACTACATTAACAAAGAGTTATATATAGAGGATTTCACAGATTTACTAACGAAATTAGGGAAATGAAGGATGTAGCCGAGTGAAAAATCCAGTTATTATTTTGTTTGATTGTGCACATGAAGTATTAAAACCATTGTTCCGTCCCCACACTTGAAACCCCATCCGTAGACTGATTTTAATGGAATGAACTTATTAATTAATTAGATATAGGCGAGACTTCGGCTAGGTCTTTTTAGATTCTTATCTTTTATTAGATGATGACATTATTGACGATGGACAAATCTTGAAACCAAAAAGGTGTTGACTTACAAGGCATCGATTCTCAATTTTATCGATGGGTGAAGAGAAGGCAACTCTAACACGCTCTAGGAAGTTTTACCAGCATGCACATGAGTTGGGCTTTTTACCAATTAGAAAAAGAGATTATTTCGGGTTCTCTATATCAATACCCAAATCATGTTTGTCATGGGACCAATTTGTTGAAAAATTCTTAGTTTTTGTTTGCCATAATTATTGTCTTAATAAATTCTCGATAATGAGCTTGTTTAATTAACCTTCCCAATTAATCGATGGCATGCACCAATACATTAGTGCTATTATTGAAACTGATGCACATGTTTGATTGACTGGCACGTTAACCGGGTGCCACACTTTGCATCCAGATGCATGAGTTGTCCCACTAACAAAGGCAAGGTTTGCAATGAGGGCAACTTATCTCTCTAGGAATCAATATAAAGGAAAAGAAAAAAAATCAAAAAATAAAAAATAAAAGAATTTGGAATTGGGAAGTTCATGTGAAGTTGGGGGACCCCACCCTTCTCTTGGAAGTATCCCGTTTGACTTTTCCCTAGAGGAACATGCATGGACATGTACCTTTATCAATTTGAGAATATTCTAATAAATTGAATTAATATCTTAATCATCAAGCTCATAAAAGATACAAAAAAAAAAAAAATTTGAAAAAAGAAAAGGAAGGGTCCAAGCATAATGCATCTCTCCTAGGTGGAGGGATTACATCAAATTATTGCTTAACTATGACGTATCATCATAGAAATAGAAAAAATTAGTAGGTTAGGTGGTGCGTTATTATATTATTGATGGAAGGATCATGTGGCAAAAGAGTGTACTTTAGGGCATATGCTTTGCAATAAGATGCCGATTGTTAAATGAACAAAACATTAGCAAAGTTGAAATCAAACCATTGTCGAATTAAGAAAAGAAAACCAAAGAAGTAAGGATGAATACTTCTTGGGCATATAATATCTTATTTGATAAAAAATAAAACAATCCAACCTTTACTCTTTACTCTCCCTAAATTTTGCAAGTATGCTTTACTACCTTTATTCCGCCCTAAAAGCTTGAAACCTTTCAAAAATATATTCTCATCGATTTGTAAGTTTAATATACATTCTTTAATAACTTTAAATTTGAAATAAGATTTTAGAGTTCAATGGGCTCCAAGAATCATATTCTCGATTTGTGATGATTCAAATGATTCTCGATGGTCTACTTTAAATAGGACGGAGCTTATCTTATTTTCTATTTTCACCTATCTTTCTCTTCTAATTATAAATTAGGCTTCTTCTATGTTAGTAATTGTGGGGATCTTTTTCCAATTTGACGAGATCTCTTTTAATGCCGAGGCGCTGCAGAAGAAAAGGGTAAATCAAGCACCAATCGCAATCCGGAGTTGCAGGTGCGAGATGCGTGCGACCACGTCAACCTTTTTCGCCAATAAAATGGGGGGCCCACAGGGCTTTTGCGGGGTCCACGCCAGAGGACAGCTCAGGCTCTATGCGCGTAATTCATGGTCAACTTTTTGGCACCAGCGAGGAATTGTCATCAAATATACTTACCATAAAGCCAAGAAATCACACATTTTCCCACGGCGAACCGAAAATTCGAGGTTGGGGAAAGAATTTCTCTGACTATAGTAAAGATTTTTCGCTCAACAAAAAGGAATCCTTTTGCTTAGGGGCAGGGCTACCGGTGTAGAACCTTAGGTTTGGCAGCATCTACTATCAATATTTGAATGCCTTGAATATTTTGAGAGACTAAAAAAGTAAATCGAGACTTATTTTGATAACATTTTATTTTTTTTCTTTTGGTTTAATTTAAGTCCTACGGCTTTTGCACTTTAACTCCTCATTAATCCGAAATACTCAATACTTTCATAATATATAAATGTTGACATACAGATTCTTATATAATTTTTTTTTTTAAATTACATGATATTTGGGGTTTTGGCTGGAAGTTTCTTTTTTCTTTTAGGAAAAACATAAACAAATAGATCCTAATATGTATGAGCCATAAAAATTGATAAAAAAGTAAAAATTGATAGTAAGTTGACATACACCTAACCAATTTATGTAAAGAAAATGATAACTAGTACATAGTAGTGTAATGTAAATAAAGTCTTGAAACAATCTACGTCGTACTATTACTACTAGCCCACTAGGTGGATAAATGAATAAGTCATATGCAATCAAATATAATTTAAGTTTTTCTTTTGGTTGAAAGATAGAATTTAATTTGTGAAATACATTTTGCTCTATTTATTTTGTGAAAAATAAAAATTTCAAAATTTTATTAAAAATGATTGTTTGTATGACTTAAAATTATTAACTAATGAATATGTTTTTATTATCGACGATAATTTATGTCCAAACTTTTTTTTTGACAATGAAAATATTTTCACTTTTTCATATTTATAAGTAGCATAGACGATTATTTTTAGGAAAATATTTTCTAAAGAATTTTTTGCACAAAATAGCCCTTGTTTTAAATTTTTTTTTTTTTTGTCTCAGTTTGAGTAACTTTAATTTCAAAATGATCATCATTAAATTAAACATTTTAGCGTGGCAACTATAGCAATGAAGATAAGCTTTTGATTGGAATTAATTTGTAACATTGATAGCCTTATAATTTTCATAAATGCAATTAATATATTTGAAGTTATTGAGCTTAGTGGTACAAGGACACTTGGCAAATAGAGTGAATCTCAAATTTTAAAAATCGCGTTCGTGAGAATAATGTATGCCTATCGCTGATTTTCTTTCTCTATTCGTATCTATACGTCATTCCCATATAAATTCTCACAAATGAAAGACTAACATTAAAAAGAAATTATCAGAAAAATTGTCCAATCATCTCTAAACTTAGTGTACGGATACTATTTAATTCTAAATTTTTCAATTTAACTGATTTAGTCCTAAACATTAATATAATCATTCTGACTAATTTTCACTAGAAATCATTAATATAACGATTTACCAAACAGGATGGTCAAAGATAACTGGATCAACACTTCAACGATTTATAATGAAAATTGAATAGAAGGACTATATATCAATGAGTCCCAATCTTATTAAGATAGATAAATATTGGCTTTTAAAAACTTAAAATATTATCTAATTTAAAAAAAAAAGATTATATATGTGAATTTATTTGTCATTATTTACATTTTATGAAAGTTTCAAATACTTTAGATTTGAAGAATGTTAAAGTGCGTGAGTTTGCGAGTTCAATATATATATTTTGTGAAAAAATTAAATATTTTAAGAAATGAATAGTACCTGTCTTATCAAAAAAGGTAAGAGGGAATGAATTTTAAAATTGATAAGTCATGAGAAATTCATACCATTTTCCGCTCAAATTTCGGACAGAAAGTTAGCACGGCTCCATAAATGTCACTGTAATTTACTTTAACAAACATGTGGGTTGATGAAGTATCTCGTGTCCCACTTAAAATTAGAATAATAATAAAAAAATCACGAAGAACGTGATATGCCACAAATGCAATGATAGTATTAATGACTGTTTCATATTTGATTATATACATAGGGATAATGTGTTTTATTTTTTTGTTAGAAATGAAAATTCTATCAATTAGGTGATTAAGACCAAGGTTCGGTTACTAAATCAGCAAATGCACTAAAGTTCAGAATCCTATAGGGAAATAATTTACGAGAATAAGAAAGAAAAAGAGCACCAGCTTATTTTCTTTCTCTTTCTATTTTTGGCCCTTTTTTAGCCAAATTCATGTAAAAAAAAAAATGAAATAATATGTTCTGTACGCACCCCTCTCGTCCTTCCCCTGCACACTCAACGACATGAACGCAGAGAAATCTCCGCCTATTACAGCTCTCTCTCTCTCTCTCTCTCTCCCCATCGATTCAAATGCAGCCACGAGACCAGTCTTCGTCCACTCTCTCTCTCTTCCCGCTGTCGTCGAACGCGTCGTTCGTTCACCGCTCCCCCTCCTTTTCTCGTTCTCTTTCTCACGTTACAGCTTTGACCTTCCCTTCGTCTTCCTCCTCCTCCTCCTCCTCCTCCCCGTCGTGCTCTGTACTCAAAGCTCGCGCGGTCTAGAGCTTTTTATAAGCCTCCCCCACGTCGAGACCCTCTTCGCTCTGAGCCCCGGAATCTCCTGTTCCTTTTGACTGTCGGATCGATCGCTCCCTCGCTCGCTCGCGGAACAGTGAGTCCTGTCCTCTCTCCATCTGTCCTGTTTTCTTGCGACCGAAAAGCATTTATTGCGCCTTCTCTTCAGGTGCCGGACAATAATTCCTGGCAACTGTGCCGCGGGCCTTGTTTTCGAGTGCTCCTGATATTATCTCGTTTGTGCTGTGCTCTCTTCCTTGTGAGTTTTTCCTCTGATTTCGTCGAGAGACGAGGTGATCGGGTCGTGTGAGGGAAAAAGAATCCTGGGCTTTTCCTCCTTCGCTGTAATTCGCGTGGTTTGAGGTCGTTCCTTGTCGGGATCTTGCGAATTCGAAATGCTTGACGCTCGTCGTTTCATGACCTTGTGATCTTGATGTTACTGATTGTATGTACGCTTCGGTTTTCGAGAATTTCCTTCCTAAAAGGTTTGATCTTCGGGGTTTTTGAATGTGGAGTGCTTCGGAAATCGACAACATGCTTTCGATACGGTTTGATCTTTGGGAACTCTTTAGCATCTTTGAGAGACGAGCTTGTTCTCTGTCATGTCGCTGGATTGCGACATACTGATTTTGACCTCTTCTTCTGCTTGTCCGCCAGCCCATAATCCCACGGGACAAGCTGTGAATTGTCAGTTGGAGGCCATGAAATTTTTGGGTTTTCAGATTGATGCTATCCTTCTGATAATAATTTCAGGAATTTCGAAGTTTTGTCTCCCTTTTAACCTGATGGGTCGTTAGCGCCCCGCGCCGCCCCCAAACAAAAAAAAAAAAAAAAAAAGAGGGAAAAACTGATGGGGCCTGCTAGATTCTGCCATTAATGATTTTGTTTTCTATGGCATTTCAGTTGGAACATTACTGCTATCCAAAATGACTGATATAATTTGGTTTTTTGCCGCAACAGGTTGCAAGAGGAGCATATCAAGGAGGACTAATTCTTGCTTATTGCTGCTGAGGGACTGAATTATTGTGTCCGTTATATATAGACGGCTAATTCATTAAGACGGTTGCATTCAAATGCTAAACATTGGCAGAAATAGAAATCAGGGCAGGTCTAACCGATCTATGTCATTGGGAATGGGAAGTAAGTTCATGCATTACCTTGGTCAAGTCAATTTGAATGGATGAATTTCAGTTTGCATTCTAGTGTGAAGGAGTCCGATGTTTAATACTGCTTTGGAATGAACCCTTATATTTTTGTGCTCTGATGTTGTTATTTTGAACTTGAAATCTATTCTTTCCCTTATGTGTGGGCTTTGAAAGTTCAGAAATAGAGAAGAGAGGCATTGCCAATTGTCGGTTAACGATTGGCATTTGGTCATATTAACATATTTTTTGTTTCTTATAGATGAGAATAACTTCGTTTACATGGGTATGTTGATTTGATACAGGCATGGAGTATACAGATCCAAAAAAGAAGACCAATTTTGTAGGGAAAATTATTTTGGCTGCTACCCTTACTGCATTGTGCATAATAATGCTGAAGCAATCTCCAAATTTCAGTACACCAAGCCGGGTAATTACCGACGACATGTCAAGAACAGTACTTGCTGATTTCCTATGATTTTGAAAGCTTATTAATTCTGCTGCATGCTTGCCCTTCCTAAAACCCTCTACCATACCAACAAATGGATAAAAGAACATTGTTAATCTCCTGTTGTTTTAATGGCTCTTTAATTCATCGTGCATGCCTGCCCTTCCTAACACCTTCCCCCATGCGGACAGAAGGAAAAGAACTGTAAGCTACCCGAGGGGGTGATAAAGAAACACCCACAAACATAGTTGTGGATGCGACTGACCTCATGCAAAAAAAATAACTGTTCATGTGACTGACTTATTGCATCACACTTTCCTCTATGTCTAATCTTGCAAGCAGGAAGCTTTTCCTCATTAAGAGTGTTAGTATGCTAGGATTATAACTATCGAACTTGATGTCTAACTTCTATTATCTGTTCTATGTCTCCCTTGTAGTTCTCCATTCATGAGCAAGGAGTGACCCATGTTTTAGTGACTGGAGGGGCAGGTTATATTGGTTCTCATGCAGCATTGCGGCTTTTGAAGGACTCGCATCGTGTGACCATAGTGGTATGCAACTTCCTAGAATCTGTATTTCTAGTTGGGATCATTTGTTCTTTTCTCCCCTTGTTTACTAAGCATCAAGGAAAATTGTCTTCTCACAGGATAATCTCTCTCGGGGAAATCTAGCTGCTGTTAAGATTTTGCAGGAACTGTTTCCAGAGCCTGGAAGGCTGCAATTTATCTATGCAGATTTGGGGGATGCAAAAAGTGTATCCTTAATGCACAATCATCTATTCTACCTTTAGATTGTTTTATTGGGATACTTTAAGGGGTTAGGGTGGCTTGAGGCTTTTGGGCTTTGGCTATGGTGTTTACATTTGATTTTATGTTCTATCAAGAAAAAAATGTTTAGCATTTGACTTTTAACTAATGAATGACTTTGTTTTACTGTGAATTACGTTGAGCAACTCAATCTCAAATTTTGAATAAAACGTAAATATTTGCAATTATAGTGACTAAGATTATTTGTATAATGTTTTGCATTTACACGTTTTTTGAAAATAAACTGTCAAACCAAAAGTCTGAAGTTGGATTTCATAGCTTTATGTGTTTGGCTTCAGCTGAAACCAAACACATAAAGGTCTTTCAGTATAAGTAGTATGTCAGGAGAAGCCATTAGTTGGATGCAAATGTCCCCTCCCAAATTAGCAACATTGTTATTTGGAAATTTGCTGTGGATTTGTTTTCTTTGATTTGCCGTTAGGTCAACAAAATTTTTTCAGAAAATGCATTTGATGCCGTGATGCATTTTGCTGCTGTGGCGTATGTTGGAGAAAGCACTCTAGAACCTCTGAGGTATGTTTCTTTTCTGGTATATTTGGCCTTTCATATATATATTTGGTGCCTGAATCTTTAGAGGGTCTGCATATAGGTCTTTCAGTATAAGTAGTATGTCAGATCCGCCCTTTGCTTTGCTGATGTGAACTGATTGGTAAATGGTTTAATGCGAAATGGTAAGAATGAGGACACTAATTGGTTACAAATATGTTCTGTCTACATTGGATTAGACAGAATATTATGGATTAGGAATTACACAGGCGACGACCATGTTTAGTTTGTTATTTCATGTATATGCAATACATTGAGATTTTTTTTTGCCTTGTAGTTTGAGACTGTATAGGCCTCTGCGTGGAAAGGTCATAGTAGTGCACTTATCTATTCTGTTATGTTCTGCATTCTACTGCTCTTAGGTATTCAGCCAGCATGCCTTGGCTTTGGCATTTAACTTTAACTGATTGAGAGATGCTTATTCTTCTGACATGTCTGTTTGACAAGATGAAAACTTTGATTGAGAGTTACTTATTCTTCTGACATGTCTGTTTTTCAATATGACAATTTTGATAGTTTGCTCGTTATCATGGTTCGAAGTACTATGCATTCTCATACATCTGAGGCTTTACTATACTCTAAATGTTGCGATTGTCATTTTATATCCCCACTTATTTTCTTCATGGGATGGCAAATCCACTGAATTTCCTCAGATGTAAACTGTAGTTTCATGTCTGACCTGCCATGGCAAAAATTCTCTTTGTGAGCGATGTGTCGTTTCTTTCTAGTGGATTTCTATACCAAGCAAAACGCCATTGCAGTTGCTGGAGCAGTGAATTTTCCAGCAACATTGCAGTATGTCTCAGAGCATCTCTCGCTAATTTGTTACCCATCATGAGTGGCAAACTTTAGTTATCTAAAACCTTCTCAATAACTGGCCTGATCATGCTGGGTATGAGTATGGCGACTGTTTCTGCACAATCTTGTTACTCTTTGCTCTGCTTAAACTTACACTCGTGGAGGAGAGATATGTTGATCGGTTAGCAAACAACTCATGTCTAGTTATCAAAACTTGGATGCATGTTGTAGTACAGAAGGAGGCCATTTCACATGACACATAGTATATCAGCTTAGGTGCATGATGCCATAATGGATGTATACCTTTCTTGTCTAACATTGTGTTTGAAAAAAAAATTAAGTTACACAGTTGTACTGCAAATTTGTCCTTTACTGTTTCAACCATCCATGGTGTTTATTCATCTTATTGTTCAACATTATAGGATGGTCTACTCTATGACATTGAAAAATGAAGGATGATTGAGCATGTCTTCTATTTGCCCTCTAAAACTTTTAAAGATAGCATACTCAAGTAGGACTTGGGAGTAGGTAATATTTTTGAAGTTGCATTCATCCAGCTGGCATTGGGTGCATTTGAGTTTTTTATTAAAGAATGTGAATAAAAGGTTGATTCTTTGACACTATTTAGTCCATTGATGATGTGCTCCCTACCTTGCCAATTGTGACTGATTCTCTAAGTTACTGAATCCGGATTCAGCACCAAATTATTAATATCACTTTCAAAAGGTTCGTAACTTTTCTATGATGATTTAAAAAATTAAGCCGTCCTTCAAGGATGCTTGTAAGCTTTAGTGTGAAAAAGGGTTCTATTGCTTATTGGGGCTCTGGCTGTTTGTTATAAATTTCCTCCTGTGCTTAGTTGTGAACTTCTGGTCCAAGTAGGTAGCAGCCAGCTCGTGGTTAAAGAAGTGAGAAACTTTTAAAAGATGATCAAAGTTTAAGTTTTTGTGGATTATCACACTCATTA
The DNA here is from genome assembly GCA_014182715.1 of Eucalyptus cloeziana. Taxonomy (NCBI): domain Eukaryota; kingdom Viridiplantae; phylum Streptophyta; class Magnoliopsida; order Myrtales; family Myrtaceae; genus Eucalyptus; species Eucalyptus cloeziana. Next base: position 18,678,628 of record CM024637.1, read on the forward strand.
GATAAAATTCGAAATGTTAGGATGAGAACCTTTCCAATACCTTTAACACTAACATGCTACTTCTTAATATGTCTATGTACATGAATTGCTATACTATGTTAGCATTACATTTGACTGCGCAATTGTTTTTCTAAACCTTAAGCTATTAGAGAAAGTGCGTATATATTTTACATCTTGAGACTCTCCCTTATAGGAGAATTCACAGGATGATGAAGGCCTTAAAGTATGTAAATCCGATAGCTGTTGGTGAGAGTAGAAAAACAAGATGTATAAAAAAGGGAGACCCATATATTTATAATCTATCAAACTAAAGTTGAGTGTGCAATTGTCTTCATAAAAGTTTAAGCTGTTAGGGAATGGTGTTGCCAATATATTTTTAAAGTTAGGACCTTAACAGTTTGCGAGGGTGATTAAACTTGCGGGTGATTGAAGAAGAAATGGAAGTTTAGTATCATTTGGTGATTGGAATCAAAGTGTAGTTTTTTGATTGCTAAGTGCCCCATAGTTCAGTGATCAAAAGTTATATTTACCCTAAATTGCATATTTCTATCTTGGCCGTTTTTAACTGAGTGCTCATTCCTTGTTTTTCGTTTGTTCTGATGATCTGAATGTGGCTTGAAATCATCATTTCATGATCTTGGCAGGTATTACCATAACATAACATCAAATACATTGGTAGTATTAGAAGCTATGGCTGCGCATGGTGTCAAGACCTTGATATATTCTAGCACATGTGCAACTTACGGAGAGCCCGACAAGATGCCTATTACCGAGGACACTCCGCAGGTGCAAGTTATCACTTGTTGCAACTCTTTACTGGAATATCTGTCTTTGCATGCTTCTTGATATGGTCTTTTTATGCTGGGGCTGATTGCATTGTATTCTGGCGTAAGTTCAGGTTCCAATTAATCCTTATGGAAAGGCGAAAAAGATGGCAGAAGATATCATTCTTGATTTCTCTAAAAATTCTGACATAGCCATCATGATACTAAGGTATGTCTTGTACATGTAATGCAAATTTGTTTGGTTGAGCCTAATAAAATCAAGACAGTAATCGTGATAATGCTATTGTGTTTTTCCATTTGGTTGGTTATTTTTATTTTTTATCAATATGGTCGCATGGAATTGAGATGACCTTATCCATGTCATTTTGTTGCTCTTGACATATTTTTTTCTCTTTCACCAAGACTAATATTTATTAGTCGAAATCAAACACCTCTGTTTAGTTGTTTTTATTACTGAAATGGTTTTCTCATACTCGTTACTTATTTTGTGATATATACGTTTTTGGAATATGCCAGTCTGTTTCGGTAAAGCTGTCACAGTATTGTAGGTTTTGACTGCCATCCATGTTGTACACATGCGGAGTGTTGCTTGTTGATTGATCTATGATTTTCATGTTACAGCACTGGATGACCTGAAAATATTTATGACAGTGCTATACTGTTTACTCAATTCATGTGGGATTATCTCTTCTAAATTAATATGGATTTAGAATCATCAGTACATGATAGTCTTATGTTTTCATAATTCCGCCAATTTTTTCTTCTAAATGTTTTCTGGGTGAATACTTCCAGATACTTCAATGTGATCGGGTCAGACCCTGATGGTAGACTGGGAGAAGCACCACGACCTGAATTACGTGAGCATGGGCGAATATCAGGTGCTTGTTTTGATGCTGCCCGTGGTATCATGCCTGGGTTGAAGGTATGATGAATTGGGGTTTTGTTGTTTGTGTCCAATTCTGCACTATTCTCTATTGGTATTAAGCTTGGCAATAAGGCTCTTTTGTTTCAATTTTTTGAATAGTTAGGAAATAGGACAGAGCATTTGCCAATCTGAAGTTTTTGGTTTTCGCAGGTTAAAGGAACAGACTATAGCACACCGGATGGTACTTGTATCAGGGATTATATTGATGTCACTGATCTTGTTGATGCTCATGTGAAAGCCCTTGAAAAAGCAAGACCCAAGAAAGTGGGAATATACAATGTTGGCACCGGCAAAGGTATGGGGAAATGAATTTAACAATTCTTTTGATAAGAGGCAACTTTCCATTTTCTTGTTTTTGTATTAATTTAAATGTTAGAGAGGTAACTCTGCTTTTGGTGGCATCCCTTAAAAAGCAAACTTTGGGAAAGTAGAATAGGATACAAAAAATTGTGTTTATGCTTTCCAACCACTTCATTTTGAAAATTTAAATTTTACTGAGTACCTTTTATCAGTTGTAAAAACCTTAACCGTAATGGAGAAATATTATTGATAAAGTAGGAGATAATGTGGATTGACAGAATTTTGAGTCACTTTCTTGAGAAGGTAGAAAATAATCACACATGTATCTGTTTATGAGAATGAAGATCTTAGATATGCCAGAAATTTATCTATTTATGCTTTATGAGAAGGAACGGATATATCTGTTTATGCCTTCATCTATCTTAGATATGTTGGAATTGATGCAAACAGGTAGATCAGTGAAGGAATTTGTGGAGGCTTGCAAGAAGGCAACTGGAGTGGACATCAAAGTCGATTACTTGCCGCGCAGGCCTGGTGATTATGCAGAAGTGTATAGTGACCCGACCAAGGTCAAGCTCGAGCTGAACTGGACGGCGAAATACACTGATCTTCAAGAGAGCTTGGGTATTGCATGGAGATGGCAAAAGGCGCACCGCAACGGGTACGGAACTTCTAGAATGGCTGCTTGAAGCATCATATGCGAGAGTCAATATTAGGAAACTAACGCAACCCCCATCATGAAGTGCCGACTACACTCGATATTTGGATTTTCGCCAACACAAAAGTTAGAAGGAAGGGGTTGGGAAGTGAGGGTAGATTTGTTACCGTCGTTTTCTATATATTGGGTTAATTACAGGAAGAAGCAGCTCATTCTTTGCATGTATTGTAAACAGAGTTTAAATAAGGAAGCAGGCCCTCCTTAAGTCTACAAGTATTTTCCTCCTGTCTCTCTGTGCGCTAAGCTATTCATCTAGAATGCTCCTTATTTATATGCGAAGAATAATGCAATCCTTAAAAGGGTGAGGAGAGGCGATTGGTGCACCTACCTTCATGAGCATTATTGTGAGGATTATATTTTTGGTATGGAATAGAATATTTTTTGTAAGCTATAATTAATCACATGTGTATGTATGAGTCGATTATAGGAAGGGTGATCAGTTTTAGGGTGGGTAAATTTTCAATCTGGAACTTGGAACTTAACCTATTATAATCGGGTCCTAGTATTTGGATCCTGAAATCTAGCCCGTTAGTTTGGAATTGATTTTGGAATCTACCTTATTTTTCCAGTTCGTTTCATTTTTTAGGATTGACTTTGGGTACTACTCAAAAATCTTTTTTTTTTTTTTTTCCCTAAATCTCGGAATTTCATTCTATATAATTTGTCTCAGATCGCTCTCAATCAACTCTCTTCATTACCCTCTTTCAGTCTTCACACAGCTATCTCTTTCACTCTCTCTCTCTCTTTCTCTCTCTCTCACGTCGACATGCTATTCCCCTGCCACAGCAAGATACGCTTTTTTTTCCCTCCTCTCCGTCGGTAGCTCAGCACCGTCATCCCTCACCCTCACTGTTGCTCTACTCTCCCGGTGACCATTCGTGTTCCTTCTTGCTATAGATCACCTTTGTTCAGTTGTTTCCCTCAGCTAAGGACAATTTGTCTCTCTCAACTCTCATCTTTGCCATTATTCACTTCTGTTCAATCGTTTACCTCAGTTAAGGATAGTTCGTCTCTCTCAGCTCCCATATGGTAGTTCCCTTGCTTGTTGATTAGCAAGATGGTTGAGATCTTTGTGTTTTCATTTCTACCTGGGGCTGTGGCCGGTGTACCATCTCCCCGACTTGCCATCACCAGCATCTCCTCTGTAGCGCTCATGTCCACTGCCATAGGATTCTCTTTCTTGTTAGCTCAATACTAAGAGCAACACTCACCTTGTTTCCAACAAAGACCGGCTATGCATGTCGATGCAAAGATAGGTTGCAAATTGGAGTTAGCGAACCTCAAAAGAAAGAGAGGCGGAGCTTGGGTTGCTGCGAATAGAGAGAAACCGAGAGAGATGGAGCTTGGGTTGCTGTGAGCGAGAGCGGAAGGGGGAGAGTTGGAGATTGAGAGAAAATTGATAGGCAACGCTGCGGTGATGGTGACAACTAGTGAGGAGTTCAGACAGCGCCGTGAGGAAGATGAAAGAGGAAGGATAGAGAGAGGGAGTGTTGAGGTTAGAATGTAGGGGGAAAATAAATTAGGATTTTGGCATTTTAACTTATAAAATCGGTTCCAAAACTAGTTCCAAATCAAGGTTGTCTAATCCAATTCTTAGGTGGGTATTTACTCGGGACTAGTTCTCAGACAATTCCAAAAATTTGGAACCTGTCCCTCGACTGGTTCCGATGGGAATTGGTTTCTTGAACTTGTTTTTCGAGTGATCCGATCCAATTCCTTTTGACTTCCTGAAGTCAAGAAATTTCTTGACATGAGGTACTGAATACTCAAGGCACAATTTGACGAAAGATTTGCTCGTGAAGTGATTCTTACTTACTTTCAAAGCAAGTTCAGTAGATTAATCCAATCAATTCCACATTTAATGGCATTCAAAAAGAAAAAGAAGATGAATCCAGTCTAATCAATACATATAATCTACATACTTCGTGTATATTCTAAATTCTAAATGGTAAAGTGGGGATGAATCTAGTCCAACGTGTAACCTAAAAATACACCTCATGTATTTAATTAAAAAAAGAAAACTAAAACAGCGGGACCAATACAATCTTATCAGAGAAGCATGTAATCAAATAGGTATAGATTAAATGCCAAATCTATAGTGAAAAGGGAAGCTACAAACTCCAATTTGCGTCCACTTTTCCCACTCAGTGTCTCTCGTTTTCTAGAGCTTTTCCCTATCTCCATGTTAGCTTCCCCTTTGCTTGAAACCCTAACTAAACCCATTTCCAGTTGAAAATGTTGATGCAATTGATTTGCCCATCCTTTTTGGGTAATCAATCCCTTCCTTTCACCCATCGTTCACCCTAACCCTAAGTCATATCTTATCCCATTACCAGTTACGAGCTGTCTGAACATCCTTTTACAGCCTTCACTATAAAATACAAATTAGTGCATTTACATTCCCCTCTAATCGAATCTGTTGAGAAGTCATTTGAAGGAGTCCCGGACGAATATGACTCATCCTGTGGCATCCCAAGATAGGATCTTCTGGCGGTTAGTATTCGACGCCTTCCTGGTGTATATTACAATATATACGAGGCTAGTAAAGACAAAATGAGTAACTGAAAATGAGGCTGCTTGAGGTATGGCTGCTCTTTGTAGAAGATTAACGCATTTATGGTCGGGAAAAAGACAGGTAGACTGGATGAGGTTGTTTCAAGGGAGAAACTAGATGAATGTGAATGTACTTTATTTGGCCGTCGTTACGGGAATCTCGACATGAACTTCCAATCTTTCCAATCTACAATGGTTAAAGCAAGGAAATTGGCATTTAGTCTGCAAATACCTAAAACTTGGGTTGTTTTCCTTCGAGTTTATGTCAATAGAAAGAAAAAACAAGATTCTCAAGTTGAGGGTCTGTTCGTTTCGCGGAAAATATCACATTTCTAGAAAACGTTTTTCAAGAAGCCATTTTACAAAAAAATGATTATATTTTTCAATGTTTGGTTGAAACCTAAAATTTGAGTGGAAAATATTTTTCACTATTCATTATCTAACTTGATTTTTATGGGAAAAATTACCAAAAAAATTGAATTTTAATATTTTCTATTGACCAAACAAATTAATTTTAATATATATATATTTAAAATTGAATTTTTAATTATTTTTATTTTTAAAAAATCAATTTTAATTTTTTTTTTCCTTTCTTTTCCTTTTTCTTTTCCTTCCTCTTTCTTCCTCCTCCTCCTTCCTCTGCCATTGTGTGCCTCAACGATGACCAGCTCCTTGGCAGCCAATTAAGAACTAATCACTAGATTCGGTGAGCTCGGCTCGCTTGGATTGGTTGAGCCTCGAGCTCACAGACTCGATCTGTCACGCCTCGATCCTTGAGCACGTGCCCATCTCTTCTTTTGGTCGATAAAAAAAAATTTTGCGATATCCCAGGACGCATATTGCCGACCCTTTCTTTTTAATGCACAAACGGAAGCATATATTAAATCCCCAGACAATAAAACATTGGGATAGAATAGTATGACTACATTTTAAACCTTTAAAAACATTCACTCTTATATACATTATAAGCCAGTGCACATATATATATAGGGTGAACTATTAAGTCAAATTCAACTTAAGCCAATTTAAAAACAAGGTCTACAAGTAGAAGTGGGGTTCTACAAGCTACGGGTCCCTGTCCTCCTCTTCATCATTCTCCACACTCCAACTGGAGCCTTCAGCAGACTGCATCGGACTTTCGAGATCTTCAACATTAAGTCTACTGCGTCTAGGGACTTGAAATGGTTATTCAATAACCTATGAGACAACGTCTCAGCAAGTTCTACCTCCTAAGACCCGATTAGTAAAATAATACACTATGGGCTGCCTAAACACGCACAGGTCAAATGACTTACCTTGGCCTCAGATTCCACCTGCAAATCAGTACAATTTATAATAGGCACCCAACTACTCATAACAAATTGAACTAGTTGATTACATGTCACAGAATACACGTGCATTCTCTAAGGCACTAGTTCACCAAAGTGATGCATCAAATCACCGAGCCCACGTGTCTCTCCCAAGATGCCTCGCTTAATTCCTTAGGCCCACGTGCATCCTCTAAGGTACTCGTTCATCAAAGTGATGCATCAATTCACCAAGCCCATGTGCCCTTTTTACAATGCCTGGGGCCACGTGCATTCTCTAAGGTACTCGTTCACCAAAGTGATGCATCAATCACCGAGCCCACGTGCCCATTTTACGATGCTCGGGCCCACGTGCATTCTTTTAGGTGCCAAGTCAGCTAAAGTGATGCATCAAGTCACCGAGCTCATGTGCCATTTTAGATGCCACACTGATTCACCACTTCACCATCGATACTGACAATCGGTATCCAAACATTTCCCATCACATAATTGAAATCAACCAATTAGGAACATGTCCTAAAATTCACAATTTAAATCAATTTCATATAAATTGAAGCTCAATTAAATAAATGGATTGCACCACGACAATCAGTACGAAATTCCGATCACCGGCCATCCCAAATTGAATTTCCGGAAAAATAAATAATTAAATAATTAATTTCGAAAATTAAATAAGTAATTACTAAAAATTCAATTTAGACCCGAAATGCCTGATTGTAAGCCGAGACGAGCTTGGAAAATTATTGAGACTCGTTCAATAAATAAAATGGCATGCCTACTTGCTAATGTCTATTTCTAACCACCTAACATGCATAATTAAGTCTCTAATTTAATTTATCTAAATTAATCTAACCACCTAATTGCATTTAATTAAATCTAACTAACCCTAAGTATAATTAGCAGACTAAGAAAGCATTAGTGAGTACAACTCATGTGGCAAAAGTGGAGACCGAATCACCGTGACGGTGACACAACGGCGGCCGAAAACCAAACTTCGGTTGCGTCAACGGACACTCGGGCCGGGTCTACTAGCCTCGCAAGCCCACAGCAACAGTTGGGCTTGGGCCGAACTTGGGCCGACTTGCTTCACGAGCCCAAGATGGGCTGAAGATTTGTTGAACTTGCTGGGCTTCACTGAAATGGGCTTCAAGAGGGCTGAATCAAAACTGAACTGGGCTTGCGAAATTCACTTGGGCTTCAATGGAGCAGCTGGGCTTCGCTGGGCTGGCCTAATTTCAAGTGGCTGAATTGCAATTCACACGGGCTTGGAGACTGCTGGACTTGTGTTGGGCCATTGATGCGAGCTGATCGTGGGCTAGAATTTCTGGGCTTCGAAGATTAAATTCCGTTGGGCTCCAAATGCGAACTGCAAGGGAAATGGACGCAGGCTTCTTCGGTCCACAATCCCGTAGAGGAGAAGGTACCATTGACTGGAACGTGGGTTGTCGGTCGTGGAGGAAGACTGCAAAAGATGGGCCGATTTCATGTGGCTCGTGAACTTGCGGCTGAGCTGCTCGCATGAGCAAGTAAGACCGAGGCAGCGAAGGAATCGCTGAAGCTACAGGCACTGGATTCGTCGGGTTGAGCTGCGGGGAACGCGCGGCAGATGGCCGGATGAGACAACGAGGAAACATCAACTTCGGTGAGGGCTTCGTGCAGCTGGCTGCTGAAGGAGAACGGTGGAGAGAGCGAACGTGGCAGCTGCAGGCGCGAAGAATTTAATGAATTCTCGGTGGAATGGAGCAGCTGGCGCCTGAAGAAGCTACTAAGGTCAACAACAAAGTGTCGTTGAGTGATGAAATTGACCAAAGGGGACAACGACTAGTGGAAGTGGGGTGGTCTTCAAGAGGAAGCGGCTGCAAAAATTTAAATGGAGGAGGAGGCGTCTTCCAAGCACAAATGAAAGAGAAGCAGACTTATGTAGGTGAAAGTAAAAAAAAAGAGTAGTAGTGAAGGGGATGAGGGAATCGATTAATTGGGGCATGCGAAGGAAGCCAACGAAGAAAGAGGGAATCGGATGAGGGAGAAAATGGTGCAAAAAGTCAATAAAGATTATCCAAATACTTCAATGCTTGGTCCCCCAATTAGCCCTCAAGCTTATCCATGGTCCCCCATTACTTTCTTGAAAGATAATCCACAATTAATCACATTTTGAAGTCAATTTTTCTGCTCAAAAGTCCAGCTCCGAATTTCTTAATTTCCGCTCCGAATTCTTCGCGAAATTTCCCAAATCGACGTCTAGTTTGAATGAGGAAAGAGTCTACAAAGTTTCCACAAGTCCCTATCACTTGAAGGCTCGGTTTGGAAGTCCATGTTTCCCTCAACTTAGCCCATTTGAATTTCCGTTATTTTTCCGCGGAGTCTGAATCTATTTTCCGTAAAAATCTTGGAATCTCTGAAAAATCTTCTGAGACCGAGTCAACGTTCCTAGAATTTATTGTGACATGACAGAATCTTCAATTTCTGAAATCGGACTCGAATTCACAGTTAATTTCACTTGGCGTGTTTTTAGCGTGACCTAGGTTATCGGGTAACTTTCAGACATTTTTAGTGCAAATGACCCATGGTCGATTTTATTCGAACCACTATGAACCCACTCGACTCATTGGCGACTCTCGGTTGTCGTGAAAATCTTGATGATTCAACTACGAACATAGGGTACCAAAATAATAAGAAAATCAGTCTAGTGCCAGTCGACGAGAATTTTCCAATTTAGTAGTGTTACCCACGATTGGCCACACATATCTGTCGACTTAGCCTCTCTCTGATTTCAAATCGATTTTATACTGTGCCGCAATGACCTCTAAAGATAGACACGGTCGAGAAGTCGATTCCTAGTCGATTCTCAAGTCTATTTGCCTTAAAATCCTTATTAATTTCCCCAGATAGCCTAGTTATCTCGAGAGTGATCAGCTCTGAGAACAGCCCTATAGCTGCGTCAATGAAATGCCTGATTCGTTCAATAGAAAACAGAGTTAAAAATCTGGGATGTCACACGATCCAAGTGAGCTCGAGCTCTGCCGAGGCCAACGAGCTTGCGGCTTGCTAGATCTGGTGAGCTCGAGCCTCGCCCTCGCTAGATTTGGTCTTGGGTGAGACTAGAGTTGGCCTATGGCCGGTTGCTAGCTGTTGCGTGGCTGGTGACAGGCCAAGGAAGAAGAAAAAGAAACAGAAAGAAAAAGAAAGAAATCTTAAAACTCAATTTTTTAAAAAAAGAAAAAAAGAAAAAGAAAACATAAAAACAAAGAAGAAGAGGGAAACCAAAGAAAAGAAAAAGAAAAAAAGAAACAGAAAAAAATAATTTGAATAAAAGGAGGAGGAGGAGGGCTTGTAGGGGTGCAAGATAAAATAGACCAAGTGTGGAAAATATTTTCCATTTTTTAAAAGTAGAAAATATTTTTCTCTAGTTAAGAAGGCTTGTTTCCCCTCATGAAAAATGTTTTCCTCAAGCAATTCATTTTCTAGGGAAATAACGCCTAAAAATTCGGAAAATATTTTCTCAAAAATTATTTTTAGTGAAACGAATGGAGCCTAAGACCATGGTCTTTTTACAGTCATCTCTTGGTTTTCAAGCCTCGGAAGTCGACCACCCCTCCCCATTGTATTGCATTTAGCTCGTGTTGGATGCAAATACATGGCTTACCTATACAAGGAATGTCCGAAGAAGCTATTAAAAGAATTGCTGTACGTGTGGGTGTTGTTTCGTAGGTTAGAATTGAAACTAAATGTTTTGCCTCTATTGTAGTAGGAAGAGCTAGTATATGGAATAATTTCTAGCTTTCAGGGAAAGCAACACTGGCTGGATTTTAGATATTAACGACTCCCACACTTTTGTTTCTCGTGTAGAAGAATTGGCCAATATGTGCAGAACTGTGAATGGGTGCCTTATGATGAGTCAATTTTCCTCCATAAACAATAAACTACTCTATGGTTAGTGGTTAAAAGTTGAAGCAAATATATATAGCCCTTTCTGGGAGGCCTCTTATGGAGAAATTAGTGGGGAGGAAGAGTTGGACGAAATGGTGCTAGAAACTCAGGAAAATCAAGAACAATTAACTCTAGTTGTGAAGCAACCAAGCAGTTCGTAAGGCCATCACAGCTCTTCACAAAAGAAAAGAGGTAAGAGAAAATTTACTGATATAGACTTTTGTGCTAAAGGGCTGAACCAAGTTCAAATGAATTCCCTTCCCAATGTTTAGCACTTTGCCAATAAAGCTTCCTTCAACACAATTGATCGAGGAAAAACAACAGATAAAGCAGAGGAAAACATCCAACAAAGGGAAAAGATTCTGTCCTTATGATTAGCATACAAATCCTCGGAATATGCTGGAAGGGGGTGAACTAATGGATACACCGATTCATGAGGACAAAAAAGGCTTACTTGCTGGAAGGGTTGGGCACACCTTTAACAATCAAGGCTTTAAGAGCCATTATGGCTCTGGAAAGGCCCAATTTGATGGTCTTAATGGAAACAAAATGAAAGTACTAATATTACCACTTATAGGGGGAGAATAGGTGTAAAGACAAATTTAACCAATAAAAACAATAAAAGTTACTTTCTCAAACAAGGTCTGATTAAAATCAGACTTCTAAGTTCAATTCAGACTCAAATAAGATATTCAGGAATTTAGTAGGACACAGAAAAATATTGCAACAACCAAATTAAAGGAGTTAAGGATTGAACATATAATTTATAGTGGTTCAGCTTAGATCAAGCCTACATCCACTCTCCCACGCTGACAGCCTTTTGGCTGGATTCCACTATGAAATCAAAAGAGAATTACAACGATTTGAGTACGATTACTCAGTGAAGAGTTTCTCTTTCTCTCACTAAGTCACTCCTTTGTGTTTTTCTCTCTTTGAGTACAATTATCGATGAAGAACAAGAGATTTGGTAACTTCAGACTTTAAAATTTTAATCCCCACGCACACACTCAAATGAACCATATGACCTCCTTAAATACTCCTCCATACCTTTCTATCCATTGGCAATTTCCAGAGGAATTTCTTCCAATCAATCCGTTGGACAGAATTAATTAAGAAAATATTGTAGTCGTTTGAAGATTAAGGTGAAGATTTGATGATTCTGGTCGCCTATACAATCATAATCTAGGTTTCCATAAGTAGACGCTTCCCAAAAAGGAACTTGTCTTCGAAATTGATTTCATCAATCCATGATTGTTTTCATCAATATATATATATATATATATATATATATATATATATAAAAAAGATATGTGAGAATCTTTGCTAGAAAGCCAAATAAGTCTTGATCGTACTGAATCCTAGTTGGAAGATCAATAAACCCGAGTCTGATTATGTCTTCATTCTGGACTTGGTTCAGTCTGGATATTCGTTAGAGTGGGAAAGGCTTCTGATGTAAAACAGACTTTGACAACATTCTATGTTATAACACAGAAGTCCAATATTCCTCATAACAAGAATAAGAATAAGAATAAGAGAAGGAAAGTTTTGTCAACTTCAAAACAAAATAGGAGTTTTCTCAACAATCTCCCCTTTTATGATGGTGACAAAACTTTTATGTAGATTTAATAAGAAACTATATCCTGCAAAACAATACTTTAGCAGCACATGATAAAGAACAGATGAATAATATAATAGTCTGCATCCACAAAACACATCAGTCTCATCAGAACTACAAAACACATGCCAATACCAATTAAAGTTCAAACACAAGTTCAAGCACCACAAGTTTAAGTTCAAAACACAACCACAAAAGATTCAATCTGCCAACCACAACCAAAAAACCAAAAGTTAAAGTCTTCCCCTTTTTGTCAGTAGTTAGTGAGGTTTAAAAAGAGGTGGAGTTGAAAATGATCAGGGATTTCTGGGAACACAAACAAGTTGGAAATCCTCCAAAGACTGTACAGTCTCCTCAAGCTTATCTTGGCACTGATGATAAATAGCTTCCACTTTTGCCACATTCTGGGAAGCTTGCTGATTCAAAGTTTGAACCTAAGTGTCAAGAGATTGTACCTTGCCTGTAAGGAATTCTGAGGTAGATCCAAGAGCAGCATGTAACTTTTGAATTTCAAACTCCATGGCATATTGTTTTGCCTTAATCTCCAAGAGAATTTCTACTATCGGAGGATAGCTCGCTTCCTGTTCTGTTTGGGCACTAGCCTCAGTGTATTGGACTTGTGGAGTATCCAGAAGTGAAGGAACATTTACCTAAACGTTTGTAGTTTGTTGCTCCCCTTGAATAGTAGTTCCTTTCGCTAGACCTTCAGTTGAGACTTCAGGAAAATGAGATGCAAATACATCTTTAGCATCTAGGGTGATCGACTGATGCCATCACTAGCAGTAGGTTCAACAATGGGAGTTTTCTTACTTACTCCCCCTGATTTGATGCCTTCAGGCTGAGAGGTAACTTCTTCCTCTTGAACCTTTTCTATTTGAGCACAAGTTTCCTTATCAGTTGCAGTCTCATCAATTTCTATGGCATCATCTTCCCTAGTATCTTCTCCTTCCTTCTCAGACTCGTCCTGTTCTAGGTTCATACCAGCATCTCCATCTGAATCATCACTATCAGTCTCTTTCACTGCAGTCTCTTCAACATCACTCTCTTCTTCCAATTCCTTCTCGCTTTCATCTTCTTCTTCTGACTTAGTAAAACCTTAAAGATTACGCAAGGCCATAGTAGAGATTGTCAAATCATCATCTTCCTCTTCTTCATCCTGCATAAGGATAGATCTTTTTCTCTTAGGTGACTTTGAAACAACACTCTTTCCCTTGCGTTCTTCTTAGAAGCAGTTCCTTGCCTTATTTTGCTAGTAAATTCTTTCTTTAAACGATCCAGTGCTCCAGAAAGATCTTTCAATCACATTTTTGAGATCATCTTCAGTCCATTTTGCATTGGAGCAAGAGTTTTGGAGTGAAGTTGAGATGGTGGTTGTATCTAGAAGTGTCTGAAGAGTCTGGTTATTAATGCAGAGTACAACAATTGTCCTTTTTCTTTCATGACTGTTCTGTACATATGTAGAATGATGGTGTGAGGGAGTGAAAAAGTGACACCATTGCAGATCGCCCACATCATCTTTGATTCAAATTTGGATACATCAGTTTTTGAAGCCGCCTTAGGTCTGATGCAGTTGATAACTATCTTGTGTAGCAAGATATTCGATGCAAGCATTCTAGAGTAAGTAATATTTTCACTAGAAATCCTGTCACGTACTAGAAACATTGTGGCCTGCGCATTTGACAAATTAATAGGCAGGAATCCACTCATTTCTACACCCAACAGGTCAGACAAGAGATTCACATTCACATCAAAAACTCTGTCACATATAGTAAATTGAATATGAGTGGGATCCAAAATAGACAGATTAGAGTAAAAGTATGCCGTTAATTCAGGGTATGCTTCCGACGTTTCAACACAGAACTTCTCCAATTGAAGTTTAGCAAACTTTTCCCTCAAGTTAACCTTGATAGAATCCAATAAATCAAAATCCACAGTTTGAGGATTGATAACTCATCTGTTAAGCATTTGAGCAAAATCTTTCTTATGTTCTTTTGAACGAAACAGTTTCGTTCTTTCTCCAAGGATTTCAGCCACAACACCAATCTTGGGTTAGAAATTTTTAAAGATCCTTTCATCATCATCTTTGTTTTCTGGCTGATTTTCTGACCCAAAATGTGGATTAGAAGGAAAGTTCGCAAACTCATTCTCTATAGTTCCAGGTTCTACTAATCCTAACCATTCCATGGCTCGCAAAAATACGGTTTCATTTCCATAGCCATTTTCTTTCAGAACTTACTTATGAAGTCCATATGGCTTCCTCCATTCTTCAAAAAGTTATAGTTTTTAAGAAGTACCTCAGGCTTTCTCACTGAAATGGGGGTTGCATCATGAGTAACTTCTTCATCTACAGAACGGTGAGGAGAATTCCGAGGTGAATGTTCTTTGGTTAGATCAAAATATGTTGGTTCTTTAGGAACATTCCGAGGCTTGCGACTAGCAATGCGAGAGGATTTCCTTTGGAATGACATTGAAGCAGACTTGGAGGACTTCAACGACATGTATGTGTAGGATTGAGTAGAAAATTTGCAAAGAGTTCGAGAGAGGATTCAAGAATGATGAGGGTTTGAGAGTTAGGGTTTGAAAAACAAATGCAATCGTAAGGAAGATTTAAAGAAATTGAAATAAGGCAACTAAACTGTCATAAAGGAAAACGCCTTTTCAAAAAATTTCAAAAAGAGAACTGCCAATTATAAATTCGAAAAATCAGCAAGGAAATTACAATTTCCAAAAATAAAAAAGAAAGAAGCGGTAAATTAAGAATAAACATACCTGTTCGTTTTTGTGAGATCCCAAATTTCCAAATCTATTTTCAATGAATTGAAATGGGCATTTTATTTGTACGCATATAGTTCTTTTCCCTGAACTGATCACTCATGGGATAATTAGTCTATTAGGTGAAGCTGTTAAGAAATTTTAATGCATCGGACTCGAGAATTTGACTAGAAAATGACATTTTGACCGAGTTAATTTGCAAGGGTCATTAGGGCACAGTTAAAAATCGATTAGAGACTGGAGATAGGTCGACTCGACAGAGGCATGTGATCGAGTGTGGGTGATTCCACCAGATCGCACAATTCTTGTCGATTGGCACTGGACCGGCTTTTCTGTCGTTTGGGTACCCTGTGTCCGTATTTGAAACCTTTAGATTATCCCGACAACTGAGAGTCGCAAATGTGTCAAAGATGTACATTGTGGCTTGAATTGATCAACCACAGGTCAAATTTACACGAAAATTTCTAAAAGCTATCTGGTAGATCAGGACGCGCTAATATTGTGCCAGAGTGAAATTAACCGTGAATTGAGATCGAATTCAGAAATTGGAAGTCCTGATGTGTCACAAATCATTTTAGGAACATTAGCTCATCTTCAGAAGATTTTGCATATAATCTGGGTCTTTTTAGCAAAATTATTTAAGTATGGTTAATTTGGCTCGAGAAATTAGAAGGCTCGCTTTTGGTCGTGCTTTTAGGATCTAAGTTGATTATATGGTCAAGTGATTATGTGAATTTAAGTGTGGTAATATTGGATTAATTTTATGGACTTCAATTGGATTCAATTGGAAGGAAATTGAATGAATTGTGTCGTACAAGATTTTGGAGAATTTATGCCCCGTCGGAAAATGAAATTGGACCTATTGGGAAGATTGTGGTGGAAGATTTGGGTGAGTGGGAAGTGATGTCACATGAGTTCATGGTGGGCCATTTTTGTTGGATTAAAGAAAAAGAAAAGAAAAAGAAATGGTCCCATCTCTCTCTCTCTCCTTCCTCTCTCCCTTCCGTTGGTTTCCCCTCCATCTCTGCTGTGCGAAGACCAGAAAATGGAGGAAGGAACCAGCAGCTCGCCGCTCGCTTGCACGCCGTTGTCGCCGTCGCCATCGCCGCGCGTCGCCCGCGCACCGCTCGCCGGCCAGCTCGCCTCTTCGTTTCGCCTTAACCCGAGCGTCCCCGCACCTCCGCCCGTTCGTCTGATCGTCATCCATCGCCAGCAGCTACTCGCCGTTCGCCGGAGCCTCCATCGCCGCCGTGAGCCGCCACCGGTCGCCGCTTGAGCTTCTGTTGCCCATCCCCGCCGGTTTTGTGCCCGAATCGTCGCAGTGCAGCCCTCCATCGGCCTCGACCAGTAGCTGTAGAAAATGGGTATGGCAGCTCGGTCTTGGCCCGTTTTGGTCGGCTTCCCGACCCCGGATGCTTGGCCCGCCTTGAGGAAAGTCGATCCTCGCGTCGATCCCGCCGTTTTGGTTCGCTCGGCTCGCTAATCGGGTGAGTTTAGCTCACTAAATCTTGATTAGATAGTTAATGATGCCCTAAGTGTGCTTAGTCTAAGTTAAGTAGGTTTAGGTTGTTAGTTAGTTTAATTAATTGATGATTAGACTATGGTATTTAATTAAGTTAAAGTGTGTTTAGTTTAAAGTTAAGTACGTTTATTTTAATATAAGTCTTGATGTGACATAATAGGTTTTATTTTTGATTTACTTAAAGGTTTCGAAATTCTGGAATTTTTAATAATATATTATATTCCGAAATTATTAAAATATTATTATTTAAAAAAAAACTTCGAAAAATTATTTATGACCTCAATTGCTCAGAATTTCGTGCTGATCGCTGCCGTGTATTTAGAATTTGAATTTGATGAATGAATATGGCAAATTGAGTGTTGATTGCGATAAATAAGGATTTTATTCATAAAAACCCAAGTATTGAGTTTTGATGCAAAAATTGTATTTTTAAGGATTACTATTGTAATTGAAGTATATGAATGAAATGTGGAGTGTCCGGAGGTCAGTATTGATTTGTCGTGTGCTGGTTGAAAGACTTGGGTTGCAGTAGAGGCTAGGCCAACTGGATCTATGCTCCTTCGGAAATGTCGTCGACGTAGTGACGAAGCCGCGCTCCAAGGGGGGGAGGCGATGTCTGGTATTAATGTCAGTAGATAGCCGAACTGCGAGTAGGCTATGCCCTTGTGTGGCAGTGAATAATAATTGGAATACGTGCTAAGCGCGATTATGGTTTATATGAAAGTATTGGCGTTCCAATTATTTGAATTCTTATTACTGTCTGAGACTGTGTGATACAAATTGTGCTAACATGTAGGAAGGAAGTAAGACGAGGTAAGTCTTCTGTGTGATGTGGCTAGGCCTCTCGGGGTGTATTTTCTTTCTAATAGGGGTTTAGAGGGTTGAACTTGCTGAGACAATGTCTCACCCCGTTGTGGGCCAAAATTTCAGGTCCCTAGATGGCGGTCATGGAGGACCCGAAGACAGGGAGTTTGGAAAGGTGCAATCTGAAGGATCGGTATATGTGTCCTGTTAATTGGTCTTAGGATATTTCCCCTTTTGTAGAGCCGGTCTATTTTATAGACAGTCTGGTGTTGTATTTAAACCTATGTGTTTATAATTGATTGTTTGGTATTGTGATTGATTGCCTGCTTTTCTATCCCAAGTTAAATGTTGTCAGGGGATTTGTTTCGCTTCCGCATGCGTAATAAAATAAAAGGGTTGGTGATGTATCCTGGAATGTCGCATTTTTGATCGACTGCAGTGGGATGTGCGCGCGCTCGGGGTTCGGGGCATGACAGTTTTGGAAAGAGATTTACGGACCAAAATTCAAAATATAATTACCTGAGTCTAGAGGACTTTCAAATATATGCAAATACCTCATATTGATCTATTGAGTCTACATGATCATAGACTTTACTCAGATGGAAGAATGATGTCAACCTTTCATGAATGGACTCAAATAAGCTCTTCTCTAATGGTTTGGTAAAAATATCCGCCAGTTGGTTCTTCGAATCAATAAATTGAACATTAATCTCGTCATTCTGAACATGGTCTCTAATGAAGTGATGACGAATTTCGATGTGCTTTGCTCTTAAGTGAAGAATTGAATTTCTGGTAAGATTAATAGCACTTGTGTTGTCACATCTGATTTTAATGCATGATTCTTCTATTCCAAAATCTCTTAGTTGCTGTTTGATCCACATAATTTGTGAACAGTAACTTCCAGGAGCAATATACTCTGCTTATGCTGTTGAATGAGCCACAGTATTATGCTTTCTTGAAAACCAGGATACTAACATTTGTCCCAGCAGTTGATATGTCCCTGAGGTACTTTTCCTATCAACTCTACAACCAGCTAGATCAGCATCAGAGTAACCAAGTAAATTAAAGTCTCCTCATTTTGGATACCACGGACCTAGCTTTGGATAAGTTGCAATATATTTTATGATACATTTAACAACACTAAGGTGTGACTTTTTGGGATCAGATTGAAATCTAGCATATATACACACACTAAATAAAATATTTGGTTTAGAAGTAGTTAGATAAAGAAGAGAACCAATCATGCTTTTGTATAGCTTTTGATTGACTTTCTTTCCATCTTCATCTTTGTCAAGCTTTGAAGAACTTGACATGGGAGTTTCTGTTTTCTTGTAGTTTTCCATTCCAAACTTCTTGATAATATCTTTGGCATATTTCCCTTGATGAATGAAGGTTCATTTCTTCGATTGTCTGACTTGTAGACACAAAAAGAAAGTTAACTCTCCCATTATACTCATTTCAAATTCTTTCTGCATAGACTTTGAAAACTTCTTGCACAAATTTTCGTTAGAAGATCCAAAGATTATATCGTCTACATGTATTTGAACAAGAAGGAAATCTTTTTCTTCATTTTTGATAAACAAGGTTGTGTTAACCTTCCTTTTCTCAAAACCGTTATTAATCAAAAACTTACTTAGCCTCTCATACCAAGCTCTAGGTGCATGTTTCAAACCATACAATGCCTTCTTTAGTCTGTAGATCAAGTTTGATTTTTTTGGGATCTTCAAATCCAGATGGTTGTTCCACATAGATTTCTTCTTATATAAAACCATTAAGGAAATCACACTTGATGTCCATATGGAATAACCTAAAATTTTGAAAACACACATATGGGAATAGTAGTCTTATTACTTCTAACCTGGTTACAGGTGCATAAGTCTCATCATAGTCCATTCCTTCCTCCTGTGTGTACCCTTTTGCAACAAGCTTTGCTTTGTTTCTGATTACTTTGCCTTTTTCATCCACTTTGTTCCAATACCAGATTTACCTTTTGGTTTAGGAACCAACTCCCAAACATTGTTAATACTGAATTGTTTGAGTTTTTTCTGCATAGCTTCTATCCAGCTTTCATCAGACAAAACTTCTTCTACTCCTTTTGGTTCTATTTTTGAAATAAATGCTATTGCACTGGAATCTTCTTTTGCCTTGGATCTGGTGCGGATTTCTTCTTCTAAATTTCCAATAATCAGCTCTTTGGGATGACTTGATTTGTACTTTCAGTTGCTATTTAGTTTGTCATGTCCTTCCAATCTTCTTCTGCTTGTCTTTGATTCTTAGAAAATTATTGTTCTCCTGGGGAATTAGACTTTCTTAAGTTTGAAACTGGTTTAGATTCTTCAAGTTGAGTCTGATTTGGTTGAATCTGAATATTTTCCTGAAATTTGACATTCATAGATTCTTTGACAAATTGAGTATTTTTGTTGAAAACTCTATAAGCTTTACTTGATATAGAGTACCCAAGAAATATTCTTTCATTTGATCTTTCTTCAAAATTTCTAGCTCGATCATTTGCATTCTTCGAGATGAAACACTTACAGCAAAATACATGAAAGTAGGAGATGTTTGGCTTCTTCCTTTTATATACTTCATAGGGAGTCTTCTCTAAGATTGGCCTTAAAAACACATTGTTAATTATATAATAGGCAGTAGAAACTACTTCTGCCCAAAAACGAGAAGAGATATTACTTTCTATTAGTAGAGTTCTGGCCATCTCCTGTAATGATCTATTTTTCCTTCCCGCAACTCCGTTTTGTTCTAGAGTATACGGAGATGAGAAAATATGTTGAAGATTAGACTCATCACAGAACTTTGCAAAGTCTTGATTTTCAAATTCTCCTCCATGATCAGTCTTTATGCTTGAGATAACATAACATTTCTTGTTTTGAACTTTCTTGGCAAACTTTGAGAAGTAAGTAAAAGTTTCAGACTTACTTGCTAGGAAGAAGACCCAAGTGAACATAGAATAATCATCAACAATTACTAAACAGTATTTATTTCCACCAATACTCTTAGTTCTTATTGGTCCAAAAAGATCCATATGAAGAAGCTGCAAAATACGATTGGTAGAAACTTGATTTATTGGTTTAAAGGAACTTCTAACATGTTTTTCCAAAATACATGGAGTACACAATTCAGACTTTTAATAAGCCATTTTGGGAAGACCTCCAACCAGCTTCTTAGAAGAAAGTTTGACAATCCGTTTCATATTTACATGTCCAAGCTTACGATGCTAGAGATTTGCTTCATCTTGAATAGAAAGGAGGCATTGAGAACTCTTTGGACATATATCCAGAAGATAAATGTTGCTATGCCTTCTCCTAGTAAAGGATTGCGACAGATCTCGACTAACTCCAAACAAGTATCTTCTTGAAAATTGATTCTAAAACCTATATCACACAGCTCACTTATGCTCAAAAGATTATAATTTAAGCCTTTTACCAGTGAAATGTTGTTGATAATTAGATTCTCAATCTTTACTGTTCCAAAACCAATAATCTTTCCTTTGTTGTTCCCACCAAAAGAGACATTACCTCCTTTTTGTCTTTCAAGTTTTACGAAACTGCTTGAGTCTCCTATCATATGACTAGAACAACCACTATCTAAGTACCATTTTCTTTTTCTTCTGATAATGACCTACAGTCGGAAAGAGATTTCAAGCTTTCTTTGGTACCCAATTTTTTTTTGGTCCAGGGGAGTTAGTGTTAAAAATAGCCTTTGCCCAATTCTTCTTAACAGGTCTCCATACTTTAAGACATTCATTCTCAAAATATTCTGAGCTATTGCACCTAGAACATCTGAGAGCACTCCAGCCAACAGATTTTACAAAAAATTTTGAAAATGATTTTTGTAAAAGGTTTTTGAAGGTCTTTGTTTGAGTCTTTCTCTCACTTTGGGAAAATCAATTAGAGAAATCATTTTGTTATTCATTCCCAAACTAGATTTATTAAAATAAAGTATTTGAGCTGAAAGAATTTTCTCTAACTTTTTTGATCCGTTGGAAAACCTTTTTGTAATATTTGAAATTTCCATTTTCAAATAGATGTTTGCATTTTCTTTGACACGCGAACCCCTGGAGTGCCATAACTTGCAGAAAGGGACACTTAAGTGCCATAACTTACGAAAGGTACACTTAAGTGCCACATTTTAAGAAAAGTGGGACATTTGAGTGCCATCTCTGGCGAAGTTGGTCGGAAATCATACGTGACATTAAAATATTAATATTTCTCGCCGATGTGTCTCGCCAGAGAGCTAAGTCAGCTCAAATTCACTCTAAACGATGTCGTTTCGGGTGTTGGCCAAAATAAAACTCTTAAATCGGCCAAAACGACGTCGTTTTGACATAATTTGAATTTTAATATAATATAAAAATTATTTAAATTAAATTTAAAAATAAATTTATTTAAAACATTTAAAAAATAAATTTAAAAAATTTAAAACTTTAAAAAATTCAAAAAATTAAAAAAATTAAAAAAAATTTACAAAAAATTTAAAAATTTACAAAAATTTTAAAAAAATTACAAAAAATTTTAAAATGTTACAAAAAATTTAAAAGAAACTACAAAAAATTTACAAAAAAATTTAAAAATTTTACAAAAAATTTCAGCCCTCAATCGCCCCCTTTTTCAGATTTAATTTTTTTTTTTTTGTAAATTTTTAAATTTTTAAAATTTAATTTAATTAATTTTTATATTAAATTTTTTACCACGTCAACACGAAAATGGCATCGTTTCAGGTGTTGGCTAGAATAGAGCCCTCAAATCGGCCAAAACGACGTTGTTTTGGCATAAGTTGAATTTTAATATAATATAAAAATTAATTAAATTAAATTTAAAACAAAATAATAATAATATAATTTATATTTATTTGAAGAAAAACGGAGGAGGAGGAGGAGGAGGAAGGCAGCCAGCGGTTGAGGGCAGAGCCGTCGCGGCCGCCGCCTCCCGCCGTCGCCGGAAGGTTGGGGAGGGTTAGTCGGGGCCGCCTCCCTTTTTTTTTTTAAAATTTTTAAAATTTTAAATTTTTTTTAAAACTTTTAAAATTTTTTAAAACTTTTAAAATTTTTTTTTTTTTTTTTAAATTTTTAGTTTTTAAAATTATATATATTTTTAATTTTTTAAAATATTTTTTAAATAAATTTAGTTTTAAATTAAAATAAATTAATTTTTATATTAAATATTAAATTTTTTACCACGTCAACATCAAAACGACGCCGTTTTGCACTCGCTTCGCCAGAAAATTGACACGTTAGCGTTTTGGCCTGGTTTTGGCCGGATTGACACTCAAGTGATCAATTTTGCTCCGATTTTGGCACTTAAGTGTACCTTTAATAAGTTATGGCACTTAAGTGTCCATTTCTGTCAAGTTATGGCACTTGAAGTGTTCTTTTGCCCATTTTCTTTCAAACTATCAAAATCACTTTTCAAATTTTCAAACTTTTCTTTCAAAAAATCATCCTATTGCCTTAGTTTAGAATTTTCCTTTTCTAGTTTGAAAATCCTTTTAAGAGAAGATTTGAGGTTGAGGCAAAGTTCATTTATATACTTAGAAACTTTAACAGGAATTTTTGATTGACTTACTTCTATTTTCTAGTCAGAATCTGAATATATGTTTGATTCTGAAATTTGAGTTTGATTTTGAGTGAGCCATCGGACAGATATTTGCAAATTCCTCCACTTTCCTCACATTTAGTGTCACTCCAGGTTTTTGCTTTGAGAGCTTTCTTGTACTTCTCGTACTTCCCTTTTGTCTTTTTCAGCAAGGGACAGTTAGGTTTGATGTGTCCCTTTTTCTTGCACTCGAAACATATTACATCTTTGCTAGTTTCAACATCTTTCATTGGTCTTTTTTGGAAACTTTACTTGTTTTGCTTCTTCCAATTCAGCCTTCTTCCATTTCTATTCAGTTTTCTGAATTTCTTTATCATCAGGGCTAGTTCCTTGTCATCCATGTCATCATCTGTATCTGTGTCATTGGTCCTGAGATTGGTTTCTTATCTTTTGGATTTTAGTGCAAGTGATTTCTTATCTTTTGGATATTCCTCATCATTGATCTGCTCAACTTCGTATGATTGAAGCGTTCCTATCAGTTCATCAATAGAAAGAGGCATGATCCTTTGAGTCTCTCTGATTGAAGTCTTCACGTGATTCTAGTCCTTTGAAAGTCCACGTACTAATTTGTTGACCTTCATTGATCCTGAGATTGGTTGACCTTGATAGGCCAAGCCATTTACAATTTTTGTGAAGTGGCTGAACATATCACCAATAAACTCTCCAGGTTTCATTCTAAAGGACTCATATTATCCAAGTAGAATGTTTATCTTTGTCTCTTTCACACGGTCAGTTCCTTCATAGGTGACGTGAAGCTTGTCTCAAACTTCTTTTGCTGTTTCACATGAAGACATTATGTTATATTCAATGGGAGACAATGCAAAGTATAAAGAATAAATAGCTTTCGTATCAAGAGTTTGTCTCTTGGTAATTTCAACTTGAATAGATTCTTTAGCATCTTTTTCTATCACTTCTTTTCATTTGTCTGAAGCTGATGCTGCCTTTGGATTGATTCCTCTTTCAACAACATCCCATTCCAGAGGATCTCTAAATCTTATAAATGCCTTAATTTTGTTTTTCCACACATTGTACTCTTTCCCATCAAAGTAAGGTGGTTTGGTGTCACTTTGTCCTTCAACCAATCCTGAAGCCAAGAGATACTAGCCATAGAAGATCTTTAGTTTAGAAGTGAAAACACTTCAATAAAATAAGCACCGCAACTCTGATACCAATTGAAAGTGTTAGTATTACCACCTAGAGGGGGGTTGAATAGGTGTAAAGACAAATTTAACCAAAAAAAATAATAAATGTTACTTTCTCAAAAAAAGTCTGATTAAAATCAAACTTCTAAGTTCAATTCAGACTCAAATAAGATATTCAGGAATTTAGCAGGACATAGAAAAATATTGCAACAACCAAATTAAAGGAGTTAAGAAAAGAGAAAATTGAACACATAATTTATAGTGATTTAGCTTAGATCAAGTTTACATTCACTTTCCCACGCTGACAGCCTTCTGGCTACATTCCATTATGAAATCAAAAGAGAATTACAATGATTTGAGTACGATTACTCAGTGAAGAGTTTCTCTCTCTCTCTCTCTCTCTCTCTCTCTCTCTCTCTCTCTCTCTCTCTCTCTCTCTCTCTCTCTCTCATTAAGTCACTCCTTTGTGTGTTTCTCTCTTTGAGTACAATTGTAATAACAATCGATGAAGAACAAGAGATTTGGTAACTTCAGACTTTGGAATTTTAATCCCCGCACAAACACTCAATAAACCTAAGTCTAATTATGTCTTCATTCTGGACTTGGTTCAGTTTGGATCTTCGTCAAAGTGGGAAAGGCTTTTTATGTAAAACAGACTTTGACAGCATTCCATGATATAACACAGAAGTCCAATATTCCTCATAACAAGAATAAGAATAAGAGAAGAAAAGTTTTGTCAATTTCAAAACAAAATTAGAGTTTTCTCAACACAAAAAACCAAGAACTAGCTATCCTAAGATTGAAGCAAAGGCTGAATTTTCATCACCACTTTGTGGTGAATCCCTTGGGGGGGATGGCTCTTTTTTGGAATGATGAAGCAATATAATGGTGGAATCAACTACGGATGAGTTTGTGGATGTCATACCTTTATTCATGCTTTTGCAACATTCCAAGATTTATTGGTGTTATAAGAGAGGATTCAACTTCTAAATGTTAGGAACGTGAATATATGAAGGGAACAAATAAAGAAGAAAACAAGCAAGAATTTTTCATGTGGAAAACCATTCCTAAAATTAGGAAAAGGGAAAAATTATGGAGCCACACTAAGCAATCTTTCCACTATTAATATCAGTGTTACAAGCTCTAGAGTTGTAAGTTTCAATGTTGCAACTATAAAAGATATTTTTCTATATATAGTAGGAGTCTCATGCATACATAATTAATATGAAAATTACGCTATTAGTAGTAATAAAAACGTATCATCTGCTTTAACATCAGGTGATTGCCGAAAATAAATAATTTCTGCGCTTGAATATTATTTTCCTTTATCAGACTCCACAACTCCATCAATCTCCCACTTGAAGGCTGATCTTTATATATATATATATAAGCAATAATCATTCATAGTCTTTATCTTTATAACCCAAATTGTCCTAGTGTGGCTAGCTCCCTCATCACTCACCATGGAGGTCAATTAAGGCAATGCATATCCTTACTTTCTCAGTGGTGACAACCATTGTTAATATATTTGTTGGATTTTCTGTATGAAGAATCTTTTTCAATGATAAAAGCCCATAATCTATCAAATGACGAATTTGATGATATTTCAACTTGATGTCAAGAAATATTGGATTCTTTGCATGACAAATAGCACTTTGACTGTCATTGAAAATAACACTGTTATCTTGTTCCTTGCCTATCTCTTTCAATTTTTTTTTTTTAACATCTCCTTACCAGTTTCAGATCTAGCAACATACCCTGCCTTAGTGGTTGAAAAAGATAAACGTCTGAAGTCTAGACATCCAACTGATTGCAGTACCACCTAAGGTAAAAACATGACTTGAGGTGGTCTTTCTATTATCCAAGTCATTACCAAGATTTGTATTAACAAAGCCTTGTAAAGAGTTACACCGTTTTTCATAAAATATAATGACATACCTAAAGTGTTTCTCAAGTGTCTTAACAACTACTTTACATCTTCTTAATGCTTTATTCCTGGATTTGCCATATATCCATTCATAACGTACATTAAACTACTAATAGCTGATGCATAATGCACCTTAGCCATATACTACCGCTCTTCATCTGCCTTGGGTGATTGCTTCTTTGAGAGCTTGAAGTAACTTCCTAAAGGAGTATCACGGGCTTTGCATTTTGAACTTCGAATCTATCCAACAGCTTTTCAATGTACTTTTCTTGAGATAATTTTAGAATTCCTTTGGATCTATCCCTTGTGATTCTCATCCCAAGAATTTAATTTGCCGCGCCCAAGTCCTTCATCTCAAACTCTTTCGACAATTGTTACTTTAGTATATTGATCTCCCTTATGCTGGACCTTACAATGAGCATATCATCTACATACTGTTGGAGAAAACTTCCCTATTTGTTTCAAAGTTGACCAAACATTTCCATTAGTCTAGTTTGAAGACTTGCAGACTCTATCATCAAAGTCTGAAGACCTCCAGACTCAAGATTTAAGTCTGCCCTCATTGACAGTTTCCAAACTGACGAAGAAAAGTTTTATCCGTTGAAGAAGACTTATCCAGATGTGGGTTTATCTTTAAGGATTTGTTTTGTAAGGTTGAAGAAGATCTCACGGCTGGAGATAGCATCTCGAAATCTATTATTTGTATTGAAATCAATTTGAGTACTTTAGATCTGTTGATTGACGAAGTGTACTTGGAAGGTTCTATTTATGGAAACCTAGATCCTGATTGTATGGGCGAGCATGATTGGTGGGCTATCATCATATTCCTTAACTAACTCGAGATCTCCCTAATTGATTTTGTCCAACGGTTAATTGGAAGAACTCTTTTGGAAGGTGCCAACGGTTATGAAGGTATGGAGGAGTATATAAGGAAGACGCTCTAGTTATTCAAGTGTGTGCATGATAGAAAAATTCTAAAGTCTGAAGCTTCTAGTTCTTTGTTATTTTATTTTCTGAGCTTATACTGTATTCAAAAGAGAGATAAATACTTGTGAGACATTGAGGAAGTGTAGTAGAGTCTCTACACTGTGGAATCAAGGACGTGAGACTGTAATATCTCTTTTGGTTTTTAGTGAAATCTAGCCGGTGGGTTGTCAGTGCGGGAGAGTGGACATAGGCTTGGTCTAAGCCGAACCACTATAAACCTTGTGCTCTTATTCTCTTCCCTGAATCTTTTTATTTTGTTCGTAACTCTATTTAACTACTAAAGTATGTTCTCATTCAAAGTCTGCTATTTTTCAGACTCAGTTTCAAAAGTCTGTTGTTATTCAGACTTAGGTTAAAAGTAAAGGTTTTCATAGTACTTTTGCAGAATTTGTTTTTACACCTATTCACCCCACTCTAGGTGCTTCTACTAGCCCTTTCACATACAATAGCAAAATAATATAGCAGTTATCAAATTTATTGAAATAAAAATAGTGATTCATATCACTTTTAGTGAACCCATTACTATACATAAAAGTGTCAAATTTCTTGTACCACCGTCTAGGAACCTGTTTCTAGTCATATAGGCTTTCTTCAATTTATAGACATATTTTTCTTTTCCAAGAACTTGAAAACCTTCCGGGTTTGTTTATTATGTAAATATTCTCCTCTAAAATACCATGGAGGAATGTAGTCTTAACCTCTAAGTGCTTCAGATGTAAATTCTCAGTGGCAACAATACTCAATACTAATATAATAGTAGTCAATTTCACAACTGGAGAAAAAAAATCTCTATGTAATCAATTCTTTCCTTTTGCTGAAACTCTTTTACAATCTTTGCTGCCATCAAGTTCTTCTTTGATCTAATACACTCACTTGTTTTGCAATGCTTTCTTCCCATCTTGCGACTGAGTTAACACCCAAGTTCTGTTTTTCGAGTGAATCTAACTCATCTTGCATTGCTAACTCTTAATAGAATCTTTAACTTAAACTACTTTCGAAAAATTTTCTGGTTCGCTAGCGTTAGTCAAAAGCAAATGATGCAATGACAAGGTATAGGTTTTGGTGTTCTACTAGATCTTCTCAAAGTAGGTTCAGGTATACATAATTCTTGTTCAGGTTTTTGATCAGAGTCTATAGTAACAGTTTTAGAACTTTTACAAACCTCTTCTAATTTAATCTCTCTATTCTTCACTGTTTGTTTCTTCACACTAGATTTTGTTGCAGATTTGTCCTTATACAACATGTTTTCATTAAATGTAACATCAGCAATTCTTATTATTTTTCTATTTTGTTCATTTCAAAATCGATAACTAAAATATTCAGAACCATATCCAATGAAAACATTTTTTAGCTCTTGCATCAAGCTCATCTTTATTTTCAAAATCTATGTGGACACAACAAAAAACTCTCAGACGTGAGAGATTAATATTCTTTCCACTCCATTCTTGTTTTAGTAGCTTAAAATCAAGTGGAATTGAAGGTACTCTGTAAATAAGATATACTGCAGTATTAATTGCATTTGGCCAAAATGTCTTGGGTAATTCTGCATGCAACCTCATACTTCTTGCACTCTCATTCAGAGTTTTGTTCATCCTTTTAGCAACTCCATTTTGTTGCATTTTGTTGGGAACTGTTCATCATTCTGACTCCGTTCTCTGCGCAAAATTGCTTGAACTCCTTGCTATCATACTCACCACCATTATTGGACCTTACACATTTAATCTTCAAGCCGGTGTCATTCTCCACTTCAGCTTTCCATATCTTAAAAGTAGTAACATTTGAAATTTATTTTTCAAAAAATAAACCCATACCTTTTTGGTGGAATCGTCAATAAACATTACATAACAGCGTGAGCCTCCAAGGGAATTCACAGGAGCTGGTTCCCACACATCTGTATGCACCAACTCTAATTTTCCTTTCTATGGTTCTCTCTTAATCTTCAAAAAGTCAACATGTTTTTACTTGCCCATAACACAATCTTCACATCGACAAATATTTATGGACTTCAAATTAGGCGGTGTTTCCTTAGATGCTAAAAACTTCATCCCTTGTTCGCTCATGTACCCAACCCTGTGGTGCCATAATTTGGAATCAGCTTCTGACTTAGCAATTGTTATGATTTTTCTACTGCTTTTAGTTATGTAGAGCGTTCCTAACTTTGTTCCTCGTGCTACAACTAAAGCACTTTTAACTATTTTCCAAGAGTTATCCCCAAAAATAGTTTTATATCCCGTGTTGTTTGAATGACCTATAGAGATTAGATTTCTCTTAAGTCTCGAAACATATATGACATTATGCAACTTCCATTGATATCCGTTAGTAACTTTATATAAACATCACCCTTTCCCATTATATCCAAAGGTTCATCATCAACAAGATAAACTTTTCTAAAATTTCCAGCAATAAGAATTTGCATTAATTCTTTGTACGAAATAGAGTGAAACGACGCACCTAAGTTAAGAATCCAAGACTCAATTGGACTATCAATGTTTAAAATTAAAGCATCACTATCATGTGTATCTTCAAGAGTTGCATTAATAGATTTTCCTTCCTCTTGATTTCGATTTTGATACTAAAATTTCTTCTTTGGGGCTCTACAATCTAGTTTTAGATGGAATTTCTTTTCACAATTCCAGCGAATTATTTCTCCACGAGGTCTCGATTTTCCTCTCTCTCTGGACTTTGATCTACCGTAATATTGGTTTTGCCCTCGTTGATTGTTTCTCCCTCTACCTTTAGTATTTAAGGCTGTACCCGAAAATTCACTCGATTCTTTTTTGCCAATATCCTCGTTAAGAATCAAATCTCAGATGGCTTGAAGCTTCAACTTTTTCTTTCTAGACGATCTGCTTGTTGGGAGTGCGCAGCAGAGTTGCTATACCTTCATCTAGAGAGATCATCAAAAGAGAGCTCAAATTCAAGCCCATTAATATATCCAATTGCATCCACTTTCACTCAAAAACTTAAGTCAATAAATTATGTGCTAACTAGGATATATTCACTGTTCAATACTACACCAATTTTTCAATGTGGTTTTCTAATACAACTCACTCACACGTGCATTCTAGGATTGCTCATTGCAGTCACAGTTGCACTCCAACTTTTATGTAGAGAAGATAATAAAATTAAAGCCTTTACCTCGTCATCGGATTTGATATTCACTGAACTCAACTGAGTCGTGATCACGTTGAATTCGTTGATGTGATCTGTCATGGAAGCACTTTTGTCCATCTTCAAATTGAAAATATGACGCATCAAATATACCTTATTTGATGCAGAAGGCTTCTCGAACATATTGGACAATGCCACCATCAAATCCACCATTGTTGCCCATTGACAATGTTGAAGGCAATGTTTTGTGCCAATGTGAGACGAATGAAACCCAGGGCTTATCGATCTAATAATTCATGCTCGTCTGGCTTCATAGAGTTTGGTTTCTCTCTAGTAAAGGCCGATGCAAGTTTTTTTGGTGTAGCATATCCTCGATTTGTACATCTTCTAGAAACCAAAGTCCTTGCCATCAAACCAGGCTTTGATACTAGTTGTTAGGATTAGGAACATGCATATATGAAGAGAAAAAATAAAGAAGAAAACAAGCGAGATTTTTTTATGTGGAAAACCCTTCCCAAAATCATGAAAAGGGAAAAACTACGGTGCCACACTGGACAATCTTTCCACTATTAGTATCAATGTTATAAGCTTTGGGGTTACAAGTTTCAGCATTACATTTATAAAAGATATTGCCCTATATATAGCATGAGTCTAGGGCATATATAATATATATGGAAATTATATGTATGCATTAGTAGCAATAAATCCCTATTGTCTACTTTAACATTACATGATGAGTGATTGTCTAAAATAAGTTATTTCTACGCTTGAAAATTATTTTCCTCTATCATACTCCACAACTCCATCACTAAACTTACATGAAATACTCCCTTCAGTATGCTTAGGTGATTTTCACGAAATACTTTATCATTCGGAGAAGATAGGCAAAAGAATAGTTCAGCACCACAGGTTAAATGTTTGTAATCTAATTGATTTGGAAAGCAAGGGGTGTGCGTTTATTTGGGCAAATAATCATGAAGGTGTGTAGTTTGTTAAAAAGAGGCTAGATCGGATAACATGTAGCATTGAGTGGAGAATCATGTATGCTGAAGCTAAAGCCATTGCTTTACCAACCATTGGTTCGGATCATTGCTCGCTTTCATTATCATTCTCAGCCGAACCAATAAAAAAAGTTATGTTGTTCAAATTTGAAGCATATTGGCCAAAAAAAGACGAGTGTAGAAAGATAGTTAAGTAAATATGACAGTCCCCCACCATTGAAACTTTGAATTTAGCAAAAAATCTGAAAGTTACAGCTCTAAAAATGGTTAAGTGGAGTAAGAAGAGCTTTCCTAACAACATAAAGGAAATTACAACATTGAAAGAGGAACTTCAGTTTTTGTTAAATGCGTAAGACATCCATTTTGAGAGAGAGAAAAAAAAAACAATTAGTTCCTGATCAAATAGAGCAATGTTGGAGAAAAGAGAAATGTATTGGGGTTTGAGTTGAATGGTTAATTGATGAAATGGGGAGAAAAACACTAAGTTCTTTCATGCTACAACCATACAAAGGATGTAGATAAATAGAATTTTAGCATTGAAAAATGCAGAAGAAAGATGGTTTCGAGAGCCTAGGGGGCTAAAGAAGATGACGGTAGCATAGTTCTGCTAACTCTATAGCACCGTAGGGACTTGGAATTTTGATCTAGTGCTACAAAAATGCCCTGTCCTTGTCATGGATGAGATAGTGCAAAGGGTAGTATTTCAAATGGGAGTTTCGAAAGTGCTAGACCCAAAAGGATTGAATGGTAAATTTCATTAGCTTTATTGAAAAGATTTGAAAATGGGGGTGTATCGAACAGTGAAGAATTTCTTTGAGACTAGGTACCTTGACCTAGACATTAACAAAACTCACATATCCTTGGTCCCTAAAGTGGCGAACCCGGAAAGTTTAGATTAGTTTTGACCAATTAGCTAGTGCAACTTTGTTTATAAGATCTTTTCAAAGGTCTTGGCCAATAGGTTGAAACCTTAGCTCCTAGAAATTATAGCCAGAAATCAAAGTGCCTTTATGGGAGGTGGGCAAATACAAGATAATATCTTGGTAGTGCAAGAAGTTCCTCATCAATTAAGAATACGCAAGTGAAAGGAAATTTCAAGTTGTGTTGAAGCTTGACATGAAGAAGGCATTTGAAAGAGTGGAACAAGATTTGTTAGAGGCCAATATGCTGAAATTGGGATTCAATGAGTAGTGGGTTGATAGGGTGATGACTCGTGTTAGAACTATCTCAATAAAATTTAACGGAAGCCACTATTCCAGTCCCAAAGAGGAACACGACAAAGTGATCATATTTCTCCTTATCTTCTTATACAGATGGCAAATGTACTATTTGTTTTGATCAATCCAGCAATAGAAGAGAGCATTATTACTAAGATGAAACTAAATAGGCACTGTATAGTACTTTCACACCTATTATTTCCTGATGATTCCATTTTTTTTTCTTGGATGTAAAAGTGAAAGAATGTCAGAACTTGGCTCTTATCCTCAATCAGTATTGGTTTGCATTCGGGCAAGCAATCAACTTTATTAAGTCACGTATTTCTTTTAGTGTGGGATGTCCACTAAACCTAAAAGGAGATATGGTAAATGAGTTAAGAGTCCTTGAGGTTGAGAAGATAGGGAAATAGTTAGGAATTGTCTGATTGGGGAGGTTCGAAAAAACAAATGTTTGAATGGAAATAAGTCGGAGTTAATATGGAAATCAGAAAAGTGAATGAAAAATTGATGTTGAAAGCGGGGAAGGAAATTTTAATTAAAACAATGATTCAAGCACTACTGCAATATGCATTGTCCATCTCTAAAATTCCAATGTCAGTATGCCGTGCCATTGAAAGAAAAATTGCTTCGTTTTGGTGGAAAAATAGTGAAGAGTAGACTGCATTGGAGAAAATGGGATTTGTTAAAATAATGAGGAAAGAAAATGGGAGGAATGGGCTTCAAAGATTTGATTGCTTTCAATAGGGCTATGCTTAGGAAACAAGATTGGAGAATATTCCAAAATACACTCTTTATGGTGTTAGATGTTAAAAGGGATTTATTATCCTCATAAGTCCTCTTGGAATGTAGAAAATGAAACTTGGCCATCATGGGGTTGGCAGAGTATCTTGATGGGGAGAAACACTACATTACCTTCAATAATGTGGTCAATGGGTAGTGGTGAAAAAATCAATATACGAGAAGACAAATGGCTCAAGAGATGAGTTATTGGGAGGCTAACAAATCACGGAGAACATACTCGCATTGCTGAGTTGATTATCAAGGAGGAGGAGAGACGGAATGAACAATTACTATGTAGACTTTAAGACGAGCAAATGTTTAGTGAAATACTAATAATTCCCTCGAACACCCAAAGTGCAGAAGACAAAATCGTATGGATAAGAGCTTAATCAGGACTCCACATGGTAAAAAGGGCTTATTTAAAGAGAATTGTTGATATCTAGAGCATAAGAGCTCAATCATCATCATCATTTTAGTCACCCCATAAGTTATGAAACAAAATTTGACAATTGAACCCCCACCTCCGCCACACCCCCCCTAAACACAAAAAATCATAATGTTCACATGAAGTTTATGTCAAAATGCTCTCCCTACCAGCGATAATTTGCACAGAAAAATATTATTACCCCCCTCCCCTAAACACAAAAATCATAATCTTTACCTGAAGTTTATGTCAAAATGCTCTCCGTACCAGCGATAATTTGCACATAAAAAATATATTACCCCCCTTGTGGCACCCCCGATCTGCTAAGGTCACCACAGATACCTATTACTCTACCTAATTTTAAACCAGTTTAAATATCTTTTATATGAATTAAAGAGGAACCATAGTTTATAGGCCCCCCCTTTTTTTTTGAAAAATTTAGCGCAGCTCATAGCGAAATTATAAACGAGTCTCGCCATCTCTTACTCCCATGACAATGATACAATGCACACCCACTACACACCAAAGGAAAAAATAAAGCCGAGTCACTTTTATTCACATATTTACGATGGACAACACGGGTCGGTACAACCAAAAAGCCAAGACTTTTAGCTATACTTGGCTACAGCTCAAAAGAGACATCTCGACCCCCTATATCAAACATGTATAACCCTCCATCTACAAGTTTCGGCCATCCCGCCCCCCCCAAAATGTCAGTTCCCACTCCTCACGCGTGCCATCACACCCACCTCGGTGCATCGGGCGGTGGCGGTGGCAGCATCCCTAGCATCACTCTGTCACGACGGACGTGAACAGACAAAAACTCCTGGATGACCGGGCCCTCAGCCAGGCCTACGTCATACATCACCAACACACAAACCCGAACGAACACCAGCCCAGGAATGGTGACACTAATATGTTCCGCACACTCGACCTCCACGTCAGATGGTAGGCCGTAGAAAGTGCCACGCGTGATCGGTGGAAGATGCATCTTTCTAATATGAAATGTTAGTCCCCGAAAGGGGTGAGTACAACCACTCAGTAGTAAAGATCTATCAAACTACTCAATGCATCAACTAGAGCAATCAAGACATCATGAGAAAGTACACTTAATTCGTACATTTGAACATACCTCACCTTTCAGCCATACACATTACATCATGCAACGTGTACATATATCATCAAAACAGTCATGCATATATGTCACCATACTACGTGCATATACCACCATGCACTTGCACATACATCATTAAAATAGCCATGCATATATGTCACCATACTACGTGCATATACCACCATGCACTTGCACATACATCATTAAAACAACCATACATATATGCCCACGTTCATGTGCATGATTCAATTCCAAATCTTATCTTTCAATTGGGCCTCAACATTTCTCTTTCCCGGGACCAGTAATTGCGTCCCACATTTTATCGCTCGCACACAACCTGGCATCGCGAGGAGCCTTCGGCACACACCTTCGGGCATCCGGCACACACCTCCGGGCATCTCGACACTCCCGAGGCGTCGTCGGCTCACACCTCCGATGGTATCCTCATTTTACATTTCGTTTTCACAATTGTATCTCAATATCAACATGGCATATGATGTGATGGTAACAAAGGTCAAATTTAGCTTTTAACATTACATGTAATGCCAAATGTCATCACACATGCAGCGGGATCAATCACTTAAAGACATCATAATTCATGGTGCAAACTCAGGGATTTTTATTATTATATAAAACTGAATGCATTTTCCTTAAACTTTAGTAATTGGCCCTCATAAATTTTAAGAATTTCATACATTATAGACAAGATCTAAAGGCCATTATCTCATGAAGAACACTGCACCACTAGAATTCCACACAAAACAGAATAGTCCATGCATTACAGCTTTTGAAAATTTGCACAATCCAGTTTGCACAGTTTTAGAAAATTTTTTGATTAAATACCCAAATGAACTCCATAAATTATGAAATTCGAATATGTTATAAACAAGGCATAAAGGCAGATATTTCATGAAGAACACTACACCAAAAGAACCTCACAAAATTCAGCATGGTCCATTTATCACAGCATTAAAATTCTAACACTTCAGCTTGCACAGTTTTTGAAATATTTTCGGATAAATAGGCAAATGAACTTCAAAAATTACAAAATTTGAATATGTTAAAGGAAAGACATAAAGAGATATATTTCATGAAGAACACTGGACCAAAAGAATCTCATATAAAACGATATAGTCCACGCAATCCAACTTTCAAAGTCCTAACACATCAGATTGCACAGTTTTAGAAACATTTCCAATTAAATACCCAAATGACCTTAAAAAATTATGAAATTCGAATATGTGATAGCCAAGACCATAAGGTAGATATTTAATGAAGACATCGAAATCAAATTTTTCCTAGATAAATAAATATGGACGGTTAATACCCCTGTTCTTAGTACCATCATTCCAGATCTAACCATCTCAAAAGGACCACAATTTCACCTACCTATTCTTGTTTGTTTTCTCTAAGTTTTTGATATGTTATACCTCAGGATGTTCTTTACAACTTTTGTTAAGAAATCGATGTGAAATTTCTACAAAAAGGTTGCCTCACAGTCCATGGATTCATCAAGGGTCGGTACCAAAATTTCCAGATCTAGTATTTCCAAAGAACAACGATTTCACCTACCTATTCTTGTTTGTTTTGTCCCAAATTTGAGTATGTTATACTCCAATAAGTTCTTTACAACTTTCATTTAGAAGTCGGAGCCAAATTTGAACTAAAACATCGCATGCAAGTCACTAGAACATCCAAGGTCGAGCTGTTTTTCTCAAGAACAGCACACTAGACTAGAACACCACTCTTATAACTTCAGATTTTACACATTCTATACATCCGAAACTCCACCATTCAATCACACACACAAAACGCAGCAAGCAAGAGTAGATCAAAGGATCCCACTTGCTTCCAAACTGAGTAAACTCAGCAACCAAATGGCGAGCACGACGGCGGGACACGGCGGTGACGGACGGTGGTGAACGGATCTTCTCCTTCCTCCCGCACGCACGGCCTCCTTCCTTCTCCCTTTCTCTCTTTCTCTCTTTCCCTCCTTTCTCTCTACCGTGCGACACCACCTCTCTCTCTCTCTCTCTCTCTCTCTCTCTCTCTCTCTCTCTCTCTCTCTCTCGGTTCCCTTTGCTTAATCTGCCCACTTTTCCCCTCTAATTTCTTTCCCCTCATGATTAGCCATCATTAGATTATGCATGGCTTGACACTTGGCTTTCTTCATGGGACAAATGGGGAGGCATGCAAACTGGTTTCCCCCCCCTCTCTCTATGCGGTCGACAACCCCTCATGGGCTTTATGGGCCAGGCCTTTTGGCCCATCTTAGGCCCAAGCTTAAATGACCCAAGTTTAACCCTTTAAAAACTAGCTTAATCCCTAATTATACTAAGTACTAAATTGCTAGTTTAAAAGCCTACAATACTTTGTAACATAGATTAATAAAATCCAACTTATAAAATTTATGGCCAAAAACATAACTTCCTCATTAAATAAATCCTTGGTCTCACATGGGCATGGAACATGTTTCCAACAAAATATTCACCCATTAGGTGCTCGGCCATTAATCTATTACACTTCTTTGGTCTAAAGACCACAACATAGGTCAATGATACTTCCATCACCCTTCCATAGGTTGTAAGGCATCTAGAGGTTGTCATGGAGTTTCAGGATGCCACACCCCCCTCCCCAAACACAAAAAATCATAATCTTTACATGAAGTTTATGTCAAAATGCTCTCTCTACCAGCGATAATTTGCACAGAAAAATATATTACCTAATAATGCATGCTCCCTATGTAACCGATTTTTAAAGGCAAACTTTGATGGCTCCTATGTCGAAGGATCGACCATGGGTTGCTTCTTCGACATTGTCCTAGATACGTCAAGAACTTTGGTGGACCGAATGTCTGGATCGGCTTTGGCGGCATTAGCCTTTCTCACAGGAACCATAGCTTTGCTCTCTACACTCTTTCTCCTCGAAACCAAGACGCACGAAGTGGTTGTTATGGAGTTAGACTATTTAGCCTTAGTAAACTCATTGAAGTGCTCTGATCATCACCTGTGGGAGGGAAGTAAGTCCTCTTATCTTGGATTCCACCAAGTGATGGGCGGTCTAAGAACCTTTTTATGGCCTACTGCTTAGAGGAAACAAATAGAGTAGCGGATTGGCTCTATAAGACCCATAAGTTAAATGGTCTGCCTTTTGATTAGATCACCCCTCCTCCCAATCCCTTTGGGATCTTTTTTGTTTGGATGCCCCTAGTATGGGATTTCATGTTTAGGGCATGCATGGTGACGTTTCTACTTTGGGGAACAATTTCTTTACAGGAATACTTCATTTCTATTTCTACTTCCTGGAACAATTTCTGAGTAAAATAATGCGTTTGGTAACTATACAAGATTTTTATTCTTGGAATAAGAAAAGAATAGAAATGTGTTTAGTACGATTCATAAATTTTTATATTTATTCATTTTTTCTTCTTGCTCATGGACCACCAAACATCGACTGTTGCCCCCCACCGCACGACTGTCGATCGCCATCATACAATCGCCGCCCATAGCCTACCGGCTGCTACCCCTTCCCACGGTCCCCCGTTCGCAGGCGGCGGGCAGTGGAGACGGTGGTTGGTGGCGGTCATTCGCCGGTGGTGGTTGTGGTTGGCAGTGATGGTTGGTGATAGGGCGGCGGCGGTGATGGTCGCCATCGGTCAGGCAGCAATGGCGATGGTTCGTGGCCAGTGGTTGGCCGGTGGTGGCTACTAGCAGTTGGAGGTGGCCGGTAGTTGGTGAGCGGCTGGTGGTGTCCACGACAAGTGAGAAGAACAAAAGAAAAGTAGAAAAGAAAAAAATGGCTTATTGTTAGAAATTATTCTCGAAAATAAGAAGCTACTTTTATTTTTTATTTTTGTTCCAAATCTATTCTCTGGCTACTTTTCTATTTTGTGGATTAGAAAAATAAGTTGGCTTTATTAAACAGATTTCTTTTCTTTTTTTTGTTCCGCGGAACAAAAATATAGAAATCAAGAGAAACAGAAGCATTACCATGCATGCCCTTAAAGCACTTTCAATTTCAATAAAATTATAGTTTGGTAAAAAAAAAAAATGCCAAATCTATACACAAGCGTACAAATGACTAATATGGAAGAATAAGATCCGAAACATGCAATTTACAATAGTGTGGAATTTTTTTCGTATTAGCATGCAATCTTGTAATCATAACATGCAATCCTAATTTACATTCGATATCATGCAAATTTTATCGTGATAGCAAGCAATTCTGAACCAGCACGTAGTTTTCAAGGTAGAGTATGATTTAGAACATGGGTAGGCACGCATGTTGACCAATCATCCTATGTGCAATGTCTTCACCCCTCGGAGTCCACGTTTGTTGTTTTGAGGGATTGACCTGAGTTCCAGAGTGGGCAGCATTTTTCATTGGTGTCATGAGCTCACGCCCTCCTCATGACCAGTTTAATCTTTACAACGATAAGATCATTACAGAGTTTTCTCCTAGTTAATTGGTATTGATAGATTATGTCTATACTAAAGGACATAACTGTCATTATATTGTTTTAACCTTAAATCCTATGTATATATTATAAATAGTTCATCAATGCAAGGCACGTTTGCCCAAACTCTACATGTATGACTTTGATGTCATAATTGGAATGGATTGGCTTAAGAAGTAGTGAGCTAGGTTGTACCGACATGGACACGCGACATGTGACACAACACGACACGACACGCCGACACGTCATTTCTCAAAAGTAGAGAATTTTGACACGTTCCAACATGTTATATATTAAATACATATTTGAATATATAAATGCATAAATAACTAAATAATAATAATAAAAACAGCCTAGAATTAATCTATACTAAAAACATTAATCCTACATCTGTTAATATCATTCATTGTCTTAATTTGACAAATTCAACTACATTTCATTGTAATAATCCATAAAACTTGGAGGAAAAAACAAGTAATCCACATTCCACTATTAAATTTAAAATTTAACAATAAGAAAAAAAAATCAACATTCCATCATCAAATATAACAAAAAGTCATTCATCCACATTATCCACTTCATCTGAAAAAAAAGAAGAAAAAGAACAGACTCTTATCTCCAGCTCATCAAGTGAAAAATTTGCAACTTCAAGCACCCGAACATCTTCAAACGAGTATTGGAAATTTGTTTTAGCTTTTTTTTTTTTTTTTTATTTTTATTTTTTGATATATTTATATTTAGACCCCAGAAGTTTTGGAAATTTGTAAAAATAATCCCGTGCGTGTCGGAGTCACGTGTCGAAATTTCCGACCCGCGTGTCGGAGCGTGTTGAAGGCAGTTGATCGCGTGTCGGATTTTCCGACATGTGTTGACCACGTGTTAGAGTGTCGGACACGACACAAAGGGTCCCGGAGAGTGTCCATGCAACCTAGGTAGTGAGCGAGGGTGGACTACTATAGTAAGATTATACAGTTCAACTTGATTGGTAGCTCGTGTTATGAATTCGTAGGGAATGGAGGAGGACCTTCTATACCCTTGATTACATCGCTTGAGGTAGAATGATTGCTAGAGAAAGGTTGTTAGAGCTATCTAGCAACTGTAGTGGATATGATAATGGAAGAGCTAAAGTTGGAGGATAATGCCATGGTGCAAGACTTTGCCGACATCTTTCCAAAGGAATTACCACGATTGCCCTTGAAAAAGGGAGATAGAATTCGTCATTAAGTTGGCCCCTGGAACAGAACCAATATCCTAGGCATTGTATCGAATGTCATTATTAGAATTGAAGAAATTGAAGGTGCTGATGTAAGAATTGCTTGATAAGGGATTCATTTGTCCTAGTACATCGCCATGGGGAACACTAATCCTATTTGTGAAGGCGAAAGGTGGATCATTGTGACTATGCATCGATTACCAACAACTCAACCAAGTGATGATCAAGCATAAGTATCCGTAGCTAAGGATCAACAACTTATTTTATCCATGACACCTTGAATTTTATTGACCCTATAAGTGTAATCGGACCGTTATGGGCTTGGATTATTTTAAAGCCGGCCAGATGACAAGCCTGATGGCCCGTGAGAAAAGTATGGGCTTAAGTAGTTAAGGGGGCTGCATGAAGATATCGAGTATAGGCTCGATCGGTCAAATAAAAGGAGATGGACTTGCGCTTAGCTTGGAGCGAGCCAGCAGTCAGGTTCATTAAAATTGTGAATTAAGTCTAGTGGGTCATGAAATGTCTTGGGATGAGCCTCGTGGGCCAATGATTATCATTATGAGGAATTTAATTAGAAATGTTATTAAAAACTTATAAGCGATTGTAATTTTATTATCGAACACTAACTTTAGTAATTTCTCGTGATTAATTCTTGTTTGTATCAGGGATTAGCATTGACACGTTAACGCGTCAATTCGATTTGTGCAAACTCATAGACTCATATAGTTACGAGAGGATTGAAAATTTTGTGGATTCGAAACAAAACTAAGTAGAAGAAGTTAGAAACTATTAGACTAGTTAACGACACATATTAGAACTTAATCTTAACCATTCTCGAGCACCAAGTGTCAACCATGAAGATGAATCCGTGCATGGGAGCCACAACATTCATCTCTTCCCTCTTGGTTTCATCTAATGATTACTTCTCTTCTTGGGATTTAAAATAAAAATCTGCACACTCAAAGCTAGGCTTCCTCAGAATTCACGTGTGTTCCTCCCCTAAATCAGTCCAAAATTCTCTCTCTCCATTTTCTTCTCCCTCCCTCTCTCTTTCGTGACTTGCACACAAGTGGAACTTGGCGACTTCAGCTTGTTCTTCTTCTTTTTGCGTGCATTTAAGGGCAGGATTTCGAAGATCAGTGAGCCACTAGTGAAGTGAAGCCACCGATAAGGAAATGATGAGGTCCTAAACTAGAATTTATTTGTTTTGAGTTGGAATAGGTTAATCTATGTCTTTTCATGTGATGATTGGAGTTCGATTGGTCAAAGAATCGAGTGTGAGGGAGTTGAGTTGGTCGAGTTGGTGGGTAGACAACTGCTGAGTGATAGATAGGTGTTGCGTGTTGCTTTTGTGGGGTTGAGATGCGAATACAAGCCTTGAGTTGAGCTATAGGTTGTTGTGTGTAGTCGATGAGCTAATGAGACCACTTTTGGGTTCTGTCGAAGAGGTGTCGAGGTATTAAAAGAGGTTGTAGACAAACTAAATAATCTGATGTAGCTGTA
Organism: Eucalyptus cloeziana; assembly: GCA_014182715.1. Lineage (NCBI taxonomy): Eukaryota > Viridiplantae > Streptophyta > Magnoliopsida > Myrtales > Myrtaceae > Eucalyptus > Eucalyptus cloeziana. Next base: position 18,720,340 of record CM024637.1, read on the forward strand.
GATGGGGACAGTGGCTTGGGATGTTCTGTTTGGGAAAGACAAAGACTGAAAATTACAATTTTATGCGTCACTTTGGGATTTTAAAGGTGCAGTTAATGGAAAGAACTTCTTTTCTTAAGAGTGCATCAACTATTTTAGGCTTTGACTACTAGTTGTATAGATTTTCTTGCGAAAATTTGCTGGCGAGGACATTCCTCCCTTAAAACAGCAAACTGACTTGCAGAAAAACAGCTGAACCATAGGTAGTTCTATAGATTTTACGAAATTTTATAGATGGAGTTGGAACTTAAACCCTTCATGAAAGTTGTAGGACACAACTTTAGAAAAACATATCAAAATTTGAGAACAAAACGTTGCCAGATTTGGGTAGTGAAACAATCCTTCTCTAGTAGGCATTTAATCTGGAAGTTGCTGCAGAATTAGGGGTAAAGACAACAAATTATTGCTCTTTATACAATGAGATATAGGCTTAGATTTCTTCACGAGAAATGTTAATCTATATCTTTTCTATAACATACTAAAATTTCGTAGCATTTTGATGAAATTTGATGCACTTTTTGCTTCTGTGATTGAAACTACCCATGTCAGCTTGTATCCTGCCTTAATCCGAGACCGTGCCTCTTGTCCCGGATTTTCATTACATATAGGGAGTCTAATGGTCTTGTAATAATGGTTAGTTTGTGCATGAGCATGCCTCCTCTATAATTCGAAGTGTAGTAATTGTATGGTTACTAATTGTGGCATATGTGTGCAATGAGTGCGATATGAACGAAATGCTGTGTGAGTCTTATGTGCTGCTTGAAGTAATTGTGTACTCTTGAGGTCATATGCATGCTGTGATGTGATATAATTCAGAGGTGTGATGTGTGGAATGTGTGAATTAAATGAGTAAGAGATTTCCATCGGTACTAAGATATTGGTGATGCCCCAGGGAGTAGGATGCCAATGCTGTGTGATCTTGGATGCCTTAATTTAGTGAGATATCGGGATGCCTCAGAGTTGAGATGCCCTTGTGTGTGATCAAGGATGCCTTGGTTGTGGGATACCAGGATGCCTTGGAGTAAGATGCCACATGTTGTGTGATCTTGGGATGCCTCGGTTGTGGGATACTGTGATGCCTTGGAGAGAGATGCCCCATGCTGTGTGATCTGGGATGCCTCGGTTGTGCGATACTGGGATGCTTCAGAGTGAGATGCCCATGATAGCAATATCATGGAAGTCTGGATGTGGGACTTCGGAAGTGACTTGATCGGGCCGGCTTGCGTTCCAATGGGTAAACTAATTGAGGGTGGACATTGTTATACACACTATAATATAAATTCCACTTGGCATGTGAGTTTGCCTGTCGTTGTCACATCTCATCTTAGTTCAGATTAGGAGCATGAAGCATATACGTGTATTTAGCATGTTTGTTATGAAGTGACCGTTCATGTGACATTTTAGGGCGCGCATGACAAAATTTTTGGAATAGAAATCAATTTCTTTTCCATGGACGAGTTTCTTAGCAAAGAAACGCGTTTGATAAGGATTCATAATTTCTATTTTCAGAGTAAAATTTCATTTGATAAGAGAATTAAATTTCTATTTCTAGTTATGGCGACGGCTGGCATTCAATGGCTGGAGTGCGACGTTCGTTGATCGACGTTCGGCATTCGGCGATCGATAGTGGATGGTTGGAGTCCGACGTATGGCTTCCAGCGTTCAGCTTCTAGAGGCCGGAGACCGGCGACCAGTGACAAGTGGCCAATGGCCAAAGTCCGATGGCCGACAATGGGTGGCCAAGTTGGAGTCTGACGACCGGCCGGGGGAGGGGGGTTAACGGCCGGAGTCCGACGGTCTACGGTGGGTGGCCAACGGCCGGTGGTGACCAAGGGGCGGTCGGCGGGGGACATTCGGTGGTCAGCGGTGGGTCTTCGGTGTCCGATGGTGGGCGATGAGCAGCCAACGACTGATAGGCTTTCAACATTCGGCGGCCGATGGTTGGTGACGAGTGGTTAGAGTCTAGTGGCTAATTGGCGGTGTTCGATGGCCGATGGTAGGTGGCGAGCGGATGATGGCCGAGGCTAGTGGCGGGCATTTGGCATCCCATGAGCGGCAGTTGGGCAACGGGGGATGATGAGAGTGAATGATGAAGAAAGTTTTGATTTCTTATTTCTGTTTCAGAAATAGAAAATCTAAAAATTTTAATTTATGATTTCTATTCCAAATCTATTTCTGGAACATAAATCTATTCTAGAAATAGAAAAATGAAATTGCATTACCAAACGAATTTTTGTTCCAAACCTATTTCAGGGAATAGAGAAATAGAGAAATAAAAATGTTATTATGCGAGTCCTTAGTATTCATTTAGTTATACATGTGACAATCCTGCCTTACTATGTTGAGTTATTTGGTTGTGTTCTCTTGCTTTCTTTGGCAATTGTGGATTGTCTAGCTTAGGGTCTTATTATTTCTTTACTAGGCATTGCTCATTTCTTTCTATTTTTTAGATCGTTAGTATGGACGTACCACCAATCGCTTGTTATGGGGTGCTAGCGTACATTGATGTTTCTTTTCACGACGTATATGACCCCGATATCAAGTTAACCGACACGAGATATGAAGCTACATTATGGATGGACGATGACAGGGTAGACTAGATTCCTATGAGGTTCGTTGCTTGGTTCATAAACCATGAAGGCGAGTTGTTTGGCCCTCTTCAATTTGACGCTGGAGGAACTGAAGCGAGGGCAGGTGCTTAGGCACCCAGATCATGATGAAGCCGGAGAAGATGTCTTTTTTTTGGATGGATGTGGACTAATGTAGGGGGTAGTGAAGTTAGGAACCCTCTCACCCTTTTCCTTAGCGAATTACTTACACTTTTGTTTATGAACATGTGACTACTATACATTGTGCATCGGTGAAGGACTTGTAAGTAATCAAGGCCAATATATGTAAGCCTGAATGGTTTTCAACAGGAAAGTTAATGAAGCTTCTCATGATCCTTATATATGTCCTTAGTTGCATTGTCTAATGCTAGGTGACAGGACTGTTATAGGGTGATCTAGTGTTTGAAAAGCTTCAGATCATAAATTATCCATGTTATACATGTTGACCAATTACGTTTGGATGCTATAATTCGTTTAGATTCTCCAGTCTTCATTCTGAAGGCTTCATACTGTCCGAGCAAAATGTTTATTTTGGTTTCCTCCACACAATCGGTTCTTTCGTAGGTAACGTGTAATCTGTCCCAAACTTCTTTTGTTGTTTCACAAGAAGAAATTCATAGGAGATAAGGCATACTATAAAGACTAGATTGCTTTCGCGTCAAGAGCTTGTCTCTTGGCAAATTCAGTTTGTGTTGCTTCGTTAGCATCAATGGCATCTTTTCCTCGGTCTAAAGCTGATGTTGCTTTAGGGTTGCTCCCTTTTTCTACGACATCCCACTTCAGAGGATCTCCGGATTTGAGAAATGCCTTCATCTTGTTCTTCCAAACATTGTACTCCTTTCCATCGAAGTAAGGAGGATCTTTAGCTTAGAGGATAAGGCACATTGCTGCTCTCACCTTCAACCAATCCTAGAGCCAAAATACTAACCATAGAAGATCTTTAGCTTAGAAGTAAAACACTTCAAAAATTAAGCACACATACTTTGATACCAATTGTAAGTGCTAGTATGAACACCTAAAAGGGGGTGAATAGGTGTGAAAGCAATTTTTTGCAAAGAACAGTGAAAACATTTTACTTTTGAAACTGAGTCTGAAGAACAACAGACTTTGAGCAAGTTCAGACTTTGGCAGTTAAATAGAACTACGAACAAAATAAAGAAGTTCAGGAAGGAGAATATGAACATATAATTTATAGTGGTTCGGCTTAGATCAAGCATACGTCCACTCTCCCACGCTGATAGCCTTCTAGCTGGTTTCCACTATGAATCAATAGAGAATTTACAATCTTGCAATCTCGACTTCACTATGAAGAGTCTCTATTGCTTTCTCACGAAGTCTCACTACAAGTCTCTCTTTTGAATAGAACTTTAAGCTCAGTGTAAGAAGTAACAAGAGAATGGGAAGCTTCAGACTTTGGAATTTCTCTTTCACACACAACACTATTGAACAATTGGAGAGTCTTCCTTAAATACTCCTTAATGCCTTCTTGACCGTTGGCACTTTCCTTGGGAATTCTTCCATCAACCCGTTGGACAGAATCAATCAAGGAGATCTCGAGCCTTTTGAAGATTGTGATGAAAGCCCGTCCATCCTGTTTGCCCATACAATTAGGATCTTGGTTTCCATAAGTAGATTCTTTCCAAAATTACTTGTCCTACAAAAATATTTGATGTATCTAAATTGATTCCAATAAAGATATTCAATCTTGTAGATGATATTTCCAACCAGAAGACCATATATAATCCACACGAACCAAACCCTTGAAGAAAGAAAGATAATCCCTTATGTGGAAAAGTCTTCATCCTTCACTTTCGTTCAGTTGGAATTTGTCAGAGTGGGCAGACTTTGACACAAAGTTTGGGAATCTTCAGACTTTGACACAAAAGTCTGGAAATCTTCAAAATAGATTTTGAATAAGTTTTTTCAACTTCAAAATATCAAATGAGTTTTCTCCAATAGTCACAATCCAAGTCCATGGGGTCCCACTAGCACTTCTGGGTCCCCCACTTGGAGGCCCATCAAAACTCTAGAGAGAGCCAAATAGATCCTCCCTGACCTATACATACCAAGCAATGAACCTATGGGGCACTAGGTTCATCAATCCCTCATCCAACCATATGGTGGTCACATACTTTTCGTATCTCATGTCAATCCCCTCAATCGGATAGGAGGTCATCTCGGTGTCTTGGTCCATTGGCCTCCCAAAATGTATGTGGCGAAATGAGTTAGACATGCTTAGGGCCTGAAACATTTAAACAACAACGAATGAGATATACTTAGTGAGTAAACTTCCTAATCCTTGCATTGGAAGGTACTTTGCCTTAGAGACACCCTAAATATACAACTTATTTATCGATGGCGGATCAATAGCAAAGCCTTTGTTTTGCATTATCTATAAGTAGGAAATAGCAACTCAATGTACAAAACCCTACCAACATGTCCAATTATTGAATAATTAATCACCATGTGAGTGCACTATTCCAACAAGCATACAACAATCATAATTAACAATACAGACATGAACATTAATAATTCCATGCACAATGCATCACATGAGTCCAGATTATTGTAACCGCTCTCGGTCAATAGTGTTCTAGCATAATCGGCATCATCTCACCCCATCGAGCATGGCAACGTCTCAACCACACTCAAAGACATCATTCCAATTAAAGAGTTTTATTCTGAAATCCATCTGTGAATGATATCCGTTGACGTGGGGCATTCGAAATCCATCGGGCATTGTCCCTCATAATCATACAAGTATGGAATCATTTTGTGATCACACAAGCACATCAACCACTCAAGCCAATTTTCATCTTTCTCATTAGTGATATTCACACGCAAAAGTGCCATGGAATAATCTCATGTGATCACCCCTCGATTATTTATCCCTTAAAACAATCATACATTACCCTCATAATACGTAACATCATACCATGAATTCATTTTCCAATTTACCATTTCATCATTCAAAATAACATTTTGAAGGCACTCATCATTTATGAAATAGAATACCATCAACACTTGTTATCTTTAAAATGAGGATTTCGTAAGCACACACCACGTTTAAATGTAGAATATATTAAACACTTATCATTCTAAAAGTTGGGATTTGTTAAGTATTTATCAAATTTTTGATAAGTTATCACAAGCACCATTCACTATCCATGATAGGCTATTACTAGTACTTATCACTATTTACAATAGGTTGTCACATCCACTTATCATAATTCATGATAGGTTATCACGTCCACTTATCACTATTTATGATAACCTATCATAAGCACTTATCACCTATCAATGATAACTTATCACAAGTACTTATCATCTATCAATGATAACCTATCACATGGCTTATCACCTATCTATGATAAATTATCATCTTAATCCACTTATCACCTAATTTAACCATCATGAGCCTCAATCTAACCGTAATCTTAAGCGTAACTGTCACCCCAAATAAAGGTTAGAAAGGTACTCACGATTTGGATCTAGGCTTATTAGTGAGTGGCGGTGACGACGGTAGTTCACAGTCTTGGATAGCATAGCGAGAGGGGATGGCAACATGAGGCGGCAATGGCGTGTAGTGACGTGATGGCAAGGCGTGAGAACGGCATGACTTAGTGGTGGTTCAATGAGGCGACAGTGGCAAAGCGTGAAGACAACATAAAGGCATAAGGTGGTGGTTCACAATGAGGTGGTAAGGGCATGACTCAACAAGGGTGGTGGACAATGGTCCATGGAAAGGTGAAAGGCGGCTCGGTATGGTTAACAGTGACACAGGTGTATGATAGTGAACAATAGCATGAGTAGTGATGGGTAGTGGTGAGGGACAAACTAAGAGAGAGAAATGGGTATGAAGGGGGTTTCAACTAAGGGAAATTAGAGGGAGAGAGAGAGAGAGAGAATGAGAGAAATGAGAGAAAGGAATGAGTGCAATTTACGATTTTCTCTCTACAGGCATTAATGAGGCAATGTACAATTCCCTCATGTCCAAGCCATTTGCATGGCCAAAAAGGCTTCATGAAGATATCTTATCCAAACTCATAAATGCTTAGATTTCACACATGCTTGAATGGACTAGGTGGGCTTAGCTAGGCTAGATTTCTTCTCTCTCCTCCTTCTTCCTTGGGCGCCACTCTCCTCATCTTGCATGCCCAAAATTTTGTCTCATTAGCCACAAGCTTCTAGAAGGGCCAAAATGGTAATTAACCTAAACTATAGTGCAATTCACTATTCATGCACATAGGCATATTAATGTGCAAGCTTCCAAAAGATAAAGTGGGCTTGGATGGCTTAATGGGACTTCGTTGGCTGCCCATAGTGTGCGTGAGGCTCATTGAGCTCATCTGTAGCTTGGGCTCTTGTAGCTCCTCGTTCGCAGCCCGTTTCCACTTTTCCAAAATGTTGCAATCTAGTAATAAAATGTTCAATTTTCATCCTAAGGTGGTCATCCTTTGCTTTCTCATGATATATCGATTACTATCGTAATTTTGCTCCATAGATAGGGGTCGAATTGAGGATGTCACAATTCCTTCCCCTAAAAGAAATTTCATCCTCGAAATTTGTAGAATTGCTCGTCTCTTCAAACAGATGGGGATATTGACATCTTATTACATCCTCACTTTTCCGGGTATCATAATGTTGCTAGATAACCTTCATTCAGGGAATGACCTTGTTATGCAACACTTGCTACTTTAGTCAACAACCCTTACCAGTTGTTTAATATATGACACTTAGTCATCGACTTCAATTTCCTCAAAGTCAATTTGAATGCGATAAGTGATTTACACATGGGTAGTTCATTAGATAAGGCACTTGTGACACTACTTAAGTTCAATTTTAGTTAATTTGCAATTTTGCCCATTGAATTGCAAATTTTACCATTTTAACCCTTTAGGCCCAATTCAAAGCACCCATAGTTTTAACTTATTGTTTTTCATGATGATCATTCAATTAGATAAATAAAAGATCCCTATATCATGGTCATAAGACTTGATTAGCTTAATTATATCTTAATTGGACAAAATTTTCTTTAAAACGATGAAATTCCTTTTTAAATTGGTCCTTTATGGAGCAAATTGCATAAATTTTGGACCCACAAGGGTCCCAAGTGGGAAAAGCAGTTGGAACTGGATCAAACTGGTCAAGAACCAGTCAAAATCTAGCAAAACCCCAAACCAGTCTGATCTGTCTAACCAGTCTGAACAGCCGCCGGTGGGACTAGCCGGTTCAACCTCTTGCCGGCTGGTTCCTGACCTTCGACGACTAGTTTCGAGATCCTCTTAATGCCAATTTCACCTATGCACCTTCAATTTCTCAAAATTTTACAGATTGGTCTTCAAATTTCATCAAATTGCAAATTAACCCCTAATAAGGCCTTTTGATGCAATTCTCGATTTTGGATTGGGTTTTTGCAAATCAAATCCACTAGATCAATTACCTGACACCTCAAGATCATGATGGAGCCTTCGAAATCGATTTTTGATTGTGGGATCAAAATTTCAATTGTTTGATCGCTTAATTTGGGGAATATATAAGTGAAATTTTCCCTCCACTTTTTAGGGGGCTTCATTTGTGCACGAAATCTCTCTCTCTCTCTCTCTCTCTCTCTCTCTCTCTCTCTCTCTCTCTCTCTCTCTCTCTCTCCTATTTGTGGAGGTTTGATCGAAGTTTTGATGAAAACTTTGATCGATTTCAATCAAAATTGACTAAATCACGATAAAAGGTAATTTCTCAGTCTTGAAACCCATGAAGTGAGGCCGAATTAGCCAGCCCGGGCTAGGGTTCAATTTCAAGTAAATACATAATTATTAGATGTTAGATGATGGATTTGGAAGATGATTTGCTGTGGCATCCTAGAATTTCATAAAAGCCCTTAAGAATGCCATGAGCTATAAATAGGTGATAGATGCGCCGATATGATATTTTTATAACCTTTTGATCCGTGATTCGCAACGAGATTTATGGCCAAGCCTTAATGGACAGATTTTAAGAAAGAAAGTTCTATCTTTGGCCACATTCATCATAAATTGGAGCTCATGAATTCATGGTTTCAAGAGTTTAGCCACCAAATTCAGTAATTTAGTACTTTGTTGCAAATAAGAATTTTGGTTGGTTTTAAAGGGTTATTTTCAGAATGTATTTAAGCTTGGGGTTTAGGCCCAAGGGTGTTGGGCCTAAAATGGGCCAAGAGGGCTGGCCCATAAGCCCATGAGGGGGCTGTCGTGCGAAGGAGAGAAGGGGGGGGGGATCCGGTTGCATGCCTCACCCATTTGTCTCATTTTTGTGGCCAAGTGTCACCCATGCATTGTAATGATGGGTAATGATGAGGGGAAAGAAAAATTAAGGGGGAAAGTGACCGGATTAAGGAAGAAAGAGAGGGAGGAGGTCGCACGGTGGAGAGAGAGAGAGAGGAGTGCAACCGAGAGAAAGAAAGGAGAGGAAGAGAAGGAAGAAGGGAAGAAAAGAAGGAAGAAGAAGGAGAACCATGCGTTGCCATCCATTTGCCGTTGTGTGCTCGCCCTTTTTCTCGGTCTAGAGGCAAGTAGGATCCGTGATCTACCCTTGCATGTTCTGTTTGATGCATGTGTTAGCTTGTAATTGATTTTCGGAGCCATGGAAGGTGAAATATGGAGGTGATGAGTGTAACACTCTAATACAAAGGGCTGTTCTTGAGAAAAGGCTTAACCTAGGATGTTCTAGGGACTTGCATGTTATGTTTTACTCGAAATTTGGCTTTGATGTCTTCATGAGATATCTTCATCTATGTCTTGAATACAACATAGTTAAATTTCGTGATTTTTGAAGGTCATTTGCCTATTTAATCGAAGGTGTTTTGAAAATAGTGCGATCTGCCTACTCGGACTTGAAAATGTTGACATGCATGGCCTATACTATTCTGTACAAATTTCTTTTGGAGAAATGTTCTTCATGAGATATCTTTATCTATGTCTTGACTACAACATAGTTATATTTCGTGATTTTTGAAGGTCATTTGCATATTTAATCGAATGTGTTTTGAAAACTGTGCAATCTGTATATTTCAGACTTGAAAATGTTGATATGCATGGTCTATACTATTATGTAAAAATTTCTTTTGGAGAAATGTTCTTCATGAGATATCTTTATCTATGTCTTGACTACAACATAGTTAAATTTCGTGATTTGTGAAGGTCATTTGCATATTTAATCGAATGTGTTTTGAAAACTGTGCAATCTGTATATTTCGGACTTGAAAATGTTGACATGCATGGCCTACACTATTCTGTACAAATTTCTTTTGGAGAAATGTTCTTGATGAGATATCTTTATCTATGTCTTGAATACAACATATTTATATTTCGTGATTTTTGAAGGTCATTTTCATATTTAATCGAATGTGTTTTGAAAACTGTGCAATCTGTATATTTCGGACTTGAAAATGTTGACATGCATGGCCTATACTATTCTGTACAAATTTCTTTTGGAGAAATGTTCTTCATGAGATATCTTTATCTATGTCTTGAATACAATATAGTTAAATTTCGTGATTTTTGAAGGTCATTTGCATATTTAATCGAATGTGTTTTGAAAACTGTGCAATCTGTATATTTCGGACTTGAAAATGTTGACATGCATGGCCTATACTATGCTGTAAAAATTTCTTTTGGAGAGGTGTCCTTCATGTGATATCTTTATCTATGTCTTATCTACAACATAGTTAAATTTCGTGATTTTTGAAGGTCATTTGCCTATTTAATTGACTGTGTTTTAAAAACTGTGCAATCTGTATATTTTCGGAATTGATGATATTGGAATACACGGCCTATACTATGCTGTACAAATTTCTTTTGGAGAAGTGTCCTTCATGTGATATCTTTATCTATGTCTTATCTACAACATAGTTAAATTTCGTGATTTTTGAAGGTCATTTGCCTATTTAATTGACTGTGTTTTAAAAACTGTGCAATCTGTATATTTTCGGAATTGATGATATTGGAATACACGGCCTATACTATGCTGTACAAATTTCTTTTGGAGAAGTGTCCTTCATGTGATATCTTTATCTATGTCTTATCTACAACATAGTTAAATTTCGTGATTTTTGAAGGTCATTTGCCTATTTAATTGACTGTGTTTTAAAAACTGTGCAATCTGTATATTTTCGGAATTGATGATATTGGAATACACGGCCTATACTATGCTGTGATGCGTGATCTGTATGAATTATTGTGTGAATCATGATACTGTGGATTATTATTCATGCAATGGTGTGATGGCTTTCATGCATTTCATATGACATTAAAGAAATGATGAATTTTCCATGATCTCAAAGAAAGATTTCATTTAAACCATAGCATCAAAGGACATTTTCCCAATGCATGTTGTAAAATTTCAAATGTGAAATTGGAAAAGAGATGCATGAGAATGTGGATGCCGTCGAAGGTGTGACCCGACGATGCCCCGGGAGTGTCGGGATGCCCGGAGGTGTGAGCTGGATGCCCAGAGGTGTGTACCGGATGTCCTCGGGAGTTTCGAGATGCACGGAGGTGTGTGCCGGATGCCCGGAGGTGTGTGCTGGAGGTTCCTTGCGATGCTAGGTTGGGTGCGAGCGATAGAAATGTGGGAGGCAATTACTGGTCTCGCGAAAGAGAAATGTGGCGATTCAATTGGAAAACATGAGTTAAAAATGAATCATGCATAATGTGGTGACATGTATGCATATTGTATGATGTAACATGTATAAGTGCATGATGATATGTGCACATGGTAGGACTACATGTATGCATGATTGCATGATGTAACATGTATAAGCGGATGGTGATGTGTGCACATGGTATGATGACATGAATGCATGACTACATGATCTATGTACTAATGCATTGGTAATTTATGCACATGATATGATGACTTATACATGGCTGCTTTGATGTATCATGCATGACCGAAAGGTGAGATATGATTGATATGTATGAACTATATATGTTCTATGATGCCATGATTTCTCTGTTCAATGCATTGAGTAGTGTAATGGATCTTTTACCTACTGAGTGGTTGTACTCACCCCTTTTGGGACTAACATTTCAGATTAGAGAGATGCCTCTCCCTCCAGTCTCGCGTGGTACTTTTTATGGCCTTCCCTCGGATGTGGAGGTCGAGTGCATGGAGCATGTTTGCGTCACCATCCCTGGGTTGGTGTTCTTGTGAGTGCGGGTTCGGGTGATGTATGATGTGGGCTTGGTTGGGGGCCCCGTTATCCAGGAGTTCCTGTCCGTTCACGTCCGTCGGGATGGGGTGATGATGGGGATGTTGCCGCCGCCACTACCCGACGCACTAGGATGGGTGTGATGGCCCGCGAGAGGAGAGGGAGTTGCAACTTTTTGGAGATAGCCGACATTTATAGATGGAAGGTTTACATGTTCGATATAGGGGGTCGATGATCTCTTTTGAGATGTAGCCAAGCGTAGTGAAAAGTCTTGGTTTCCTTTTGTTTATACGGACCCAAGATGTCTATCCTGAAAATGTAAATAAAAGTGGTTCGGCTTTATGTTTTCCTTCTATGTGTAGTTGGTGTGCAATGTATCTTCAAGAGAGTGGAGGGATAGTGAGACTCGCCTCTAATTTTCGTTATGAGTTACGCTAAACTCCTTTAAAAAAAAAATGCCCTTAAACCTCGGCCCTTCTTTACAACTCCCCTTCTTCAAAGACAAGTAACCAATATTGCATTAGGTAGAGCGTTTGGTATCTGTGGCGACCTTCTTGGGTTTTGGGGGTGCCACATTTGTTGTAATTAAATGTTCTTGAATGAAAAATTTGAATGATTGTGCTTGATTTTGCTTAAATCTGTAATTTCGTGGCCTTAGGACTGACTTACTGTTTTGGCCAAACCGAGATCTGAAACTACTTCGTTTCAACTTGAGTCCTCTTGGGATTAGATAACAGACATCCTAAGCTTCAAAACAATAGGTTGGACACCTCAATTGAGTGTCGTTTGACGCTCGAAAATTATCTCCAAAGATAAGCGATTCCACGGTAGTTCAGTTGGATTTCCGGTTATGTTTTTGCTCCAAAATGAGACTTTCCTATTTTTGTGTAGCCTTCTATGATAATTTTTGGACAACCTAGCCATCATAAGTTTTGTTCTAAATCATTTTATGCATATCTTGTAATTTTTTCATGATTTTTGGATGTTCTTAATTAGGCCAGATTTACTCAAATCCAAGCCAAGGTCAATATGTTCTATATTGATTTCTGATTTTTTTTTTTTTCATTTTTGTGCTGATTCTTTCGTTGAGTTTTTTAAGAACTTTCCTTCATGAAAGCTTCTCATAATTATGTGGAGAACATCTGTAACATTTTCATAATTTTTGGATGTACTTAACTAAGTTAGATCTACTCAGATCCAAGCCTAGGTCGTATGTTCCGTATTAATATATGATTTTGTCATTTTTGTGCTGATTTTTTTGTTGAGTTTTGGAAGAACTTAACTTCATGAAAGTTTCTCTTAATTGTGTGGATAAAATCTTATAATTTTTTTTAGTGATTTTTGGATGATTTTAATTGTTTTAAAATCGCTTAGATTTGGAGGGACGTAGTCCATCGTATGAGCGAGTCCGAACGAAGCAGAATCAGAAGAAGAGAGCCCGTGCTTGTACCAAGAAGGTCGCTTGTCAAGCTGTGAGCAATGAGGGCGTCGCTCAAATGAGTGGGGGAGAATGTCACGGCCAAGAGGTTTCTGGAGCTAAAGGGCCGTGCCTTCTCGAGGAGGACCTCCTGTGCTCGCTTAAATTACCAACAAGAAGACTTCCAGAACGTTCTAGGGGCGGGCAATACAGTCATTACGCCAAGATCTAGAAGTCTCCCGTCATTAGTGTCGGTAGTTTGTAGGTTTGGTGGTACGATCTTGTCCGCCGGACGAATTCTCGATCAACGGATGTAATCCGAGGTGCCCTTCCCCTCATTTGTATCCTTCCAAACATTTCAGCAATACAAAGGTTCCTTTCTTTCCAAAGCTTCTCTCTCTAGAAACTTTCTCTCTCTATGATCCGGGTGAAGCGAGCGAGTGTGCGATCGATCGAGCAAGGCTTGGCTTAGGCAATCCAAAAGAGCTTGAGTCGCCGCACGGTTACGATCCCAATCGATCGCCCCGTGACAAGTGGTATCGACAATCTGTCCTACATTGGTCCGAATTTTGTTTTGATAAAATTGAGTTCACAAATGAGCTTGTTTAGTCTCAAATCCTTCATGAGAGTTGAAATACATGATATATATGTTCAATTGATGTGTGCTTTGCAAAGTCTTAATTTTGGCAAGTGAGTCAATTGCATTACTTAAATGTTAAAATGTGCTGTAGTAACACAGTCTAAATGTGCATTTCTGTTTTGTCATTTTTGCTGGGACTCATGCGATCATATTTAGACTTCAAACTCTTAAAGAGAAATGTCCATCATTGCATCTTCTGTGAGTAGGATTTTTCATAAGATTTTTGCACATCTTGTGCTAGTTGAAATCATGTCCGTTCTGTAAAGTTAATGTTGAAACGAAATCTTGCCATATATGCATTTTCCCATGCTTGCTTGGGTCTTTTAGAGACCAGATCTTACAATAATGTCTTTTTGACTCTTAAACTACATGTTACAAGGTTTGAGTACATATTCACGTGATTGCATTTGAGTGTCATTTTGCACATTAAATTAGTGTCACAAAAGTGTTCATTATACTTAGGATTCCCAAGCATATTATTAGGAATTTTAAATTATTTCATAATGTTATTTAAATTGTATGACATTTTGAATGCCGATCTAGGATTAGATGATTATCAAAACTTTTTGTTGCATCCGATCATAAGTCTCATGTGATTTTGTCATGCCATTTGTGCATTATTTGAATGAATTTGAGGTTTTCTAATGCATGCTTGTGTTATGTTTTTTTTAGTTACCAGAATGCGCACCTTTAAAGATCTTGACTTAGTTTGGACTCGAGCCCTTCTAAAAAGTCATAAGCCATACTTCGAGGTTTCTAATTCCACTCATTTCACACAAATCGCTCATTGTTTGGACCATTTTCCATTTTTTCAATTCTAGATGAGAATTAGGACATTGGATCAAATTCGGACCTCTATTCTAAACCATGTTTGGACAGACCTTTGATATTTTTGTTTCATTTTTTTCTATTAGGATTCTCCACTTGATTTGTTAAGAAAACTTGTTTGTCAACATATTAGCTATGTTGTATGAAAATTTGGTGATTTTTAGATTTGTTTAGATAGGAAAAATGTTTGTGATTTTGGTTAAGTATCCTGCTATTTTGACAATTTTCTAATATGCTAGTGCTCATTGTTTGATTTTTATAAAATAATGTATAGGTCGTTTAGGAAAGCTTTCTTCACAAAAGTCATTCATTATCATGTCGTGCATATTAGGGAATTTTTCCATAGCTAGATTGTCAATGGGTGTTACTCAATTTTGTTGTCTTTATATGCTTGTTCTTAAATTTCCTAATATGAACAAAATTGTGATTATTTAATTATACATTTTAGGTTAGTTTGTGCATGAAATTAGGCCATGCCATCTTTATGGAAGCTGTTCTAAATGCTTTGATCTTTATTGTTAAACAATTGGTCTTTTCAAATTTCATCTTTCAAAAATACTTTGGTATATGTGATGTTTCCCAAAAACAATTTCTAAGAAATTCTTTTCCAAAGCTTGATTTGGCTTAGGGAAAAGTCGTGGTTTGGACCATATTCAAAATGCCTACAATGGTTATGAGTGCATTTATGCAAGCCTTGGTCTAGCCTTGGCAATTGAATGTGTTCCATAGTCTAGATATTCCTTAATCCTAAATATTTTCAAACCTTTTTAAAATCTTGATTTGACATCGTGAAAGTCAAGGTTTGAATTATATTCAAAATGCATGCGATGCTTGTGAGTGCATTTATGCAAGCCCTGAGCTAACCTTAGCAATTGAATGCCTCCCGTAGCCGAGATATCACTTTGTCTCAAAAAATTTTATGAATGATTTCAAAAGATATCTTTGAAACATCATATGTACCCTCCTCCATTAGGGGTGAGCGATTTCGGGTTCTTTATAGGTTCCGTCTAGAACCTGGAACCTACCCTCGGGTACAAGTTCATCATTTTTTGGAACTTGGAACCTACTCTGTCACAAGTTCCGGGGTCGGTTATAGGTTCCAACAGGTTCTGTTTTTTTTTTTTTTTGGTCTCATTTTTTTGGTTTCATTTTCAGGGTAAACTATGCAACAATTGCTCAATCTTACCATTGGGTAAGATCTTAAGGAAAAGCCGTGATGTTATAAGCCAGCATTTTGATATTCCAAACCACTCTTACGTTTACAAGCAAACTTAGATTTGCTATATCAGATTAAAAAAAAAAAAAGTACCAACAGCATACCTAAAAAAATTCGGATGTCAAACTCACATCCATCTCCTTCTCTGGTGAATCCAGTTGCAAGCATTCAGGGACTTCAAAGCTGCAGTCCCCACTTCTATTTGGTGATGCCAGGTCCTCCTTTCGCACAACATTGAGCACAAATTCATGAGGAACCCTTTCTGCCTGTAAAAGATCTGTAGTGTTGCAGCAGGTATGTCATTGGATTCTTCTGCTTCATGATACAAAGGTTAAAGTAGGGAAAAAGAAAACAGCATACCTAAAAAAATTCCAAATCCCACGGCGGATATGAGCATGTGAGTTTGGATTTGGTTTGATGTATGTAAAATTTGGATCCAATAATGTAAAATTGGCATATCTTTTGATGGTACTTATAGAGTTTCCATTATGGGTTTCCAACAAGTAGCACTCTTTATTTAGACATCATATATATCACAAGGGAAGAGAACAAACAATTGGATCCGCCCCCATGGAATGAAATGAAAATCTACAAATGCACCTGAGCAAAGCTAATAGCCAAATACTTTTCCGTTTACAAGCTGGGCCTATCTCTTCCACGATTACTTTGTTGATAAAAAAGCACTTGGAGATGCTTTATTTATCTAAGAATTTATGAATAATTCATGCAGGTTAACTACGAATGCATAATTTACACAAGGTGGAACCTTCCGAATGCCATGTATGCCAAGTTATCTCTTGCAGTTACAGGTTTCTAGCTCTAAATATATCGCACTGCAAAATTCACGATAGTTTATCTAAGAAAAAACATAGAGGAAGGACTTAGACTAATGGAAAAACCAAACACCTACTAAAGGAGCGTAGGTGCCAACACACAGTCAGGATCCATATGTGCAAAGATAAACTCTCTAAAATCGAGACAGCAATTGCACTTGTAAAATCTTGACCTAGGGAGCCACGAGTTACACCAAAAATTATCTTAAGTTATTTCTCAGATTAGAAAATACATGGGACCCTTCGTAAGGATTACATCCCTACACGATACAAGTTTAAGAGATAGTTGTAGATGACGAAACCATCCCTTTCTTCCTTGATGTTCCATTACTACCTTTCCGGCCTGACTTATTATTCTGAACAAGTTTTCCTCACAGTAAAAAACTAGAGAAAACCAATTTTCAGAGAATCCACATGATCAGGTTTCTCTTTACCATCTTTGATGAACAACATCCATTTACTAATTTTACCAAAAAAAAAAACATCCATTTACTAACAACTCATACCTTCTGCAAAGACTGCCAAGGCACTATTCAGCCTTCAATGGCCAATGGAGGACTACAGTGATAATATCCCGCGCACAAAAAATTTTTGCACCCTTTACTTGATTTCACAATAATTTGTCAAAGAAGACACCATTTTTCACCAGAAATTAAGTCTGCCAATCAACAAATTCTCCACTCTTTAACTGAAATGAACATGTCAAGCAAAAGGGTTAGCTCTTGCACTCGGTTCGATTTCCAAAGTAACTTCAAATTTGGCTACCACCTTCCTCATTGTCTAGACAACAATCTAAGAGTTTCCTCCACTTCATCAGACTCACTCCCAATGTGTTGAGAAACTATACTAATTTTCTCCAAACAAGACCGAAGTCCACCAGTTTCACCACTCTTTAATGGAGAAGAGCCTTTTAAAGAATAGCACACAATGTATAAGAAAGGCTCTGCCCTTGCCCTTTTTTAAAATTCTAGACAAAGTTCCAAGTCATTCACCTCTTTCATCGATGTCTAGATGATAATTTAGAAGCAACTATCAGTGTTTCTCTCTTCCCTACTCCCACTGTTCTCAACGCAACATATCAAGAGTGATTCAAAACTCAATAGCTTAGAGTAAAAATCAAATAACCTAAAAGCCTTTCAGATACTGAAGAGAGTGGGTTTGAAGGAGTGCCACACCTTGACGGTATTCAGTATTTCAAGCAATCTCCTAAGATTTGAACAGCCATCACAAAAGTATTCGGCGACCGCACTACTGTGGAGGACCTGCATTGTACTAATGTTAATAGCTCAAACCATGTTGCTTTAGGCGAGTCAGACAAAAAGAACGACTTCTTTACTCAAGAAATGCCATATAAAGATTCTAAAAGAAAAGGAAAATTATGCACAGCCAGGAACAGTCCAAGTGGCTAGGATGTCCAAATTCCAATCGAGACCCAGAAATTAAACCTCAAACCGATAGAGGATACAGCACGCTTACCACGTAGAAGAAAAGCTCACAACAGACCCAAAGGATAAATAAACATGCAAAGCTGAATCTAGAATTTATTTACTGGTCAAATAAGAGCCAAATCAAGGAGAGAAACGAACCTCGAGGCGAGATGTGATGACACACACTCGTACCACTTGCCGGCAATCAGGAATGAGCCTCTGGGCTTCTCGAAAACCATGGCGTACACCTTGATGTCGTCCTTCCTCCTTTGTGAGCTAATCCCTGCCATCGAAAACGACGCCGATAAACATCCCAAACAAGCAAGGGGGCCCAAGATACCGAATCGACTGATCGATCCCCCTCGCGAAGAACCGAGAGAGAGAAAGAGAGATTGAAGTGTTACCCGAAGATGTAGGTCTTGTCGAAGAGGAACTCGTCGAGGGACTTGAGGCCTGACCTCGTGTGGAGATTCGAGAAGGTGATCGCCCGATTCATCGAGGAAGCGCAACCCGGAGATGTAGGTCTTGCCGGAGAGGAACTCGTCGAGGGACTTGAGGCCCGACTCTGTGTGGAGATTCGTCGAGGGACTTGTCGAGGGCAAGTAGCGTCGGGCAGAGACAAAGGAGAACTGTGAGTGTGAAGTGTGAAGTGAATTGACTGAGAACTGAGACTAGGTAAACATTAAAATTGTTAGGGCGTTTTTTGGAACCTCACCGGAACCAAGAACCGGAACCGGTCTCTTTAGAACCGAGAACTGCGCTCACCCCTACCCTCCATGCATACAATCTTGTCACAATCTTGTCATTCATTTAGAAGTGCCTATGTTTGTGATTGGCGCATACTTTTGGTAATAAGTGACCTGCCGACGGGTCACTCATCTATTTGATTGGTTGAGAAATAAGGTCTAAAAGACCTGCACGCATGCATAAATTTTTGCAATGCATGTAAGTTTTAGATAAATGGTAGGGTCTATGTATGATATTAAGGGAAAACCCTAGGATCACATAGATCGCTTGGTTAAGAGACCTATAAATGTTATTGGCCATGCGAGAACATATTTTATCAATAATTGCTATAAGTCACAAAAATGGATTGGGTATGTGTTTTAATGGGACCCCCGCATGAAAGACAAAGGATGACCCCAAGGCCCCAAAATCTAATTTTCATATTGAACTTTCTTTAAATGATTGATCTTGATATGATGTTTTGTTTTTTATTGTTTTGTTGTGTATGCTTGTTTTTTTACAATTGTGTGCACCTAGTCATAGATTTCCTAGATTAGGTTTAGAATATGATCCCGAAGATGGAGAAAGCGCGAAGATGGTGGAAATCGATGTCCATTCCAACCATTATCATATACTATTTATTTCCCCAACATATGTCTTGAGTTCCATTTATTGTATAAAACCTGACGAGTTGCAGGTTTTCTCTCTTCCTCTTATCTTTTTCAATTGTGTTTTTCTTTTATATTTTCTAGGATTGCAGGGTAGATTTATTGCTTTCCTTGATTGTTTACTTATTGTCTCGTAATTTCAATTCCATTGATTGCTTTCTTTTCATATTTTCTAGAAATAAAATAGTATGGAAATGACCAATCACGCATGATTGCTTAGTTTAAGATTAACGATCCTGAAAATGTAAGAAGAAATGCATGGACACGTTAGGTAAACACAATATACTCTTTAGGTCGAAATGATGCTAATAGAAATATTAGCATAACTCAAGTCTCCAAACCTAGATATTTGGTTGCGTATGAATTGAGAGAATATTCCCGACCCTCGATTGGGTTTTCTTGCCAACTCCCAAAACGAGGTTAGTGGCAACTCCCGTCTTATTTTTAAGTTGTCATAAATAATTGAACCGTTTAAATAAACCTATCGCACGGGGTACGAGTTTTGATTAAACTCACCATGGTTTAGCATACTCGATATGGGAGTACCCCAAAGGATGAAGTGATGCCATCCTTATAGGCGAAGCGTATTGTCGAGAGGATGTGTGGGTATGGATCACAACATTGCGCTATCAGGCGAGGTATGAGTTTAGGATAGTTTGCGATCTCATGGGGGGAACTCACGAAAGGCTTGATCTGAAAGGCGAGGTGATGATGTCTTTTTGAACGCAAGCCATGAGGGAACTCTCACGATCAAGTACCTGTAAATCCAACATTTCCCTTATTTTCCTCATTGTGAGGGATCGAGGGCGGTGAGATCAGGTCGCAACAAATGTGATGTCCCTCTCATTGGCGACATGTAATGCCCTGGGTCTCCATTATACACACATATTTTCCACTTTGGACGCTAAGTTTTTACGGTTTTGTTTTTCTCAGAGCAGCCCATATTACCCCAAGAAAACGCATGTGTACAGTTAGAGGGCACATTACCTTATAAGGCAACCTAGAACTCCCTCCCTAAATGATGTGGGATAAGAGACGCGACCCCTCCCTGCACGCACGTTCTGGGACCGAGGGGTGGACGCACCACCATCCCTCCTCCCTGCACATCGTTGCTTGGGCCGTCACACTCTCCACTCTTTAGGAGGCATAAAATCCTCGCTATGGCCCTACACGCGGTCAGGAGTTGACTCTGATACCATTTGTAATGCCTTGGGTCTCCATCGTACATATATAGTTCGCTTTGGATACTAAGTCCTCACAATTTTGTTCTTCTCAAGACAGTTCATACTATCCCAAGAAAATGCGTGTGTACAGTTAGATGGCCCATTGCCTTATAACGTAGTCCAGAACTCCCTCCGTAGGCAATGTGGGACAAGAGACGTGCCTCTTCTTATGCGCAAGTCTGGGGACCAAGGCGCGGACACACTGCCATCCCTCCTCCTCGCACACTACTGCCTGGGCCATCACATGACATCTTAAGGAATGCGTGATCGAAATTATTTTTGAAAATAAAAAGTATGATATTTTTACTTCTTATTTTTGTTTCAAATTTATTCCCTAGTCACTAATCTATTCTAGAGAATAAAAAAATTAGTCAATGTTATCAAACAAAATTCTGTTTTTTTTTTTTTTCTATTTCTGAGAAAAACTAGAAAAATTGAAAAATAAAATAGTTACAAAATAGGCCAATATCAATTCCCAGCATTTTGGTGACCTTGGGAAGATTGCCCTTTTTACTACCAAACAGGCCCCATGAATAGAGGCCTCATTTTCCCCTCATTTCCCTTTTTTTTGCGAAGTAAGTTGGGCCTACGCCATCTCACCCTGTAATTTTTGCTCTCGATAGAAAATCGCTCGTACTTGGAAGTGCTCTTCATTTGCGGCGAATGCCTTGCAGGTGTCAACATTCCACTAGTGTCAGGCAAGCGCATTTCGATCTTCTGTTTTTTTAATAATTAACAACGGATGTTGCTGTGGTAACGGCACCATCAATGGTGCCTTGTAAATGACCATTCAAAAGGAATTGTTAATCGGAACATAACATGGAGCGTATCAGGAAAAAAGTCTTGACAAAAAATTCTGAAATATTAGACAATATTAATTTTTTTTTCAAAAAAAAAAGAAAAGAATCCAACAAGAAGGAAATATATTCGATGCTTGTGAACTTTTTAACAATTTTAACAACTACTTAAAAGTAAATTTAGTTCTTTTATAGTGTACAAGTGAAAACATTTTCAGCAATTATAGTTATAATGAAAGTCAAATCAGTAACCACACATGCATTTTAATCTAATTTAATAAAATTTCAAAATATTATCCAACAAGTGAAAAGATCCGAAAGTGGGCTAGCATGGTCAAAAAGTGAGGTTGTACAAAAGGAAAAAAACAGCAAGGTAAAAAATTTTATTTGAACAAATCCAATATACTTTAAATTTTTAAATTTAGTTTTGATTAGTCACAAGATGATCGTGAGTTTGATTTTCGAGTTAAGTGGGATTGCTATGGTTTGAGCCGAATGTATTGATACTTTAAGTTGTGTAAATTAGATATTTGAGTTTTAATTTTTACGATTGTATTCATTTTGTTAAAACATGAATATTTTTCTTTCACAATTGCAAATGTGAGAAGTATTTTATATTGACGATGTAGCTAATAGAAATCCTTCATTTGTTTTGTCTAGTAAGAATCTTTTCTATTTACCTCTAATTTTTCAATTGATTTATTGTTCTCTTTTTAATTTAAAGGATCCCACCTGGTGGCTCACTAAGGATATGTTTGGGAGTGGCTTTTTCCAAACCACTTTTGGCATCCAAAAAGTCTCTTGGGCTAAAAAATGGTACTTGGGAACATTTTTCGCCAAGATGATTGAGAAAAAGTAAGCTTTTGAAAGGCTAAAAGCCCAAAATAGGTATAAAGGTGCCTTGAGCATTTGGCCTTCTCGGCATGCGGAGAGGGAGAGTACAAAAAAAATGTTCTTCCCAAAATGTCTTCGCTGACATTTCATTTTTCCGGTTTTGCCATCATATATGTCTGTTCACCATCTTCTCTGTTGAGGTCAATCGGCAAGGTTGTGCGGGATTGTGATGTGCCAGCGACTGGATGGAGAGAGGCCGGTATGATGCCAGTGTGGTTGCGGTGACCATTGCCTACTAGTCGTGCAATCTCGGCAAGTCATAGTGACCCCCCCTTCTCTCGTAAGTTGCATTGCCGCAACCTAGATTTGGGTCGCGCAACCTCTCCGAAGGGCCGCCTAAGGTTGTGTGACCAAGCGGCCCTTGTCAAGGTCGCACGACCTCCAATGACCCAGATCTGGGTTGTGATAAGGTCGCGCGACTTTCAGTGACCCAGATTTTCAGTGATTCAAATCTAGGTTGCGTGACCTCTGCACCTCAAATATGAATCGCGGCCAAGTTGTGCAACCTTTGGCAACCCACCGAACCAGATTTGGGTCGCGTGACCTTCAGGGACCCACCGCACTGCGACCTCTGCACAAAGGTTGCCGAGCCCACGCAATCTGGGTTGCAGCAACCATCGCTGCCTTGCGCAGAGGTCACGATGACCAAGTTGAGATGAGAGCTGGGATCTACTGGGTTGGGAGTGAGCGGCCAGATTCAAGAAATGCAGCAGCAAGAACAAAATTGGAGAGCCACCTAGAATGAGAGATCGAGAGAGCGAGAACCTGGCGGCGAATGGACAGATTACGCAGGAGATCGGAGTTTGGGATCTATCGGGATCGAGCGGGATTTGGGTTGCCGCGACCTTCGTGCAATTTGATGTCTGATTCTTAAAGCGCAGAGAAGCATCTAGTTGGGTGAAAATCTCGAGTGGTGATTCTTTGAAGTTTGAGTTACTGAGGTCGATGGGAAGCTCGTGGATCACATGAACTGGATATGGGATGCGCATGGTACAAGCTCAAAAGGCAAAAAGTAAGATATCAAAACAATCCTAATATATATTGTATTTATGCTAATTCAATTTTAAATATTGTAATTTGCCAATTAAGTCATTGACAATTTGCTGATTTAGTCCTAAACCTTTAAGAATTTACTAATTTAGTTATTTCAAATAATTTTGATTGGAAAACGCTAATGTGACGGTCTACTTAGCATTACTTTTCCTATGCATTGATATGGATAATTTTTTATATGCATTTTTTTTTTTTTATAAAAAATTTAGAATTTTCATTATTTTTTTTTCTTTTTTTCACTCTTTTTTTTCCCTAACTCTTGGCTTGCAAGGTCGTTGTTCACAAGCTAGGGCCGTGACCTTTGTCTATTGGTCATTGAGGGTGTTGGAGCCCTCCTCTCATTGAGCGAGGGCCTGATGCCCTCGCCTTTGGTTGGCATAGGTTGGCTGACGATCTCCATGCCCTTGTCGGCAATTAGTTGGGAAAAAAGGGGAAAGAAAAGAAAAAATACAAAAAAATTGTCCATGTTAACTCTGGCCATGTCACATAGGATGGCTAATGTTGACTAGATCGTCACATCAACGATTTGGAATTAAAATTTATCAGAATGATTAAATTGGCAAATTTGTTAAATTGTTTAGGACATTGATATAATTAAAAAGGTTTAGAATTGGTCTAACAAATTGCCAAAATATTTAGGAATTGAATTGATATAAGTGCGATCTATTCAAGATTTTCTTGTTAATTTCCCTTATCTTTTGGAGCATGAAGCGGAACTTGTGCCTAAGGTTGAGACACTTGAAGAGCAGTCTTGAAACCTTTGTATACCTCTCAAATATGGAAAATTACGTGCTAGCATATATTCGTATAAGAAAATGTATATCAAATTATATTACTTGTAGTAAATGGAGTACAATCTCCAATTACAATATCAAATCATCCTTTGTTCTCTCAAATACGATTTTAGGGCATTGATAACTTAACGTCACGAATTTCAGATCATACAAGCTTTGCGCTCTTGAAAAAGCTTTAATCTTTTTTTTTTTTTTTTAAAGCATCAACTCCATGTACTTTAATATGTCTCCATTTGTCAAGGGTTTTGAAAAAAAATAAATGAGCCTCTTATCTATTGAGAGGAGAAGAGGACGCAATGACCCTCGTATTGGAACATGATTGGTTGATGTAAGATTTTCCATCATAACTTTTTATTTAAACAAATATCCAATTTAAATGCATGTATTTCTAATTTTCTGTTCAATTTTTTTTATATATAATTTAACTAATTGTTAAATAGTAAACTAATAAATAAGACGTCACCCATATCTCATCTATACATATATTTTTTTCTAAAAAAAACATCATAATTTCACATTTATTAGATTTTGAGCAAAATTATTTATATTTTCAGTTTTTGCCAAACAAATTGCTTCGAATGACATAAGATGAATTTGAAATAGGGATATGTTCACTAGAAGTCCTAAAACTTGTTATAAAAGTGCAACCGTGTTCTAAAATTTGCAAAATGTTCAATCAAGTTGTAAAACTTGTCAAATTAATACAATCAAATCCTCAAATTAATACCGTCAATTTGATTAATGGAAAATTTTGATATGGCATTTTTATTATTTTTTATTCAATTTTTTTATTTAAAAACTAAAAAGGAAAGCTAAAATTTATTTAAAAAAAAATTGTAAAAATAGAAAAAAAATGGCAGGGTTGCTGGCAGGCGCTTTCGTCTCTACCACCCATCGCCAGGGGGATCGGCTAGGCAAGGGTGGCCAAATCTCGTTTATCTAATTTGGTTGAATTTTGACCGCTCATAATTTTTACATCCGACATCCCATTAATTCATATTTTGCACCAACGGAAAATTAGTGACCTGATTCTTTCAAAATGCATTTCGATTTTCAAATAAAAAATATTGGAATTGCAAATTTCATAGACTTGGATCAAATGGACGGTCATATATTTTCTAAATTAAAAATCCATTCACTATTATTGAATATAATTAATTTAGATGGTTAGAAAACTAGAAATCTCACAAGGTCAAGCATTTCAAATAATCTAATTTGAATAAAATTTTAAAAGTAGCATTTATGTATTTTTATCGAATTTGGTTATATCTCCTATTGGTAATGTCCCATTCTTTCGCACAGGAATTTTGCTTCCTGAATATAATCGCACTTATATTTCTTTGATCCCAAAAATCCCGCACCTAGAAAGATGAGACCAATACAGACCTATTAGCCTTTGTAACTATATTTATAAAGCCATTTCTAAAATCCTGGCCAATCGTCTCAAACCCTGGCTGCCAGAGTTGATAGCGCCATAATAAAGTGTTTTCGTAGGTGGTTGGCAAATCTAGGACAATATCATTGTGGTTCAGGATGTACTTCATCAAATCTGAATACGGAAAAGAAAGAAGCATTTTCAGGCAGTACATAAACTGGATATGGCAAAGGCTTAGGATCGGGTAGAGTGGGATTTTCTCGGTGCGTATCTCTTAAAGCTGGGCTTTCATACTCGATGGGTTAATTGGATTTTGCAATGTGTGACTACGGTCTCCTACAGTGTGAAACTCAATGGCGAATCTCTGCCCTATTTTCATCCAACCCTAGGTTTGAGGCAAGGTGACCCTTTATCATCGTACTTGTTCATCCTGATGGCCAATGTCTTAACAAGCTTAATCAACAATGCAGTGGCAATTGGAAATCTTAAAGGTATTTAAGCTAAATTGATGGTGTCCCACCTTATCTCATTTATTTTTCGCAGATGATGCTATCTTCTTCCTTGATGCGAAGATTATTGAATGTTAGAACTTAGCTTCTATCTTGAATGAATATTGGTTAGCTACAGGACAAGCTGTTAATAGGAATAAATCAAGTCTGTTTTTTAGTACAGATTGTCCTAGCAACTTGAAAGAGAATCTGGCCAATGAACTTAGAGTCCCTATATTGCAAAAAACTGGCTAGTATCTTGGCATTCCTTCAGATTGGGGGAAATCTAAGAGAGACATGTTTGCATGGATTATGAGTCGTGTAAATTCAAAGCTAGAAGGTTGGAAGGAAAAGCTGATCTCAAAAGGGGGTAAGGAAGTCTTACTTAAAACGGTGGTGCAAGCAATTCCTCAATATGCTATATTGATATTTAAAATCCCTACTGTGTTGTGTAAATTAATTGAAAAGAGGATAGCTAGATTCTAGTGGTAGTTTGATTACAGCAAGCAAGGTATACACTGGAAGAACTGGGAGTCTATTAAGAGTAGGAAAGATGAAGGGGGTTTAGGTTTTCGCGATCTTTTGGCTTTCAACAGAGCATTACTAGGAAAACAAGCTTGGCGGCTAGCTCAACAACCACATTCTTTGCCTAGCAGAATACTTAAAGGCTTATACTTTCACACTCGGGATTTCTGGAATGGCACTAAAGGTGCTAGACCCTCTTGGGGTTGGCAAAGCATTTTGCTAGGCGGGGAATCTATTGCCGATAAGGTCTTATGGTCTGTTGGGGACAACACTCAAATTGAAATAAGAGAGGACAGATGGCTGGCTAGGGGTGTAATAGGGGGCCCTGCTCCTAGAGATGAACCACAACGAGTTGCAGATTTTATTATCTCAGAACAGAATGCATGTAATACTGCACTATTACGCCATAGTTTTTTTTTTGGGTAAAAGGTAATATATATAGCTAAGGCAATTTACAAAAGACTGGCACTAAAAACCTACACTCAAACCTCAAAATGAGACAAAGTGTAGGGGAGCCAAAGTAAGAAGCCACAAAGGCAAACAAGAAAAGCCACAAGGGCAACAACAACAAAACAACAAGCAGGAAAGAAATAACAAGGCTGACCAACCCTCAGCCCACCAAAGGAAGCGGGCTAAGAACGGAGAGCCAAGAAAAGCTAGGAGCAACTTGCGCAAAACAGCAACTAAAAAGCACTGGGCGGAGGAGAGAACACCGCAAGGTCAAAACCCCAACCACGCTGAAGCCTCTTATTCCTTGGGGTAGGAGGAACATCTTTGAATGATATAGCTTTATCCCTCACAACCTTAATAAGGTGGTTTTTTAGAGCCGAGACCACTAAGGATTCACCCCGAAATATAATCGCATTCCTCTTTTTCCAAATAAGGTGACACATAGTTCCAAAAGAGAACCGCACAATGCAATGGAAGAAGTCCTTACCGGATAAGAACTTTAAAGCCCAACTGAGGATGTCTTTCCAACATCTATTCCGCCACGGGAGGTTACACCTGGCGGCCCAGAAGTAGGCTAGAGAAGCCGAGGTACGACACCCGAAGAATAAATGTTCAATAGAATTTGGAACATCATTGTAGAAGGCACAAACATTATAGTCGATCCTTCCATAAGAAAGAAGCAGCATCTGAGTCGGCAAGCGATTTTTGGTTATAAGCCATAAATTAAACTAGAACCGCGGGGCTATAGCATTGTCCCATACAAAAGACACCCAATCAACACGATCCTTCTTGACTCTAATGGAATTCCATGCTGAAGCTATAGAGAAGGAACCAGAAGCATCACAGCATCGGGTAAACCTGTCGTGAGCCGAAGAGAGGACTGGAAGAGAGATCCCCCATCTTTCCAAAAAGGATTTAAATAAACAACCCACCGAGGTAAACAGATCCGCAACAACAGCATCGTCAGGAAGACATAAACCTTCACGGAATGAGCAAGGGACAAAGGCATCAAGCGGGCCATAAGAAAGCCAGTGATCATGCCAAAGAGACACTGATAGGCCATTTCCAATCTTCCACACAAAGGATAACCGAAAGTAATTTCTTAGTTGAAGGATTTTTTTCCATGCCCAAGAACAATGACGAGGCTGGGAAGAAATCCAAAAGTTTCTTTTCTTTAAGAAGTTAGATTGTACCCACCAACACCACAACAATTCTTTATCAGTGAAAAGAATCCAAATAAATTTAAGCATGGAGGCTTTGTTGCAATCTTTAAGTTTCCGAATGCCTAGACCGCCCTCAACCTTTGGGAGACAGATATCGTCCCACGAGACTTTGGCCCCACCCTGGCCAAGGGTCGTGCCCTTCCATAAAAATTGTCTCAAAATGCGCTCAATACTATCTATTACCGAGGACGGAAGGTTAAAAACACTAGTCCAATATGCTTGAATTGAAAGGAGTACTGACCTTATGAGTTGCAGCCTCCTAGCAAAGGATAGAAAGCGATGTGCCTAAAATTGAACCCTGGCAGTAATACAATCAGTCAAAGCAACACAGTCTACTTTGCCCAATCTAGTAGTAATAATCGAAACACCCAAATAGCGAACCCGCAGTTTCCCTTCCTGAAAACCGAAGGCCCATTGCACCCTATTACGAAGAGACGAATCCCCTCCTGAGATGAAGATCTCACTTTTGTTTTTATTTGGGTAGAGGCCGCTCCATGAGGAGAAAATGTCCAAATCCCTTTTTAGCATCGTCACCGACGCCCAATCAGCTTGACATAAAAGGAATACGTCGTCGGCGAAAAAGAGGTGAGTTAGCTGCACAGATTTGCATCTCCAGAAATATTTGAAGTCATTGCTAGCAGTACGGGAGAGCAAGATTCCAGAGAAAATTTCCATGACTAAGGTAAATAAGTAAGGTGACATAGGATCACCTTGCCTAACTCCTCTTCCAGTAGGGAAAAAACCATGCAATTCACCATTGATAGAGATGGAATATTTCGGCGTACGTACGCAATCCATAATTAGCATAATAATCCACTCAGGAAAACAGAAGGCACGGAGAGCAAGCTCCAAGAAATCCCAATCAACCGTGTCATAGGCCTTATGGAAATCAACTTTGACAGCACATTTGGGCAAATAAGGCTCTAAGTGAAATCCAGCAAACAACTCTTGAGCGATGAGGATATTATCTCTAAGCCTCCTACCCTTTACAAAAGTATTTTGTGAAGGGCTTATCAAATCACTTAAGACAGTAGCAATGCGGTTAGCAAGGATCTTCGTAATGACTTTATAAATGGTATTGCAACATGCAATAGGCCTAAAATCAGTGACTGCACTTGCGTTAGGGACTTTAGGAACTAGGGCGAGGATAGTGGTATTTACCTCCTTTAAAAGCTATCCTGAAGAGAAGAAATCCTGGATTGCTTCCACCACCAACGGCCCCACTAAATCCCAATTAGTCTTGTAGAACTCTACCGAGAACCCATCGGGACCTAGGGCCTTGCCTTTGGCAAGAGAGAATAGAGTATTCTTAATCTCAGAGGAGAAACCGGCTCACACAGGGAGCGCACCTGAGCATCTGAAAGCGGGTGATGAACAAACGTTTTCAGCTCCTGAAGCGAAGGTTTAGATAAAGCCTCATGATGAGAGAGCAAATTTGAGAAAAACCGAACAAAAACTTGCGGCACAAGAACAGGATTAGTGATAATAGCCCCCGACTGATCCTTAACGGAAAGGATCCTATTAGTAAGATGCCTCCTCTTCACCGAATGGTGGAAAAACTTAGTATTCCTGTCACCTTCTTTTAGCCATCTCACTATCGACTTTTGTCTAAAGAAGGATTCTTCTTGATTCCTCAAATCAACAAAAACATGACACTGAGATTTTTCCAACTCAGCAAGTGAAAGGTTGGAAGGGTCCGATTGAAGGCTAACCTGAGTGCTTTGAAGGGCCTCTCTTGCTTTGGCCGTCCTCACAGAGATATCCGAGAAGGCGTCTTGGTTAAGTAACTTGAGTCGAGCTTTCACAATTTTCAACTTGGAAACAAGCATGTACATTGGAACGCTTGTGATGGAGGAGTCCCAAGCCTGGCTTAAATGGCTTCCTCCTATGGACCAGCTGAAGAACTCTGACGATCATAGGAGTATGTTCCGAGATACCAGGGTTCAAAAACGAAGCCTCAGAGAATGAGAAATCAAGGTTCCATTTGTTGTTAACTAGAGCACGGTCGATCTTCCTCATCTTCCTGGCGTCCCCTGCCGAGGTAGACCAAGTATAACGGAGGCCAACATATCTGAGATCCATCAGTTCTGTTTGTGCTAAGCATTGGGCAAACTCATCAAAATAAGGGATCCAGTTGTTGGAACTTCCAACTTGATCGGATGGGTCTTTAATGACGTTGAAATCCCCAGCAACAAGCCAAGCCGAATCCTGCATCAAGTCATTGAAGTGGAGGAGGTCCTCCTACAAAGGTCTATGACGCACAAATGAATGCTCCCCATAAACAGCAGAGATGCAGCAGCTCACACCAGACATATTAAGCTTAAGGCTACCGTGTAAAGCCTGGTCATTGATAGAGATAGGCACAAAAGAAACAAGATCCGGGTTCCATCCAACCTAGATTCTACCACGAGAAGAATACTCGTAGTTTGCAATCCATTTCCAACCCCTAATTAAGGAAGCTGAGACAGAATCAAAAAACTCCTCAGGAACCTTAGTCTCAAAAAGGCCAATCAGGCAGAGCTTATTAACAGCAGCAAATCTCCTGATCTCCACACGCCTAAGAGGGTTGACCATGCCTCTAATATTCCAAAAACCAAAAAAACATATCAAAAAGGATAGAGGGACAGAATTACCTCTTCTTAGACCTGCGACTTGTAGAAGGCGCTTTTGAAACCACCGAGGGTGGTGGGTCAGGAAGAAGTAAGAGGAGCTGATCTTGTATACTTCGAGCACCAACCGGGGCCGGGCCTTTCGGCGAAGGGGAACCCACAGACAATACATCATCATTTAATTCCATTTGAATACTAGAGTTGCATATTTCATCGGAGCTTTCAACCGGAAGTGAAGGGGCGGGAGCACCACCTTCACCTGCGGGGATAGACCAAAAGAGGCTTCCTTCTCAGCATGCTTTTTCTTTTTCCTGCCATTCCCCTTCACCTGCTTCCATTCTGGATCGACAGCAGGAGCTGAGGATATAGCCACCATTTCACCACCATCCTCAGATGTAGAAACCCTAGCAATAGAGATCTTCGAAGGCTTAGGAGGAACCTGTGCGGTTGCCTCCAGTTGCAGATGAGAATCAATCTCAGGATCGATCATGTCCATGCCTGGGGTAGTAAGTGGAACTTGTAAGTCCACCATAACCTGTTTTTGACGATTCTGAGAGAAGGCAGGACCATCTGGACGAGTAGGGGAATTAAGATGCACAGACTTGTCTTGAGCAGGAAGAATTCCAACACCAGCATTCAAGACCTGATTAGCTTCTGCAGATTTTCCTTTTGCAGGAGGAATAGCAGAGTTTCGAGGAGCAGTTGTTTTACAGCTATGACCAAAGATACCGCACACAGAGCAAGCAATCGGTTTCCATTCATATTTGACTTCCACTTCCACCGATTTACCATCAAGGAGCAGCTCAATAGATTCACAAGTTGGTTGCTGGGCTGTTATTTCAACACAAACCCTGGCGAACGTTAGCATTGTCATCTGCTCTGTCCGCTGATCCACATAGAGTGGTTTACCCATTGCACTGGCCACCTTTCCAATGGATTGAGCTAGTTGAGTTTTGATAGTAAACTAGTTGAAGAAATTCTATCTATTTCTATCTGGCCTCAGCACATGCAAGACAAACTTGTTTGGACAGGAAAATAGAATGGAGAGTTTACAATAAAGAATTGTTATAATCAAATCAGAGCTCAACAAATACGCCACAACAACAATCAAGCCTCTTCATCCTTTCAATCACCTCACAAATTATGGAATGCAATATGGAAACTCACTACTATGCCTAAATTAAGACCATTCCTATGGTCAATTTGCAGCAATGCACTGCTGACTAGAGAAAACCTATATCATCGACATATCATCTCAAACCCTACTGCTGTATGTGTACAACGCAGGTACCTGAAACACCAGAGCATCTATTATTGTTATGCCCATGGACTTTAAATGTCTGGCTACACTCAGAAATTGATCTCAAGCATCATCCTACAGGTGTGAATCGAATAGAAAGCCGGTTGGTTGTTGTTATTGAGAAACATAATGGCTTACTAGAGCTTGAAACTGTTGCGTCTATTCTCTGGCATATATGGAAAGCCATAAACAACTTCTTATTCCGTCAGCAATGTCCCAACGTCGAGCAGGTTGTGCAATCAGCATTAGTAGATGCCCGATCTGGTTGGAGCTTCGGTCAGAAGAGGAAACGGCGTAGGTTAAATCAAAATGATTCGAATCAGCGATGGCATCCACCAGCCAAAGGATTTCTAAAAGTCAATATCAACGCGGCTTACCTATCCCATTGTAACGACACTTCGGTGGCCTGTGAGTGCAGAGACTCCTCTGGCGTCTTGCTTGATGGTTTCGCGCGATCAGTGTCTGCATCATTGGCATTGCAGGCTAAGGTGCTCGGCTTAAATCAAACCTTGAAGTTCTTGCTCCAGAGAGGACGAGGATTGGATAATATCGAAGTGGAATCCGACTGCTCGACTCTTATAGACGCCATCAACGATCCTACCCTAACGCCGTGGGAGCACAGAGCAATTTTTCATGAGATACGGGATATGAAGCTTCGGTGCCCTAATCTCACAATCGTTCACTGCAGTAGGGCAGTGAATTCTGTTGCGGACCAGGCTGCAAAGGCCCATCGGGCTTCTCTGCTTTCCCCAGATTAGGTGCAACATCCTCCTTCTCTTTTACAAGATCTTTTGTATTCCGAAATGCTTACAAGTGTAACTTCAACTCTAAGCATATAATATATTTATGTTTTCGACCAAAAAAAAATGTCCCATTCTCTGCTCTGCAAATAGTTTGAATTTTCTTGCATCCATCTGGATTTCCGACTTATCCCTTCGCAACCTCAAAATCATCGACGTGGCCTCAAATCATTCCTCTTTTCTTCAAGCTCTACCGTCAAATCCTAAATGGCTGTCTGTTGGCCACAAACCATCTCACGTAGTGCCTTGATCTCATTCTCAATTTCAACTCTCGCAACAGAATGATACTCAAACCCAAGAACGAGGAATCTTCTATTCCCTTGCAGTTCATCATATTTACACTTAACATTGCAAAACCAAGTACTACCAACTAAAGATTGACCATCGCTACAGCCATGACAACAATCTGGACAACTTGAAGGTAATATCTCTATGGAATCCATAGGTTAGCTCAACGAACGAACGACTCCCCCTTTTTGGAAAATCCGAAAAACAAATGTACTTTGTCTCTACAGCTAGCACCTCTAGCAATGGGTGGTGACGGCGGAAGCGCCCACCAGTGACCATGCAATTTTTTTTTTTTTTTACAGTTTTGTTTTTTTAAATAAATTTTAGGTTTTATATTTTATTTTTTAAATCTAATTTTAAAATAATTAAATTAAATAATAAAAAATGCCACGTAAAAAATAAAATTAATTTAAAAATGTCACGTTAGTATTTTCCATAAGTCAAATTAACGATGTTAATTTTAGGGTTTGATTGCACAAATTTGACAAGTTTTAGAACTTGATTGTACTTTTTGTAAGTTTTATTACTCAATTGCATTTACGTGACAAGTTTTTTGACTTTTAGTGAAAAACCCCTTTGAAATAAGTAAGATCTAAGATAAATGGATTTTAAAAGTTAAAACTAAATGAATTGTGAACATGCATCAAATAAATTGCAACTGTTTTTCTTGTGATTGTGGTATTTGGATTTTGTATATATTAAGTAAATTTTATTCATGTAATAAAAAAATTTATCTAGAAGTTATTTTAATTAAATTTATGGAGTTGACAATATTGGACCTTTTCACGTAATTAATGAAATTGCACTTCAAATTATGAGTATTGCTCACGTAACAAGTTATATTGATTTTTTTTTTTATCCAATGATAAATTCAAAGAGATAAATTATGGAAATGACAACACGAATTTACATCAAGACGTATTATCTTTATCTATTATATTGGCCAAATCTATTCGGAAACGGTCTCTCTTCATTTTTAAATTATAATTTGTGATGTGTAATAGAAGTTGAGGATGATAAATCGGCTAAACTAATGCAAATTGGTCGAATATGAGCATGTGGCAAGCCACATGGCAATCAAAGAGATAAAAGTCAAGTGTCACGTGGTGAGCATAGAAGCAATATTCTCTCAACTTTAACTTGAATTATATATAATAGATTATGAAACTCAATCTTCCACTCTCTCTCTCTCTTGTTATCAATTATTCTCTCGCCTTCAAGCCTCTCTGACGACTCTGTAGGTGTTCTTTTAGGTACCAGTCAACCTCCTTTAACCTAAAGTTGAATTCTCTCCTTCCTAGTAGGCATGTTAGGATTATTGTGTTTATTCAAATTCTTAATAAATTAAATAGTCGTCGTAATGATAAATTTTAAAACTTAGATTTGTCCAAATTGAACCACACTCAAAATCGCTTGTTTTTGTAATGCTTGATTTTTATCAAATAAATCCAATCAAGCTTAGTCATCATAATATATTTCTCGTTATATCTAGTCCTTACTATGTTTAATGATTGCGTTAATCAAACCCCCTTATTTTGTTGGCCAAAAAGAGCGTGCTAGAAAGTTGGGTGACATCCCAACGATGTTGTAGTCTGATAGCAAAGAACCTTAATACTTGATTCGAACATGTGAACTAAGGCCCCGTGCATGCGACTATACCTTTCATAGATTCTAAAAGCCTATTTTCAAAAGTCATTTTCCTCTCCGAAACAACAAAAACAGATTAAGATGGTGCATTTCCGTAAAAGTTATTATACTTGGCTTAAGCCGACAGACAGGAAACGGCTTCTCACAAGGTTCAAACACTTGCGCTCAAACCTCACCGTGCCATGTCATCAGGCAGGTATATATAATCATACCATTATGCCGCGTAGTCATGCATGTCCATACCGCAAATCACGCATGCTTACATAATCTTTCTACCACGTCATCATGCATGTTTATGCCTCGTCACTATTCGTCAAAGGTGATCAGTAGATGCGTCCAAACTCTTACATCGGGATAAATTATATTGCTCAGGCTTGCCTATAACAAAAAGAAAGGTGCATAAAACTTTTTCAGTCGAGCGGAGTTTTGTAGCTAAAGATCATTCTCCGTGACGTCTCCCCGTGCCACACTATTATCCGTGTCACGTCTTTATGCATATGCGCATGTGATCACGTTGCGTTGTCATCATGCATATACAAGCAACGTAGCCACAAATGCTCACATCAGCGTTTCACAACGTCACCATCTTATCACCATCGTGTCAACATCTATGCCACATGACCGTATATGTCACACTATCAAGTACGCCATGTCATTGTGTTCATGCCATCTCATCATCAACATGCCACATCATCATCCCCATGTCATGTCAAATGTCACCGATGCATGCTGTGTCATCACCATGACATTGTGCACGTTTATTCATCTTCCCGGCATATCGTTTTGCACGTTATTACTTCATTATTATCAGGTCATTACACTTGCTTTCATCCAACCAAGACGTCACCACCACACTAGGTCGTGTAGTCAATCCATAATTTCAGCAAGAGTCACTCCTCACACTAAAGTAAACGATTTTACTTTATTTTGATTAATCGGTAAGGCAGTTTATCTCATCCGTTATAAGCTTGTTATATGTGATGTTCATTAAAAATTTCAACCACAGATACTAGTTCTACTGTATGATAGGGAAAAAACAGATGGTGAGAAGTACAATCAATTGAACACAGAAATGGTTTTTGATCATTTATATGATATAATCCTCATTCCACTGTAAATAATAGGCCAGTAAAATACAAACATATAGCTCATCCAAGATCATCACCCTTGGCCAAAACCAAATGCTTTATAAAGTGGAGTTTGACTGCATGAGTTAAAAGGGGGAAGAAGAACTAGTAAACCATCAACTACTTACCGAAAGCCTGAGATGCCTCAAGCAACCGACTGTACTGCTCTGTCAAAACTCTCTTCCGCAGCTGATACCCGTTTAACAAGCATATGATCTGGATGGGAGAGTTTCAACTGGCTGCAGGCAAAGGTAACCCGGTGAAGTAAGTCAAAACACCACAGATTTAGCAGAACAAACACTAAGTTCTGGAATGGACGAATTTAAATCAGTCAACTAATCTCGAATCTCAAAACACAAAAGAGGCAGAACATCTGAAGAAATAAAACATTATTTCTGCTCCATCAGTGAAAGCAATTGGAACAATAAATTCAACTGAAATCCCCAATCAGCTCAATGCGATATTGCACCACATCCATAGAAATCTAGTGCCCCAAGCAGACTGATGATGTATGATATGGCAGAATTTATGAATGCTTTATGAGCACAACAAAGTTCCTGAATAATTTGGAAGGAAATAATACAAATGGCAGCCAGTGCCAAGGGTGCGCTGAAATAAGATCTTGCCATCAATTAGTTTCTGTTCACTGACAAGGGGTCTTTCACATGACACTTCATCAATCAGTTCCCTGAAATCCATAACTCAAAAATCTATCAAAACATCTCATTTGGCCAACACTATTATTTACTCTGCCATTATGTCCACATAAAAGCCAAAAATGCCACCTGCACTATTAGGGTTTTTCATTTATGGGGCCATATAAAGTATAATGGTTTGACTTAAGGCCCTAAATCCTAATATCACTCTTCAATCAAGTATATCCATAATGAAACTACCATAAGTGCAGCACCCGGTCCAAGACTCACTAAACACTTCCAACAGGGTCAGCAAAAGTAACTGATGCTTAAAAATTTTCTGTCAAATGCTGCTCCTGAACCAGAGTCACACAGGCTGAAGGTCTTCCCTTTGCCATGCTTTTGACCAATTACATCGTATTAAGAAGATTTAAATGCAATGAATTATCCAATTTTAATTAGTGAAAGATGCATCACAAGGCCTCATCCACTACCAATTCCAGATCCTACAAGCCTGGTCCAGATGAATAAAGAAAAGGAAGACTTGAACTATAGCTGCACACTCATTCAGAAATGAGGCAATTTCTCCAGACCCTCCATTTTAAAAATGGGTGTAACAGGCAGTCAATCACCCACTTAAACAATACTCAAATCAAAAGAAGCAGTTTATTAAGCAAGAAGAAAAAAAGAACTCATGCAAAAACACAAAGATGACATAGACAGCTTGTCATCTGCTCTACATTCATTTGGAGGAGCTATTTCCTTTGAGAATCTTTAACTCATTTAACTTCAATTTTGCAAAGTTTAACATTATCTTATAGACAGTCACCTTCTGTCTTTTCGAGGAGCTATTTCCTTTGATAATCTTAAACTCATTAAACTTCAATTTTGTGAAGCATTATCTTATAGACAGTCACCTTCTGTCTTTTCGAGGAGCTATTTCCTTTGATAATCTTAAACTCATTACACTTCAATTTTGTGAAGCATTATCTTATAGACAGTCACCTTCTGTCTTTTCGAGGAGCTATTTCCTTTGATAATCTTAAACTCATTAAACTTCAATTTTGTGAAGCATTATCTTATAGACAGTCACCTTCGTCTTTTCGAGGAGCTATTTCCTTTGATAATCTTAAACTCATTAAACTTCAATTTTGTGAAGCATTATCTTATAGACAGTCACCTTACTGTTTTTCTATAAGTCCAGCAGAAAAGCAGAATAAATTAAAAATTATATAATTATAACACAGTAAGAGGTTAAGGCCCGTTTGGTTCAGCTTTTCCAAGGGGCTTTGAGGGGCAAAGGGGAAAATATTTTGTATTTGGCAACTATTTTCGAAAGCTCCTCGGCCAAATATCAGCATTCCCAATAATCAAAGCCAAATGCAAGTCGGGACCAGCTTTGAGCATTGGGCATTTCGGAAATGCAAGTTCACTGTTCATCGTTGTTACTGTTCATCTTCTTCCCCCCTTCTTCCCCGTTCGTCTTCATCTTCCCCACCGCTTGAGAGTTCGGCTTCTTTGGCAGCTGACACTGCCGTGTGGGGGTCGCGCGTCCCCAGTGACCACCACTCGGGGTGGTGCGACCCACAACCCAAGCGGCGTTAATTGGCTCGCGTGCGCCAGGTGACACCGCCTGAGGTCGCACGAACCTAGGCAGCGTTGCCTAGCTCACACGAGCCAGGTGACGCTGCCTGAGGTCAAGACCTGAGGCCACCAAATCTGGCCTCCGCAACCTCGGGCGGCGATCTAGTGGTCCTGGCGGGTAGATTTGGTGGTCCGGCCAGATTTGGCCGTCCGGCAGTTGGCCGGCGGTTGGCCACCCCGCCGGCCACCGGAATTTGATTTTCAGACTTAAATAAAAAATAAAAAATAAAAAATAAAAAATATCAAAAGTCAATTACAAATGTGAATTTTGTCAAACGGTGTTTATGCTAAGTTACCTTTCAATACTACAATTTACCAAATGGTGTAACATTTCCGAGAACCCCTTTACCCCAAAGGTATTTGCATTCTTCCAATGGCATTTTCTCAAAGCCGAACCAAATGGGCCCTAAGTCAATTTGCTTGGATCTATAACTAATTGGAGAGTATGATTAGAAAGATGTTAGCTGAGATGGTGTCCTTGCAGGCTTACATAAGCAGATTTACATACACCCCAACAGTGTGGAAAATGAAAATTCTGGATTTGTATCTTAAATTTTTATTTTAAAGAAAAATAATAATAATAATATTACCTGAGATAACGGGAAGCTGGTTTACCAAGGTGAAGACTGCAGACAACCAGATTTGCCAAAGTCTCCGGATCCTTTGCATCCTATGTCACAACAAAATAAACAGTAGATCCTCAGGTAATATTGCCAGAGATAACTTAATAATGCACAACCATGTCCTAAAGTGGAAAGAAGTTTGTTGATGTTTGTTTATTTTAAAGGGCATAGTGTTTCAGGTGCTTCTACTTTCCTTTGAGTGAAAATCGAAGTGCATGCTCTATCAATCTGCATATATGGTGTCCGAGTTATGGATTAAAAAGATAAACAAATGTTTTTCATCTACTTCAAAAAATAAACAGTAGATCCTCAGAAGCTATATAACTTGCCTTATTCAAAGCTTCAAGCAACAAGGTTTCAGCTTCATCAAAATTTCCCATGTGCATGCAGCAAACAGCCTTCCCATTCAATATCAACCCTGTCATCTGATACTTCTCAGAGAAATCTTGGAAAATGAGATATGCTTCCTGTATCTTGGCACCACCCTAATTTTGTGAAGAAGAGTCATCACAAACAATTCAAACTTTCCATTAAGCAAAAATGAAAAGCAAAGGCAAAACTAAATACCACAGCCATGTCTAGCCATGCATTTGCAAGTTGAGTTAGTGAGTGATCCTCATCAATCTGTTGCATGATCCTTAGCTGTTTCTCAGCATAATCAGACCTGTACATCTTAAGAAATATTTGGACATTCAACGCATGCCTGCAAAAGGACAAGAAGATTATGAGCTCTGAAAATGCAATTCCAGAAAACTGTGTTTTAACCTCCAACATTAATGGCCATGTGAACCAGCTTGCATGAAAAGTTTTGTAAAAGGAATTTGTAGACACACAAAATCTGGAGTGAAGGTTTTGATGTATCTAGATCAACCCGTAGATATACTTCTCACAAGCTTAAAGAGAGAAAATATATAGA
Organism: Eucalyptus cloeziana; assembly: GCA_014182715.1. Taxonomy (NCBI): domain Eukaryota; kingdom Viridiplantae; phylum Streptophyta; class Magnoliopsida; order Myrtales; family Myrtaceae; genus Eucalyptus; species Eucalyptus cloeziana. The sequence continues at coordinate 18,760,341 of CM024637.1, forward strand.
ATATCGGATGCAAAGTTGGCAGCATGATAGCATTAACTAATAAATGCCCTCAATGAATATCAAATCACACTAGAAAACTCAAACAATGTTAAAGAACAAAAAAAATCTTTCATTTCAGAATGCCAAAAACACTCAAAATCATGCCAATCAGTTCTTAACATGAGCACATAACCTGATATACTTGCTAACCAGAACATAAGTATGAAATTGTGCTCTCTACCATATGGTTTGAAGGCTCAAAGCCACCTTCTAAGGCATGTATCCTGCCTATCTATTGATGAGAAGATTCAACAGAAACTCTCATTTTGGGCTTAATTTAATCTAGCAACTTTAGCAGAATCCGTGCATAACAGATCTAAAGACAGATAAAGCAGCAATGAGGCTCAAACTTAAAAGAAGGATTATCAACTTCTCCTTTTTGATGGGAAGAATATGCAGCACAGGACTTCATTAGAGAGAAGTCTCAGAGAAATCAAAGCCCGAAATAATTCAGAAAATCCTAATATGAGAATCCTCCTAGAAAATCCAGCCATGTTAAAATGTAGATCAGACAAAGTAGAACAATTGAAGTCCATTACACAATGGCATTTTGGACCATTTGCGATGTGTGGAACTTGGGATTAATGAGAGGTCAGATTTTGGTCTAGACTTTAAAAGAAATTTCATTGCATCAGATACTTCTCCTCAAACTTCAGTGGCAACAGTATATAATTGCCGATTGTTCCTTCAACAATCTTTTAGTTGCTCAAACTCGTTAGAGATACCATAGCAAAGACTAATAATGTGTACAAGTGGAGATCTATGAATCTAACTACTCTTGTAGAGAGGACAACATATAAGACCAACTGATAAGCCCCTCACATAATTTTACTCCTTTTGAAGCATAAATTTCCACACTCAGTGGGAAAAGACTTCATTTATTATTGTTGTGAAACGTGAAATAAAGTTCATATGTAGGACCACAAAATTGTTGAACTTTGTAAACAGGACTGGTGTTCTTTGATATTCCTTTAATAAAATCATGACACCCGTCTAAAATACCTAATTGCAGACCAAAATGCTAGGCCAAGCACGTTGCCCTTATAATTAGCAGTAGACCTATAAATGTTAGGTTCCATGAATAAGGTGCCTTGGTGGAAAAATAGTAACAGATTTAAACAGGTTGATGTAACAGCAGGCATGACATCTCTACCATTTACTATGTGCAAACCAAAAAAATAACACAATGACCCATACTTTCCCTCCCCTACTCCCTGCCCTCCTACTCTCAATATGAAACCTATAACCTCTCTGTTTACTTGAAGATTGTTTTCCCATATGGTTAATTTTGTATCAACTAAACTAAACAAGAAAAATAACTCAAAAGTACAACGTGTGGCTGCTTTTACGATTCAAACACTAATTCTAAGGTGTACACTATTACAAAATGTCATTTCCACAGAACTGGTATGTCCAAGCAATCAGCAAGTCCATCCAATGAAGTCCATGAAGCATGAGTTTCAGATACATTTTCTGGATAATATACTGGATTGACATATAGCCCCTGGGAAACTTTTCATTTTCCACATGAACAGAGAGTTCTTGCTAAATAAGGAATCCTTCCAATTTAAAACACAAAACCACTGAGTCTTTCTCTTTACCTTGCTTGAATACCATGACATGTTTGCATCTGATAAACATTTTTAAGGTCTCTGAGTGAGAATTTAATGTTTTAATACAGTCATGCTCACTAGATGTAATGTGGATTGTTAGTTAACGACAGCAACCCTACAACAAATGCAAAATTGTGCCTCTCAACTGACTAAAGAGAAGACTGGCAGGTTTTAACATTCACGGATGATGGAGCATGTTGAATCACTAACAAAATAAAGGAGTAAACCACTTCATATTTTTCATCCATTTCCTCACAACAATTAGTAGTAACAGAGCATAGTTAACATTACTAAATGTAAGCATCTTGAGAGATAATTAAGTCTTCAGGGTATGTTAGAACTTACAAATCCATGGTTCCCCCAGCATTTGTGTGCTTAAGGGCTTCATTATAGTCTTGTTCATGCATGAATATTGTCCCAGCAATCAATCGCAAAGTGGGATTGTTTCCGATAGCAGGATCTGCCAACCAATCTTTTAAACTTGAGATCACCGACTCCTGTTCAATTCATGAAGCATCATTCAATGGCCAAATCGGACCTTGATAAATGAAGATCACATGATTCGAAGAAGAACACAATATTCCGCAAGTTTCTTTCGCCCATAAAACTGAAACAAGAAATTGCCACTAGCCTCTGTTTTGGACGCATCAAACCTCTACGAATGTTTAAACAAGTCTGCGGATTCCCATAAACCATGCATGAGTTTCACATAAAAGTCAGATCCCATGGTCGTTTAGGTAAACCAAATCAGATCTCTCACTTTCAACATGATTGAAATCGCACTTCAGCTCATAGCACATCCCATTCCAGCAAAATCCTAGATCTCCCACAGAACCAACGGAAACCGAGGCAGAGAGAATGCACCTTGTTATCAGGAGACGAGAGATAGAGAGCGAGCAACTTCACAGCCTGAAGGGGCGTGGCAGCCGACGCATCGATCTCATTGATCACAAGCTGTTTCGACACCACACAAAACCGCCAAGCAAACGGAACAACATCAAAATCCCCAATTACAGAACAAAACAGAAACAAAATCAACCGATGTCAAACGAGCGAGACAGAAGAAGGGGAAGATCATGCCTGGTAGCTGCCGAGGGCGATGTAAGATCGAAAGACGAGGCAGTCCCGCTCGAGGGACTCGTCGGGGGAGAGAGGCGGGAGCGAGTCGCTGCAGTTGATCGCGGCCTGGTAGGCTCCCAGGTAGAAGTTGTTCCTCATGTTGAACAGGTGATCCGGGGTCGTCGCCGCTACAGCCGACGCCATTTCCCGCAGACTTTCTCTGAGGAGATCGCGATGCAGTCGGATCTGGTGTTGCTGATGCTTCGAGCGCTTCTTGAAGCTCTTGCTCTCGTTAATACTTTGTTCGTAAATCGCTGTGCGCTCCTCTCTGTCGTTCGTCGCAAGGCCTGGTTTTGTAAGATGAAAGGGAAGGGAGGGGAAGATGGGGATATGGACGTGGAAGTTGGGCCTGTACCCCAGCCCAACTTAGATGGGGAGATCGCGTTACGCACGTTACGGGTGTAAGTGGTTCAGTTCGGTTCGGCTTTTCTGAAAAACCGAACCGAATTGAAACCCAATCTAAATCAAAATGGATTCGGTTCAGTCTTCATTTTTATTTTTGTTTTTTTCTTACATGCAACCATTTCAATAAATATATATACTTTTTTAAATTGATATTTTAAATTATTTTTTTTTTCTTTTCTTTTTCTTTTTTCTTCCTTCTTCTTCTTCTTCTTCTTTATTGGCCTGTTGCCGACGCCTATTGGCCAAAGGCAAGCTGGAGCCTTGCTATAAAACCTAGGCGAGGTTTGAGCTCGCTAGATTCCCATGAGACCGAGCTCACCAGCTTGCCCACCTCGCTAGATCTAGCTAGCTCAAGCTCACCAGCATTGGACGAGCTCAGCCTCACTTGATTAAGGAGGTGGAGCCTTGCCACAGGTCGGTGAGGCTCAACCTTGCCGAAATTTGGCAAGCTTGAGCCTCGCCAACCTATGGCGAGACTCTAGCTCACCTTTGGCCGGTTGCCAGCCGCCGACGTGGCTAGCAACTCGACCAATGAAGAAGAAGAAGAAAAAAGAAATAAAGAAATAAAAAAATGATTTTTTAAAAGAATAAAAAAATAAAAGGAAAATTTTTAAAATTTTATCAATTTACTTCGGTTAATCGAGATCAATAAAAACTGAATTAGATAAAAAGTTTCAATTTTTAATGAAAATAGAACCGAATGTGAATTGAACCGAAAAGAACAAAACTTTTTGATTTGGTTCAGTTCATTTTTTGTTTGGTTTTTGACACCTAGTCGCAATTCCCACCGTTATCGTGCAAACTATGTGGTTAACCGATGTGGACTTAATTTGGTGCTCTTTTACTGTATCCATTAAATGAGTGGATTGGATCAAGTTTGAGTGGATAAAAAATGAGTCCAATCCAAATTGACTTATTTAACTTATATAAATTCATTTTCATGTAATACAATCTTAGCAACTTATCCTCGAACTTGATATATATGCAATCCGCATCTAACCTAACCTAGGTGAGCCATATATATATATTTTTTTTTACAATTTCGGCCATATTGATAAAATAGAGTAGTCCAAGTGGCTTTCTTTTTGGGCTTTAAATTGAGGCTTGAGACGGCTTGGAACTTCAAATCACTTGGGGGTGCGTTTAGTTCAGTTTCCCTAAGGGGTTTTTAACCTCCGAAATCCCTTAGGTTACATTTGATCATGTATATTTCTAATCAAAATATGATTGGATATATAAGATATGAGATTAAATGGATTTTACAATATCCTATCCACCATTTGGTAATTACAATAATAAATTTGGATAACGTTGTATCATATATATTATTTGGTTAAAACACCAAATCAATATAAATTAATCACGAATTTTATAGATAGATATGATAAAAATCTCTTGTAACTTTATTTTTATTTTCCTCTCTTTTTTAATTAATTTTTTACTTCTTTCTTCCCTTCCATCATTCTCTAATAAAATCTTATTAATAGAAAACTATATTGATATACCTAAAATAATAACCTAAAATACATAATAAATATAAATATATATTTTATGTATTGAATTTTATATTATAAGATAGAATTAAATTGAATATATAAATAAAATAAGTTTAAATCTAAAAATTATTTTTTTGTTATTTTGAATTTCTTATATTAGAATTCAAATATTATTTATATTGAAATATAATTTTAAAAATGTTAATTAAGAATTTTTTTATTTGAGAAAAATATTTAATATTATGGATATTAGAAATCATATCCATCTTTATTATATCTCTCCTATGGGATGTGAATGGGGATGTGGATGTGGAAGTTGGGCCCGTGGCCTAGCCCAACTAAGATAGGGAGATCATGCACTACGCATATGTCATTGGATTCCCATTGTCTAAGTAGAATTGACATGTGACATGGACATGCGACACGACACGACACGCTAACACATTATTTCTCAAAAATAGATAATTTTAATACGTTGGGACGTGTTATATACTAATGAATATTTTTATTTTTAATTAATTTGATTCAATGCTGAGCCTCTTCACATCATGATCGACCCACAAATACTAAAAGCACCTATCTCTCTTGCCTCATCTCCATCTTCCTCAACCCTTTCAAATTTTCATATTTCAAATGCTTCTAAGATAGACTATCTTTATGAAGTCTCTCTTAATGATGAAACCAATATCTTTGAAACTCAACTTTCTCTTATGAACCCTTATTCCGCTTTTGCTAAACTCACCTCATCATTTTCTCCCATTGCTCTATTTGACAACTCATCCGCCAAACTCTAAAAGAAGTGAAGGAGTACGTCTAGTCCTCTAAGTTTGACCAACATCCCATTTCTGCCACTGAAAATGAATATTTTGTTACTCTTTAGATTCCTCCAGAGTTTCCCAGGCAATGGACTCAACAAGGATATTCTCATGTCCATTATGGAGCTGTTCATCTTGCTCTTACCTTCCATGGTCGCAAAGGTTTGCCAGTTATGGCAAGGATAGTATTATCGGATAATCGGTTCCTAGAATACCAGCATGCTTGCATTGGTACTGTCCAAACCACTTTAAATGCTGGAACAGTCTTTGTAACCTTATATCCAAACTTCAATATTGCTCTTTCATATCCCAAACTACTTTCTTTTCTGAAAGTCCAAGTCTAGCTTACTAGAGCTCCCCAAACTGCTTACTCTGTTGCAGCAACACTTCATTACCATATGGTTTATCGAGTGCAGAATCATGCTCTCGACTTAAATTTCCACAATGGAAATGAAGATGCTTTATTCATCCCATGCATAATGATCAAGCGTCCTGCATTCATGTTCCTAGAAAAATCCCTAAAGAAAAGTTGGTCAAACTCCTTCCGAAGACTTGGATCACCAACTATGAAAAGCTACATCAGAACAACAAGCCTTTCTAGTCTTTCGACTTCGAATTCGTCAAAAAAAGGGATGTCATTGTCTCTATCAAATTTGGCAAGGAAAAGGAAGAAAGTCCTTCTATCTTCCAAACCCTCTTCATGATTAAACCATGTGTTTCCGAATCAATTTCCGAGCCAGATCTAAAAAAGCTTGTTCAATATTTCAAGAGTGATGGAAACCCTATCCATTATTACAAGGATCGGTATGGTCACTGCTTTTGGGATCATTTTTGTCAATGCTCTTATTGCACAAATTCTCCCGATGAAGTAGATCCAACTGCAAGACCTCAACAAAAGCACAGGAAACCAAATGATGCTATGTACCAAAGGTATTTGAATGGAGACTCCTTTGTTGATACTCTTGGTGAGTGTGATAAATTCCAGTTTATGGTTTCTTATGCACCAACTCCATCACCAGAGTTCACTACTTCACCCTTTGTTTCACCAACTCTACCACCATCATCTCCTTCACCTCCTCCTAAAAAAAAACCAGCCATTTCCCCGTTTTATTAGCCAATCCTAAAGTGGGCGAAAAAACATTCCTACCCACTTGAGGCTCCAAAAGAAATACCATCGAGTTCTTCCATCGCCATGTTCCACGAAACAGACTTTCCTCCTCTTGTTCGAGAAAGTTCGAAACTTTCGTTTCCTGCTCCAGAAGAATTCATTGACCCACAAGGCAGATATCGGCATGCTCCCAAGATACCTGCCCCCACTGATGTGGATGAACATGGAAGACAGAAAATGACTCTTGTTGTTGAAGCCATCTTGAATTGGCAATCGGAGACTCTGTTAGCACATAACAATGCGTTTAAAGCAATTGATTCCAAGATTGTAAATGTGCAACAAGATCTTTGAAGATATGATGAAACCACTAAGAATATGCTTTCGGACTTCCAGAAAAGGCTTCATGCCTTGGAATCCGAGCAACATCTAGGATATCATCATCTTGAAAGCCCCAAGGTGAAAATAGAGAAGCTTAAAAGGCAAATCGAACTCATTGAAGAAGGAAGATTTAATCCTTTCAACCTATTTCCGACTACACGGATATAGCATTTGCTTCCTCCGTCATCTCAGAATACATCTATCTTTGCTGCCCTCATAAACGTTCCTGTTAGATAAGACAAGACAGATGTAGTAAAGATGTGAAATCGCCTCAAGGAATTGGATCGAATGAGGAAAGAAAAGGGAAAAGAGAAGATCCTTGAAGAATCCTCTCTCGTTATAAAGGAAAAGCCAAACCAAATGATGTTGTCAAATCCGTTAAAATCATTTTTGAGAGATTTGGGCAATTAGGAGGAACAGCTTGAACCTGCCATTAATCCTCTTGTTTTGAAAGATCAGATCTTATTTCCATCGAACCAGCTTTTCCGAACATTTTTTATACTTAATCAGATTTGGTATCCTTCTCATCCTCTTCATCCTTCTCAATCCCTGTCATTGATTCGATTCCTATTGCACCAATAACTTCATCAATATTCATGGCCGATCCTCCAAACCAGGATATGGAATCAAACTCTTATGAACCAGAGGTTGTGCAACCAAACAATCCTCCTCAGCATGTGTCTACTTCATCAAAACAATTCTTTACTATTGATGATATTCCCTATTCCAAATGGTCAGAAAGATTTGAAGAATTTCATACTTGGTTAAATGCCCAAGCTCTTACCAATCATGACAAGTATGATGTCCTTTTTGGCTTTGTCACAAGGTTTACAGGTAGCCTCAAGTAGTGGTGGCAATCTGTGACAAAAACAAGACTAGGTTCAATTTTTGCTTTCACCTGACTTTGGCCATGCCATTACCCTGCTATATCATTTCTTCATTAGAAAACCTTATGCTCTCCATGAGCTCAAAAGGCGAGAATTTTTCGAAAGAAAATGCTACTCTCTCCAAAAAAGGCATCTTGATAAACATTATCGAGAAATGTTCAAGCTCTTCTATGGTATTGGAGCTAATCTAAACCTGAAGCATGTTTTCCTAACCTCCATCCCCAAAGAATTATCCCAACAGGTTGAGAGATCTTTTCTCAACGGACAAAGGAGAATTGTAGACATTCCATTGGGAGAAATACAACAAGAAATCCATTTGTGCCTTGATGATTTGTGTTTAAAACGCCAGAGATGGTCCAAACTTATCTCACAAACAATAGAGAACTTGATGCAGCATGTTCTCGCCAGAAGCTAAAGATCAAATGCTCCATGCGAGACTGTGATGGTTCTTGTGAAAATGCACGCATAGGATATTTCCCCGACAACTCAGCATATATCATTTCTCGTTCCATCTTGTGTACCAAAAGATAAATAAAGCGGCTACTTGAGCAAACTCAGCTGTGTTCGTACCATTATGTTTGAGGAGGTTCCCTCTGGGGAGTTCTTTCTGGAGACATGCATTTTGTGATTCATGCACTTGTGCGTGCTATGGTTAAATGGCTCTAGCTTTGACCTACTGCCTAGTTCCATTGGTGGTCTAAAGCATTTGAGATTTCTTAGTTTATGCGAAAACTGTAATATCAAGAAACTCCCCAAATCGGTTTGCAAGCTTTGGAATCTGCAATACTCAAGTCTTGATCTTGACGGGTGCATGGAATTCGACGAATTGCCTGCAAACATTAAAAATATGATCAACCTTCGCGTTTTATATATAACCACAAAACAACAACTTTTGCCCAAGGAGGGAATTGGATGCTTGATCTTCTCTACGTTGGCTATCTATTGGAAGGTGCGAGAATTTGGAGGCTTTGTTCAATGATATCCAATCGCTCATGTCGCTTAGTAAGTTGGTCATTAGAGGTTGTCTGAAGTTTGCCTCCTTATCACAAGGCATCAAGAATATGAAGGCACTGGAGCATCTCCACATTTGGGATTGCGAGAGCTTGAAGCTGCCATAAGGCAGAAGTAATGAACCACGCTCCATGTTGAAGCTTCAATTCTTCAGCTTCGTGGAATTACCGGAATTGGTTTCTTTCCCCTAGTGGCTCAAAGGTTCCGCAAGTACACAACAGAGGATATATATTAAGGATTGTCCCAACTTGAGGGTATTGCCCGAATGGTTGCAAAATTGTTCTTCTCCGAGAACGATGGAGATTGAAGACTGTCCTGAATTGTCCTCTTTACCAGATGGCGTTCGACTCATTCCCACATTGACAAAGCTGTGGATATCTAATTGCGGGGAATTGAGCAGTTGTGGAGAAGAAGAAAATGATTAAAATTGATACATCAGTATAAGCAAACTCTCCCTCTTTTTTGACATGTTTATGTATTAAAATATGATGTTTTGCGTTCATGTTTCTTATATTGTTTTAATTTACTTGCATCCTACCACGCTATGCCTTGGAATCTGAAGAAAATTCATTTGCACGAGCACTGTGGATAATTAATTGCGGGGGAATTGAGCAGGAGCATTGACGTTGAAGAAGATGATTATTGCGAATATATATCTAAATATTTAGATATTGTCTTGTAAGATATTTTCTTATAAAAAGGACGTGGAAATGCGTGGCTAATAGATTGGCCATCGTAGTAATATCTTGAAAGATATCTTTCTAGAAATATTTGTGTATTCATGTAAGTGCGCGTGAGGAGTTTTCTTGATCAATATTGTAAAGAGTGCCTCTAATAAAAGGTTGTGTGTTCTTTTTAAATGAGTTCCGTGTCTTTTTCGTCAATTTATGTCTCTCCCCCATCGAATCTACAACCGTGACCCTAGATTTGACAATGCTGGTCATTGTGGTCACGCCCCTGTGACCCACTTGGAGCTCCTTTGTCTCATTGACAGAGGGCGTGACAAAGATTGTCGACACAATCGAGGCTTAATGTTTTTACCGGCCATGGTTGACGGCAGCATCAACTTCCCTGGTGGTGGGCTTGGTGGAAGACAGAGATGAAGGAGCCGTATGAAATTTATGAACCTCCTTTATATTTGAATGGGCCAAAAAGGGCTCTCTAGAAACCCCTTAAGACCCATTTGATCGAACTTTGAGTTTCATAGCCCACTTCCACCTGACCTTAAAATTTCAAATGCCCATGTACAATTTAGTCCCTAGATTATGAGTGAAAAAGTAGATTCATAACCCGTTTTGATGCCTTTTAGTTTCCACTTAGATTCTCTAGCAAGCGAATTCATTGTTGTAGCAATGTCAACCCTCCTTCATTTCCATTTATCTAACAGGATTATGTTCCATAATATTGACAAACAACATTGCAAACACCAAATTTTTGTCAGGGTTTGACTAACTTTAACCAGAAAACAAAATTCATGAAAAAAAGCCTAATCATATGGTACAAATTGGATGACATTTGTAGCTTTCTGACAATATACAAGGCTGAGAAATAAGAAAGATATGCGGAAGAGAGTACTTGTGTATATTTCAATAAGTCATAATGAAAGTTACACAAGCCTATCTATAGGCTTTATGATATGACTAAATAAGACAGTATTCATACAGTTTTAAGAGATTTGGAAAATCATTGGAATTATCCTAAATACTTTAACATCCCCTCAAACTCAAGGTGCATTGAATATGTCAACTTGAGTTTAGATACAAATCTGAATAATGTCCAATTGTTAAGATGTGGCAGATGAGGCAGCATCCGACCGATGTTCATGGCAAAACTTTCAATCTAGCTTGTTTGAGAGTAGTGAGTCTTCTGATGGTGTTGCTTCTTGAAATGATAGGTGAAACATTGAGAATCGGAGACCAAAGAGAGATATTTGCACAACCTTGAGAGATATTGAAAACCATCATAATTATCTTAAATATCTTTAACATTCCCCCTTAGACTCAAGGTGCATTAAAGATGTTAACTTGAGCTTGAATACAAATCTAAACAATGTCTGTGACATCCCGAATTTTCGATTATGTTTTCTTCTGATTGAATCGGGCATTTCATTGACGTGTTTATAGGGCTATTCTCAGAACTGATCATTCTTGAGATAACTAGACTATCTGGGGAAATTATTAGGAATTTTAAGGCAATAGACTTGAGAATTCGACCGGGAATCGCCTTCTCAACCGTGTCCATCTTTAGAGGCCATTACGGCACGCTTAAAAATCGATTTGAAATCGGAGATAGACGGATCGACAGTGATGTGTGGCTAATCGTGGGTGACACCACTAAATTAGAAAATTCATGTCGACCGGCACTAGACTGATTTTCTTATTGTTTTGGTATCCTGTGTCCGTATTTGGATCCTCGGGATTTTCACGACAATCGAGAGTCGCCAATGAGTCGAGTGGGTTCATAGTGGCTCGAAGAAAATTGACCACGAGTCAATTGCACTTAAAAATATCTGAAAGTTACCCGGTAGCCTAGGTCACACTAAAAAAATGCGCCGAATTGAAATTAACCGCCAATTCGAGTCCGATTTCAGAAATTGAAGTTTCGGCCATGTCATAATAAATTCTAGGAGTATCGACTTAGTCTCAAAAGATTTTTCGGAGATTCCGAGATTTTTACGGAAAATCAGTTCGGACGCCGCAGAAAATTAACGAAAATTCATATTTGCCGAATTGAAGAAACTTACGACTTGCAAATCGAGCTATATGGCGAAGGGGACTTATAGAAATTTTGTGGGCTTTCTCTACATCAAGATATGACGCCGAAATTGGGAAATTATTGAAGAAATTGAAAACCAACAAAATTGAGTGAAATTCGGATTGGGCATAGGGCTGCATTTTGGCATCAATTTGGTGAGCTTATAGATTCAAATTATCCTAGAAAGTATTAAGGGGACATACAATTAATGGAATGGATAAGTGGCTGATTTTTCTTTCCTCCGTGGCTTCCCCAACACGCCGAACAGCTGCCCTCCATCTTGGTCGTCAACCTCCGCACGTCTCTTTTCCTTCAAACGCTAGCTGCCCCGCTGATCTTTTATTGCAGTTTGTTTCTCCAAAGCTAAGCGGCCACAAAATCCTCTCCTCTCTCCGTTTTGGGCGACCATTAGCAATCGGAAGAAAACCCATCGAAGTTGCTTCATTCTTGCCATTTGTTGACCGAAGATTTCGATTAGAGGAAGGCTTCACGTGCGACGTCTCCTCCCGTTGCCTCGTTCAACACCGAAGGAAGCCTCCTGCCGAGCCTTCTTCTTTTGCCAAGAGGGCCACCCATCACGAATTGGATTTTCACCGGACCCCCTTGCGGAGCCACACGTCCACGCACCCACTTGGTCAACCGAAGAAGCATTTTCCAGCTGTTTGTTGACTCCGCAAGTCTCTCCACATGTCTGCCAGCGAACTCTCCTCCACCATGTTCTCCAACATGCTGCCACGTTCGGTCAATCGTGGAGCCTCTCCACCAGTTGGTTGACCCCAACAGATTCCACGCCTTCTCTAGCCCATTGAAGACCAAAGCTGCTGCCACTCGTCCAGCAAATCGAAACCCTCCCCAGGCGTCCATCGAATCTACACGCCAACAACGAAGATCGCAGCTCACGTCCGCGTCTTCGGCTCGAGCGAGCAGCTCATCTCCGGGAAAGCCAGCCTAGCAGAATTCAATGTAGGTCGGGCCCAATTGAAGCCCGTCAGTTCAGCAGCCCACAATATTTTCTTGCTCGGCCCATCTTCATGCAAGCCAGCCCACATTTCAGTCCTTCAACCTAGCAAATTGAAGCCCGCGAAGTTGTAGCTTAATTGAGGCCCAAGTGAATTTTGCAAGCCTAAAGCCCAGCAAATTTAGCTCCAAAGCCTAGCAAAGTCAGCAGTTTTCGGCCCATTTACAGTCTTCAAGCCCAACGAAATTTTGAGGCCCAATTCCAGTAAATCAATTGAAGACCGGCCCGCGAAGAAAACCCATTTTCCGTCAAGCCAAAGCCCAAGAGCAAGCCCAGTCCGAAGCAAGAACAAATCTCAATTGGGTTGAGATTTGTTGGGCCCGAGTCTAAGGCTCGGCCCAAGCCCGCCGGTGTCGCCGAAAATCCGATTTCGGCCGCCGTCGCGTCACCGTCACGGTGATTCGGTCTTCGCTTTTGCCAAGTGAGTTTTACTCACTAATGCTTTCTTAGTTTGTTAATTATACTTAGGGTTGGTTAGATTTAATTAATTGCAATTAGGTGGTTAGATTAATTTAGAGAAATTAAATTAGAGACTTAATTATGTATGTTAGGTGGTTAGAAATAGACATTAGCTAGTAAACATGCCATGTTATTTATTGAACGAGTCTCGGTAATTTTTCGAGCTCGTCTCGGCTTCCAATCGGGCATTACGGGCCTAAATTGGATTTTTAATATTTATTTATTTAATTTTCGAAATTAATTATTTAATTATTTATTTTTCCGGAAATTCAACCGGGATGGCCAGTGACCGGAATTTCGTGCTGATCATCGTGGTGCAGTCCATTTATTTATTTGAGCTGTACTTAGTGCTAAAATAAATTATGAGGTGCAATATTGTTGGCCATAATTGAGAGGGTCGGGTGGGACCGTAAAGCCACTAAATCTTGAGAAGGTCGGGTGGGACCGTAAAACCACTAGATCTTGAGAAGATCGGGTGGGACAACAAAGCCATTGAAACTTAAGTAAGGCATCTTGGGAGAGAATGTGGGCTCAGTGATTTGATGCATCACTTTGGTGAACTAGTGCCTTAGAGAATGCACGTGTGCTTTATGACATATAATCGATTAGTTCAATGTGTTATGAGTAGTTGGGTGCCTATTATGAATTATACTGATTTGCAGGTGGAATCTAAGGCCAAGGTGAGTCCTCTGACCTGTGCGTGTTTTAGGTAGTCCATAGTGTATTGGCTTACTAATCGAGTCTTAGGAGGTAGAACTCGCTGAGACGTGGTCTCATTGGTTATTGAATAACCATTTCAGGACCCTGAGGAGGAGTTGAGGAGGAGGATCCTGAGGAGGAGAAAGATTTTTGAAGAAGAAGATGATCCAAAGAGGGACTTGAGTACAACCCGGATGTGGATTGAGATCCCATCCCTTTTATGAACCCTATCTTAGTGTAGATAGGTGTGAGACTTGTTTGCTGTAAATAGTATTGTAAATATACTATGAGTTGTACTGTTAATGAAAGTGTGGTTGTGAATTTCAATATGAAAATTATGGCCTGCTTTTCTATCCCATTGTTTTATTGTCTGGAGATTCTTAACTACTTCCACATGTGCATAATAAATTGAAAGGGTCGGCGATACATAGTCCTAGGATATCGCACGTTTTTAATCAACCAAGGTGAGGGATGGGCGCGTGCCCTAGGATCGGGGTGTGACAATGTCCAACGGCTGAGATGTGGTGACATCCAACAACTATATGTGGCCTATGTGATTGGCATTGAAAGAAAACCACCTCTGTGAAAGTCTCAATTGGATCCTATGGCCAAAATTGTTGGCATGGAAAAACGAGCATCATGGAATGGACTCAACTAAGGTAGACTATGCAATAAAAGTACGATGGCTATCGGACGAGATGAATAATGTTTCAATGAATGTAGATTGGAGGATGCTAGGACTTATTGGGAAAAAAAAAAAACAAGAAGCGAAATTAGCTTTGGATGGGCACTTGGGTATGCACTCGCACCAGTGCACTAGAGGATTGACTAGCTTTGATCCAAAGTTGAGAAACAAGAAAGATATATGGAAGAGACTAATTGTATATAAATGGTACACAAGCTTATTTATAGATTTTATTGGATAATTATCTAAGGTGATAAAATGAATATAATTCCAACTTTGATCAATCAATGATATGCACAATCAAATAATATACATGCATAATCCTAAGAGATATGCAAAACCCAGTTAATATCCTAATATTTCTAACATGAGATTCCTTATTTCTCTCTTTTGCATGTCCTAATATTTGCCCATACATCGAAATACACAAATTCTGCAATTTTACTTCGATGTTATTATTTTCAAAATGGTATGAGAGTCATCATTCCTAGGGAAATCCTAAGTGCACCGGGTGCACAATGCACCGATGCGTCACTCATATTTATTTCATGTGCACAAGTCTCATTTGAAGAAGCACTTAATCAAGTCCATTCCAAAATAGTTGTGTTTTGACGCTAATTGTACCGATTGCATTGCTTAGTCGAGCCTTTTTTATGAGGAAGCTTTCTTTTGGTGCCAGTCACATAGGTGCATCACTTATTAAATATCTTCCTAAGCTAGCTATATTGGCCGATTGATGTTATAACGCTAGTTGTATTGGCCACATCGCTTAGTTACTATATCACAAGCCAATCGAATTGACCGCAAGCTATTTATCCTCCAATTCTTAACCTTTCGTGGTTGTTTTTAGAAGTCAACACCACTACCAAATTCGCGACCCTCAAACCAGTTAGATCTGGAAGTTTTGCCATGGACAACAATGGATGCCACCTTATTTGCCATGTCTTAGTTGCTGGATGTTGTTTGACTTTATTTCAAACTCAAACTAACGTAGTCACTGTGAGTTTGAGGAAGGGTGTTAGAGATATTTTGATATTTTCTAAACATATTTTGACTCTGATTTTTTTTTTTAATATCTATTTTGATTATACATATCTAATTTGATTTTCTTAGTAGTTATCTATTAAAACTTGTATATAGGTTCTCCAGAAACTCTATTATATACATCAAAATATATAGAAAATCTCTCAAATCTATCTTTTGCTTTATTATTCTATAACCTGGAATCAAAGCTAGTTGATCTTAAATTGCATCCACCTAGTGCATTGTCACACCCCGAACCTCGAGCGCGTGCCCATCCCTCAGTGGTTGATAAAATTGCGACTTCCAGGACGAGTCGCCGACCCTTTTCATTTTATTGCACATGCGGAAGCAAATAACAAATCCTTTGACAATAACCATCTCGGGATAGAAAAGCAGGACAACATATTCACAAACAAAATATGCTTTTATAAACATCCTGAGTCATGTACAAAAATCTACAACCAAAAGACCGACTCTCAAAAGAAGCCGTCCTATCTAACCTACACTTTAGATCTCCTCAACTCAGCTCCAGATCTTTTCACTCTACGGCCCTAAAAAGAATTAAGCCCACGATGGGGTGAGATATAAATCTCAGCGAGTTCACGCTCTAAACCCCGATTAGGAGGGTAATATGCCTAAGGCGTCCTAACCACACAATCACACAACCATAGAGACTTACCTCGTCTCTAATCCTCCCTACAGATCAGCACAATTCATATCATAGACAATCACAAAAACATGAGCAGCAAATAAGCTTATCAACTAGGACGCCACACTGAAATTTCAAACAAGCACAAGAGTCCTGATTATAGGGCCAAATCGTTATGACACATCACATACTGTGTCACACAATTTTGTCCCATAATCTAGCACATCTATCTCAATCAATCATGTGTTCCAATTGATTATTACTACTCGCACAGGCAGTTTTACCCAACACACATCGGTTCTCTGGCATAGCCAGGTTCCGTCTCACCCCTTTGAGCACGGCTACATCCTCCGACACACATCGGGGATGGGTTCTTTTATCCAGCACACGATCATTCGATTCCGGCCAAGGACATCGTGCTTGGTACTCACATGCCCCAATTAAGATAACGACCTTGGCCTGTTTTCTTCGTATTAAAAATACATAGTAAAAATAATCGTGTGTGGGTACACGATCAAATTGAACCCGAAAAAGGTGATATCCTCCAATGGAAAATCCCACTACAGCAACTTTTTGTGGTGATGGTTGTGGATGTGGTTGTCTAAATCTTGATATGTGCTTAATGTTTTCAAGATTAACATGTTTTCAGTGGTTGCAAAATCGATGCTATCCAGATCCTTAACTAAATGTTTTTATAAGATATCATGTACTGCTAAGAGTTGTTTTGCAGGTTATAAATTTTTAAATCTGCAGGGAAGTTTTGTTACCATAAAAATGGGGAGATTATTGGAGAAAACTCCTTTGATGTTTTGAAACTTGATAAAACTCTTCCAAAGTCTATTCTGAAGAATTTCAAAATTTTGTGTCAAAGTCTGAAGACTCCCAAACTCTGTGTCAACGTCTAAAGACTCTCAGACTCTGTGTCAAAGTCTGAAGACTCCCAAACTTGAGGTCAAAGTCTGCTCACTCTTACTAATTCTAGACTGAACGAAAGTGAAGGATGAAGACTACTCCAGATAAGGGATTATCTTTCTTTCTTCAAGGATTCGGTTTGCATGGATTATATTTGGATTTTTGGTTGGAAATCACATATATGAGATTGGATATCTTTATTATAATAAATTTGGATACATCAAATCTTTTTGAAGGGTAAGTAATTTTGGAAAGAATCTACTTATTGAAACCAAGATCCTGATTGTATGGACGAACAAGATTGACGAGCTTTTATCACAATCTTCAAATGGCTCAAGATCTCCTTGATTGATTCTGTCCAACAGGTTAATTGGAAGAATTCCTGTGGAAAATGCCAACGGTTGAGAAGACATGAAGGAGTATTTAAGGAGGACTCTCCAATTGTTCGACAAAGTGCATGAAAGAGAAATTCCAAAGTCTGAAGCTTTTCGTTCCCTTGTTACTTCTTACTCTGAGCTCTAAATTGTACTCAAAAGAGAGAGACTTATTGTGACATCCCGAATTTTCAATTCTATTTTCAGTAAATTGACACGGGTATTTTATCTGCACGTATATAGTTCTTTTCCTTGAGTTGGCCACTCATGTGAAAACTAGTCTATCAAGTGAAGCCGTTAAGAGATTCTAATGCATCGGACTCAAGAATTTGACCAGGAAGCGAGCTTTCGACCAAGTTAATCTGTAAGGATCAGTACGGCACAATTAATAATCGATTAGAGATCGGAGATAGATCGACTTGATAGAGGCATATGATCAAGTGTGGGTGATTCCACCAGATCGCACAATTCTTGTCGATCGGCACTAGACCGATTTTTCTATCGATTGAGCATCCTGTGTCCGTATTTGAAACCTTGAGGTTACCACGACAACCGAGAGTTGCCAATTTGTCAAAGATGTACATTGTGGCTTGAATTGATCAACCACAGGTCAAATGCATGAAAATTTCTAAAAGCTATCCGGTAAATCAGAACGCGCTAATATCGTGTCAGAATGAAGTTAACCGTGAAATTGAGATCGAATTCAGAAATTGGAAGTCTTGGAGTGTCACAAATCATTTTAGGAACAATGACTCACCTTCGGAGGATTTTTCATGTAAACCGAGTTTTTCGACAAATTAATCAAAGTATGGTTAATTTGGCTCGAGGAATTAGTAGGCCTGCCTTTGGTCATGTTTTTGGGACTCATGTTGGTTCTATGGTGAAGTGATTATGTGAATTTAAGTGTGGTGACATTGGATTAATTTTATGGACTTCAATTTGGTTCAATTAGAAGAGAACTGAAGAATGTGATGTACAAAGTTAAAAATTGTTATGCCACGGCGGAAAATGAAATTGAACCTATTGGGA
The DNA here is from genome assembly GCA_014182715.1 of Eucalyptus cloeziana. Lineage (NCBI taxonomy): Eukaryota > Viridiplantae > Streptophyta > Magnoliopsida > Myrtales > Myrtaceae > Eucalyptus > Eucalyptus cloeziana. The sequence goes on from CM024637.1 coordinate 18,778,814, forward strand.
AGATTGTGGTGGAAGCTTTGAGATAGTGGATTGTGACATCATCAAGTGATGTCATGGTGGGGCTTGTGTGGCTAGGATCTTGACAAGTGGAGGGTTGGGATTGACTCTTAAAAAGTGGGGATGTCACTTGCACCAATCAACTCCATCTTCAACCTTACTTCTTGGATTTTTGAAAAGGGAGAGAGAGGAGCTGCAACCGTGTGAGACCAAGCTGCCCGACCACCCCCTCCGTGCGCCTCTTCGCTGTTCGCTGTTCTTCGCCATCGCCAAAGCCGTCGCGGTTGGCATTTGTCCGAGCGCGCGTGCCTTGCTGGCTAGCCGTCACGCCGCCTCCGCCGAGCCTGCATTGCCATTCGTCCGTCTCTGCTTGTGGACGCCAGCCACCACCGGAGTCTCCGTCGTCGTTCGACACCGCCCTAAGTTGTAGTCCGCTGCCTGCTGGTCTTCCTCCGTCCGAATGACCGCCGAGCCACCCCTGTGGCATCCCAGAAACTTCATGGCGACCTCTAGATGCTTTACAACCTATGGAAAGGGTATGGAAGTACCATAGGGTTATGTATGGCCTTTAGACCAACAGATCACAATAAATTAAGGCCAAGCATTCTAATGGACAATTATTTGTTGGGAAAAAAATTCTATTCTTGGCCGTGCGTTTTATAAGTTGGATTTTATTAATTTGTGTTACAAAATTTTATGGCCAATTAATTTACAATTAGGCATTTGTTATAAATGGGGATTTAGGGTAGATTATTAAGGGAATGGTGGGCTGATTTCTTAAGGCCCAAACCAGCCCACCACTCCCCATTGTTGGGTCGACCAAGGGTGGCCCAAAGCTGGCCCAAGAAGCCCAAAGGAGCCCATGAGACCATCGACCAAAGGAGGAGGGAGTGGATGGTGAAGCCCATCAAATTTCATGGGAAAATGCCAAGTGGCTAGGGTGGTTAGCCAAGTGGCTAATGCCATGCAAAGCTAATGATGAGGGGAAAGAAAATTAGAAAGGAGAGAGAGGGTGGATTAAGCGAGAAGAAGGAGAGAAAGAGAGGGGTGTCGCACGAAGAGAAAGGAAGAAGGAGAGAAAGAGAGGAAGAGAGAAAGAGAGAAGGGGGCGTGCAAGAGAGGAAGGAAGGAAGAAGACCGGTTGTCGTCGAGCCCGCCTTGCCCCCACCGTTTGCTTGCTGCGATTTGCTTGGACTAGAGGCAAGTTGTGACGTCCCAAGGCGTCACATACTAAGCGCATGTGGAAATTTTAATTATTATTATTATCTTCCTAAACTTGTAACCTCCTTCTGAATATCTATAGTGTTTACTATTGAAGGTTAGCATGTATAACATGGATTATTTAAAATTTATAGTTTGTACTATGAGGTTATCCTACAAATACTCTACTGATTATTAATATAGACCAATGTATTGATTGATGCACATAGATAAGATCACAGGAAGCTTCATTTCTTCTTAACATCTTCAGGGCCTACAAAATTTTATCAACCTGGACTCTTTCCATGTCCACCGCCTATATATATACAACATATTTATAACAAAAGTAAGGCGTAACAAAAGCCAGGGATAAAAGGGTGAGGGTGTCTACTTCATGAGTTCCCACACAAGCCCACGTGCAAAAGAAAACAAAAGATAGTCAGCTTCTACGTGATCAAAGGCATCTAGGCGCCATCCGTCCTAGCTCCTGCTCCATCATCGCTAAAAGGGATAGGGCCAAACATCGCTCCATCATGCTTCACAAACCATGCCACAAACTTCATAGGGGTCATCTCAGCTCTACCATCATCCATCCACATCGTGGCCTCATATTTGGAGAAGGTCAGCTCAATATCAACATCATACACATCCGTGAAAGTAATCTCAATGTTCGATATCACACCATAATGAGCTAATGGCGGCACATCCATACTATCAATCTGAAAAATGTAAGATATGAGCAAAACTATGCCCAGTAAAGAATGATAAAACTCTAACTTAAACAATCCACAACCATCAAGATTACAAGGGAATCATGACCAAAACAATTGAAGATGCCAAGATAGAATTATCATAAGTATAATCTAATGAACATTTATGTATCGCATGGGTAACCTCTTGATATGAGACGTACTAAATACAAATACCTCCATAAACACCAAATATACTTACCACATTCTCAATTTCTATATCAAGATAAAATGCAGCAATAATAAATGGACTCACTCGACAAATTCAATTATATTTAGTGTGCATATAATCCACCCTCGAATCAGTCATAACCAGAACTCTACCGGCCTGATCAAGTCAATTCCGGAAAGTATGTTATCCGAACTTCCACAACATCTCTAATTGTGGGCATCTCACTCTGAGGCATCCCGGCATCACTCAACTGAGGTTCCTCCCAAGACCACTCAGCAAGGGGCATCTCACTCCGAGGCATCTCAGTATCACACAACTGAGGCATCCTTGATCACACACAAGGGCATCCCAAACTTCCGGGGGCATCACCGGTATCTCTATACCGATGGGTTCATTCATTCTCTTAAGCACACGTTTCACATCACCACACCTTTAATTAATGCATTTATCATATGCAAAAGAAAAGACTCCAAGGTATCTAACTACATATCTAATTCTCATGATCCTAGCACACGTGCATGTCCAAATTATAACATAAAATCCATTACAACATGTCCCATACCATGCCGAATGAATGTTTATCCCATAATCAAGCACTATGCACCGCACACATTGCACTCGCATGATACTATATGCACTTATATCTCAAATGATGTATGAGACTTATTCTTACATGACTAATGTCTATTATGAGCTTATTAGACTCTATGTATATCTCACGAGTTAAATATATATAACACAGTATATATTATATGTTCTTGGGTTAGGACAGTTTACTAGTTACATGTACAGTTTAGGTTTCGAACACAGAAGGTATATCAATTCTTGTCAAAACACTACCAAATTTTAACACGTTATATTAGAGATATAGATTGACATTTTTTGTGAAGAAACTTAAGTCTGAATCTCATTGTATTAAGAGAAACAATTGCCATAATCTTTACTAATACCCTGTACCGACATCCAGATTCTTTATTTACTAAGAAAATTGTTTTACTAGCCAGTTCTTATTCATTTAATCTAAAATCTTGACACATTATTCCTTAAGATGTGTTATACAATTTTCACTGAGAAATCAAAGTCCAATTCTAACTAGGTAAATACAGAAAATTCGTATAATCAGTAAAGGTCATACCGTTTCTTATGAAAACAGTTCACTGATTTTTACTAAATTCCCTTTTATCACTATATTTTTATATTCATATGGTTATAGCTACTTATATAACTTGATATTATAGATGTTCCACCATATAAAATAATTCCTCTCCTATTTCCAGTAGTCATACATAAGAAAAATAACCACAAACGAAAAGATTCCATAACCGTTTTTACCTAGAACTGAACATGTGCACGATTTCATTTACTTTTATCCCAACTAACCTATTTAACCTTTCACAAACTCCTTCGACAATACTTTAATACCTATTCACAGCAACTTAAAATAACTTCGGCATGTCTATCTTAACAAATAATCAATCCACAACTCGGCTTGATGTATTGTTGCATCCATGAGATCACTCACCATAATTTGTACCAAATCTATTCACTCGGTAACCACCTCATCACTTCACTTAACAAAACAACACACTCATACTTGAATTTCAAAACATGCAAGGTTAAAAAATGACATGCAATGACTTCTATCCTTAATCTAACACTTACTCAACTCAGATTAACCATAAAACAACAACTACAAATCACATCCTCCATAGCTTGGTTAGATCCGCAAGCTTTTCTTGATGAAATGGTGGATAAACTTCAACTTAGAGTTATATCCTTCCTTACCTTTGTTCAGCTATCAATACAACACAAGGACACTTCAAGATCAGCACCAAAATCTCGCATGCAAGAGGAAGAAGCTTGCTGTTTTGCTTCTGGTTTCCTCACCACTTGACCGAGAGAAAGACACGAAGGAGATGAAGATGGGTTTCTCGATTTTGAAAAGAGAGAGAGATTTTCGAAAATTTAAGAAGGAAACAAGCCTACTAACTAATCTCTAGGCTAGGCAAATGATGAGATTTGCTAATGATTATTTCTCTTTGCTTGTTTTGGTTGTGAAGGCATTGAATCCGTGGGTGGTGAAGAGAAAAACGGAGGGGAAGGGAAATGTCGTGGCCTCCAATTAAGAGATCCCTTGCCATTTGTCACTTTATTTTAATTAGGTTTTAATTCATGTCATTAGTTACAACATTAGTTTCTAATGTTCTTCAATTAATTCCTTTCATTCCTACTTGATTTCATTTACACAAAATCATGACATACATAACTTATCAACTAGTTAATGTTAATCTAAAAAGAACCTATCACAAAATGCTAAAGTCAGAAATTTATATTAGTATTACAATCATTAATCAAATTATCTTTTTATAATCCATAAGTTTTAACAAATAAAATCACTCGGGCCTAATTATTTATCTCTGGCCCAACGGGCTTAATCTATAACAATTCGGCCCACTAAACTAAATTTACGAACCTAATAATTCCGAACCTTGGCCCACTCAAACCAAGCCCATAATCACTCACTCGAGTTTACAAGTCTAATTCGAAATAGTCATATGGCCCGCTTGCTCCTCAAGCCCATTTGATCCTCACGGTCCATCGGGTTCACTTCTTGGCCCGATCTAAAATAATCAGAACTCCTAACGATCCAATTACACTAATGAATGCCGGTGAAATTTGGGATGTCACACAAGTAGAGTCCATTAATCTACCCTTTTGCTTGCTGTGATGTGTGTGTAGTGGATGGTAAACTTTGGATGTGGTAGAGGTGAGGGATTTTCGAAGCATTGGGGAGAAGTGTCTTGGTCTAGCATTCTGTTTTCTGGAAAATTAGTCCGACCTTTGGTGATTTCGTGAGCTGCATGCAAATTTTTGGTTGGAATCTCACTTCAATCTCTTGATAAAAGTTGTAGAGGACATTTTGAGGAATAACATACTAAAATTTGAGATGAAACGGACAAGTATTGGTTGGTAAAATGATTTTCCTTTGAAGAAACTAGATCTGGAATTTGTTGTGCTGACCTTTAGTGATTTCGTGGACTGTACAGTAGCTTTTTTGTTGGAATATCATTTCGACTTCTTAATAAAAGTTGTAGAGGACTTCTTGAAGTATAACATAGCAAAAATTGAGAGGAAATGAACAAGTATAGGTTGGTGAAACCATTTTTCTTTGAAGAAACTGGATCTGGGAAAATGTTACATTGACCTAGCATGGTTCTGTGAATTTTTATAAACTCATCCAGTTGAAATTTGATCTTGTGTCCTTAATGAAAGTTGTAGATGACATTCTAAGAAATAACATACTGAAAATTGAGAAGAAACGAACATGTGTAGGTCGGTGAAACGAATTTTCTTTGAAAGGAGTTAATCTGGAAAAATAGTACTGAGAATATGGGGGGATTAAATTGTCTGTAACTATTAATCTAGAACGAATTGGATTTCAATTTCTTCATGAGATATTTACCTCTAGGTTTTTTCTATAACATATCAAAATTTCAGAATTTTTGGAGTTTTTTTGAATATTTAATCGAAATTATTTCCGAAACTGTGCAAACTGTAGTGCTGAAATTTTGAAAGTTGTGATGCATGGACCGTACCGAATTGTATGAAGTTATTTTGATATGGTGTTCTTCATGAGATATTTGCCTCTAGATCTCATTTATAACGTGTCAAATTTTCAGAATTTTTTAAGACCATTTACTAATTTTCCTAGAGTTTTAACTAAAAGAGTGCATTATGTTTTATCCAAAAATTGATGCATTTTCAAAAATAAATGAATTGCTCTATGTGGTGTAATGTCTTGAGTGGTTACTTTTGCTGCACATGTGGTGAAATTTGGCATGTCATATAACATCAAAAAGTTGGTTGAAACCTTTGACATTATTGCATCAAATGTCATGTTGAAAGTGAAGCACACATGGGGATATAAATTGTGAAAATGATGATACCGTCGGACCCTTGAGTCGACGATGCCCTCGGGAGTGTCGAGATGCCCGGAGGTGTGTGCCGGAGGCTCCTCGCGATGCCAGGTTGGGTGCGAGCGATAAATGAGGGATGCAAACATTGATCTCTGGGAAGAAAGATGAAATGAGATCCTATTGAAATTTAAAAATCGAATCATGTGCATGGGAGTATGCATATGGCATGATACATGATCTGCTTGTGAAAGTAAATTGATACTACATGATATTGAAATGTGGTCATGAAGGCTTAAATGAATCTTATGGGGATGTACACATGATTATGTATATGCATATAGCATGGAATGAACCTCATGGAAACACAAGCATGGCTACATGGTGGTATATGCATGATGGCATGGTGATGTATGCTCGATAGCATGGATGATATGTACTTTACACATGATATCTTGATTGTTTTTGCTTGTTGCACTGTGTAGTTTGATGGATTTTTACTGCTGAGTGATTGTACTTACCCTTTTGGGGATTAACATTTCAGATTAAAAGATGCCTTTATCACCGGTCGCGCGTGGTACCTTCTACGGCTTATCACCTGATGTTGAGGTTGAGTGCGCGGAGCACATTTGTGTTAGTGTTCCTGGTTCGGTATTTGTTCGAGTCCGTGTGTTGGTCATGTATGACGTGGGCCTGGCTGGGGGCCCTGTTGTCCAAGAGTTTCTGTCTGTTCACGTTTGACGTGATGAGGTGATGCTAGGGATGCTGCCGCCGCCGCCACCCGATGCACCGGGTTGGGTGTGATGGCACGCATGACTGGTGGGAGCTGACACTTTTTGGGATAGCTGACACTAGTTGATGGAGGGGTGTACATGTCTGATGTAGGCTCGAGTTCTCTTTTCAGTTATAGCCAAGTACAGTTAAAAATCTTGGCCTTTTGCTGTACCGACCTGAGATGTCCATCTTGAAAATGTAAATAAAAGTGACTCGGCTTTGTCTTTTCATTTGGTGCGTAGTTGGTGTGCATTGCATTATTGTTATTGGGGTAAAGGATGGTGAGACTCGATTATGCTTCCGTTCATGAGTTGCGCTGGGACCTTTTAAAAAAAAAAAAGAATTTTTTTTTTTCAATTGATCAACCCCCATGAACTATGGTTCCATTTTAATTAAAAAAGGTATTAGACTGGTATGTAGTAGGATAAGTGATAGGTACCTGTGGCGACCCTAATGGATTGGGGGTCGTGCCGAGGGGGTGCCATAGCCCCCATCTGGCCAAGCACAGTAGCCACGAACCAGCCCAGACTCACCATTCTCTTCGCCGGAGACTCATTGGAAATCAATTCCAATGAGTTTAGCTCACTAAACCTCGATTAGATGGTTAATTATGCTTTAGGTGTGCTTAGCTTAAGTTAATTAAGCTTAGGTGGTTAGTTTAATTTATTTAAGTGTAGATTATATTAAGGTGTTTAATTAACTTAAAGTGTGTTTAATTTAGGGCTAAGTAGGTTTATATTAATATAAGCCTTGATGTGACTTAACCTTCTAGGAAGACCAAAACGGGGGTATCTCCCAAAGCGGAGGTATCCATAGTTTTGCAACTACGAGGTTTCTAATTGACTTCATTCTTCCTCGTGGACGGGGAAGACTTCCTTCGAGGAGTGGTGCTAGGGAAATTGATCTGTTCGATTAAGCGCCGCAACTATCCATGAAGGAGACCTCCATGGGAGCTGGGGCTCTTTAGTTCAAGTCTAGGATGGCCAAGTAGCACCAAGGATTTTTGATTTAAATAAATGTTTCAAAATTATGGGATTATAATAATACATTATATTACGAAAATTATTAAAATAATATTATTTAATTAATTTTCGGAATAAATTTAATTATTTAATAAATTCCGAAAATTTTGTCGAGACCCTAAATTCTCATAATTTCTTGCTAATCGCTGCTGTGTAGTCATATTTTGAAATTGATGATTGGAAATTATGAATTGAGTGTCGATTGTGAAAAATACAAATTTTATTCAGAGAATCCCCGATGTTGGGTTTTAATACAAAATTGGATTTTTAAGGATTATATTAATTAGTGGGGTTTGAGAAAATAAGAAATTAGTCTTTTTGGTTCGAAATTGACGTGTCCCCACACGTGTGATTAAATTCTGGAATATTTTTAATATGAAGAAAAGAGGCCGGGATCACTATTTTAATTGAAGGCTCTAATTAAAAGGCAAAGTGTCCTGGGCCGAGTATGAATTGGTTGTGTGATAATTAAGAGGAATTTGTCTTGGGCTGTTGAGCCGGACTTGCCCCTATATGTGATGCCCCACGTAGTGGTTGCGGGTCGCACTTGATTCTGGGCCCATGCTCCTTCGGGAACGCTATCGAGGTACTAACGAAGCTGTGCTCCAAGGTGAGGAGACGATGCTTGGCTATATGCCAATGGATAGCCAAACTACGAGTAGGCTATGTGTGGCATCCTAGAATTCCATGAAAATCCCTAAGTATGCCATGAGCCATGGATAAGCGATGGAAGCACCGTTATTGTATTTTTGTAGCCCTTTTGATCTATGGTTTGCAATGACATTTATGGCCAAGCTTTTAAAAGGATATTTTTTTTTAGGAAAGAAAGTTCTATCTTTGGACATATGTGTTATAAATTTGGAACTTATGGATTTATAACTGTAAGTGTTATAGCCATTTAATTTGCACTTTAGTACTTTGATTAAATAAGGATTTTGCTGGTTTTTAAAAGGGTCAATTTTGGATTCTTTAAGCTTGGGTCTTAGGCCCAAGAGTGTTGGGCCTAAGATGGGCCAAGATGGCCGGCCCATAGAGCCCATAAACTAAAATAAAGTAAAACCTAATTAATTAAAATGAAATTTTAGGCGTCAACAATACCAAAGTGGAAATGGAAGCATGTAACGATAGACTTTGTGCAAAGACTGCCAAGGACATCAAATGATCACGATTCTATCTGGGTAATAGTGGACTGTTTGACTAAGTCTACCCATTTCTTAGTAGTCCATATGAACTATTCAATGAATAAACTTGCTAAGATTTATGTGAGTTAGATAATACGCTTACATGGTATACCTATAACGATCACTTCTGATCGAGACTCTAGGTTTACCTCGAACTTTTGGCGGAGTCTCCAAGATGCTTTAGGGACAAAGCTTCAATTCAGTACTGCTTATCACCCTCAAACAGATGGACAAACAGAGAGAGTGATCCAAATTCTGGAAGATATGCTGAGAGCTTGTGTTATTGACTTTAAAGGAAAATGGGATGAGAACTTGCATTTGATAGAGTTTGCTTTTAATAATAGTTTTCAGAAAAGTATAGGCATGGCCCCATATGAAGCGTTATACGGGAGAAGATGCAGGACCCCTGTCTGTTGGGACGAAGTAGATGAAAGAAGATTGACAGGACCCGAATTGGTACAAGTTACCACTGAAGCCGTCGAGATTATCAGGAAGAGACTTAAAACAGCCCAGAGTAGACAAAAAGGCTACGCGGATAGGCGTAGAAGGCCCTTGGAGTTTGGTGTGGGAGATCATGTATTTCTCAAAGTATCTCCAATGAAAGGAATATCTCGATTTGGAATGAAATGAAAGTTGGGTCCCAGATTTGTTGGACCTTTTGAGATACTCAAAAGAATAGGAGATGCAGCTTATCGTTTGGCGCTGCCTCCTAATCTGGGAAATTTACATGATGTGTTTCATGTGTCGATGCTGAGAAAGTATCAGCTGGATCCTAGTCACATACTCAATCATGAAGCCATCAAAGTGGATGAGAAAATGCGATACATTGAAGAGCCGATGCAAGTGCTGGACAGAAAGGAGCAAGTCCTTAGGACCAAGACAATCCTACTGGTTAAGATATTATGGCGACATCACGATATGGAGGAAGCCACATAGGAGAGTGAAGACCAGATGAAGGAAAAGTACCCCTACTTGTTTCAAGAGGTATAAGTGATGTTTAATTTCGAGGACGAAATTCTCTAAGGAGGGGAGAATTGTGGCATCCTAGTATTCCATGAAAATCCCTAAGTATGCCATGAGGCATGGATAGGCGATGGAAGCATCGTTATTGTATTTTTGTAGCCCTTTTGATCTATGGTTTGCAATGAGATTTATGGCCAAGCTTTTAAAAGGATATTTTTTTTAGGAAAGAAAGTTCTATCTTTGGCCATATGTGTTACAAATTTGGAACTTATGGATTTATGATTGCAAGTGTTATAGCCATTTAATTTGCACTTTAGTACTTTGATTAAATAAGGATTTTGCTGGTTTTTAAAAGGGTCAATTTTGGATTATTTAAGCTTGGGTCTTAGGCCCAAGAGTGTTGGGCCTAAGATGGGCCAAGATGGCTGGCCCATAGAGCCCATGAAGGGCCGTTGGTCGCACGAAGGAGGGGGGGAGTCCGGTTTACATGCCTCCCCCCATTTGTCCCATAGAAATGGCCAAGTGTCAAGCCATGCAAAGATAATGATGGCTAATGATGGAGGGAAGGAAATTAGGGGGAAAAGGTGACCGGTTTAAGCGAGAAAGAGAGAGAGAGAGAGAGAAGGGTTCATCCGAGAGAGAGAGGAGAGAAAGAGAAGAAGAAGAGAGAAAGGAAGAAAGGAAGAAGGAGGAGGGCAGCCCGTCGACCGTCCGCCTAGCTCGCCACCGTCCGTCCGCCACCTTGCTGCCGTCTGTCGTTGTTTTGTGCTTTCATCCGAGGCAAGTAGAGTCCATTTCTCTACATTTTGCTAGCTGAAATGTGTGCATGTTGGCTGGTGAGTGTTGGTTGTGGTGGACGTGAGGAGGTTTCGAAGTGATGGGGAGGAATGTGATGGTCGTGCATGTTGTCTTTGGCAAAGTCAGCCCGTCCCTTCGTAAGATTTGGAGTTGCAAGTGATTTCTAGTGGGAATCCTACCTCGACTTCTTAACAAAAGTGGTAGAGGACATCTTGATGTTTCACATATCAAAAAGTTTAGAGGAAAAGAACAAGTGTAGATAGGTGAAATCGTTGGTCTTTGAAGAAGACTAGATCTGGAAATTTTAACACCGATCTTTGATGAATGCATGGACGGTAAGGCAATCTTTTTGTTGAAATTTCACTTTGGTTTCTTAACAAAAGTTGTAAAGGACATCTTGAGGTTTAACATATACAAAATTTAGAGAAAACAAACAAGAATAGGTGGGTGAAATCGTGGTCCTTCGAAGATGGTTAGATCTGGAAATTTCGGTACTAGGAACAGGAGTTTTAACCGTATGTATTTAATTACCTAGGACGAATCTGACTTCGATGTCTTCATGAAGTATCTACCTTAGGGTCTTGGCTATCACATAGTCAAATTTCATAATTTTTTAAGGTCATTTGGGTATTTAATCGGAAATGTTTTTAAAACTGTGCAATCTGATGTGTTCGGACTTTGTAATGTTGCAATGCGTGGTCTATATTGTTTTTTATGAGATTCTTTTGGAAAAGTGTTCTGCATGAAATATCTCTCTTTATGTCTTGCTTACAACATATTCAAATTTCATAATTTTTGAAGTTCATTTGCCTATTTAACCAAAAATGTTTCAAAAACTGTACAAGTTGAATGGACAGAATAGTAGTGCTGTGATGCGTGGTATATATTGAATTATATGGGGATCTTTTGGTGTAGTATTCTTCATGAAATATCTGCTTTTATGTCGTGACTATCACATGTTCAAATTTCATAATTTTTTAAGGTCATTTGGGTATTTAATTAAAATGTTTTCTAAAACTGTGCAAGCTGGATTGTGCGAATTTCAAATGTTGTTATGCATGGACTATTCTGTTTCTTATAAAATTCTGGTGGTATTGTGTTCTTCATGAAATAAATGCCTCTAGAGCTTGTCTTTGATGCATTAAACTCTTAGAAATTATTAGAGCCAATCACTAAATTTTTAAGAAGTGTAAATTAAAAAGAATGCATTTTGTTTTTAGAATAATAGTAATAATCCATGAGTTTGCCCCATGAATTATATTGTTTTTAAGTGCTTGATCTTGCTGCACATGTGATGATATTTGGCATTGCATATGAAATTAAAAGCTGAAATTGACCTTGTAGTCATTACATCATGTGCCATGTGGATAATTGAGACACAATTGTGAGCATGAATTATGATAAATGAGGATACCGTCGAAGGTGTGAGCCGACGATACCCCGGGAGTGTCGGGATGCCCGGAGGTGTGTGCCGGATGCCCGGAGGTTCCTTGTGATGCCAGGTTAGGTGCGAGCAATAAAATGTGGGATGTAATTACTAGTCCCAGGAAAGAAAGATGTGGTGCTCCAATTGAAAGATAAAAGTTGAAATTGATTCATGCATAGTATGGCGACATGTATGCATGGTTGTATGATGTTATGTGAATAAGTGCATGGTGGTATGTGCGCATAGTATGGTGACATGTACGCATGGCTGTATGAGGTTATATGTATGAGTGCATGGTGGTATATGCACATAACATAGTGACTTACATACATGGTTGTTATGATGTAATGTGCATGGCTAAAAGGTGAGGTATGTTTAATATGTACTCTACTATGATGTCATGATTGTTCTAATTGATGCATTGACTAGTTTAGTGGATCTTTTACCTGCTGAGTGGTTGTACTCACCCCTTTGGGGACTAATATTTAATATTAGAAAGATGCCTCTCCCTTCGATCACGTGCGGTACCTTTTATGGCCTTCCATTTCACGTGGAGGTCAAATGTATGGAGCATATATGTGTTACCATTCCTGGGTTAGTGGTCATACGGGTTCGTGTGCTGGTGATGTACGACGTGGGCTTGGCTAAGGGCCCGGTTATCCAGGAGTTCGTGTCTGTCCACGTCTGTCGTGACGGAGTGATGTTGGAGATGTTACCGCCGCCACCGCCCAATGCACCAGGGTGGGTGTGATGGCCCGCGTGAGGAGTGGGAGCTGACACTTTTTGGAGATAGCCGACACTTGTAGATGGAGGGTTATACGTGATTGATATAGGGGGTTGAGATCTCTCTTTTGAGTTGTAGCCGAGTTTAGTGAAAAGTTTTGGCTTTTTAGTTGTACCGACCCGGGATGTCCATCATAAAAATATAAATAAAAGTGGCTCGGCTTTATGTTTTCCTTCGATGTGCAGTTGGTGTGCATTGTATCATCGTTTCGGGAGTAGAGTGATGGTGAGACTCGTCTTTATTTTTGCTATGAGCTACACTAAACTCTTTTCAAAAAAAAAAAAAAATGCCTATAAATTACGAATTCCTCATTAACCTAAAATCAAAGACATGTAACTGGTATTCAGTAGGTAGAGCGATAGGTATCTGTGGCGACCTAAGTTGTTTGGGGTGCCACAGCGGTTGGTATCAGAGCAAAAAATGTTTATATGTAGAGTGATAAGGAGCATCATTTGGAAATTGAGGAAGGTAATGACAATGCACATCGTAGGATACTAACTAAGAGTGGTTGACCAACTATGAACAATGGGTGATGAGTATTCGCCCGTAGATCCCCAGTCTGTGTTCTAAGATTGCTTTTAGGTGCCAGTAACATGGTTATGTTACTTATTTTCTTAATTGCTGTTGCTTTTAATGGAGACTTTGAGTCACAGATATTTCCTGAGGCAAATGCTTGGAAACTACAGGAAAACCATGGTACGATATGGAAGTCATCATCCATTGAGGGTTGAAGCCTCTGCAGCAAGGGCTGAACCTCGTATGGAAGATATCCTATAGGCATTGGCCAATATTGGAAATTTGATGGAAAGACAAGCGCAGCAACAACTCGGAGCAGAATGCCGTACTCAAGGACTAATGGAACAATTTTTGAAGTTGAAACCACCTAAATTTAGTGGAATGGGAAGTCCTGAGGAGGCGGAGCATTGGATTGATGAGATGGAACGAATTTTCCGGTTGTTGGATTGTAATGATGCTGAGAAAATAACTTTGGCAGAGTACCGGCTAGAGGGAAATGCAAAGTTTTGGTGGAGAGCTTCGAGGGACACAATCTTTCCACTAGGTACTGATGTTATTTGGAACGAGTTTGTCAGAGCTTTCAATAGAAAGCATTTTTCTGAACAAGAAAATTATAGAATTTGTTCAGTTAGAACAAAAGGAGCTGACAGTGGATCAATATGAGACGAGATTTTCTGAACTATCTAGATATGCTCCTAGATTAATTGAGGATCGGGAAGAGAAAGCTAAGAGGTTTTTGAAGGGATTAAGAACTAACAAAAGGAAACAACTGGTGCCTTTAAATATAAGAGATTATAATGAGATCTATGAAAGGGCACAATTGATGGAGCAGGAGTTAGTAAGGGAGCAGTCAGAGTATAAGAGACAGTCGTCTTTTGGTGATATCAGACGGGGTAAGAGACCCTATACAGGTCAAGGCCAGACCTGGGAATCTAAGAAGAAGGGCAATTTTGGGAATTTTGGAAAAGCTAAGGGTGGCCTGAATCTGGGAAAAACACCTTATTATGATGAATAATGTCGAAGGTGTGATGGGCGACATGGCCTAGGACCTTGTAATGGACGATTGAAGTGCTATGGTTGTGGACAGGTAGGACACCTTAAGAAGGATTGTCCACAAGAGAGGTCACGGACAAACATCAACTCAATGTGACGGATGCCACAACGAACTGCTGGACCATACCCACAAAGAAATCCACAGAGACCACTAGCATAGGGAAAAGTGTATGCGGTCACCCAAGAGGAAGCAAAAGCTTCCAAAAACGTTATCTTAAGTACAATTTTCATAAATGGCAAGAAGGCTTATGCATTGTTTGATACGGGTGCTACGCATTCTTTTGTGTCTGAAAGATTTAGACTGTTGAGTAAGATAGAAACTGTGTTCCTTCAGACACCCCTTTGTGTTTCTACACCTTTAAAGAATATGGTGTTGTCTATGCTGGCGTGTGAAAAGTGTAAAATAACAATAGGAGGAAGGGATATAGAAATAGACTTAGTCGTAATGACTGTATGATTTTGATGTTATCATAGGAATGGATTGGCTTCATAAGTATCGGGCCAACATGGATTGTTATAGAAAGGTGATCCAATTTATTTTACCTGATCAGTCTAGTTGTGAATTTTTGGGAGGTCAGACCAACTTGTCTATAGTACTTATTTCAGCAGTAGAGGCATTTGCGTTACTTGACAAAGGATGTCAAGGGTACCTAGCAATGGTTAAAGATTATGCCAAGGAAGAGCCTAAACTTGATGAAATTCGAGTAGTTAATGAATTTCAAGATGTATTTCCTAAGGAATTGCCTAGATTACCATCGGAAAGAGAAATTGAATTTGAAATTGAATTAATGCTTGGAATAGGACCGATATTGAAAGCTCCATATAGGATCGCCCTAATCGAACTGAAGGAGTTGAAAGTGCAACTGCAAGAGTTGCTTGATAAAGGATTCATTAGGCCAACTGCTTCACCTTGGGGTGCACCAGTTTTGTTTGTGAAAAGGAAGGATGGGTCAATGTGTTTATGTATATTGACTATAGGCAACTGAATCAAGTGACCATTAAGAATAAATATCCCTTGCCTAGAATTGATAATATATTCGACCAACTCCAGGGAAGTTCGGTCTTTTCTAAGATTGACTTGAGATCGGGATACCACCAATTAGGAATTAAGAAAGAAGACATTCCTAAGACTGCATTTAGGACTCGTTATGGACACTACGAGTTCCTTGTCATGCCATTTGGATTAACAAATGCACCAGCTGCATTTATGGATCTAATGAATAGGGTATTTAAGCCTTATTTAGACCAATTTGTGATTGTTTTTATCGATGATATCCTGATTTATTCGAAAGGGCATAAGGAACATGAGTAACACTCGAGGATAGTTTTGCAAACTCTAAGAAATCACAAGTTGTATGCCAAATTCAGCAAGTGTGAATTTTGGTTGGACCGGATAATATTTTTAGGACATGTGGTGTCAGGAGGAGGAATCGCAGTGGACCCAGCGAAAGTTGAGATGGTAATAAATTGGCCGAGGCCGACAACACCCACTGAAATAAGGAGTTTCTTAGGACTGGCCGGGTATTATCGAAGGTTTATTGAAGGATTTTCACGACTGGTAGGTCCTTTAACCAAATTGACTCGAAAGAACGCGAAGTTTGAATGGAGTGGGGAATGTGAAAGGAGTTTTCAAGAGCTTAAAAGGAAGTTGACCTTGGCCCCAATCTTGACTATACCATATGGACTTGGTGGTTTTACAGTGTATAGTGATGCATCCCACAAAGGATTGGGATGTGTTTTGATGCAGCATGGCAAGGTCATAGTCTATGCATCTAGACAATTGAAACCCCATGAACTGAACTACCCAACACATGATTTAGAATTAGCAGCTATAGTGTTCGCTTTAAAGATATGGAGGCATTATTTATATGAGGAAAAGTTCGAGATTTATACAGATCATAAGAGCTTGAAATATTTGTTCTCACAAAATGAGTTGAACATGAGACAAAGGAGGTGGATTGAATTGTTAAAGGATTATGATTATGAGATACGATACCATCCAGGGAAGGCGAATAAGGTAGCGGATGCTCTTAGTCATAAGTCAGCTTTGGAGATGGCCAGCTTAAGAATGGCGGAATGGAACTTACTAAAGTCTGTAGCGGACTCAGAGTTTGAATTAAAAGTGGATGGTCTTACCAGTATGCTTAGAGCATTAAGGATTGAACCCGAAATTATTCAAAAAGTTAAGACCCTGCAAGAGTCTGATCCGGAAATTACGAAAGTGAAAGATGCAGTGTCTTTAGGAAAAAGACCAAAATTTCAAGTTTCCGAAGATGGAGTGGTAAGATGCCAGGGACGACTCTGTGTTCCCGACAATGAAGAAGTGAAGAAGGAAATTCTGTCGGAGGCACATAGGAGTAAATACAGTGTTCACCTGGGTAGTACAAAGATGTACAGGAATTTGCGTCAGCAATTTTGGTGGAATGGTATGAAAGCAGACACGACTAAGCATGTTTCTCAATGTTTGACGTGTCAACAAGTGAAGGCAGAACATCGCAAACCTGCAGGACTCTTGAGACCGTTAGATATACCTGTCGTGACCTCTTTTTTCTCGACGCCCCTATCGGGTAGGGCGCTTCACAGAGGCTAATGGTTTGGCTAAATTTATTAAGCTCGGACTCTCCCAAGTCCACAAATTCACGACTTTAATAGTCTAAGTTTTTAACCTGTAAGTTAATTTTTTAAAACGGAGTCGCCATTAATCAATTTGGGGTGGGTTGATTAGAAACCCAAGTGAAATATTGGGAGAAGTACTCGCTCCTGCGCAACCAAAGAAATTAGGATCGGAGAATTGATTACACTAGTTAATCACTAATGTCCTTTCGGTACCTAATCTTGTTTAAACCCTTAGGTTTTTTTGGATATTTTAAGGGGTTTTCCATCCATTTTTGGGGATGAAAAACATTTTTTTGATCATTTTCTATTTTTGGACATAAAAGGGACTTTTTTTGGGCATTTTTGGAAAAATACAAGTATTTTTGGCTTTTTTGGAAAATATGGAATATTTTTTATTTTTTATTTGAAAAATAAAATATTTTTTGATATTTTTTTTGGGAAAATAAAGTATTTTTGATTTTTTGATTTTTTTAGAAAATAAACATATTTTTTAATATTTTTTAATATTTTCTGGTTTTTTTGGAAATTTTAATATTTTTCGAAAATAAATTATATTTTTTGATTTTTTTTTCGGAAAATAAATTATTTATTTATTATTTATAAAATTAATAAAACTGACCGCAGACCCGACTCGGATTTTTTTTTTTTTTTTTTTAAATTTTTTTTTTTAAAAACGACGCCGCGTTTTTAAGGGGGGGGATTAGTGAAACCCTACTGGGTTCCCCCGACCGTCGACCCAACGACCCGGGTCACAACCCGAAAATCGGGAACCCTAGTTGTGGGGAAAGGGGCGAAACGACGCTGGGGGCAACGGCGACGACGACCGTGATGACGGCGACCCTTTTACCTGTGGCGAGGTGGCGGATGGCGAGCGGCAGAGGCAGCGAACGTCAGCAGAGAGTGCGAGACTCGCACAGTTCGGATGGCAACCGCAGCGGTGAGGACGGCTTCGGGACGGCGGCGATGGTGTCAGGGCCGTGGAGGGGCTCGATCACCCCAGATCTGAAGTGCAGATCTCGGCCGGACCTTCCTCAGTCTTGATTTTCTCTCACTCCAGCCAGATCCGAGCCTCCACCGGCCAGATTTGACTCTCTCGAGCTCACTCACTGCCGGCCTTCCCCGAAGTCTCTCAGTGGAGGGTGGGCTGAGCTCGTGACTCAAGTTCTCTCCTGCGCTCGCCCTTTGATCTTTCCTGATGTCTCTTAGTGAAAGATCTTCGGGTTCGCCGCCTCCTCCGATGGTGCTTGCGATAGCCTATTTATAGGTGCAGGAAATCCGGTCGACGGAGGGCCTCGGCCGTCGGCTTCTAGCTTGCCCACCGATTCATCTTGGCTAAACTGGTGTCCCATCGAGCTTTCTAGCGAAGCCTGCTTAGCATTAATGGCGTCTGAGACCTTATCCTCTCCGGCCGACGTCGGCCCACCCTCCTCGGCCGTAGGCCGTCCTTCGCACATCAGCCTCCCTTGTGCGCGTGAGTTGCAGCAACGAAGGAGAGGGAATGAGGAAGAAGAAGAGAGAAAGGGGCCAGGCTGGGGGAAGAAGAAAGAGGAGAGTTGGGCTGGGCTTTTGCTTATTTTTGTTTTGTTTTGTTTTCTGTTGTTTTTTTTATTATCCGAAAAAGATGAAATAAAATAAAATAAACTAAAATAAAGTAAAACCTAATTAATTAAAATGAAATTTTAGGTATCAACAGCTGCCCCTCTTTGAAGGTGAGCTCGCAGAGGTTGCATTCAAAGATAAACTGATGCCTAAATTTTACCCATACAAGCGTAGCAGATTATACTTTATTTGGGACCTATTATTCTATGCAAAAAAAGAGCAATATAGCTTTACATATACTAAGACAGATAAGAAGATACCTAGAGTTACTTTACCGAGAATGAGTGAGATAGGGTGTGAACCCCGAGTTTTGGCAAGTATCAAGGCGTCATCTTATCTGGTGATATGAGAAGGTTGCTTCTTTAGGACTCGAACTATTCTTCGATCACCTATTAAAGTAATCAGTAGTTTGTCTTAGACCTGGACCTTTCTTTAGTTGCCGTGACGGGAGATGCGCCGACCTTTCTCAGGGCATCTATTTGTGGGTGCCTGATTTGTATTGAGGACACCAGTTGGTACCTAACCTTTCTCGAGGGGTGCGCCAACTTTTCTCATGGCATCAGCTTTGTTGGGTGTCTGATCTTTGTTAAGGACACCTATTGGAACCCGACCTTTCTCGGGGGATGCGCCGACATTTCTCAGGGCATTGATTTGTGGGGTGCCTGATCTTTGTCGAGGACACCAGTTGGAACCCGACCTTTCTCGGGAGGATGCACCGACTTTTCTCAGGGCATCAATTTGTGGGGTGCTTGATCTTCGTCAAGGACACTAGTTGGTACTCGACCTTTCTCGGGAGATGCGCCGACCTTTCTCAAAGCATCGATTTGTGGGGTGCTTGACTTCTGTCAGGGACACCAGTTGGAACCCAACCTTTCTCGGGAGATGCGCCGACCTTTCTCAGAGCATCAATTTGTGGGGTGCCTGACCTCTGTCAGGGACACCAGTTGGAACCCGACCTTTCTCGGGAGGATGCACCGACTTTTCTCAGGGCCTTGGTTTGTGGAAGATACCTGGACATTCACAAGCATTGAAAGAGTACCTGGATATTCACAAGTACTAACCTGAAGGATATTTGGGCCTTCGCAGGTGTCGAAGGGGTACTTGGATAATCACAAGTACAAACTTTTGCGGAATACCTAGATGTTCACAGATATCGAACGAGTACCTGTAAAATTACAAGTACTAGATGCTGGAAAATACCTGATTGCTTGTAAGTGTTGAAAGAGTACTTGGATGTTAACAAGTATGGACTTTGAAGGATGCCTGAATGTTCACAGGCATTGAAGAGATACTTGGATGATCACAAGTACGAATTTCTAAATAATACTTGGTAGACGAAATATCGAGGATGGGTCTCGCATATTCGTGGAGGTCTCTCACTTCCTAGTACCTGAGATATTTGTAAAGGTCTCTCACCTCCTGGTAGTTAGGAATATCGAGGACGTACCTTGCATGTTCGTGAAGGTCTCTTACCTCCTGGAAATTGGGAATATCGAGGACGTACCTCGCTTATTCGCAAAGGTCTCCCACCTCTTGGCAATTGGGGAATATCGAGGGCGTACCTAGGATATTCATGAAGGTCTCACCTCCTGGTAATATAGTACGAGGCTTACCTAGATGGTCGTAGGCACACAGGTGTACAAAGTAGAGGAATATTTGGATGAACATAAATATTTAATGATATGATCAAGGACCACTCAACTGGTCCAAGCGTAAGTAAGCATACCTGGGTGATCGTAGGTGCATAATGTGGTGGAATACTTGAGTAGCTGCTAGTATTCAATGGCGTAATTTTGAGGACAACTCGAACAGGTCGAGTGTCAAAAGAGGGAGCACTTGAGTAGCGGCAAACATTCG
Organism: Eucalyptus cloeziana; assembly: GCA_014182715.1. NCBI lineage: Eukaryota > Viridiplantae > Streptophyta > Magnoliopsida > Myrtales > Myrtaceae > Eucalyptus > Eucalyptus cloeziana. The sequence continues at coordinate 18,799,435 of CM024637.1, forward strand.
AAAATAAAGAGATGCTTGGACAATTGCCAATATCAATATTTGGGGATAACTCGCACAGGTCGAGTATCGATAAGAGGGAGTACCTGGCAAATGGTGGGTACTCAAAGAAGAGAGTGACAAGAAGAGAGTACCTGGACAGTGGTAGGTACTTTACGACAGATGGGGATAGGGATATGCTTACCTAGCAATATCTCTGATTATTGAGAGTATGTATGTTATTTGCACAGTATGCACACATGTACACAATGACTGTATATGCCGTAAATTCATAAATTCAAAATGTGATTTATGCATGACAATTTTGTTAGTTTTGTATCATCCGAATTCCACTGGGGAAGATTTTGAAAGACAACCTTTATTTAGAATGTAAATGTCTTGAGCATGCCAAATGAGGGACTTTCAGTCTGAAATGACTTTTCACTCTCTTATGGAAAGACTGTTTTATCCTGACCATTGATGCAGGATTTATAAGGATCATACTTCTCACTATCATCATGTCAGCAGGGGTCCGAGTATTCTCGCAAGTGGTACGACTTTACCAATGTGAGAGGTCTTTGTTGAAATTGTGATGAAGACTTGGTTGGCAGCTCATCAAAGGGGACCATCAAGGTTGAAGTCGATGGACGAAAATATTGCACCATCCTCCCCGGGTTTACAAGTCAGGAACCCTGCGAAAAGAGATAGAGTAATCCTGCTCGTACTTCTTCGAGCGGTATTTATGCACATATGAAATCTTACGTTAATTGAAGTGCCCCTAATCTGAAGAGACTTTTTACAATGGGAATATAATGTAGACTTGGCTCACATGTAGAAGGGTGAGAGTTGGTGACTATCTCAGCATTCGTCACTGGTTTTTCTTCTCATGATCAAATGAAGGTTCTATCAATTGAACCACAACAATAACTTCTCTTGGGAATACAAATGCCTGTATTTTCTGTTTGGGGCATCGGCCTTGCTTTTACCAGGCACACTGCTTTTTCATACCCCTATTTTTTTATCCCAACTTTTCATTTATGGGCATTTGACCTTGCTTTTACCAGGTACACTGCTTTTTTATGCCCCTAGCTTTTTCATTTTTGTTGCTTGAGGAACTAATCTAGGCGAGTTCAATCGAACCACCATTATTTAGACTTTGAGTCTTCATCTTCAGCTAGCGCTCTAGGCTATGGCAATAACTTCTGCTTCGTCTCAATGTGAGGGTAAAATTACAGACTCACTTGGGTTGTATAATGTATACAAATGCATAGAAAATGAATTGCTATTCGTCATTCTAAAGCACTTAAATTAACGCGAGTGTTCATATGCAATAAAGACACTTGAAGATTGATGCAAGTGCAAGCAAGAAAATTTCTATCCCTCTTCTCACCTTGTGACATTGATTTGCCTTGTCTTTGACATGCCCAGTGTGGGGTGATTCTTGATGAGAAAAGCTTCACCAGTGTATGGGGGCTCAAAAGGGGGTGAGCAATGAAATGCCTCTCACTATTTTGGTTATCGTACCATTCGCGAGAGAACTCTTTACTCTGCAGTCATGGAATTTTCTGCACTCATCTCACAAGTGTATAGATGGGGGACTGTGTGTAGAATATGGCTTGCCTGTCATCATTCTGACGCACCTCATCCAGCATGCTCAACTAATCTTGTATTCTTCACTTAGCTATCTATTCTAGTAATCCTCAATGGAATCAGTGATTTAGACAGACAAAATCATCATGCAAAAATCCATTTGGAGAAAGGCATGCGGCATTTTTAAGTATGAGCGAGTTTGTATTCTCAAAGTGAATGAATTATTTTTACTCAAGAAACCCTATTGACAACTTTAGGGGTGTTTACTTGGTAAAATTGTATTTTCAAATGTGTTGAATTTTGAACATCAAAAGAGTTATTCACAAATGGTTATTTACAAATGAGTGCTGATGGGTTGTCTCTATTGAATAAGGAGATAACACACAAATGATCAGCTAAATGTTGGGATTTTGAACGGGCATCTCTACTTTTGCCTCGGGTTATGTAAATTGATCTGGGTCACTTGATTTGCCACTATTTAACCATTAAGCTTGGCTCTTGAACCCCAACGCTTCCTGTCAATAGGTGAAATATGGAAAAAAATGAGTTCAGAGAGTGAGTGTTGGGAATGATACCAAATTAGTTTTTTTTCCCAGAGTTTATATGTGCTGGCCTCCAAGAATATTTAAATGTTGATGACGGCCTCTTTATGGTTCAACGCTTCTTTTGATTGGCCTTTTTTATTTGTGGCCACGTATGCCTGATTGCTGGTCGTTGATTCATTTTCAACACATTCCTTCTGTGGAATTTCTCCTTCTGTCTTTGATTATAGTAGCATTGGGTAAAGTCATGTACTTCAAGCTTCTATGGAAATTGAGATGGACAATCAAAACCTCTAGTATTTTGCTAATCACTTCTTGCGAGAGCATGTGTCTGGAACAAGAAGTGTGGTTTCTTGGTTCCAAGGTTATTGTATGGGATAGAGGGCTTCCCTTTATTTAAATAGACTGGTTCTTGAACGACACGTCTTTTACACCAAGTTAGGTGAATTTGACATGGGTCACTCCTATGCGTTTGCCTGGGTAGTATCGATTATTCCATCGAGTTGGCTGCCTGATTCTCGACACTCCCTTAAATGCTGGTGGTTACCATTCATTCTTCTTTGTTGAATCAACCAAACACATTTTTATGATGGTGTAAATACATTACTCATAAAAGGCGCATAGGCATTTTCATTTCAATAGAGAAATGCTTGGCAATGCCAGGCAATGAACATCTTTCAAGGGTAGTAATTTTTTACAGCATCAGAATTAACCGGCTTGGAGAATTCCCGCCCATCCATTTCAGTCAGGATCAAGGCTCCTCCGGGGAGGATCTTCTTTATTACATAAGGACCCCTATAATTTGGGGCAAACTTGCCTCCGGGCTCCGGGAAAATTGGCAGTGTCTTTCTCAAGACTAGCTCATTTACCCCAAAGTTCCTAGGCCGCACTTTCTGATTGAACGATCGGTTCACCCTTTGCTGATAACACTGACCATGACAGAGGGCTTTTAGTTGTTTTTCATCGATCATATTCAGTTGCTCAAGCCTTTGTTGTGTCCACTCTTCCTCGGACAATCCTACCTGGGATAAAATTCGTAGGGATGGGATTTCTACTTCTATCGGCAAAACCGCCTCCATGCCGTAAACTAGGGAAAAAGGGGTTGCTCCAGTGGAAGTTCGAATCGAGGTTCGATATGTTGTTAGTGCGAAGGGTAACCTTTCATGCCAATCGCGGTAGTTTTCCACTGTCTTGGCTAGGATTCTCTTGATGTTCTTGTTGGCGGCTTCCATGGCTCCATTCATTTGTGGACGATAAGGGGACGAATTCAGATGTTGGATTTTGAACTCAGAGAGCAATTGATCAATCAACTTGTTGTTTAGGTTTGATCCATTGTCGGTGATGATAGCTTTTGGCACGCCATAACAGGCGATTATGTCATGTTTGATGAACTTCGTGATGTTTCGCGCAGTTACGCTTGTATAGGATGTGGCCTCGATCCATTTTGAGAAGTAATCGATTGCAACCAAAATAAACCGGTGCCCATTTGATGCCTTCGGATTGATTGGGCCAATTACATCAATGCCCCACATTGAAAATGGCCATGGCTCAGATAATTGACACAATTCGGTTGGAGGGACGTTTATCTTGTCGCCGTGAATCTGACAACGATGACAGCTTCGTACATGTTGGGCACAATCGCCTTCTAAAGAGAGCCAGTAATAACCTAATCTCATTATTTTCTTGGCCAACATGCGTCCATTGATGTGAGGGCACATACTCCCTCATGTATTTCTTGCATTATCCGTGTGGCTTCAGTTGCATCAACACACCTCAGCAGGACTGAGTCATATGATATTTTGTACAGATCTTCACCGCTGACGAAGAACCTTGAAGCCATTTTCATTAGGTATTTTCAATCAGAGTGAGTGCTTTCTTTAGGGAATTCCTGCTTCTGGATGTATTTCATGATATTGTAATACCAGGGTTTCCCATCAGATTCTTCAGTTATAGTCATGCAGTGGGCCTGTCTCGCCAGGACTTCGATCTTCAAAGGTTCTACCTATAACCCTTTCGTTACTTGCAACATAGATGACAGCATTGCTATCGCATCAGCGAACTGATTATGAACTCTAGGTAGGTATTCAAACGAGATGTCCTGAAATTCTCCCACCAATTTTTCCAAGTAGTCGTGATAAGGCACAAGTTTGGCATCTCTCGTCTTCCATTCACCCACAGTCTGGAGGATAATTAAGGCGGAGTCACCGAACACTTTTAGTTTTGTTACTTCCATTCCAATAGCCGCTTGCAGGCCGAGGATGCATGCTTCATATTCGGCTATATTGTTGGTGCATGGAAAAATCAATTTTGCAGCCACAGGATAATGTTGCCCATTTGGGGATATCAAAACTGCCCCAGTGCTGGAACCTGACAAATTTACGGCTCCATCGAAAAACATAGTCCATGTGTCTTCTTCTATTATTGAAATCCGATCGTTTGGCGAATTATCCTCGTGTACCTCCTTAGGGTGATATGCTAACATAGCAGCAATCACCCGACCTTTAACTGATTTTTGCGACATCACTTGGATGTCGAATTCTGAGATCAGGATTTGCCATTTAGCCAATTTTCCTACCAAGGCCGGGCGACCAAGCAAATACTTGATCGGATCACTCTCAGTTACGAGGAATGTTTGGTAATGCAAGGTATACTGTCGGAGTCTGTGCAACACCCATACCAATGCAGTGCATGCTTTTTCTGATTTGGAGTAGTTTTGTTTTGACGTGGTGAACTTTTTACTCAAATAGTAGATGGCTCGCTCTTTTCCGTCATGGGGTCCTTTATATGCGAGCATTGCACCTAAGGATTCACTGTTGATGGTAAGGTAGAGAACTAAAGGGTGCCCCGAGACTGGAGGTACCTGAATCGGGGGCTTCATCAGGTACTGCTTTAGATTTTTGAATGCCAGTTGGCAATCATCATCCCATTTAATTTGTGCATCCTTCCTGAGAAGTTTAAATAAGGGTTTTGCAGTTTCAGAAAGTTGGGAAATGAATCGCACAATGTAATTTAATCTTCCCAGGAGGCTCCGGACTTCCTTTACAGTCGAGGGATGAGGCATCTCAAATATCGCCTTGGTTTTTGACAGGTCTACTTCTATCCCTTCACAGCTCACAATGAATCCAAGTAATTTGCCAGAAGTTGCCTCGAACACACATTTTGCTGGGTTCAAGCGCAACTTGAACTAGCGGAGCCGGTCCAATAATTTCTCTAGGGTTTTCACATGGTCTTCTCCATGTCTGGTTTTGGCAATCATGTCATCGACATATACTTCAATTTCTTTGTGCATCATGTCATGGAAAAGGGTGACCATGGCACGTTGGAAAGTTGCTCCAGCATTTTTCAGGCCAAAAGGCATGACCTAATAGTGAAAAGTTCCCCATGGAGTAATGAATGTTGTTTTTTCCTTGTCTTCTTCCTTCATTTTTATTTGGTTATATCCCGAGAATCCATCCATGAAAGAGAAAATCTTAAATCCAGCCGTACTATCCACAAGAACGTCTATATGAGATAGCGGGAAATCATCTTTTGGGCTTGCTTTGTTCAAATCGCGGTCGTCGACACAAACTCGGATTCGACCGTCTTTCTTCTTTACTGGTACAATGTTCGCTACCCAACTAGGGTATTGCGAGACTTCGAGGAAGCCTACTTCCAGGAACTTCATCACTTCTTCTTCAATCTTTTTTGACAACTCTGGTTTAGTTCTCCTTAGCCGTTGCCTCTTGGGGGCTACATCTTGCGAATACATCTTGATATCTCTTTAGGAGGGCGATTTAGCTTGCAGCTTCTTCTTTAGGAAGGTTCGCGCTGATCTTTATCTCCCTTGGATCTTCTGTGCTGCCTAAATTGACAGCGACGGTGTCTTCAGTAGTAGGGAGCTTTGTTTCTTCGTGTCGCTCCCAATTCCGTTGAATTTCATCGAAATCATCAAAATCGTCATCAGAATGGTTACTTACGGTGTTGGTTTGGATCGTTCCCATACCCTCGCCTACTGCTAGATTACTCCAGTATCATAGAGTAGATAGGCTAAGGGGACAAATAAGGTTAACAGCATGCATGCTTCTTTCCTTTGAAAATAGGGATGAATTGTTCTTTAAGATGAGGAAGCATGAGGAAACCTGGGCCTCAGATTTCTTCTTTCATTTTGCGGTCGGATATCATCAACGGGCCGGTTTGGTGTGTTTCCTCATGCCCTCAAAATGTTTTCAACTTTATTTATTAGTAGACGGATTTACAGAGTGGTTTCAAAAAAGGTTCCCTAGATGGAACTGATGTTGAAAGCAAAACAAGCCAGACTTTAAAAAAATATGTACAGACTCTCGCGTAGGGGAGTATGCAGAGGAAAATAAAAGGATTCTACTCGAGCGGGTCTGCACCCATTTCCCCTGACGGTCCTTCGTTGATAGCGCCCACGAAGAAGTCTTCATACCAATCGCTAGTCACGTCTCCCTGTGCTCGTGCTTTGCAGATTTTAGATCATCCATGCCTTCCCATCCATCAGGGACGATGTGGTGATGATGATCATAGAAACTTTGGGGGATTGAATAATTGACATAGTAGTCAAATTTACCACTTGGTTGGCCCAAAGTGTCCATGATCACCTCTCCTCTATGTGTTTTAGGGAACATGGCACGGGTGCTGGGTACTACAAGGAGGTGATCCTCGCCAAAACACAGCCATGGAGAGCGAAACGTGAATACCCCAGCGTCCAAAAGATCTTGAACCTTGTCTCTCAGGATGGTGCAGTCATCTAGTGAGTGTCCTAATTCCCCCGAATGATAATCACATTGCTTGGATGGATCATAACAAAGGAAGTACTCGGGAGTAGGATGACTCAGTTCCTTGGTGATTATCTCTTACTCTAGGAGAATGGGAAAAATGATGGCCATTGATTCAGGAAGAGGCGAATACGACCGCGTGCTTCTTGAGGATTGGGGTAGCTGAGCCCCTTGCTAGCTCGTGTCAATAAGGTCTTCTTCATTTACTTTGACTGCCAACTCCTCATTGTGACGAGAGAGGAATGTACGGGCAACTTGGGTGAAATTTTCTGTCAAGTGGTGTATTGTCTCGTGTAGCTCATCGACTTGACGTTGAAGCTGGGTGAATGAGAAGTTATTGCCTGTTTCTTCTAATTGTTCCTCATCAATGACACCTACGAAAAGGTCTCCAAACATGGTGGTCACGCCATCTGGCCCTTCTTCCTTTGTAAGTACGTGCTGAATTGTGTCTTCCTGGATTATGGGCGATTTCGCGCTTCCGGAGTTGAACCATTTTGAAGTATTCACTTCTTCTTCCTCATGCATCATCCTGGCTGGGCCTGGGAAAATTTCCTCAAGACGGGGATATACAATGCTGACTTTTTTCTTTGCTTTTCTATCCGGGGAATATCCTAAACCGATAGTATAAGGTCTTCTCAGGGCTTCAATAGGCTAACGGATGCCCTGGCCTCTCCTACCAAGCCCTTGTCCTGGAATGAAACCGTGTCCAATCATGATTTTTCCTACCATGATTGCAGCATTTGATACCCCGGGAGCGAGGGGCAAAGTCCCTCGAATTTTATGTATAGTAGACACGAGCTCAAACGATTGATAGTTGGCTTCGCTTTTGTCACTCGGTTCAACAAAAGGGATGGCCGTCTCGTGGTAGATGCGGTGATCTTCTTCTCCTCGGACCGTAATCAGTTTTCCTCCAACCACGAACTTCACACTTTGGTGGAGGCTTGAAGGTATTAATCCTGCGACGTGGATCCATGGGTGCCCTAAGAGGAAATTGAATGCAGTGGGGATATCCATCACCTGGAACAAAATTTTGAATATGGTTGGGCCTATTTGAACGTTGAGTTCAATCTCTCCTACTGTTTCCTTCTTCGTTCCATCGAATGCTCGAACGGAAGTCTTGGGTACCTGGATCCATGATCTCTCTATTTTAAGGCGACAGAGTGTCGCTAGTGGACATATGTTAAGAGCAGATCCATTGTCAATCAACACTCGAGCGACGTGAGATGCTTTGCACTTGACTGATATGTAGAGGCCCTTGGTGTGTCCTCTACCTTCCTTAGGAATTTCTTCATCAGAAAATGCCATTTGATCTTTTAAAATGATGGTACTGACAAATTCCTCGAGTTTGTCATGCTCAATCGTTTCAGGGACATGTACCTCACTTAGTACTTTCATGAGGGATTTCTAGTGCTTGAGAGATGTCTGAAGCAATTCCAGCAGAGAGATCTGTGCTGGTGATTTTCGTAACTGTTCCACCACATTATATTTGCTGGCCTTAACCACGGCCAAAAACTCCTTGGCTTCTTCGTCAGTGACGAGCTTAGCAGACTAAGTGTTTGTTTGAGTATAGGTTCGCCCAGATCTCGTGACTAAACCAACATCAAGGTCATAAGACCATGGTACTACATTGTCGTATTCGTATTTGTAAGGCTAGGGAATTTCAATGACTATAGCTGTTTCTGCTGTTGATGCTTGAACAATGGCTCCCTTCCTTTCAAAGACGCTCTCAAGTGAGGTGGAATCTTTCTTCTCCTTTTCCGCATTTAATGCGGCAAATTCTTCTTCCTAGTTGATGAGGACTTGCGATATGGTAGAAACTATGCTGGCATGGCCGGCGTACACGATTATTTCGGCCTCTATCATTCTTAATACCCTTTCCTCCATTATTGCAAAGGGTGGTATCTCATTGCTTGAATAACACCCAGCTTCTACCAGCCCTCGATAAATGTCAACAGTAGATATTTTGGCATTTCTGATTTGACCGGCCTCTAGACTGAATATCGCATTTACTTTGTCAGTGTGATCAGGGAGTGGATTGCTTTGGACATTTGGTTTCGTAGTTTGGAATGAGAATACCTTAGTATCCAGCAAGTTCTAGATCCGATGTTTAAGGGTGAAACACTCGTCAATTGAGTGACCTAGTTCTCCCATGTGATAGTCACATTTTTTGGACGGGTTATAGCTGGAGAAGCTTTCAGCATTTGGTTGCTTTGGCTCGATTGAAAGGAGGTTCTTGTTCCGGAGGATTGCCAGGACTTGTGATGGAGATCCGAGAAGCGGAGTGAATTGTCTCCTGTTGTTGTAGCGCTAAGGCGGTTGACGATTGGTGGTGTCACGCCCCGAACCCCGAGACACGTGAACATCCCACCATGGTCATACAAATGCGACATTCCCAGGTAGTGTCGCCGACCCAATTAATTCATTATGCGCATGCGAACGTATTATGAAAACCACGACAATGAAATACGGGATAGAAAAGCGGAAGCAAAATCCCAACAAAACACTTTCAAAATTCAACCGAATTACAAACAAAGGCCTACAGCCAAAAGTCTACGAAAGACCGGCTCTTAAAAGGGAACTGTCCTACGACCTACAAGTCGAACACATTCTCCAATCCTTATGACTTCACCTCTGCAACTCCTCAGAGCCAACCAAAGCTATCTAGCCGCTCCATACACCAGGGACCTGAAATTGTTGTCCCCAAACCGAGATGAGACAATGTCTCAGCAAGTTCAACCCCCTAAACCCCTATTAGAAAGAAAATACACTCCGGGTGGCCTAGCCACATCACACAGAAGACTTACCTCGTCTTAATTCCCTAAGTGTACAATTTATATCTCACAAACTCAGGTAATAATAAGAATTCGAACAATTGGAACGCCAACACTTTCATAGAAATCATAAATGCACTCGACACGCATTTCAATTATTATTCACTATCACCCAAGGGCATAGCCTACTCGCAATTCAGCTATCTTCTGACATTAATGCCAGGCATCGCCTCCCCCCTTGGAGCGCGGCTTCGTCACTACGTCGACGGCATTCCCGAAGGAGCATCGCCTCCCCCCTTGGAGCGCGGCTTCGTCACTACGTCGACGGCATTCCCGAAGGAGCATGGATCCAGTTGGCCTAGCCTCTACTGCGATCCAAATCACGTCACTACACTGACGGCAATCCACAAAGAATACAGGTCCAGTCGGCCTAGCCACTACTGCGACTCGAGTCTATCAACCAGCACACGACAAATCATTATTGACTTCCGGACATTCCACATTTCACTCACATACTTTAATTTCAATAGTAAACCATAACAATCAAATTGCTGCATCAAAACCCAACACTTAGATTTTTATAGCTAAAAGCCCTATTAATCACAATCAACACTCAATTTGCCACATCCATTCATCAAATTCAAATTCTAAATGCACAGCATCGATCAGCACAAAATTCTAAGCAATTGAGGCCAAAAATAATTTTTCGAGTTTTTTTTTTAATTTTATAATAGTAAAAATAGCCGACCTTCAATTTTGCCACTTCTGTTCATCAAATTCAAATTCTAAGAGCATAGCGAAGATCAGCCCGAAATTCTAAGCAATTTGAGTCAAAAATAATTTTTCGAGTTTTTTTTTTTTTAATAAATAATATTTTAATGATTTTCGGAATATAATATATTATTAAATTCCAGAATTTCGAAACAATTAAATAAATCAAAAATAAAACCCATTATGTCACATCAAGGCTTATATTAAAAATAAACCTTTTTAACTTTAAACTAAACACCATTTAACTTAATTAAACACACTAATCTAATCCACAATCAAATAAACTAATCAACCCACATAAACTCACTTAACTTAGACTAAGCACACTTAGGGCATCATTAACCGTCTAATCAAGATTTAGTGAGCTAAACTCACCGGATTAGCGAGCCGAGCACGCCAAAACGACGGGGCCGACGCGAGGACCGATTTTCCTCAAGGCGGGCCGAGCAACCAGGGCCGGGAAGGCGGCCAAAACGGGCCAAGAAGGGGCTGAGAAACCCATTTTGCAGCTGCTGTCCATGGCTGAAAAATGGTAGATCCGGCGCCGGTTTGGGTCGGAAACGGGCGGAGAAGACCGGCGGGACTTGGACGGGCTAGTGGGGAGGTCAACGGCGGCTCACGGCGGCGAGGACAAGCTCCGGTTGAGCTCCACCAGATCTGAATAGCTGCTGGAACATGGGCTGGTGCGCGGACGAGGGCGGCTCGTGTGGGCGGAAGGGGCGAGCGGCTTGCGCGCGGGTGAGCGGCGCCGGCGACGGCGCCGACGGCGGCGTGCGAGCGGCGGCGACCGGGCGGTGTGCGAGCGGCGCGGGCTGCTGGCCGGACCTCCCTCTCTCCCTCCCTCTCTCTCCTCAAGACAAACCTCCTTGAATCAAGGAAGAAGAAGAAGTTGCTTTTCCAAAAGCCAATCCCCTCCATCCACTTGTCAAGATCCTAGCCACTCTTGCCCTACACCATGACATCACCAAGTGATGTCATACTCCACTAACTCAAACTCCCACAACATCTTCTAATGGTTGCAATTTATTTTTCCGCCGTGGCATGACGTCTTGTACAACCTAATTCATTCAATTTCCTTCTAATTGAACCGAATTGAAGTCCATAAAATTAATCCAATGTTACCACACTCAAATTCACATAATCACTTGACCATAAAATCAATTTAGATCCCAAAAGCACGACCAAAAGCGAGCATTCCAATTTCTCGAGCCAAATTGGCCATAATTTGATTATTTTGCTGAAAAACTCGGTTCGTAAGAAAAATCCTCTGAAGATGAGTCGATGTTCCTAAAATGATTTGTGACATACCATGACTTCCAATTTCTAAATTCGATCTCAATTTCACGGTTAATTTCACTCCGGCACGATATTAGCGCGTCCTGATCTACCGGGTAGCTTTTAGAAATTTTCATGCATTTGACCTGTGGTTGATCAATTCAAGCCACAATGTACATCTTTGACACATTGGCGACTCTCGGTTGTCGGGATAATCTCAATGTTTCAAACACGGACACAAGGTACCCAAACGACAGAAAAGCCGGCCCAGTGCCGATCGACAAGAATTGTGCGATCTGGTGGAATCACCCACACTCGATCACATGCCTCTATCGAGTCGACCTATCTCCGGTCTCTAATCGATCTTTAACTGTGCCGTAATGACCCTTGCAGATCAACTCGATCGAAAGGTCGTTTCCTGGTCAAATTCTCGAGTCCGATGCATTAGAATTTCTTAATGGCTTCACCCGATAGACTAGTTATCCCATGAGTGATCAGTTCAGGGAAAAGAACTATATGCGTGCAGATAAAATGCCCGTTTCAATTTATTGAAAATAGAATTGGAAATTTGGGATGTCACAGGTGGTCTGTTGTTGTCCTGTGCTTGTCTGAACAGTCGGGAGGTGACTGGTGTTTGTAGTGTAGGTTGCATTAATATCAACCAGGGGTTCTTTGTCTTTTTTCATGTTGAGCCTTCTGCTGATGGGTGCAGGCTCAATGAACCAGCCATCCCTTAACCCTATCTCAATATGTTCTCCTACTGGAATGAGTTGATTGAATGATTCATCGATCGTAGTTATCATACGATTGCGGTATTCATAGGGGAGGGTTTTGATGAACATTTTTCTTAGTTCGAAATCAGTTGGTTTAGGACTGATCTGGGCGGCCAGATTCCTCCATCTAATGGCATATTCTTTGAAAGATTCATGCTTTTTCTTTTCCATGCGCTTTAGATCCTCACGAGAAGGGGTAATGTCCATTATAAATTTGTACTGCTTGAGGAATGCCTCACTTACTTCACTCCATGTTTCGAGGAGGTTTATATTTTTTGTGATATACCACCTCAGGGCAAGGCCTACTAGACTTGACTGGAATAACTGAATCATCAATGGTGCATTATTAACGTATTGGGTCATTCGAACCAAGTACATTTGCAAATGAGCCCTTGGGCAAGTCGTGCCATCGTACTTCTCAAACTCAGGTATTTTGAATTTTTCTCGTATTTTGACTTTGGAATAAATAGAGAGATCTGTCAAAGTGGGATCCTGGAGGCCTTGCAATTGTTTCAGTATTTCCTCAAGCTTTTCGAGGCGTTTGTCATGCTCGATTTTAGACAAACTACCTGGCTTAGCTTTCTCAATCACGGTTTGGTGCGGATCGTCCTCCAATTCAGGCATGTTATCATCAGTATCCCTTCCTTGATCACCTCGAATGGATGATTGTGGTAACAGGAGCCAGCTTGCCTTGAATGGAATCTATTTGCTTTGAGAGTTGCTGGAGCACATTGAAGACCTGGTTCATTTCATTTTTCATGATCTCGATACGGCTTGGTACGTTTTCTTCAGCCATTCTAGCTTTTGAATGTAGCTATGTCGTAATTACTTGTATTTGTGCAAAATGGAAAGAACATAAGCGAGGGAAACAAATGGAACATTGGCCCACGGCAAGGGTCGAGTCATTTTTATTTATTAATAGGGGAAATATACAATGCCGAAAGGGCTATTTAAACAGGGCATAAAAGCTAACGACTCTACTATTCACATTTAGACATATTCACATTAAAACCGAACTGCCTATTTTCATATGTGATGGGAAGCTCCAATCTTGTGAAGTCGCTTGCTTTTTCGTGCTAGCTTAGATATGCGTTTCCTGCTTGTCTCCAAACTTTTTTCAAGAGATTTAATTTGTCCTCGCAAAGTAAGCTTATCAGCCACATCGGGGATTACTGGCTGTAGTTCCTCGGGAATTATGTGGTTGAGGATGTAGAATGTGGATGCATGATGAGCTTTTTCTTGCCCCTTCAATCTTTTGGGTACGACAATCTTTTCTATGTGACATCTACTCCATGCATCTTGGATTATACGGATCTCCTCCGAGTAGTCATAGCTAGTATGGGTGAAAAGGATTTGGAACAATCCTAGTTTGAGCAGCGGTGGAATTTCTTGGAGGACCATGTACTGATGAGCCACCCTATGTGGATAATATGAGGTAGCTCTGGAGAGGCCCAGCAGTGGGATGGGGTCATAATAATCAAGCGCAAAATTCGCCTCTCCTGCAATGAACCATTTAGTTCGCCATAGGAATGTCTCGGGGACAGGGTTTTTTAATAAGTTAATCCATTGAGAATATTCCTCGCTGGGAGAGCATTTTTCCAAGCTTTGAAACTTTTGAAGTGGATGTTTGAATTTGTTGATATCAAATATTTGCATGAGGTGCCCAAATCCTTTGATATGGGAAAAAAACCACATTTGTAAAATTTCTAGGGCGGCCCTCATGATTTTTCCTTTGTTTTCCTTAAAACAATTAAGGGATAAAAATGTTTCGGCTAAAACCATGTTCACATATCCTGCTCCAAAAGTGACTTGATTTATCACCCCCACCATTGAAGGATTTATGGCATTTTTCCTATAGGGGAAGATAATAAATCCAAATAACGCTAAGAGAAAGATCTTGCTTTTTTGGTTCATTGATTGTTTTTCAAAACATTTAGTTAAAGATGATAGCGGGAAAGTATTGTTGTTGGCTTCAACTATTTCTCTTACCGAATGATTTTTTAAAAACCATGATAAACTAACCACAGGGTCAATACTGATCAGTGGCTTGGCAAGCTCCCTCTCTAGGGGCATTCCTATGGTGAGACTGTATTCCTCCACGGTCAGAGTCAGTTCAAATTTGCCGAACATGAAGGTGGATGTTTTCGGGCACCAGAAATGTCTTAGTGCTTGCATGACTCCAAAGTGGATATTGATTTGGAGCAACGGAAGGAGATGACCGATGATTGCTTTGACATGCTCCTAATCGGGCTGATCTAACTGATTCCACCATCTGAGGAGCTCTTTCTTGGGAGTAGGAATGAACTGGATATCGATTCTTCCCATCATATATGAGAAAGGAGGTTACTCGACCTGACCCTATGCCATGAACCAATAAAAAGACTAAGTAAAAGTAAATAAATTACTTTGCTTTTAAAGAAAATGGCAAGCACAGAACCATGCACATGAGATGTGTGGCTCGATTTCTAACTGAGAAGGCTTGTTTGAAATTAAAAGGTATCCGCTCGTCGCAATCTTGCGTTAGCAACATACCCTCCTAACCTTGGCTAGAGAAATTCAGGGAAAAGAAATGCAACCTCTACATCGCAGTCTCACGTTCAAGGTCGTATCATTCTTGACACCATCCTAAATATCCTATGGCGGCCCAGGTTCAGCGGCCGGGTTGTGTGTGCCATGTGTAGTGCTGAGACAGTAAAGCATGCACAATAATTTATAATCACAAGATAATCTATTTTAAGCAAAAATAAATTTCTAAGCTACTGACCTGCATAAAAAAAAACCTAAGTCGGTAAAAGAATTAAACAAGACAAAAAGGCCTAAGTCCTCAAAGTCCCCAGCGGAGTTGCCAAGCTATCGCGACCTCTTTTTTCTTGGCGCCCCTATCGGGTAGGGCGCTTCACGGAGGCTAATGGTTTGGCTAAATTTATTAAGCCCGGACCCCCCAAGTCCACCAATTCACGACTTTAATAGTCTAAGTTTTTAACCTGTAAGTTAATTTTTTAAAACGGAGTCGCCACTAATCAATTTGGGGTGGGTTGATTAGAAACCCAAGCAAAATATTAGGAAAAATACTCGCTCCTGCGTAACCAGAGAAATTAGGATCGGAGACTTGATTACACTAGTTAATCACTAATACCCTTTCGGTACCTAATCTTGTTTAAACCCTTAGGTTTTTTGGAAATTTTAAGGCGTTTTCTATGCATTTTTGGGGGTGAAAAACATTTTTGGATCATTTTCTATTTTTGGACATAAAATGGACTTTTTTTTTTTGGGCATTTTTGGAAAATACAAGTATTTTTGGCTTTTTCTGAATTTTTGGCATTGTTTGGAAAATATGGAATATTTTTTTTTTATTAAAAATAAATATATTTTTAATATTTTTTAATATTTTCTGGTTTTGGAAATTTTAATATTTTTCGAAAATAAATTATATTTTTGATTTTTTTGGGAAAATAAATTATTTATCTATTATTTATAAAATTATAAAAAACCAACCGCAGACCCGACTCGGATTTTTTTTTTTGTCTTTTTTTTTTTAAAACGACGCCGTGTCGTTTTGGGGGCAACCGATGAAACCCTACCCCGTTCCCCCGACCCGGGTTTGATCCAACGACCCGAGTCACGACCCGAAAAATCGGGAACCCTAGGGTTCCTGATTCGCAGCACTGTAGGGGAAAGGGGCAAAACGACGCCAGGGCAACGGCGGCAACGACCGTGATGACGGCGACCCTTTTACTTGTGGCGAGGTGGCGGATGGCGAGCGGCAGAGGCAGCGACGTCAGCAAAGGGTGCGAGACTCGCACGGTTCGAATGGCAACCGCAGCGGCGAGGACGGCTTCGGGACGACGGCGATGGTGTCAGGGCCGCGGAGGGGCTCGGTCACCCCAGATTTGAAGTGCATATCTCGGCCGGACCTTCCTCAGTCTTGATTTTCTCTCACTCCAGCTAGATCCGAGCCTCCACCGGCCAGATCTGACTCTCTCGAGCTCACCCGCCGTCAGCCTTCCCCGAAGTCTCTCGGTGGAGGGTGGGCTAAGCTGGTGACTCGAGTTCTCTCCTGCGCTCGCCCCTTTATCTTTCCCGATGTCTCTCAGTGAAAGATCTTTAGGTTCGCCGCCTCCTCCGACGGTGCTTGCAACAGCCTATTTATAGGCGAAGGAAATCCGATCGACGGAGGGCCTCGGCCGCCGGCTTCTAGCTTGCCCACCGGTTCCCCTTGGCTAAACCGGTGTCCCATCGAGCTTTCCAGTGAAGCCTGCTCAGCATTAATGGCGTCTGAGACCTTATCCTCTCCGGCCGACGTCGGCCTACCCTCCTCAGCCGTAGGCCGTCCTTCGCGCGTCGGCCTCCCTTGCGCGCGTGAGTTGCAGCGACGAAGGAGAGGGAATGAGGAAGAAGAAGAGAGAAAGGGGCCGGGCTCGGGGGAGAAGAAGGAGGAGAGTTAGGCTGGGCTTTTGCTTTTCTTATTTTTGTTTTGTTTTGTTTTCTGTTGTTTTTTTATTATTTATTTATTATCCGAAAAAGATGAAATAAAATAAAATAAAGTAAAATAAAGTAAAACCTAATTAATTAAAATGAAACTTTAGGCGTCAACAATACCAAAGTGGAAATGGAAGCATGTAACGATAGACTTTGTGCAAAGACTGCCAAGGACATCAAATGATCACAATTCTATCTGGGTAATAGTGGACCGTTTGACTAAGTCTACCCATTTCTTAGCAGTCCATATGAACTATTCAATGAATAAACTTGCTAAGATTTATGTGAGTTAGATAATACGCTTACATGGTATACCTATAACGATCACTTCTGATCGAGACTCTAGGTTTACCTCGAACTTTTGGCGGAGTCTCCAAGATGCTTTAGGGACAAAGCTTCAATTCGATCTTGCTTATCACCCTCAAACGGATGGACAAACGAGAGAGAGTGATCCAAATTGGGAAGATATGCTTTGAGAGCTTGTGTTATTGACTTTAAAGGAAAATGGGATGAGAACTTGCATTTGATAGAGTTTGCTTTTAATAATAGTTTTCAGAAAAGTATTGGCATGGCCCCATATGAAGCGTTATACGGGAGAAGATGCAGGACCCCTGTCTATTGGGACGAAGTAGGTGAAAGAAGATTGACAGGACCCGAATTGGTACAAGTTACCACTGAAGCCGTTGAGATTATCAGGAAGAGACTTAAAACAGCCCAGAGTAGACAAAAAGGCTACGCGGATAGGCGTAGAAGGCCCTTGGAGTTTGGTGTGGGAGATCATGTATTTCTCAAAGTATCTCCAATGAAAGGAATATCTCGATTTGGAATGAAAGGAAAGTTGGGTCCCAGATTTGTTGGACCTTTTGAGATACTCAAAAGAATAGGAGATGCAGCTTATCGTTTGGCGCTGCCTCCTAATCTGGGAAATTTACATGATGTGTTTCATGTGTCGATGCTGAGAAAGTATCAGCCGGATCCTAGTCACATACTCAATCATGAAGCCATCAAAGTGGATGAGAAAATGCGATACATTGAAGAGCCGATGCAAGTGCTTTGGACGAGAAGGAGCAAGTCCTTAGGACCAAGACAATCCTACTGGTTAAGATATTATGGCGACATCACGATATGGAGGAAGCCACATGGGAGAGTGAAGACCAGATGAAAGAAAAGTACCCCTACTTGTTTCAAGAGGTATAAGTGATGTCTAATTTCGAGGACGAAATTCTCTAAGGAGGGGAGAATTGTGGAAACCTAGTATTCCATGAAAATCCCTAAGTATGCCATGAGCCATGGATAGGCGATGGAAGCATCGTTATTGTATTTTTGTAGCCCTTTTGATCTATGGTTTGCAATGAGATTTATGGCCAAGCTTTTAAAAGAATATTTTTTTTAGGAAAGAAAGTTCTATCTTTGGCCATATGTGTTATAAATTTGGAACTTATGGATTTATGACTGCAAGTGTTACAGCCATTTAATTTGCACTTTAGTACTTTGATTAAATAAGGATTTTGCTGGTTTTTAAAAGGGTCAATTTTGGATTATTTAAGCTTGGGTCTTAGGCCCAAGAGTGTTGGGCCTAAGATGGGCCAAGATGGCCGGCCCATAGAGCCCATGAAGGGCCGTTGGTCGCACGAAGGAGGGGGGGAGTCCGGTTTGCATGCCTCCCCCCATTTGTCCCATAGAAATGGCCAAGTGTCAAGCCATGCAAAGATAATGATGGCTAATGATGGAGGGAAGGAAATTAGGGGGAAAAGGTGACCGGTTTAAGCGAGAAAGAGAGAGAGAGAGAGAGAGGAGAGAAAGAGAAGAAGAAGAGAGAAAGGAAGAAAGGAAGAAGGAGGAGGGCAGCCCGTCGACCGTCCGCCTAGCTCGCCACCGTCCGTCCGCCACCTTGCTGTCGTTTGTCGTTGTTTTGTGCTTTCATCCGAGGCAAGTAGAGTCCATTTCTCTACATTTTGCTAGCTGAAATGTGTGCATGTTGGCTGGTGAGTGTTGGTTGTGGTGGAGGTGAGGAGGTTTCGAAGTGATGGGGAGGAATGTGATGGTCGTGCATGTTGTCTTTGGAAAAGTCAGCCCGTCCCTTCGTAAGATTTGGAGTTGCATGTGACTTCTAGTGGGAATCCTACCTTGACTTCTTAACAAAAGTGGTAGAGGACATCTTGATGTTTCACATATCAAAAAGTTTAGAGGAAAAGAACTAGTGTAGATAGGTGAAATCGTTGGTCTTTGAAGAAGACTAGATTTGGAAATTTTAACACCGATCTTTCATGAATGCATGGACGGTAAGGCAATCTTTTTGTTGAAATTTCACTTTGGTTTCTTAACAAAATTTGTAAAGGACATCCTGAGGTTTAACATATCAAAAATTTAGAGAAAACAAACAAGAATAGGTAGGTGAAATCGTGGTCCTTCGGAGATGGTTAGATCTGGAAATTTCAGTACTAGGAACAGGAGTTTTAACCGTATGTATTTAATTACCTAGGACGAATCTGACTTCGATGTCTTCATGAAGTATCTACCTTAGGGTCTTGGCTATCACATAGTCAAATTTCATAATTTTTTAAGGTCATTTGGGTATTTAATCGGAAATGTTTTTAAAACTGTGCAATCTGATGTGTTCGGACTTTGTAATGTTGCAATGCGTGGTCTATATCGTTTTTTATGAGATTCTTTTGGAAAAGTATTCTGCATGAAATATCTCTCTTTATGTCTTGCTTACAACATATTTCAAATTTCATAATTTTTGAAGTTCATTTGCCTATTTAACCAAAAATGTTTCAAAAACTGTACAAGTTGAATGGACAGAATAGTAGTGCTGTGATGCGTGGTATATATTGAATTATATGGGGATCTTTTGGTGTAGTATTCTTCATGAAATATCTGCTTTTATGTCGTGACTATCACATGTTCAAATTTCATAATTTTTGAAGGTCATTTGGGTATTTAATTAAAATGTTTTCTAAAACTGTGCAAGCTGGATTGTGCGAATTTCAAATGTTGTTATGCATGGACTATTCTGTTTTGTATAAAATTCTGGTGGTATTGTGTTCTTCATGAAATAAATGCCTCTAGAGCTTGTCTTTGATGCATTAAACTCTTAGAAATTATTAGAGCCAATCAATAATTTTTTAAGAAGTGTAAATTAAAAAGAATGCATTTTGTTTTTAGAATAATAGTAATAATCCATGAGTTTGCCCCATGAATTATATTGTTTTTAAGTGCTTGATCTTGCTGGACATGTGATGATATTTGGCATTGCATATGAAATTAAAAGCTGAAATTGACCCTGTAGTCATTACATCATGTGCCATGTGGATAATTGAGACACAATTGTGAACATGAATTATGATAAATGAGGATACCGTCGGAGATGTGAGCCGACGATACCCCGGGAGTGTTGGGATGCCCGGAGGTGTGTGCCGGATGCCCGGAGGTTCCTCGCGATGCCAAGTTAGGTGCGAGCGGTAAAATGTGGGATGTAATTACTAGTCCCAGGAAAGAAAGATGTGGTGATCCAATTGAAAGATAAAAGTTGAAATTGATTCATGCATAGTATGGTGACATGTATGCATGGTTGTATGATGTTATGTGAATAAGTGCATGGTGGTATGTGCGCATAGTATGGTGACATGTACGCATGGCTGTATGAGGTTATATGTATGAGTGCATGGTGGTATATGCACATAACATAGTGACTTACATACATGGTTGTTATGATGTAATGTGCATGGCTGAAAGGTGAGGTATGTTTAATATGTACTCTACTATGATGTCCTGATTGTTCTAATTGATGCATTGACTAGTTTAGTGGATCTTTTACCTGCTGAGTGGTTGTACTCACCCCTTTGGAGACTAACATTTCATATTAGAATGATGCCTCTCCCTCCGATCACGCGTGGTACCTTTTATGGCCTTCCATTTGGCGTGGAGGTCAAATGTATGGAGCATATATGTGTTAACATTCCTGGGTTAGTGTTCATACGGGTTCGTGTGCTGGTGATGTATGACGTGGGCCTGGCTAAGGGCCCGGTTATCCAGGAGTTCGTGTCTGTCCACGTCTGTCGTGACGGAGTGATGTTGGAGATGTTGCCGCCGCCACCGCCCGATGCACCAGGGTGGGTGTGATGGCCCGCGTGAGGAGTGGGAGCTGACACTTTTTCGAGATAGCCGACACTTGTAGATGGAGGGTTATACGTGATCGATATAGTGGGTTGAGATCTCTCTTTTGAGTTGTAGCCGAGTTTAGTGAAAAGTTTTGGCTTTTTTGTTGTACCGACCGACCCAGGATGTCCATCATAAAAATATAAATAAAAGTGGCTCGGCTTTATGTTTTCCTTCGATGTGTAGTTGGTGTGCATTGTATCATCGTTTCGGGAGTAGAGTGATGGTGAGACTCGTCTTTATTTTCGCTATGACCTGCGCTAAACTCTTTTCAACAAAAGAAAAAAATGCCTATAAATTACGGATTCCTCATTAACCTAAAATCAAAGACATGTAACTGGTATTCAATAGGTAGAGCGATAGGTATCTGTGGCGACCTAAGTTGTTTAGGGGTGCCACACTATGTTCATGTGGGATTGAATAAAATATTACAGGGCCGTAGATGGCAGGACCCTCAGAGTGAAATGGCATTTCAGTGCATATTGTCGAGCAGGTGCATAGTTTTCTCAACCTTGAAAGTCATTGGATGTACGAGCTGATCGAGTCGACCGTCTAGATTCAGGAGACTGTGGATGTCAGGGTGCCACATAGGTTTAAGGCATTATTCCGTTCTGGGGCCAATGGCTTTAGGATTGGCCCACTTGATAGTTTTGATATTCCACTTGCTATGGTGGATGCCATTCTAGGTGAAGGTGTAGCCAACCTTCCTGAAGTGGATAACCCATCATCTCCGGAGGTCGTGCAGTCAGATGTGGAAGATGTGGGATCGACGAACGAGTCCGACTAGTAGTCATAGGACTATTTCTCTTTTTGGTGGACCGATCCCTATTGTGCATACTGACCCTTTTTGATGCACATAGACCCTAACCCATTTTTGATGTATATTAACTCTAGTGTGAGTATATATGAAAGTATGTTTGTTTTTGAATAATTTGGTTTCCTACTTTCCTATCCTGCAAGTCTTGTTAGGGGTTTTGATAATACGTTCGGCTTGCGCATAATAAAAATAATGGGGTCGGTGACACTACCTGGGAATGTCACATTTGCATGACCATGGCGGGTTGTTCACGTGTCTCGGGGTTCGAGGTGTGACACTTATAGTGTGACTTTGTGAGAGAGCAATAGATACTCTTCACTATGAAGTTGAGATCGCAAGACCGTAAATTCTCTTTTGATTCATAGTGGAATCTAGCTAGAAGGTTGTTAGTGTGGGAGAGTGGACGTAGGCTTGTTTTAGCTGGACCACTATAAATTCTGTGTTCATATTCTCTTCCCTGAACTTCTTTATTTTGTTCGTAGCTCTATTTAACTTCTAAAGTCTGAACTAGCTCAAAGTTTGTTGTTCTTCAGACTCAGTTTCTAAAGTAAAGTATTTTCACTATTCTTTGCGAAAAATTGTTTTCACACTTATTCACCCCCTCTAAGTGTTCATACTAGCACTAACAATTGGTATCAGAGCCTGTGTGCTTAATTTTTGAAGTGTTTTACTTCTAAGCTAAAGATCCTATATGGCTAGTATTTTGGTTCCAGGTTTGGTTGAAGGCCAGAGTAACACCAGATCTTCTTACTTCGATGGAAATGAGTACAATGTCTGGAAGAACAAGATGAAGGCATTTCTCAAATCCAGAGATCCTCTAGAGTGGGATGTCATAGAAAGAGCGATCAACCCTAATGCAACATCACATTCAGACCGAGGAAAAGAAGTCATTGATGCTGACGAAGCAACACGAGCTGAATTTACTAAAAGACAAACTCTTGACACGAAAGCAATCTACTCTTTATACTGTGCCTTATCTCCCACTGAGTATAATCGAATTTCTTTTTGTGAAATAGCAAAAGAAATTTGGGATAGATTGCATGTAATCTACGAAGGAACTGACCGTCTGAAGGAAACCAAAATAAACATTTTGCTCAGACAGTATGAAGCTTTCAGAATAAAGCCTGGAGAATCTATTACTGACATGTTCAGTCGTTTTACAGAGATTGTAAATGGCTTGGCTTATCAAGGTCAGCCAATCTCAAGACCAATGAAAGTCAACAAGCTACTGCGTGGGCTTTCAAAAGACTGGAATCATATGAAGACTTCAATTAGAGAAACCCAGAGGATCATGCCTCTATCAGTTGACGAATTGATAGGCATGCTTCAGTCATACGAAGTGGAACAAATAAATGACGAAGAAGATCCTAAAGGTAAGAAGTCAATTGCTTCAAAGTCTAATGTTGATTTTGATAATACAAACTCAGATGATGATAGGGACGACGAAGAGCTGGCACTCTTGATTAAGAAATTCATAAAGCTGAATAAAAAGGGAAGAAGATTCAACTGGAAGAAACAGAGCACGCAAAATTTCCAGAAGAGATCAACTGAGGACAATGAAACCAGCAAATATGTGATATGCTTCGAATGCAAGAAAAAAAGGGGCATATCAGACCTAATTGTCCTCTATTGAAGAAGAAGAAGAAAGAAAAAACTGAAAAATACAAAAGGGCACTCAAAGCTGAAACACTGAGTGACACCAAGTGTGAGGAAAGTGAAGAAGAATATGCCAACATATATCCAATGGCTCATTGCAACTCATACTCAGAATCAGAAACAAACTCTGATTCAGACTCAAACAAAGAAATTGAAGTTAGTGATTCTAAAATTCCTGTCAAAGTCTCTAAATACATAGATGAGCTTTGTCTCAGTCTCAAATCTTCTCTTAAAAGGATTTCTGAACTAAAAAGGGAGAATTCTAAGCTCAGACAACATGAGGTTTCTTGAAAAGAAAAATTTGAAAGTCTAAAAACAAGTTTTGATAATTTGAAAGAAAATTCTGATTCTCTTTCAAAGGAAAACACTTTTAAAAAGTGATATCTCAAATATAACAAAAAGATTTTCCAGAGGATTCAAGAAACTAGAGAAAATTCTTTCAGTTCAAATACCCTACTTTAACAAATCTGGTTTGGGTATGACTTCAGAAACTATTCCTTTAATCGATTTTCTCAAAGTAAAAGAAAGAATTAAACAAAAACCTACAAAGGCATTTTACAAAAATCATTTTCAAAAAGTTTTTGTAAACCCTTTGGCCGAAGTGTACTCAGATGTTCAAAATGTAACAACTTAGAACATTTCGAGAAAGAATGTCCTAAGATTTGGAGACCAGTTAAGAAAGACTAGGCTAAGACTGTTTTTAATACTAACTCACCTAAACCCAAGAAAATTTGGGTACCAAAGAAAGTTTAAGTTTTTCTTATAATCATAGGTCACTATCAAAAGGAAGATCGAATGGTATTTGGATAGTGGCTATTCGAGGCATATGACAAGAGACTCAAGCTTCTTTATAAAGCTTGTGAAACTTAATGGAGGAAAAGTATCTTTTGGAGGAAACAACAAAGGGAAGATTGTAGGATGTAGAACTGTGAAGATTGGAAGCTTAACTGTCAACAATGTTTCCTTGGTGGAAGAATTGAATTACAATTTGCTGAGCATAAGTCAGCTTTGCGATACTGGTTTCAGAATAAACTTCCAAGAAGGCATTTATTCTGGAACGAGTCAAGACTTCCCTCAATCTTTCACTAGGCGAAGACATGGCAACATATACCTTCTTGATGTAAACCTAGAAAGTTCTCAGTGTCTTATTTCCATTCAAGATGAAGCAAGTCTCTGGCATCGGAAGCTTGGTTATGTTAACTTGAATCAAATTGCCAAGATTTCTTCTAAGAAGCTTGTTCGAGGACTTCCAAATTTGGCCTACCAGAAGAGTGAGTGGTGCACTCCCTATTTCTAGGAAAACAAGTCAGAAGTTTCTTTAAACCTGTGAATCAAGTCTCTACCAATCGAGCTCTACAACTTCTTCATATGGATCTTTTTGGTCCAACCAGAACTCAAAGCATTGGTGGGAAGAAATATTGTTTAGTAATTGTGGATGATTACTCTCGCTTCACTTGGGTCTATTTTTTGGCAAGTAAGTCTAAAACCTTCTCTTGTTTCTCGAAGTTTGCCAAGAAGGTTTAGAATGAAAAGGGTTATGCTATTTCGAGCATACGAACTGACCATAGAGGTAAGTTTGAGAACCAGGATTTTGCTAAGTTTTGTGATGAATTTGGTTTTCAGTATGTTTTCTCTTCTCCATTCACTCTAGAACAAAATGGGGTTGTGGAAAGGAAAAACAGATCCTTACAAGAGATGGCCAAAACTCTCTTAATATAGAGCAAAATATCCTCTCGATTTTGGGCAGAAACAGTTTCTACAGCTTGCTATATTATCAACAGAGTATTCTTGAGGCCTATTCTAGAGAAAACTCCTTATGAAGTGTATAAGAAAAGAAGCCAAATGTTTCCTACTTTTATGTCTTTGGCTGCAAATGTTTCATTATGAAGAATGCAAATGATTGATCTGGAAAGTTTGAGGCAAAATTAGATGAAGGAATCTTCCTTAGCTATTCAACTTCAAGCAAAGCTTATAGAGCCTTTAACAAGAAGACTCAATTTGTGGAAGAATTTATTAACGTGAAGTTTCAAGATTATCTGGAGAATCTACTAGACCAGACTCAACTTGAAGAGTCTGAACTTGTTCCAAACTTTACAAAGTCTATTTCCCCCGAAGAGGTTTAGACTTCTAGAGAACAGCAACAAGCAGAACAAGAAGATTCAACAAATGCATAAGATCAACCAACTTTCAAACCAAGCAGCAACTAGAAGCACAAGTCAAGTCATCCCAAGGAAGAGAAGAGTCCAGTACTCTAGCACTTGTTTTTGAGATAGAAACAAAAGGTATAGACGAAACCTTGTTTGATGAAAGATGGATAGAGGCTATGCAGGAAGAACTCGGACAATTCAGCATCAACGATGTATGGGAGCTAATTCCAAAACCCAAAGGCAAATCCATTATTGGAACGAAATGGTTTTTTAGGAATAAGATGAATGAGAATGGTAAAGTGGTCAGAAATAAAGCAAGACTCGTGGCAAAAGGATATACATTGGAAGAAGGGATAGACTATAACGAGACCTATGCACCAGTTGCGAAGTTAGAAGCATTAGATTATTACTTACTTTTGTTTGCTATAAAAATTTCAGGTTATTTCATATGGATGTCATGTCACGCCCTGAACCTCGAGCACACGCACATCCCACTGCAGTCGATAGAAATCCGACTTCCTAGGACACGTCGCCGACCCATTCATTTAATTACACATGCGGAAGCAAGTAAATAATCCCCAGACGAAACTCAATTGGGATAGAAAAGCAGGATCACATTTTCAAATTCAAACCACACACCTTTATACATGTCAAACCAATTTAGTTACAGGACTAAGCTATTAACAAAAAGATCTATAAAATATCAGTCCTAAAAAACTAAGTTGTCCTAAGATCAGCTAGATAAGTCCATTCGCCAACTCTTCAATCAGGATCGGTGAAGTCAAAAATCCTCTCAGTGACCCTCACTGGTCTACCAAAAAGCTCCCGAGGATCCACCATCTAGGGACCTGAAATTGTTATCCCACAACGGGGTGAGACAATGTCTCAGCGAGTCCTACCCTCTAAAACTCGATTAGGAAGAAAATAAGCCCCAAGGCGCTCTAGCCACACAAAAAGGGTTGAGGACTTACCTTGTCTCAGTCCATTCCTGCACGTCAGTACAATTCATACGTCTATCAATTCATACCATCTATCCATCCATTAATACAATCATGGCTCACACAAGCTGAAATGGATGCAATGCTCTCACAAGCTTATATAGGTGGTAGCTCGCACAAGCTGATATATACATAGATGATAGCTCGCACAAGCTGATATATGGATCATTGCTCTCACAAGCTGACATACAATGCTCACACAAGCTGACCCATATATAAACCAATTGCTCGCCAAAGCTATACATATATTTAAACCATAAAACTGGATATACAATCCAATAACATCCAACGATTCAAACTGGTCCTACAAACCAATTATGGTACCAAAAGCCAACACCGGGTATTTTCAAGTTAAATACCAAAACTTCTTCAATTTCACTCAATTCCACACTTTTGGAATTATTACCACAATAATCATTTTCACTCAATTTTGCAATTACGCATACAATTGATACAAACTGACCACACCGCGCGATCGGTCGAAATTCTAACGACCTACCATCCCGGCAAAATTTTCAAAATTATTAAATAATTAAATTTAATTCCGAAAATTAAATAATTAAATATTATATTATAATAATATAATTTAATAAAATAATATTTATAAAATTCGAAATAATTAATTAATTAAAATAATTAATTAGGGCTTAAACTATATTACACTAATTTAAACATACAATTAGCCCTAATTAAACATCCATTAAACTAATCATACAACTAATCTAATTTACATTAAAATAATCTAATCTAACCACCTAAGCCTAATTAGAGTAATCTAAACATCCCTTAAGCATGATTAACTTACTAAGCGAGGTTTAGAGGATAAACTCACCGGTTTTGTGCGCCGGTGAGTTCACGACGACCATGACACCAAGGCGGTCGATAAACCCCGAAGCGGCGACACCAACGGAGGCCGGGAAGGGCTTGAAAATGGGCCACGAAGTCTCCCAAACTTTGCTGTCTTCTACTTCTGATCTGGGCTGAACTGCAGAGAAGAAACCAACAACTTCAACGGCGAAAACGGGCCGATCGAAGCCCCGGCAAGTGGGTGGTTAGCAACCGGCGGCTCCCGAGGGTCAAGGAAATCTTATTGGAGGTTGGTATGGGTGGAGGTAAGGTAGAAATGGGGAGAAAATGACTGAAAACCGCGAAACAGGCAAAACAGGCAGAACCAGGCGATTCCAGACAGTCCGGCGGGCCGTTCCTTCGTGCCCAATTTCGGGAGGCTACAGGGCTCCTTTCGGGGCACTATCAAGTCCTCTTGAACGGTTTGGATGTGCTCTTCGCGATGGTGGGTCGATCGTTGGCTGAATCGTTTAGGAAGATCACTTTTAGCTCGAATCTTTTACTAAAGGTCAGCTGGAGCAGAAACTGGAACGAGGGGAAAACATAAGAGAAAAATGACGGGCTTGGCTGGTCCGGTGGGTGTGCAACGATGGGGCTGGCTCAGCTGGTTTCCTCTGGTTCTCTTGAGCTTCTAAACTCTCTCAACCATGGAGAAAGCCATGAAATAAGGGAGAAGAATGTCTGCTGAAGAGGGGGCTCCCCTTGAGCTCACAAGCCTTCAACACTTGTCAAACACTCCTCTCTCTTGCCCCCACCATGACAACACATGACCTCAGCCACTCTCTCTCCTCAAGCTTCCTCCACAAGCTTGTTAATAGGTCCAAAATGTGGTGTACCCCTTAGCATACGAATTTTGGACATTTTGTCCCACAAATCTATTCAATTCTCAATCAATTCAAATCAATTGAAGCTCAATTAAATCTGCCCATGTATCCTTGTCTCTCTTACGACTTTTTCCCATCAAATGATCCAACTTGCATTCCGAAGATTCGATTAAAAACGGCCCTCTAACAATCCCGAACAAAAACGGCCTTACTTTGCTTTTCCACCAAAAATCTCGGTTTGCAGAAAAAATCTTCTGAGGATGAGTCGACGTTCCTAAAATGTATTGTGACATGGCAGAACTTTCAATTTCTGAATTCAGGTTTAAAATCACGGTTAATTTCAATCTGGCGCGATTTGAGCGCGTCCTAATCTACCGAGTAGCTTTTAAAAATTTTCAATTCAATTGACCCGTGGTTGATTATTTTCAAGCCACGACATAATCTTCGACACATTGACAACTCTTGGTTGTCGTGAAAATCTCGAGGTTTCAAATACGAACACAGGGTACCCAAAACGATAGAATAATTAGTTCAGTGCCGGTCGACGAGAATATTGCAATTAGGTGGAATCACCCACACTCTAATCACATATCTTAGTCAAATCGACCTATTACTGATCTCTGTTCGATTCTGACAGTGTCGTAATGATCCTTGTTGATTAATACAGTCAAGCAGCCGATTCATGTTCAGATCCTCAAGCCTATTGCATTTAAATTCCTTAACGGCTTCACTTGATAGACTAATTATCTCGTGAGTGATCAGCTCGGAGAATTGAACCATAAGCGCGTTGATGAAAAGTCCGTCTCATTTAATTGAAAACAGAATAAAAAATTTGGGATGTCACATGTCAAAAGTGCATTCCTGAATGGATTCATACAAGAAGAAATTTATGTGGAACAACCACTAGGATTTGAAGATCCAAGAAAGCCAGACTCAGTCTACAGACTGAAAAAGGCCTTATATGGACTGAAGCAAGCACCTCGAACCTGGTATGAGAGGTTGAGTAAGTTTCTAACTCAAAATGGTTTTGAAAAAGGGAAGGTTGATACCACTTTGTTTATAAAGAAATATGGAAAAGACTTTCTATTGTACAAATTTATGTAGATAATATTATTTTTGGTTCACCTAACGAAAGTCTTTGCAATAAATTTTCAAGATCTATGCAGGATGAATTCGAGATAAGCATGATGGGTAAGTTAACTTTCTTTCTAAGATTGCAATTTAGACAATCGAAGAAAGGTATATTCATTCACCAAGAAAAATATGCCAAAGATCTCATCAAGA
The DNA here is from genome assembly GCA_014182715.1 of Eucalyptus cloeziana. NCBI lineage: Eukaryota > Viridiplantae > Streptophyta > Magnoliopsida > Myrtales > Myrtaceae > Eucalyptus > Eucalyptus cloeziana. The sequence continues at coordinate 18,829,123 of CM024637.1, forward strand.
AATTTGGGTTGGAGAATTGCAAGAAAATAGAGACTCCAATGTCAAGTTCTTCGAAATTGGACAAGGATGAAGAATGGAAGAAAATAGATCATAAGCTATACAGAAGCATGATCAGTTCACTTCTCTACATTATTGCTTCTAGACCTAATATTTTATTCAGTGTGTGCATATGTGCTAGATTTCAGTCTAATCATAGAGAATCTCATCTAATTGCTGTAAAACGCATTATTAAATATGTTGCAACTCATCCAAAGCTAGGTCTATGGTATCCAAAAGAAAGAGACTTTACTCTTATTGGATATTCAGACACTGATTTAGCAGGTTGTAAAGTCGATAGAAAGAGCACATGTGGCACTTGTTAACTGCTGGGAAACATATTGGTATCTTGGTTCTTAAGGAAGTAAAGTACTGTGGCCCTTTCAAGTGCAGAAGTAGAGTATGTTGCTCTTGGGAGTTGTTGCTCTAAAATCCGATGGATAAGACAACAACTGAGAGACTTTAGGATTGAAGAATCGTATACCGAGATTAAATGTGACAACATCAGTGCTATTAATCTCACCAAGAACCCAATTCTTCATTCAAGGGCGAAGCATATAGAGATTCGACATCACTTTATAAGAGATCATGTCCAGAATGTGGAGATTATTATTCAATTCATTGATTCGAAGAATCAGCTAGTAGACATCTTCACGAAGCCCTTGGAGAAAAATTTATTCGAGTCTATTCGCACCAAGCTAAATATTATTTCTATTTCGGAGTAAGGTCTGAAGTTGGTCAAACTTAGACTTTCCAGACGCTACTTCAGTAAAAGAAAGTCTTGAATCCAAGTATTTTATTTTGGAATGAAAAATGTATGATTAATCGAATCGTTATTTGCCTATTTTATTTTTGGAAGTTATCTTTTTCAAATTTTTGAATTTGTGGCAGTTTTTATTACCAGTTTATTTCAAAAAGGAAGTTTTTTTTTTTCCTTGTGATGGTTCGTTTATCTCTTTTATTTGGGACCTTTCATTTTCTTTATATACCCTTTCATATTTCTTTCGAGCATTTTTTCCAAACCCTAGAATATAGACTTTCTACTCTCTCGTTTTTACTCTCAAAATTGTTCCACAAGTTTTCATCTTTTTCACTTGAATCAGTCTATGAAATCCTCCAAGCCTACAAGAATGTCTTACCAAAGGAAATCCTCTTGGATTGCCAACCAAGCACCAATGAGCATGCCAGAAGGGCAGACACATTTCGATCTTACTAAGGATGACTCTCCACGCAACTCTCCACAGCATTCTCAGCAGCATTTTACTCAGGATGTTGCGCGCCAACCTCTGAAGACGCAGAACATCTTAGAGCCTCGAGACCCCATGTTCACTATAAGCTTTACACTCACTTAAAGCAGGGACCAACTCCCATGTCTTTTATCAATGAGTTTCTAAGAGAAAATGGTTATAAGAACGAGACTTTGTTCTTAAGAATGGTGGAATAGTTAGGTATAGCACCTCAAGGATAGGCAAACAATGCCTTTCTTCATTTTCCTGCAGACCTTAGGTTTGGTTTTAATCATCCTGAGAACAAGGATGATGATGAGAAATTTTATTCTAATTTTCAACCAAGAATGAGTGTTGCTGCAGACGTTCTTGGAGAAAGAACGAGGTTGTTTCATTATACGGAACATAAAAAGGTTTATTCACATATGCTAAAGAGAGGGGTGATGAACCCTCGTGCTGTTGATTTTGACTTTCTGGACTCGATCAGGGTTAACTTAAGGGAAAAGTTAGCCTTACTTCAATTGGAGAATTTTTGTTAAGAGACAACTATTGCTTATCCAGAGTTGATTGCTTATTTCTATTTAGACATTTCTTTTCTTGACCAGAATCATATCAAATTTATTTTGCATGATAAAGACTATGTGGTGGATGTAGACACATTGGCAGACATTATTGGGGTGGAAATGAGTGTTTCCAATCAATAAATGTCTCTTTTGGTCAAGCAATGAGGTTTTTTGTCAAGGACCAAGTGCTAGAAGGAGGCATCACTTATTCCAGATTGTTAGCCTCAAACATTCTATTGCACAAAGTGGTCATTAACTGCATCAGACTGAAGGCTACATAAAAAACGGATGTTTCCAGGTTTGAAGCACGGCTCATGTTTGCAATATGCAATGGGATGAGATTTTCACTCCCTCGTACCATTCTGATGCATATGTATGGGATGGTTTTGAAGGACAAAGGACAATTACCTTATTCTGCACTGGTTACCAAGCTGTTTAGACATTTTTAGATTGAGTTTCCCGCCTCATTCTATTCTCAAACTATTGCTCCTATGGTTATAGGACTAAAAATGATTTCAAAGATGAGGCTGAAAGATCTGAACAAGGTTATTGAGCGAATGAAGAAGGAGTCCTCCATCAAAACCAAAGTAGATTCTGCTACAAGAAAGAGGAAAGGGAAGGAGAATGTGAAAGAACCTGTCAAGAAGAGAATATCTCTCATCCTGCAGGACGAAGAGGATGATGATGACGATGATCTCACAATTTCTGCCCTTGCCTTGAAGAATCTTCGAGATTTTGTTGGTGCTGAGAAACCCATTGAAAGAGTTAGAGAAGAAGCAGAGCCAAAAGAAGAAGAAGAAGAAGAAGAACCAGAAAAAGAAGAAGCAGCAAGAGAAAAAGAAGCAAGAGAAGAAGAAGGAAGAGATGAAGAAGGAAGAGGTCATGAGGATGAATCTTATGAGGCAATCATTGCCATATCTTTATCTGAAGATTCTGAAGCACTTGGAGTGGTCCATTTGGAGTACATACAAAAGAAGCACATCACTCTCATCCTACAAACGAGAAGACTTAAGAAGAAGAAATCCTTTCTCCACTTGTAGGCATAGAAATAGAAGGAGCTATTAAGAAAACATAGACTTCTTCTCCTATTTTTGTGAGTGATGATATTAGTAGATCTTCTGCACATCCAGAAGATGTCTATGCTTCTCATTTTCTTGAAGCTGACATTGCAAAATCCAAACCGAGTCATGGAACTAGACAGGTTAATGTTCCCTCCTCTCTCAACTCTCCACGAACTCCACTCGCTGAAGCTAGTGTGCAGACTACACAAAATGCTGATTATCTAAGGATGATGGAACTTCTTTTGGAAGTCAAGGCTTAGCAATATGCAATGGAAATTGAGATTTAGAAACTACATACTGCGTTGAAATCATCTTCTGACTTTCACACTGAAAAGGTACAGTCCTTCGATATTCAAGTTCAGACTTTGAATCAGCAAGTATCTCAGACTGTGGCCAAGCATGACCAGACTCTACAAATTATCAAGTCTGTTCAGACATAAGTAGAGAATGTTCATCTTCAGTGCCAGAAGGTTGAAGAGGCAGTGCAGTCAATGGGGGATTTCCAGCTCTTTCGAATTCCAAGACAACCTTGACTCTTTCTATCTCTTATCTATTTTGACCTTCTTCACTTTTTGCTATCGACAAAAACGAGGAGAATTTGCAGATTTTGAACATTTTTTTTTTATTGCAGATTTTAAGTTTGTTTTAAATACTTATACTACAGCAACTTTTTGTGGTGATATTCTTTTGTGGTGATGGTCATGGATGTGGATGTCTAAATCTTAATATGTGCTTAATGTTTTCAAGATTAACATGTTTCCTGTGGTTGCAAAATTGATGCTATCCAGATCATTAACTAACTGTTTTTATAAGATATCATGTACTGCTAAGAATTGTTTTGCAGGTTATAAATCTTTAAATCTGCAGGAAAGTTTTGTCATCATCAAAAAGGGGGAGATTGTTAGAGAAAACTCCTTTGATGTTTTGAAACTGACAAAACTCTTCCAAAGTCTATTTTGAAGAATTCCAAAATTTTATGTCAAAGTCTAAAGACTCCTAGACTCTATGTCAACGTATGAAGACTCCCAGACTCTGTGCCAAAGTCTGAAGACTCCCAGACTTGAGGTCAAAGTCTCCCCACTCTGACTAATTCTAGACTAAACGAAAGTGAAGAATGAAGACTTTTCCAGATAAGGGATTATCTTTCTTTCTTCAAGGATTCGGTTCGCATGGATTATATTCGGACTTCTGGTTGGAAATCACATCTACGAGATTGGATATCTTTATTAGAATCAATTTGGATACATCAAATCTTTTTAAAGGGCAAGTAATTTTGGAAAGAATCTACTTATTGAAACCAAGATCCTGCTTGTATGGGTGAACAGGATTGACGGGCTTTCATCACAATATTCAAATGGCTTGAGATCTCCTTGATTGATTACGTCCAGCAAGTTGATTGGAAGAATTCCTTTGGAAAGTGCCAACAGTTGAGAAGGTATGAAGAAGTATTTAAGGAGGACTCTCCAGTTGTTCGACAGAGTGCATGAAAGAGAAATTCCAAAGTCTGAAACTTTCCGTTCCCTTGTTACTTCTTACTCTGAGCTCTAAATTATACTCAAAATAGAGAGACTTATAGTGTGACTTCGTGAGAGAGTAGTAAATACTCTTCACTGTGAAGTTGAGATCGCAAGACTGTAAATTCTCTTTTGATTCATAGTGGAATCTAGCCATAAGGCTGTCAGCGTGGGAGAATTGACGTAGGTTTGTTTTAAGCCGAACTACTATAAATTATGTGTTCGTATTCTCTTCCCTGAACTTCTTTATCTTGTTCGTAGCTCTATTTAACTGCTAAAGTCTAAACTAGCTCAAAATTTGTTGTTCTTCAGACTCAGTTTCTAAAGTAAAATATTTTCATTGTTCTTTGCAAAAAATTATTTTCACACCTATTCACCCTCCTCTAGGTGTTCATACTAGCACCAACAAATATAGCATTTATTATTTTTTGTTAGTTTGCAAAGGTTCAAGGAAAGAAACTGTATAGGCAATACTTTTTCTAGATAGCAACTCAATGGAAACTCTCCAACGGCTATCTACTTCTCTAATTCATCTTCAATGGATAGATTGAGTAATAATATAAAAGAGAAGAGCACAAAAAATCAAAGGAAGAGAGCGACATAAAAAATCAAGAAGCTTACCTTTTGTTGTTTTTCTTAGCTATAAGTTTTCTGTCATACTATTTTAATATTCATGTTGTTTAACAATTTTGCAGAAGATTAAGTGTACAAGTATAAGAGTAGCAGTTGAGTTCAAATAGTGATATCTATTGTGATAAGGATCAGTGCTCACCATTTGTAACCTTCTAAGCAAATTGTTAGTGGAATACAACCCGTCTTGAGGCTGTTAGTACGAAGAGTGGATGTAGGCTTGTGGATAAAGTTGAACCACTATAACTCCCTGTGTACCACTGTTTTCATTTCGTATACATTCATCGGCATACATCTAGTTAACGTTTTCTCAAACATTAGTTTAAGTTGATCTTTATTTAGTGATTAGCTAATTTCCGCAAAAGATCATCAAAATTCGAAAGCAACCTATTCATCCCCTTATAGGTTGTATTATTAGCCACCGATAGATTGTCCGTATTTTGATTGATATGTTATTTAATTTAGTCATTTCATAAGCTTATAAATAGACTGATGTAATCATCATTATAATATATTGAAATATACATAATTTACTCTCTTCCGCAAATCTTTTTTATTTTTCAACTTGATATTAGAGCTAGTCAAACTTGAAGTGCACCCGATATGCATCCAAATGGCCATCTAGTGCTAAATTTTGCTTCTTGTTAGGTTTTTATTTTTTTCCCCATTAAGTCTTGATATCCCCCAGTCAACATAAGAAAGATATGCTTGAGAGTACTTATGTATATTGCGATATATCTATTAGATAACTATTTAAGGTAATAAAATAAATATAACACCAAATCTAATCAATTAAGGATATGCACTATCTTTCGATATATACATATATATATATATATATATGCATAATCCTAAAAGATATGTGGAACCAAGTAAATATCCCAGTATTGCTAATTTATCCCTCAAACTTAAGGTGATTGATTCGACTTGAGTTTGAAATCAAGTCAAACAAGTTCTAGTAATTGAGACATGGCAAATGAGACGATGTCTATTCATGGCAAAACTTCGAGCTTTAGATAGTTTGATAGTGGCAAGTCTAGTGGTGGCGTTAGCTTCTTAGAATGACACGCGAAATATTGAGAATCAATGGGGAAGCAACAAGCAACTAGTGTAGCTGACTTATGAAATAGTAACTAAGCGATGTGACCTATACGTTTGGCGTTGTAGCATCAAGCAACCTATACTGTGCTTGAGCAAATAGTTACCAAGCAATGCGGCCTTTGCTATTGGCATCGAAAGAAAAGCCACCACTTGGAAAAAAGGCCTGACTGGGTATAATGGCCAGCGTAGTTGGCATCCAAACATGACCATCATGGAATGGGCTTGACTAAGTACTTTCTCATGTGAGACTTATGTACATAGAGTGAACAATGTTGAATGACAGGGATATTGCTACAAGGTGCATGGAGTGCACTAGATGCAAAGTGCGCTTGGTGCACTAGGGTTGCCTTAGAAAAGGAGGAGGCTATGATACCAAGTTGCAAATAATAATACAGATGAGAAAATTGAGGAATTTGCATATATTTTGATATATTATAATGAAATATATTAGCTTATTTGTAGGTTTTATAAAATGAATTAATAAGATAACATATCAATAAAAAAATGCACAATCAAAGATAAATATTTTCAAAGTGTTGAGAGATATAACAAATTATTAGAATTACCCTAAATATCTCTAACATACAAATAGCCTCAATCTGCCACTGAAATGAAAAGATATCACGTCTTTTTACATGAATAGTTTAATAGAGACGTCTTTAGTGAAACAAGTGAATTTTTTTCTTATTCATGGTCCCTTTCATAATTCGAGGCACGATCTTTTGGACGCATTAGGAAACGGGTCAATCAGACTCTAAACAAGAGAGAAATCGAGAGTCAAAATTTTGGTAAAATTAGATCGTAAAAGGACGAAATAGGAATAAAACAACTAGAAATGACATGATAAAGGGAAAAAGTTATCAATAATCCGAAATTATGTTTACTATGACATATTTACCCCCAAACTATATTTGATAACACCAAAAACCTTAAACTTGTACCTGTATAATATATTTCCTTTAGCTAATCAAGCACTTGCTCCTGATCTTTAGAAAACATTTATGTTGTCGTCGATGAGTTCATCCGTATTTAGAATCCAATCATCCAGTTCTTTTGCTTTCTATGTGCGAAATGTCTACCCTTATCGGAGCACTAAGGACTGCAATCATCAGTGAAAATCATTGATCATCCGAGGAACGATACTTTTCTTTATCAAGTCGACCATTCAAAGGAGCAATTTTTGATCGAAACAATTTACCGTGGGCTTAAATATCGAGGATGACATTGAGCCACAAGCACAGAAAGGGCTACCGAACATTGCATCCACAGATGTACGTATCGAGCTATTACATTTTACGAACTCGAACGGCTTAATTCTGGACTTGGAAACACATGCATCATGCGATGGTTGTCGTTGGTCTGAATTGCGGGTGTGAATGGTACGAAGCGGTCCTGGTCCACACGGATTAAAATAGGAGAGATTTGATCCGTTGGAGGGGAGGTCGGCGAGCCAAGCGACATAATGTTGGAAGTTGACATGGGAAAATGATTTCTCATGTGGGTCAATCCACGAGCAAAGAAAACGGCGTGTGTAATGGCTTCACCATAAGTCTTGAACTTTCCGAAATCATGCTTAGGCCCCATTTTTAAAAAAAAAAGTTTTACGTATTCATCCATATATCTTGTTCCCACCAGAATTTTTCAATTTCTTTGCGTTCTAAAGTTCGAGGAAGTATTATTAGGAGCTCCTAGCATTAAAGTCTTCTGACTTTAGGAGTCATGTCTTCCGAAGACCATGCTTCTAAATGTGAAATATGAGTAATAGGAAGTAATTGTTGGAATATAATATGTGAAAACGATAGGATCTTGCAATTTACGTCAACACAAAATTATCAGAGAAATAAATGAGAAATAATAAAGATACTAGAAATTTACATAGTTCGATCCAAGTATTAGTACCTACATCCATGGGGAGAGTCAGTAGCAAATAATCCATTATAATCGGAGAATCAGAGTTTACAATCAATCACACGCTCAAGTGTTTCCCACACCTAGATTTAATCCAAAACCCAGAGTACAATTCACTTGGACATAAACTCACTGCACAAAATTACCACACGTTTAAGCTAAAAAAAAAAATGCTCTACGTACGCTAAAATCAAGAACTCCAACGTTTGTCTTTAGTTTGTGTAAGTACATCTTCGCATTCCTATTCAAAGCTTCGCGCGACTAGGCATCTTTCTTGTGCGGCTCCTATGTGCAGCTCACTCCTCCACATAAAAGAAACCCTGGCCTTAACTTTGACTCTGGGCCCCACGTGGGATCCTTTCTTCAAAATTTCTATTCAGCTCCCGCAGAAAAAGAAGAAACCTTTGCTCCTTTTTTTTATTCTATTTTATTTCCTCTTTTGTGCAGCTATAAGGAGTCTAAGAAAAAAAGGGTTTCTTCATCCAATTTGCAATCTACTTGGGAAATTTTCATCAACAAATTTGGTTTAACAAATTGTTATCCGAATTTAAAACTCGAGACATTAATTTAACAATTCTCCACCTTAGCTCGATGTTTCAAGCCAAGTTATAATGTTCATCATCCATGCTGCTCTCCCAATGCTCCGACAGGCGCTCACTCTCCACAGACGCCAATAGAGCTCAAGCAGAGCTTGAGCTTCGTCAAAGGAACAGACTTAGTCATCATGTCAGCCGAGTTAGCTGCTGTAGCAATATTTTTAACAATAACATTAGCTTTAGCTAATACATCTCAGATGAAGTGGTACTTAATGTTGATATGCTTCGTTCGCTCGTGATAAACTAGATTATACACCAAATATATCGCACATTAATTATCACAATGTATATCCACACTTTTTTGTTCTAACCCAAAGTCCGAGAGCAAACTTTGTAACCATATCGGCTCTTTTGCTACAAATGTTAGTGTCATGTACTCTGCCTCAATCGAAGATAAGACAATGTGATCCTATAAGGATGCTTTTCAACTAATTGCACCATTAGCTAGCGTAAACACGTACCTTGCTAAAGACCTATAATCATCCAAGTTACCAACATGATCTGAATCCACAAAACTAATGGTCTCGCTGCCATTGCTGCCCCTACGATACACTATACCCACGTCTGTTGTCCTCTTAGAATATCTGATGATCCACTTTACAGCTTTCCAATGAGCTTTACCAGGACACTTCATATAGCGACTAACCATGCTCACAGCTTGTGAAATATCGGGCCTAGTGCATACCATAGCATACATAATACTACCTACGGCACTAGAATAAGGAACATGAGACATATGCTCCTCTTCCCCCTCCTCAGTCTGTGTGGTGATAATTTTTCTGAAAATTTAAAGTGTTTCGCTAAAAGTGTACTTACAGATTTTGTCGACCGCATATTAAAACATGCCACAATCTTCTCAATATATTTCTTCTGAGATAGACGTAAAACTCCTGCAGCCCTGTCACGCAAAATCTCCATACCCAATATTTTCTTTGCAGCACCTAGATCTTTCATCTCAAATTCAGCATTTAACTACCTCTTCAACATATCAACATCAGACATATTCTTAGTTGCTATCAGCATATCATCAACATATAAAAGTAGATAAATCAAAGAACCATTCTCCAATCACCTAAAATAAATGAAGCTATCCATCTAACTTTTTGAATAGTCTTGACTAGCCATGAAAGCATCAAAACGTTTATACCACTACCTAGGAAATTGTTTTAGCTCATACAAAGATTTCTTCAACAAGCAAAAATTATCTTCCTTACCTAGAATAGCAAATCCGTCTAACTGCCTCAAGTGAATCTGCTCCTCCAACTCACCGTGAATAAACGTAGTTTTCACATCTAGTTACTCTAACTTGAGATCCTGCAAAGCAACTAAGGCAAGTAAAACACAAATAGAACTATGTCTTACCACAGGAGAGAACATCTCATTGTAGTCAATGCCCTCATGCTAAGTATATCCCTTCGCCACAAGTCCTGTCTTATGCCTCACTACCTTGACACCGGGAATGCCCTCTTTCCATTTAAAGACCCATTTACTTCCGACAATAATTTGGCTCTTGAGTACGTTGACCAACTCACATGTCTGATTTCGATGGAGTGATTCCATTTCTTCACTCATAGCCCCTAGCCACTGCGACAACTCTAAACTAGCCATCGCCTCAGAGTAAGACGAAGGCTCATCTATCTCCACCTCATCACCTATAATCAATGCATAAGTAATATATGTATAACCATAACGTACTGGTGATTTAATTTGTCTTCTTTGTCTATTTGCGGCTATAGTGTGCTGTGGCTTTGCTGGTTATTTACTATCACTGACTTCAAAAACTGCAACCTCATCTGCAGTCTCAACTTTTGTTACCTTATAGGTCTTCGGAGTCTCCACCTGAAGCTCTACCTCACTAATGACACTATGATTTGTCTACTCTGCTTGTTGTATCTCAGAACTCCTCTATTGAAGCATTGCAGTCTCGACGAAGATCACGTCTCTGCTAATTAGAAAATCGAGTGATCTGGGATCAGTGCACCATAGCCGGTAGCCTTTCACCCCATGTGCATAACCCAGAAATATGCACTTCCTCGCTCTCAGCTCAAGCTTACCATCACTCGCATGAGCATACATAGGACATCAGAATATACGTAATTCGGAGTAATTAACAGGTTTCCCCAACCATACTTCCTCAAGAGTCTTCCACTCGATAGCAAATGATGGAGATCGATCAACCAGGTAACATGCTATGTTCACTGTTTCGGCCCAAAATTCCTTGCCAAGTCCTGCATGCGAAAACATGCATCGAGCTCGCTCAAGCAAAGTTCTGTTCTTCCATTCTATCATGCCATTTTGCTGTGGTGTCCCAGGTATTGTGCGATGTCTCACAATACCTTCTTTCTCGTAGAACTCGGTAAAATCTTTATCACAAAACTCCATGTCATTATCGATTTTCAAGCACTTGATTTGTTTATCTGAATGCTTCTCGATCAATGCCTTAAATTTCTTGAACCGATCAAACACATCATATTTGTGCTTCAAAAAGTATACCCATACATTCCTCGAATAATCGTCGATAAATGTCAACATATATCAAGCACCTCCTTTCGAAGGAACTGACGACGGGCCCTAGACATTTGAATGAATGTATTCAACTGGTCATTTGGTCGAATGAACAGATGTAGTAAACTTAATTCGATGTTGTTTCCCAAAGATGCAGTGTTCACATAAGTCCAGCTTCCCTGTCTTTTAACTCTTCAACAATCCTCTTTCACTCAGCATCGTCATACATGCCTTGCTCATATGCCCTAAACGCATATGCCATAACTGAGTCAAGTTAGAGTCTGACTTACCTAATGAAACTGCAGTAGTTCCTGTCACAGCCTCTCCTAGTAAATGATAGAGAGTATTCACTTTCTTCTCATTCATCACTGTCATGGCACCTCGAGAGATCTTCAGTACTTCACCTTCAATAGTGTACCTACACCCGATGTCATCGAGTGTCCCCAGAGAAATAAGATTCTTCTTGAGCTCCGGTACATGCCTCACATCTATCAATGGGCGCATCACCCCATCGTGCATCCGAATCCGAATTGTTCCTATCCCCACATCCTTACAGACTACATTATTCTCCAAAAGAACCCTACCACCATCTACAGTATGGTAAGTATTAAACTAATTCTTATGATGTGTTATATGATAAGAACACCCTTAATCTAGCACACATTCATTTCCTGACGAAGTAGTAGTCACACATAAAACAGCTTATGCATCACTAGTGCTCCCCTCGGCAACGTTCTCCACACTACTTGTGGCATTCTGCCTATCACCTTTAATCATCTGCTTTGAACAATCTCTCCTTATGTGCCCCTCCTCATGACACTCAAAGCACTTCACACGTCTTTTGGACTTTCTATGGCGTGATTTCGATCTGCTTTTACCTCTGCTGCTACTAGACCTTCGATGTTGTTCTCTACCCCAAATCGTCAATGCTTGCACTACTCCTTACGCCAGACCGTCATCTCGCAACTTTCTCTACCACTCTTTAGAAAATAAGGCGAACTTTACCTCTTCTGAGGTAATTGTAGTACGCCCTTGCAACATTAAATCAGTAAACTGCTCTCATGACTCTAGTAAAGAGGCCAACAATATCATTCCATGTTCTTCATCATCAAGTATTTTACCGACGTTCTTTAGATCCATCATGAGTCTATTAAATTCATCCAGGTGGGTTCTAATAGACATACCTTTAGTATATCTAAATTGAAACATCATCTTCAACATGTACAAATGATTATTCAAACCTTTATTCACATAGAGTGTTTGAAGTTTTGCCTGCTACTGTATCCTTCTCCTAAGCAACCTCTATTAAAACCTCATCCGACAAATTTAATAGGATTGTGCTCTTTGCTCTTCTTTCCTTTAACTCTAACCTCTCATAGGCTTTCATTATAATTGGCAACTCATCTTCACCATCCAGTGCCTTAGCCAAACCTTAGGTTGTCAATAACGTCCGCATCATGATGCTCCATAACCCAAAGTTGTTCCTCCCGTTAAACTTCTCAATTTCAGATTTTCTCTCGGACATAATTGCAATAACAGAACTTCCAAATAATAATCAGACAAACAAAAGCTCCAAATTACAATCAAGAAATCCAATCCCAAGCTCTGAAACCAATTGTTTGAATATAATATGCGAAAATGACATGATCTTGCAATTTACGTCAACACAAAATCACCAGAGAAATAAACAAGAAATATTAAGTACACTAGAAATTTACGTGGTTCAGTCTGAGTATCGGTACCTACATCCATGAGAAGAGCCAGTAGCAAATAATCCACTATAATCAAATAATCAAAGTTTACAATCGCTTACGTACTCGAGTGTTTCCCACACCTAGATTTAACCCTAAACCCAAAGTGTTTATAAATAAACAACTCACTTGGACATAAAGTCACTGTACACAATTACCACGCCTTCAAGCTTAAAACAAAACACTCTACGTACACCAAAATCAAGACCTCCAACATTTGTCTTTAGTTCGCGTACGTATGTCTTCGCATTCCTATTCAAGGCTTCGCGTAGCTGGGCGTCTTTCTTGTGCGGCTCCTATGTGCAGCTCACTCCTCCAAGTAAAAGAAACCCTAGCCTTTTTATATTATGTGGCCGGAGTCAAAACTTTGACTCTAGGCCCCACGTGGGATCCTTTCTTCAAAATTCCTATTTGGCTCCTGTAGATAAAGAAGAAACCTTTACTCCTTTTTTTTTTATTCTATTTTATTTCCTCTTTTGTGCAGCTATAAGGAGTCCAAGAAAAGAAGAGCTTTTTCATCCAATTTGAAATCTACTTGAAAAATCTTTATTGACAAATTCGATTTAACAAATCATTATCCGAATTCAAAACTTTAGATATTAATTTAACAGTAATTATTCATAAATTTGGGAAGTAATAATGCTCGGTATAGATAGAATTTACGATTAGGTTCATCTCTATTTTCGTAACATTGACATTGGATATTCATATATTGTGAGAGATTCGTTAAAATAATTCTTGAGATATTGTACTATTTAAAAGATTATTGAATTGACCATACTTGTCCCACATTTAAAACGAAAAAAACCAGTGGCAGAAGAATTTGTTGGACTTTGGACTGAGTTGTGTCCGTTGCCGACCCGAACCCGGCTTATGTAATTCAAATAGTTCCCTGCAGGAAACGGCTATTGGAAGAAAAAAAAAATATTTAAAAGCAGTAGCACTCGATCTGGATGTGTTCAACTAGAATGAATGAGATGGCCACTTTTCTTCTTATCCGTGCTTGGATATAAGAAGGGCCGACAGCGTGAAATAGACAAAACCGGCCCCCATTAAATCATCAACGGCAAAAACGCATGCTGTTCTCGCGATTGCGTCTTCGACCGATAACACAAGCAGCACGTTGGCAAAACAAAAAAAAATTGATCACGGGATGCAACGGGAGGCACAATTTCGCTAGCAATGAAATCTGACAAAAACCGAGGACTTCGGCGCATACGGTTTGGAAATAAATACTACTTCAAGGGATCAATATGATACGTTGCTGACACAATATAGGATTAAGAAACTTACAAAGAGAGAGATTCCATTTTCATTTCTAAGACTATCGTACCTCAGTCTTTTATGACAAGCTGCAAAAAGTAGCTATACGTTACATCAAATCAAATATAAATGCGCCGCAGACCGAGTTTCAAGTTGAGAAGCCTTGATTGATTTATAGAGGTGGTCCCAGCACTGAACAAAAGCTTCGATCACTGACGTGAGAGGCGAACAGAGAGGCCTTTCTGCGGGGCGGGCATCATGTCCCCGATGATCTTCTCTTTCGGATCCACCAGTTCCCACTTGAACCTCTTGACCACATTATGGACGAATGCGAGGATCGCCAAGCGTGCATACTCTTTGCCTGCTCGGAAAAATTCGGATAAAAGTCAATCGCTTTCCAAGAAAATAATCTCATCACGAAGAAGATGTCGATCTCGAGATTTTATGAGCGTGAGATCTGATGCGAGGTGCATATATGCGAAGTACAAAATCGCACAAAATGCTTTTCGCCTTCTGTACCTGGACACATTCTTGGCCCACCCCCAAAGGGAACGAATGTGAACGGAGGGAAGGTGTTGCCGTCGTCATGTCTGGACGGGTCGAACTTCTCCGGCTCCGGGAAGTATTCTGGGTTTTTGTTTGCCGTGCTAACAGTCCAATAGACCTAAAGGAGACGATCAAATTGATGAATCACAATCTTTTAGGAGGTACATACATGAAGAGCAGGTATATAAAGAGACGTAATGGGCTAAAACACGATGACTGAAAATTCAGTTTTCTTAATACCTAATGTGTTCATACGGTCTTTTGCACTAATTTTGACGCATTAGGCGTGAGCTAGACCTGATCGATTAAAGTATCCTTTTGCCAAGGCCATGCGAATGCTAAAACAGATTAATAAATTATCTTATATAAATTGACAAGATCGAGCGACACAAGGCGGGCAAATTCGGTTCAACGAGGAATATGCCTGCCCAGCAGCCAACCCATGTCGCCCTTCGGACCGACTCGGAGTGGGCGGCTCGATCGTGTGTCGATCGGGTCTAAGCTTAATCCACCTCTTGAGTCAAGTCAAATTACTTAAGTTGCCAGAACCGAAATTATGTAAAAATTGAAGGAATAAACTTTTTTGTGCCGCTCGATCTCAAAGAGGATTCGCAAGATAAAAATTGAATTTTACATACCTTCCATCCCTTTGGAATGGTGTAACCAGCGTAGGTGAAATCGGTGAGGGCCTCTCTAAAGGTTCCCTGGAGAGGTGGGGTGAGCCTCATGACCTCATTCAGCACGTTCCATGAATATTTCATCTTGTTGATGTCATCCCAATCCAGAAACTCCCCAGGTTTCTTTGATGCCGCAACCTCCAATTGCTCTATATTTCAAAGCAGGAAAAAAAAAACAAATTTCAAAATTTTAGGGAATTTTCTTTTTCGGCTCGAACTAAAACTTGAATAGAAATATCTGCGGAAAAAGGGGAAAAAATTTATTTTGCATAGTCTATGCGAAATTCAAGCTATATCGGATTAGGCGCATGATTCCGAAGGTTATTTTTTGGAAAAGGAAGGACGATATAAGGAAAGGAAAGGAATCGACGGGTTGAAGTACTTACCATCCAGCACCTTCTTGTAGATGTCGGGCCTGTCTCCGACATACTTCATGAAGAAGGTCATGGCAGTGGCTACGGTGCTGTAACCAGCGGTCAAAAACCCCATGATCT
The DNA here is from genome assembly GCA_014182715.1 of Eucalyptus cloeziana. Taxonomy (NCBI): domain Eukaryota; kingdom Viridiplantae; phylum Streptophyta; class Magnoliopsida; order Myrtales; family Myrtaceae; genus Eucalyptus; species Eucalyptus cloeziana. The sequence goes on from CM024637.1 coordinate 18,844,994, forward strand.
TGTCGGTGATCTCAGCCTCCGGCATGTGTTTCCCGGAGGGATCGCTGGCCACGATCATGTGCGACAATATGTCCTGCATCGGTGTGCCGGTCGAGATAGCGGCCTTCTTGTCTCTGATCACCGCCCTCAGCTCCTTCCTAATCGCCGCCGCGGCCTTGTTGGCCTTGTAGAAGATCGTGCCCGGGATATTGAGGGTGATCGAGTGCAGACCGAGCGTTATGTCGTCGAAATAGTCCACGAGCCGCGCGATCCGCTCCGGCTCGTCGGTGCCGATGAAAAACCGGCATGCTAGGGTGAGCGTCAACGACTTGGCTAGAGGGTAGACCCGGACTTCCCTTTTGCCTTCCCACTCGCTTTGCATTTGTTGTTGTGTGACGGAGTCCATCTTCCCCAAGTACCTCACTAGAGCTTCAGGCTTGAGAAACCCAGGCGAGCGGAGGACCTTCTCCTCGTGTTTGGCGGGCGGGGCCGCCTTCTTGTAGGACCGGAAGAGCATTTGCATCGAGTGGGGCCGGAAAGCGGTGAAGTACCTCTGCTCGTTGGAGAAGAGGAACTTATGCCCGCTCGGACCGCAGATGACCGCGGTGTCTTCTCCAAGGATTCGGGTCTTGAAGACGTCAGGAGAGTACTTCGCCATCCTATCGAAGACGAATTTGTCCGGCTTGCCGAACAGGAACTCGACAGTCTCGCCTATGATCGGCCATCCGAAGCTACCGGGCGGGAGGTTCTTGCCGCCGCGTTCGCCGTGCCTCGATGCGAAGACGACCGATGCGAGGGCGAGAGCAATAGCGACCAAAGCGAGGACGATGAAGAAGGTCTCCATGGCTGCTGGTATTAGGCTCGGTGACGCTGGGGCTATGTGGGAGAAACGGAGATGAGCGAGAAAGGTCGAGGGACTCTGGTTAATATAAAGGAGAAGGCGATATAATCGGTCCGAAAAGTGGAACCTCGGGACTGGGAAGTTCCTCTTGTTTAAGCCGTCATTTCACATCATAAAAGCCTACCCTCTTTGAATTGACCACATCTTCTTCTCCTCTTTTCCATCTCTCTATCTCTCTCTCTCGATGCTACTTTTGTACTGTATATCAGCTGAGCATGCGGAGACTGGACAGTACGCATCTGGCATTACTGAATAACAACAGCCCGCAGGCGGAACCCGAGATTATAAATAATTATGTTTAATATTATGAAAATTTTCAAATTAATATATTTTTGATAAATTTATATTAATTTGTAAATTACAAAAAATTCTAAATCAGTATATTTATGGTAAATTTACTTGAAATTACTTTTTAAGTTATCAAAAACCTCGAACTTGTATACTTTTAACGTATTTATCTTTCCTTAAATTTCATTAGATTTTACCGTGAAATTATTGGATTTGATAACATATGGCAAATTCACCGAGAAATTCATATCAATTTGGAGTAAAATTATAATAGGTGAATCAATTCAGGATTTTTGGTAACTTAAATATTAGTTTTTGATAAAATTATCATAAATGTATAAATTTCACATTTTATTATGGTATTAATCCCAATAATTAAAGCTCCATCGTGTTGTTATCACTCAAGACAATCTGCATGTAACAAACGTCAACACATGTGTCACCACATGCGTCACGTTACTGAACAATGTATAGTAATCCAATCAAGACATTATTTTATTTCACCAAGGTGTGAATTGCTGACCATCCTCTTTTTCGTTTTAAGCCAGCTAGAATCTGTAGCCAAATCATAGAACATTGTGCGAAATTAGTGGGAGAAATATAGAACGCGGCTTGTTCAAGAAATTATTTAATATGCCACGATCTATGCATATTTGTTCTCATTTTTGTCCTTGTGTAACACAGGCTTTGAACTCTTAATTAAAATGGGAGATGCTTTGATTTAAATACGGAATCCGTTGAATCGAAATAAAGATAGCGTTGCATATTTTTGTGGTTCTTTATACTTTGTTCGTTAATAAAGAAAACGAAGGAGGAAAAAAAAAAAGATATAGCTTTAGAAATAAACTCGCAAAATTTAAAGCATGAGACGGATAAAATAGTTACCTTTTCACAGTGACTAGTGTTTTAAGGGTCAAGTCATTAAAATTCTCATATTTTTGTGGATAGAGTACATTATTGTAATCTCAACTTTCCAAAACTACAATCAAGTTATTCGGACTATTGTGAGCCTATGACAGAGGCAATCCAAAATTTCTAAATGGCAGCCCTCTATTGAAAATTGTCATGTATAAGAAGTTGGAGAGAAACAATGAGCATAATGATATCGATTACAATTCTCCGAAGATGTTTCAAATTAAGAAAAATCTTATGACTGTTACGTTTCACATTAAGTTATGAAAAGTCCGTCTATTTCCTTTCCCTCTTTTCTATGCTTTTTCAAAGTTTCAAATATAAATATTATTAACCACTGGGATTCGCCCTAGTGGCCACCCTTCCAACATTGAAGGGGGAGGTGAGGGGTTCAAATCCCCACCTTCTCAAAGGGGGATGGGGTGGGGACGCGTAAGTTTCAAGAGTGGGTTTCGACTCCCACACTCTGCAAGAGGCAGGGCAAAAGTCTGAGAGTGAATGTAGAATAGGAATAGAGTAGGACTGACCAATATATATATATATATATATATATATATATATGTTATTGTTGGAGGTGTATTTAAGGTATTCTATGATTATCTGATTATGTATATTTTTCTTTATTTATTCTTATTTGTTACTTTAGATAGCCATTATGTAAAGCTTAATAAATAGGCACATGTACTATTCATTAGAAAATGAACAGAATATTATTTTTCTTTCATTCACAAATCTCAACTTGATATTAGAGCCATTGTTACCTGAGCTGTACCCATTGAATCTCCTACAAGGTGGTTGCTACAATGCTAGTCACACCAACCATGTCTCTACTGATTTTCTGTCAAGACTGAAGCTTTGAGTTGCTATTTGGCATACTTTTGTTGTTTATTTCAAAAACAGGTCATGACCATCAAACATAACGATAATATGACATGACATGGCAATGATGTAATATGACGAGTCATTTAATCAATTTGTGATTATACTCAAAACATTCTAACAGGTCAAAACAAAATCATCGTTTCATTTCAAAATCATGAAATGAATAATTGCATGCACAAGGGCACGGCTCATGAGTGTTTTTTGTGTCGACGATTGAGGAGTTTCAGGAATGATGTCCTCAACCTCCCCACTTGAAAGATTGTTATCATAAAAGGTACGCCAAAAAGGACTATGCTCGCGAACCTCTGCTCTTAGCCAATTTCCATAATATAGATTATCCTTGCCTTCCATCTTTTCAATATCAAAAGGATAGATTTTGCAGTGAGTAGCATAGTGCCCAATGACTCCACAAGAGTAGCAGTAATGAGATAGGCGCTCATAGCTAAAATCTAACCAAAGTGTCTTCCCAACCAATTGAATAAGCTGACCTGGGATGAGAGGTTGCTGCAAATTTAGTTCTACCTGGACCTTGCCTGCCTTTAGAGGAACACCATCCTTCTGCTCAACCTTAATGTCCAATACCCGACCAAGACTACAGACAGCTTTGCTTAGTATAGTATCAATACACCATTCTAATGGTAGGCCAGTTACATGCACCCAAAACGCACACATAGTGAAATCGTAGCAATGCAGAGGCGTGTTGGGGAGCCAGGGCTGTAAAATGACTAAATGACTAGAGAATAACCAAGGTCCGTTGTCCAATATCCGCTGTTTATCCCCTTCCGACCGAAATTTAACCACATACAGACCCTCTTCACTCTGAGATATGTCTACTTGGTCAGTACGCCAAGCTTGTCGCATAGTATTCTGAAAAGCTGTAAAGTTAATGGTCTGATTTGTTATAATCTTACCCACAAGAGTCAATTTGCATTCCTCCACTTTGTCCTTGGGGGCAGAAGCCTCACAAACTTCAATTTTTTGCTCACCATAACCTCCCCATTCTGTGACACAGGGCCGCAAGGCGAGCATCATTTCCATGGTTAGATTTTGTTGTCCCTAAAGAGCCCTCAGTAGGGGGTTCCATCCTAACACTAGCTGAAACTATCAACAAACAGGGGATGAGGTGATTCTGGTCATTAATAGTACATCAACAGGCCCACCGAGAAAAGCATCTCAATATCCCATGACAGTACGATACTTGACGAAGCGAAAACCCGACATGCAAAGGACGGGATAATGCCTAAATACAACAATTGAGAAGAAAAGACAAATGGATATAGAAGGGCATCTTAGTTAAAGAAACTACCCGAAGGTGGAATCGCAGATGAAAACTCAAACAGGACTCCCAGAAGTAACCCACAAAAGAGAATGGCAAAGCGCGGAGAGGTAGGTAGGGTTGGGAATTGAGAGCGATGAAGTTGGAAATGGGAAAAAGCGAAATGGGTCATCGCAGAAAACGGAGCAAAGAATTGATAGGGAATTCAGAGTGAAACAACAAGATGAAGCTTGAAGATGAAAAAAAAAAAAAAAAAACCCAGTAGGGTTCGGGCGACGGAAGAAACTACCACGGGGGTAGATGGAACTAGACAAAATGAGAGCAGGTCTACTAAGAAAAGGTAGCTTGTGTGATGTTTCGACCCCTACAGCTCATGAGTGTGAATTGCGATGTTTACCAACTTTTGACTTCCAATCGCATATCTATAAGCCATCCTAAGCTCAAATCCAATCCCCTTTTGATATGACATGTGGTTGGCTCACAGATAAATGGGTACTCTAATGCAACACTCTAATATATCCACTGCTTTATAATCCCTTCAAACTACGTAGTTTATATATCAGCAATGGGATCATTCACTATTTTGTATTTCTATCATAGCCGATATCATAACCGCCTCATTCCAAATCTAAATAGTCATTATGATGGCTTGCTAACATGTATAATTTCTAGATATTTCATTAGCACAATGACATATGATATAACTCGAGATTCAATTTCGACATTACAATGATCCAATAACATGCATTTTCAAGCAGTCAAACAAGTAGTAGAATAATGTTATCCTAAGCTTTTGAAATTTCGTTTCCCCATTGGGATGGCTTAGGGACATGCATTTTTTGACCATTCAAATGTGCAGCATAATGACATTCTAATGTCATGGCCTAGAGAAATGACACAACTCAGAAGATTTATGAATGAAGGACCATGGCTAATCCATGAAGAACAGCAGGACCTCATAGTTTTCAAGTTTTGGGGTTTTTTTTGTGTATTCTAAAATACTCCTAGGGGTGGACAATACTATAAATGGACATTCCTTTAAAAAACGCAAATAGTTGGTAGATTAGAAGATGCAATCTCCATCATTAAATTGAGAAGATATTGAGCTTGCACTTGTTAAAGGGGTCTCCTCCCCCTCATTTGTATTATCTCATCAGTAATAGAATTTTTAGATTGTCTCTCTAAGATCCTTGTGAGTGTGAACGAGTAGAGCTGACTTGGGAAAAAATTCTTAAGGCTACATGGGTATAAGAATGTTAGATCGATCAATCTATGACAAATTGTATTAGAGTAAGTCGTACCCAGATGAGATGGATCCACATTCCGACATGACAACCACCCCTAGTGAGGAGCACCGAGATGGGAGGGCCACTGAGCGATAAGGTGCCAAGGCAAAGAAGGGCCACAAGAGCTCAAGTTCAAGGGACGTGGTAGGTGACTTGGAGACCCGCATGGCGAAGATGGAGATGTCGCCACGGACCTCCAAGAAATAGTCGAGGAATTGTCCGTGAGCATCAAAAGAGGTGAGACTAGAAAGGGGAAGCTCGAGACTAAGCTGCAGGAGCTCAAACGGCTTAGGTGAACTTTGAGGGGAGATGTTGGGCATGTTGACTAATACAACCGAAGAACTCAACCAGCGGGTGGCAGTGGGGTGCCAGACTCTCCTGCCCCATTTGCGATAAGTTCTAGAACTTCTAGTGAACAAATTCCATTTTAAATTTGCTTTTTTCTCTTTTACCTCTCCCTTCCTCTACTTTATTTCTTCTTTCTTACTAATTAATATCTTTCCTTTCTATAAATTTAAACCTATTTACAATGCATCTCTATTCTTCATCAATTAGTTGGAGCTAGATCCGTTATGTCAAAGCTAGATTTTGGTTCGGCTTTCCCAAGGGGCTTTGAGCCCCCAAAGCCCCTTGGGAAAAATTTAAAGGCGTTTGGTTCGGCTTTTAAAAGCAACTTGGCAAAATATTTGCTTTTGGAATGCTTTGAAAGCCCAAAGCAGGTGGGCACCTGCTTTGGGCATTTCAGCATTTTCGGCATGCTGGAGGGGGAATTAATGAATTTTCCCTGATTGCCCATTTTACCCTCAAATTTTTATTTAAAGTCCAATTTTACCCTACCCAAAACAAAACCCTACCTTTTCCTCTCTTTCCTCTCCGCGACGCTCTCCTCTCCTCTGCGACGCTCTTTCCTCTCTTTCCTCTCCGCGACGCTCTTCCTCTCCACGACGAAGCTCTTCCCTCTCCGCGACGAAGCTCTTTCCTCTCCGCGACGCTCTTCCTCTCCGCGACGAAGCTCTTTCCTCTCCGCGAGTTCCTCTTCCCTCTCCGCGACGAAGCTCTTTCCTCTCCGCGATCCGCGATGAAGCTCTTTCCTCTCCTCCTCTTCTACGAGTTCATCACGCGAAAATCGTTCTCTCCTCTCTCTTCTACCTGGTACGCTTCTTTCTCTCTCTCTTCCTCCCTCTTTACTTCCTTTTCGTCGCTGGATGGTAAACGGATCTGCGGATCTGCCTATTATCGGTCTTCTCGGTTTGTTCCCTCTCTCTCTCTCTCGCGCACACCCGATCCCTCTCTCTTTTCTCCCTCAGTTCTTGTTCGTCCGTTCGGGTGTTTGTTCAATTTCGATTCATGGGTATGATTCTGTTTTTCTTGGGTCTAGCCGAAACCGCGTGATTGGGGTCGGACCATCGTTGTCGGTGCGTTTGGAATTCGATTGATCTAGGAGCGTTGCGGTTTTTCGGTTCTTGAATTTCGCACAGGGTTCGGTGTGCGATGGGTGTGCGCTTGGTGGAGTTTGCTTGCTGAATTTCGGGCTCTTTCGTTCTGTTATGTGCCAACTCGTTTCTCTCAGGAACGCCCGACCCAAGAAGGCGAGGACAAGTTGCTGTGTGGCGCCGAGTCCGGGTGGGTTGAAGCTCGAACGTGGTGCGATCACTTGGCCTCCCTGTGCTTCGCATTTGGAGCTCGTTCACATTCGGAGCTCACTAAACACGTGGGGATTATCGCTTTGGGCTCTTGCTTCCCGGCGCTCGCTCGTCTTCCTCGTCTCGCCTTCACCGAACCTTCACCGAACGCAAGCCGTTTGCCAGTAAGTGCTCGCTTGCTCCCTGTGTACTCGCCATTCCACACTTGCACTCTGTTTTTTTATTCTCTCTTTTTCCCCTTTTTTATGATCGTTTCTCTTGAATTTTCCTCTGATTATGGGGTATTAGACAGTTCTATCATTAGCTCACGCTAAAACATACATGAGATTTTTGTGTTGATTAATGCTGGGGACATCAAGCTTGGTTGCGAAATCGATATATTGAATTTGACGATACTAAAAGGAGTTGGATAAAATCCAAGCAAGCAATGGGAGTGTGGCTTGCCACGTTAATTTCTATACCAATTTCGCGAACCGGTCTTAGGGTCTCTAGCATTTTGTATCTGTCACTACTATTATTTATGTGCTCAATTTCTAGCCTTGATTGCTGACGAAACGGGCTCTTGTGCAATGGGTTCTTGTGGAGAATTGTGTGAATTGGGGATGATGGGTACTTTGTATTTGATTGTTCATTTGAGAATATTCATAGTGGTTTACTCTTAATGGCACAAGCACAAAGCATGATGAGAACGTGCATAGGATCGAATGATAACCTGGCAAAGGTCTCTTTAGTTAGCGAGAGTTCTCAAATGCAAGTATTCGGCATGTTAGGATTGTCAATAGACAGTTCCCGGGATGTTGCTAAGTCGATAGTCCTAGTCTCGTAATGCTGATACGTTTCTTGCCCTGTGGCATGGTTTTCTCAAGCTGTCTAGCTATTGAAGTACAGCGATTTACGCAGTAAATCCATTTATTGATGCAATGTGAGTCGTGAGTGAAAAACGTGATGCAAAGTCATGTTATAAGCCTATCAATAATAATAAGAATGCTGCTGCTGCTTTACTTTTGTACTAGCTTAAACAATAAGTTTCTGCCTTTCTTTTTTCATGCATAACCAGCACTTATGGCTTTTGAAATTGATTGTCTTGCTGTTGTAATAATTTGACATCACTTAAATTTGTTCATGTTACTTTACTAGTAGATGAGTTCATCAAAGGAAAAGGCATTTTGGAGCTCGGAAGATATAGGAATCTTTTTGTAATTTGTGCATCGAACAAATTGAAAAAGGCAATCGTCCCGCAAACAACAAAAGAGATGGATGGACAGTCATAATTAGTAAGTTTGAGGAGCTAACGGGCAAAAAGTATGATAAACAAAAAATGAAGAGTAAGTGGGATAACCTCAAAGAAGAATGGAAAAATGGAAGTCATTGCTTTACAAGGAAACTGGATTAGGATGGGATTCAAGGAAGAAAACCATTGATGCGAGTGATGAATGGTGGGAGCGTAAAATTCAGGTTTTCCTCATTTCTTTTTTTTTACTTTCATATTAAGCTCACATTTAATGATACAACTTATGCAAATGCTTCATTATAACAGGCAAATCCAAAGTTTAAGGCTTTTAGGATGAAAGGCATACATCCCGATCTTGAAGTAAAGTTAGATATGATGTTCGGAGATACGGTTACTCTTTGGAGGAATCACATGGAATCCTGGACAAGGTTTATGTGTTAATAATGATGTGGAGACCACACAACCTGGTATCGATGATGTTGTAGAGTCTACGATGAAAACTTGGAGGATCATGTGGATGAACCAATTGGAACTCAAACTCATAAGAGAGCCGCACGACTTCAAAGATGCAACCTCGAGGAAAGAAAGATAAGAAATTGAGCACAAGAGAGGAGCTCGGAACACAAATTAACAGGCTGCTTACAGTTGTTGTTGAGAGTAGGAGCACTACTAGTGCTGCATCCAACGCAAACAGTTTAGTCGGTCCTTATGAGGACCTCATAGAGATATTGGATTCCATACCTGAGATTGTGGAAGACGAAGACTTGTACTTTTTTTCAATTTCTCATTTAAAGGAAAAAATAGACAATAGGCAAGTTTTCATGAGCTTAAAGGATGATGCAAAGAAAGTAAAGTATCTCAAATATGAGATGAGAAAAGAATCTAGTCTTCGTAGATAGGAGGATGTTAGCATCTTATTGTTTCCATCTATGGATCTTTATTTTCAGCCTTTGTGAACCTAATTTCAATTAATGTTTGATGTTAGAATTGTTTTCATTTGGTGTTTTCTTAATGTGATAGTTTGCATATATACGATGGTTATTATATTGTTTCTCTTTATATTTTGTTACTTGAAACAGTTATGGATGATTTATGCGATGGTTAATACATTGCTTCTTTTTATATTTTTACTTGAAGCAATTATGGATGATTCACATACAAGGGAAAATCATGAGCAAGAGGAAAATGAATTATGGGATCTTATCTCAGTCACTCAAGCTGCAATTCTTTATCAAGCGACCAACCTTTGCAAACAACCTTGCATGACCTCAACATATACAGGTTATGTATGGTTAAAAGAGTTGATTGGCGAAGATGCTAATCCGATAAGGTGCTACAATATGTTTAGAATGCATAAGATTGTATTTGACAATCTAACGCATGATTTAGTAACACGTTATGGCCTTCAAGGATCTAGGAATACTGATGTTAGAGAAATGGTTGGTATGTTTCTTCATATTCTAGGACATGGTATAGGTAATAGATTAGCACAAGAGCGTTTTCAACGCTCCGGGGAAACCATAAGTAGGCACTTCAACTTAGTTTTAGATAAAGTATGTGATATGGGAAAAGATTTGATCCAACCAACTGATCCACAATATAGAAAAGTTCCAGAAAAGATCAAGAAAGATCGACGATAAGTATAACTTTTCATATCGGAATAATTTACTAAAAGTCCTAAAACTTATCATAAGGGTGCGTTTGACTCTAAAAAACTATCAAAAAGTACAATCAAGTTTTTAAACTTGTTAAATTGGCGTAATCAAGTCTTTATGTTAATATCGTCAATTTGGATAATGGAAAATGCTAACATGGTATTTTTTAATTAATTTCTCTTTCCTAGTTGTCATTTTTTTAAAATTATTTTCTTCTCTAAATATTATTTAAATATACTTAAAAAACTAAAAAAGGCTCTTAAAATTTAAAAAAAAAAAAATTGGGAAGAAAAGTAAAACAAAGACAAGGGCCCCTTCAATGGGGTGTCGCCGCCATCGCCCATCATTGGAGGGGCTGGTGGAGTTTGCTAGTCCGAGGCAAGGGTGGCCAGCTTGGTTTAACCCGAGTCAAGGCCTTGCTAGCCCCAGATAAGGCCCAGCAAGGCCCACCTCGAATTGGGTACCCAGATCTCTGTAATGTGGGCCCAGGCAATGGCCTATGTCACCGAAGAGAAGGGTGGTCGACTTGCTAGCCCCTAACAAGCCCTAGTCTGGGGTTGGGCAGAGCTTGCCACCTAGCGATGGCGTTGGTAGCAAGGCCCCATGAGAGAGTCCCTACCTTTGTTTTTCATTTTTTCTTGATTTTATTTATTTTTCAAATAAAACTTTACCCTTTTTTAAAAAAAAAAATTTAATTTAATTTAAATAAGATTAAAAGAAGAAAATGATTAAAAAATTACAAGTAGGAGAGAGAAATTAATTAAAGAAAGCTAAATTAGCATTTTTTGTTAGCCAAATTGATAATTTCTTACTAGATTGCACTAATTTAATAAATTTTATAATTTGATATCATTATTTAAAAGTTTTAAGACTCAATTGTACTTTCGTAATGAACTTTAGGGTTTCTAGTATACTCGTCCCTTCTATATTTGATAGCAATACCCATTTTGCTTTAATAGCTTTGTAAAATTACTTGTGATGCTGATGCGATTTACATGAAACAAAGTCACTATGTGAGACCCGAGTATAAAAAGACACAGATTGTTCTAACGCGGTCACAAAAGTACTGCTTGACCTAATTGTCCACGGATTATCTCCATTGACTATGATGCAAGTGGTTTCGTTTTTCTGAAGAGTAGCCTCCTTTTGTTGAACATGAACTGCCATTTTGAGGGAATCAGAATTCTTTGAACCTGCACGATTTACCTTGTTTTCCTTTACTTCCGGGAGGGTCTCATGATGATAGTAGGCAAAAAAAAAAAAAAAATACATCTGTAACATGTGAACATAAATAATTGAAAATTTAAGTTAATAACGAATAAAAGAATATTGAAATTTTTTTTATTCATTGGTTTAGTAACATTTCAATTGTCGTGCATGGAAATATAAGAGATTTACAGAATGCTTGATAATTATTTTGGATTCACTAAAGAATTCATAATTTGTCATTTATTTTTACTATCACAAATTTCGATTTTGTCCATCTATAGTCATGTGTGGTAATTTAGAAATATGTGTCGGTTCTTCGCGAAAATCTTTAGTAGAAGTTTGAAATTGAAGTGTGACCCTTGGATTTACTTAATCAATAGTATAAACAGTCGCAATAAGTTGACGTGAAAATAGAATATTCACTGACGTTCCCGGGGTGCAATGGAGTAGCCTTCTTGAGTAATTTCAAAGTGGGCCATGTGAAGGGAACGCTTTCTATCTCAAGCAAAGTCAAGGTCAGCACTGGCGCGCTGTTAATCAAGGTCAAGGTCTGTACCAATCGGAATCAACAACTTCTATACTAGAAACAAGAAGCAGTGGCTGGGAGTCGTCTTCCGCTCGGCAGAAAATATGTGCCTGCCAGCATTACGCGTTTATTGACCACCCTTTCTTCTGCCAGCGAGCCAATCCAAGCTAGCCGAGAGAACCAGCCCTTTTATTCTCAGCGGGTGCCTTCACAAGACACACATCGATATCTAAGTGGTAAATGCGCATGTGCACATATCACTGAATATTTTCTCCACTAGAGTATACTTGAACATGCATACACAAGACTAGTCTTTTAAAGTCTACTCTCCAAGATGGATCAACCCACCCAAAAGTCAAGGCTTTCTTTTTATTTTTATTTCTCTTTCCCCTTTTTCCCTTTTCATTTGATTATCTTAAAAGGGATGCAACTTTTCCTCTTTGCTAGAATATTAAAGACATGATCCAATATGACCTCTACTTAATCACGACACGAAGTTCGTACACATGGATAGCTAAGGGGGTGCATGACAAAATTTCTGTTTCATAAATAGTTTTTGGAACAGAAATAGATTTTTCTATTTAAGCAAAAATAACTATTTGATAACGACACAAAATTTCTACTCTAAAAATAGAAATTCGTTTGGTAGAATGACACAAAATTTCTTCCTTTCGAACGGCGGTGGCGACGACCGGCGACCTTTAATATAAAAAATAAAAATAAAAATGATTTATTAACAAAAAAATAAAATAAAATAAATCATAAAAAAATAAAATAAGAATATCATTTTATTTTAAAATAAAAATATCCTTAAAAATAAATTTATTTTATTTATTCTATTTTATTTTATTTTACGAATAAATTTATTTTAAAATGAATAAAAAATAAAAATAAAAATAAATTTATTTGGCAAAACACTCAAGACAAATAAAAATAAATTTATTAAATTTATTTTTAATAAAAATAATTCTTTTTTATTTATCATAAATAATTTATTTTTAATAAATTTAATAAATTTATTTTTAATAAACTAAAAATAAAATGATAAATAAAAATAATTTATTTATTTTTTAATAAATTTATTTTTATTTTTAAATGAATATAATGAATATATTTATTTTTATTTTTAATAAAATGATGTTTAATTAAATTTATTTTTAAAAAAAAATATTTCGATTAAATTTATTTATTAAAAATAAAAATAATTTATTTATAAAAATAAAAAAAATATTAAAATTTAAAATAAAAATTTAAAATAAAAATGAATATTTTTTTATAATAATTTTTATTTGTAAAATGATATTTATTTATTTTTAAGGATTTTTTTAATTTATTCGTAAAATAAATATTTATTCATAAAAATAAAAATAAATATCATTTTATTTATTCGAATAAATTTCATTTTAAAATGATATTTATAAAAATAATTTATTTGGCAACCAATGGCGGCGGGGGGGGCCAAGGCGGTCGGAAATCGACGGACGGTGTTCGGCGGAACGAATGAAGAACCTAGGTTGACGAACGATAAGAAAATTTTTTATTTCTCATTTTCGTTCCCGAAATCGTAAGTAAAAATTTTAACTTATGATTTCTATTCCAAACCTATTTCGGAATAGAAATCTATTCCGAAAATAGAAAAACGAGAATAGGTTTATCAAACGGTTTCATTCCGAAACAAGTCCGGAATAGAAAAATTGTTTCTGGAATAGAAATTATCAGTTATCATGCACCCCTAACTAATGAGTCGAATATTTGTTAAGAATGTCCCCATGAAAGACACTTGTATGCACTTCAAGTTTATATACTGGTGGGTATAAAAGACGTGACTCAACTTGGGAGAGGGTCAACGCATCGCATGCTAGGAAATTAACACCGACAACACAAATATATTATAAAAAGATAATACATTTTTTGAAGGGACCACAATTCAAGTTACACTTTCGGCTTATCCTCTATCTTTTTCCTCGTGGTTTCTGTCTTTTAAAGTTTGAAAATTTGAAAACTAGGGTGGTTGTCAAAGCAAAACGTACTTTCTAATTTGTGTCCACTTACAAATGAAACGAAAAACTAGAAAGATTTCAGTGAGGAGTTTCTTTTTTTTTCCCTCACAATCCATCTTCAATAGCTCCTATGTCTACTAAGCCTTCTCCGTTTGAGTCTCACATCCAACTAAGCTGTTAGGTTGGATAGAACTTAGACACGATTGGCGTGCAGAAATACATAAACTATACCCAATATGCAGCAAGACACACTTAACTAATATATCAACACGAATCAACAAGTTTCCAGCTATAATTTGATAATTGTGGCTTATTAACCAAAATGATATCTAGGTATACACTATACTCGTGTATGAAATGTTGTAATTATAATTTATTAGATACATAGAGAAGTGTTTGAAAGTGGAAAGTTTTTATAAAATTTAATTGTATCTTTTGTTTTGGCTTGCATTATTTCCACCTCATTTTGAGCTTCTGACACCCCTTTTTGCGTTGAATTGACTTAAGATTATTTTTTTCCTTTTTTTTTCTTCTTTTTCTTTTGTGACAAAATTATTCACATCCCTTTCAAGTAACTTTTTTTTTTCACCCTAATTGCTTCTTCCACTTCCATTATGTTTAACACTTCCTTCATGTTTGTCTTTTTCTTAACTTATTTTCCATTGTTGTAATATGAGCAAGCATATATCATAGATTAGATTAAAGAAATGTTAGTTTTATTTGCAAATTATTTACTTTAAATCCCTACATTATCCTCACGATCATGAATTTTTCGACTTTGATATCATGTTTAATGTATGCATTATACACAATTTACTCATTTTTCATTATAAAATTTTTTGTACTGTAGTTACTAGGGAAGACAATATTAATTTTTGCTCAAATGTGTTTGTTGATGATGAAACTAAGAATGGAGAACAACAATTACTCATGTCAACAAGTCCATATAAAACTTTACCAAGTAATTTTCTAATACGAGAGGATTCTGCAAGTAGTGTGTGAATGCATCTTCTTGCTCAAGGTTATGTTGTCTCTATAAAAAAGTCAAAGAGTGACAAATATGTTCTTCTTGATTGCGATAGGGAAGGTATTTATTGTGATTGACATGATATTTTTTACTGAATGTAAGTGAAGAAAGACTGGATCTCATCTTATTGACTGTCCTTTCAAAGTATGTTATTATAAACAGAAGAACTAATCAAGATCACTCGAAATATTTGATGCATCACACAATAAATAATTAAAAATTTGACCATTAGATTTATTGAATAAAATAAAAATTGAGTAGTTAAGATACATGGATTAGAATATAATGGCACATACTAAAATTATAATCAAACTAAATGCATACTAAATCCTAATAAAAAAATATAACTCATTAACCCAATAATTAGCTTTTTTGGCCAAATAATTAGTTAGTTATCTACCAACTAATTGTTTCTTGGAAAAGAGGTACACAAATTTTGTTTCAAATGGAGAAAGAAAAGGAAAGAAAGCCAAACAAGAAGAAAAGAAAGAAAGCAATAATTTTAAATCAAAAGTAGGTCCCATTTTTAACCTTAATAAATGTTGTTTGAGAGGAATATGGGTAGTTTCAATTCTAGTAAAATTGAAACAAAATACAAAGAAAGCCAAAAAAAAAAAGGCAAGAAATAAGGTATTGTGAGAAATAATATAATCAATTCAATGTGAAATGAGGTATTGGAAGCTAGTAATGGGGTGAAAATAGTGCAGCCTTTGTTTTTGTTTTTGTTTTTGTTTTTGTTTTTGTTTATTATTTAGTGTAAGGGCAATTTTAGAAAGCCACTAAAAGTGAGACAAAATTCATTTTTGGCATAAATATATAGGACGTTATGATGATTATGGCAAGAAAATATGCCACTTGATTTGTCCCGTTTGCATGGGAACACGATCTAGCATTTATTTCCGTTAGGATGGGAGTGAGTGTGGCCAGTGCAAGTGTACTTATTGGGAATGACAAAAGTGAGAGTGCCGTGAGATTGGTTGAGGGGCGGGATATATGAAGTGAGTGTCACGCCCCGATCCTCGAGTGCGTGCCCATCCCTCGGTGGTTGATAATAAAAATGTAACTTCTCAGGACGAGTTGCCGACCCTTTCATTTTATTGCACAGGCGGAAGCGAATAACAAATCCCCTTACAGTAACCATCTCGGGATAGAAAAACAGGACAACAGATTCACAAGTAAAAAGTGCTTTTATATACACACTAAGTCAAGTACAAAAGTCTACAACCAAAAGACTACAAAAGACCAGCTCTAAAAAAGAAGATGTCTTAACTAACCTACACCCAAATCCCCTCAGCTCGGCTCCAAATCCTCTACTCTACGGTCATGAAAGAAATCGAGCCAATGACGGGGTGAGATATAAATCTCAGCGAGTTCACGCTCTAAATCCCGATTAGGAGGGTAATACGCCTAGAAGCGTCTTAACCACACAACCATAGAGACTTACCTCATCTCAAATCCTCCATACAGGTCAGCACAGTTAATATCACGGATAGTCACAAAAGCATGAGCAATAAATAAGCTCCAACAATTGAAATGCCACACTCAATTTCAACCAAGCACAAGGGTCCTGATTGTAGGGCCAAATCGTTATGACATGTCCCATACCGTGACATACAATTTTGTCCCATAATCCAACACATTTAACTCAATTAAACATGCGTTCCTAGTTTTGATCTCGACTTATAGCATGGCCTACTCGTTGTTCAATGGTCTTCTATCATAGCCAGGCGTCGTCTCACCCCATTGTGCACAGCTATGTCTTTCTTAGATGGCTATCCCGAAGGAGCATAGATCCAGAATCTATTGCGACCGGCTTCCGTTGTTTAGGGGCATCCCATATAGGGGTAACGTCCAACTTAACAGCCTAGAACGGGTTCTCTTAACCAACACACGACCACTCAATTACGGCCAAGGAAACTGTACATTGCACTCAAATGTCTTAATTAAGATAATGCACTTGGCCCATTTTCTTCATATTAAAAACACCTGGTAAAATAGTCGTGTGTGATTACACGGTCAAATTGAACCAGAAAAATTGATATCCTTCCTTTTAAAATCCCACTATTTTATATAGTATATAAAACCGTTTTTAATGTCAAAATCCGTCATGCAGAATTTTCTGAGTAAATATCGAAATTCACAAATTTTGGAATAAATGACCCAATTTCCAATCAACACTCAATTTGCACAAATTAACATTCAATTGCATAAACTGAAAACACCATTGCAAGTAACATGAAATTCCGGTCACCAGCTATCCCGGTCTAATTTCCGGAAAATATTTAATAATTAAGTAATTACCAAAATTAATTAAATAAATACATATTAATTCAATAATTACAAACTTAGGATAAAAATTGCTAATCTAACCACCTATTCGACTAATTAAATTATACTAACCATTCTAACTACCAGGCTATATACTAAACTAACTAATTATAATTTCTAACCACCTAATTCACTAATCTAACTAACCTAAATTAATTAAACAAGCTAATAACTATCCTAATATGATCTTAATTTAATCTAAACACCCCTTAAACATCATTAGCCTACTAATAAGAGTTTAGTGCATAAACTTACTGGTTTAGCACGAAAACCGGATCACTACGATGACAGCGTGACGGTGGCCGAAACTCGAACTTTCGACGGCACCAACGGAGGGTCGAACTGGGCTGAAAATGGCCCAACAAAACTCCGCCTAGGTTTAGATTTGTTCTTGAACTGAGCTGGACCAAAGCTGGGCCGAAGTGGGCTACATGCGATTGAAGATGGGCTAAGATGAGTGGGCTGCTGGCAACAGGAGAAACAGATGAAGGGGCAGCTTGATTTGGTGGAGATTTCTTGTGGACGGTTGGCAGTTGCTGGGCTAAACGTGAGGCTGAGTGGAGTTGGGTTGTGGACGTGGAGAGGAATGCTGCTTGGAGTCAGCAAAGGAGAGAGGGTTGACTTCAGTTGAGGACACGCGGTGGAGCTGGGGAAAGATTGATGGAGCAGCTTCGGTGGAGAAAGACAGAAGATGGTGGGGCATGAGGTGTTGAAGGGGAGTAGCTGGTTCTTGATGGAGTTGCAGAGAAGGGAGGGATGAGAGAGAACAATGTGGAGAGGGTTGCTTTGAAGGAAGGAAATGAAAGAGAGGCAGTGAAGGGGGAAGAACCAACAGCTTGGCATGCAAAGGAAGGAGGGTACGGATGAGGGAGGGGAAAAAGTCAAATAAAATATCTTCATAATTAATGTTAGGTCCCCCAAAGTCTCCATGTCTATCCCATTGGTCCCCCATTACTTTCTTGCACATAATTTCCACCAATTAATCCACTTTGGTGCCAAATGTTACAACCCACCATCAAGCATACGAATTTCCCTCAATAGAGCTTCAATTTCTTCACCAAATTCCCCAATTTGATGTCCAATTTTGCTAAGGAAGAAGCCCATTCAATTTCTTCAAGTCCCCTTCACCAAATAGCTCGATAAGGAGGCCAAAAATCCCTTTGATTTGGCCCATCCGAATTTTTGTTCTTTTATGAATCGTCCAAGTCGATTTTCCGTAAAAATCCCGAACTCGCCGAAAATTCTTTGGAGGATGAGTCGACGTTCCTAAAATGAATCATGACATGACGGCACTTTCAATTTCTAAAATCGGGTTCAAATTCACGATTAATTTCAATTTGACGTGATTTTAGCATGACCTAACCTACCGAGATTATTTTCAAGCCACATCGTACCTCTTCGACATATTGGTGACTCTCGGTTGTTGTGAAAATCTCGAGGTTTCAAATACGCACACAGGATACAGAAATGACAGAAAAACCGGTCTAGTGCAGTTTGACAGAAATTTTGCAATTAGGTGGAATTACCCACACACTAATCACATACCTCTATCGAATCGACCTATCTCCGATCTCTGATCGATTTTGACGGTGCCGTAATGATCCTTGCAGATTAACACGGTCGAGCAGTCGATTCCTAGTCGAATTCTCAAGTCTATTGCGTTTAGATTCCTTAACGACTTTACCTAATAGGCTAGTTACCCTGTGAGTGGCAAACTTAGAGAAAAAGCACTATAGGTGCGTCGATGAAAGACCCGACTTATTCAATCGAAAATAGAGTTTGAAATTTAGGATGTCACGGTGAGTCCCCCTGGTGTGAGTCCGTTGTGGTCTTGTATTTGAGATTTGTGAGAGTTAAGCGATGCAATCAATGTCGATGATTGTATTTATTGAGATGTACAAGTGACTTATATTAGAAAGTCTTAAATTGGAGAACAGTTGTAGCGAAGAAGAGTTAACATATTTTAGTTAACCAATGACTCATTAGTTTAAATTTTTGAGTAAGAGTATATCAAACTACATGTGTTGATTGTTCGAACTTGGACTCACCCTTGGCGATCTCTCCCAAGTAAAGGTACTATACTTTTACTGTGTGCTCCCATCAAATGATAATAGAGTTGATGGTTGATTGGTAGCCACTCTCAATGTATATGAGTGTTTGGTGAATATCTTAAGGAATGATACCTGAACTGAAGGCTCCCAATGTGTATGAGTGTTTAGTGAATGTCTTAAGGAAGGATGCTTGAATTAAAGGGGAGTGGACCTAACACTGAGTTCACGTGTTAGAGGAGATTGTTTAGATGCACATGTGAGTTGTGTTAAAGTCTCGTATCAGATTAGAAAGTTCCTTATAGGAGAATTGAATTGATATGGTGTGGAGCAGTTAATATTTTTGAGTTGGCTCATAACTCGTTGTTTAAATTTTTGAGTGAAGATTGATTCAATTTTATATGTTGGAGGGCTCGGACTTGTTGAAATGCAAGTGTAAGTTATGTTAAAAAGTCTAACATTAGAGTAGAAAATCTTGTATAGCAGAATTAATGTGGTGTTGAACATTTAAAATATTGAGAGTAAGTGGGTTCAATTATATGTTGACAAGCTCGAACTTAAACTCACTCTTGACAATCTCTTTGGGTGAATGAATCAGGTTTCTATTATGCATTCCCGAGATCATTCAGGATTATTGTTGCAATAAAGTACCAACAGCCCTTTATCGACTCGACAAGTCACAGTTTGAGCCACCTGGAATTCAACGACAGGTAATCCAAATCCACTTGTACATGGATGAATCTGGAACCCAGACGAGGAAAGGACGTGATACTTGAAAGATATGAAAGAATGGTTTGAGACAAACGTGACTGTGAAAACCATAACTCATTACAACCGAGGAGAATGAAACTACTGCATGTTAGAAACTTACAAACTACTTACAATGAAGCTATTTGAGTTTGATGCAAAGAATGCTCTCTTACTATTATTTGGCTAATAAAATTTGTTGCCTCCTAGATAACAACTCTTCCCAAACACAACATATAGCTAACAAAAATATTATGGAATCTCTACTTTCTAATGTCGATAAACAATTTGGATTGTCGACATTTGGTCAATGGTAAGCTCACTTACAAACACTTCATTTTCTTTTCCTTTTCAAGAATGAGAGGATGCTTGGAGATTTCATCAAGGAATAATTTAGTAGTTGCAATCAATTTGTACTTTTCATGTAGTTGTTTTCATCCATTCTGGTCTGCATGGTTTTTTATGGGAGTATTTTAAGATGAAACACTCACAACTTTAGACAACACAAAGAAGAGAAGGGGATATATTGGCTTTCTATTTATTTCACCTTATTGGAAACAATAACAGGATTCCCCTTTTATAGGCTTGATAAATGACTCTTACACTTAGAGACTCATTAAATATTTCTAGCACCAAGGAGATAGAACTTACAAAAGACCTTGAGACACAAACAGACATAACATAGAAATATGAACAAACTTCTTAAAAGTAATCCTACAATAATGACTATTCTTCAATGTATGTACCAAATAATCTTTGGTATCAATTTTGGAATATCGGCAATGAGGTAACTGATTGACCTTGACAACTCAAGTAGTTGATCAATAGCCTCAACAACGACGACATTTATGAATTTGGTTGAATTTCTAACACTCCCCTTTAAACCAAATTCTCTTCCTCTTCTTGTAGTTTGCTTTGAAATAAGCTTGTGTCAACCTCTTTCTCTTACACTCCGAGAATTGTTTGGCAGCTTGGAAGCTTTCGAAAAACATACTTCCTTTTTCTCAAACAGTATTTGAGCCTTCCATGTCGGTTTCTTCATTCACCTGAAGTTTATCGTCATCTCAAGGTTCCACAGACACATCTTTGTCATATGACAGAGATTGCAGTTCATTTCTCTCTACGGGAACATGACTATATGTGTTTTTCACTCCATTGTCGGCAGCTTTTGTTGCCGGTTCATCCTGTTTGGGTCTAAATTCTGCTTCTGTCTCCATTTGCACTTTTTTTTACCTCCCGATCAGGATATTCAGTCGCTTGATCAATAATTGCTACACCAGTCTCTAGCATGTTATCTCTTCAGACATTGGGAACATCATCTTTCTTCATTCTAGGAACCTGTTCCAAGGCTTCATTGGTGTTGTTCTTGGCCTAAATGCCACGATGTCAGCAGGATCTTCAGCATTTGGGCTTAATGATCAAAACCAATTTCTAGTGTCACAGGTTTGCTAGAGAGTTCCACTGCTTTGATTTCAGAATAATTTTGAATATTAAGATCTTCTTGAATGGCATCATGAGGATCAAGAACTTTTTGGCACAAAGGATCAAGTGAGAAGCTTGTGATTAGAGGAGAAGCTTCACAAAGGCTCTCTAGATAATCATAGAAAGATAAAAGTTCCAATCCAATGCCGTATATTCATATTCAGGGAAGGCAAAATCAGGACATAATTTAGTACTCTTGCTTTCAACAGGAATTTTTAAATTTTCTCTGAACGAGACTTTCCCCTTGACTTTCTCCTTTCCCTTTTGTACTCTAATATGTATTGTGAAGAATTTACCATGCCCTCTTTAATAGTAGTGGCATTTGAAACCTTTTCAAACATGGTTATCTAAAGCTCGATAAATGATTGATAGAGCATATTGATCTTTTGTTCAAACCAGGTGTTCCTCTTGTTTTGGTTCAAGGTGGCTTCATCCTCTGGTTCATTATAGCTAGTGTGGAAAAGTTCCCAAACACCATAGGCGCCGAGCAAGACTTTCATTCTAACAACCCAGTTACCATAATTTTCTTTGGTAAGATAAGGGTATTGCAGAGGAAGTTAAGTGTTTGTTGAGAACATGATCAGAAACCGTGAGATCTAATACCAATTTGAGATAATTTGAGGGTGAAACACTCCCAACTCACACAAAGAAGAAAAGGAGAGAGATATACTTTCTGTTGGTTTCACCTTCTTTCACCTTATTGGAAACAAGTACAAGACTCCTCTTTTATAGACTTGATACATGATTCTTACATTCAAAGACTTATTAAATATTTTTAGCATTCCAAGGCGATAGATTCCTAGGAACTTACAAAAAAACCCTCAAGACACAAATAGGATACATAGAAATACGAACGGACTTCTTAAATGTAACGCCACAATGATAACTATTCTTCAACGTGTATACAAATTTTGGAATATCGACAAAGAGGTAACCCATTTACATCAACAAGTCAGTAATTGATTGATAATCTCAACGACGATGACACCTATTAATTTTGTTTAATTTCTAACAGATTCCACATATTGTGCTTATTCGCACCATGGGTAAAAAACAAACCGTTCTCTGATTTCAGACTGCAGGATGCCCAGCAACATTTGTTGGCACATTATCGACGATGGAAAATCCGCTTTCAGATGAAACCTACGCGGTGCAAATGCAATTATAATGACAGCAAAAGAAAAGCGCTTCCATCAGCTCAACTAGTACGAAGGGAATTTAAAACAAGGTTTACACCAAGTAGTAAATGTAAGGAATTCGAACATATTTTCCCTCTGGAGATCACATCCATGGTCAACTCACTAGTCAGCCTCATTTCCAAATGTAAGTTTGGGAAGAACTTTCCCTTTCCCAAGAATTTGAGCTGTTCTCAAATCACAAAGATAAATAATCTCTTCTCCTTCCCCTGCTAAAGTGTAAGAGGATAAAGCATTTTGTTTGCATATATGTGCCTGGTAGAACTTGAGTCTATCACCCATTCTTTCACATTGGCCACAATATTGACTTGGGAAATGACCACATTAATTACATCGTTAGAATGAATCATTTTCTTCAACCAAGTCGACTTTTAGTTTAGTGTGAATGCAATAACCATATCATGGAAGAAAATGAGAGAACATCTTATAATAGCTAATGCTCCTGAATCGTTTCATTATCATTTCACATCTTTAGTAAAAAATGGATGCTCGCAATTCATCAAAGATTGGGTTATTAGCTGGCCTCAAGAATGCACGTCTAATTAAAAACAAATTTTAGCAGAACCTAAAGAAACTAAGGACCAATGGAAACTACTCTTAGTAACGTAGACAGAAAATCCTTAGAGTGCTCCAATTTCCAGTCCCAAATGCATGCTTACTAAAAAAATCACAAACTTGAGAGAAGACAACTACAAACCTCCTGGAAAGCAAACAAAGGTTTCGAAGCTCTAGAGAATGATTTTACCTGACACTCAATAACCTTGCCGAAATAGAGTTCTTTTGAGTTGATGCTTGCTAAGGCGATACTCGTCCTTCACCATCTCTAAGTTCTCACTCAATTGCAACGGTAGTGGTAATGGGACAGTTTCAGCTTAGAAATTCATAAGGCAATTATTCTTAAGATTGTTGGAAAATCTATCAAAAAATATGAAAATAAGAACAAATATGTGATGCGTACAAGTAATGTCCTTAATGACAATTTCGCCCCTCTAAGTATAATACTTAGTGCAATAAGCTCTAGTAGCTATCCTCTCAGGATGCAATAGATCTTCCTTTAGACTCCACATAGAAATGCAAAACAAATAGAGGGAGTAGGAAGAACAATGCTTAATGTAAAACCCAGTAAATAAATGGAAAGAAAAGAGAGAAGTTCTTGTTTTTGTTATGTTTTGATTGTGAAATGGAGATCCTCTTTATAAGCAAATGAATGAGAGGATTAATAATGAAACAATTCAAATCGGATGTTACAAAACCGTTACAAAATGATGGCTTTCAGATTTTCAAAACTATTCAAATATCCGACAAGGAGTTGCCATCATCTTTAGTCATATATTCATGGCAAAAAATATGATTTGTTCATTCATCTTTTCAATTGGTTTGGTCGATTGAAAGTCATCATTTTGATTTGCTTCTCCATGTTTTTATGCTATTCCTGCTAATCAACAGACTAGTTTCACAAAACACAAACATTGAAGTGAATGTTCATGGTTACATACTGTTTATATTTAAGGTGGGTTCCGCTGAATTTTTGTTTTTTTTTAGTGTTTATTCATTTGTATCATCTCAACATGAGCTTCGCATGATTCGTGCAATTTTTGTGTGCTGTCATTTTTTTCATTCTAATTCTGGCTCAAAATAAATGAACCGTGGAAAGCATCCCATAGAGATTATTTTCATTGACATCTTGTTATCTATTTTCAAAGAAAAATGAGGTTTGTCATTCACAAGTGTGAAAATTTGAAAACCAGGGAAGCTGTCGAAGCAAACGTATTTCCTAATTTGTATTCACTCACAAATGACACATAAAACCAGGAAGATTTCAATAAATAGTTCTTTTTTCTCGCAATGCATCCTAAAAAATTCCTACATCTAAACCCTCTCAATTTCAATCTCACATCCAACTAAGCTATTGAGCTGGATACAACTTAGACACGATTGGTTTAAAGTGTGACAGAAATACAGAAATAATACCCAAATCTATTTTTTATCTTATTATTTAGTGTAGGGGAAACTTGAAAAAGTTAGTAAAAGTGAGACAAACCCACTTATGGCTTAAATAAATAGGAGGCTACTGATGTTTGTGGCAAGAAAGTAAGCCAAGTTGTTTGTCCCGTTTTCATGCAAACAAGCTCCAGCATTTATGTCGCATAGGTTGGGAGGGAGTGGCCAGTACGAGGTGGATGTACTGTGAGACTGAAAGTGAGAGTGCGAAATTGTTATATGGTCCTAGTTTATGCCAAGAAATCATGGCAAGTTGTTTGTCCCATTCTCATGCTACACAGCTCTAGCATTTATTACAGACTAAAAAAAAAAAGTCTCTAGCATTTGTGCCCTATAGATGTGAAGCGAGGGAGCGGCCAATGAGAGGCGAATGTACTGTGTGGGCGAAAGGGAGTGCAGCGAGAACGGCATGAAGTAAGCCTCTCTAGCGCGAGTCCAATGTGGTCCTGTATTTGAGATTTGTGATAGTTTTTTTTTTTTTTTTTTGAGCAAGGAGATTTGTGATAGTTAACAGACACGATCAATGCCAGTCATTGCATTCGAGTCTATTGTTATAATAAAGTACCACAACATCTTTCGACTCGACAAGTCATGGTCTGTGCCGCTTTGAATTTAATGGCAAGGAATCCAAACCCACTTGAACACAAATGAATCCCGCAACAGATGAGAAATGGCCATGATACTCATAAAATATGATCCAAAGATCCAGGACAAAAGCAACTATGTAAACCGTGACTCACTACAAGAGAAGAGAATGAAACCATATCCTGCATGTTAGAAATTTATGAACTGCTTATAGTGAAGCTATTTGAGTTGGCCACAAAGTATCAAGTCTTACCATGATATGGCCAATAAAGTTTGCAGCCTCCAAGATAACAACTTTACCGAGCTACAATAAATTATACTAAAATTCGAAGACTTTGTACTGTCAATTAACAACATGGATTGGAGACAATAAAATTTTCAGTACAAAAGAAGCGTGTAAAAAATAAGTTCACTCACGGACGCTTCTTTTCTTTTCCTTATCAAGGATGAGAGGATGCCTCAAGATTTCATCAAGAAGTATTTGACATATGTAATCAATTTGCGCTTTTCCTCCAGTCACTTTCTTCCTTTCTAGTCTTCATGGTTTCTACATTTTGTACTTACCTTCACACCATGTGTAAAAGACAAACCATTCTCTATGTTCATATTGCAGGATCCCCAGCAACATTTGTTAGCACATTGTCAATAATGGAAACTCCGCGTTCTGATGCAACCACCGCTATGCAATTGCAATTCCAATGACAGCAAAAGAAAAGGCGCTTAGATCATCTCAACAAGCACAAAGGGAATTTCGAATGAGGTTTACACTAGTAATAGTAAATATAATGAATTCCGAGATATCTTTCCTCTGAAGATTACATCCACGGTCAACTCACGCTTTCTGATTGGGTAAAAGTGATGAGAATCTTGACTATATCACTCCATAACAAGCTACAGATTGTGCTAAGAGATGTTTTAACACTAACAAGATCATATATCAATTGAGATAAGTTGTGGATATGAATGGGATTATAAGATTTGCAACCTTTGATTTGATCTTATAAGCTGAAATTCGCCAAGATCATTTGGAAAGTCTCTACTCAAGACAAATACAAACTCTAGCAAGACCAGACTACACTAAGGATTGTTGCCACAGAAACATTGATAAGATGACATACTACCTGTGAACCATTTTTGCTACCGATGATGCAAACTCTGGTTTCCAATATCCAAATGTGAGGTAGTGATCCATGATCATATCCATGGACCACCAATAACACTCTCGGATGCTGCTCAGAAATATTTAGTTTAACAACATAAAATCCAGCACCTGAGTTTATTGCTTTGAAAATCTACCCTCTCTAAACATAAGAAATGCTAGCATACCACTTTTTTGGAACCACTGTATGAGATATAGGATCTCAAAAATTAAAGAAGTCAAAGGAATTACTCAGAGTTCCTTTGAGAGTACTTTGCCAAGCAGAATCAATTGTTCCTGAATATGGTCCAATATTATGTTCAGCAGATGAAGTCGTCGTGCCATATCTACAGGGATCATTTAGTGGACAGCCAAGTCTCAATTACAAGTCCATAACAGTTAGTAATTCACCTGTGATGATCTCCACCACATACTATCGGGTGATGGCAAAGAGGAGTTGCAAAATAACTGCAGGCCGAAATCCTAAGAGAGGAAAACTAAAGAATATTTTAACGGTTTCCTGATATCAACTGTTGAATATTCGCAAGACGGTCCATTGAAGAATATCTAATGGACAAGTAACAGGGACATTGATCTTGAAAAGGAACAAAGTAGATTATTATTCAAGAAAGACAAGATAGGAATAGCAGTATCATTGCCCTTCTTTCAATATTTAGGAGTTTTATGCTCAAAATAATGCTTATACAGATGCGGTGATAATTAACTTTGACTTTTGGATGATGAAGAAACTATCCCTCACCGTATATGCACAAGGAAAAGCTTTTAAGATGATTGCTTTAGGAAAACTAAAACATAGCTGGCACCATCAGCACCTCCACCACCATCAGCGTGGACAATTGAAAGTGGGCAAATGATAGTGGAAGTGGCAATGGTAGGGCAATTATGATAACAACGACGGAAGAGTGATTGAGGTGGCGGCCCATTTTTTCCTCTAGAACAAGAAAATTTTTTTTCATTTGTTCTCAACTTTATCTCCTCTAATATTCGAACATAAACAAATTAAATACTCAAATCCTAATTTACAGTCTAAATTAAATAGTTACGTCGATTAGACTGCCATTCTAATCTACCCCCGATTATAATATCCCTGAATTATAACCAGGTGTGAAAACTATTAAAATTATTGTTCTTTTTAACCGAGTACATTGTATAAGAACGTTTCCAGATGTGCTCTACGAAGATTACAGAGAAAGTAGCGGGCATACGTAAAATAAGTGAATCAGAGCTACTTATTTACTAGTCTAGCCTTGAATGGATGAAAGGACTTCCTAAATTTCTTGTTTCCGAACAAATGGTTTATGATCCGATTCATTAATGGTTAACATTGAGAAAGATCTTTGTTCAGATGTCAATCAAGTTCGCCAGTTTTTAAATATCGATGACGTGTGTGTGTATTATACACACACGGACACATATTGAGGAAGCTTATTGAGATAGAGCTCACTGGAAGAATAAAAACACCCTCTTGCATTCAAGCAGCAAGGCGGAAATGGTTGTCATGTCATGCGTCATATCCTTCCATGCGAATCAAAGAAATGCACCAAAATAAAGAGGTTTAACTCACGGAAAGTAGGAAATGACCCTGTGGCCACCACTCCATCTGCTCTGGCAAGGCTCTTAGCTACTTGAGTTACAATCACACTCAAGAGAAGTCACGAACATTGTCATTAATCAAAAAGGAAAATAAGAGTAGCAAACCATGTTTGAGCATCGAGTAGCAAATCATGTTTGAGCTTCATTTGAAGGTTTGCAATTGGAGATGTGAATATGACAGGGACAAGCATAGTAGGAATATCATAACTTTTGTATGGCGTTTACTTGAGTGCCATAATATTTTTCGCTCACTTAAGTACCACAAATTTAAAAAACTAATCACTTAAATGCCATAGTCGATTTAACTCGCCAAAAAATCCAATGTTATTTCATTGGTTTTGATTCCCGTGAACAATCCTTCACCAAACGCTATGTTATGATTTATTATAGGAAACTCAGATTCTATGTTAAGCTTGGACAGAGAATGTCAAATGCAAGGAGAAATTTTATTTCAACTTTTATATACAATCCTGACAATTAATATGTCAAAGACTAACTAATTTTTAGTACAAATTACACCATAATCTAATTAATGATATAATCTAGAGACTAGTAGTTAGATAGTTTATGCTTCAAACTGAAACTATGCCGGAATTTAATCTATAACACAGCTTCTTTTAGGTGTAAAGCTAGAATCTAATGAATAGCAATACTCCTGGATAGAAAACATAATGCTGGAACTTAATCAACGACATTGGGCTTGTGGAACAACATCGGAATTCAATTGACAATACTCGACCAAATAGAGATGCATGTTGGAATTTAATCAACGATGAAAATCTTGAAACTATAGCTAAAATGCGATAAAGTAAAGATAAAATAAAGATATTTGTTATGTTGTTAAGGGGCTTCTACATTGAACAGGCTATGGTATTTATAGGACGAACTGGTAACCATAAGTTAGTTTCCTCTCCTTGTGCACCACTCTTAACATTCTCCATATTTTCCAGTTCTTCTTAGCAATATCCATAAGCAACTGCTTCACGAATTGTTGATTATAGCTGCAGAATTTGTTTATCAAGTAAATAACTACTCCCTATTTTTATGCACATTTCTCGTAGTGGCTATTCTCACTTGAGTTCTAATGCAAATTTCACTTAATCTTTAGATCCTGTGCACCATCCACATAGTCTAACACGTGGCAACCGGTTGCTTGGCCATCGACTCTAGATTTTGTTTCTAGAATTCCATCAATGCTCAGCTTAAATAGCCTGCATGAAAGCTGTTTGCCCTTAGTTTAATGACCAAAACCGGGCGTTTCACTTATTATTCCTCATGGCCAGAACTTGATACCAGGGGTAATTTTGAGTGTCAACATATGCCCATTTTTAAAAAAAAAAAATTAAATTTATTTCTTTTACTCATTTCCATGTAGCTTTTCAAGGTGATCATGCCTTTCTATCTTTAGACATCTTTTCCCTTATACGAATTTTCATTCCCTATATTATTTCAACACATATCCTCTAATTTCATCGATAACTATTTTCCCTTTTTTTTCCCCAAGGCATCGTCTTCTATCAATATCTCCTTAAGGATCCCATTACTATATTTCGTCTTCTTGCCCTACTTCCAGATTCTCTTTTGCGATTCCCTTTCATCTCTACCTCATCATTCACCATGGCACCAAAGAAAGCCTCCAATTTTGACTCATCAAGCTCCCTTAACAATTTGGTTGCTCTCAAAATAAGGGAACATGCCAAAAATTGTCGCTTTAATATATTGGATGCCGTTGAAGGTATAACCAGTTGCTTTCTCCATGGTTCCGGTCTTATTAACCATAACAAGGTCCTTAAGGTATACTTTCCTTCTAAGCGTGAGACCTTGGCCTTCCAACATCACTCTTTCATAGGTCTTTAGCTTCTCCTCAATTTCGAGGGTTTTCCTCATTCGAAACAAATTTTCATAGATGGTATTTGCTACTAAACATGATAAAGAAAATCAATTCCTTTTGAATGGTGCTAGGATTAAGAAAGCACTTGCAATTAGCATGTCTTCTTATGACATAAATTGGGGACTGGTTGGGTTTGTGTAAACTTCTGGTCCCCCTCGACTAATTGTTTCATTTTCCCTTAGAGACCTATGATTGTCACTCTTCTAGACATGTATACCATACCAAGTTTTCAGTTGATTGGCACCGTTCTGCTAAGCAATTGCCTATAGTGGATTTTTCTTTTACAATCCCAGATAGAGTTCTTGCTTACGATAAGTTCTTTGACTGATATGGTAGAGCAACTGCTCCTGTTGATGAAAAGGAATGTATCATTTTCCTATTATACTGGCTGCCGAGATACATATTCTGTTGTCCCATGCGTAAAGTTAATAAGGATTATCTCTAGCTAGCTGTAAGTCTTGCGCATAGTAGACGCATTATTTTTGCTCTAGTTGTTTTAGCTTCTCTATATAGGGGTTTTACTCATGCTTCATTGGTAATGAAGGATGAAAAGAGTAGTGCCATCTCTAGTCCCTTTTGGATTTTACAAGCATGGATGTCTCTTTATTTTCAATTTCTTTTCTATTTGGGCTCTCATAATCTTTGTCATTACCCCCCCTTAGGCGCAATACCTAGGAGGCCTCATCTAGGCTATCGAGTCTTAAATTGCCTATCCATGAAGGTTCCTTCAGGCACCACTTCTTTTCTTCATTATTTAAAAGCCATCTTGGGAGTTGATCATAGAGATATTGAATTTTCCCTTATGACAATGAGGGGCACTACTACTTTTTCAATCCTAATAGCCTAAAACTCTTCCAAGACTTCTGGGTTTGTGTGTTATCCCTAGTCTTAGATCTTCCATTATAGTTATCAGTGATGGGCCGATTTTACTCGGCCTTTAAAGCATACTCTCCTCAGTACTTTGCAAAGCAATTCGGCTTCTTTCAAGCCATTTTGATGCCTACCCCTTGCCTAATGGATTTTTCTCGAACAAAGAAGAAGGAATATAATCTGGAAGATCGCAGCCCTATAGCTTGCTGTTCAGAGATAACCAAGACTATATACGTTAGGTATTCTCAAGATCAGAACAGAGACTGTGACATCCCAAATTTTCAATTCTGTTTTCTTCTGATTGAATCGGGCGTTTCATTGACGTGTTTATAGGGCTATTCTCAGAACTAATCATTCTTGAGATAACTAGACTATCTGGGGAAATTATTAGGAATTTTAAGGCAATTGACTTGAGAATTCGACTAGGAATCGGCTTCTCGACCATGTCTATCTTTAGAGGCCATTACGGCACAGTTAAAAATCGATTTGAAATCAGATATAGACTAGATCGACAGTGATATGTGGCTAATCGTAGGTGACACCACTAAATTAGAAAATTCATATCGACCGGCACTAAACTGATTTTCTTATTGTTTTGCTACCCTGTGTTCGTATTTGGATCCTCGGAATTTTCACGACAATCGAGAGTCGCTAATGAGTCAAGTGGGTTCATAGTGGCTCGAAGAAAATCGACCACGAGTCAATTGCACTTAAAAATATCTGAAAGTTACCTGGTAGCCTAGGTCACGCTAAAAACGCGTCGAATAAAAATTAACCGCCAATTCGAATCCAATTTCAGAAATTGAAGTTTCGGTCATGTCACAATTAATTCTAGGAGTGTCGACTCAGTCTCAAAAGATTTTTCGGAGATTCTGAGATTTTTACGGAAAATCGGTTCGGACGCCGCGGAAAATCAACGGAAATTCGGATAGGCCAAATTAAAGGAAATTTCGACTTCCAAGCTGAGCCTTTGGGTGTTGGGGACTGGCAAAGGTTGGTACGGGATTTTTCTTCGACGAAATCGGACCTCAAATTGGGAAATTGAGTAAGAAAATTGAATTAATTTGGGTGAATTTCGAAATTAAAAAGGGGGCAGAAATTTGGGACTTTATTTTGGATAATTTGGTGATTATTGGTGCAAGAAAGTATTGGGGAACATTGAGATAAGTTTGAGGGTTAATTGGGGAACCAAGCATTCAATGCATTAGCTAAGATTTTGGACTTTTTGTCCCTCTCTCTTCAAGCCTTCTCGGACAAAATTCTGTGCGACCTCTCCTTCGCCACTTCTCTATCTCATTTTCTCCTTCGACTCTACCTCTTCTTTCATTTTCATTTGAAGCTCCACAATTCACCCATGAACTGAAGCCAGCGAAACCACCTGTCACGCATCCCCAGCTCCTTCACCCACTCGAGGTCAACACCAACTTCGCGAATCTCCTCGGTTGACCGCAGAAGCCCACCGAATTGAAGCTGCATGCGCACGGACCGATTGCCAGCGACGTCACCCACCGAGGAAGAAGATCCACGTGTCCGCCTCTTCGCCAGTTGGGGTCTTCCATGTCGTAGTCAACCGAAGCAAATTGAAGACCCTCCACGCGTGCACGAGCAGTCCACGATTTCCTCGTTAGTGGACTCTACCGGCCACTCGTCCATGTGGATTTCCCAGTGCACGAACACAGAAGCAGCATCGCGCGCAGCTCAACGCCAGCGCCCATCCAGCCCGCGTGAGAGACAGTCCAGCAGTCTTCGAGCGGCCCATCAGCCCAGCGTCTTCAGCAGCCCACATTCAATTGAAAGCCCAGTGAATTCAGCTTCGAAGCCCAGCAAAATTTGAAGCCCGCGAGGACAGCCCATTCAAGGCCCGTTCAATCAAGTGAAGCCCAGTCTAGTACAAAGCAAGTCTTAGTTGGGCTGTGATTTGTTGGGCCCAAGTCTAAGGCCCGGCCCAAGCCCGCCGGTGTCGTCGACAGTCCAATTTTGGCCACCGTCGCGTCGCCGTTGCGGTGATTCGGTCTCCGCTTTTACTAAGTGAGTTTTACTCACTAATGCTTTCTTAGGTTACCAATTATACTTAGGGTTGGTTAGATTTAATTAAATGCAATTAGGTGGTTAGATTAATTTAGATAAATTAAATTAGAGACTTAATTATGCGTGTTAGGTGGTTAGAAATAGACATTAGCAAGTAGACATGCCATGTGATTTATTGAACGAGTTTCGGTAATTTTCTAGGCTCGTCTCGGCTTCCAATCAGGCAATACGGGCCTAAATTGGATTTTTAATAATTATTTATTTAATTTTCGAAATTAATTATTTAATTAATTATTTTTTCGGAAATTCAACCGGGATGGCCGGTGACCGGAATTTCGTGCTGATTGTCATGGTGCAGTCCGTTTATTTAATTGAGCTTTAATTTATATGGAATTGACTTAAATTGTGAATTTTAAGATATATTCCTAAGTGATTGATTTCAATTACGTGATGGGAAATGTTTGGGTACCGATGGTCAGTATCGACGGTGGAGTGGTGAATCAGTGTGGCATCTAAAAGGGCATGTGGGCTCGGTGAATTGATACATCACTTTAATGAACGAGTACCTTAGAGAATGCACGTGACCCTAGGCATCGTAAAAAGGGCACGTGGGCTCGGTGAATTGATGCATCACTTTGGTGAACGAGTACCTTAGAGAATGCACGTGGGCCCATGGAATTAAGTGAGGCATCTTGGGAGAGACACGTGGGCTCAGTGATTTGATGCATCACTTTGGTGAACTAGTGCATTAGAGAATGCACATGTGCTCTATGACATGTAATCGAATAGTTCAATTTGTTATAAGTAGTTGGGTGCCTATTATGAATTATACTGATTTGTAGGTAGAGCCTGAGGCCAAGGTAAGTCCTCTGACCTGTGCGTGTTTAGGCAACCCATAGTATATTGGCTTACTAATCGAGTCTTAGGGGGTAGAACTTGCTGAGACGTAGTCTTATCCCGGTTGTGGGACATCATTTCAAGACCCTGAGGGAGAACTGAAGAGGAGGAACTTGAGAAGGAGAGTACTGACGTGAATCCTGAGGAGGAGAAAGATTTTTGAAGAAGAAGATGATCTAGAGAGGGATCTTGAGTACAACCCGGATGTGGATTGAGATCCCATCCCTTTTGTGAACCCTGTCTTAGTGTAGATTGGTGTGAGACTTGTTTGCTGTAAATAGTATTGTAAATATACTATGAGTACTGTTAATAAAAGTGTGATTGTGAATTTCAATATGAAAAATATGGCCTGCTTTTCTATCCCATTATTTTATTGTTTGGGGATTTATAACTGCTTCCGCATGTGCATAAATAAAAGAAAGGGTCGGCGATACTTAGTCCTAGGATATCGCACTTTAAAATCGCCCAAGGTGAGGGATGGGCGCGTGCCCAAAGATCGGGGTGTGACAAAGACTTCCAACCTTGTTCTGGTCATAGTCTTAAGTGGATGACATGATGGGTTAGCTTTATTCATGAAGGTCCTTACGAAGATAATATTGTGATAGCAGTCGATCGAATTCAACATAAGGAAAAACCAAAACAGGGCCATACAATCACTAATCCCGACTCCTCTTTTGCTCTGGCCGCACTTGATGACTATACTTTGCTCAATAATCCTTTACTTGGACCTAATACCCTTCTCCTTAAGCTTCTACCTAGCCCTAGTGAACCTGAAAGACCAAGCAATGACACCATCAACTTTCTTGATGACTCGGATGAAGGTACCTTATCTCTATCTATAAGTTCTTCATGATTCTTCTCCTATCTATATATCTTTTGCTTACAAGAAGCCGTATACTTCAAATTCAAATAGAGAACCACTGGCACAACTACTGAAGGAAAAGAGAAGAACTTTCCCTATTTCTTTAAAGAAGCATCTCAAAGCTCTTCCTAATGTCTCTATTCTAATTGCTCTTACTTTTTTAAGAAGATCTTTAGCAATTGATACTCTATCAATCTCTATTTCTTTGGAAAAGACTCTTGTAGATGATGTTCCAGCCACTTTTACTCCTCAGATAGAGCTTTCTAGCACCATCGACAATGCTATTTCTTCCAATTCCATCATCTACTCCATCTCAGTCTAAGCATGACAATCCCAATCTTCTTGCACTAGTTGTTTAGTAGGTTTCATTTGATTATAGCTTAGCTATATATATGTCGCGACCCCCCCAAAGCGGGTTGGACCACCTAGGGTTTAGGCTAATGGACTACTAAGTTTTAAACTTAGCGTAGGCTCTCCCAAGCTCATACTAATTCGCGACTTAAGTTCAAGTTTTTTTTAAATGGATTTTATCTAGGATCCATTTATCTAGGAGTCGCAACCAATCAGTTTATGGTAGGCTGATTAGACACCTAAGTAAAATAATGAGAGAATTATTTTACTCCTACGAACCAGAGATTTTGGGTATAGGGACTTGGTTACACTAGACTTTTCTAATGCCCTTTCGATACCATTTTTTTTTTTTTTTTTCAAAAATGTCTTTGTAGGCAATTTGGATTAATTTTAACCTAAATTTCTATCATGCAATAAGGTGATCACATGGGTACTCAGTCATTATTAAACAATCAAAAGACTTCCACTAAAAAAAATAAACACACAAAGCAGACGATTATTTTTTTTGGGTTTTTTTTTTTTTTATCTTGAAATTGAAACGTGCATTTTAACTTCATGACCTAACTTTATTAATAGGCAAATTCTAATTAAATGAACCTAACATGTAAACTAATTGACATGCACCTAATATTTTTTTTTTTTTTTGTATTTTTATTAAAATTTGTAATAAAAAACTAATTAAATTTTCTAGAAAGAATAATTTTCTAATATGTTTTAGGGGTTAATTTGATTTAAACTCTATTCTATCTTAGAAAAATATTTTTTTTTAAAAAAAAAGGATTATTAAAAATGTGCAAACATTATCAAAGACCCTATCTATAAAAAAAAAAAAAAGTTATTTAAGTCCAACTCTAATCTATGTGCAATCCCATTCAAGCTAGATAACGAAGTCACGCAATCGAAAAAAAAAATGTAATCCTAATTTACGAAACATATTCCAAAGCGAGATTTGATTTTTGATTTTTTTTTTTTTTAGTGTTTTTCTATGACAAGCAATTACACTATAGACATTATATCTAAACCACTCAGGATATTCAGCAAATAAAAGATTAAAACAATCGAAAAAATAATCCATCATCTCACGGATTAAATTAACGATTACTTTAACCCTAAACATCACAACATATGAGGAAGTTCAAAATAATTAAAAATTTGATCTGAAGTCTTACTGACCAAATTAATAATTACAGTAATTTTGAGCAAAACCCTGCGGATAATGCCTAGAATATTCATAAAATGAACCTCGACATCCAGTGTTTCAATTTAAGCAATAATAACTAAACCTGATAAAAAAATAAAAGAAAAATAAACTACCTTGACTTTTTTTATTAAAAAGAAAAATGGGCACAGTGGCAAGCTGCTCCAGGTGAAGGTGTACGAGGCGGTGGCAAGTAGCGGAGTCAAGCTCTGGGTCGTGGTGGTGGTGCGACGGCTACAGCGATGACGGGCGATGCAGGGTCAACAACAGGGGCGGTGGCGAGCGGGCGGTGGCGACGCACGAGTTGGCTGAGGAGCGGGCGGAGGAGGCGATGGCGTCGGGGTGTCTGGCGGAGGTGCGGTGGCAGGCGAGCAGCAGGTCGTGGTTGTGGCGTGTAGAGGGCTGGGCGGAGGTGCAGTGGTGAGCGCTCGCGGCGTCAGGCGGAGGCGAGCAGTGGCGTCAGGCTGCAAAGTGGCGGTGATGTTCGGAGACAACGAGTGGGGACTCGGATGGCGGAGCAGAGGTGGTGCTACTGGTGGAGCGGCGGTGCGTCGATGACGCTCTTATGTAGTGGGCGGTCAAGGTGGAGCAGCAAGGATGTCGAATGCTGCGG
Source organism: Eucalyptus cloeziana (assembly GCA_014182715.1). Classification (NCBI taxonomy): domain Eukaryota; kingdom Viridiplantae; phylum Streptophyta; class Magnoliopsida; order Myrtales; family Myrtaceae; genus Eucalyptus; species Eucalyptus cloeziana. The sequence continues at coordinate 18,881,658 of CM024637.1, forward strand.
CAGGCGTAGTCGTCAAACAAAGGCTGGTAGGCGCGACAACAGGCGAGCATTGGCGGAGGTGCAGTCAGAGGGTCGCACAGGTGTGGGCAAGCGACACAGCGACGGCGTGCGCAGCGACGACGAGTGCGGATAAAGGCATCGGGCGCGAGCATCGACAGCGGACCGTGGCGGTGTTGCAAGTCAACAGCAGAGGTCGAGCGCGGGCGTCGGAGACCTGCTGGAGAAGAAGCGCTTTTTCTTTTTTTTTTTCTTCTATCACTTTCTACTGTTCTTTTCTTCTGCTGCTGTTCTTGTTTTCTTTTTTGCAGGTTGTCGGAAGAAAAGAAGTAGTCTTTTCCCCTTTCTCTCGCTGACCTTTTGCAAGTTTTCCTCTTTGCACGAGCTCTTTCTTCCACCAAATTTTCACGAATTTTTTAGTCTTGAAACTCTCTCTCACGAATTTTTTTTTGCTACGAATTCTCCCCTTCTCGAAATTTTTTTCCCCCTTGCACGAATTTTTCTCTCGAATTTTTCTGCTCTCCAGAATTAGCTCCCTTGCATCCTATGCGAGTGAACTCCTTTTACAGTGGTTCCAAACAGCCGCTTTCCATGGCAAATTTCGAACTTCCATCTTCTTTTGCATTAATTCATGGCTGCATATCGGAACATGATTTCACAATTAGCTCGATTTCACTTCAATTCCTTTCATTTTATCAAAATTCTTACTTGATTTTCTAACTATTGATCCTCGACCAGGAATTGCTTCTACATTTACCAAGATTTGAATATTCTTCATAATTTCCAACTTCCATGCATAATCAATCAGATTAATTTTCCCATTTTTTTTCCTTTTATTTGCTCTAATGCGATTTTTATTTTTATTTCCTTAGGAATGCCAAAATTAGGTGTCAACAATATATTATGTACTTCGAAATAACCTTTTGTTTGTGGATGACATCTAAACCCATCATTGTGACTTGCAACATTGAATGCATTGAAGTTGAACCCACTATTGCAACTAGTACCATTGAACGTGCTGAAGCTCCTGTTTTGACTACATTAGCTCCATTTCCAAGCCCTGGTATTTATTTCATTTTGTCCTTATTAATCATTATATTGGCTGTTTGGTTTGAAGGACTCAATTGTAATTTTGTGACAAGTTTTAGGATTTCTAGTTAACATATCCCATTAAAAAAAAAGGGAGCACATCGTTCGTGCACTATCCTTTGGTTAGATTTGATCGTTATTCATTATGCTTAGTTTTTTTTTTTTTTTTGGAATATTGTTCGTGAAAGTACGATGAAAAGCTCAAAACGCTGGATATTTTCCAAATCCGTTTTCCTAGTCGACATTCTTTTATAGTTCTCAATTAGTCCTTTCACGCTGTCGTTGATGGGAAAAGAAACTCGACATGGATTGAGATATTATCAACCCAACAATGTTTTCTTTCAAAGTTGATCGGAGAAAATTATTTCTAATCACATTTCTGATTGACAGATTGCAGGTAATGAATATCTCCTACATGTGAACTTAACCAAAGTTCATTAGGACTCTCATGATAATGCTCCAGAGGGATGTCCATATTATAAATAGAAAATCAAGATAGAGTGATGTCCATTGTGACATCATAAGAATTCGACCCTATTCAAGTTATGATAAGGGTTTTACTTTTATTAATGCGCCATTGACAAAATTAGATTTTGAATTGGTTCGTAAACAATTCAAAAGTATTAAAGCTATTGGAAAAGGCAATTTAGGATTTCGATTCGCATGACCAAAGAACTTAATCATGGATTGACAATTCGATCATAAGGATCAATGATAGACAATCTTAAACCATTTCAAACCAATCCAGGAATGATTATAGATCGATTCGATAATAGTATATAATTGGATTGAGGGTGATTCTGTACGATTACTATATTAATTATGAATGACCACAAACTAATTATAAACGATCATGTGCTTCGAAACGAGTAATTGACCCCTCACGATTACATGACAATCGATGATCATCCATGAAAGGGCTTAAATGTGGATTGACATCGAATCAACCATAGGTCGAACTCACAAAACCTCTAATGGACGCCCGTTGGTTTTAATTATGCTAAAGTTGCATTTGATCGATTTCAACCGTAAATTCTAGTGCGAGAAATTAGAAGGCCAAAGGGGGCCCACTAATTTTGAAAGGCCCCTTGGGCCACATTTCCTTTAAAATTCAGCCATAAGGGCCCAATAGGTAGAAATTACAATTTTGCTCTTTAAGGCCCATTTTGAGCTCATTTAGGCCCTTTAAGTTGTTAAGGCCCAAATTGGATAAATCAAGCCTAAACCCAAGTTTATCAAGCCCAAAGACAATTAGGCCATTTTGGGCTTGGCCCATGTGCATGAATAGTGGCCTATGTGAAGAGTGCGCGTGAACAGCAACCTAGGGGGTGCATGACAAACCATAATTTCTATTCCAAAAACAATTTTTAGGTCTGGAATAGAAATCCGTTTGATAAACTTATTCCGTTTTTCTATTTCTGGAATAGATTTCTATTCCAGAAATAGGTTTGGAATAGAAATTAGAAGTAGAAATTTTCTACTTCTCTATTTCTGGAACAGAAATGAAAAATAAAAAAAAAATTTCATCATTCGTCAACCGGTCCTTCATCCGTTGTGGCATCCTAAAATTTCATGACAACCCCTGGATATACCGTGAGCCATGAATAGGTGATGGAAGTGCCATCGGACTATATTATAGCCATTAGACCAATGGATTTCAATAAATCAAGGCCGAGCAATTAATGGACAATTATTTTGTTGGAAATGCATCCTATGTCCATGTGAGATTAAGGATTGTATAAAAGGATAAATTAATAAGGAAATTTTGTTCTTGGCCATGAACTTTATAAGTTGGATTTTTATTGATCTATGTTACAAAGTTTTATGGCCATATGAATTTGTAATTTGGTATTTATATAAGTGGGGAAATTAAGGTGGATTATTAAAAGGAGTGGGCTGATTTCTTAAGGCCCAAAACTAGCCCACAAACCCCCACCGTTTGACCGGCTAAGGCCCGGCCCAAGGAGCCCAAAGGGCTGTCGACCGAAGGAGGGAGAGGCCCGGCCCATTGAGCCCATCAACTTGCATGGAAATCTACAAGTGGCAAGAGAGATTAACCAAGTGTCTTCTGCATGCAAGCTAATGATTACTAGCTAATCATGAAGGGGAAGAAAAGAGGAGCGACGGATTAGGCGAGGCAGCAACCAAGAGAGGGGGAGGAGTGGTCACGCGAGGAAGAGAGACAGAGAGAAAGCCGAGGGAGAGAGAGAGGGTTCGTGGGTGCTTCGGTGAGGGAAGAGGAGGACCAAGCCCCGCCGTGTGTGCGCCTAGCTTCGCCGTCGACCATGTTGTGCTTGAAGTCCCCGAGTCGCCATTGCTTGCTTGATTTCGTCGGACCTAAGGCAAGTGAAGTCCGTTAGCCTACATCTTGCTTGCTGTGATGTGTGTGATGAATAGTAAATTTTGGATGAACTAAGTGTTAGAATCTTCGAAAGTTACATCTTAGGTTAGTAAGCTGTTCTATGGAAAACAGCTTGAGCTCTAGTGATTCCGCGAATTTTTGGTGAATATCTAGTCGAAATCTCACTGCATGCTCTTGATGAAAGTTGTAGAGAACTTCTTAGAGAGTAACATATCAAAATTTGAGAGGAAATGAACAAGTATAGGTCAGTGAAACCATTTTTCTTTGAAGAGATTAGATCTGGAAACCGTTATGTTGACCTAGTGTGATTCTGTGAATTTTATAAAATTATCCAGTTGAAATTTGATATTGTGTCCTTGATGAAAGTTATAGATGACATTTTGAGGAGTAACATGCTAAAAATTGAGAAGAAATGTACATGTGTAGGTCGGTGAAACGAATTTTCTTTGAAAGGGATTAATCTGGAAAACTGTACCGAGAGTAGGGAGAATTAAATTGACTATAGCTCTTAATCCAGAACGAATTTGATTTCTATTTCTTCATGAAACTTTTACCTCTAGGTTTTTTCTATAACATATCAAAATTTCAGAATTTTCGGAGCTGGCTTAGGGTTTATACCGAATTTGTGAATGAAACTGTGCAAGGGCGATGTTCTGAAATTTTAAAGGCTGTGATGCATGGACCGTATTGATTTTTATGAAGCTTTCTAGATCTCATCTATAACATGTCAAATTTTTAGAATTTATTAAGACCGTTTACTAATTTTTCTAGAATTTTAACTAAAGGAGCGCATTCTGTTTTATCCGAAAATTGCTGTATTTTCAAAAATAAATGAATTGCTCTATGTGATATAATGTCTTGAGTGGTTGTTTTGCTGCACATGTGGTGACATTTAGCATGTCATATAAAACCAAAAAGCTGGTTTAGAACTTTGATATTATTGCATCAAATGCCATGTTGAAAGTGAGACATATATGTGAATATAAATTGTGATAATGATGATATCGTTGGACCCTTGAGTCGACGATGTCCTCGGAAGTGTTGAGATGCCCAGAGGTGTGTGCCAGATGCCCGAAGGTGTGTGCCGGATGTCCTTGGGAGTTTCGGGATGCCCGAAGGTGTGTGCTGGAGGCTCCTCGCGATGCCAAGTTGGGTGCGAGCAATAAATGAGGGATGCAAACACTAATCCCTATAAAGAAAAATGAAATGAGATCCTTTTTGAAAATTAAAATCAAAAATTGAATCATGCGATGGGTGTGTGCATATGGCATGATGCATGATCTGCTTATAAAAGTAAATTGATACTATATGACATTGAGAATGTGATCATGAAGGCTTGAATGGATCTCATGGGGATATACACGTGATTGTGTGGATGATATGAATCATGCGTATGTATGTGCATATGGCATGACATGAACCTCATGGAAATACAAGCATGACTGCATGGTGGTATATGCACGATGGCATGGTGAGATATGCACGACTGCATGGTGATATATGCATGACTGCATGGTGATATATGCATGACCGCATGGTGATGTATGCTCGATGGCTTGGATGATATATGCTTTACTCGTGATATCTTGATTGTCTTGCTTGTTACACTATGTAGTTTGGTGGATCTTTACTGCTGAGTGGTTGTACTCACCCCTATGGGGATTAACATTTTAGATTGAAAGATGCCTCTACCACCAGTCACACGTGGTACTTTCTATGGCTTACCATCTGATGTTGAGGTTGAGTGCTCGAAGCATTTCTGTGTTAGTGTTCCTGGTCTGGTATTTATCCGAGTTCATGTTTTGGTTATGTACGACATGGGTCTAGCTGGTGGCCCTGTAGTCCAGGAGTTCCTGTCCATACATGTTCGACACGACAGGGTGATGCTAGGGATGTTGCCGCCGTCACCGGCCGATGCACCGGGTTGGGTGTGATTGCACGTACGACTGGTAGAAGATGACACTTTTTGGATAGCCGACACTTGATGATGGATAGGTGTACATGTCTGATATAGGGTCGAGTTCTTTTGAGTTATAGCCAAGCATAGTTAAAAGCCTTGGCCTTTTGCTGTACCGACCCAAGATGTCCATCATGATTATGTAAATAAAAGTGACTCGGCTCTATCTTTTTCTCTTATGCGTAGTTGGTGTGCATTGCATTATTGTTGTTGGAGTAGGGGATAGGGAAATTTGATTATGCTTCCATTATATGAACTACACTGGGACCATTTCAAAAAGAAAAAAATAATTAATTAATTAACCCCCATGAATTATGGACCCGCTATAATTGAAAGGTATCAGAGTGGTATGTTAATAGGATAAGTGAATGGTACTTGTGGCAACCCTAACGGATTTGGGGGCAGTCCAGGGGTGCCACATCCGTTGCCACCGACCACCATCCGTCAGTCGTCAGTCGCCCGCTGGTCCCCGCTGCCGCCGGCCGGCGACCTTAAGGAAGAAATTTTGTGTCATTATCAAATGAATTTCTATTTTTAGAGTAGAAATTTTGCGTCGTTATCAAACGGTTATTTTTGCTTAGAAACTCTTCTAGAAATAGAAATAGAAAAATCTATTTCTGTTCCAAAAACTATTTCTGGAACAAAATGGTTGTCATGCATGCCCCTAGCTTCTAGAAGATTTTGACTTTTGTGGTAAGATGGAGGGATATGATTTCTTCTTGCTCCTCAAGTTAGAATGGAGGGCCAAGATGTGTTCTTGCTCCCCAAGTTAGGACACTAAGTCAAAGAGCATTAAAAGGGTCCCACAACATGAGCTTCAAGAGGCTGCCTTATATGGCTGAGCATTCATTCAAATGCATCATTGCCGTCGTCAAGAAGAGGCTGACTAGTAGCTTGAGCAAGCTTTGCCTCATGCATGCAAGCACAATAGCTAGCTATTAGACGAGGAATACATTTTACTTACACAACAAGGAATACCAACATCACTTGAGCATTACCTTTTTATTAACAGAAAGAGCAGCATGAAATAAATCCCTTCCATAAGAAGTTGCACTAACAGCCTCATTTATCTTCTTTGATTCATCTTCAGATTTAACAAATGAAGTTATAAAGTCGATGGAACCAAGTGATGCCTTCAAACTTTTGCCACCTCCACTTCCTTCCTATAGCAAAACAGATTAAGAATAGAGACAAGGAAAGAATTGCATGCATCAATGGCAGAAATTGAGGAACTCAATGTGTTGAAAATGTATAAAGACACTTCTCTAAGAACAAGCATTGTTGTCCCAACCAGTCCAACTAGTCCGAATCCTAGCCCTGGCTGAAATCAACTAGAAGAATTAAGACATAAGGTAAGAACTCATTCAGGTAGAATAAAGTTGTGATTTTGCCCCATTTAAGCTAGAAAACGCATAGAAACCGACTCTATCAAATGATCTCTACTGATAAATACCCCTCAATTCAAACATGGAAGCCGAGGACACTTCACTTCTCCTATGCAATTGCTCATCATCTTTCACCACAAAAAAAAAAAAAAAAAAATGGTTAACAATAGAGACAAGAAAAGAATCATTCTCATCGGTAGCAAAAGTTGAGGAACTCAATGTGTCGCAAATGTATAAAAAAACATCTTTAAGAACAAGCATTGTTGTCCCAACCAATCTGAATCCTAGACCCAGCTAAAATCAACTAGAAGAATTAAGATATAAGCCAAGAACTCATTCAATTGGAACAAATTTGTGATTTTCCCCCATTTAAGCTGCAAAATGGCATAACCCAACTCTAATCAAACGATCTCTACTGCTAAAAACCCTTAGTTTGGACACGGAAGCTGAGGAAATGTCACTTCTCCTATGCAAATTCTTCATCATCTTTCACCACCGAAAAATAAACTAAGAACAGTGACAAGAAAAAGAATCACATGCATCAATAGCAGCAGCAGAAATTGAGGAAACTAAACGAAGCACACGCTACCCAATAGTTATAAAAAGAACAAGGCGACGGGCCAAGAGAAAGACGGGGAACTCACGGAAGGGTCGGAGGGATCAGAGGGCTTGAAATGGCTGAAGTTGTGCTATTGAGACAAAAATCGACACTTGGGAGCTAGATTTTCATAAGGTGAGGCTGAAGCTTGTCGACCTTTGGGGGAGTGGTGGAGGCGAGCCTCAGAGGTGGGTGGTGGAGGCGTCTCATAGGCGAGTGGCGAAGGTGGCTTAGAGGCGAGCAAGGAGGCAAGCAGTGGAGGTGGATGACGAAGGGTAGCTGAAAAGGTTTTGTGTTTTTTAGGTTTCAAAAATGGGTCAAAACGTGTGACCCATTTTCGACCCATATGAATTCAACTTAAAACATTTTGGACCCATTTTAATTGGGTCATTATATATTCATAACCCATATACAACCCATTAGTGAAAAATATGAGTCGAAAAATGGGTCATGGACCCTTTTTGTGACCCCTAGTTCTCGCACATTGGCAGTGAGTCTTGAGTCCTTGCAAGCCGTGTGCCACCGTTCCTTGGTTGTTCTAACCTTGTCGTGGGCTACCAACCGCTATCCAGCCACCACCGTGCCTCACCACCCTTCATTGTGAGCCGCTGCTGCCTGTGAGCCTTGCCACCAAACGTTGTAGCCTAGTTTTGGAAGTGAATGGCTTCCTAACGCTTGATTAGGGTGGCAATTGCACTAAAGAGTAGGATTAGGATTAGTTTAAGGTTAATGATAATTAGATTAGGTGATAAGTGGATTAAAGTGATAAGTAGTGATGATAGGTTATCACGATAATCAATAAGTGGATGCGATAAGTTATCGCGATAAGTGATAGTTAAAAGTGATAAGCTATCGTGATAGGCTATCGTTAGATGGGATAAGTTATTGTTTTAGGCTATCATTCGAAGCGATAAGCTCTCATTATAAATTATTGTTAGATGCGATAACCTATCTTGATTGTAATAAGCGTGTATTATGTTGTGACTTTAAATGTGATATGGGATTACTCAATCCTAATTTTAAAGATAGTAGATGCTTATGCAATCTCTTATTTTGAAAATGGTGAGTGTTCTTCACATTATATGATTATAAGTAACGAAAGACTATTTTGAAAGGTAAATACGCTAAGGTTGTTCAATTTGATATTGTCATTGGAAGCGACTTGTGATGTTATTGGATGCGCTTGTTCTATGTGATGTTGTTTGGTATTAATGGCAATGTTTTATATATGTTCATTGGAATTAGTCTTTACACATATGTTTATTGTTCATGGTCAATGCGTGAGAACATCTCAAGCCTTCGAGATAGGATATACAATGGCTCTTGGACATGAGTGGAAGACGCCAAGTCAAGTCTCTCTCTTGGATCGGCGATACTGAGGTGTATCGTTCCCGAATCAAGTTTGATACTAAATCAGTGATCATGTCACGACGGGTTGGTCATTTCTTGGTCCCGATGTGACATTGAGATATATTTTTCCCAAGCTAAGTTTGGTATTAGGCCGATGATCATGTCATGACGGATTGGTCATTTCTTGGTCTTGGTGCGATTTCGAGGCGTCTTGTTTCCAATTCGGATTGGACTTAGGTTGGTGCTCAACGTATCATTTCAAACCATAGACTCTCGTTTCGTGCTTAGCATATTTTATTGATATAGTTTTGATAGATCATGAGACATACTCCGCTTGGCACAAGTGTGGTATGAAGATATATGAGTTGCATGAGACACATGCATGAATAAAATATCATATTAGTGACTTATATGGCATGTGCATGCTCAATTAATCCTGCCTATGAAATTGAGATGTATATGGATTTATATGCTTGTGATAGGTCTCGAGGATAGCATGGTAGTATGAGATGCCATGACACTCTCGAGACATTAACATGTGTAAAGTGCATGAATGCTATAGTCTGCACATGTGTGGCATGGCTATAAATGAGTTACATGAGAAAAGTGTATGAATTAAATTTCATTTTAGTGACTTATGTGGCACATGCATGCTTTTTATCAACCTTGTTTATGAATTGAGAAGCATGAGGAAGTCTTATAGGTTGATGATTGAGCCAGAAAGGCGCTGATAAGGTTGTGGATTTGTATGCCTTTGACTAGGGCGCGAGAGATTTAGGTTGCTACATGTTACATGGAATTATTGTTATTCATGCCTGGATTATGAAATTGTGAATGTCGTATGCTTAATAGAATAGTGCATTCACGTAGTGATTGTTTATACTATAATTGGACACACGTGATAGAGTGTCACATGTTGAGTGGCATAATTCCTATTAATAGATAATGCAAAGCGAATGCTTTGCTATCGATCTGCCATCAATGGATAAATTGCATGTTTAGAGCATCTCCGAGGCGAAGAACCCTCCTACATGAGGTTTAGGGAGTTTACTCACTAAGTTTATCTCATACCTCATTGTTTAAACTTTTTCAGGCCCTAATCATGGCTACTTAAGCCTGAGCCAAAGTACTTTGAGATGGACGTGTACTAGACGCATAGGGGGATACCACTTTGTGAGGTCACCCTTGTAGAATAGAGGTGTTAGGTGAATCCCAACCTCGATTTTTGGACAAGTATGAAGGAATCCACTATGCAGACTTATAAATGGCTAAATTTTTTATGTAAGGAAAGATTATGTTTGATGGTAGATGCATATATATAAAAGTATGTTTTGATTGTATGTCTTATACTATCCCTATTGTTTGTTAATGGTTGGGAGATGTTTATTTTGCTTCTGCTTGTGTATAATCAAAAGATAAAATGAGTGGGTCTGCAATGCGTCTTGGAATGTCGCAATCGAATGACCGAATGTTGACACCTAAAATTTTGGGGTTCATTTTGCTAAATAATAAAAAATCACATGGCATATAGTTTAGGAAAATTTTATTTTTTGTTAAGATTTTTTATAGATTTAGGTAATATACACTAAGGGATGCATATTTTGCGCGAAAAGGGAATTTGTTTGTGATCGAATAAAAAATATATTGCACGGGGTGAAATGATATATCTAATGGAATTTTACGCGAGCAAAATTGGCAGTGAAATATACCACGATGATACATTTTTTTTGGTGTATAAAAGAGTCACGTACTGTAGTTTTATGGGGGAATTCGAAAAAAATTCAGAGAAAAGATTGAGAGAAAATTCGTACGAGGAAAAGCAACCTTCATCCATTTTGTTTCAAAGAGAAAACCTTTTATCTTTTCTTTCTCTGATAGGAAGGGAAAAGTCAACAGTGAGAACAGGGAGCTTCAGTGAGAGAAACGTGCGAATGGACAGGTGAGAGAGGGAGAAAATAAAAAAGGAAAAGCAAAAGAAACACTATTGTTCTTCTTCTCCGTAGCCTCCCTTTGCCGCATGACCAACCTCTGCACCGTTGGTCTCCGAGTTGCTCGCGCTGCCTCCGCCGCACCTTCGCCACCGCGCCGCTCGCCTCAGTCCAGCACCCAGCGCCTTCGCTTCCCGTCTCCGCTCACCGGACGCCGCGCCGGCGCTCCCAACGCCGCGCCTCAGCGACCCGACGTTGCCCTGCCCGCTGCTCACCCACACCGATTTCCAAGCACTCTCAGCCACGTCTCACATCCTTCAACGGAAAACTCTAGCAACAATCGGTGGACTCGGCATCTTCTCTAATCGGCCTCGAGTTCTCCAACGCCAATGCAGCCCCGGCGTGCCAGAATTTCCTCGACCGGTCGTCCATAGCTTCCAACCCGTGAGCGATACAACAGCTGAAGGAATAGCCAGCGGTGATTATTGGATTATTCAATGGCTTGGTCAAAGTAAAGGTCAGAGTCTTGAGTGGAGATCACGCTGAAAATCCTCTCAGATTCGCTGGCCATTGTTCAACGCCCACTAATTCATACCGAGCTTCGATATTTCGTTGGTCATTCCATGATCACCACCGCGGGCCATCCTTGCTAGCCATACACACGAGCCTTATCGTTGAGCTTATCTCAACGATACTGTTGTTCGTGAATCCCGTGTGCCGGTCCTTTTTCTAAAAAAGGGAAGTCAAGGTAGTTTTTTTCTTAGTTTTTTTAATCGTTATTATTTAAATTGGAACATGGTATGTCGTTGTTAATTATTTGAATGTTTAGTATGCATTATCCGTAGGGATTTTGTCTGAAATTAATATAATTATTAATTTGATTCGAGAGACATCGGATCATTTTTTTAAAATTATATTAATTTTTGGGCTTTCTTTTGGTAGAATTTCAATTATTAAATCACGATAATTATTTAATTTGGTTCGTAAGACTTCGGACCAGATTTGTAATTATTTTGATCTCTTTGTTGTGATAATTAGGGTTAGAATAACCATTAATTTGACCTGTGAGACAACAGGTTATTTTTTCAATTATTTTAATCCTTCCTTGCTTGATTTTGTTGATGGTTTAGATTTAATGTTTATTTAATAATTACTTGTCTTAAAAAAAAACTAAAAAAATCAAAAAAAAATCAAAATCTTGCATGAGCATATTAGACACGTAGGTTTAGTAAATTTGTTTTATTATATTTTTTAGAATTCCATTTTTAGATATCTTTTTAAAATGGGTTAGGGTCAATCTTAAACAACCCTTTTTATAGAGTCTTAGATAAAATTGGCATATTTTTATATTCTCATAATAAAAAAAAAATAGTTTTCTAAGACATAATAGGGTTTAAGTCAAAATTAATCCCAAAAATGAATTAGAAAATTATCCTTTTTAGATAGCTTAATTATGGTTTTTATTGATTTTGAATTTCAATTAAAAAAATACAAAAATACTAGGTGCATTTTAACTAGTTTGCATAATAGGATTATTTAGTTAGAACATGTCCATTAGTAAATTAGGTCATGAGGTGCATGTTAATTAGATTGCATATTAGGCCCATTTAATTTGAATTTGCATATTAGTAAAATCAAGTCATTTAGCTAAAAAAGTGCATTTTTTTTTTATAAAATTCTAACTCTTAAGAAAACCCAAAAAAAAAAAAAAATGTTTGTTTTGTGTGATGCAATTTATTTATTTATTTTCTATTTGAATATTCAATAATGGTTGAGCACCCGTGTGATCACCTTTTGACATGATAGAAGTCCAAGTTAAAATAAATCCAAGCCACCTGCAAAAAAACATTTAAAAATAAAAAATAAAAAGAAATGGTACCGAAAGGGCATTAGAAATTTCTAGTGTAACCAAGTCCCCGTATCCTTAGTCTCTGGTTCGTAGGAGTAAAATAAATCTCCCTTTATTTTACTTAGGTGTCTAATCGACCTACCGTAAACTGATTAGTGGCGACTCCTAGATAATATTTTGCATGTTTAAAAAGTTTAGACTTAAGTCGCAATTTGGTATGGGCTTGGGAGAGCCCGAGCTAAGTTTAAAAACTTAGCAGTCCATTAACCTAGTTTTAGGCGGTGAACCCGAAAAATTGGGTCGTGACAGCTTGGCGACTCCACTGGGGACTTGTGTTAAAACACTTAGTGGACTTAGGCCAATTTTTCTTTTAAAAATGTTTTTGTTTGGCAGCAAGGATCCCAGGTACGTCCCTAACATTTTTAAGGTGTTAAATGTTCTTGCAGATGGGAGGTATAAGGGGAGTAGTTTGTGCTAACCTTTGTCTTGCAGGTTGGAGTGTTGGGATGAATGATTTATTTTTCCAATTAGAAGTGTTGTTTGCATTTAAATTGTTGTGTATGCTTTATTGCTTTAGCACCACACTATTTGCACACACAACCTGCGGTCCGACCTGGGCTGCGATAGGATTTCTAGGATGGTGTTGAGAAGTATCCTTCCTCCAAAGCAAGACTGCTATGTAGAGGTTGACCTTCTCTTCCCCGAAAGTTCTTCATGGTGTCGAAATGTGTTTTGTCCATATCCGCGAGACTGCGTGACTATTGGACATTCCATTCGACTGAGCCCGGAGTTAAGGGGACCTGACGTTAATGCGAGACTACAACGGTCAGATCACCCTCTTAGCTCCACTTTGTTAAGCCTTTTAGATAGAAATCGAGCCTCACGTCTCATGCTATGTGTCTATGTGATTGTCATTTATTTCCGGTGAAAGTAAGTTGTCTAAATTATTGCAATTTACTTACTTTATTGTAATTTTTGTCGGCCCATGACAATAGGTTTCGTCATCAGTTTTGTTTTATATGTAATGGGGAAAACCAACGTACAATTATTTCCACTCCCAAAAAAGAGCTCAAGATGTGGTTGGACCAGTTAGATCAAGATGGCCAGAGATACGTGAAAGCTAGGATCCCCCGACTTCTCCCACTGTTAGAGATCAACGTCCACTCTGGTGTGATCCAAGCACTCCCTCACTTCTGGTGTCCACAAACTTCCACCTTCATATTTGGTGAGTTCGAGTTGACTCCAACACTTGAAGAATATAGTGTTGCCATTGGAATGCCCTTGGAAAAAGAACTTGTTAGACCGCCTATCGGTATAGATTCTATTTCTGAATTATCACAGTTTTTAGAAATCGAAACTGAAAGAGTAAGGAAGGTTGTCAAAGCCAATTGTTTTGCATGCCCATTTTCATTTTTGGAAGCGTGTTTTGCAAATCAATCAATGATTTCAAAAGCTAGGATCTTCATATTAGCATTTTTCGGACTAATCGTTTTTCCTTATCGAAGAAATGCTATTAATCCTTCAATTTCAACTGTTGTTAATCGTGTTTGCAACGGGTTAAATTATGTTAATATGGTTTTAGCCGAAACGTTCTTGTCATTAAACCGTTTCAAGCAAAATGAAGAAAAGACCATGCGTGCCCTCCCTAAACTTTTGCAAATATGGTTTTTCTCGCACATAAAAAGTTTGGGGCACCTTATGAAACAATTTATAATTGATGATTTAAGGCACCCTATACAAAGGTTTGCGATTTTGGAACGTTTTTCCCTAAATAAACAATATGCCCGTTGGGTTAATTTTTTGAGAAATCCTAGGCCCAAGACATTCATATGGTATACTAAATGGCTTCATGTTGAGGAGGCTCATTTCTCTCACAAGTATGATGGTCCAATTCCATTACTGGGCCTTTCTGGTGCTACCTCCTATTACCCATATCGGTGGCCCGTCAGTACAGAGCTCTTCAAGAAGTTCCTCCACCCCTCAAGACAGAGTTATTCCAAGTCCGTTTTGTTCATACGGACTATGATTATTTCAACGAGGTCCAAATGATCATTGCTGCATGGAATGAATGCCATCTAGAAAAGATTCTTGTGCCCAAGAGACTGAAAGGCAAGGAGGAGATCCACCATGCGTTGACATTCTACATCCAACAACACCGGATTCCCGATGCCTTACGCCCGATGGTCCCTGATGTGACCGAGAAGCCTACTCATTGAGCACAAATTAAGCATCTTAAGCGGAAAGTGGAAATGCTTGAAGTTGAAAATAAGAAGTTTCGAAAGACGTTGGGATCCCGAAAGCATATAAAATGAGATGTTTTGAATTTTTAGGGATCTTGATTTCAATTTTCAATTCAATGTTTTCAATTTTTAGTTCAATGTTTAAGGAGTTGAATTTCAATCTTTAGTTCATTGTTAGGAAATTTGACTTTATATTTCAAGTGAATTTTGAATAAAATCTGGCGATTAGACCATTTGTCATGGGCCATTTTCCTATCTTGTCACTAGTTCTTACATTATCTATTTTCCTTAGGTGACAACGGATCCTCCACGCTCACCCATTATTACGCGATTAAGGGCTAGAATGGCCGACCAATCAGAAATGCGTGATCGTATGTCCGCTGTGGAAACTCAACTCCAACAAGTGCTCGCCTCTCTACAGCTTGTGATGGATCAACTCCAATTCCTCCAAGTAAATCCAACAACTGCACTTGCTCTTCCTAAAATAATTATCCCGAAGCAAACAAACAAGGTTGACGATGACATGCCCGGGTTAGACGATGACTCGGTCCTTGTTAGAAAGACTAAGCTCGCCAGAATTCCAAAGACTAATCATGAGGAACGCTTCACAAAGCTAGAGGGAAAATTGAAACAACTGCAAGAGTCGCAGAATTCACTCCCGTTCGACCTAACTGTGTATGAGAAGGTCAACATGCCAAAGAAATTCAAAATGCCAGATTTTGAGAAGTACGATGGTACTTCCTGCCCAAAAGCTCATTTGCAGATGTACCACGTGCGTATGGCCCAATATGTCAAGAACGAACCACTCATAATCCAATCATTCCATGCGAGTTTGATTGGACCTGCACTAAACTAGTATGTCATGAAGAATGTGAACCTTCTCGACACCTAGAATGAAGTGACCGACACATTTCTCAAGCAATACAAGTTCAACATGGATATTGCCCCTTCCTGAGAGGATCTTGAGAGGATGGAGAAAAAGAGGAACGAGTCATTCAAAGAGTATGCCGTGAGATGGCGAAATATGGCAGCTCAAATCACTCCCGAGCCTACTGATAAGGAGTTGATGAAGTTGTTTGTCAAAACCCTCCCATCTGAGTTCCATAACCGGATGGCCAGCACGTACTTTGAAAACTTCAATCAGCTTATTCCCATGGGAGAACAACTCAAAGTAGGGATAAGGGAAGGATGGTTTACTGAGCTATCTAGTAAAAGATTCACTCCCAAAAAGGAGAAGGAAGCGGCTGTGGATGTGGATGTGAATGTGGCTTATAGCCTAGAAAATGTCAAACGTACCCTGGTTATCCAAATGAATCCGAGACAGCCCCAAATTGCTGGCCGTCAACCATTTAATAGGAGACAATTCTCTCCTCTTCCTGGGTCTCCATCCCAAGTGCTGACGATCCTCCGAAAGAAAGGTTTGCTTACTAGTGAACCAAAGCATCCTAACCGTGAAAGTAATCGCAGCTATGACCCGACAAAGAAATGTGACTACCATAGCGGTGAACTGGGGCATTCAACTGATGAGTGTTTCACCCTCAAGCACAAGATCCAAAACCTCTTAGACACGAAAATCTTTTCGTTTCAAACTGCTTAGCCGAATGTCCAGAAGAATCCACTACCTGAGCATGAGGGTACGGTGAATGCTATCCTGAAACCTGAAGTTGGTCGAATCGGGGACTCGAAGGTGCACGTGGCGGATGCTTACGGGTGGTAAGAGCCGGGTATTATCCGAGTCAAGAAAATGTTCCCTATCGCTGATGAAGGAAAGAATTGCCCAAATGGTGGATGACGGCATTATCGTATATGCTGACCGTAATTGCGTAGTTTCCACTATTTCACACATCATCATCAATTGGGAGGAGGAGCAGGCTGCGCTCAATATTGATAAGGAAGAGTTTGATCCTTCGCTCGCGGATATGCCTCCGCTAGAAGATGCATCTGATGAGGAGATTATGATCGAGATACCTCAACCATATGAGTATGTCAACAACAAAGCAGTGCCTTGGTCTTATGACTTAGATGTCGATCTTGTTACAAGATCTGGTCGAACCTATGGTCAAGCCAGTACTCAAACTACGAAGCCAGTCACCGATGAAAAGGCTAAGGAATTTCTAGCTGTGATTAAAGCAAGCGAGTATAATGTGGTCGATCAATTGCGAAAGATGCCTGCCCAGATCTCTTTGCTCGAGCTTCTCCAAACATCATCTGTGCATCAAAAGTCACTAATGAATGTATTGAGTGAAATTCATGTGCCGAGAGATAGTTGAGGCGGACAAGTTGGAAAAATTTGTGGGATCAGTCCTTCTTAAGGATTTGATTACCTTTTCTGATGAAGAATTCTCTCTCGAAGGCCGGGGACATAACAAAGCACTCTACATATCCGTTAAACATAAGTCTTCTCACATGTCTCGAGTGCTCCTTGATAATGGGTCCGCTTTGAACATATGTCCATTAGCCACTCAGCACCGCCTCAAAGTAGACCCATCAAGGATACATGCGGCAATGACCTCAGTACGAGCTTTTGATGGCACAAAGAATGAGGTACTCGGAGAAATCCATCTTGACATACAAATAGGGCCAGTTGTCTTCAACACTCCCTTTCAAGTGTTGGACATCCCTACCGCATTCAATTTCCTGCTAGGTCGTCCATGGATACACACTACTGGAGCAGTGCCTTCAAGTCTACATCAAGTTGTGAAATTTGTGATCGAAATGAAGCTGGTTACCGTATACGGTGAGGAAGACCACTAGATCTATTATGAGACGGCTATCCCCTATGTAGAGCCGGACTCTGAGCTCGAATCAAGTTACCACTCATTTGAGTTGGTATCCACCATACACGCATCTCGAGACTCACCTCCGCCCACTCCTGAAATGTCAGATGCCGCCCTTATGGTGGGAAGGGTGATGGTTGGGAATGGTTTTAGTCCTGGTAGTGGCCTTGGAAGAAATGGTCAGGGGATTCAAAGCCCCATTCAAGCCCCTCAAAGGTCCCGTGCTGCTGGATTAGGGTACCATGGAAGAGGTGGAGAAAGTTCTGGAGGACGAAGGCAGGAAAGGCGGAACCCGCCACCTAACCAAAGGCAAGGAAGGCAAAACCCATCACCCCCGAACATTCGCAAGACATTCCCTGGTCCACCGATAATGATGCAGGATGAAGCAGAAATAATAGACACCCTGGGGCAGCCAAGTGGAAAATTCGACTATCTAGTGAAATATTCGGCTCCTCCCAGTTTCTACATTGATCCCCGTGACATTGTCCCAGACGAATGGGGTGCCATGGATGATCCGATACCCTCGGAGACAGAAAACCCTGAAGATACATTGGAATGAATCACTAGTCTCTTCGATGACACCTTCATAGGGACCATCGATGGAGGACCTCTGGAAGAAATGGGCTCTAGCCCACGAGAGTAACTCATTTACTGCTTTCTCACATTCCCCTACGCGGGAATTTTTATCGCTTTCTAGGGCTTGTTTTTGATTTCTTCTTTTTCGCTTTCTTTTTAGGGCTTGAAAATCGCATTTCCATTCAATAAATGTAATTGATTGATGAATATTAATAAAATTACAAGTTTTATTTTGAGGGCATGATGAGGTACACCAAACTAGCCCGGTGATGATATCCAACCGATAAAAGAAAAAGAAAAATCCAAGGAGAATTCTGAGGCCTGGGCTTCATCATGCTTTCTCGTGTCAAAATATTTCAAAAAAATGTTTTTGCCAAAATTCTTTTCAAAAGAAATAATAATTTAGATTACTCTGTTTGTTTTTCTAATTTATTCACTTCATATTTCGAGAACGGTTTTGTGGCATACAAAGGCATGGAAACGGTCCGATCCAATGCAACAAATGATGATATGGATAATCTCAAGGACTTGATTGAAGATTCCATTGAGGTGCAGCGAAGTTGGGAACAATATGAAAAAGCCAAGGCTCTCACATCCGAGCAGACTGTCACTATTAATTTAAGTGACGCCGAAGAAGTTAAAGAAGTTAAAATTGGGGCAAATCTCCCTAAGGATGAAGCCGAGCACCTAATTCAACTATTGGAGGAATATCAGGATATCTTTGCATGGACTTATGCTGACATGCCTGGTTTAAACCCATCGATTGTCGAGCATTGCTTGCCTACTAATCCGGACGTGCCACCTAAGAAGCAGAGACTTCGGAGAACTAAGCCCGAGCTCTCGAAGAAGATAGAGGAGGAGGTGATGAAGCTTCTAAAGGTAGGATTCATTGAAGTCTCACAATACCCTGAATGGGTGGCTAACATTGTGCCGGTAATGAAGAAGGATGGTCGAGTTCGAGTTTGTGTCGACTATCGAGATTTGAACAAGGCGAGCCCAAAAAACGATTTTCCGCTCCCTCACATTGATGTCCTCGTGGATAGTACCGCCGGATTCGAACTATTCTCCTTTATGGATGGGTTTTCCGAGTACAATCAGATAAGGATGAAAGAGGAAGACAAGGAGAAGATTGCGTTTATCCCCATGGGGGACCTTTCATTACAAGGTCATGCCCTTCGGACTCAAGAACGCAGGGGCAACTTACCAGCGAGCCATGGTAACACTATTCCATGATATGATGCATCAAGAGATTGAAGTCTATGTTGATGATATGATTGCAAAAACTCAGCCTGGAGGAAGTCATATGGAAACCCTAAAGAAGTTGTTTGACCGACTTCGTGAATTCAAGCTTCGGCTAAATCCCGCTAAATGCGTGTTTGGGGCAACATCTGGTAAATTACTTGGATTTATTGTAAGCAATAAGGGGATTGAGATCGACCCATCTAAGGTTAAGGCCATATGTGAGCTGCAACCTCCGTCAACGGTGAAAGAAGTTCGAAGTCTTTTGGGAAGATTGAATTACATAGCTCGGTTCATTTCTCAACTATCTGAAACTGCCAAGCCATTCTTCAAACTCCTAAAGAAGAATGCACGAATCAACTATGATGACGAGTGTCGAGAGTCGTTCGACAAGTTGAAGCAGTACTTGATGAATCCATCGGTTCTTGTCCCACCATCACCAGGGCATCCCTTGATTCTCTACCTCACCATCCATAGTGAATCATTGGGTGCAATGTTGGCTCAAGAAAGTCCTGTTGATAAAAAAGAACGAGCCATTTACTATCTGAGTAAGAAGTTCACTATATCAGAGTTGAAGTATTCTAATGTTGAGAAGACTTGTGCCGCATTGGTATGGGTATTGCATAGATTGCGACAATACACATTGCATTACCAAACATTTCTCGTGACAGAAAATGACCCCATCAAGTACTTACTTGATCGGCCAGCTCTGGTGGGTAAGTTGGCCAAATGGCAAATTTTGATTTCCGAATTTGATGTGCTATTCATGCCACAAAAGTCGGTTAAGGGTCGAGCGATCGTTGATCTATTGGCCGAGAATTCAGGCATCTCTAACGACAATGACAATTTCCTTGATGACTGCGTCTTGAGTATAGATGAAGACTCATGGAAAATGTTCTTCGATGGAGCCGTAAACTTGTCTAGTTCTGGTACTGGGGCAGTTCTGATATCCCCAGATGGACAACACTATCTGGTAGCTGCAAAATTGATATTCCCATGCACCAACAATGTGGCCGAGTATGAAGCTTGCATCCTCGAACTTCAAGCCGCAATCGAGATGGGTGTGGCCAAGTTAATGGTATTTGGAGATTCAGCACTAATCATACTATAGACTGTAGGTGAGTGGAAGACTAAGGATGCCAAATTGCTCCCATACCACCGGTATCTAGAAGGTCTCGTGAAGCAATTCAAAGAAATTTCATTTGAATATTTACCAATGTCTCACAATCAATTTGCTGATGCACTCGCAACTTTGTCATCTATGTTGCAAGTTGCTGATGGATTAGAAGTCGAGTCATTGAAAATAGAAGTTTTGCTTTGAAGCCGGCTTCTTGTATGATCATAATGAAGAACCTGATGGAAAACCATGGTATTACGATATCATGAACTACATTAAAAGACAAGATTTCCATAAAGAAGTACTCCCGCTGATAGGAGGTACATCACAAAGATGGCTTCAAAATTCTTTGTTAGTGGCGAGAATCTCTACAAGAGATCCTATGATTCAGTCTTGTTACGATGTATGGGGGCAACAGAAGCTACTCAAATCATGCAAGAAGTGCACGAATGGATATGTGGTCCTCACATGAATGGGCATATGATGGCGAAGAAGATTATGAGATTAGGCTACTACTGGCTCACATTAGAAAGTGACTGCATCAAGCATGTACGAAGTTGTCACCGCTTCCAGATTCATGGTGATAAGATAAATGTCCCTCCAACTGAGTTGCACCAGTTTTCTGAGCCATGGCCTTTCTCGATGTGGGGGATTGATGTGATTGGCCCAATCAATCCTAAGGCTTCAAATGGACATCGATTCATTTTGGTGGCGATAGACTATTTCTCCAAATGGATCGAGGCTACATCATTTGTGAATGTCACTGCCCGCAATGTTGTGAAGTTCATCAAACGTGACATAATTGCTCGCTATGGCATCCCTGAAGCAATTGTCACCGACAATGGGACGAACTTGAACAATAAACTCGTTGACACGTTGTTCAGCGAATTCAAGATCAAGCATTTGAATTCGTCCCCTTACCGCCCCCAAATGAATGGGGCTGTTGAAGCGACTAATAAGAACATTAAGAAGATCTTGGCTAAGACAGCCAAGAATTATCGAGATTGGCATGACCGATTACCTTTTGCACTAATGGCATATCGGACATCGATCCGCACTTCTACCGGGGCAACCCATTTTGCTTTGGTGTACGGCATGGAAGCGGTTCTACCCGTGGAGGTGGAGATTCCTTCTCGAGAATTTTATCCCAAGTGGACTTGTCGAGGCTGAATGGATGCGCAAAGCCTTGAGCAGATTAAACTTGATAGAGGAGAAGAGACTAAAGGCTCTTTGTCATGGCCAAACTTATCAGCAAAGAGTTGCCAGATCCTTCAACCGAAAGGTACGACCGAGACATTTTGAAATAAATGATCTTGTTCTGAGAAAGTTGTTGCCCATTTTTCCAGATCCTGGGGGCAAGTTTGCTCCGAATTATGGCAGCCCATATGTGGTGAAGAAGGTACTTCCTAGAGGTGCCCTGATTTTGGCAAAAATGGATGGTCGTGAGTTTTCCACTCCAGTTAATTTTGATGCTGTCAAAAAGTACTACCCATGATAGAATTTCCCATGTCATGTCTTGAACTACAAGTATTTCTATTGTGAATAAAATGCCTCAATGAGTTGAATTATTCAAGTTTGTCATAAATCTTGTATTTTTCTTCCTTGATGAATTGTGTGAGATAAATTGAATGTGTCAAATGGAATACCTTGGAATGATGAAAGGCAAGCCTTGTTCCATACACTTTTCATACACAAATCCCTAGTGAGCTGTGTGAAAAGTTCCATGTCTGTAAGGAAAATTGTGATCTCGCAAAGGGTATGCCATCCAAGGTGATGAGAGGCAATTTTTTCCTCCACCTGAAACACTACAGGTATATCCATCGTTTAGCCCTTTGAGCCCATACACATAAAGAATTCTTTAAATTATCCCTATCAAGGATCATCCCACATTGGGACAAAGTTGGAACGAATGATAGGAATTTTCTTACTCACACTTGCATCAATCTTTGAGTATTGCTCTCGCAATATAACTTATGTGTTAATTTAAGTGCCTTAGGACGACGAAGAGCGGTTCTTTCTCTATCCTATACACTTTATCCATTGGATAGCCCATTTGAGCCTATGAATTCATTTCATATTAAACCCAATTGGTGATCATCCCCCACACTGGGGCAAGACAAAATATCCAAGTGGCATGAACTAGAATGCTAACAAGTGGAGACTTTGTTTTTAAATAAAATAAAAAAGATGCAAAATGAGGCATGAAAAAGCAGTGCGCCTGGTAAAAGCAAGGCCAATGCCCAGAAAAGAAAAAAAAAATCAAACTCTTGAGTCGTATCTCCAACAAGGTGATACCAAAACTCAAATGCTGTTGCAGTCAATGGAGATTTAATAAGAAGAAAAATCTTCGATAGTAAAGAAGGAAAGTGGTGGAAATGTCAAGATGATCATCAATTTTTAACCCTCTAAACACTTTTTGAGCCTTATGATCCTTTCATTTCACAGCCTGTCAACCGAACCTACGTTACGTCCCTTGTAAAGTCTCTTCAGATTAGGGCACTTGAATTAACGTAAGAGTTTACATACTTGAAAGCATCGCTTGAAGAAGTGTGAGCAAGATAATTGCTGCCTCATTGTGTGTGTTTCTTGACTTGTAAAATCCAAGACAATTGCAAAATGTCATCTTTCAATAGCTTCGACTCAAAGAGTCCCATTTGTTAAAGCCATTGACCAAGTCGACAATACGGTCCTTGTTAGAGACCCCTCAGATTGGTGAGGTTGTACCACTTGCGAGATTGCTCAAACCCTTGTCTGGCATGACGATGGTGAGATAGAATGATTGTCAAAATCCTGCATCAAAGGCCAGGATAAAACAGCCCTTTTAAAAAATGATGAGTGAAAAGTCCTTTCAGACTGAATGATCCCTTTTGACACATCCATGATGCTCATGCGTTCAGATTGGAATCATCATTTGAAATCGTTCCTATTGAAATTAAGATGATGCGTAGTTGATAGAAATTATTACACATGAACCTTGCTTGAATTAATGCATGTTTGTGATTACAAATGCATGTTGTTTTTCCTACGATCATGTTTTGCAGGAGACATGTCCCCAAGAAGCAGAGATGTCACCAGGTAAGTATATCTCTATACCCCAAATACTTGTCGTTGCACAAGTATTCCCCTTTTGAATACACCGACACTCAATTGAGTTGTCCCCAAAGATTTTTCTCCAGGTTGCAACGTTGGGCGACCAAAGAATGGTTCGGGTCCTAGCCAAGCAAAATCTCCGTTTAGGCGACCGTGGAATGGAACGGATCCTAAACAACATTTATTGCTCTAACAGGCGACCGTAGAATGGTACGGGTCTTGGAAAAGCAATTTCCCCATTCGGGCGACCGAAGAATGATTCGGGTCCTGAAAAATCAATTTTCCGTCAAGGCGACCGTAGAATGGTACGGGTCCTGAAAAATGAATCTCTGTTTAGGCGACCGTAGAATGGTACGGATCCTAGACAAAACTTTTCTGCCATACTGGACGACCGTAGAATGGTACAAGTCCTAGGAAAACAGTTCCTTACAAAACCTTTCTACCGTATTGGGCGACCGTAGAATGGTACGGGCCCTGAGAAAGTAGCTCCTTTCTGCCATACTGGGTGACCGTAGAATGGTACGGGTCCTGGGAAAGTAATATTGTCACAAAGTCATGTTACTATTCTAGGCGACCGTAGAATGGTACGGGTCCTGGATAGGTAACACCCACTACCTCGAATTACTCTATCCTCCTCAAAGGTAAGTTATCCCAGGTAGGTTCATCTATCATTTGCATTAGTATTTCCATGCATCATATAAATTGCATTAAGAAATGGAATTCATGTTCCAACAAAAATCATTCATTGCATAAGCATGACCAAAATTTAGGTCTCAATTTGTCTTTAAAGGCAACCTCTGCGAGCTCACCTTCAAAGAGGGGCAGCTGTTGACATCTAAAATTTTGGGGTTCATTTTGCTAAATAATAAAAAATCACTTGGCATATAGTTTAGGAAAATTTTATTTTTTGTTAAGATTTTTTGTAGATTTAGGTAATATACACTGAGGGATGCATATTTTGCGCGAAAAGGGAATTTGTTTGTGATCGAATAAAAAATATATTGCACGGGGTGAAATGATATATTTAATGGAATTTTACGCGAGCAAAATTGACAGTGAAATATACCACGATGATACATTTTTTTGGTGTATAAAAGAGTCACGTACTGTAGTTTTATGGGGGAATTCGAAAAAAATTCAGAGAAAAGATTGAGAGAAAATTCGTACGAGGAAAAGCAACCTTCGTCCATTTTGTTTCAAAGAGAAAACCTTTTATCTTTTCTTTCTCTAACAGGAAGGGAAAAGTCAACAGTGAGAACAGGGAGCTTCAGTGAGAGAAACGTGCGAATGGACAGGTGAGAGAGGGAGAAAATAAAAAAGGAAAAACAAAAGAAACACTACTGTTCTTCTTCTCCGTAGCCTCCCCTTGCCGCGTGACCAACCCCTGCACCGTTGGTCTCCGAGTTGCTCGCGCTGCCTCCGCCACGCCTTCGCCACCGCGCCGCTCGCCTCAGTCCAGCACCCGGCGCCTTCGCCGCCCGTCTCCGCTCACCGGACGCTGCGCCGGCGCTCCCGACGCCACGCCTCAGCGACCCGACGTTGCCTTGCCCGCTGCTCACCCACACCGATTTCCAAGCAGTCTCAGCCACGTCTCACATTCTTCAACAGAAAAATCTAGCAACGATCGGTGGACTCGGCATCTTCTCCAGTCGGCCTCGAGTTCTCCAACGCCAACGTAGCCCCGGCGTGCCAGAATTTCCTCGACCGGTCGTCCATAGCTTCCAACCCGTGAGCGATACAACAGCTGAAGGAATAGCCAGAGGTGATTATTGGATTATTCAATGGCTTGGTCAAAGTAAAGGTCAGAGTCTTGAGTGGAGATCACGCTAAAAATCCTCTCAGATTCATTGGCCATTGTTCGACGCCCACTAATTCATACCGGGCTTCGATATTTCGTTGGTCATTCCATGATCACCACCGCAGGCCATCCTTGCTAGCCATACACACGAGCCTTATCGTTGAGCCTGTCTCAACGATACTGTTGTTAGTGAATCCTGCGCGCCGATCCTTTTTCTAAAAAAGGGAAGTCAAGGTAGTTTTTTTCTTAGTTTTTTTAATCGTTATTATTTAAATTGGAACATGGTATGTCGTTGTTAATTATTTGAATATTTAGTATGCATTATTCGTAGGGATTTTGTCTAAAATTAATATAATTATTAATTTGATCCGAGAGACATCGGATCATTTTTTTTAATTATATTAATTTTTGGGCTTTCTTTTGGTAGAATTTCAATTGTTAAATCATGATAATTATTTAATTTGGTTCGTAAGACTTCGGATCAGATTTGTAATTATTTTGATCTCTTTGTTGTGATAATTAGGGTTAGAATAACCGTTAATTTGACCCGTGAGACAACAAGTTATTTTTTCGATTATTTTAATCCTTCCTTGCTTGATTTTGTTGATGGTTTAGATTTAATGTTTATTTAATAATTACTTGTCTTAAAAAAAAACTAAAAAAATCAAAAAAAAAAAAAAAAAAAAAAAATCAAAATCTTGCATGAGCATATTAGACACGTAGGTTTAGTAAATTTTTTTTATTATATTTTTTAGAATTGCATTTTTAGATATCTTTTTAAAATAGGTTAGGGTCAATCTTAAACAACCCTTTTTATAGAGTCTTAGATAAAATTGGCATATTTTTATATTCTCATAATAAAAAAAAAATAGTTTTCTAAGACATAATAGGGTTTAAGTCAAAATTAATCCCAAAAATGAATTAGAAAATTATCCTTTTTTAGATAGCTTAATTATGGTTTTTATTGATTTTGAATTTCAATTAAAAAAAATACAAAAATACTAGGTGCATTTTAACTAGTTTGCATAATAGGATTATTTAGTTAGAACATGTCCATTAGTAAATTAGGTCATGAGGTGCACGTTAATTAGATTGCATATTAGGCCCATTTAATTTGAATTTGCATATTAGTAAAATCAGGTCATTTAGCTAAAAAAGTGCATTTTTTTTTATAAAATTCTAACTCTTAAGAAAACCCAAAAAAAAAAAAATTGTTTGTTTTGTGTGATGCAATTTATTTATTTATTTTCTATTTGAATATTCAATAATTGTTGAGCACCCATGTGATCTCCTTTTGACATGATAGAAGTCCAGGTTAAAATAAATCCAAGCTGCCTGCAAAAAAACATTTAAAAAAAATAAAAAGAAATGGTACCGAAAGGACATTAGAAATTTCTAGTGTAACCAAGTCCCCGTATCCTTAGTCTCTGGTTCGTAGGAGTAAAATAAATCTCCCTTTATTTTACTAATCGACCTACCGTAAATTGATTAGTGGCGACTCCTAGATAATATTTTGCATGTTTAAAAAGTTTAGACTTAAGTCGCAATTTGGTATGGGCTTGAGAGAGCCTGAGCTAAGTTTAAAAACTTAGCAGTCCATTAACCTAGTTTTAGGCGGTGAACCCGAAAAATTGGGTCGCGACACCGAAGAGATCAAGAGATGCTGCGCGCTTGAGGTCCGAGGTGTAACATCCATGCTTATAACCCACTACTTGAAAGCATGGTTGGAGGAAGTTTTCTTTGTCCCACTACTTGAAAGCATGTATCCTAAATACATGTGTTCTTAGAATTGAACATTTTACCAAGAGAGGCAGAAGGATTCAAAATCCCGGATAGAAAGTAGGCGTTAAATGTATGGCTTTGTTCATGCTCACAAATTTAGGCCCATCACGAAAGGCCCAATGGTTAGTTGTTAAGACCAGCGGCAAAATGCACACGACCTGATTTTAAAACTTCATGGGTTTGACTTAGAAATTCAGGGGAAAAGAAAGAGTTCCTTTAATTCATTCAGTTTTACAAGCTTATATAAGGACTGTCCCTGAGAATTCAAATATAGAAACAAAGACGACATATTACTCCTCGTTTTTAGGAAATGGTTGGGGCCGAACCAAGATCCAAGTTCATGAATACTGATGACATAAAATCTGCTAGAAGAAGAAAGTAATTTTCCGCTCCAAATGGCAATTACTATTTTCAACTCATTTCGAAAATTTTAGCCACAAATTGAAATTTTTCAATATATATTTTTCTTTAAAAAACTACTTTATTGTATTTTTCAAAAACATTACAATTTTCGGGAAAAATAGGTTTGTACATAGGATTACACTTTGCCCGTTGGAGTAAGGATTTGAATTTTAGAGGATGAGGGGATCAAAAAATCTCTTGGATTGTGAGGGACAAATCTAATTTTACCAAGTGTAGGGTACACTTTAACATAAGAGCATAAACAAATATAGAAATTAAATTAAATTTTGATTATTAGAAAGTTAATTTAAATTAAAGCACCGAAAGGAAAAGCCCTAGGTTTAGGGATTGCGGCCATCGCTTTTGCCACAATGGCCGCGATTGAAGACGACCAGTATTGCGTTTGCATGGCTGTCGTTGCGATTGTTTAGAGTGATAAATCAAACCGATGGGGGGCGTAAAAACAAAAAAATAGTGGCGGTGGTAGGTAAAGAAAGTTGAGGTGGCATCGCTTAGGAAGTCCAACTAAAATTCATCCATCTGAGTCCGCAACAGAAAAAGAGGGCGGAAGAATCTCAAGCAACCACCAAGAGGACTACGCCCCCATCAAGCGTCGAAGGTATTGTAATATCCTCACAAGCAGCAAGCAATATCTCGTTGTTCTCGCTCTTGTAACTTGTAAGTTCTTCCTTATCTTTTTTTTATCCAAGTCGGGCCTATCTTGCTTTTTACCTTGAATTTCTTATCATTCATTTTATCCAAAAATAACTTCATCTAACCAACCCAGAGGACGTCCCCAAACACCATATAATATAACAAATTATATTATCTAGACTACCAAACGCAATGTAGAGGGTTTTGCTAGTCTTATTGCTTGCACATTTCAATGAATTGCTTTATGGATGATTTGTGTTTAGAATTAAAATAATTTTTAGGTTATATATTTAATAAAAACTATAAACACTAATTTTATAAATAAGAAAAAACTAAGTGAATCTAGTCAACTAGCACTCTGGAACATTGACTAAGCAATCCATATTTCAGTTTTTTCATTAATTGGTTACCCATCTCACTATAACAATTAATGCATAATATTAGGTAATATTTCTTCAATTAATCACTTAAACCATAGGAAAATCAAAATATCGATTGCCGTCTTCTAATAATTGAATTATTCTAGATAAGATATGTCTAACAAGTGCCTGAAAATAGTGTTTTTTTTTTTTTTCGGCATAAAAGAGAAACGACGAGTCAAATTGGATGCGTCGCCGGAAGTATTTTAAGGGAAAAGAAATATAATATTGGGGGACACGAGCAACGGCTAGTTAGGGTGTTGCCGTTGGACGCTCGTTCAGGCAGCAGCACGCTCTCCGAGTAAAAGAAGTCCCCTCCTCTCTCTCTCTCTCTCTCTCTGCGGCTACCGCTTTGCTTTGCTTGCCTTCTCCATTATTGCATCAGTAAGCTAGAGACCCACGACAAGCACGACGCCGCCGTCATTTCTCACCCGCTAGGCATCGCAAAATCGCGCCGGCAGAGGAAACAGAGACAACATTCGAGGGGGAAAACGAGCCGTGTCTTCTCTTTTCGCGCCTGTGTGTTCCCTGAAGTGATTGGGAGGAAAAAATGTCGAAAATCGTCAACATCTTCAAAAAGAAAACGTCCCCCAAAGGTAGCATTTTGAATTTTCCCCCTTTTCTTTCCCTCTGCTTTGGGCTAGGATTATTCTTCTATTAGGGTTAAGGGTTTTACCGATGGCTCAGATCCTCAAAATGGCACATTCGGAACTGTCCCTGATTTCTTGTTCGAGAAATTATTCTTCAAATGTCTGTGTTTTTGTCAACTTTTTTCAAGTGCATTTGTGGATTTTTCATCTGGACTACGTGTAATTAGTAATTTCTCTGCTAGGAACTTTGAGTATTTTGGACTCCCGGGTTATCTCCCTTAGCTTGAAGCTTGTGTGTTTTTTTGGCCTCTCTGCTCTCTTTTTTCGTCTGAATGTTCAATGCTATAGTGACTTCCGCTTCTTTGTCTTTGCGTTCTTTAACAGAGGCCCTCAGGACCAGCAAGAGAGAAATGGCAGTTGCCACGCGAGGTATTTCTGCTTTTTCTCTGTAGTTTCTCGTGCACCGGGTGTTGCCACATGTGAATCTAGTAGGTCGATGCAAGATACGTCGTATATGCTAGAAGTGCTAGTGTAATTGGTGCACTGCTGTTTATTATGGAAAATTGCAAGAGAAAAGGGGGGTCTTTGCTGTTCCGGCCAAGACTGAACCAACTTGATTTGATCTGGGCCCATTCATGGCTTTTCTGGTCAGGCCTGAACTTTTTTTTTAGAAACTTGGCCTATGAATATTCAACATACAACTTCTTACCAAAATAAAAAAATATTCAACATACAAGTGGATACAGGAATGAACAAATTGAGACTTGAAATCCAAAACTTGTAATTGGCTGAAAGCAGGTCTTTACTATTGAAAGTGCTTACGAACTTCACTAAGGCTGTAAAAATTATTTCTTCTTTTTCGTGTGGTGAAATAATGGTATTGTGAGTTATCTGGACAAAAAAGAAAGAAAGGAAAATTAAAGGAACAGACAACTATTCAGCTGTGATTGGTGCATGGACTTGCCTTTGAGGCCTATTAGATACCAGTTGATTTCTCACAGATCAAGTTTTATTACGGGCAATAATCAATGTACAGATGCCTTTTGCTCCCCATATTCTTCTAAATTGATAAAATAGGAGCAAGCATGTTCTTATGAAACCTCAGTTGTCTCAGTCACAAGGAGTTTTGTAGGTAGACAGAGTAAGAATATTAGATCAATACATTTGATAGTTCCACTTTTGCCTGGAAATTTTGCACAATAACTGCACCCCTCTTCTCGCTCATGTTCTTCAGTACATATCGTTATCCATCTCTTTTTATTTATCAGGTATTGAACGAGAGATAGCATCTCTTCAATTGGAGGTATATTCCTGCTACTTGCCAATTATGAATTTGCTGTGTGTATTCTCTTGCTGAATCTTTTATCTGCTAATGAGCTTTCAGGAGAAAAAGTTGGTGGCAGAGATTAAGAAAACAGCCAAGACTGGCAACGAGGCAAGTGTTTTTCCTATCAAAATACCAGACATTTGCTAATTTAACTATCAGCTCATTTATCATTATTTCTTAATTCAATTATTTTGACTTAAGTGAACTTGTTATGATGGATTATGAGCTGAAAATCGACCATATTAACGTGGTTATATTACAGCATTTCTGCCTATCAATGCTATAGAAGATATACTAAGGACAGTAAGCTGGATCTTCTGATTATTGAGTTAGAAAAATCAATTTGTACTTCTTTACTAGTATCATCCAGGCTGTAAGTATCATGACTATTAGCTCCAAAATTATATGCGGGAAGTGTGATTCACAATACACTGACTGCACTCCACAAGAGGGACTGGTGTTTGATGTTCATACTTTGAGTGGTCAAACTGCTTGCATGGAGTACTTTCCACTATTTACGTGAGGGTAGTTTCTGGTTTTACATTCCTGCAATTTTGAATGATCAAAGTGCTTGCATGGAGTACCTTTTTCTCTTTACTTCAGAGGATAGTTTCTGTATTTACTTATGCTGGAATTTCGAATACAATGAAACTGTAAGTTGGTACTCATAGTGCTGGTTTCTGCTTTAATCAGTTCGGATCTCTCATTGCACAAATTGAATCACTTCATTTTTCCAAGGGAATAAATTACCCTTGGACTTTTTGACTATAATATATACTTGAAATATTGTCATTCCAGAGATTCATTTGCACCACATTCACTATAGGACTTTGTGATATTGATATACATCTTCATTGAACACTTTTACTTTGACCTTTTGCCTTATCATATTTTTGCATTGTTCCAAATTTGATTTTTAATTAATGTTAAACATTTGAACTATCTCAAAACAAACATTTGTTGACAAACATGCTTAAAATGGGAAGTTTTTCATTTAGACTGAATTATGTCTCTCAACTTGTGCTCCAAACCGTTTGAAGTTCTAAAAGAATTAAAATGAACACACTTACAAGTAAATTAAATGATTTGAAAGCTCCTAAAAGCGCAAGATCAAGCATTAGGTTTGTTTGCAAATTTTCAATTTACTTTGGTTCCTTACTTAAAATTTCTGCAAGTTCACGTTGATAATGTCTATGACAAACATTTCTTTCGGCATTTGGCAATTCAATATAAAGAGAGGGAAAAGGAAAATGTCGAATGTTTATATCAGTTTTCTTGTATAATTAGGAGAATTTTATGGTTGATGAGATTGTTAATTAATTAGCAATCGATTTTTTCTACAATGGTCAATTGAAATTTTCTTTATGGCCATAGATTACAATGAAACAAATCATTGATTAATTTGTATGACCATTGAGGGATGGATAAGCGTACGCAATACTTATTCAAGCTGTGTTGGCCATAGCTTATGTGAAATGCAAAGCATTTTCACCTTTCCTTCTTTACAACTTTCCTCTTTTATTTCAGCCATCAATTAAAATATAAATCTTAGCTATGGGTTTGGATAGAGAAATTATTGAGCAACAGTAATATGTGGTAAATTCAGAATATTTAATTCCAACATGCATCAATTTTGTTTATCTGATTCTATGGTATATATTTAATTGCGAATGTGTATGCCCACTTCTCTAAATGGTTGGTCTGCAAGGTGTATCATTGAACATGTGCACTACTTTTTCCTTTCTGCAGATGAGAAAGTTCTAATAACTTGTGATAATCTCTCTCTCTCTCTCTGAGCTTGCATGCTCTGTCTGCCTATCTGTGTGTCTGCTCAAATTGAGATGAATGTATGACTTTCTTTTATGATAACAATGTATTGTGGCTTCAGTAATGCAGAGATGTGTGAAAACCTCTGTCAAATTAAGGTCATATAATTGCAAGATGCCCAGAGTCTAGATATTTTACTTCTGACAGAAATTGCTTCATGTATTAAAGGTGTAAAAGCTAATTTACCTAGATAACTGGCTGTTCTCTCCCTCCCCATTGGGCACATTTGTTTATTTAAATCTATAATCTGTATAGTGTGTTTATATATTGCCTAAAGCTATTATCTAACAGCATGGTCATCTTATTTATAATTTTATTTGTCTTTTTTGGTGAACAATCATCTCTATGGAACCAGGCAGCAACTAGAATTTTAGCTCGTCAACTTGTGCGTCTACGACAACAGATAACTAACCTGCAAGGAAGTCGTGCTCAAATCAGAGGGGTGGCGACTCATACTCAGGTAATAACTCTTGTCTATCTCTTACATATATTACAACTGGTGATGAGAATTTTCATTTTAACATTTTAACTCTCTCTTACTTTCACGTCATTTAGGCATTACATGCCAGCACATCTATATCTAATGGAATGAAAGGTGCAACAAAAGCAATGGTCGCAATGAACAAGGTATGAATATTAGCTGTCCAGTAAGTGTTATTATAATGCTATTAGAATGTCCAACTAGAAGATGTGTGGGCCATATATACTAGCCTTTCGTCAATGAAAAACATGTGGAATTTTGACCTTCTGATATGCCATGGTTGATCATCAGAGAAGTCGACTTTTGAAATTTCTCCCTAAAAAGAAACTATGTATCAGTTAAGAGCTTTTGATTTCTTGTCCTTCTCTAGATGCATGATGAGATTTTCAGAGTTAGTACAGATTTTTTTTGTTTTTTGTTTTCCATTATCATTTAGTCTTTGTTTCCTCAAAACACAAAAGCACACACCTACTTTTTTGAGCCGGTATCTAAATCTCCTGCTTGTACCTTCCAGCAAATGGTTCCTGCAAAACAAGCCAAAGTGATCAAAGAATTTCAGAAACAGTCAGCACAACTGGATATGACGGTAATGCTTTTGGTTCTTTGCCTATTATTTCTTGTTTCCTTTAACTTGAGGATGTCCTCTCTCCTGAACTGTACATAATTTACTGGCAATCAAATGACGTACAGCAGAGTAATTTTAAGGAATTTGGCATGGATTTGTGCACTTGTGTCATTTTTGGAGTAATAGTGGCATTGACTCCCAGCGTGGATTTTGAATGAGTAATATGTAGGCTTTTCGAATGATGATTTTTGGATTTCTTTCCTTAAACATCTTAGTTTGTGTCTTTATATTTTCACAATGATTTGTTCATTCTCATCTTTTCCCAATAGATTGAGATGATGTCAGAGTCTATAGATGAGACCTTAGACAAGGATGAAGCTGAAGAGGAAACAGAGGAGCTGACTAATCAGGTAATTTATTTTCCTTTTGCTATCACTCCTCTCAAAGCCTTTTGGTTGTCTCACTAATTTCACCTGTTTACTTGTAGGTACTTGATGAAATTGGTGTTGATATCGCTTCACAGGTTGGTCTTCTAGACAATGTCCACAAACCTAAGCTCCTATATCATTGTTTTGTTATTGAAAGGAACTCACTTTCTTCCCTCTTTTTTGTTCCTAACAGCTGTCTTCAGCTCCTAAGGGCCGCATCTCATCAAAGAAAGTGGAGACTGTTGTGACTAGGTTAGTATATATTTCCCCAAAACTGTTTATTATGAAGACAAAAGTGCTAACAAGCTGAAACTTTGCATTAGATGGTGTAATTTTTTTTTTTTTTTTTTTCTGTTTCTTAATCTTTCCTCCCTTGTGGAGCTAATGGGTTCTCAAATTGAAGATACAATAATTTCCTCATAATTTCTCCTTGTTCTTTTTAAAATGCTTGGGATGCGCCAATGCCAGCACAAGCCAAACAAGAACACTTAAATATAATAAAAGAATGACAGTTTCTGATTTTTCCTAATCAGTTATCCTAATCGGTACTAATCAATTTAATACACTGATTAGTATAAAATGACGTGCCTGATTTACCAAAGAAAAGTACTATCAACATTCCACTGTTACACTTAATTTCTCTGACTAATTTTGTTTTCCTGCAATGCAGTTCTGAATCTCCAGATGTGGAGGATCTGGAGAAGAGGTTGGCTTCTCTTCGGCGTATTTGATCCTGCACAAAGTTTCTGTAAAGGTTCTCAAGACAAATCGTGAGTCTTTAATCGATGTAGAGATGATCATCTTAAAAACTAATTACTATATTGTCTTACTTCCCATGATTGGAAACTTTCCTGTGGTGTTGTTCATTCTAGAGATGCAACAACGCAAATGCTTGTAAGGTTTTACATCTCAATACTGTAAGATTGCTGTTCAGCCTGGGATTGTCAATATAGGTTAGTTAGTTAGCAGTCTTCCCGCATCATCTCTATCATTTCCTACGGTATGATGTAGAACTCTGTTAATATGCATTAGAAGTATCATTGTTTAAAATAATGTTGATAATGTGCAGATTGTTAATTTGTCGTATCTGTCGATTAAGTCGTATCTGTCGATTTAGTATCATTTCATCATAAGCTTTAGATGCGTGGGGGCCCAAAGTGGTTAACTCTCTAAGCGCAGGAGAATTCCTACATTAGGCAATTTGTGTGTTACACCTTTTCATATTTTCAGCAATATTTAAATTTACCGAATGAATTGGGGTCCAAGTCATATTTTCAGCAATATTTTACTTTATTCTGATCAAAGTAGATAACGTGATTTAATATTTGATAAAGTGTATTTTAGTCAATAAGGATATTGCTCAACATTACCTGGTACGTGTTTTGGAAGGGCAGATATTGTTCAACATGTTTTTATAAAAGAAGTAAGTTAAGATTGTTTTTATGCTATTTACTATTTAGGGTTGTTTTTCCATTGACCATAGAAAGCGCCAAATAAAATCATTCGTCCAAGCTGAACAAACAAAAGCCTGCTAAGAAAGCACCAAATGAAAGAAGATTTTGATTACTATTAGTTTTACAACTGCAATTTTATTTCTATTTCAAAGTACGTGGATTTTCTTATTGTTAAATGTCCTTTTTTAAAATTAATTTGTTTTCATTTTTTGTTGTGTGAAATGGTTATCAAATAAGTATGTCCATAATAATTGATTATATCTAAATGAAATATAAATACGCTATGTTTCAAATGACTCGTTATTTCTTCATTTTTTATTTTGAAAATGTTAATTTTATTGTAATAGTTAGATCTAGGGAATATAAAATAAATTTAATTTGCATAATAAATTAAGCTTCATACGAAATTGTGCATATTATTGAACGTAAAGAGATATTTCTTATTTTAATTTGTGATAAAACCGGGAACAATACATTTTGGGGGATGATAACATAAATTTATTTCAAGATATTTACACTTTATCTATCTTATTTATATATCTTCTTTAATCAACATATGTTCTTTTTTAATTAAAAAAATCAACAAACGTTCTCTCAATTATAAAACTTGCTATCAGCACAGCACGAGCGCCAGGATCACCACCACCAACAAAATAACAGGGATTTCATATTGTCTAGTTAAATTGTGATTTTAATTTTTGTACTTTATAGATTTTAGTATAATTTTAAAATGAAATGTTAATTTTACTGTAATATTAAAGTAACAGGATTTATTTTATTTTATTTTGAGCAAATACCAAATAAATTAACTGTGACAATTTTAATAGGAACGTATGAACTTGGCTTTCATCCAATTACTTACCTTTTTACAGTTTCAACTATATTTTGGTGAAAAGACTTATTTTTTCATTCTTTCTTATAAAAAGTAAAATAAATATATTCAACAAATTAAAATCGTTAATGAAAAGCCAAATATTTCTTCTCTAATTTTTAATACATTTGTTAGTGGAGTACATAGTGAAGAAAATAATTTTTTGAGAAAATTTTTGCTCAAGAAAATGATTACTTGTGAGGACACTTAACTTTTTTTCGGGATTTAGAAGATGCCCTCAAGAATTGGACGAGCGGTTTGAGAGACACCAATCATGCAAAGCACATAGATGAACAAGTTCCCCTGAAAGTGATGCTTTTGAGGACCCTTTAATAATTTTTACAGAAAATTTGGAAACTAGCAGAATTTTAGCTTAATGGACGAGAATGAAATGAGTTGAGTATCGTCCAAGTTATGACCTCTAATGTTTTGGCTCGATTGTGGATGTTTTTATCGTGCTCCGAAATTCCCAGCAGGCACATTTGTACAAGGACGATGGTCTGGGCCTTCGAATGGGGCCCAGACTTTCGGGCCCATACTTTAGGATGGGCTTGGGCCTCCAATGTTTTGGGAGATGGATTTATATATTCTTCTTATTGTATTCGGTCTTATTTTTAAGGCTTGGGCCTTAAATATCGTATGACCATCAATATCCTAGGCCCGGTCCACATCATTTGCCCCCTATTCTTGAGGTCGGCGCTGTCAAGTTTTAGACTTGAAAATTAGACACTTAGTTTGGACTAAGTTTTGACCAAGATTGACAAAAGATATTACTTGATTACAAGTTCGATCAAATGAGAGCTTTCTGATGATGGGGGTGTTTGGTTGGGCATTCCAAAGGGGCTTTGAGCCCCAAAGCCCCTTTGGGAAATTTTTTGGTATTTGGTAATATTTTCGAAAACTCCTTTGCCCAAATATGAGCATTCCAAATGCTCAATGCTCAATGCTGGGGAGGGGCAGCATTGAGCATTCGGCATTTGAGAAATGCCACTCTACTATTCACCTTCTTCTTCTTCTTCCCATCTGTCTTCTTCTTTTTCTTCCCGGCCACCTTCAGCAGCCATCATCGCCGCCGCTGCCTGAGGGTCGCGTGTTGCCGGTGACCACCGTCTGGGGGTGGCGCGACGCGCGACCCAGCGGCGCGGACCTCGGCGAAGCCGCTGGGTCGCGCAAACCTCAAGCGGCATCGCCCGAGGTCGCACGGACCCAGTGGCGTCGCCTGGGTCCGCGCAACCTTAGGCGACGCCGCCTGAGGTCCGCGCGATGGCCACCGATCTAGCCGCCGGACGGCCAGATATGGCGTCTACGAGCTCAGGCGCTTGAGGTCGCGCCTCCAGGCGGCAACGGCGTCGCCTAAGGTCACGCCGCCTGGGTCCGCGCAACCTCAGGCAGCCAAATCTGGCGGTTCGAAGGCCAGATCTGGCCTTTGCGCCTCCAAGCGCCTGAGGTCGCGGCGACGGCATCGCTTGATCCGGCCGCCGGATTTGATTTTCATATTTTTTTTTTTTTTAAATTAAAAGCAAAAGCCCATTTGTAATAAGTTTTGTCAAACGGTATTTTCACACAAGCCACTTTCCAATGCGTAATTTGTCAAACACCCGAGCATTCCCGAAAACCTCTTTAGTCTAAAGATATTTGCATTTGGCCAAAGGCATTCCCCAAAAGCCGAACCAAACGGGCCCGATATCCAATTTGTCCAAACCAAATGGCGAACTCTGCCTGATTGTGAAGGAAATTATCGACGGACAAGA
Source organism: Eucalyptus cloeziana (assembly GCA_014182715.1). NCBI lineage: Eukaryota > Viridiplantae > Streptophyta > Magnoliopsida > Myrtales > Myrtaceae > Eucalyptus > Eucalyptus cloeziana. The sequence continues at coordinate 18,919,561 of CM024637.1, forward strand.
AAGACCATCAAATCAAATCCATGCGAAAGAAAAACGAAAAGAGTTTAGAAGCTCCAGGGTACAAAAGCTCATTTGGGCAAAAAGAGGTGAGAACGCTCCAGGCTACAAACGCTCATCCTAGCATAAAGAAATAGGAAATTGAAAATGCTATGGGCCAGCTCATCCGAACAGGAAGAAGTGAGAAACATTCCCGGCTAGAAAAGCTCCTGGGCATGAAGAAATGAAAATGCTTTGGCCTACAAAAGCTCACCCGAGCAGGGAGAAAAGAATAAGATGCTCAGATTTGCTCTTGAAAGCCTGTGGAGTTCTTCCGCGTTAGGATTTTTTTTTTTTTTTTTTTCTGGGTCTAATCCGCGTTAGGATTTGACTTGGTGCCTTCGGAGTTCTTCCACCAAGGCAAAGGTTGTAAAGAGTTCTTCCTCTAAAGTACCTGTTAAGACGTGATAGTTGCCCCGTGGAGTTCTTCCATCAGGGTAAAGCTCCAAGGAGCTCCTCCTCTAGAGTGTCAAAATTCGAACGGTTGTTATGGAGTTCCTCCAACGGGATTGACATTCTTCACGGGTCCTCCTTTCATTTGGCACTTGAAACTCTCCATACCTCATTCGCGTAAATGCGGTGATTTCTTTATTTGCTTTCGCGTAACAAAATATTTTATTGGTATCCTACCTCATTCGCATTGTAAACACATCATTTTCTGTCATTTTGTTCTTTGTAAGAAAGCACTCAAATTAGTGATAACCATAAGGCCTTCATACATTTCTTGGCCAAATGTACGATCCAACTTGGTAAATCACACAATCTTGGTATGTCAGCCTACGGGCGATATGTTAGCTTAGCAGAGAGTAGTATACCGGTATACTATATCAGACTACGGGCAATATGACAGCTTAGCAGATAGCAATATACCTTATCAGCTTAGATTGAGCAATGTCGATATATATATCAGCCTACGGGCGATATGGCAGCTTAGATAAAAAACAGTATACCCGATCATCTCAGAAGTGAGCTATACTATATATTTATCAACTTAGCAGTGAGCAGTCCAGATATAAACGAACTTTATAGATAGTATGAGATTAGCCGACCAAGAAAGGGTCGTGATGACATGTAATTGATTGAGTCGATTCATCAATGAGTCGATCCGAATTGATTGAATCTTATGATTGTGAGTTTATGAATTGAACTGACTTGCAGAAAGGAACAGAGGCAAAGGTAAGACCTCCAACTCGTGGTTGTGCTTAAGCAACCCTTAATGCGTAATTTCTTCCTAATCGAGTCTTAGGGGGTTGAACTTGATGAGACGTAATCTCACCCCCGTTGTGGGACAACATTTCAGGTCCATAAATGGCAGCACCTCCAGCTCCTCCCGAGCATTTTGGTATACCGAAGGAAATTACAAAACAGGATTATCATATTCCGATACAGGGGCACCCTGAAGGACTGGAATATGTGATGGTGAAATCCATAGTCTGGGTTGATGTGGGTGAACCCAAATAAGTACCCCATCAATACCGGGCATGGTACCACCATTATCATGATGGACGAAGGGATGGCCCAGTGCCAGAATCTGATATACCTCTGTATGTGATGGAGGCCACTTTTGGAAAGGGTACTACAAACCCTCAGGATGGATCGGTGGTGGATGCAAAGGATCCCAGTCTTGACGATCCCGAATCTTTAGAGTACTCGGCCGTGAGCTCCAGCTGGAGCGTGGAAGAAGGAGAGATCGTTGAGGAGGACGACCCGAAGTAGTTTGGAAACCCCCACCCCTGTCTGCAAACTTTGTTTTCTAAACCTATTTGAGTATAATCTGACTTGGCAATTCACTTTGTATATATGCACTGGTTTGCTATGTATATAAGTGTGGTTGTTTTTTAGGTTCGAGTTTTATGGTCCTACTATCATGTCCCATTGTTTTATTGTCTGGGGATTATTTATATGCTTTCGCATGCGTACAAAAATGAATGGGTCGACGATGCGTTTTGGGACGTCACTATTTAATCGACTAGTAAGGGATGGGCACGCACTCGAGGATCGGGGCGTGACAATTCCAAAAAACCTATGAGAAAGTGGTTATGGCCTTCAACTAGGGAAGTCTTGTGGCAAGGTGTTTATGAAAGAGAGAGGAACCAAACAAATTGGCAAAAAGAAAAGAGAAGGCAACTAAGTAAGGAAAAGCTCGACGGGATGAAAAAACGACAGCAACAGGAAGTGATAGTAATGTATGTGAAGCCTCCACTTGAGAAATAGAAACTTCAAACTCGACAGTGGTAGTCAAGAAGTCTTTGATCAAGTCGATCTACCAGGTTTATAGAGAAAATTCTTTTGTGAGTTACGTGCCCTTTGTTTCTTTTCATCCCCAGAAGGATGCATCGATCTGAATTTTGCATGTGAGGTTCTTTCTTCTTTTATTGGTTCGTTTTTGCTGTAAATCCACATCCTTTTGTTAGCTGATGTGCCTAATTGGTTAGATGTACTCATTGTTGGGAAATACAAGACGAACAATTGGGTAAAACAATGAAGTCAAACTTTGAAACATGATATAACTTTCTTTAGGAAATTATTTGCCTCACAACATTGTTAATGGTCACTGGTAAATTTCCCCTAAGATACAACAAATTTTTTATTGAGAATACTAGATAGTAATTCTAGTATTTTTTTCAAGGTCTCTCAAGAGAAACGATTGGAAAAAAAAATGGCTGTATTTTCTTTCGAAAGAAAACAAAAATGGAAGAAGAATATTATTATTAAACACACACGTTTAGCATTTAATAACAAAAGAAAGAAGTTAACCACTCGGATTTGCCTCAAAGGCTACCCTTCCAACATGGAAGGGGGAGGTGGGGATTCGAATCCCCACCTTCTGGGGGGTTTGGGTGGGGACGATATAGTTTCGGGAGTGGGTTTCGACTCCCACGCCCGCAAGGAGGCATGGCAAAAGTCTAAGAATGAAAGTTAGAATAAGAATATAGTAGGACTAACAAAAAAAAAAAAAAAAACGAAAGAAAGAAGTTATATCCAAATAGACACAACCTTCCAAGTATTAAGAAGTTATGTCTGAACAAGTACGACCTCTAAGATAACCATTGAAGAGATAATAAAATTCGAATTAAATAAATAATACATAAGAAATAACCATAACTCATTTGTGAACAGTCGCATTGTTTCAACGATATGTTATGGTTAATTTTCATTAAAGTAAATTCGAATTTTCCAATGTATAAAAAATAATTATCGTTGGTTAGTGCCAAATCTTATCCACATGCACACTCATATCTTTTAATGTGGGATAAGGCACCTCTTAGTTTGTTTTATGAACAAACTACCAACAATCCCACATTTTGTTTGTAAAACAAAATTACAAAAATAAAATGTTAAAAATATATGGCCCAAATTTCCATGAGATTAATATACATATATAAAGATCTATTTCGAGTTAAACCTTTACTTGGTGCAAGTATCTCACAATTCTATCAAAGTGACAAGTAATTTGGTTTTAAACTTTTAATTAATAGAATCGGATATATCGCACGTATAGTAAACTCTTGTTTCAACGAGAAGTCCTATATAACTCAGCGTACTTGATTTTGTTTCATGAGCACTCTAGAAAGTAACCCTAACTTTTGTAAGAAGCAACATCATTTTTAAGCTCATATACATGAAGTATCTACCATATGTTTCCGTAACTATTAACACATTACAAATTTGTATTATATTTTATCAAGAATTCAATTCAACCTACAAAATGTAACAGGTACTACTTTTTATATCAGGACTACGTTAATATCAAATAATTACATTTAGTAATATGTTCTTACCCATTAAACATTGTAACTAGTGAAGTTCTATAAAAAAAGGTTGAGTAAGGGTTTTAGCCCCATCTCTTGTGAGGTTATTTTTACAATATCTTTTGGTAAAGTCTTTATCAAAGGATCAGTTAGATTATTACTTGACCTCATGTAGACAATTGTTATGCTACCATCTCTAATCAATTGTCTTACATATTCATGTCTTAGACTAATGTGTCTAGAATTACCATTATAGATGCTACTATAAGCTCTTGCCAAAGTAATTTAACTATCATAATGGATAGAAATAGGAGGCATAGGACTATGCCATAATTTGATATTCAACAACAAATTTCTAATCCAGTCAATATCATTCTCAATTGTCGCTAAAGCAACGAATTTGAATTCTATCATTGAGTAAGTTATATATGTCTGTTTCTCGATTGCCCAAGATACATCACCTCCACCTAGTGTGAAAATCCATCTAGAAGTGGAATGTTAATCTCTCATACTTGTAATTCAATAGTTGAATAATTATTATAGAACAATCTAAGCTTTTAGTTCTGTTAAGATAATAAAAAATTCTGGTGATAGTTATCCAATATTCTATACTTGGATTACTAGTATGTCTTCTTAACTTGCACACAGAATAAGTTATATCAAGTCTAGTATAATGCACCACATACATTAAAGATCTTATAGCACTCGCATATTCAAGTTGTGCTACTGCTCTACCAGTATTATAATTAATATAATACCAGAATTAAATGGAGTATTCATTTCCTTGAAACTAAGATGTTGAAATTCATTTAACATTTTTTCAACCTAACTACATTGATTCAAAGAATAAGCCTAGCTATTTTTATTTTTTTAAAAATTTTAACACCTAAGACAGTATTTACTTTACCCAAACCCTTCATTTTAAACATGGAGATTAGATACTTCTCAGTGTGACATCTTGGTTGTGGCTCAACCGAACCATGCACCCTAAGTACCTACCTAGCTTCCCCACCGTGCCACTTCGCCGAGCCTCCCCTGCCATCTAACCCGCCATCGCACCTCACCATGCCACGCCACCATGGCACCACGTCAGCACCACCATCACCTCGCCACCACATCATCATGCCACCTTGCACGCCACCAAGATACCACCTCAGCCAAACCATGCCACTTTAGCCCTTCCGCACGACACCTCTTCCCCTAGGCTGGCGCACTTTGATGCTGCCAAATCAACTAGTAACTGGAAGAGAGATGGGGACAAGAAGATTGAAACCAGCGATTCTCCCACATCATCATCTTTACTGTTCCCTCATTTCCTATCTTGCTCGACCTCCACTCTTTTTCTCTTTCTATTTCGTGCAAGATCGTGGCTCTTATGCCGCATACTCTCATCGGCGATGCACCCTCACCCTGCCAGCCGGTCATGCTGCCTATCTTGTTCTACCATGCTTTCTTGGCCTGAAGTGGCACGCCTAAAGACTAGCCACGAGTCCAGATTTCGAGACTCCGCAAAACAATGCGACAACACATGTAGGACTTGAGGCAAGTATATTGTCCTCCATTTTATGCTATGTAAGTTGATTATTGCTCAACGAGGTTGAATTCCTCGGATTTCCATTGATTTCGTATACGTTCGTGTTGATTAGCGATTTTGGAAAACATACATAGCTAGCATTGTTGAGTTCATGGTTTATTGGGTTCATGAATGTGTTGTTGAGGTGTTGGTTGTTGAGGTTTATGCGTGTTTGAAGTTGAATGACACAGATAGTAGATGAAACCCGGAGACATTGCTGCTTACAGGTTCGGGTCACTATAGACCCACAATTTTGCCAATTTTGTGGCAATTTATGTAATGCGAATTTTCTCGGGGCTTTCTTCACAAAAGTTGCTCCTTATTTTTTGTTCTATAACATATTTTAATTTCAGATTTTTCAGACTTCACATGATGATTTTATATTTGAAAAACATATGAGGTTCAAATCAGTTTTTCAAGCACTGATACCGACCTTCACACGATTATGATTTTCTATAGGATTTTTGGCAAGAAATTTGGACAAGTGTTCTTCATGAAAGTTGTAAAATACATCTTAAACTATAGCATATAAAATTTCCATGATTTTTAGACCTCATTTCACTGGTAATACGTCTGTCCTTTTGGCCGCATGAGTTCAGGAATTTAAGCTTGTTTTTGGCTCAGTTTGATTAAATTTTATTAAGTTGTACAAGCTGAATTGGGTCTTGAATTCTCTTCACAAAAACGTTCCTTTGGGTCTTGTCTACGTCATGTTAAAGTTTCATAATTTTTAGAACTGATTTACTTAGCGAATGCTAGTGAATCCCAAAGGCATGCAAACGGCCCTTTTTGGGACAATTTTGGGATTTCAGATAAAATTTACTTGCAACTTGTCTTTTAAGATTGGTATTGCTGACTAACTAGTTTTGTACCATTTCTATGATTTATAAATGGATAAAGGATGATTGGTTTTGAACTTGAGTTGTTGCCTATGCATTAGCAAAGTGAATGACATTTTTAAATTGAATTATTGAATTGTTGTACTATGATGTGAGTGTGGTGAATGCCGTCGATCTCCATGACAACGATGCCTTGGGTTGTATAGGGATGTCTGGAAGGGTAATTGGGTTCCTCTGGATGTTTGGGAGGTAGCATGGTCCTCAAATGTCCTCACGATGCCGGAATAGGTGCGAGATGCCTGGAGGGATAACTAAGTTTCTTCATATGCCTGGGGGTGTAACACTGCTCCCCTAGATGTTTTCGCAATGCCTTGTAAGTGCAAGATGCCTGAGGGGGTAACGGGGTTCCCTCGAAAGATGGTGCCAGCTAAGTTTTCAAGCAAATGTGATTATTGATGTTTTCAAGTTCTATTTGAGTTATTGGTTTACTAATTTTAGAGAAATTACTTTTCTGATCGGCCTATATATGGATTTTGAAAATGGTTCTCAAACAAGTTGATTTTAAAATAATCTCATATCTTTTATATTTGGAGTTTCCTCACATGTGCAGTGATTGATTTATGTAGTATATACTAGTTGACAGTCTACCTGTCGAGTTTAGACTCATTGGTTGTTGACTATTCCTTTTTAGATTTGTAGCCATGCCAATCTTGCTTACTTCCCCCCTCAACTACTTATGGTGTCCCCATCAACTTCTCGAGCCACTTTACCAATTTTGTGGATCTTGATTTTCTAGACATAGTGTTTGTGAAGTGCATATCCATCCTGACTATCGATATCGAATCCCTAGCGAGCCCTATACTTCTAGGGTTTGTTGCTGTATATGCCTGTATCAGTGGGTGTTTGGTGGGACCTCTCCCACTCCTCGGCAATAACAACGATAGCAATGGGGTAGAGCAAGACGAGGACAAGACGATGGAGTAGCATTATTAGGAAGACCAAGCGGTGATTTTTGGGACGTATGGTGGATGGGAGACATGTGACACTAGACATATGTGGTATCTAGGTTGGGATGATGTAGCTGGTGGAGTTTTTGGCATGGTTCGGAGTAGTGTATGTTTTTGTTGATTCTCTAGTGTACCTCGACCTTGTCACCTAGAGTACATAAATGAGAAATAAAATGAGATTGCCTGGTTTACATTTCTGTGTGTGTTCCTTTGAATTTTTATGTCCTGGTTGTTCTTTGTCCATACGCACTTTCACATGCATAAAAAGTGAAAGAACATATTAATTGCATTAGCAGTGACATGGTGGGGGTGTCACATTTAGTCTCAACAATTACAATCGTGTTTGTTCCAAAGATAAGCATATCATCAACATACAAGCACACTAAGACACCATAGTCTTTAGTAAATTTAGAGTATATACACTTAGTGTTCAGGGTAGACCTCTCGAACAATTTCTGTAGGACGAGCACATAAATTGCAGTTGCAACTCAAGTTTTCTTCGAATAAGGTAAGTTATGCATATTGTTGGAAAATATAGCTTCGAACACTCATAGCTATTTTTTCTCATCATAGTGATAAATGTACAAACAAGTAAACTGAAAGTGATAGTGTCATCTCAAGTATGCCTATCAAACTGGTAGGTTAGGTCGAAAATGATTCCACTAAAATTAACCCATTTACATGCTATTTAAGATTAGCGATCCATACTTGATCGACTTGAAATCCATTTTTAGCAATTTTTCTCTTTAAAGTGTTGCCTTTTACATAATGGACGGCTCTATAGATTGGCTCCTCGAGTTAACAAGAGCTTGGTGATCAAGTTGTGGATGGGGGCGGAACTCTCGAAATGTTTAATAATTGTTAGAATAGAAAAGTAAAAAAAATAATAAAATAATAATTTTTATTAGAGAAATGAGTGGATGATAGCCCCATCAGTGTCACAAGAGTGACGGAGAGGCATCAACCACTCATTTAAATCTGGAGACTGGGTTACTTCTTTGATTGGTTTCTACTTTCTAGGGTTGTAGCAATAACTAGGAAAAAAAATTACAAACTTAATTTCATTTTGGCCATAGATCACAAACTTAATTACGAAAAAAGATCTGGTAGAGCTTCTGTTGACTGCTCAAATTTGTTAATTCTGATGTCTTACTCGACTTAAAATTGATAAAAGTCCAAATATTAAAAATTACAAACTTACTAACTTTAAATATTTCTACTATGACTTTTGCTGTAACTTAAATGCTATTTGTTTTAGTAATAGCAACAACTAATCTACACCATTTAAAGCATCGATAAATTCAGCTTGAGCTATAAAAATCCAACTAAACTTGAAAATCCAAATTAAAAATTTAAATTATAATGAATTTATTATATTAATCTTCTTGCCTCACTATTTTTTTGGTACAACCCTATTTTTTTAGCATGCTTGCCAACTTTCAATTCAAAATAATTTAACCATTTATGTATTGTGTCTAAGTTCAACGAAGGCCAAAAAGAGACTTGTTGGAGTGTATTTATTTTCACTTATATGGTAAAAATACATGTATGGGCTAGTAATTTGACTTTTATTAAATTTACTAATGTTTTCGCGAGTACACTACAGAAGAATTGAATTTTTCATTTAAGAATCGTGTTTCCTTCTTGTTGGTTTCTTTTTTTATTTTTTCTAAGTACAAAGAACAATGTAATTAAAACTCCTTTTCTCCTTCAAACCAGAGGGAAAAATGAATGATAGAAACAGCTCTGTCACTCCATTAAAAATGACGGAGCCGTGACATAATCATCTCTCATTGCCCAATAATTAAGAATTTTGCATCAAGATTCTTTTCCAAATTTGCCCCATGTCTGTCCATCCGGTGGCTTATACTATTTAAAAGGTAATTTGTGGTAAAAAAAGGCAGCCTTATTCACAATGAATAACAGTGCTGTTGCCTTAGTATCACACTTTCAAATAATAACGCGAATGGTAACTTTCAGTATAATTTGACTTATTAGTGATATTCTAAGTGATTGGCAAATGCGATACTCGCCAAAGCGGCGTCGTATATATCTTCATATCAACAAGTTTTCATACGATCGTGTAAGTATTTCACTGACCCACAAGAGGAATTGGTCACAACAGCCAGTTTTCAGGGCCACGAAAGAAAAACGGTGCTCGTGGGCCGGACAGCGTGGAATTGGGCCCAAATGGCTAAACACGAAGAGTAGCGGTAACGCAGAAGAAGCGTGTTTAGGTTTTTATGTTTGTGTTTAGAGGGGGGAGAGACTCTGGTGTCGTGTCTCTCCTCTGACTTTGGTTGGTTGGTCTCCTCGTAGATTTCCGTTAAAACTGCGTGCGTTTGGGCGGGTTCCTTCCTCCTTTCCCTTGACCCTCCCCTTCACTCAATCACTTATCTCTCTCTCTCTCTCTCTCTCTCTCTCTTCAAAGAACGTAACTGATAAATCTGAAGAGAACAAGATTCAAAACTTCCCCAGTTTAGAGAAGGAGTCCTCACCCTACCAAAATTCGTTCTTGTTATTACTCTTCCTTTCCCTTTCTGGATTACCCACTTGGAAACAAAAGATCACAGGCAGTTTTATTTATTTTTATTTTTGGAAGTTTCAGAACAAAGAAAAAAAAGAGAGAAGAGGTTTTATCAGGGAGAAAAGAAAGAAATAAAAGGGCAGATAACAACACACGGGCTCCACAAGTTTGTGTGCCTCCCTAGGATCCACGCCCTCCTTGAAAGGTAATCCCTTTGCTCTATATGGTAATGATTTGATTGATGTAATCTCTTGCGCTCATCGTTGCGCTGTTCAATCTGTGCCTGTTTTTTTTCGTCTCCAATTTCTGCCAATTTAATGTTTTGTCTAGGTTTTTCTTTTGTCAACATTTGTTCAATTCATGTGGGGTTGCCAGTTTAATTGGTACTAATTAAATGTCTTTTTGTTCAGTCTCTTCATATTATCTTTTTATTAAAAATAATCACCCTTTTGTTTTCTGTGAATTTGATTGTCTGTTTGCTATTTATTTGTAATCTAGAATGTTATGACCACCTGTATTCTGTTTTAATTCTAGGGTTTCGTGTCCGCCGCAGCCTGATCTTAATCAATTGGAGAAGGAATAGTTTCAAGACGATTGTTTGCACGTTTCTTTTGGTAAAGATCCTTAATTATATCTGGTGTGAGAAAGAAGACTTTTATGTGGGAACGATTGTTGAAGATTTAGGGTTGTTCTGAGCCAATGGCAAAGTTCGAGTCTGCGACAGAATCTCATCCTAAAGAGGTTAGATTTCACAATATTGTTGATGGGTTTGTTCATGGTTCATGTCCTGTCCATCAAGATTTGATTTTTGCTGGTCCTCTCTGATAAATTTGCCATTCCTGCGTTTCTTTACCATATGTTCTGCTGTCCTTAATAGATCCTTGTAACCCTAACTTTTGAAGCCCTCAAATATGATCTATGTTATAACAGGATTCAACGCTGTGTCAAATCTGTGGTTATAGTGTCTTTGTTAGTTGATTCTTTAGATTTATTTCTTGATTGTCTTCCTCAATTTATTTCTTGGTACTATGTTTGTGATCAACTTCCAAGTATCTCTTCTTCGAGATACTCTTTCCAGGATCACTTCAGTGAATTTTGAACAGCCTATGCATCTTGTTGGCATAGTTCAATATGACCTTTTAATGTAAACATATTAGACTGTGATGGTTTTTAAAGATCACAATTTCAATTTGATACCTTACAGTGATGATAAGTAAAATTGAACATCCATAACCGCATAAAAAAGGTTTATAGTTCATTTTCTTGTTCAGTAATTTTCAAGTAGGGCATCTTGTCTTGGATTTTGGAGCAAATCTATCTATGATGAGTGAAGCTATGAAAAATAATTTTCTTGAAGTCCTGGATTATTGAGATAAAAAGGGTTTGCATGACCATTCTGCAATACAACTATTGCAGATGTTAGCGAGGTGGGATCCTGCTGAAGCATGCCGACCTATCATTGATGATGCTCCTGTATTTTACCCAACAGCAGAGGTAACCCTTTGTGCTTGGCAATCTGAGTATCATGTCTATGTGGTTGGGCATTGTTGATCACAGTGCCATGTTCTTAGTGTTGTTAAAAGTGTGGAAACTTTGTTTACACCTACAAATGATCATCAGGAATTTGAAGATACACTTGCATACATATCAAAGATACGTCATCAAGCAGAATCATATGGCATATGCCGGATAGTCCCACCAGCTTCCTGGATTCCTCCCTGCCGTCTTAAAGAGAAGGATGTATGGGAACATTCAAAATTCTCCACTAGAATCCAGCAAATTGATTTGCTCCAAAATAGGGAGCCCATGAGAAAGAAAAGAAGCCGAAAGAGGAAGAGGAAGAGGCACTCCAGAAGAGGGACTGGCAAAGCGAATGCCAACTCTGAGTTGAAACCTAATTCTACTTCAGACTGTGAAGAGAAGTTTGGCTTCCAGACTGGACCCGATTTCACTCTTGCAGAGTTCGAAAAACATGCTGCTGGCTTCAAAGAATGTTATTTTGGATTTAAGGATGCTAAGAGTGTTCAAAGAACTAATGTGCTGACTGAGTCAAACCAAAGATGGGAACCCTCTGTAGAGGACATTGAGGGTGAATACTGGCGGATAGTAGAGCAACCAATGGATGAAGTTGAGGTATGGATCGAGATTTTCATCACTTCCTATCATGGCTTGATCATGGGCTTTCTTGAGATAAAAACTGATGTTGGTGTTATCATTTATTGTGCCACAGATATTTTATGGGGCTGATTTAGAAGCAGGTGCATTTGGAAGCGGATTTCCCAAAGCAGCTTCCACTGGGAATGGAGGCAGCTCAGATCAGTATGTACAGTCAGGATGGAACCTGAATAACTTCCCTCGCTTGTCAGGCTCAGTACTATCTTTTGAGGAAGGTGACATATCAGGGGTTTTAGTGCCTTGGCTCTATGTTGGAATGTGCTTTTCATCATTTTGTTGGGTATGTCCTGATGCCCCATCTAAGAATCTTGTGTAGGGAGACATTTGTAGATCTTCAATTGGTCAGTGGTATATATACTCCTTCTTTCGTTCTTCTTTGGTTTTTAGCTTGTTATTCGCTGTGTGCCACATTGTTTAACTTCTTTGGAAAGTGTAATTGTTTTATGAAGTGGTTTAGACATTTATGTGGCCATGGACTAGCATAATTTTACATGTGATGAAATATCTGATCTCTACAGGGAAGCATTACAAAAATGTTATTTTAGTGGCTACCACACTACTACTATTGAAGAGTGTGGTGGAGTTTTTTCTGCCTCAGAAAGATCCATTTCTCGTATATTTAGTGAAGCCATCCATGTCCTTCTATGCTGTAATGATTGAATCTACACCCAGAGCTCATTGAATTTATTTGGTCAGTCTTTTCATTGGATAATTCTCCCCTTCTGAGGTTCCTGTTTTTTCAAGGAAATTGAAGCATGAACATGACTTTACTTTTATATGCAAACTGATAAAATGTTGAATCAAGGCAATAATGTATCTAGGAATTAGAACTCGATGAAGTGCGGAGTCTGGTTGGTCAGTGATTGTTACTGAAATTAAAATGACTATGTACCATATCGATTGGTATTTTTGCAGATTTGATCTATTTGAGGAAATGTGATCCCAAATTTAAACTCACGAGCAACTTTAAGTGGCTATATTGAAAGATTTGACTTTAAGATAGTGTAGGCTAATAGAATACTTGACCAGAAATTGGCAGAAATTTCAAAGAATATGGTCCTTGGATCTTGTTGAAGACTCTTGTACTAATTAAAGTACAATGTCATAAGAGAATTCATGTAGCTGACCATACTAAGTGGAAGATGTTGGTGGTAGTTGTTCTGTTGGTACATCCTTGGCCATATTACTTTTTCGTAAGGCTTTCTCTGTCAATTATATCTTGGCTTCACTATGTAAATCATTTTGATATTGAAGTGTGCGGCCAATCTTTTAGTGAGAAACTTAAGAAGCTGCTTCGCTCATCGAAAAGAGGAAGTTCTTTTGGGACTTCTGAACGTCTCTCAAGAGAAGGGCTTCATTTTACCAGAGATTCACCATTCTGTCGAGCAATTGAACAATCCTATAGCATATTTAATCTAAGATGGACTGATACAGCCATGAAATACTTCTTTCAAGACCTTATTCTGCATTTGCTATTTCAATGGTGGGAAATGCAGAATTGATGGATTATTACTTGTGCTGATCCTGGCTGATCTTTGTAAATTCTTGTTTCTTGTTTCATTTAATTGTTCTTTTTAAAAGATGACTACTGCATAATTGCTTACTTTTTCCAGTTCATGCTATCTGATGGTGTCATTGATATTTCTTTCTCCCCAATTTTTACCAAACAGCATGTAGAGGACCACCACCTCTATTCTCTTAACTACCTCCACTTTGGCGATGGAAAAGTATGGTATGGAGTACCTGGAAGCAGTGCTTCCATGCTGGAGAAAACTATGAAAATGTATCTACCAGATTTGTTTGAAGAGCAACCAGATTTACTGAATGAATTGGCAAGTAGTTCTTTTCTTTTCTATATGATTTGTTGTCAACTGTAGCAGTTTAATAGGTTGTATGTGCCACTACTAAAACATACGGGTTATTTCTTGCTGTTATCTTTTCATTTCTTCTAAGAATCTGTTTAAGCACTTGGTAGCGTTGAAATAGTCTTGCTCATTTTGTGTTATGTTCCATTTACTGACATCGGTAGTGCAGTAAGCTTTTCAGATGGTGTATGGTATTTTTTGGCTGGTTTTCACAGCATTTATTGTATGTTCTGATGTTTATGCTCATGCAGGTCACTCAGCTATCTCCATCCATTTTAAGGGATGAAGGGGTACCAGTATATCGTGTCGTCCAGCAAGCTGGGGAGTTTGTTCTTACTTTTCCGAGAGCTTACCATGCCGGGTTTAATTGTGGGTTTAACTGCGCAGAAGCAGTGAATGTAGCTCCCGTTGACTGGTTAGGGCATGGACAAAATGCAGTGGAGCTTTATAGCACACAGCATAGGAAAACATCAATATCTCATGACAAACTGCTGTTTAGAGCAGCTAGGGCAGCTGTGCAAGCTCTTTGGGAACAATCACTCTTAAAGGAGACTCCAGTGAATTTGAAGTGGAACACTGTTTGTGGGAAAGAAGGGGTTCTTACCAGAGCTATAAAGGTACTCTCTCTTTTTGGATTGGCTACTTAGAGCCTCTTCTTTTTTGCAATACTTTATCCAATCTTGTATTCTTCAATTTACGCGTGGATGCATCCTTATAGTTGGATCGATTCTCATGTGCTTGTCTGTTTCCCTTGTTTTTCTCTTTTCACAGACAAGAGTGGAGATGGAGGAAGAACGAGTAAAGTCCCTTCCAAATTGTGTGAAATTGCAAAAAATGGGGGTGGACTTTGATTTGAATGATGAGAGAGAATGTTTTACATGCTTTTATGACTTGCATTTATCTGCCATCAGCTGCAAGTGCTCCCCTGAGCGATATGCATGTCTCAGACATGCAGATTTCTCATGCTCTTGTGAAGGAGACAATAAGTATGTCCTCCTCCGCTACACCATCTATGAACTTAAGAGGTTAACTGAAGCTTTGGAAGGTGGATCAGATGCTATGGTAGAATGGGCAGGAAAAGACCATGACTGGGTTTCTGTTACTGGTACTGGAGCTAGTCTGGGTATCGATAGGCATGTAAGTGGAATCAAGAGCTCCGAACCTAATGAAAGTTCACTGTGTTCCTTGAAAGTAGTATTATCGGAGTCCCAGCAAGATATTCTGAACCTAAGAGCATCTCCCATGAAATGTGAAGATAGTGATAACCACAATAAAGTTCTCTCAAGGAATGATGATAAATATAATTACAGCATTGATTTGAACATTGGCATTAAGCCTGATGAAGGAGAGAACAACACTCTGGAAGTCACTGGGGGTATCAGAAGTTTGGAGGATACTTGTGTATCGGTTTGTTACGAGGAGGGAAAAACCATCCCACATGCAATCAAAAGATCATTGGATATGCAGCTTGTTAGAGATTCCAAGTCGTTAGAAGCATGTGCAATTTCTGAGGGCGATCTTCCTATGTCTGCCATGAATAATTGGAATACGAGCTCACATGATGATTGCAAATTATTTGGGGTTAATCTTTTGTTTCCCAATCAACATCCTGCTGTTCTCTCCAGCAATTTGCTTACCAGTAAACCTGTGGATAGTTCCGGAGTGAAGCGCTCTAGTTTTCCCATTAAGGAGTTTACAGCTTGTGTTGAACCCATTCATTTCGGTTCCATTATTGCGGGAAAATGTTGGTGCTCAAAACAGGCCATTTTCCCCGAAGGTACACTATATCTGTGAAAAATTCCAAGAAAACATGACCCTATATTTTTTTTTTTTTTTTTGCTCGATGACTTATTTTTAATAGCCCTTAATTTTTGACTTTTTTGCAGGATACAAAAGTCGGGTTGATTTTTTCAGTGTGCTAAACCCTGGAAAGATTTGTGGCTATATATCAGAAGTTGTGGATGCAGGGCTACTTGGCCCTATCTTTAAGGTTTGTTTTCCCTCAACCTTTTGAAAGGAGAATTTTACCTTTGACACTTGTTAAATTACCTACTCTTAATCTGCAGTATGGGATAATTGATTGAAAGTACAGCATAGATGTACCTGTTGGAAATTCTGCTGTCCATATCTAATAAATAATAAGTAGAAGATGTGTTGTGGACCTTTTCCTGCTTATTGGCAATGTTCTTTAATGAGCATCTGAAAATTTTCTGTCAAAATATTTTTTTAATGTATGAGAATTCTTTTTTGGTTGAAGCAAGAAAGTAGTTTTGCTTTTTCTCCACTTAATAGCCCGTTTTTTAGGATGTCTCACTAAAGTCGTTCTAATTGGAAATCAAACGAATTACTAGAATGACATTGAAAGGATTACTTTGTTGGACATCCTCAAGTGGGGCTTAAGGAACTTTTTCATTAGAATTGAAACTTGCAATTATATGCTGACGAATCACATGTTTACTTAGATCATTGCTGAAAGTTAGAAAATAGCATCTTCTTAATACAAAGCATTTGATATCATGGTCTAAGCATTTTGCATTCCTTTTAGTTTAATGTCCATATTCTTATTCTTTTTCTGTATATTTCAGGTCACCCTGGAAGAATGTCCAAGTGTAACCTTTGCTGATACTTCAGCAGAGAAGTGCTGGGAATTGGTAGTGCAACGCCTAAACCAAGAAATTCTTCGACAGAGCAGCTTAGGGGTGCAAGGACAGCTTCCTCCTTTTCACATGCAGAGGGTCAATGGCCTTGAAATGTTTGGGTTTCTTTCCCCAAATATCATCCAGGTAAGACAATCTAAGAGGAATTTCCAAACAATACAACTCCATAAGTAATTCACTTGACATTTGGTATCTTGGGCTTTATCTGCCAATTAGGATTTTCTTTGACAGAACGTGATGCCTGACCCATTATTATAAGACCATGTAGCTTGAGGATAAGCATTATGGTTGCACCAAGCTTCATGAGGCCTCGTACTTTTTGGCAGCAATAAATCAACATTTTTTTCCCCAGTCATACTTCTGAAGATGCTCATACTCTGCATGCATGGCCGTAATTTATGGGACTTCATATTATGGTGTACTTAAATAGGCAAAGTTTAACCTGCGACAGCTGTAGCGTTAATTCTCTTTCTATCATTAGTAATTTCTCTCTCTTTTAGGATATTGACTGCCCTTGGGATGCTTATTAATCAAGCAAAAAGTAATGTTTGCAGTTTCAAATGCATTGCATACCTCATGTTTTATGGAATCAATACTTTGAAAAATATTTCTTATCAAGGACTTCTAACCAATCCCTTGGGGGCACTCGTTAACGATACTATTTTCTTATACAATATATACTAACAATGCAATTTCTTTTATATATAATAATGAAAAGGAAGGCAATGCTAAACAATCAAGCATTTGAGTTCGAATGGTCAAATGAATGTGGACAACATTTACAGCACCTAATCTACTCATTGATGGCATAATTCTGCATGGAGCCCTATTGACCTGCTTATTCTATCATAGTTAGAGCAACAGCTTTTCAAAAATTTGGGCCAACATAACATGGGGTAGCTGGAAACACCTGTTTACACAGGCTTTCACTGCAAATCATTCTTCATCTTTCTCCCGAAAAGGGAAAAAGGATTGTATATATTGAAACATCATCTAACTAATGGAAAAGAAATTAAAACCTACAACCACCTCCACCAGTGCACCGCACACTCAGCTTTGCCGATCCGCCACCCACTTGTGAAGCTTAAATAATGCATAGGCTTCTTATAGAGTATATCAGCCATGCTTTTTTTTAGATTTAACAGGAGGAGGATATGAGGCACGTGCACCATTGTGATAATGATTTTTAAATTTGTGGTCATATTTTACTACCCTTCTCAGGCTATCGAGGCTCTGGACCCAGATCATCTATGTGGAGAATACTGGAGTAACAAGTGCAACAAAACTGCATCTTTTGGCAACATTGGTCGGCATCAATAAATTGCAATTTTGGTTTAAGTCAGAGTTGTAGTTGCAGAGAATTTTAGTTGTACATTGGTAAAACAGGAGCAGAGGAATTCAGCTAAAGAAGGTTTTTCTTCCTATTGACAAGAGAAGGTATGACAGATCCTATAAGGCTTGTTAGGAAGAGGCCATCACAGAAGAACCGAAGTAGAGAATAAGATGTTTCGCAATAAGTGCTGATAGGAAGCAGCATTGATGACATTCATCTAGGAAATTTCAAGGGAGTGTGGAATAAATTAGTGAAGGGGAGACAAAAGGTAGAGTTCTGACCATTCTTTCTCATTAATGTAGGCTTTGTTTTCACTCATATGCTTATCTCTAGGCATATTCTTTTTAGTGGGCAGTAGGGAGAATAGGAGCGCTCCGCGCGTGTGAGATGTGCGCGTTTTTTCAAAGTGCCATTGCCTAGACTTGAGTATCAATTTAGGATGCCAATTGACAAGCACTTTTGTATATCGTTGAATTTGCATCATTCAAAAGTTTATTGTATACTTTGCCTTTTGTGCACATTGCCCTCTTCCCTTACGTTGTCTTCTGCCTAGCATGCATCCACTTTGCTTGTTTCCTGCCTATATTTCCTTTGTTTCACGGTGTCAAGAAAAGCAAGCTGAGCTTAATTTGAAGGAAGCTCCAAATATGGTACACCAATATAAAATCATTTTGATGGTGTCCACTGTTCCTCCTCCACAAGCACCTTAGACAGGATAATGTGTAAAGAAGATTTTGTGTTTCAGTGTCATCATCGTGTCGTGTGGGTTGTGGCACATCTGCTTAGACCTGTATGATGACGATGTGTTCATCAACTTGTGGTAATTTTCCAAAACCCAAAATAACCCGGAAAACATGTTGATGCCATATTGTGAGTTAATGACTAGGTATTGGCTTTTATATATAAGTATGTATGTTGCAATGTTTATGAACACATGTTTGAAAGTGTACAAACACGTCGAGTTAACATGAATAACTAGTTTAAATTACGACATACGAGTTAGCCGTTTACCATTACAGGCTCAATCAGAGAAAACTTAGGTATTGTGCATGTGTTGCCTGAGCGAATTACCCATGCCAGATGTTGTGGGGTAAGCATTCCGAGTCTGTCTCATCTGTCCGGCTTGCCCAATACTTCTTGGCCAGGCAAAATGGTTTATAAGGTCGTTAGGCTTCGTCATGCAATCGTGTTTCCATCTAAATTTTTTATGAATGCGACTGTCTTGCTCGTTCCTTGGTATCGTGCCGTACATATCCTAGAAAGACTAGAGCTGTACGGTCCAATTTTCTTACTCCTCCCAGGTTTGTTCGACACGCCTGGGCTGGAGAATTATGACCAGTGGACTTGGGCGGGCATGGGTTTCCTCTTGGTTGGCGAAAAGGGTAAAAATTAAGACTAGTCGAGGTTGTCCATGGAGGTCTGTGCGAAGAACGTCTTATAGAGAGAGACTGCAGAGAGAGGACACAGCAACGCTGTGGACGAAGAGAAGGGAGAGGGAGAGAGAGACGAGCTCAGACAACGGTGGAGGGGGGTCGATGATGGGCGAGGTTAGAGTTTGTGGCGTATTTTGGGTCTTGGAGTGTTCCAAATAGAGGGCATTTGGTCCTTTCGTAATCCTGTCGACGATTACAAAACATCCATTTTCTAAAGTAAAATTTTAAAAAAACGAAATCAGAGCGAAAAGTAGGGTATAGTTCTAGTAATTTCCCAATTTCTCGGTACTATACAACATCGTATAGGAGTACCAGATAAATGAACTCTGCGATTCTTCAATGATCTTCAAGAGATTTTGATAGGGAGTCAAATAAAAGAAGAATTCAAATGGCTTGCTAACAACAAGAGAAGATGAGCGGACCAGAGAAGATGCCCGAAAATTCTTGGATACAAGCTCACGTGGAAAGAAGTCCCTCCCAATCTTGAACCCAAGAAAACCAAGCCAAGAACGGACGTAAGAACCACCGCGATGAACTTAGCGCTGCATGTGGCGGGGTGACGTGCGCCGGCCAACCAATTCCTCAATCGGCAGAATCACTGCCGCTGTTGTAGCACCACCCCGTGCGACTCACATGAACTGAATATATGTAAGTTGTGCTACTGATTAACATAGAGAACTACAACTCGTTGGGATTGACACAGTAACATTAACTTGGGTTTATCTATGGGCTCTCTCCATTTTTCCCTTCACTGTAAAAAATTCACCCATATGGAGTTGAAAAAGAAGAATGAACAAGAAGAGAATGTATACCCGAAATGCATAGACAGTCGCCACTTAGAAGAAACTATTCTTTGTGACCAAAGAAGATTTACACTTCTCCACTTTCTTGATTACAACCACGCTAGCGAACTCGGAAAGAACACGGCATCTTTCCTTCTTGATCTCCCTACTCAGAAATCAAATGCTAATGGACTTCGTATGATCACGGGATTTACAGGAAGAAAAGCACCGATCATACGTGTTTCCCCTAGCCTCAATGGCTCGACAAGAACTAGAAAGGAACAGCGAAAATTAATGGAGAAAATGACCTCGCGCGTAGCCCAACAATCGTTTGCTCTTCAAGTCTGCAACTTTCAAAACCCATCAACAAGAGACCCAGAAATCCCTTACAATTTTGAACCCAAGATTACCAAGCCAAGAACGGACGTAACAACCACCGCCATGCCCTCAGTGCATGCGGCATGGGATATGCGCTGGCCAGTCGCTTCCTGAAGCGGCGAGAATGCAGCTGCAGTCGGAGTATTACCTGTAGCATGCTGCAGCAGTGGTGGAGAAACCCCGTGCGCAGCACTGCCACCCCCGTAGACTGTGTAGTTGAGGAACCCAGCGACGCCATGCACGATGAGGCCGTCGGAGGAGAAGAGGTCGGGCTCAATGAGAGGGATGCCGTCGAGGGTGAAGTTGGATGGAGAGCCACCTGTGATGAGGATGGAGTTGTTGGGCAGGAAGGTCGGCAGGCGAGAGCCTGTGCGGAAGAGCTTGAGTTGCGAGAAGGCGAGGCGTTGAGGGACCATGTGGTAGAGGAGAGAGGGAGGGTCCATGGGGAGCACAGAGACGGCAGCGTCATTGCCGGCAGGGACGAAGAGCGTGGCCGAGATGGAAAGGGTCGAGGGGTTGAAGGCGGGGAGGACAGATGCCCAGTTGCCAAAGTCGCTGGAGCCGAGTAAGGCATCAAGGATGTTGCTGACTTGCTGGAGACAACAGGCGCCGCCGTCCGCGGGCGGTGCGATGCGTATGACAGTTGGATATGGTGATGGAGAGGCTGACCTGGCGGCGGTGGTTAGGATGACGCAGTAGAGAAAGAGGAGGTGGAATGTGTTGGCCATGATCGATCGAAAGAGGACGTCTGGTTCTTGAAACGTCGAACTGAAGTTGCAACCGAATGATCTTCTGCGACTTGAAAGTAATCTTTGAGTAGTGACTCCCTTGAAAAGGCTACATACAAGTTGCGACTAGTAATATAGCTCTTGCACTGCACTACTTCAAGCATTCGCATCATCGCGTACGAGTAATTTCATATTTCGATCGATTGCCAAAATTTTAATTTGCGTATAATCCCCTAATCTATGAGATTAGTAACATATCTTATTAACTTGGGATTTACCCTTTTTTTTTTTAATCAGAAAATAGACTTTTCATTAAACTGGTTCAAAGGTGGAAAGGTCAAATAGATGGGCTTCAGAACATAATAATTGTCAAAGAGCTAAAGGAGGGGAGGAAACCCCAATTCTGAGATAAAGCATTTTTTCGGAGGGCTTTAGCCACCAAATCCGCGATCAAATTGGCCTCTCTAGTATCAATTAGATACTTGAATATTAGACAAAATTGACCAAAATTCCCTTACACTTCTTAATAGGCACGTGAAGGGAACTGGTGAGGGCTTGTAAGTGCCTTGTCCAAAGACCAAACAATCGGTCTCTACCTCGACAACGTCATTTAGAGGGGAGAGAGAGAGTACGATTTGGGGCTCCATCTTATTCTTTCTGAGGAGAGAGAGTGTGAATTCAGGGCTTCGACCACCTGATGAGTTTTCTCGCATATATACTTTACACGGGATTGAGTAACTTTAGTACTAAAATAGAAAATTTGCTTGTTCTTACGAAATGCAAATTAGTATCCGTGGTGAAAAATTAATTTAGAAGGTCACCATATAGATTCAAAATCGATTTTGGTAATAAATTTTTAATATACATGTCACTCATCTAATAATAGCTTATGTCGTTATTTTTTTCCCTTGTACATTATCAACGAATATCACGGAAATTTATGAATGTAAACATCACGAGATTGGCTAATGGGTTAATGAGTGGATTTCTATGTCTAAAGTAGAGGCAAGATACGATTATTCACACCACCAAATGCCAAAAAAAAAAAATCCATGTTTCGGCCACTTACCATAGTTTTAGCTTATGCTTTAGCTGATCTATAAAATTGGTGGGGTTACTTTTCATTTTAAAAGTTACCCATCTAAAGGGGGCTTTTTTTTCCTCTTGAAGTAGAGAAAAATCGTGAACATATTTATGATAAAAAAAAGTAATTAAAACAAACATAGTTTATCAGCTTCGTTGAGTAAGTATATAGTTATTTCTGAAAGGAGCTTAGTTAATAAATTTGATTAAAATCTCCTAAAAATAAAGGGCATTTCTTCGCTATAAAGTTATCCCCTAAGAGTACCCCTTTTTTTATGGATCCATCCATATACCAACCATATTTTATTTGTAGACCACCTAAATAGATTCTCCATAATTATTTTTCTCTCTTATTTTCTTGGGTGCTTGTGACCCTGGAGCGGAGGTCGCTAGCTTTAGGCAATCTCAGGCCACGACCTCGATGTCAGCCATAGCCTCTGCTGTGACGATCGGTGCTGGTGGTCGCATGCATAACCCCTCTTTTTGTGAAGAAAAAAAAAAGGGTAATCCTTGAGTGACGATGGCAACGAGTGAGGGCGAAGATCACTAGGCACAGAATCATCTTCTTTCTTTTTTGATTACCTTCCTCGCGTCAACTACACCTGAATGACGGAAGTAGCAGGTAGGGGTCAATGGGTTGGGTCGGGTTTTGATGTTACCCGACCCGACCTGAATCATACTATGACCTGACCCGAAACACATTAAACCCACATCAAAAATTCGAGTCGGGCCGGATCGGGTTTCGGGTTTTCCTTCTTATTTTTTTTCCCACTTCCCTAGTTTAATTTTTTTGAAGTAAAAGACCATTTTTTTTTTCCACCTCCCTTTTCGCTCTCTTTCCCTGCATCCACCATACAAATGAATCAAATCCATCACCAAAACCAGCTTCTCCAGCACAGCGAAGAAAGAAAACCAGATTTCAAGACCCAAGAAGGTATTTCTATTTTTTTTTTTCAAAATTCGCGAAAATCGTTCGTCCTTTCAAAACTGGAGTACGACATGTAGTTCGTCGTCCCCATGCTATTCCCCGGAAAACCAAACGCCGTCGCCTCGCTGAAATCGTAGAAATTAGGCGGGTTCGAGCACAGAAAATCCACCGCATTATTCGGCAAAAACGGCAGATAATTACTCAGATACGCGCCGCCGCCGTTCGCGGCCTCGAAGCTGGGCGGCGCCGCGGCGGCGGTGGCGAAGCAGGAGTTCACCTGGCCGCCGTCCCCGACGCTGCTGCTGCAGTTCTCCTCCGTGATCACCGACGAGCACTCGTTGTCCTCGCCGGGGCCCCCGGCGGCCGTGGTCGAGGAGGAGGAGGAGGCGGCGACGGCTTCTTGATGGAGCAGGGACAGGCAGACATCCGACGCCAAGAGGGAGACGCGAGGGTTGCCGCCCGAGTCCATAGCCAAACCGACGCACTGCGTGGGGTAAGACGCAGGGAGGTTCCTCGAGGTTAGGTCCTCGAAGAACCGGTCGAGGAGGTCCGGATCGCCGGCGCAGGTCCGAGAGCGTCAATTCGGGCACCGTTGGCGGCGGCTGGAGGAGGGAGGAGGAGGCGGCCGGAGGAGGGCGGAGCTCGTCCAGGTCAGCGACAAATCGTGGTAGGGTTGCCTTTCAAACACATGAAACCAATAATGTGTTCGGTGCGAACAATGTTTCAACCTAACTTGACCCAAACATGTTTATTGTTTTGTTTCATAACAATTACCCGAATAATTTTAATACCCAAAACATATAGTCAACTTGTTTCGTGTTTGATTCGTGTTCGGGTCGGGTTTTTGGACACCCCTAGTGGCAGGTGAGTAGCAGGTGAGTAGGGTGGTGACGGAGCAAACCATTTATTTCTAGTTGTTGCTTCCTTTCTCTATCGATTTTGTGATGAAGTAGCAGATGTGTATACGCATTACTAGGGACATGCAAAATGGACCATTCAAACTGACCGGTTGGATCCGATTCCCAAGAGTGCCGGTCCAATTCCGGTCTGATTCTTGATTCCAACGAGGAATCGAATCAACTACATATACTTTTAATTATTATTTTTATTTCTTCAAAAAAAAATTAATGGATTTAGTTTATCATTTTAGAGAAAATATGAGTCTGTAATTGGATAATTAAATAGCCTGATGGAAGTATAAGATTCATTTTGAGTTCTAAATTTGTTCTTGGTCATGCTTTAGAAAATAATATATTCGGATAAAAATATGAAAAACAAATAGTGATCGATTTCATTAGACCGAATTAGAACTGGATTGGCCTAGTGATTCGGTCTCCGTTCCCATTGCACCTTGGAACCAAATCGGATCATGAACCAATCACCCCTCCACATTATGTAGAAATTAACTTTTAAAAATTATAACAATACTTGAATCTTCAACGCATAAAAGGAAATTATTAATAAGAAGTACACAACATGAAAAAATTCGCCTTTAAATGTGGAAAAACGAGAATATTTCAAGATTTGCAATCATATTAAAGAAGATTTTTGTGGGGTAGAAAATCTTTAAATTTTGATACCGAGAGTCTTGAGGGACAAAATACGCATCTGTCCATATACATAATATTTGTAAAATCAATTATTAAGGATGTTCAGATAAAGAAAAAAATGATTGAGATCCCTTAAAATTAGAAAATTCGTTTAACTTTGTTTAACAGTGTACATGTAACAACAAAAACCAAATGCAAAAAAATAAATAAATAAATAAATAAATAAATAAATAATAATAAAAATAAAAAAACTGTATCTTAAAGGGAAATTATGATTTATTACTCAGTTCATCTTACCAAAGGAGAGGTGGCCATCCACGTAAAAGAAAAGATATGAGGGAGGCCATACTTTATACTCAACCATATACAGGATATATGATATGAGGGATAGAATTTACCAACAGGGAAATGAATTTACTCTCTAACTTAGATTATTATTATTCATTTATTTTTGTGGATATTACAAGCCGTGGGACCACAGAACATGCAATGAGAAAAAGGAAATTACGTTCTGTAAAACAAAGTAACGGAATGATATGTACTAGGTAAATTACTACGGGCGAGGAAAATATAAATGCTAAGGGAAAGTTACGATCATGCAGTTTTTCTTTTACGAGACTGTAGAAATACCCCATAGTCACAAAGTTTTACTAAGGTAAATATAGGACGAGTTATAATGGCTAGAGTTAATATTCCTTACAGAGTATCTTAACACCTAAAAAGCAAAAAGATTCTTGCCTAAATTAATGATGCTTTTTTGAATGCCAAATTCAGCAACTGTAAATTACACAAGAACTTGTGCAGCAATCATTTCATTAAACTATTGATTTGATCGAATGTACAGTTTCCTCGTTCAACCCAATTTTCTGTCATGGTCAGTCCAAACAGTCGATCAAAAGAACAGCACAACCCCAGAAATTTACATAGCTTTTCATAAAAGTAACATTTCAGAATCAAGGATTCATAGGGAAATACTCCAACATTGCTTAGGCAAAAGAGCTGCGGATAGTCTTGGCCAGTATACGACGCAGAAAGCAAATCTTTGCAGTATAAGACATGGCAGCAGAATGCCTTTCCAATCAGAGTTAAGCAAAGAAAACAGATGACCCATCACCACCCTCAAAAGCAAAAGGAAATCTAAGTCAGGTCATTTTCATCAAGTGGCTCTTCCTGTTCCTTGGAGGCATTGTTCTCAAGGGCAGCAACATCGCCTGTAGGTAATTTCCTTGCAAGCCTGATTATCTGTGGCAAGAAAAATCTCATCAAACCCATCCTAGGGCAAGTACATTCTTAAGATTTCGGGCCTAGTTGAAGTCTCCTGCTCAGTTGCAATTTGAATGGATAACCATGACAAGATGACAATTGATATATGAAAATCAAAGGATGTTTACATCATTAAACAGATCACGGATATAGAGTGCTTCTTCTATGTGCTAGACTACTTAGTAAACCTTAAAACTGCTACTGAAGGGTCCGTTTATCTGAATAATTAGTTCATTACATAATAAACCAATTAACCCTTATTAATGATAAAACTAACGCAAAGTACTTCAGACAGTTTGCAATTTTGAATATTTTGATACATTGCCAATGATTTTGTAGTTAAAAGAATTCAAATTTGGACACAACTTTAAATTTATCATGCACCATATGAAAAGCTTGCAGGAACATTGACAACTGTGGATCCCAATCCCTACCATAAGCATCAAATTTTCCTTATTAAACGGGATTAACCTCTTTGTTGTTTTGTCTGTATGAAATAGGCCCATTCCTGTTTAGATTAATGACCACTGTATTTTCTGCATCAAGGCCTCACAACAAATGTAGTGCTAGCCAGATTCTAGACTTTGTCAAAAAATCCTTTTACAAAGGCTAGAATATCATTTGACAACTATAGGCTTAGGCTTTGACTAAGCAAATTAGTACCAAAAGGATGTCGTGCAAGTGCTAATTACTTGACCAAGCACAATCAAAACTACAAAACTACAAAACTACAAAACTACAAAACTCCAAACCCTGCTATTATTTTACACAAACTAGGTGACTAGGTGATTTCTTCGTCAGAACCTAGGTTTTAGGCTTCTATTGACATAGGTTACCCCAGAGAGATTAGCAGCAAATCTAAACATATTTAAGTTGAGAAACAAGTTATTTTCATTGTGGGACGATGAACACCTTAGGAAGTGAAAGGAAATTTTTATCAGTGCAAACACCATAAACATGATCCAAATGAAGATTTCAGAAAACTATGTAAATGCTGCCAATTCCATGAACTATATGATCGTCTTTTTCCTTATATGGGCTAGGTTGTAGGCAATTATCTACAAGATTTTATTTGCACATGCACCTCCCTTTTCTTTTTAGTGGGATGTTAAAAAACAAACCATGAATTTCAAGAAAAATAGCAGACATTACGATAGCTACACAACCAAACACACCATGTCAATTCCATGAGAACTGCCCGATCTTCCTTTTTACCTTACATGAAGGCAATTATAATGAGATTTTTCCAGCAAGCACCTCACTTTTATAGTGGGGTCTTCCAATACTAGTGACAGAATGAAGAAGACACCGTAAAATGACTATTAAATAATTCTTCATATCGATGCAAAAAAATCTGTAAACCGACTTTATGGTCAATTCAAAAGTATGCAAAACATAACTACTTACCACATGATCAAGATGGGTAATGGTGCTTGACTGAGCTATGTGCTTAATTTCTTCTACAGCACCTTCAGCATAGGCAGAGAGAAGCTTAGTGGCGCAACGATTCTGGTCACTTCTCAAAAACGCATCAATCCTACAACATATGGAAAACATAGTTCACAAACAAAGTACTTAATATTGTCACATAAATTATCCGAGTAAGACAATCTTTTCTTTGCCAGTAGAATAGAAATGCATACCATTTTGCTGAACTGAGCCATTTACACAAATACACTAATTACTCAATATATTTTAATAAACCATCATCAGACTTCACCTAGTTGATATTTGAAACCGAAACATGTAGGCTATATGTCAACATTGCAGAAAAGCTCAACCATCTACTTAAGTCACCTACTCCTTTTCCATTGATCAACTCAGATTGAAAGGGTTCAGTTTATACTGGATGTTTTGTGCCTATAACCAAGCATGTTTATGGTTTCATTTCTAGTAATGAGAGAAACTACTAAAATTAGCACCACTTTTCCAATTAAAAAGTTCACGCACTCTCCAGATCAGTGCATTTACAAGACTCGAACAAAAGATAAAAAGAAGAGTAAGTGCACAAAGATCACGATTGACTTCACAACCTGAAAAAACCAGTTCTTGAAGGACTACAAGATGGTTGATGGGATTGACATCCACATCTAGACAAACTAAAACAGAACTTAGGCCTATTTTTAAAGCAATATCAACCAGATTGACGCTGGCCAGCGAAGCAATAACAATATATCACAATGATACCTCATGGGTATGCTACATAAAATATAACAGAATTGTATTGCGTATTGTATTGAACTGGAAAAGCCAAAAAACCCTTCTTTTTTCCCTCTCTTTCCCAGCACTTTACTTTTCTGACACGAAGGAATGAGATCCCCAATGACGCCACCTGAATCTTCCACTTGCAAAGTGAAATGCAAATTACACTCAAGCAGGGGAAAATAGTGAAGTGTACTCACTGTGAGCAGTCATTATAGCACTTTTCTGCTTGGGTACTGTCATGGAGATAGAGGTAGACAATGATTGCACTAAGATATGCCTGAATTGAAAACCAGAGGAAGAATGAGCTTGAAAAGCAATACAGACAAAATAAGCGCAAACAAAGAGGCTCCTCCCTCACCAGGAAATAAACTGAGAGAAAAATGTTGGCATATCATCAGCAAAGCTGCTTCACAAACATTTAAAAGGCAGTAAAGAAAAAGCTACAAGTAAAGCTTTCTTAAAGCAAACAAGCACAAAGGGAAGACAGTGCTTATCATTTTCTCATGGGTTCTCATTGCACCTTATTCTGAGATGACAGCAGGATATTTTTAAACATCCATAACCAAGGTTTCCTGATTAGGGGAACTTTTACAGAGAGTTTTCTGAATGTCCCATCATGAATACCGGACAAGGAAGCGTGTTAGGATCATTCTTTCATGAGTAATCAATTGGAATGCAGTCTCTCATCAGATGAGGAAGTGAATTATGTACATCCCCCAAAATCAGTAAATAGAGCACTCACATCAAAGAAGATATTCCATTCCAACTTCAGAAAGGACAATACCAACTACCTCAAAAGAGACCAGAATCACAAATCAAATAACTTTATTATCTATGTCTGGTATCTTGTGTATGTATCTAATATGGGATGAGTAGACCTGTCATATAAGCATTATATAACTTTGACACTGGAACATTGTAATATAGAAATATCAAATGAATAAAAAAGTTTCCCTCTTAGAATGCATTATATGATCGAGCTTTAACAATCTCGTTGATGTTCATTTACTATCTAACTAATATTTTGTAGCTTTCTCCAGATTCTTCTTCCCCACTTAGTGAGATAGGTTTAGCTTGTTGTTGTTGTCATTTCCATGAGATTCTTATTATTATGTGAAAAACATAATAATTATGCAATCAGACATTCTATTGACCATGGAGAGACCACAGCATAAGGATTGCAGCGACAGTTTCACAGTGTTTCATTCAGCCAAATTACAATTATTCCCCCCAACACAGCATGCATAATTTTAATTTAGAGGAGTTTCCTTGGTAATGAATTTGTGTAATTCAAAGCTGAAATATTTTGCTAGTAATACAATAAAGGCGATAATAAGCTCTGTAAAGAAGATAAAGATCACTCCAACTGCAGAATTTACAACCAAGTCAATCACAAGACCTCTCCTGCCATTTGTCCAGACAATCAACAGGCAACCTTGGAACTCAGTTTCGAAAGATGACTGTTGTACATATTAAAACCATGCCATACTAGAGAACAGCATTGTGAAGAGTGGTGAACGGAATGCAACTTATCGCTATGAATGACTAATTTTCGTGACATTGAACAATTAATTTATGTGTCTTGAATATAGCTCACAGTTTAAAAGTTCTGCCAAAAATCTCATAAAAGGAATTTTTATTCAAACAATTTGTGCAGAAAAATCGCCTCTTGGCAGCAACTTCGTAAAAAGGGGTTTTCTCAGAATATCATACCTCAGGACATTTCAGTATGATGTCAAAAATCAAAACAAGGATGCAGGTAATTTCCCCTTAAGGAGAAAAATAAAGAAAACATTTTGCTAGACTCACACCTTGCATTGGCTGTTGGTGGCATTGCACTTGTCTGCTGCAAGGCCCCATCTTAACAATGTTGCTGCAGCATCCGTAAACCTGAGAAAGATTATGTAATGAGTTCACCATATATGTTTTGACATATATCAATATCGAAGGACTCACATAACAGGATAATGCAGTAAAACATGTCAACTTCTACATGAAGATCCAGAAAAAGCCGTCTGTGGACATCATTGTAAGTGCCATATTTGGCATTGGCAGATCAAATCAAGGAGTATTTTCTATTTCATACATGTTACAGAATACAGCAAGATCAAAAGCTCACAGAAATGTTTCTTTTAGATTTTCTCAACCAATATGACTAAAGCCTGACACACTTTCCCCCAAAACAGAAAAAAGCCTGACATGAACATTGCTCGTCACTTGAAAAACTTGGCGCAGTGGAAACTGGCGCAGTGAAATATGCATAAACTTTAGACCTACATAAATAGGAAACTTCTAACAGATTTTTCAAACATAAAAGTTGGATGAGTGATGTGACATTTTTCAAGTTTATGTAATGCTCTCATTTTGGCTCAAAACAAAATCAAATGCCCCCTAAGTTAAATTACTGCACAATTTTAACACCTTAAAACTTAAAGATATATGCCATAAGATTTCATCATACATAAATACATAAATACGAATCTTCATAAGGACATCAACCAAGTTTTTTTGGTAAAAGACAATGTCTTTACTTTTCAAGCTTAATATAAACACTTGTGGCAGCACGATACAAATCAAATGCCATCTGTTCCTTGCCATCTTCCTCGAGAATAGCACAAGCGTCTGTGTACAGCTTGATAGCCTCTTCTGGGACAACCTCTTCAAGAACACTGTCATGGACATAAATGTTTCACAATATTAGGGTACTATACAGAGAACAGAGTACTCAAAGGAAGTGGTATTAAGAAGAGGGACGAGCCACCCAAGCTGCGAAGGTATGCTACCACTGCTAAATATCAAGACAGCAAGTATTAATGTGAAAGGAAAGATGGCACAAAGATTCATTTGATTTTAAGTGATCTCAAATTGGCCAACCAGACAATTGTCAGAATACTTTAATTTAAGCAATTAGGTTAAGCAGATGTACCGGGAAAGATCATCAAACTACACGGCATTTGAAATCTTAATCTATGTCCTGCTTTAACCAAATTCTCCCACTCTGCTCTGAGACATATCACTGCCGATTTACACAATTGCCAAAATGGATTTCTGATCAATAAAGACATCCCATACAATTTTAAGAACATCCCTGCACACTTCACTACAAGAATGCTGAAACTCGAGCAACACAATAACAAGTGCAATGGAACATACTAATTGAAAAGAACTAGAATATTTTCAGAATGCAAAGATAATCCCAAGATTACCGAGCCCCTTTGGTCAGAGCATCTGATGCAGGCTGTGATCTCCCGCACTCAATGTACAATTCGGATGCTCTTCTATAGAAGTCTGCAACCTCACTCCAGTTTCTCAATTCCTTAGCTAGAGAAGCGGCAGACTCCATGTGCTTAGCCGCATCCCAGGGCCTATTTCCCCGTCAAGGATACAAAGAAAAGAAAAGTATACTGACCAGAACATGACTATAACAGACAAAAGGATACGAGGAGAGCATCTCCTGGCCTTTTGAAGCTTTTTCAAATGCTTCCTTCGCTTTTTCATAATTTTTAGCAAGCCTATACGCAATAGCTTGAACAGAAGACATATTAGTTGGCAGTTTCTATGAAGCAGTCCCAACATTTTATTTCCTCAGAGCAATCAAATAATGATCTCCAGTTAGTGGAACTAAATTAACAGCATAAAATTTCAACCTACCAGCCTGCTCATACAGTGCAGTTGCGCTCCTCCAATCAGCACTCCACCTTGTAAGGCTCAATTTTGTTCTGACAAAAACAAATGCAAGAGAATAAATCAAACGAAAATAGCATAGGGTAAACTTCAACAAAGGGAAAAAATCATCGTTTCCAGGTGAATTAAACAGCCATTAGGCTTGAAACCAAGGGAAAAAAAAAACAATTGTAAGGCATTTCAACATGCGCATTCTGACATATCATCCCTAAATGACAACTTCATTCAAGCTCCTGTCTAACGAGAAAGTTGAGAAACTTAAATGTAAAACCCCCAGTAAGATTCTTCTCCATCAGATACATAAACACAGAAAGTTCGCACAGATGCAAAAGTAAATCAAGATGCACTCGGCACGATCTCACTCTCACCTAACCACCCAAATGGCTAAATCAATCTAGCTTTCCAGCAATTACATCTCGCAAAGAAGTTCGGAGTTGCAAGAGCGAGATTCATGAGGCGGACAACATGCGAGAATGGATCCTGCAATCGCATCGGGAAGATGACAGAACGCACAGATTCTCTCAGTGATGATCGAAACCGATCATCTCGATCCAATCAAAGGCATTCACAGTCATGGAAGGATGTGCAAGTTAGAGAGAGAGAGGGAGAGTACTGCTTGTCAGCCTTAAGCATGAGTTTATCGGGATCGGAAGAAGCCATGATCGATTCTCGGTGATTCCGCTAATTCACCGTTCGCCGAGGGAGGCCGACGGCGCGTGATCTCCACTCGCCGTCGTTTGCGGGGCAAGATGCTGCGCCGAAATTCTGCTGTTCGAATCCCTTTTTCTCGAATGGAATGGGGAATCGGTTGAGTGGAGCTGAGTTGTGTTCATCGGTGGTCCGCCTAATTAGTAATCGCTGCTTGGTCCATCTCAATGGTAAAACTGAAAAACAAACGGGAGACAGGTGAAAAAAAAGAACACGCACATTTGACAAGTGTTTTTCGGCTTTTGCTTTAAGCAAAAGTAATGACATTATCTATTAAAAAATTAAAGGATTAATAACACGAAGAATTCAAACTTGTATATATATATAATAAATTTAACTCAAATTAATTTTTTAACAATAAAAAATTCTAAATTAGTATATTTATGACAAATTTATCCTCCCTTAATTTCCGTTAAATTGAATTAATATAGCGAAAAACATAAATTGATACATTTGTGACAAATGGAGAGTAAACTCAAAATGGTATATTTATTTACCTTCACGTATCATCTAACTAAGTAATTTAATTGAAACTAATAGATGATCAATTTGTCACAAATATACTAATTTACAATTTTTTGTGGTAAAAAGTTAACTTGAGTTAAATTGGTTACAAATGTATCGATTCAGGTTCAAACTTTTGATGGTAAAAAATAATTAATTTGGAGCAATTTTATGACAAATATACCAATTTGGGTTTTCCATAATATTAACCCAAAATTAAAACGCTATTTAAATTTCATAGAATATTGTGGAAAATACTTACATAGTTAGGTGTTAATTGTGAAATTTTCAAGTATTTCACATTTAAAAAAAATTAATAGTTAATATCACATACTATTTTTTTTTATTTACAGAATTCCTAGAATAGTACTATTATACCAAATTTACCCTCCATTAGCATACTCTTCGATTTCATCGTCAATTGTCCCATGTGTAATCGACTTGGCAATAGCTGGCCAACTGATTTTGATTCTACCAAAACCCATGATTTTGCCTCACTTTAGCCATGTCCAATATAATTACATTCGAACTTTGTTCAAGTGAGTTTAAAACGGTATCATTTTGACCAAAAGTATTTCATTTGTGGGAAGGGCTCATGTAGTAACAGTTATCGTCACTTTGGCGTTCTTATTTGTCACTTCAGTGAACACAAAGCTTAGTTGCATACGAAATTGGACAAAATGGTACCGAAGGTAAATTATGAACAGTAGTACAACTTTTGCGTTCCCTATGCGTTGAAAGGTTGAGGAAAAAAATGTCCAAATGGCATCAATGTAGGATTTTTTTTCTAATGATATTAAACCAAAAGAAGTAATTTAGATTAAGCGAGAAATAAAGTAGTAAAAGTCAATTTAAATAGGCTTTTTGGGCCCCAAGTGCCCAAGGTTGAGTCAATGCATAGACAAATCACCTCTTCTTTTAAGTCTTCCGACTGAACTATTGTGTAATGTGTAATATAATCGCTAAAATATTGCAAAATTTGTAACGTAATCCCTAAACATTAAATATATTTAATCTAGTTCATCAACTTTTCATAACAAAATTCAGTTGGTCCTTTTGTAAGATTCACAAGTTTTGTAATTACATTGTTACTCGGATATATAATATCTATTTAATTTAATCCACTTCTTATTTTAATCTACTTCCTAAATCAACAAAAATGTGCCATCTTTTTCTTACTTTAAAAAACAAAATCTTTTTGGTCTTTATAAAATATAACAATACTTGCATTTAAGTATATTTTAGGAAATGCATTGAAATGCATTTTTTGTGCCATCCACATTTTTTTGTTACTTTAGGAAATGCATTGAAATGAAAGGAAATTATAAAATCTCGGTAATAGTGTAATTATGAAAAATTATGCATAATATTGAATGACTAATTTGACTTTGCTATGGAAGGTTGATGGACTAGACTAAGCAAACTGAAAATTCAAGGACTATATTGTTAGATGCAAATTGCGCAACCCCAAGATCTCCATAACCATAACAAGAACATGCATGAATGAGTAGAAAGATTAACGCACCTGTTTTGGGATTCATCAAATATAAAACGGAAGTAGAAAAGGGATTTCCCACATATCAAGGGAATCCACGCATCAAATCCTTCTCCTCTATCGCCCTCCGTATCACCTACCACCAATGAGGCGCCCCCCCTCACATTTAGCGTTAGGCAAACGCCCTTAGGTGAGGATACATGTGAGAATTAGGGTTAGAGGAGAGACTTTAGCAGACTATTTATGTAGCCTAACTAGGCCCCCTCATTACTGCCAAAAAAACTCAAATTCACACTAAATGTACCCCATATTAGACTAATTAAGAAACCTTCTATCTCACCTTAGACTAATCCCCGTAAAACGGTAAACATTAAACGGTAAATTACAATATCAATTAATGTAATCCACATTAGGAAAACTCTTACATTCTCCACATTCTCCCACTTGAACTATATTAATTGAAATCGTATCTCACCTTAGACAATTGGTCTAAATATTATTCTTAATATCAATTAATGTAATCCACATTAGGAAAACTCTTACATTCTCCCAAAACTATAATCAAATGGCGGTATGTGCGCACATGGTCTATAATTCAATAGTCAATCCTTCCATGGTCACCGAATCAGTGTTCTCAACTCTATTGATATGGATCCAATATGGTAGTGTGCCAAATGGATAACATCTCTCATAGAGATCCCATTTGTCACCACCATTCTCTTACCTTAAGCGTCACAAAAAACTTGTGCCACTAGAGAATGCATTTATGGTTCCATGAACCTACATATGTCTTGTCCTTACGGTTAATCATTCTTTATGTATAACAAGACATATGGACAAGGCTAATAACCGGATGCCCCTAGCCTTCACTCAAGGTTTATATAATACCTTGAGACTTTATCAATATGTATTCAACATAATAACAATACATTCAAAAATACTTTATTGAATGCGAAAGTTGATACATATCAAACCGTTACCAAATGTAACGAACACAGATGAAACCTTTATCAAAGTAAAGCCAAAATAGCTCCCACTAAACAACAGTATCTCATGATGCTCCTAGGCCCATGCTAATAACATGTCGCTTAAAATACACATGGGCATAGACCTTTAGTTAGTGGATCTACAACCATATCATCTGTGGAAATATGTTATATTAAAACGTCACCTTTCTGTACCGTTTCCTTTTGGTCAAAAGTTTTGACCACCATATATTTAGACCCCTTGAGATCTCTGTAGTAAATAAATAATACTACAAATTTTTTTTTTATCTCAATATAACCATATGGGTCTATCCATAAAATTAAAACGATTAACTCTTTCATGAGATTCCAGAGCCTAATAGCCCAAGTAACAGCCTAAAAGAATGTTACTAACACTGCTTTTATAATAAAAGATGACATAAAACTTTATTTACTGCACTTCTTGCCAACATAAATATGTATTTCGTTATTGATATTATATCATCCTAATAACCAATAAAGTTTACATCTAAATATCTTACTAGCTGCAAGAATTGAACATATCCACATATTAACATATAATCTCTTGTCCTCTTTAAGTACCTTAAAACCTTCTTGGCAGCAATGCAATAATCGCATTTTGAATTTGACTGATGTTTGCCTAGAAGTCCCGTCACGAAGATGATATTTAGTCTAGTGTAAATTCGAGCATACATTATACTTTTAAGTGCACTAACACAAGGTACACCCTTTAATTAGATTTTCTCAATATCTAAATAAGGACAATGTGATAGATTGAGTCTATCACCCTTAACAAAATGAGCAATTCCTGGCTTGCAATAATGTATATTGAATATTTCCAATATACAATCAGCAAATGTCCTCCGAGAAAATCTAATATAATATGGCAAAAAACAATCCTTATAGACCTGAGTACAAAGGATAAAAGATGACTCAAGGTCATTACTTGTAAACAAAATATCATGTACATAGAGTATGAGAAAAATAAATTTCCTCCCACTGACCTTGCAGTATATTGAATTACTTTGTTCCCAATTGAACAAAATAACAACACTATGAAACTTTAATAATATTGTCTGGAAACTTGCTTAAGACCATGAATTAAGACTTTTCAGTCTATACACAAGTTTACTTAAATCTGCTGCAAAATTCTCCAGTTGCACTTACATAGATTTTGTTTCTCTTTGACATAACTCCATATAAAAAATAAACTATCAATGCCACGTTCACTCTAAAAGAATTAGTAAAGAAATAATTATTTTTTCACTAATAAATAAATAATTATTTTTTCACTAACTATCCACCCCTCTTTCAGAGTAAAAATATTATTATCCTTTTTTTTTATGGCGTTTAATCACATACTTAATTAAGAACAAGAAACGACATTTATATAAGTTGCAAAAACAATCATATAATGGATATTGTAATCATGCTCTCACAAATAGACTATATAGTCTGATAGTATAACTGATCGTCTTTCCCTAACAAATCTTCTTAATAAAGCTGCAACCACTTCATTCTACACTTGAGAGGTTTAAGAAATTTCATTATAAACTATATCAAGAATAGTACCTTAAACCTCAACAAGTTTAGTCTATGGTATAGGAGATTCCATAATTCTTGTATCTTCTTTAGGGTCATAAGATCAAATACCCTTTTAACAATCTGGATAAGATACAAAATAATATCGAGTTGATCTGAATTGCAATACACTTAAAATTGGATTAGATAATCTCACTTCTACATGACACCCTTAAATTTAATATGATTCAATTAATTTACGTCCAGTCCATAACTCAAAAGAAGTTTATGAAACAATTTTGATAAGAAATACGTTTTGTATGTGAAAAAATTGCTTTCAAAATATCAACCCACAGTAGACCAATAAATTAGTCTTACTCATCACCATGTTAATTATGGTGCAATTATGCCTTTTGGCAAATCTTTTTGTTAGGATTTTCAGGCATAGTAATTAAATTACCACCCCAGAATTTACCAAGTATTTGACAAATGACCATTTAAGCAATTCAGTATTGTCATACTTGCCAAAATACTTACCGCTACTATTAGGCCTAACAACCTTTTAATCATATACGAGATATATATGTCATTATGACTTAAACACAATCTTTGCAGATATGTCTTAATTTCAATATTATACAAAACATAATTTCAAGCAACTAAGGCTTCCATCATCTTATAGCAGTGCAATCCTCTTTTCTAGTGTTCCAGAATGGAACGCTTCATGGACAGTAAACAAATTTATTGCATTCTCAAGCAACAAATCATATGTCTACAACTTAAAATTTGAAGCAGTAAAAACCTCAATAATAGTGGAATTATTAATTACAGAAAATGTGACTGAAAAATAACAAGCAATGTATATAATTAGCATCATGTGAGCACTGTGTAACTTGACAACCAAGTACACATCCAGAGAGTTACATGCATAATCATATAATCACCTTTGGGCAGAATACATGACATGCAGTTGTACACTCCCCACATGATAGCGGTTATGAGAATATATTCCAATTTTTCGTGAATTCATCACCTTTGGGCATATGAATCACTAGAATCGGTCACTCCTCCACCATACTATCATGTATCCCTCCATGAACTAATACACAATCACCTCCTTTGGGAATATGACTACACATTAGACCAGGAGACATCCCAATCAATATACGAGACCGAAATTTCTCTAACCCAATCAAGCGTGCCACTTTGGCGGTCACTACTCAATTGAATCCTTGAAACTCTCTCATACTAGGGATATAAATTTTACTCCTCACATACACCATATACATGTGATTTTAACTTTAGTGATAGGGGCAATAAATCACCAAAATCACATATTATGCTAAGTACATTGCTTTGTTCATTAATAAAATCTTTATTATACAGATATTTATAAATGATCTGAAAGATAGACTCCAATGAGATCATGGAACACAGTAACACAAGAAACTTCACATAACATAGAAGAAAACATCTCTTGTGCACCCAGATAACATATTACTATAACAACATAAAGAAGATAGTTGATTCAGAGGATCTATCACAAGTTAACATCAATAGCAATACAAGATACCTCAGATAGCTAATCCACTATTGCTCATGAGTTTCAAAAGGCAAAACATGACTCCAAGGCCAACGGCTAATATATTAGCCAATTTTTTAAGTAACAAAATTATCATTGTTATCAATCAGTAGCCTATTAATTAGTCAAATCAGAGAACCAAATATCTAAAATTTAACAGTAGATACTATTGCTCTGCGTAAATGTTGTCATACTCCTTAATCAAAAAAAATTTTCAACGTAATAGACATTAACAAGTTACCAGATGAGTTCATGTACAATATGCAGTAACTTAATTAACATGCATTACCCACATTCAACAGATGTGTTAATCAGTACAATCAGTTTGGTCACGAGTTCTTAAGACGTCCATCATTCAAAGATTACCAGTGTGTAAAGGAGTATGCTTAAACAACAAAAATTCTATAATCAATACATAGCTCAATTACTATCCCATAATAGTTGTATCTCATTAAGCCAACTTCAGTTCACAATAAAGTTTATGTGATAGCATATCAGTAACCCAACACTTGTATTTCGAAAATCACAGAAAAAATACAAGAAAAATACGCAAAAATACACTAAAAATACGCGTATTTAGGGTTCCGTATGTATTTTCACATCCATAAAATTATCAAACATGTAAAATAAACATACGAAAAGATAGAGGATGAAGATACGAGTCCAACGCCGTTGACCACCTATATATATATATACACGCAAAGACAAATCTTCACAAACCCCATTATCCTCGTCTCGAACGAATTCGACATTGACTAGTAACTGCGGGCAAACTCGCCATGGCAATAGAACAAAACCGCCGAGAGGAGAAAGTCGATTCCGAAATCAGAGATGGACGAGCAAAAGAGTGCGCACGATGACCGATACGGTTCATAATTCAAACAACACGACGTGACGCAAAGAGTGGAGAAGAAAAACGAAGGTAACGCTAGAATGTAACTTAAAATTCTAAAACTTTTTCTATGTATAAACCCTAGAATTTCAAATTTAAAATTCTCATTCAATTCTCAACAAAATTATTCAAATTATATATGGTTGGAAAGATCTCGACATGTAGAACAAAAACCCCATGGTTTTAAGATCAATCAAGCAAAAAATCCACATGAAAAAATAATGATCTGGCGACGCGTGAAGGCGCGTGCGGCCCTCTCCGACGACGTGTCGCCCACGGATCTGTTTTGCCTCAACGAGCCTAGTCTGAATTTGTGATTTTATTTTATTTTTATTGAACAAAAAATCTCGAAAATCACAAATTCGGGCAAAAATTTTATGCATTCAAGTTTTAGGGTTATGGAGGCTCTGATACCACATGTTAGATGCAAATTGCGCAACCCCAAGATCTCCATAACCAGAACAAGAACATGCATGAATGAGTAGAAAGATTAACGCACCTGTTTTAGGATTCATCAAATATAAAGCGGAAGTAGAAAAGGGATTTCCCACATATCAAGGGAATCCACGCATCAAATCCTTCTCCTCTATTGCCCTCCGTATCACTGGCTTAATGAGGCGGCCCCCCTCACGTTTAGCGTTAGGTAAACGCCCCTTAGGTGAGGATACATGTGAGAATTAGGATTAGAGGAGAGACTTTAGCACTATTTATAGAGTTTCCAGCTAGGCCCCCTCATTACGGGCCAGGCTTAACTCGGCCCACACTAGCCAGCCCATATTAGACTAATTAAGAAACCTTCTATCTCACTTTAGACCAATCCCCGTAAAACGGTAAACGTTAAATGGTAAATTACAATATCAATTAATGTAGTCCACATTAGGAAAACTCTTACATATATTACGCATTTGGTAATAGCTTGAGGACTTGCAATGACTTTCTCTCTTATTTAAAAATAAAAATAAAACAAAAAGACTAGATTGAATATTTAAGAATATTACAAGGATCACATGGAATGAATTAATGATTTTAGCATGACATTGCACATTATGTCAAATTTCAAAGACTTGGTGATTTTTCCTTTTCCTCTCCTAACATTTAATTACTTGGGGACTTGTCGTGACTTACTCCCTTATTTTCAAAAATAAAAATACAAAAGGACTACATTGTGCATCATGAATACTATAAGGACTATATTAAATGAATTAATAATTTATGGATGACATTGGTCATTATGCCTACAAGGATTGTTATGCCATTTTTCCTCTCCTAACGTTTGCTTCTTTCCATGAAATGTTGTAGGTAATATGAAATGATTGTAAATTCTTTTTTTGTAGTCTTACCAACTTGCCTTAGTGACCTCAATTTTCTTTACAACTCATCAACGTAATGGTCTTATTAGTGAGCAATTAACCTTGTATATCGTTGTTCGCCAAGATAGTGTTCATTGCGAATATCTTTCATCGAAGTGGCAAATCTCCGACTTTTTGTTATGTGAACCGAGTTCTGTATAGTTTTGGAAAGGAAGTGACTAGTTCTACTCTACGTGCAATAAAGTAAAAGATAAATAGGAGATAAAATGTGCAATAAAATATAAACCTACGATATATAAAAAAAAAAAAAAAAAAAAAAAAAAAACCAAAAGACAAGTCTTCTCGTGATTGTTGATGTCCAAAGGTTTTCTACAACTGCGTCTCTTTGGCTATTTATAGCCGAGTTTATTAGGTAGTTACTATCTTCAATTTCAAATTGCTTCTGCAGACTTTGGCATTGTGCTAACAACTGCATCACGTTATCCATAGTATTGTCAGCATCAAGCCTCTAAAAATGCCTTCATTCTTACCGTGGTAAGTACACTTAAAGTGTCAAAAGTTGTGTATGATGCTCATTTTGGTGCCAAAAATTTATTTTGGATCACTTAAGTCCTAAAAATTTTGAAAAGCGATCATTTTTGTCACAACCCCAATTCCATCTCAGGGTCATGAGCGATAAGGGTTATTTTGCGACGTCTTAGGCTTGTTGCTGTCCCGATTCTTTTTAACTCGTTATTATGCACATGCAGAAACTTGAATAAATAATTCCCCCGGACAAACGATAGTTGGAAGATTGGGACCTACATCAAGCAGAACACATTAATTTATATTATAACAGTACTTTTACAAGCCATTTCTCCACGGGCCATCTTTTCTTTTTACATCACAGTACAAGTTTTCTATATAGGTCAAGGGAAATCCTATTTTTTCTAACATGACTGTAGCTCCCAAAAGTCAAAACTGGCGTGAGACTTTCATGCCTACAAAACTGAAAGATGAGGGATGAGTTTTGGGGAAATTCAGTAAGTAAAATTCCTAGTTCTCTACTAGGAAAGTATCTCATCATCAAAACCTAGCAAATACAGTACTCACAAACAGTGTCGATGGCAAATCAATCGCAAGTCTATTGCCACCTTTCGACTATCTGTGTGTGATCCACTTTCAACTTATCAAATAAGTCATTTCACCAAACAAGCTTATCAATAGAACATAGTAACATGTTCAATAAAGTTCATTAATCGTATAAATGATTCTTCCCATACTTTCAGGGGCTTCCAGTCCTAGGCTGGGCATCCAACATCAGTTTAGGCATGCCATACTCTTAGGGGTTTCCCATACTTTAAGGGGCTTCTTGGCTCGATTAGGGCATTCGGCTATCAAGCCGAGCATCCCATACTTTTAAGGGCTTCCCATACTCTTAGGGGCTTCCTAGCTTAACCAGAGCATCTGGCCATCAAGCCGCATCCCATACTTTCAGGGGATTCCTAGCTCAACCAGGGCATTTCGTTCAATGAATAAGACATTGTCGCCAATGCTACGTG
Source organism: Eucalyptus cloeziana (assembly GCA_014182715.1). Classification (NCBI taxonomy): domain Eukaryota; kingdom Viridiplantae; phylum Streptophyta; class Magnoliopsida; order Myrtales; family Myrtaceae; genus Eucalyptus; species Eucalyptus cloeziana. The sequence goes on from CM024637.1 coordinate 18,961,898, forward strand.
ACAACAGGCACTTTTTCCTTTGAACTGCACACACACAAGTCGGTTCTTATCTTTTCTCTTAGCCGACACACGCATGGCCTGAAGGCATGCTCATTCATTCGTATGTGTCATAAGTTTCTTGCACTACTCTAATAAACATGTCAGGAATGATCCTTCGTCCGTAACTTGAATCGATCACTTAGCGTCGATCCCCGCATCAGACAAGGCTGGGAAACAGCACGCCTCAATGCTAATCCGTGACCTTGAGGCTTTAGTGCACCTCGCTTAGGTGAAGATCCTAAGCTTGAGGGACCTTGGTTTGACCCGATGTGAACGTACCACGTACATCAAGCGCAAGGTCTTCGCACCAAACCGAACCCTAGAATCAACACCCTTTTGTGCCTTGCCAATATCTTGTGGATTTGGGCGATTCCTGTACCGATCAAGGCATAAGATTGACACACCTCAATGTCGACTTAGGACATTGCGGCCTTAGGTGATTCTCGCACCAAGCGAGGTTTGGAACTAGTACACTATATATGCCTATTCAAGACCTTATGGTTTGGACGGCCTTGCCTTGTGATGAACTCAATCCGAGCGAAACTCGGTTTCATTTTCGAACATACATGACACAAGCACATGGCCAAACACAATTGCAAGTAAAACAAACAAAAAACATCACACACCATCCATGGCTTGACGGGTGAGTACTTAGCTAGCCTCAACAACAAAATCTACCTTCCAAGAGGAGAAAGAGGAACCTTACTTACCTTGGCAAACATCAAGAACTAACTTGAATAGCTTGAAGGGTTAGTGATGCAAGGCCGAGAGAAAGGAGGAAGAGGGGGAGGGTAGGCACGAATGGCAAAGTGGGCTAAAGTGGTGGAAATGAATGGGAGTTCCTCCTATTTATAGGCACCAAGCTCATTATTACTCATCCAAGCGGCCCAATCACATTTCTTTAAGTGGCATGGCTATGCCATCAAGGTGGCAAGCCTAGTTTGCAAGGTGGCACGCTTAGGGTCCTAAGAAAACACTTGCCATCTTCTTATTGGACCACCTATTGATTTGCTCTCCAAGGCTCAATTTAAGCTCATGATGTGCCGATGGTCCTAAGGGACACATAAGCCCCTTTGATGCTAATGTCCTCTTTTAATTGGTTGGCCTTTGCCTTGTTCACTAAGGCTATTTTTTAGGCTCATCATAACCTAAGATTCTAGAGGACACCTAAGCTTATGAGTCACCAACTTCTTCTCCAAGGCAAATCTCAAGCCATTATTACCAAGCCAAATGGTCCACTCTAATTTTTCCAAATGTCCCGCCTAAAGTCCTTAGTTGGCAAGCCTACACGTCCAATAATTGCACCTAAAAGAATGAGGTGGCATAGCTAAAAGACCTTGGTTGACATTTTAGCTTCTAGGCAACATCGATGATGGCCCGCTTTTTGCTCTTTCATTGGACCATTGTACCCCATATTTAAGGAGAATTTAATGAAGTTTGGATAAGATGCCATTGGAGTTGCCAACTTGGCATCTTGATTCTTTGGTCATTAATGAGGGGCTTGGGTTTTGCTCTCCAATTGGGCCACATATGCACCTTCCTTATCTTATCCATTAAGGATATTTTTGACTTTATCATTACTTTTGAAAAGTCAAAAGACACATCACCCCCCTTCATTAATGAGGGTGTTCTAGAGTTTTCTCCTATTTTGTCATTTTCTTCATCAAGAAGGCATTCTAGAGAATTCTACTGTCCAAGTTGATTCGGTGGCCGGAAAATGGATCATTAAGTACACATCGAAAAACCGAATCACGTGCACCCAAGGATTGGCCGTCACGCCCCATGCTCGCTTGAACCGTTCCTTTGGATGGTCGGTCGACCTAAATGGTCGATTGTCCTTCGGTCAGTTCAAGGCCAATCCTAAGGCTACCCATGGCTTAGCACTAAGTGAAGACACACATGAACCTTAGAATTAATGACGAAATAGCTGAGTCTATTCCTAGGCTCATTCCAGTCGGCATCCGATCCACCAGTAGGGTTCGTGGTCGATGCAATACCGATCCATGATTGGACATCACCAATTCAAGATTCTTTTAGGTCGGAAGATGATTACATTTCATCAATTCGGATCGTTCGTGTATTGGTGCATAATTTGGTGGAATCACCCACAACCGGAAACTACGACCGATCGGATCGACCTATGACCGTCCACCGATCCAAAATCATCCCACGGCCAATCCTTGTGATCAAAAAGTCATCTTATGAGCTGGTGATCCTATCCCATTGGTATGGTTGGTCGAGAATTCATGACCAACACCTCGACCAATTCGTGACCGATCAGTCGGACCATGATCGATCGTTGATTTCTTACTGATCGGACCGATCGATGCATGGCCAATGGCCCATGGTCGATCTATCCAGGACCTTATGGTCGATCCTTATCGGGACAAAATCAATGATGTTACAATTTCAGTGCCAACATCAATCTATTTAGCCAGAAATCCAAGGTGGCATATTTTAATTAATTTTTGAAGCCGACATGGCTCACGAGAGAGTACAATTAGCATGCAAACAACAAAATGATGCCATTTGGTGTCCTCCCCCCCAAGTAAGAACCCTAAATCCCCAAATTGAAAGAGAACTAGAAGTTCAAAACCCTAACCAGTCAATTTGAGTGCCTACTTTGATTTTCCCCTAAAATTATTAGCTTGATCTTGCAAATGGAGGGCAGAAGCTTTAGTAGTGGCTCACATTCGTTTCGAAAAGTGAATTAGATGGTGAGTGTTACTGTTATTACGGGTTACTGAGTCTAAGAAGAACATCTTGGGCTTCGTTGAATCCCAAGGGACGCTTGAAGTGCAAATATTTCAAAGGATTGATGCGAAATTCTCCAGTCGAGTAATAGAGATGATTTTGGAGTTACTTGAAGGCCAACATTAGCCTCCACCTTCATTAATGGATGAGTTGGAGGATGTTGATTCAATGCAAGCTCAAATGAAGGATTTAACATCTCTAGTCGATCATTTAAAGATGGAAGTTTCAAGGCTGAAAATTGAAAAAAATTTCACCGAGCATTGATTGTGTTGTTCTCTTGTGTAGTCTATTCAAATGTGAAGTGACTAATGAGAAGAAGTTTGTATATCTACCATACTCGAAGATCTGGAATATGTACTTATTTTGGGTTATTTGTAAGTAAAGTGTGTTTTTGGTTTGTTGCATTTTTTGTATGGAACAAAAGATTTTGTTGCAATTTATAGTGGAAATACAAGGTTGGAGTTGGAATTTTGTGGTTGTGAACACTTAAAAATTTTATTAGGTAGTTGTGTTCCGTCAATATTGGTTTGTTTTGCTTTGTTTTTGCTTCAGATGTAATGGTTGTTGGGGCTACCAATACAATCTAGACCGGGGCGGGGGGCGGGGAGATGCGGGAGCATCCAACGTAGGTCCATCGACCAACTGAGAACCATCAATGCTTATCCAAGCCAATAAAGAAATTGAGCATTATGTGCTTCGATGGATCATTTTGAATGAATATTGTTAATTACTTATCAATATTTTATGGTACGTTGATAACTAGCAATGGGAGGCCATTTTAGACGTCTTGCATGATCGACTGATGAAGTTACAGGATGATTAATTTCTGGTCAATGGAGGAGCACGAATTTTGGGAAGGCTAAAGGTTCACGAATGCGGTTCAAGAATGCGGAAGGCCAATGGTTCAAGAATACGGAAAGCTAAAAGTTCAAGAATGCAAGTTCCCGTAATACTAATTGCATTTCATAAGTTCCTAGGTGTATTTATTGTTATGCAATTCAAGAGTCGAAGATTTAAGTTTCTAGGTCATTAAAGTCTGTTTTTAATATTGCCTAATGCTAAAATCCTCCTATATAACAGGGGAAATCTATCCAATGTATGGGAGATACGAATTTCATGAATGAAATGGTGAGCTTTCCTCTACTTGAGTGAACTCCTTTCGATTTCTTTATCCTTGGAGCGTAAATCACTCCTTGGTGGTGAGCCAAGAAGCCCTTTATCTTTGGTTGGTGGAATCTTTAGGCCTTGGTGGTGAGCTTCTCCTATCCCGAAGTCCTTTATCCTTGGCTGGTGGAAGCTTTAGGCCTTGGTGGTGAACTTCGTAGATCTCGATCTCATCCTCGGTTGGTGGCGTGGCCTTTATACCTTGGAAGGAGATCGTTCTATCTTTGCTTATTCCTTTTTGTTACTTTACCATATACACTACTCCATACACTTAACCACAAAAGTCCCCTGTAAAAAAATTCCATTCCAAAATCACACACCCCATCACGCATCAAAAGATTGGTCTTAGAGCTCAAGGTTCAATTCATTTGAGTGATTCCTTTCTTTCGTCTATTACAAATTTCTTATGGATGATCAAGTTCCAAGAGGTTTGACTCTGGAGCAAGCTTACAACGAAAGGTGAGATTGTGCAATCCAAAATCTTTAGCAACAAATGGAGCGAGTCCTCAAAAATCTAGAGAATCTGGCGAGACAAGGACAGCTAGCAAGGCGTCCCAATGAACGGCATCGGTGTGACGATTATGAATCTTGTCAAAATTCTGATGGCGATTTCAAGTCCACTGGAAACAACCGAACGATTCTACACTCTAGTGATTCTGAATCTCAAATTCGAAGACGAAGACGAAGAGGGAGGCATAAGGAGGATGAAAGAGACATTAAAGTGGAGGTCCCTAAGTTTTGACAGGAATCTTAATCCTGACGACTTTGTGGATTGGCTATACACAATCGAACGAATTTTTGACTTCAAGTCCTACTCGGATGAAAAGAAATGTACGGTTGCTGTCCTAAAGCTGACAAAATATGCTTCTCTATGGTGGGAGAATCTAAAGCATCAACATGCAAGGGAAGGAAAAGGCTGAATCAAATCTTGGGAAAAACTCAAGAAGTTGATGAAGAAGAGGTTCTTGCTCAACAACTATAAGCAAGATTGATTCCTCAAATTGAATTATCTAAGACAACAAGGGATGAGTGTTGAATAATACATTCGTGAGTTTGAAGAACTCAAAATGAGAAGTGAAGTTCCAGAAGTTCCTGAGCAAACCACCACTCGTTTCCTTGGCGGCATGAATCGAGAAATTGCTGATATTGGTCCTTTGAAGACGTATGCAAGTTAGCCATAAAAGTCGAAAAACAATTGCAGAGCAAGAGGTTTTCCTTCAGAACCTCAAAAACAATTGGAAGGCTTCGTTAAGCAAGGGCGAGAGTACTTCGACAAAAGACAAAAGCGAGGGAAAATTGCAGAGCCTTCGAAAGAAGTCCAAAAGAAGTTTGAAGGAGATGCATGGAAATGCTTTAAGTGCCATGGTTTTGGGTATTTACAAGCAAATTGTCCAAATCGGAGAGTTATGACTCTTCAAGAAATTGAGGAGATCAATTCGTTGCTTCAAGAGGTTGAGGGTAATCAAGACCAAAATATTTATGAATTTGATTAGGAAGAAGAAGTTGTGGGGAAAGTCGATGATGGCAAGCTGTTGATCATCCAAAGTTTCTCCTAATAAAGAGCACAGGGAGAATATATTTCTCACCCATTGCCTATTAATGGAAAGGTGTGTTCGGTGATCATTGATGGTGGGAGCTGCACCAATGTTGCTTCGACAACTCTTGTCCGCAAGCTAAAGCTTCCAACAACGAAACATCCTCAACCATACACGCTCCAATGGCTCAATCAAGGGAATGAACTCAAGGTAACAAAACGAGTTCTTATATCATTTTCGATTGGGAAGAACTATCGAGATCAGGTTGTTTGTGATGTGATTCCTATGGAGGCATGCCATTTGTTATTGGGTAGACCGTGGCAATTTGATATAAATGCTATGCATGATGGTCAGAAAAACACATACTCTTTTCATAAGGAGCATAAATACATTACTCTTTTACCCATGAGAGAAAAACTCGTAAGGAAAATCTGTTGTTGAGTGAGACACGGGTTGAGAGAGACATTAGGAAACAAAATAATGTATTTGCTTTGCTTGTGGTCGAGAAAAAGAGTGATTGAGCAACCCCTACATCCAAATATGCATTGCTTGTTGAAAGAAATTGTAGATGTGTTGCCAGAGGATTTGCCCCCCGGATTACCTACCGTAAGAGGTATTGAGCATCAAATCGATTTGATCCCCGGTGCTCAACTACCAAACAAGCCAGCTTATCGATGCAATCCAGAGGAAACCAAGGAGTTGCAAAGACAAGTCGATAAACTTATCGTCAAAGGATACTTGTACCTACCCAATGTGTGTTGATAGCTGGGCCATCAACAACATCACCATTAAGTATAGGTACCCTATACCTAGACTTGATGATATTCTTGATGAATTATATGGTTCTTCTATGTTTTCACAGATAGATTTGCGGAGTGGTTATCATCAAATCAGAATGCGAGAAGGTGATGAATGGAAGATGGCTTTCAAGACCAAAGGAGGCCTTTATCAGTGGTTGGTTATGCCATTTGGATTATGTAATGCTCCAAGTACCTTCATGAGACTTATGAACGAGGTTCTTCGTTCCTTTATTGGTCAATTTGTCGTTGTTTATTTCAACGATATTCTTGTTTATAGTAGGAACGAGGATGAGCATATCTCTCATTTAAAACAGGTGTGTGATGTCTTGAGAGAACAAAAACTATATGCTAAAATGGAGAAATGTGAGTTCTTCTCTCCAAGCATATTGTTTGTTGGTTATGTGGTTTCCAAAGATGGAATCTCTATTGATCAAGCCAGGGTGGAGGCTAAGAAGACTTGGCCGGTTCCAAAGTCCATTTTTGATGTAAGAAGTTTTCATGGCCTTGTTTCTTTCTATTGACATTTTGTCAAAAACTTTAGTACCGTTATGGCTCCTGTAACTGAATGCATGAAGAAGGGTGTTTTTGAATAGACAAAGGCTGCTCAAAACGCCTTTGAGGTAATCAAGCAGAAACTTTGTGAGTACCCTATTCTAGCAGTATTCCAAGAGGAATTATTCAACTTATGACAAAGAGTTATATACCATTATTTGAGTCATTATTTGAGGCCAAAGCAATTTGTCCTTCATTCTGATCATGAGGCGGTTAGGTTTATCGGCGGCCAACGCAAGCTTAATTCGAGACATGCAAAATGGGTAGAATTTCTTCAATCCTTTTCTTTTGTCTGAAAATATAAACCTGGGCACACAAATGTTGTAGCAGATGCTTTATTGAGAATATATTCTATGCTTGCTGTTTTGGACTCTAGGATTCTTTGATTTCAATCAATGAAAGAACTTTATTCTGAAGATACGGAGTTCTCATCCATCATCAATAATTGCAAGCGGGCAGTTGAAAGTACATATTATTTGCAAGATGGGTTTCTTTTTAAAGGAAATTGATTATGTTTGCTGAAGAGTTCTTTTCGCGAATTGCTGATTCGAAAGATGCATGGTGGAGGATTGGCTGGTCATTTTGGTATTAACAAAACTCTTGAGGTTCTTCAAGAGCATTTCTATTGGCCAAAGATGAGTGGAGATGTGCATGCTATCATCTTAAGGTGTGCAACTTGTCAAAGATCCAAAAGCAATTTCCATCAAGGTTTTCATTGTGGCTCTACCAAGAACTCAAAGAGGAAAAGGTGCTATCATGATGGCCGTCGATCGATTCTCTAAAATGGCTCATTTCGTGCCATGTCACAAGACCAACGATGCATCTCATATTGCTGAATTATATTTCAAAGAGATTATTCGCATTCATGGAGCACCAAAGACCATTGTGTCGGACCGTGATTCCAAGTTCTTAAGCTACTTCTAGAGGACTCTATGGAAAATGATTGGTACAAGACTCTTATTCAGCACGGCTTGTCATCCACAAACTAATGGCCAAATGGAGTTAACAAATTGTACTGTAACCACTATTCTTCGTGGTATGGCGAGTAAATCTTTGAAAGATTGGGATTTAAAGCTTGCGCATGCTGAATTTGCTTACAATCGATCATCGAGTTATACCACTGGTCAATTTCAACTGGGTGATCTTGTATGGCTTCACTTGAGGAAGGAGAGATTTCCATTTTGACGAAAGAACAAGCTCATCCCTAGAGCTGATGGTCCCTTTAAAGTTATTGAGCGAATTGGTAACAATGCTTACAAGATAGACCTTCATGGAGAATTTGGAGTTCAGCAACATTCAACGTGGGAGACCTTTCTCCTTACTTAGACGATGGAAACTTTCTAGATTTAAGGACAAATCTCAAACAACACGGAAAGGATTATGCGGGAGCATCCAACGTAGGTCCATCGACCAACTCTGAACCATCAATGCTTATCCATGCCAATAAACAAATTGGGCATTATGTGCTTCGATGGATCATTTTGAATAAATAGGATGTCGGCTCCAAGTCTTAATTGGTGCGGGGGTTGCTTAAGGTTGCAAGGTCCTAACTCAACATGGAGGCATGTCGATCTTATGCCTTGATTGGTACAAGGACTCCCCAAATCCAAGAGGTCTTGGTAAGGCACCAAGCATGCCGACTTCCATAGTCCAAATGGGCGCGGGGACTTTGTGCTTGGCGTTGAATGAAACCGTGAGCCGAGGGTCATTCTCGGTACATGTACATCCATATCGGGTTGGTGGCGAGGTTCGTCAAGCTTCATATCGTGACTTAAGCGAGGTGTACCCGTGCCCAAGCCTCGAGGTCTTGGATCGGTATTCAGGCATACCGTTTCCGAGCCTTGTTCGGTGCAGAGATCGGCGTTAAGTGATTGATTCAAGTTACAGACCAAGGATCGCTCCCGACATGTGTATTAGTGTAGTGTAAGGACTCATGGCAGACAAGAACCGGCTTGTATGAACGGGAAGCCTCGGTTGAGCTAGGATGCTTGGGTTTTAAACTTGGAAGCTTTGAGAAGCTAGCCTCGAGAAGCCTCGGTTGAGCTGAGATGCCTTGGTCAAGCCAGGAAGCCCAGTAAGAAGCTAGAAGCCCCGGTTGAGCCGAGAGGGTTGGTTGGCCAGGACAACAGTAAATGAATTTGCATGAATCTTGGTTATGCATGAGCATGATATGTTGATATGATAATTGATATGCCGATGGTAGTTTTGTCATGTGTTAGATAAAGCTTGACATATGATTTGCAATTGATCTGCCATCTACACTGTTTGTGAGTGCTGTACTTGCCAGGCTTTGATGATGAGATGTTTTAGTTATCGAGTTTCCCCAAAACTCACCCTTTAAAGGCAATAGGATTTCCCTTTGGCCTAGGTGGAAAGCTTGTATTGTGATGTAAAAAGAAAATAGGGCAAAAAGAAAAGGCTTTGAAAAGTACTGTTATGATACAAGTCAATGTGTTCAGTATGATCTATCTCCCAGTCTTCCAGCTGTTGTTTGTTCGGGCAGTTATTTGTTCACGTTTTTATTTGTTTACGTTTTCGCATGTGCATCATAATAAGATAAAAAGCATTCGGACAACGATGAGCCTGGGATGTTTTGAAAATAACCTTGCTGCACGTGAACCTGTGATGCGGGAGCATCCAACGTAGGTCCATCGACCAACTCAGAACCATCGATGCTTATCCAAGGCAATAAAGAAATTGGGCATTATGTGCTTCGATGGATCATTTTGACTAAATAATTTTAATTACTTATCGATATTTTGTGGTACGTCGATAACTAGCAATGGGAGGCCATTTTAGACGTCTTGCATGACCAATTGATGAAGTTTCAGGAGAATTTGTTTTTGGTCAAGGGATGAGCTCGAATTTTGGGAAGGCTAAAGGTTTGCGAATGCGGTCGAAGAATGCGGAAGGCCAACGTTTCAAGAATACGGAAAGCTAAAACTTCAAGAATGCAAGTTCCCGTACTACTAATTGCATTTCATAAGTTCCTAGGTGTATTTATTGTTATGCAGTTCAAGAGTCGAAGGTTTAAGTTTCTAGGTCATTAAAGTCCGTTTTTAATATTTCCTAATGCTAAAATCCTCCTATAATTAGGGGAAAACTATCCAATGTAAGAGATACGAATTTGATCAATGAAATTGTGAGCTTTCCTCTGCTTGAGTGAACTCCTTCGGAGAGTGGATAACTCCTTTTGGTTTCTTTATCGTTGGAGCACAGATCACTCCTTGCTGGTGAGTCAAGAAGCCCTTTATCCTTGGCTGGTGGAATCTTTAGGCCTTGGTGGTGAGCTTCTCCTATCCCGAAGTCCTTTATCCTTGGCTGGTGGAAGCTTTAGGCCTTGGTGGTGAACTTCGTAGATCTCGATCCTCATCCTCGGTTGGTGGTGAGGCCTTTATACCATGGAAGGCGATCGTTCTATCTTTGCTAATTCCTTTTTTTATTTCTTTACCATATACACTACTCCATACACTTAATCACAAAATTCCCCTCTAAAAAAATTCCGTTCTAGAATCACTCACCCCATCACGCATCAAAATATTGGTATTAGAGCTCAAGGTTCAACTCATTTGAGTGATTCCTTTGTTTCTTCTATTACAAATTTCTTATGGATGATCAAGTTCCAAGAGGCTTGACTCTGGAGCAAGCACAAAACGAAAGGCGAGACCGTGCAATCGAAAATATTCAGCAACAAATGGAGCGAGTCCTCAATCTTCTAGAGAATCCGGCGAGACAAGGACAGCTAGCAAGGCGTCCCAATGAACGGCATCGGCGTGACGATTCTTAATCTCGTCAAAATTCTGATGGCGATTCCGAGTCTACTGGAGACAACCGAACGATTGTGCACTCTAGTGATTCTGAATCTCAAATTCGAAGGCAAAGACGAAGAGGGAGGCATAAGGAGGATGAAAGAGACATTAAAGTGGAGGTCCCTGAGTTTGACGGAAATCTCAATCCGGACGACGTTGTGGATGGGCTACACAAAACCGAACGAATTTTTGATTTCAAGTCCTATTTGGATGAGAAGAAATGTAAGGTTGCTGTCCTAAAGTTCACAAAATATGCTTCTCTGTGGTGGGAGAATCTAAAGCATCAACGATCAAGGGAAGGAAAAGGCCGAATCAAGTCTTGGGAAAAACTCAAGAAGTTGATGAAGAAGAGGTTCTTGCCCGACAACTATAAGCAAGATCTATTCCTCAAATTGAATTCCCTAAGACAACAAGGGATGAGTGTTGAAGAATACATTCGTGAGTTTGAACAACTCAAAATGAGGAGTGAAGTTCCAGAAGTTCCTGAGCAAACCATCGCTCGTTTCCTTGGCGGCATGAATCGAGAAATTGCTGATATGGTTGAACTACAACCTTATTGGTCCTTTGAAGACGTATGCAAGTTAGCCATAAAAGTCGAAAAACAATTGAAGAGCAAGAGGTTTTCCTTCAGAACCTCAACAAAGGCGACATCCTATTTTAAGGGTGCTTCGTCAAGCAAAGGGGAGAGTACGTCGACAAAAGACAAAAGCAAGGGAAAAATTGCAGAGCCTTCCAAAGAGGTCCAAAAGAAGTTTGAACGCGATGCAAGGAAATGCTTTAAGTGCCATGGTTTTGGGCATTTACAAGCAAATTGTCCAAATCGGAGAGTTATGACTCTTCAAGAAATTGAGGAGATCAATTCGTTGTTTCAAGACGCTGAGGGCAATCAAGACCAAAATATTTCTGAATCTGATCGGGAAGAAGAAGTTGTGGAGAAAGCCGATGATGGCGAGCTGTTGATCATCCGTAGAGCATTGCATGTTGAAGTTTCTCCTCATAAAGAGCAAAGGGAGAATATATTTCAGACCCGTTGCACTATTAACAAAAAGGTGTGTTCGGTGATCATCGATGGTGGGAGCTGCACCAATGTTGCTTCGACAACCCTTGCCGACAAGCTAAAGCTTCCAACAATGAAACATCATCAACCATACAAACTCCAATGGCTGAATCAAGGGAATGAACTCAAGGTAACCAAACGACTTCTTATATCATTTTCAATTGGGAAGAACTATCGAGATCAGGTTGTTTGTGATGTGATTCCTATGGAGGCATGCCATTTGTTATTGGGTAGACCATGGCAATTTGATATAAATGCTACGCATGATGGTCGGAAAAACACATACTCTTTTCATAAGGAACATAAATACATCACTCTTTTACCCTTGAATCCTTCTTCAATACATAATAATCAACCTGGGGAGGGAAACACTTGTAAGGAAAATCTGTTCTTGAGTGAGACACGGGTTGAGAGAGCCATTAGCAAACAAAAGAATGTATTTGCTTTGCTTGTGGTCGAGAAAAAGAGCGTGATTGCGCGACCCATACATCCAAATATGCATTGCTTGTTGAAAGAATTTGCAGATGTGTTCCCGGAGGATTTGCCCCCTGGATTACCTCCCATAAGAGGTATTGAGCATCAAATCGATTTGATCCCCGGTGCTCCACTACCAAACAAGCCAGCTTATCGATGCAATCCAGAGGAAACTAAGGAGTTGGCAAGACAAGTCGATGAACTTATCGTCAAAGGATACGTTCGAGAAAGCATGAGTCCATGTTCTGTTCCGGCTTTACTTGTACCTAAGAAGGATGGTACATACCGAATGTGTGTTGATAGCCGGGCCATCAACAACATCACCATTAAGTATAGGTACCCTATACCTAGACTTGATGATATGCTTGATGAATTATATGGTTCTTCTGTGTTTTCAAAGATAGATTTGCGGAGTGGTTATCATCAAATCAGAATGCGAGAAGGTGATGAATGGAAGACGGCTTTCCAGACCAAGGGAGGCCTTTATGAGTGGTTAGTTATGCCATTTGGATTATCTAATGCTCCGAGTACCTTCATGAGACTTATGAACGAGGTTCTTCGTTCCTTTATTGGTCAATTTGTCGTTGTTTATTTCGACGATATTCTTGTTTATAGTAGGAACGAGAAGGAGCATATCTCTCATTTAAAACAGGTCTTTGATGCCTTGAGGGAACAAAAACTATATGCTAAAATGGAGAAATGTGAGTTCTTCTCTCCAAGCATTGTGTTTCTTGGTTATGTGGTTTCGAAAGATGGGATATCTGTGGATCATGCCAAGGTGGAGGCTATGAAGACTTGGCCGGTTCCGCAGTCCATTTCTGATGTAAGAAGTTTTCATGGCCTTGTTTCTTTCTATCGACGTTTTGTTAAAAACTTTAGTACCGTCATGGTTCCTATAACTGAATGCATGAAGAAGGGTGCTTTTGAATGGACAAAGGCTGCTCATAACGCCTTTGAGGTAATCAAGCAGAAACTTTGTGAGTCCCCTATTCTTGCACTTCCTGATTTTGATAAAGTATTTGAAGTTGAGTGTGATGCAAGCGGAGTTGGTATTGGTGCTGTTCTTGTCCAAGCACAAAACCATTGGCATATTTCAGCGAGAAGTTAACCGATTCCAAGAGGAATTATTCAACTTATGACAAAGAGTTCTATGCCATTATTCGAGCTCTTGATCATTGGAGTCATTATTTGAGGCCAAAGCAATTTGTCCTTCATTCTGATCATGAGGCGCTTAAGTTTATTAGCGGCCAACGCAAGCTTAATTCGAGACATGCAAAATGGGTAGAATTTCTTCAATCCTTTTCCTTTGTCTCAAAATTTAAACCTGGGCACACAAATGTTGTAGCAGATGCTTTATTAAGAAGATATTCTATGCTTGCTGTTCTGGACTCTAGGATTCTTGGATTTCAATCAATGAAAGAACTTTATTCTGAAGATGTGGAGTTCTCATCCATCATCAACAATTGCAAGCGGGGAGTTCAAGGTACATATTCTTTGCAAGATGGGTTTCTTTTTAAAGGAAATCGATTATGTGTGCCGAAGAGTTGTTTTCGCGAATTGCCGATTCGAGAGGCACATGGTGGAGGATTGGCTGGTCATTTTGGTATTAACAAAACTCTTGAGGTTCTTCAAGAGCATTTGTATTGGCCAAAGATGAGTGGAGATGTGCATGCTATCATCTCAAGGTGTGCAACTTGTGAAAGATCAAAAAGCCATTTCCATCAAGGTTTGTATACTCCACTTCCAGTACCACTGCAGCCCGGAGAAGATGTTAGCATGGATTTCATTGTGGCTCTACAAGGAACTCAAAGAGGAAAAGATGCTATCATGGTGGTCGTCGATCGGTTCTCTAAAATGGCTCATTTTGTGCCATGTCACAAGACCAACGATCCATCTCATATTGCTGAATTATATTTCAAAGAGATTGTTCACATTCATGGACTACCAAAGACCATTGTGTCAGATCGTGATTCCAAGTTCTTAAGCTACTTCTGGAGGACTCTATGGAGAATGCTTGGTACAAGACTCTTATTCAGCACGGCTTATCATCCACAAACCGATGGCCAAACGGAGGTAACAAATCGTACTCTAACCACTCTTCTTCGTGGTATGGTGAGTAAATCTTTGAAAGATTGGGATTTAAAGCTTGCGCATGCTGAATTTGCTTACAATCGATCACCGAGTTATACTACTGGTCGATCGCCATTTGGAGTTGTGTATGGAATTAATCCTCTCACGCCCATCGATTTGATTCCAATTCCATCTAACTCTCAAGTAAGTTTTGATGGCAAGAAAAGAGCTGAATCGATGAAGAAGCTCCATGAGCAAATTCAATCCAAGATCGAAAAGGCCAACGAATCTTACAAGAAGAAAGCTAATAAACATCGCAAGAAGACTCAATTTGAACCGGGTGATCTTGTATGGCTTCACTTGAGGAAGGAGAGATTTCCATTTCGACGAAAGAACAAGCTCATGCCTAGAGCTGATGGTCCCTTTAAAGTTATTGAGCGAATTGGTGACAATGCTTACAAGATAGACCTTCCTGGAGAATTTGGAGTTTCGGCAACATTCAACGTGGGAGACCTTTCTCCTTACTTAGAGGATGAAAACTTTCTGGATTTGAGGACAAATCTCAAACAACCCGGGGAGGATGATGTGGGAGCATCCAACGTAGGTACATCGACCAACTCAAAACCATCGATGCTTATCCAAGGCAATAAAGAAATTGGGCATTATGTGCTTCGATGGATCATTTTGAATGAATAATTTTAATTACTTATCGATATTTTGTGGCGATAACTAGCAATGGGAGGCCATTTTAGACGTTTTTGATGACCAATTGATGAAGTTTCAGGAGAATTTGTTTTTGGTCAAGGGATGAGCTCGAATTTTGGGAAGGCTAAATGTTTGCGAATGTGGTCGAAGAATGTGGAAGGCCAACGTTTCAAGAATACGGAAAGCTAAAACTTCAAGAATGCAAGTTCCCGTACTACTAATTGCATTTCATAAGTTCCTAGGTGTATTTATTGTTATGCAGTTCAAGAGTCGAAGGTTTAAGTTTCTAGGTCATTAAAGTCCGTTTTTAATATTTCCTAATGCTAAAATGCTCCTATAATTAGGGAAAACTATCCAATGTAAGAGATACGAATTTGATCAATGAAATTGTGAGCTTTCCTCTGCTTGAGTGAACTCCTTCGGAGAGTGGATAACTCCTTTTGGTTTCTTTATCCTTGGAGCATAGATCACTCCTTGGTGGTGAGCCAAGAAGCCCTTTATCCTTGGCTGGTGGAATCTTTAGGCCATGGTGGTGAGCTTCTCCTATCCCGAAGTCCTTTATCCTTGGCTGGTGGAAGCTTTAGGCCTTGGTGGTGAACTTCGTAGATCTCGATCCTCATCCTCGGTTGGTGGCGAGGCCTTTATACCTTGGAAGGTGATCGTTCTATCTTTGCTGATTCCTTTTTTTTATTTCTTTACCGTATACACTACTCCATACACTTAATCACAAAATTCCCCTCTAAAAAAATTCCGTTCTAGAATCACTCGCCCCATCAAAAAATTCCGGTCTAGTAATCAACAAACATGGGTGTCTCGATTTTCTTACATCCTTCAAGATCAAATTTCTTTGCTATTTCCTTGGTATACTTCTCTGAGTGTATGAAGATTCCTTCAGAAGTTTGCTTGATTTGAAGTTCGAGAAAGAAATTTAGTTCTCCGATCTAGCTTATTTGCAAAATCCTTGGACAGTACGTTATTAGGTGGCTCCGACAATTATATCATCAACAGATATTTGAACAACGGGTGAGGCTTTACCTTTTCTTTTGATAACAAAGACATGATGGGTTTACTGTTCATCTGTGCTCTCTCTGCGCTACCAACATTCCTGTTACTTCCGTGAGGTTTTTTACCTTGCCCGGTTGCTGTAACTGCTCGATTGGCTCAAGCTTTGGAGGTTAGACAAGTAGAGTTCGAAGGTACCCTAGCTTCTCGCCATTTCACTGTTGCTGCTTGCTTTGGTTCTATTTCTACTGGGTCCAAAGCTGCACTGAGGGCCTGTGTAGTGGAAGTTTGTCTCTTCAACACCCCTTCTCAGCCCGTGTTACCCTTTGCCTGGTATGGCTTCATTCAGTACAATGTTTGTACCGTAGAGGGTTCGCGGCTTGTTGGTGTTTCTTCTGCATTTATGGCCATCTACGTCGGCCGAAGGGGGTCACCTCTTAAATGAGGCCCAAATGGGGGCCATCGGTGGTAAGGGCCGTAGCCCTTCTTCCCATGACGCTTTGTCACAACCTGCTGAGCCTTCGAATCAAGCCCTCCCTCTCGAAGGGGCTCTAGCTACCAGTAAAGTTGAGCTGATGCGAGGGCCGCACTTCAAGCCGTCCCGCAATGGACGTTCCCGCGGTAGAAGTCGTCATCGCTCGTATTCCAAGCGGCCACATAGAATTCAAGAAACTCAAGACGTCCCCTTGCACGGTCTTGGGCCAAAGTGGCGCGCCTTGCCCCAAAGGGCTACCTATGTCCCTCCTTCGTTTGTGGACAATAGGACGGTTGTTAACTTGCCCAAAGAAATCCTTCAAGCAATGGATCCTAAGTGGCATCATTGCTTAATAGGGTATTTTATGGGGAAGAAACTTCCTTTTCAGCTCACCGAGCAAGCTTTAAAGAACACTTGGGGCCCCAAGCTTGAGGAAGTGATGGCCAACGACCAAGGTTTCTTGATTTTTTGATATCCCAAACCCCTTGTCCGTAGGAAGATTTTGGAGGAGGGGCCCCTTACGGTGGACAAGGTGCCCCATATTTTACAGCAATGGAAATCTCTTATGGAGTTGAAGAAGGCCAAGCAATCCTTCATTTCGGTTTGGATTAGGCTAAAGAATCTCCCTTTTCAACTGTGGTCAGCGCCGCTGATAAGTGCCATTGCAAGCACTGTTGGTAAACCACTTTATGTGGATCAACGCATGGAGCAAGTGAGGTTGCTTTCTTTTGCTAGGGTATGCATTGAAATTCAAGTAAATCAACCAAGGTGCTCGTCGGTTGAAGTGGTTGTTGTTAGGGAAAATAAATCTAAGGCTACTAACATGTTTAATGGTTGAGTAATAGACTATGCAGATGATGGAACATGTACAGGAGTGATCAATTCCTTCTTTCTGCCACCCCATTTTGTTAAGGAGTATAAGCAGTAGAGAAGTTGTGTTTTACCCAATTTTCATCACAATACTCAACAAAACTTTGATTATCAAATTTTCCCTCATGATTAGTTCTGATTGTGGTGATGTTGTATCCCTTATCATTTTGATCTTGTCAACCAAATTTTGAAAAGAACAAAGTGCCTCATTTTTATTTGATAAGAACATTATCCATGTGAATCTTGAGAAATCATCAACTACTATAAGGTAATGTTTTCTTCGCCCTTGACCGGTTATTCGAGTTCGTCCGAACATGTACATGTGTAATAGCTATAGAGATCTGTTAGTTGCAATAGCTTTTGAAGATTTGAAGCAATTTCTTACTTGCTTTCCCATATGCATGCATTACCGGAGTCGCATTTGCTGTTGTTGATTTTTGGTAAACCACAAACTACATCTTTATAGGATATCTTTTGGATTTGCTTTGTGTTGATTTAACCTAATTTCTTTTGCCATAGATGACATTCTTTCTTTACGGAGATCAAATAATATCATTTCTTAAAATGGATATCAAGTTAATTAGATATTATCATACCTGTTCCCAGTGAAAGATTGTGATTTGTTCTTGCTGCCGGTGCACTTACCTTTTTCGAATTTTATTTTGTATCCTTTGTTAAAGAGTTAAATAATACTTAAGCCCTTGGACGCATGAGACCTCATCAATAACTAAATTTCCTAACCGGATTCCTTTCCTGACGATTCATCTTTTGTCTTGTTCTCCAAACATGGCTGTGCCTCCATCTATGCTCGTGAGCGTTACAAACTTACTCCAGTCATTTGTCTGGAACAATCGCTGTTTTTCTTCAATATTGCCAGAAATCAAAGAGAATCTCTTCTTTTCTTTTGTACCAACATAAACTTGGGTCCCTTGTCAAGAGGTCTTGATTGAAGAGACTAGCTAATTTTCCTGAATTTCTTTTGCTATTTTAGACAGTCCATTTTCAAACAATCATGTCCTTCACAGTTTGAGCACTTAGAAAATTTCTTGCCAGTCGCTCTAGTGAATCGTTTATAAAGTGGGAGTTGAAATAGTGCATAGGAGGTCTGTGTTTTAATCTATCTTTTGTATTTCGAAAAGGATACATCTCATTTTCATTTCCTTCACGTCCTAATTAACTCTTGTTGTAGAGAAGAATTTGAATGGAGAGAATGTGTTGTAAAGTTTTTGAACCAAGAGAAAATTTGGCATTCATTTTTTAAATCTCATGCTCGACTAGTAGGAGTTTTATCTGATTTATTTGATGGTCGAGCTGTTCCTTGAGATTGTGAATGAGAGTCTTGCTAATAAGGCCTTCTGGTACTCAAACATTTATTTTAGAAAATCTTGTAATTCATCAAAAGATGGGTCAAAATATTTTAACTCATCTTATTTTAGTTCTAAATTTTGCTTCCTTTTCATCACTTGACTCACAGTTGGTGTCGCTCCATATTTTACCTTTCAGCATCTTTTTCATCTTTGCGAATTTCCTTTTATTTTTCTTGATGGATGGACATTATGGTTTTATATTGATGTGGAAGCATCCAATGTAGCTCCACTCAGAACCATCAATATTTATCCAAGCCAAGACAGAAATTGGGCATCATGTCGATAACTATCAACGGGAATTACTTATCGATACTTTGTGGTATGTCGATAACTATCAATGGGAAGCCAATTTAGACGTTTTGCATGACCAATTGATGAAGTTTCAGTAGAGTTATTTTCTGGCCAAGGGAGGAGCACGAATTATCGACATACGAATTTGATGAATGGAAATTGTGGGAATTCCACTGCTTGAGTGAACTTGTTTGGAGAGTGGATAACTCCTTTCGGTCTCTTTATTCTTGAAGCATAGATCACTCCTTCGTGGTGAGCCAAGAAGCCCTTTAAGGGGCTAGTGGAATCTTTAGGCCTTGGGGTGAGCTTCTCCTATCGCAAAGTCCTTTATCCTTGGCAGGTGGAAGCTTTAGGCCATGCTGGTGAACCTGGTAGATCTTGATCCTCATCTTCAGTTGGTGGCGTGGCCTTTATACCTTGGAATGAGATCGTTCCATCTTTTCTTATTCCTCTTCGTTTCTTCCCCGTATACACTACTCGATACACTTAACCATAAAAATCTGATAAGAAAAAAATTTCCGTTCTTGAATCACTCGCCCGATCACGCATCAAAAGATTGGTATCTGAGCTCAAGGTTCACCTCATTTGAGTGATTCCTTTCTTTCTTCTATTACAAATTCCTTATGGCTGATCAAGTTCCAAGAGGCGAGCAAGCGTACTACAAAAGGCGAGAAAACATGGACAGCCAACAAGGCGTCCCAATGAATGGCAATTCCGATTCCATTGGAGACAACTCTAGTGATTAGTAATATCAAATTTCAAGACAAAGAGGGAAGCATAAGGAGGTTGAAATAGAGATTAAAGTGGAGGTCCCTGAGTTCGATGTAATTTCAATCCCGATGACTTTGTAGATTGGCTACACACAACCGTTCACCACCAAGGCCTAAAGCTTCCACCAGCCAAGGATAAAGGACTTCGGGATAGGAGAAGTTACCACCAAGGCCTAAAGATTCCACCAACCAAGGATAAAGGGCTTCTTGCCTCACCACCAAGGAGTGATCTATGCTCCAAGGATAATAAAGAGAACGAAAGGAGTTATCCACTCTCCGAAGAAGTTCACTAAAGAAGAGGAAATGTCACAATTTTCATTCATCAAAATACGTATGTCCTTTATATTGGATAGTTTTCCTCTGTTTATAGGAGGTTTTTAGACTTAAGAAATATAAAAAACAGACTTTAATGACCTTTGACTCTTGAAAAATACATAGCAATAAAGACACCAAGCAACGTAGGAAATGCATTTATTAGCACAAGAACTTGCATTCTTGAAGCTCCAGCCTTCCAAAATTCGTGCTCCATCCTCCTAAAACTTCAGTAATTGGACATGCAAAACAGCAAAAATGGCCTCCCATCGATAGTTATTGACATAACCCAAAGTATCAATAAGTAATTGACATTATTCATTCGAAATCATCCATCGAACTGTATGATGCCCAATTTCATTCTTGGCATGGATAAGCATCGGTGGTTCTGAGTTAGTTGATGGAGCTACATTGGATTCTCTCGCATCATCCCTGTTGGAACTAGACTTCCCACCCATCTCTTTAGCTTGCCACCTCTTCATCCTAGGTTGTCCATATATAGGAATGTGATTGGTCCACTTGGAAGCGAATTTATCAAGGGTTTGCCTATTAGTAGATCTCTTCTCCCTCACTTGCTCTCCCTTTTTCTTTCGCGCGCTCTCACCGTTGACCCCTCTCCTTCTAGGCCTTGCCTGCCCACTGCCTCAGAAGACGACCTCCTCTCGGTAAGGACATACGTATAAGTTATCGAAGGTAAGTAGAATCTCCAACTCATGGTTAGGGCAATAGTCTAACTTATCGAGTTTAGTAGTGTGCTCACCCATGCTAAGTCTCGCTTCGTTCAGAGATCAGCCTAGGCGTGTGGCTCAAGCCACACGCACGGCATATCATATAGTATCATCTTCAGAGCTACGATACACTCACTCGAATGAGCATACCTTTGGGCTATGTATAAGTCAACTAAGGAAAAAAGTAAAAATCGGCTTGTGTGATGCATCACCGTGTTGGCGGTGATTCCTCGTTCAATAATCGGGATATCCTAGTTGAGCCCAGATGCCTTGGGTAAGCTAGCCTCGGGATGCCCTTGTTTAGCCAAGATTCCTAGGTGAGCTATCGCCCGGATGCCTCAGTTGACCCAGGATGTCCTAGTTCAGCCAGCAAGCCTAGCTTGAAGCCAGAAGCCTTGATTGAGCCAAGAGGGCCTGGTCGAGCCACTTACCATATAACTTTAATCTAGCCATAAACTAACTCCAAAATGCAATTACAACCACATTCAAAGGTGAGAAAGCCACTCACTCCCGATTCCAAGCTTGGCAAGTGACGGCAAAGGTGCAACAAAGTTTGGAGAGGCTAGGGCGTGACACGGCTCACACTGAGGCTTGGAGAGGCTTGGTGGTGGCTGGTTGGTGCTTGGCAGCACACCACAAGGCCAAAACAACCAACGGAAAGTGGCGTGAGGTGGTGAGGACAACGGTTCAACCACGGCTACAATAAGGGCGTGCATCTTCAACCAAGAGTAAAAAGAGAGGGATATGGGTGTGGGACAGGGGATGGGGAGGATGTGAGGGTTTGGCTGGTGCAAGGAAATGGAGAGAGAGAGAGAGAGAAATGAGAGAATGTGAGAGAAAAGAGGTGGCTGAATGAGCTAAAGGAGAGAGAGAAAAATTACTGCACAAATCTAGGCCATTGGAGGGTCAAGATTGCTTCTTGCTTTACTTCCTCTCCAATTGGGATTTCTTGGAACTCATGCTTCTGGTTTTCAGGTTTCGTGATTGGATTATCCGCTTGATTATGGTTTGTGTTAGAATGCCTAAATTCGCCTAAATTCTCTATATCTATTAATGGTGAATTACATGGTTTTTTCTCTGGCGGTCATGGTCCTTGCCAAGGTGATCCCTTGTCGCCCTATCTATTTATGCTTGTTATGGAGGTGTTCTCAGGGATTTTAAATGCCCGAACTTCAGTGATGGAGTTTAAATACTTTTGGAGAAGCAAGAAGGTTAAGCTCTGTCACCTATTTTTTGCCGATGACATTTTTCTTTTTGCCAACCTGATTGGGTCTTGGGCACTGTGCTTAAGAGAAGTTTAGACATTTTCTCATCCTGGAGTGAGCTGAATCCAAACAAAAACAGGATCGGAGTGTTTCTCTCGGGCGGTCCCCTTTTTATTAGGGATAATATTCGGCTTTCATTTTGGCTTTCAGGAAGGTAGACATCCGGTTCGTTACCTGGGGTTCCTGTCATCTCTTCTAGACTCGGGAAAGGTGATTGTATTATGCTGATTGATCGTATCACCGCAAGGATGCAATCTTGGACCCACCGGTTTTTATCCTTTGCAAGAAGGCTTCAACTTATAAGGTCAGTGTTGCATTCTATCCAAGCCATTTGGGCAAGTGTTTTTTCTCTGCCTCCTTCTGTCCTTGATAGGATTGAACAATTTTTGTGGAAGGGCACCTCACTTGGTCATGGCAGGGCCATAGTGTCTTGGGATGATATTTGTCTCCCTAAGGTGGAAGGTGGTTTAGGAATTCGTAAGCTGAAAGATTGCAATACAGCCTCCTTGCTTAAATAGATTTGGTTTCTCTTCACCTTTAAAGAATCTCTACGGTGTCGTTGGGTTCATTCGTCTTTCTTAAAGAAGGACAATTTTTGGAATTCTTCCCACCCACTATGTGTTCGTGGGCGTGGAAAAAAATACTGAAGATTCAAAGATTTTTCAGATCGTCTTTCCTTTGGCAAATCGGTCATGGTCACTTAGTTTCTCTATTGCACGACCATTGGCTAACTTGTGGCCCATTACACTTGTTTGTACCATCAAATCTTACGGAGAGTTTCGACCTTCCAAGCTATGTAGTGGTGGCCGATCTCTTCTCCCCTGCAGGTCGATCGCTCAGACTCTTCCTTGCAAGGTAGGGTATCCCCATTCCCGATTGATCTATCACCCATGACCGTTTCACTTGTCGCAATGACCTTTCAAGTTTGTTTTCAGTTCCTACCGCCTGGAATACTATCAGGATTAAAATGGAACATGTGCCTTGGGCTTCTTTTATTTGGGATATTGCAATTGCCCCTAAAAATCGGCTGCCAACTCAAACCTTACTCCTTTCTCATTGAAGAATCGAGTTTACAGTGTGTGCCTTCTACAGTTCCGTTCCGATTCCCTTGACCACTTGTTTTTTGAATGTGAGACCTCCGCAACTCTTGCATATTTTTGGGCTTCCGGGTGTGATCTTCCTTAGAGGAAAAGGACGTGGGTGGATAACTTGTCTTGGGCGTTAACATTCCTAACTGGAAAGCATTTCTTTGATAGTATTGCACATTTCTCTTTCAGGGCCATGTGCCACCTTATCTGGAAGAACAAGAATTCCAAGATTTTTCGTGGATCCTAGCTATGAAAAATCACCTGATCAAGGTTGTAAAGGACAAGGTTCTTACGTTTAAAAACGCTCTGCCTACTCCAAGAAACAAAATAAGCCAGAGAAGCTGGGGCTTCAATCCCTCTGTGTTTGACGTGGCTACATCTTCCTAACACCCTCTCTGTTCTTCGCCTTCCTTTTGTGGTAGTTTGTAGTGCCATGGGTTGTTTAGCTTGTTCTTATTATTACCTCTGTATCTTTTGATTCAGCTCCCTCTCACTTTCCCTGTTTTTCCGCAGCTAGATTGTAAGTTTTGGCTCTCAATTCTTGTATTTTTGTGCAAAGCTTAATATATTCTTACCCTTTAACCAAAAAAAAAAAAAAAAAAAACTGAATGTTAGGTGCGATGAATATTATATAAAGACAACTTAACCAATAGATGCTCAATGTTAGGTGAGTTAAATATTCGATTAAGATGACTCGAAACACCTACATCGAGAATAAGGTATTATAAGAAGGATCTAAAAACATTCATATCCATAATGAAATGTTTAATGAAAAGATTTTTTGACAGTTCACATTTCAACACTTAATGTTAGGTGAGTCAAGTATTGGGTTAAGATAAGTCGAAATACCCATATTCAAACTAAAGTATAATGAGGGAGACTGAAAAACATTCATACCTAGGATGAAATGCTTAACAACGAGATTCGAGACATTTGGCATTAAACTGAGATGTCAAGATTAGGAAAACTTAAACAATGGACACTCAATGTTAGGTGAGATGAATATTGGATTAAGAAAGATTAACCAATACATGCTCAAATGTTGCGTGAGACAAATATTTGATTAAGGTGATTGAAAATACCTAGATTGAGACTAAGGCATGACGAAAAAAATCGAAAAACATTCAACGAAAAGAATTTCATAGACTCTTGATTTCTGAAAATTGGAGGAGATGGTCAAATTTTACCTCGAGCACTTGAGTTTAATTTAGGAGATGAGTTACCTAAGTTTTGTTTCGGGCTCTCGAAGAGATTTCATGCTTACCTAGGGTTTCTTACTTGAAGGCATTATTGGGCTACTTGAAGGTTTGTTGCTCGCGGTGCTTTAGGAATCTAACAGTGTTTGGAGACATTGTGGCACACCCAAACCCAGTAAGGTCGCCACAGATACCAAACGCTCTACCTATTGCAATACTGGTTACTTGTCTTTGAAGAAGGGGAGTTGTAAAGAAGGGCCAAGGTTCAAAGCAGTTTAGCGCAGCTCATAGCGAAAATTAGAGGCGAGTCTCACCATCCCTCCACTCTCTTAGCGATGATACAATGCACACCAACTACACATAAAGGAAAACATAAAGCCGAACCACTTTTATTTACATTTTCAGAATGGACATCTTGGGTCGGTATAAACAAAAGGAAACCAAGACTTTTCACTACGCTTGGCTACATCTCAAAAGAGATCATCGACCCCCAATATCGAACGCGTAAACCTTCCATCTACAAGTGTTGGCCCCCTCTCCAAAAAGCGTCAGCCATCTCCAAAAAGTTGCAACTCCCTCTCTTCTCGCGGGCCGTCACACCCATCCTGGTGCGTCGGGCCGTGGCGGCGGCAACATCCCCATCATACATCATCCCGACGAACGTGAACCGACAGGAACTCTTGGATGACGGGGCCCTCAGCTAGGCCCACATCATACATCACCCGCATCCGCGCTCGTAAGAACAACAACCCAGGGATGGTGACGCAAACGTGCTCCATGCACTCGACCTTCTCATCCGAGGGAAGGCCGTAATAAAAGTACCACGCGAGACTGGAGGGATAGGCATCTCTCTAATCTGAAATGTTAGTCCCCAAAGGGGTGAGTACAACCACTCAGTAGGTAAAAGATCCATTACACTACTCAATGCATCAAACAGAGAAATGATGGCATCATAGAACATATATAAGTCATGCATGATACATCAAAGCGGCCATGTATAAGTCACCATCTCATGTGCATAAATCACCAATGCATTAGTACATAGATCATGTAGTCATGCATTCATGTCATCATACCATGTGCACACATCACCATGCACTTATACATGTTACATCATGCAGTCATGCATACATGTCATCATACCATGTGCACACATCACCATGCACTTATACATGTTACATCATGCAGTCATGCATACATGTAACCCTACCATGTGCACATATCATCATGCACTTATACATGTTACATCATGCAGTCATGCATACATGTCATCACATTATGCATGATTCAATTTGCACTCATGTTTTCCAATTGAATCGCCACGTTTCTCTTCCTCGGGACCAATAATTGCATCCCACATTTCTATCGCCGGCACCCAACCTAGCATTGCGAGGAACCTCCGACACACACCTCCGGGCATCTTGAAACTCCTGAGGAGATCTGGCACACACCGCCGGGCATCCGGCACACACCTCTAGGCCTCCTGACACTCCCGGGGCGTCGTCAACTCACACCTCCGACGGTATCCATATTCTCATAAATCTCTTTTCCAATTTCACGATACAATTGGTTTAAATCACTCTTTTGAAATCATGAAATAGCATTAAAAAAATTGTCATTTGATGCAATGGTTTAAATAAAATCTTTATTTGAGATCATGAAAATTCATCATTTCTTTAATGTCATACGAAATGCATGAATGTCATCACACCATTGCATGAGTAATAATCCAAAGTATCAAGATTCACACAATTATTTTAGACAGATCACGCATCACAGCATTATTAATTCGGTTTGTTCATCTTGCACAGTTTTTGAATCACATTCGATTAAATATGCAAATGACCTTCAAAAATCACGAAATTTAACTATGTTGTAGTCAAGACATAGAGAGAAATATCTCATTCAGAACATTTTTCTAGCAGAAATTTGTACAGAATACTATAGGCCATGCATTCCAACATCATCAAGTCCGAAATATACAGATTGCACAGTTTTCAAAACACATTCGATTAAATATGCAAATGACCTTCCAAAATCACGAAATTTAACTATGTTGTATTCAACACATAGATGAAGATATCTCATGCAGAACACTTCTCCAAAAGAAATTTGTATAGAATAGTATAGGCCAAGCATTCCAACATCATCAAGTCCGAAATATACAGATTGCACAGTTTTCAAAACACATTCGATTAAATATGCAAATGACCTTCCAAAATCACGAAATTTAACTATGTTGTATTCAACACATAGATGAAGATATCTCATGCAGAACACTTCTCCAAAAGAAATTTGTACAGAATAGTATAGGCCATGAATTCCAACATCATCAAGTCCGAAACATACAGATTGCACAGTTTTCAAAACACATTCGAATAAATATGCAAATGATCTTCAAAAATCACGAAATTTAACTATGTTGTATTCAACACATAGATGAAGATATCTAATGCAGAACACTTCTCCAAAAAAAATGTGCACAGAATAGTATAGGCCATGCATTCCAACATCATCAAGTCCGAAATATACAGATTGCATAGTTTTCAAAACACATTCGATTAAATATGCAAATGACCTTCAAAAATCACGAAATTTAACTATGTTGTATTCAAGACATAGATAAAGATATCTCATGAAGAATACTTCTCCAAAAGAAATTTGTATAGAATCGTATAGGCCATGCATTCCAACATCATCAAGTCCGAAATATACAGATTGCACAGTTTTCAAAGCACATTCAATTAAATATGCAAATGACCTTAAAAAATCACGACACTTAACTATGTTGTATTGAAGACATAGATGAACATATCTCATGCAGAACACTTCTCCAAAAGCAATTTTTACAGAATAGTATAGGCCATGCATGTCAACATTTTCAAGTCCGAGTAGGCAGATCGCACTATTTTCAAAACACCTTCGATTAAATAGGCAAATGACATTCAAAAATCACGAAATTTAACTATGTTGTAGTCAAGACATAGATGAAGATATCTCATGCAGACATCGAAGCCAAATTTCGAGTAAAACATAACATGCAAGTCCCTAGAACATCCTAGGTTAAGCCTTTTCTCAAGAACAGCACTTTGTATTAGAGTGTTACACTCATCACCTCCATATTTCACCTTCCATGGCTCCGAAAATCAATTACAAGCTAACACATGCATGAAACAGAACATGCAAGAGTAGATCACAGATCCTACTTGCCTCTAGACCGAGAAAAAGGGCGAGCACACAGCGGCAAATGGATGGCGACGCACAGTTCTCCTTCTTCTTCCTTCTTTTCTTCCCTTCTTCCTTCTCTTCCTCTCCTTTCTTTCTCTCGGTTGCACACTCCTCTCTCTCTCTCCACCGTGTGACCTCCTCCCTCTCTTTCTTCCTTAATCCGGTCAATTTCCCCCTTAATTTTTCTTTCCCCTCATCATTACCCATCATTACAATGCATGGGTGACACTTGGCCACAAAATGAGACAAATGGGGTTGGCATGCAACCGGATCCCCCCCCCCCTTCTCTCCTTCGCATGACAGTCCCCCTCATGGGCTTATCGGCCAGCCCTCTTGGCCCATCTTAGGCCCAACACCCTTGGGCCTAAAACCCCAAGCTTAAATACATTCTGAAAATAACCCTTTAAAACCAACAAAAATTCTCATTTGCAACAAAGTACTAAATTACCGAATTAGGTGGTTAAACTCTTGAAACCATGAATTCATGAGCTCCAATTTATGATGAATGTGGCCAAAGATAGGACTTTCTTTCATAAAATCTGTCCATTAAGGCTTGGCCATAAATCTCATTACGAATCACGGATCAAAAGGTTATAAAAATATCATAACGGCGCATCCATCACCTATTTATAGCTCATGGCATTTTTAGGGCTTTTTATGAAATTCTAGGATGCCACAGACATCCTAATGCATTAGAGCAGACTACCGCTTAATTTTCATAAGAACTTCACCTATCAAAGATGGTCAACAGTGATAGGCATCTTGTTTGTGGTTCAATCATCATAGCTCTAACATGCTATTATTACTAGAATTCCATCAAGACAATCCACTCTTACTATGTATCTATCTTGAAAATGCCAAATGAGAAACTTTCGATCTGGAAGGGCTTTCACTCACTCTCCTTAAAAATGTTGTTTTACCTTGAGAATCGATGTGGGCATATGAGAAACATTCTAACTCACTACCATCATGCCAAAGAAGGATCCCAAATATGCTCACAAGTGGTACGGTCTTATCAATCTAAAAGTTGTTTAACAAGGACCGTAACGTAGGCTTGGTAAATGGCTGAACCACTGAGACTCTACAAGTCAAGACCATTAAAAAATGATATTTCACGATCACCTTCAGGTTTACAACTTAAGAAACCTGTAAAATGAGAAAAATAATCTTGCTTGCACTTCTTTAAGCAATACATTCAAAAATATGAACTCCTACGTTGATTCAAGTGCCATAATCTGAACAGACTTTGCAATAGACATAATGTAGGCTATGTGCATGGGTTGAGATACGAAAGGATCGTTAGGCTCAAAATGTGTTTAGAGGGGTGAGAGTTGGTGGTCATCTTGATATTGGCACCAGTCTTCTTCTACACCATCCGACATTTTCTGCATATCGAAGCTCCATTGACTATAACACCTTGGCATTTGAGTTCTTTAAGTACCGCTTGTGGGACCCCTCGACCGCCCCCAATTTGTTAGGGTCGCCACTGCCCTTACTCTTTATATATATCCCATTGGTCCCCGCGCAAGAAATATAGTGGAAGCGAATCTGACATCCCCCTTCCCTAAATTCAGAATTGATGCACACCAACTAAAGATTTTATAAGTAAAAAGCCGAATACTTTTATTTACATAAACATGATGAATAGTGCGTCGGTACACCAAAATGCCATCGTTTTCTATACCAAGCTACTATTCAAAAGATACCCGACTTTTCCAACAGTCATATACGTAAGTCTATCAATCAGTGTCGACGTCCCAAAAATCCTTCCTCTGCTAACCCTAGCTCACAGTCACACCCATTTGTCCGGTCCGTCAACTAGTGGCGATAGTAGCGGCCCTAGCGTGCGTCCATCTCGACGAACAAAAACCGCAATATACTCCTGTAGTACGGGACTATCACCTGCACTCGTATGAAAGACAGCCCTCGCACCTCAGGATGACGATTCTCTAACCATTCCCATTGCAAGTCCACCAAGACTCCATAGAATGTGTGGGGAGGCACGGGTAGCAGAGGCATCTCATCTAGTCTGAAATGTTAATCCCCAAAAAAGCATGAGTACAACCACCTAGCCGCTAAAGATCTACTAAAGTATACCGTCCAAGTTGTCACTATCTAATTCCATGCAAGATAGACCAAAATGCACCATTTCAGTCATACGGGTCCCGATTATAGGGCCCAACTGTTATGACACGTCCCATACTATACCACACAATTTTGGCCCATAATCAAGCCCATATTACTAGGATCATCAGATTTAAAACGCAATTTATTTTCATTTCCCTACATGTATCCCAGATAACCAGTGTTTGCGTCCCTCCGGGCATTCGCACCCAACCTGGCATCGCGAAAGCCTCCGAGCATGTATTCAAAATACAACCGGGCATCCTAAGCGTGTTACATTACACCTCCAGGCATCTTGCACCTCACCTAGCATTACAAGGAATCTCCGGGCATCCCAACACTCTCGGGGTACCTCTGGGGCACAATGGACCCCAAGCATCCAAAGGGAAAAGAACCTCGCGAACCTTTGGGCATCCCGACTCCCGGGGCATCGTCAACCCGAGGGTCCGACGGCATCAATCACATCTCAGCCATGATATATCAATCAAATTATTTCCATGCCAAACCATTTTCACAACAACAACAACATTTGAAATCCTTTTGGATTCTTCAAAATCACCCTTGTCTAATATCAAGAAATGTAAATTGAGACTGTCAAAGACATGCCAATGCAACAACAATAGGCTCTAAAACACATGCCATTTTCATGTCAATGGAATCAATTCACAAAACTATGCAGCAAAATATCAAACCCGTAGGTCCACTTCCACGGTTAACCTTCCAATGCATTTCAAAAGTCACGTGCAATTTCATGGACCGCACTTGCACCTCGCCAATACCAGAAAGAGTTATCAAAACAAAATAATTTCAAATCGGCACAATGGCAAGTCAAATTTTCACTCCCAACTTCGAGGTTTTCAAAATTAGTTCATGTAAAAATTTGAAATCTCGAGGGCACCAAACATTTTCCTTTTCCTTTTGAAATATTGATGAGCGGCGCCTCAGTACATAGGGGTTTCAGCGTGAGTCGGGAGGTTTTCCAAAACCATTTACATACAGAATTTTCAAACCGTTGTCAACACTAAAATCGATATATAATTATAGTGCAAAATCATATGCAAACTTGAAAACTGTAAGGTTTCCTCAACCATTTAGCCCCAAAACAGTTTCAGTTACTCCATAAATCACCATTTAACATGAAATTCAGGCAATCCAACCTATCAATACAGTTCCTCATACAGCAATAGCTCTACACTATATAGATTAGTAGACTTCATCTTGCCTGAAGTCTTACAGCTCGATGGCAACCAAAACAGGAAGCTTGCGCATCACAGGCGTGGCTCCACGACGGCAAAGGTGAGCGGTGTCGATGGCGGCAACGCACGAGCACGGATGGAGGGCAGTCTCCTTCCTCCCCCCTCACTCTTGCTTTATGCTCGCTCAGTAATTTCCTTCGCTCACTCGCTGCACTCACTCTCTCTGCTCGAATTCTTGCTTGGCTTCTTGTCTCTTTTGCTGACATTTACGAGGATTTTAGTCACTAGATTAGCTGACTAATCAGTCTTTGCATGCAGGATTTTTCGGTGGCATTCTGGCCGAGGGAGAGCTAAGGAAATCGTGTACTCTGCTTGCGATGTCTTGGGGTCCTGATGGCGGTTGGCTTGTGAAGCAACGTGTCCGTTGCTGGTCACACTTCGGTCAACAATCTTGAAGATTTGTTGACCCATCTTGGCTACAATTAAAAAGAAGATGCGGAGTCACTTGGGCCAGCAATTAGTGGCTGCATGGTCCCTCGTTCTTGATTTAATTTCTCCAAATATTGACCTTAATCTCCGCATGTGCATGCGCTGAATTTTAGTCTACTTGCATGGCCGCATTGTGGTCGAGATAACGTGTACAGGAAGTTCGGTTAGTAGGGTATGAATGTAGGTGGAAGGGGGTCTCAATCGTGACGTTACACGAGGTTTGTTTCGATGATCGGACCATTACCAAATGTAACGTATCGATCCAACGATAATATGAATCGATGTCCGTAAATGATACCAATGACATAGCCCGACGATACTTCCGTCGATCTATCACGAACCGTCACATATTCGAGAGTCGTCACAAAATTCCGGATGCCACACCGCTCCACTAGAGATATGACTTTTTACAACTAATAATCATCTGTTTGAATTTTTTTTCAATGGGCATCGAACTTGTTTTTACCACGCATGTTGCTTTTTGAAGCCCCTAATTTTCATTTCATTTTTTTCCTTATATCTATGGGCATCGACCTTACTTGTAGCAGGCACATCCTTTTTCATGCTCCTAGTTCTACACACTTATCTACATGTTGGTCCCTTTTCTGAAATGATTTAATATTTGGACTCATAGGTCTGTTAGTGCTGTGGACCATGTTGCTTGAATGATTGTCTTTTGCCTTGCCCCAGTATAAGGGATAGTCACCACCTGGTTTTATATGAAATGAAATGCGGGCTCAAGTGGGATATGTAAAGGATATCAATGTGTTAGATAGACAAATAACTATTCTCCATCATCCTAAGACGCTTAAATTACCAAATGAATTCATCTATAATAGCAATACTTGAAGTTGACACGAGTGAGAGTAAGAAAATTCCAATCAATTCACCTTTAGTTTTTGCCCCATTGTGGAGTGATTCTTGACAGGGATAATTTAAAATTCTTCACATATGTGGCCTCAAAAGGGCTAAACAATGGATATACCTATACTATTTAGGATGCCTCTCATCGCTTCAGTTGATGTACCATTTACGAGATAACCATCTTGTCGATATGGAATTTTTCCACTCAACTCACTAGATATTAGTGTATGAAATGATATATGGAATAGGGTTTAACTGTCATCATAATATCATATCCCATTTGACACATTCAATATATATCACACAATTCATATGAGAAACCATTGCCTTGGACAAAATGGTTATGCAAGATTTGCAACAAATGTGAACCATTCAATTTTCAAATCATTAAGGGAATTTATTCATGATTAAAAGACCTAGCCACTCTTTGTTGTGTCCGTTTTGCCACGATAACTCCGTGGCAAATAGCTTTCAGTCTTTTCTCATCAATTAGGTTTAATTGCTCAAACTTTTGTTGTGTCCATTTTACCTCGGACAACTCCACTTAGGATAAAAATCTCCGAGAAGGGATTTTCACTTCCACGAGTACAACTGCTTCCATGCCATACACTAACGTGAAAGGGGTTGCCCCAGTAGAAGTTCAAATTGACGTTCTGTAAGGGTAACCTATCGTGCCAATCTCGGCTATTTTAGCCAACATCCTTTTCATGTTCTTATTGGTCACCTCAATAGCTCCATTCATTTGTGGGTGGTGGGAAACGAATTTAGATGCTTGATTTGGAACTCATTAAACAGCTCATCGATAAGTTTGTTGTTCAAATTTGTTCTGTTGTTATTGACAATTGCTTTAGGGACGCCATAGTCGGCGATTATGTAACGTCTGCTGGACTTCATGACATTTCTGACAATGCCCTTTACATAGGATGCGACTTGAATCCACTTAGGGAAATAATCTATCGCCACCAAGATAAATCGATGCCCATTTGAAGCTTTAGAATTTATTGGGCCAATCACATCGATGCCCAAATAACTAGTATAGCTCAGTTGCGGAAACATTTATCTTATCTCCATAAATTTGGCAACGGTGCCAACTTTGCACATGCTAGATATAGTCTCTTTCTAGCACGAGCTAGTAGTAGCCTAATCTAATAATCTTCTAGGCTAACATGTGCCCATTCATGTGTTGACTACAAACTCCTTCGCGCACTTCTTGCGTGATTTGGGTAACTTCGGCTACGTCTACACACTAAAACAGGATTGAATCATAAGATCTCTTTCATAAATTCTTACCACTAGCGAAGAATTTTAAGGCTATCTTCATGATGTATTTCCTATCAATTGGAATACATCCCCTCAAGGAATTCTTGTTTGTGGATGTAGTTCATGATATCAAAATACCATGGTTTCCTACCAAGCTTTTTAGTCCTAATCATATAATAAGTCGATTAATGCACAAACTTTATTTTCAATAGCTCGACTTTAGTTAGTAACTTGCAACATAGATGATAACATTGCAAGTACATCCACGAATTGATTGTGAGACCTCAACAAGTATTTAAATGAAATTTCATTGAACTCCTTCACCAGCGCTTTTAGATACTCAAGATATTGAAGTAATTTGGCGTTCCTGGTCTTCCATTCACTTACAGCCTGGAGTATGATCAATGCGAACTCTCCTAATTCTTTTAATTTAGCCACTCCTGTCTCGATCGCGGCTTGAAGCCTGAGGATGTAAGTGTCAAACTGGGCTATGTTTTTAGTGCATGGGAATATCAATTTTGTCACTATTGCATAGTGTTATCCATCTAGCAATATCAGAACTACCCCAATACCAAAACCAGAGAAGTGTATAGCTCCATCAAAGAAAATGGTCCATGAATCTTCACTAACGTACAAGAAGCTAAAATCTAGGGAACGGTGATCATCATTCAAGATTTCAGTATTTTTGGCCATTATATTAATAATCACTCGACCCTTAGTTGACTTTTGTGGCATGAATTACATGTCAAATTCTAAAATCAAAGTTTGTCATTCAGCTAATTTACCCACCACAGCCAGCCGATCAAGTAACTACTTGATAGGATTGTTCAAGGTCAAAAGAAACATCTAGTAATGCAATGTGTACTATTGCAATCCATGCAATACCCACACTACTGCAGCACGAGTCATTTTAGCATCAGAATATTTCAGCTCCAAGATAGTGAACTTCTTGCTGAGATAATAAATGGCTCTTTCTTTTTTATTGACGGGACTTTCCTATGCCAACATTGTGGATAATGATTTACTATAAATGGTAAGGTGGAGAATCAAAGGATGCCCCAATATGGTGGGATAAGAATTGGTGGATTCAACAAGAATTGCTTTAGTTTGTCAAACGCTTCCCAACACTCTCAATTTTTTGTCTATTCATAATGAACACGAGTAATTTGTC
Organism: Eucalyptus cloeziana; assembly: GCA_014182715.1. Lineage (NCBI taxonomy): Eukaryota > Viridiplantae > Streptophyta > Magnoliopsida > Myrtales > Myrtaceae > Eucalyptus > Eucalyptus cloeziana. The sequence continues at coordinate 18,996,553 of CM024637.1, forward strand.
AAATGTCGCACTGAGCACGCACTCAGTCGATCAACTTCTTTAAGGTTCTTTCGTAGCTTTTTCCAGGTCGGGTTTTTGCAATCATGTCATTGATATAGACCTCAATCTCCTTATGCATCATGTCATGAAATAGTATTACCATGACTCGCTAGTAAGTTGCCCTTGCATTGTTGAGTTTGAGGGGCATGAGCATATAATGAAACGTTTCCACAGGGAGATCAATGCGATTTTCTCCTTGTCTTCCTCCTTCATCTTTATCTAATTGTACCACCTAAAAAAAAAAAAAATCCATAAATGAGAAAAGTTTCAATCCAACAGTGCTATTCACGAGCTCATTTATATGTGGTAATGGAAAATCATCATTCGAGCTAGCCTTGTTTAAATCTTGATAATTGACGAAAATTCGGACTTGATTATCTTTCTTTGCCATTGGTACTATGTTAGCCACCCATTTAGGGTATTGCAAGAGTTCAATGAATCTCACCTTCAAAAGTTTCATTACTTCTTTGAAAGTTCGAGTTTAGGCAAGTAATGTCGACGATTGACGGGTCTAAACCAAGCATGTCAGCATAGGCCTAGGCAAAGACATTTTGGGTAGATTTGCCCCAATTTTCAACTTCTTGGCTTCTTCCGAGTTGCCCAAATTGATAGTGATAGTTTGCTCGAATGTCAGAGCCTTAGCTTTTTCATATTTTTCTTAGCTACGTTGCACCTCAATAGAGTCTTCAATCAAGTCTTTGAAATCATCATTATCAGCACCTACTGCATTGGATTGAACCATTCCCGTACCTTTGAATGTGTTGACACCCAATTTTTAGTTAACGTGTCGAAAAGGTAAAAACTCGACGTTTGGATTTCTGATTGTGACCGAGTCCATTTCTTGGCCAAAAAGTGTCATTTTTCGTTTCTTTTTGTTTCATTGTCCTTTTTAAGCAAATTTCTAATTTATTTTCGAGAAAAACATAAAAAGTCAAACGGTGACTTTTGAGTTGATTTTTTGGTTAACTTTTGACCAAAAGTCAATCTTAAGTCAAAAATTGGCTTTTCATTAAAAAAAAAAAAAAAACATACCATTTATCTTTATTTTCACCCGTATCAAATTAATTTTTCAAAAATCCAAAGATTTGATCGTGAAATCAACATCTTATGAAAAGTCAACTAAATGGTTGACTTTTGATCAAAAAAATTGAAAAAAGCAAAAAAGCAAAAAAGAATAAAAAAAAAAAAAAAACCCTTCTTTTAGTGTCAACTTGATTTGTATGTCGAAAATTTCACAAAATTCGATAAAGAACCTTGTTTTCAGAATTTTTTAGATTTAGGTAGTAAATCATCCCAAATAAAATTTCTTTCTTGCTAGTCACAATTAGGTGTAATTCCTTTTAAAACATTTGGTTTAGGGACTATTCTAAACTTATTTCTTTATTCGGTTTTACGAATTACCATATCGAAAGACGAATTGTCATTTTAAGCCATTATTAAGGAGTCAAAATCAATCATTCATAACTTGTAAATGGATAATAATTTTCTTCTCATTTTCTTAAGATAAGACCAAATCCGAGATCAATTTTGAGAAATTAACATTAGATCTCTTTGATTTGAAGAATTTTACTCTGTCGAGTATAAGAAAAGCAAGCAATTAACAAATTGACTCATTCAAGGCTATGGTTTGATTTCATAAATCTATGTCTAATTTTGATATTAGATCTAGGTTCATTTTTTACCAAAACTTGGATACTTCAATTCAAGGCCAATTTTAACTTACACATGGGTGATTAGTTGGCTAGGTCAATTATAACATTGATTGGAATCAATTTCAATCAATTTGTAATTTTACACAATAAATTGCAGAATTGTTCATTTTAGCTCCAGACCCCTAATTAGGCGTTTCGTGCAATTCTCGATTTTGGCTCGTGTTTTCGCAAATCAAGCCCGTTAGATCTATTACTCGACAGCTCTAGATGATAATAAAGCTTTTGAAATTTGGTTTTGCCCGTTGGATTGAAATTTCGACCATCAGATCAAACATGGCTGAAATCGTTTGATTTGGGGATGGTATAAATACCATTTTCCCTCCAAAATTAGAGAGGGGGCCTCATTTTGAAAAATTTCTCTCTCTAAACGCAATCCTCTCATCGGTTTGCTTGTGACTAGGTATGAAACGTGGAGCTAAGAGGATGATTCGACTGTTGCAGTGTCGCGTTCAACGTGTTAGGTCCTTTTAACATAGACAATCACATAGACACGGGAATGAAACGTGAGGCTCAATCTCTATCTAGATGGCTTAACTAAGTAGAGCCAAGAGGATGATCTGATTGTCGCAGTCTTGCATTCAAAGTGTCAAGTCCTTTTAACTTTGACTCAATCGAAAGGAATGCCGTATAGACATGCAGTTTCACGAATAAGAACAAATACAGACAACATCATGAAGAACTTTCGGGGAAGAGAATGTTAACCTTTATACAACAGTTTCGCTTTCAAGGAAGTGTCATTCTTAACACCATCCTAAAATCCTATCACGGCCCAGGTTTGACGGCATGGTTCTGTGTGCGATGGTATAGTGCGAAAGTAATAAAGCATGCACGACAATTTAAATGCAAATAACACTTCTAACTAGGGAATATATATAATTTATTTGAACACTTCCCTGCAAGACAAGGCTTAGCAAAGACACCTATAGCTCCCATCTGTATGAACATTTCCCACTTGATATTAAGGACATACTAAGTATCCATGCTGCCAATTGAAAAACATTTGAAAAGAGAAAATTAGTTTGAGTCCACTAAGGTTGCATTTGGGAATGACATTTCCAAAGATCCTTCAGCATTCAAAGCCCCTTGGGGCAAGTTTGTGAAGTTTGGTAAAATTTTTTGAAGGCCCATTATGTAAATGCTAGCCTTTTGAAGGTTGAGGCCTAAGGTAGCAGCAATGGGGCTACCTTGGCTTTCCAGCATTCTTAGCAAGCCCACAGTGTGCCTTAAAAGAAATTTTGTTATTCCTTTGTGTCCCTCAAAATTTTATTAAAATTTCAAGTTTGATCATTTTCAAATAGAAACCCTAATCCTCTACTCTTCTTTTGAAGCAAACACGCCATGCCGCTTCCCTACCCTTCCCTTTCCCTTCCCTTCCCCTCTGCTCTTCTCGACTCTTCTCGAGATCTCGCTCTTACCACTTCAAAGTTCACCTCTCTAGTCGCCAAACCTTGTCTCTTCGATCGCCTACCAAAGTTCACCTCTCCGATCGCGGAAGCTTACCTCTCTAGTGGCCTGCCGAAGCTCACCTCTCCAGTTGCCTCTCTTTGGTAGCATCTCTTTTCGTTCTGTAGTTGTTGGTTTCTGTTAATTTCAATCATTGATTTCAACGATTCTGCCGCGCTTCCTCTGTGCTTGCAGCATCGTTGCCTTAGATAGTCCAAAAAAACCAACCACATTTAAGCCGATCATTATGAGGCTTGTTGACAAATTGGAGCCCCCGTCTTTATTTTATTGCATGGATTTAAGTTAGATTTGTTAACATTAGCGCCACCAACGTTGGATTACTTGGTGGTCATGTAGTTTTTTGTGACACCCTTCGACGGCCCCCGAACCGTTAGGGTGGCCACAATTCGATTATCATTCTCTTACTTGACCTGAAGGTCTTTCAATCCTCGGGGTTTATATCTTTTAGGTCGGTCCCTGCGCAATTTATATGGCGGAAGCGTATCCAACAACTCCCTTCCCTATATTCAGAAAACGATGCACACCAACTAAACATTTTATAAGTTAAAGCCGAAGACCTTTATTTACAAAATGCAGATGGACATTTTTCGTCAGTACATCAAAATGCCAAGGTCTTCTATACTCGACTATACTTAAAGTCCATTGTTCGGTGTCGGCGTCCAAAAGTTCCTTCCTTTGCTATCCTCCCCCTCGTGGTCATATCCAACCACTCGATCTATCTACCGGTGGCAGTGGCAGCAGAGCTATCTTGTCTAGTTTGAAATGTTAGTCCCCAAACGGGGTGAGTACAACCACTCAGCAGTAAAGATCCATCAAACTACACAATGCAACAAGCAAGACAATCACAATTTCATGTGAAATGCACATATCATCCATGCAATCATGCTTATTTCTCCATGAGATGCATTCATTAAGGCAATTCATGTTCCATGCCATATGCACATACATGCGCATGATCCATATCAACCATACAATCATATATATATTCAATACCTTCATGATCAAAATGCATATTCACATATATATCTCATTTTCAAATTAACATTTGATGCAATAATGTTAGAGGTTTAAACCAACCTTTCAGATAAAACAGAATGCACTTCTTTAATAAAAATTCTGGAAAATTAGTAAACGGTATTAATAAATTCTGAAAATTTGACACATTATAGACAAGACCTAAAGGCAGATATCTCATGAAGAACACCACACCAAAAGAATCTCACACAAATCAGTACGGTCCATGCATCACAGCTTTCAAAATTCCAACATCTCAATTTGCATAGTTTCAGAAATAATTTCAATTAAATACCCAGATGAACTCCAAAAATTTTGAAATTTTGATATGTTATAAATAACACTCAGAGGTAAATATCTCGTGAAGAAATCAAATCCAATTCGTTCTAGATAAATAAATGTAGATGATTAATTTCTCCCGTTCTCGGTGTAGATTTTCAAGATTAGTTTCTTTCAAAGCAATTTCGTTTCACCGACCTACACATGTCCGTTTGTTCTAAATTTTCAGTATGATTCCTCAAAATGTTATCTACAAATTTCATTAACGACACAAGATCAGAATTTAACTGAATGATTTTATAAAAATCACAGAATCATACTAGATTAAGGTAGCATTTTCCCAGATCTAGTTTCTTCAAAGAACAATGATTTCACCAACCTATACTTGTTCATTTCCTCTAAATTTTTGATATGTTATTCAAGAAGTCCTCTACCACTTTCATTAAGAGGTCGAACTGAGATTTCAACAAAAAAACTACTTTACAGTCCACGAAATCACCAAAGGTTAGCACCACAAATTCCAGATTTAGTTTCTCCAAAGGAAAATCATTTCACTAACCAATACTTGTCCGTTTTATCTCAAATTTTAGTATGTTACTCCTCAAGATATCCTCTATAACTTTCAAAAGAGCATGCAGTGAGATTTTGACTAGATACCCACCTAAATTCACGGAACAGCAAGGGGTTGGACTGTTTTTACATGCAACAGTTTGATGGTTCTAGGAAAACCAACATTACTCACTCGAAATTTGCATCTAACACCAGAACCCAAGCATTTCTTACACCCATCTCACTTTACATACAACCCTAGCAAGCAAAATGTAGGCTAACGGACTCTACTTGCCTCAAGTCCTATGATGTTAACGGCGAGGGGTTCGGTGCGGTGGTGCGGCAGTTCTGGCTCGAGTGGGATGGCGACTACGGCGCGATGGGGACAGCGGTGGCATCCAAGCACACGGTGGAGGCGGTCCTTCTTTCCTCTTTTCCTCTTGCGCTCACCCTCTATTCTCTCACTCGCTCGCTCGCTACCCACTCTCTCTCTCTTACGGTTTCTCTTCTCTCCACTCGCGGTTTTGCTCTTTTCATCCCTGGTTTTGTTGACAAAACCAGTCAACACTTCTTGATATTTTGTAGCTAATCGAGCAAGAGACAAGTGCGTGTTGTCGTGGCCATTTCTCGGTTCTGCTTCGCCATCTTGAAGACATGGATGAGGTAGCTGTCAAAGACGTGCCCTCCTGCATGCTGATCTTCCCTCTTGCCGAGCCAGCGTGACTTCTCCGTGGGCTTCTTCTTCGCTGGCAGCAAATGAGGCAACCACGTGGCCTTTTTCGTCAACAATCTCTTCCATAGTTGACCGGTTGCACGACTCTTCACGTGCAGAAAGAAGGCGGCATAGGTCAAGCTTTTTCCTTTTATTGATCGGTTTCTACAGGAAAAGAAAAGAACATGGCCGCATGGCCGTGCATGGAAATTTTTCCTATTTGTTTATTGAACTGCACGATGGAGAGACGTGCATGGTCCTCATTAATGGCCATGAATCCATAATTCTCATGCCTTAATGGAAGAGAGGAGATGGTCGTGGCTGCATGGGCATGAAATGAAGTCTCTCGGCTCCTTTGCCTAGGGTACACATTCAATGGAAAACGGCTAAAGTTCGAATGATAGGTTACTTGTGGACACATCCTTTGGAATAAACCTCGGTCTTGTTGGTAATGGTACGTAGGGAAATTTTCGACGAGACTATAATTTACTCGATGATCAGACCATTACTAAACGTAACGTATCGGCCCAACGATGATGACGAAATGGTGTTTGCAAATGGTACCAATGATGCAGTCTAACGATACTTCCGTTGATTTGCCACAGACCGTCACATATTTGAGGTCTGACAAAACCCGGATGCCACATTTTTTCTCTCATGATTATCGTTAACTAGCACTATAAATTTCATTGTTTACGGTACACGCTACACAGTTAGTCTAGCTAGGTGGCTCGTTGGCTACATCTGACACCTTGAAATTTCGGCCTTAGATATTCTTCTTAAGCTTGTTTTTGTCGATGGACGAGGAATTGGTATAGGTGGATTGTTCGATGGGTTTGGTGTGTGGGCTAGGCGTGTGATGGCCTAGTGGGCCTAATTTTGGGCTGAGTTTGGACTAGAGAGAGAACGGTGGACCGTGAATAAAGCCCATGGGCTGAATTTGTGCGGAAGGCCCGGTTAAGGAGGATAAATGCCGAGATTTTTTTCCATTGTTCATCTTGCACGAATTCGAGTGATTTCGAATTTTTGATGATGTTTTCTTGTAACTCAATTAGTGATGTTGTGGTGTATATGAAATTAATGGTGGACGTAAGATCCTTGGACATTAGAAATTGTGACTTGAAGATGTGTGCAATCCCACTAAGTTTTTGGTCATGTTAGGAAAGCCATCATTCTCCCCCCCCCCCCCACTTCTTCTTCTATTTTCTCTTCTCATTTGTTCTTCTTCTTCCTTCTTCCCCTCACTCGCTTGACGCCTCCCTCTCTCATTTTCTTCTTGTTTCCTTACTTTTCTTCTTCGAAGGACCATCAACCAGAGAAGCAGCCAGCCTTCAAGAGAGCTTGAGAAAGTAGTTTGAGTCCTAGACTAGGTAAGGGAATAAGCTAGGTATTAAATTTCGACATCCTCTAGACGCTTTAGAGTGGATTAGCTTGATCTAGTGGATTTTTGGGTTATAGGAGCTAGATCCTTGGATGACTTTAGATTTCATGTATCATGTGATGTGTGGGAGGTCTTGCATGTGAGTTTGTTGAAGGTTTTTGGTTGCTAAGCTTGCATGAGATGTGTTCAATTTTCTATTTCTGAAATAGATTCTTGTTCAAATAAGTTTGGAATAGAAAATAGAAGTAAAAATTTTCTACTTCTCTATTTCTTGAACAGAAATGAGAAATAAAAATTATTTTCATCATTCGTTAACCGGCTCTTCATTAGTTGCCGTTGACCATCGTCCGTCGATCGGCCGCCGCCTGTTGGTCGCCCCCGCTAGTTGCTGGCCGCCAGTCGTCGATCGGCTGCCACTGCTGATCGGCCGCCGATCACCAGTCACTAGTCGACCGCTGCCGCTAGTCACCAGTCCATTGCCGTCCGAAAGGAAGAAATTTTGTGTCGTTATCAAACGAATTTTTATTTTTAGAGTATAAATTTTGTATTGTTATCAAACGGTTATTTTTGCTAAAAAAACTATAGAAAAATCTATTTCTCTTCCAGAAATCAATTTATGGCCAGAATGGTTATCATTCACCCCTTGAGCATGCTATGTGGTGATACATGTGTGTACAGGTTGTGTTAAAAGTGTGCCCTAATGGAAGATTGTGATGAGGTGAAATGTGTGAATGAATTAAAATAAGAGATATTCCATCGGGCAGCGTCCCAATGGTACCCCCGAGGAGTGGGGATGCTCCAAGATGTGTGGTTTAGGATGTCTTGATTGAAGTCATAAGGCTAGCAACCCTTCGACACTGAGATGTCTCGAAGGGAGATGCCTAGGGCCAACGTCCCCTGGAAGTCAGGCCAGTGACTCGGAAGTGACTTGAACAAATCTGGCCAACGTCCCGAGTTTAATCCGTTTCGAGGGTGAATATGAAATGTTCGCACATTGAAATTAATCAACAAGGCGTGTGAGTTCGTGTGATCGTGTTGCCGTGTGTCATGAGATACATGAATGGGATTGTGTGTGCCGTGTGATGCATGAATGGAGTACGTATGCACTTTGTGGTGTAGTCTTCATGCATTATATTCACTTTAGCTTGTCTATTTCGCATGATATTATTAGTACCGTATGCTGCCCTATTTGATGTAGTTCATGGTTATGATGATTCACTATATTTGTGCTATTTTCACTAATGAGCAAAGCTAGGATCTCGTTGTTTAATACCATGCTTTATCCTTTATTGGGCATTGTTGCTCACCCCTTATTTTTCCTCTCAGATCATTAGCTATGGATGTGACACCTTTGGTGATTTATGGCATGCCTGTGAGGGTAGATCGCATTATATAAACTTTGAGGATTAAGATTCTAGCCTTGTTTTGACTCGTTATATTTGTATTGTCTAGATAGATGATGGACACCCTAATCCTTTTCCTATGCGATTTGAGTCCGTGTATCTCAATGTGAATGGGAGGTTGTTTGGCCCCATCCATTGTTGATGTTCTGAGCATGGAGTAAGAGGCGTGCATGGTATGAAGGGTTGTAGTGGATGAGGAAAACTATCGAGTAGAGGAGTTAAGCACCTTTTTGTCCTCTCCCAGGTGTTTTCTCGGGTCATCTTGATGAGTGTATTGCCATGATGTAATTGTCAAGATGTCGTTTTCCTCTTGTAATCCCTACTTATGATGAATGAATGGAAGCATGTTATTATGAAATTTGTTCTTAAGTGAAATTTCTTTATATGAAAAGTGTATACTCTTGCCCTTGCTTAATAAAAGTTAAAGATTATAGATGAGGGTCTAGAGTGACGGCCTGGGACGTCACACTACATCACACTCGAGCCACATCCATAGTTTTGTAACGCTGGAAATTGGGAGCACGTTTTTTGGGCTTATATAATGCCCCCATCTAGGATTTGTGTGATTGTGTTAAGACATCAAGTTTTGCTGGCTCTTGTCTTAAGCCAAAAGGCCAATACATATTGCCCAAGAAAATAAGAGAAAGGAGAAAAAAAAGGAAAAAAAGCATAGAGAGAGAGAGGAAGTAGCTCGCACATTGCCTTACATAGATCCCCATGGCTTTTTTATGCAGAGATACTACCCAGCATTCGCTTGGAGCTGAGCTCTTTTTATTCTCTTTGTTTTAGATTGAAGTGAATGGAGCATCTCTCTCTCTATCCCACCACCCCCCCCCCCATATGAATCCTTGTGCTTGTTGTTTGGTAACTAGTAGGCATGAGTTAGCAAGGGCACAAGTACAGCCAAGGTCTATCATTCCATGCGTGACTCTCGCAGAGATTTTAGAGGGAACCAGCAGAGAGGGGTCAAAGAGAAGAGCCAAACGTGGTCTTTGTGAACTCATGGTAATATTTGTGTGCGCTTGTGGAGTAACAAAGATATATTTTTCTTGACATTAATTTTTATTCAATATGTGATCAGTGAAATCATTCATTGTGCGGTACTTTATTGACATAACAAAATTATTATTTGAATAAGGTCACAGGGTTTCTAATGGTTTATCCCGTGCCTACTGTTTGTAGGATTGATACAGCTGTTAGCTTTGTTTATGATAGATAGTTATGATGCTAAGTTTCTAACCAAGATTTCACTCAATTACTTCTGGCTATTTAAACTAAAGTCATAATATACTGCGGGACTTATTGTCCTGCATCAGCTCAATAACGCCTAATTGAATGTACACAAAATTTTCAAAAAGCAATAGCAATACATCATCATCTAAGATTTTGTGAATGGAACTTCTCAGATTTAATGACGTTAACTCGAAGTTTTTCGACAGATGACAAGGTCAAACAGAAAATTGGATGTTTATGATTGTTTTAATTGAGCTATGTAGAATTTTTTTGGTTTAGTTTCTTTTTCTTTGGTCTAGAACTATAACTAAATGGGGTTCAAATCAATGAGTTTTTTTGCAACATTTGTATTGACTCAATTTTGGTAATATAAGATGGGATTCAATAGTTCTTGACCTCTAGAACCTCTCTCATCAGGACACCAGTCGAAGGCCTTCATTAACCTTCCATTGCTCATACATTATTGTCATGCGATCATTTTCTTTTATTCATGAATATTGTCTTATCTCCAGGTGAATACTATATTTGTGCCAACTGGTTCACCTTTTACATCAAAAGTGTACACTCCACTTGTTGCAACAATGACTTTGCATAATTATATACGACGAAACGCTGTCAATGATAAACAATTTGCAAGAGCATATTTGAATCCCAGTTATGAATATTCAATTAGCCTTGATAATACAAATGAGGGAGCTAGTACTTCAAATGATAATTTATTTTCTGACATGGTGTATTTATGTGATTGAATGGCAATGAGTTTACTAAATACTTAAGGATGCTTGTAATTTTCAACGAAAACCTATTTCTTTCTTCGATGCATATGTAACCATGTTTATTATAATGAAATTACTCTCTTTTTTTATTAAGAAAAAGTCCACTTTTATAATTTACCAAATAGTTTTTGCATTTCATCAAAACCAAAGGCCTTTACATTTGCCTAAATTTAGCTTGGGCTCTCCCAAACCCATACCAATTTGCGACTTGGGTTCAAGTTCTTAACATGATGATTTTTCAATTAAGAGTCACTACTATGGAATCGAGGACTTGATTATGCTAGATTACTTTGATACTCTTTCGGTACCTTTTCTCTTTTATTTTCAAAAATGTGTTTGCAAGTAGTCTGGTTTGATTTTAGCCTTAAATCACTATTATGCAATGAGGTGATCATGTGAGTGTGCAACCATTATTGGACACTCAATAAATCAAATAAATTGCACCAAACGAATTAAACACACCAAAGCAAGCAATTAATTTTTGTGTTCTCTTGTCTTGAAATCAAAACCCATATGACATGCACAAGCTATTTTTGTATTTTTATATTAAAAATTCGAAATTAATAAAGACCCTGATTAAACTATCTAAAATCAATAGTTATCTAATCTAGTTTAGGGAATAATTTGACCTAAACCCTATCTTATCTTAGAAAACTATTTTAAAGATGCGATATTATCTAAGCATGCAAGCACCATCTAAGACCCTATCTATGAAAGAAAAAGCTATCTAGAATCTATTCTAATCTATTGTAGAATTATCTAAACATGCAATCCTATTTAAACTAGGCAATGTTATCTAGAAATCTTATATATTTTCTAACATGCAATCTAATCCCCCCCCAAAAAAAAAAAAATGCAATTCTAATCTTATTTAGGAAAACATTTTATCTAGTACACAATTTGATCTTTTGGTGTTTTCCAAAACAAGTAATAGCATTATATCCAACCTACTCAAGATATTCGTCGAGAATTCAAATAAAGGGTTAAAATAATTGCAAAAATAATCTATCGTTTCACGGATTAAATTAACAATTATTCTAACCCTAAAAGTCACAATATGAAAAAAAGTAAAAATAATTAAAAAAAAATTAATCCAAAGTCTTATGGATCAAATTAATAATTATAATTAATCCAAAGCTAAAACATCATCCATGTGCAAAAAAATCAAAGTAATTAAAAAAGTGATACGAAGTCTTACGGATCAAATTAGTAATTATGGTGATTTTTTTTGCCAATAATATCATATTGGATAATCCCTAAAGTCTCCATAAAATTAATATTCTCATCCACTCATCCAATTGAGGTGGTAAAATATTGAAATGAAATTTGGCTCAAGAAAATTACTTGTTTGGATTATTTGCTTCTCAAATGGATTCGCGAATAGTGGCTAGGGGTGATCGGGTCCAGGGTGGGTAGGGTCTAGACCTGGACCCTGTACCCAACCCTGTTATAACCGGTTCTCTTTTTTTGGACACTGTTCCCGACCCTGTTTGCATTGGACCTTGTTCCCGACCCACCCTGTTTTTCCGGTCCGGGAACAGGGTTAACCCTGTTTATATTAGAACCTGTTTTGCATAAAAATTGCTGTACAACACTCATATGTAAGATAAAGTGTTTAACTGTTAAACGATCCCTCTTAATGGGGGAGGAAGATGAAGTGATGTATGATAAACGATGTGACCACAATGTGAAATAAAGTGCGGTTATCATGTAATACCACACGATATGCTTACTGCAATGCAGTCGAGTGAATAAAGTTTTGCATTTTCATGAGGCGGCACATCTCTTGTCTCATGTACAAATGAAAACGGTACCGAAACAAAAAGCATAATGTCAATGAAGTACTGAGGCCAGCATTATCTGCATCATGATTTTCTCATTTTGAGACAGTAAATATAACAACTGAAAGAGCAAATCGATCACCCAGAAATCTTACAAAACCAGCCCTTGAATCAAATGATATCCTTCGATAACTTGAGGACATGGACCCTGCGATTCTCTGCTTGTAGCAATCTGCAAGAAGCAACCAACGGGGTTAATTGCGACACGAAGAGAATTTAAAAGGGTCATTAGGCAAATGATCAAAGTTGCAGCGGCTGCAGATGATTCCTAGGCCTTTTAAGTCATCTCTCGAGAACTGAATGAGTAGTTCGGAGACTAACTAACTCCATCGAATTGATGTGAGCATTCTTGAGATCCTCTCAACCATAGTCATGAAGGATGAGAGGACTTTGAATTAAGAATGCTAAAGAACTAGATTTCTCAAATACACCATTTCAAATCCTACCAAAAGAAGAAACCACGATGTTAAAAAAGCAAGATCAAGACACGGCTAAACGGAAAGAAGATCCCGACATATTGTGCGAATTCGACTCGCTAAAAGTTCATCTTCCACGTGGAAACGTTAAAAAACACACATCCCTCGTTCATCAATCAAATCATTTCTTTTCTTCATCGGGATCTCCAATCCATCTTTAAACAAGAGTTATGTCTTTTCTAGTTGCGGGAAGCAGAATATCCACCTACGATCATCGATCTGTTCTTACTTTCTTGGTTCCTAGTTCCCGGTTCTACTGAATTTCCCATCGAGTCACACGTACAAGCAGAAAAAACATAATGCAACAACTTGAGGCATTCGATTTCTCACAAGAAAGATGTGCAACAACTTACCATCGGCGGAGGGCTATTGTGGGTTGCTCGAAGATGCGACAAGGTGGGCTTGCGCACGAGAGATCTTCGGGTCAGGGGCGTCGGCGAGGCAACAGCAGCGAGGTGGAACAGCGAGATCGAACGGAGGCGGCGTCGGCGCTTGGGTGCGAGCTCGGCGGGGGTCAGTGGCTTCACGGGCAGAACCAGTGAAGCGGAGCTTCAGATGACTGGCGGAACGGCGGCGGTGGTGCGAGCGCGAGGGGTGCGACGAGAGCGGCAGAGGCGGCGTCGGCTTCGTGATTTCGGGAGGGGAGCTCGGAGCAAGGCTGGCGAGCAGCCAGGAACCGGGTTGACAAAGGCGGCGTCGCGATTTCGGGGGGCGACGGTGGGCGAGCGAAACCAGGATCGGCGGACGCCGGACGGGCGAAGGTCGCGAGCCGCCGTCTATGGGTGTCGCGGGAGGAAGCCGATAAAGATAGAAAGTAGAAATTAGGGTTTTGCTTTTCGGTTTTGGTCTTTTTGGGGGGGGGGGGTGGCTTACAAACCGGTCCTACAACCGGTTCCCAAACCGGTCCGGTCGATCCGGTTCCCGGGTGGGTAATCCCTCGGAACCGGTTCCCTGACCGGTTCAAACAGGTCTAAGATTTGGGAACCGGTTCCCCGACCGGTTTGAACCGGAACCGGTTCCCGACCATGTTTTCCGGGTGGGCCGGACCGGGAACCGGGTAAACCCGGTCCGGTTGCACGCCCTAATGGTGGCCGGTGTCGAAGTGGACTCAGCAGATCATGGCTAGTTCGCTAGTCACGATAAGGAAGACTCGTGGACAATTTGCACGCCGTCAGTGTGGGGATTTCATGAAACGGTAAGGATTTGCTTTCAATGATTGTGTTTGTGTGTTTGTTTTGCGAAAAGCAATTTCCGAGAAAATGTTTTTCTCATTTTCCAATATTTGGTTCATTTAGGAAAATGAGTCAACGGAAAATGTTTTCCTAGTCAATAGAAAATGTTTTCATTCCAAGGCTTAAATTCAGAAAAAAGATTCCCCCTTTGAAAGAACCGGAAAATGTTTTCCAAAATGTGTTAAGGTCCTTGCTTAATGAAAAATTTATTATTTAAAAAAATTCTAATTAAAAATTTTGAATTTGTTACTATTATATCTTTTTTTTTTCTTTTTTCTTGTTTTCTCTTTTCTTTGTGAATGTAAACCCTAACTCCTCCTCCCCTCTCTCCTTCTCCTTCACCCCCTCCCTTTCGTCACTGCCGCCTCCTCCAACCCTAGCCCTCCCTGTGCTCCCGTTGGCTTCGCTGCTCCCTCCTCTTCCTCTTTGTCGACGTCTTCTACACCTTCATTCTCCAATGGATTCAGCCCCATGCGGGCGACTTTAGCGCCGATGCTCTTCGTAACGCTGTCGTCAGTCGCGCCTGGAGGATCGTTGCCCTTTGGAATGCTCAGCTTGCCGCGAGCTCTAGTCCGTCACCACCCTTTGGAATGCTCAGCTTGCCGCGAGCTCTAGTCCATCGCCGTTCGCGTTGAGTTCACCTTCGCCATTATTTGCCTCGTTAGGGAGCTCTATTGCTTCTCTGTTTGGTGCGCGTGCGCCTTCTTCCAGTGTGAGCCCAAGTTTGTCCTTGTTTGTGACTCGTGCGCTTGCGCCTTGGGCATGGTCGAGGCTCGTTGGCTTGTGCCTGTGCTTGGAGCTCGACTGAGCTTGGTGGACGGAATCGCTGTAAAGGGAGGTGAGGTCGTCGAAGAGGGCGGTGATGGCTGTGGACAGGAGGAAGGGGTGATGGGTTAGGTGGAGAGGCAGCTGGGGGAACGACAAAAAGGAAAAAAAATATTAAAATAATATATTTATTTAAAAATTTAATTTTTTTTATCTAAGAGAAAGCATTTTTCAATGAGGTCCAAACAGGAAAGAACGTTTTCAATAAACAGAAAAAAACTAATCATTTTCCTGAAAAGTATTTTTCAAGAAAATATTTTCTTTAATCATTGAGACGCACCTAGTGGAATTTACCGAAAGAAAGTCAAAGTTGCTGGACCTTTCCTTCAGCCTTCACAACCACCGCTTCTCTCTCTTTGGGAATATCTCCTCCCAATTTTTTTTTTTTTATCAACAATGGGTCGTTACTCCTGCAAAAACAAAACCCTAACGCAACGAAGATAGGAAAGTAACGGTTTGGGTATGGAGATCCGAGATTGCTGCTTGTCTGGAATTGAGGAAAACAAAGCACTTGCTTTGTTATAGGCTAGCGAGAATGTCACGAGTCAAGCTGATTCAACCGTGAGGACAGCTTGTCGTTGGTCCAAAATAGCGGGGGCACGAGGTAGAGCAGTGAGCGCCGAAAGCATTGCCGAGGGCAGCAGACGTCGAAGTAGCAAGCGACGTTGAGGTGGTGGTGCTTGGGACAGCAACTTGCAGAGAGCAGGAATGAGATGGCATCGTCGAGTTGGTCAGTGCTTTGTTATAGGACTAGCGAGAATGTCACGAGTCAAGCTGATTCAACCATGAGGACAGCTTGTCGTTGGTCCAAAATAGCGGGGACACGAGGTAGAGCAGCGAGCGCCGAAAGCATTGCCGAGGGGCAGCAGACGTCGAAGTAGCAAGTGACGTTGAGGTGGTGGTGCTTGGGACAGCAACTTGTAGAGAGCAGGAGTGAGATGGCATCGTTGAATTGATCACGGCATCAGGATGGTTTCCCGCGAGTGGTGGTGGCAGCGATGCAGGCGCTGGCTTGGACGAGTAGCAGTGACAGCGTTCGGGGGAAAGCAATGACTTCAAGAGTGGCTTGCCAAGGTGGTGGGAAGCAGCAGCGTCGGGGGAGGGACGGTGGATGAAGAAGACGACACCCACTTTTCTCTCTCGCCCCCCAACTCTCTTCTCCATCTTTTCCTCTTGCGTGTCATATTAGCAAGGGAAAACCCACTCTTTTTTGACCTAGATTCCCCCTTATCTATAGGGGAAGTAAGAAGTAACATTTTTATAGGTGAGAGGACTAGGGTTGTTGTAGACTTTATTTCTTTCTATTGCATTGCATGAATATTCACTTGCCTCACTGATGCGGGAGCATCCAACGTAGGTCCATCGACCAACTCAAAACCATCGATGCTTATCCAAGGCAATAAAGAAATTGGGCATTATGTGCTTCGATGGATCATTTTGAATGAATAATTTTAATTACTTATCGATATTTTGTGGTATGTCGATAACTAGCAATGGGAGGCCATTTTAGACGTCTTGCATGACCAATTGATGAAGTTTCAGGAGAATTTGTTTTTGGTCAAGGGATGAGCTCGAATTTTGGGAAGGCTAAAGGTTTGCGAATGCGGTCGAAGAATGCGGAAGGCCAACGGTTCAAGAATACGGAAAGCTAAAAGTTCAAGAATGCAAATTCCCGTACTACTAATTGCATTTCATAAGTTCCTAGGTGTATTTATTGTTATGCAGTTCAAGAGTCGAAGGTTTAAGTTCCTAGGTCATTAAAGTCTGTTTTTAATATTTCCTAATGCTAAAATCCTCCTATAAACAGGGAAAACTATCCAATGTATGGGATATACGAATTTGATCAATGAAATTGTGAGCTTTCCTCTGCTTGAGTGAACTCCTTCGGAGAGTGGATAACTCCTTTTGGTTTCTTTATCCTTGGAGCATAGATCACTCCTTGGTGGTGAGCCAAGAAGCCCTTTATCCTTGGCTGGTGGAATCTTTAGGCCTTGGTGGTGAGCTTCTCCTATCCCGAAGTCCTTTATCCTTGGCTGGTGGAAGCTTTAGGCCTTGGTGGTGAACTTCGTAGATCTCGATCCTCATCCTCGGTTGGTGGCGAGGCCTTTATACCTTGGAAGGCGATCGTTCTATCTTTGCTGATTCCTTTTTTATTTCTTTACCGTATACACTACTCCATACACTTAATCACAAAATTCCCCTCTAAAAAAATTCCGTTCTAGAATCACTCACCCCATCACGCATCACTCACCAACCACCCATCATGATTTCTTCTTATTCTTGTGACTTTTCTTTCTGCCCAAAAAAATATACCCCTCAATTTACATATATATATAAATAAATATATATATATATATATTGTTTGAATATATGAATATTCACAAAATATTTGAAGAATAATATGAATCCTTTCTGAAATATATGAATCTTCCAACTCGTCGTTCCTCATAAGTCAATTTTCAGCCATCGAAGAATGTGAGCTTGGGTATATTCTATCTCACCGTGGGCTTGGTCCAACTCACTAAATTAAGGTTTAGAATCATCAAGTCAAACCAATTCGTCACTGGTCCAATGCAAATGTAATAATAAAAAATGCTCCTAAAACTATATGTTAGGTAATTTAATTTTAATATTTTGGTTTTGGGGGTCAAAAATTAATGCTTAATTTTCTATACAATAAATAAATGATATTTGCAATCGAAAGGTTACAATTTTTAAGATGCAGTACTCATTAGCGAGCATCTGGTATATGAAGATATTTGTATTTCTTTTCACATACGAAAATATGAAATTCAGACTCATGTGACAAGCCAAGTACCTGAAAGGATCACTAACGAAATAGTGCATCTAGGAGCTCATTTACTCTGCAATTTAGACAAAAATGGAATTGTGATGCTAGGATCTTGGGTAGAGGCAAGTGATGTTTTAGTCGCTAAAATTTAGGTGTCAATAAAGATGTTTGCTAGGAAATTGTTCCCTTGTGAATATTTTTCACCGAACTGGCTTTTTGTTATGTGAATTGAGTTTTGTGTAGTTTTGGAAAGGAAGTGACTAGTTCTACTCTATGGGCAATAAAGTAAAGGATAAACAAGAGAAAAAATGTGCGATAAAATATAAACATGTGATATAAAGAAAAAGATAGTCAAAAGACAAGTGTTCTCGTGATTGTTAATTGTCCCAAAGTTTCGACAATCGTGTCTCTTTGGCTATTTATAGCTAAGTTTACAGATAATCACCCTCTAGTTGTTACTATCCTCAATTTCAAATTGCTTTTGGAGACTTCGGCACGAGGCCAATAACCACATCACATTATATATAGTGTTGCTGGCACTGAGCCTTTGAAACTACCTCCATTCTTATGTCTTCGCTTTCGAGCAGTTATTGATTATGAACCTTCCACATCTCTAATAATCAGTTGCTTTCTTACATATTGGGCCTAATGGGCTCTCCTTTTGTTCAAAGTCCAGTGAGCCAATTTTTGGCGCCAACAATTGTAATTTTTCTTAATCAATAGGGACATTGACAATTTTATATTAATTCCTTAAACTTTTGGAATTTATCATCTTTGTTAATTTAAAGTTTATATTTTAATTTGAATAAGACCAATTCAGTATTTTCCAATAGTAAAAATAAGGATGGCACTATTTCTACCCTCATTTAAGTTACGACACTCCTTTTTTTGGTTAACTGACTAAAATACCCATCTCTCTCTCTCTCTTCAACTTGTTTATTTTTTATAACAGGCTAAGGGAAAAAAATGTATTTATTTTTATCACACATTTCATTAATATCACCAAACAAATGATTCATTACACCCAACAAGATATCATCTTATCTTGCATCATGTTATCACTTTGCCAAGAGAAATTTATTTATTTTAATCTACAATCTCATATTTTTAATCAAAAAAGCTACATAAAAGATTAAAAAATTATATTTATGATGGCTCACGAACACAAAACTAATTGCCTATTTGTATCTAATAGTTTGAGCAAAACTATATATGTAATTATTTAGCCGATCTTGATAAAAAATGGAAAAATGAAAATTTATCAAAATATGGAAAAGGTTAATTCGCTAGAAGCAGGATTGAATGTTAAATATGTTAGGATTAGAGATCATAAATGATGAAGAGTATCTCCATCCTAGATTCTCAAGCTTTCCCTTTTAATATTAACAAAAGACAAGCACAAAAAGGGGGGAAAAAGGGAACTTCTTGTTGTAATTTCAATCTCATAACAAGTGAATCAAAATTTTAAAATATGTTTAAAAATTTTCTTTGAAATAATCAATTGTCAGTTTGAAAGTAAAGAAGGTATAACTCACTTTTGCACTCCCATTTTGCAATTCAGATGAAAGTGCGAAAAACTCAAGTCAAAGTTGTTAGAATTGATCCACCTTGCAATTCAACTTTGAAATAGAATTTTGTTCAAACTATTTGATAAATAATGTGCAATTAAATGTGTGTTCATAAGCCGCTATACTGATCATAAATAGAAATTTCTAATTTTCTATGTAAATTTTGTGATTAAATTTATGAGACCGTAAGTTAAAATTAACGACCTCCTCTAAGCAAAGTGATAAAAGAGTGTAGAATAAGATGATATTTTATTGGGTGTAATCATGTATTTGTCTGATGATGGAGAAAGAATAAAAGCAGTTTTGTTGGTCAACTTATTAAAAAAAGAAATAATAAAAAGAGCGTCTTAGCTAATGGCGGTGGAAGTAACGTCCCCCAAAAAATGATGGAAAAGACCTCTTTGATGTGTGAACGTAGACAGAACAGAAGTGGGTCCCCCGTTATCCCATTGCAACAAGCATGAAACGTTTACTCGCCAGAAGCGAGTAGCTCGAGACGGAGACGGAAGCGGGCCAAAAATGGTGGCATCAACAGCATCGCTCGCACCGCCATGTCGATCCTCTCTCTCCTTCACAAGCTGCAGCGGCCGAGCGAGAGCTCCTCCGCCCAGAGCCGTCCGATGCTCCGCCCCATCCGACATTGATGCACCACCTCTGCTCCGTGCAGCAAAGTACACCGTAACGATTCCTTCCCCGTCTTTCGACACCATTCCTCGTTTTTTCTTTCTGGTTCTTTTAGTTGTACAGGAGGGTTGGCGAACAAGATGCATGCCCGTGAAATTTCTTTGCCCTTCATTTATTTTCTCATTCAAGAACAAGAGAATTTGGTGGTGATTGATTCAAGCCTTGGCCCATTTGTTGCTCAAGTATTGGTGGTAGGTGGAGCTGTACAGTTTTGGCTCCTTGAGAGACATAGCTAGAAGCTTTAAATTTTGTCATATTAACCCAAGACTTATCACCACAACCTTTCTTGTGCATTGGAGAGATGTCAAGAAGATAGAGCAGTTCTCATTACATATATTTTTCTAACTTTAATGTATGTAAGATGTGAGTTAAGCCTGGGTGGTTGGCCTAGATACCGAATCCTTTAAACTTAATTGTATGGGTAACCAAACTTATGTTGTGTGCCTGATCCAGACAAACAGCTCCGTTCCTTGATCACAGAATTTGCTCATAGTAGATCTATTAGCCACTAGCGGTCCTCTCTTTTCATGGGTTTTGCAATTGCTTGTAGTGTAGTAGTTTCGGATCAGCCCCCATCTGCCAGGAGACTTTAATCAGCTGTAACTGAGTTGGAAAGGCGAATGATATCAGTGTCAATATCCCTGTCATGAAGGGTGCCTGATCGTGCATATTGCAAGTGGGCTCCTGCCGAATAATTGTGTGTAGTCAGTTGGTTTCTGTGATTGACAAGAAGTTTTCATCGAAGGGAGCACATACTTATATGTGCTGCAGCAATTATGTTGTCGCAAAGCCACAATCAGATGTCTTTGGTCATAATGAATGAAAACTGTCCTGAAAACTTAAATTTGGGGCAGTCACTGCATGTTGGCATAACCTGACAAACTTTAAATACCAACCATAAAGTGAATATTATCTAAAAACCGATTCCAATTCGCTGAATGCCTTTCTACGATCATAGACCACGTGCTAACTTCTCTCGGCTGAATTATTATCCATAATTTGCTGATATGATTCCCCTACATGATGTTATGAATTCTTTTTGTCTCCTAGAAAATTCAAGGCTGTCAGCTGCTCATGAGACTTTCTTAATGAAAAGTAAGTGGGATCTCTCAAAAGTCCATTGTGCTGGGAGCTTTTTCATTTGTCTCACCATTCTTTCGAATGAGCTCCGAACATGCAAAGCTAGCCGTCTCTTTTGAGCTAATAGACAAGAAACCCTCCTCCCCACCTACTGGAGTTGCTGAATGAGCAGGATGAATCCATTCAACAATTATTCCCATCTCATGTGATGTTTTAACAAGATTCTACTTATGGACATAACAATGAAGAGCAAAGACTGACAGATGCTCAACTTTTGCCTCACATTATTGTTTCATCGGTGATCAGAAGATGAGACACTGCTGCTCTACCTCTTCTGTTGCCAATCTAGACCCTGTGAAAGCCTACTTTTAGATGCCCTAATTAACATCCCCTTAGGTAAAAGCAGCGTCTAGCTTTCAAGCTTCAACTTGGTCTTTTTGTCTCCTAGAAATTCAAGGCTGTCAGCTGCTCATGAGACTTTCTTAATGAAAAGTAAGTGGGATCTCTCAAAAGTCCATTGTGCTGGGAGCTTTTTCATTTGTCTCACCATTCTTTCAAATGAGCTCCGAACATGCAAAGCTAGCCGTCTCTTTTGGGCTAATAGACAAGAAACCCTCCTCTCCACCTACTGGAGTTGCTGAATGAGCAGGATGAATCCATTCAACAATTATTCTTATCTCATGTGATGTTTTAACAAGATTCTACTTATGGACATAACAATGAAGAGCAAAGGCTGACAGATGCTCAGCTTTTGCCTCACATTATTGTTTCATCTGTGATCAGAAGATGAGACACTGCCGCTCTACCTCTTCTGTTGCCAATCCAGACCCTGTGAAAGCCTACTTTTAGATGCCCTAATTAACATCCCCTTAGGTAAAAGCAGCGTCTAGCTTCAAGCTTCAACTTGGTAAGGAGATGCCAGTAGCTGCTTCATCAGTAACAACTGTGAAGGACAGGATTGATGATGCATAAATAAAGCCAGGTGGAATCTTGATAAATTGTCATTTTAACACATGTTCTTTGCATCCAATATGCATGTGACTGTACTCAAACTCATCACTTTCACAAATAACATCCAACATTATAACGGAATTTGCCTTTAGCCCAGAGAAGTTCATTCCAGTTCCAATTGTCATCATCCTTGACTGCAGTTACTGAGTCCTTTCTTGATATCCTATACTGTCACCTCTTCAATATAACGTGAAACTAGGAGTTCTTCCACTGGCTGTTTTGATTGAATGAGTTGTGAACAAATGTAATGCAAGTAATTTAGGCTACTTTTATAGTTGTATATGACTGACATTGCCTCTTCGACTGGTGCCCTTTCATTTCTATGTCAGGAATTTTTCATTGACATTTCATTTCCAGGTTGACAGATACATTAAGAGTGGAATGGTGGTTGGGCTAGGATCTGGTAACGCTTCTTGCATGGCCATAAAATATCTTGGTCAGCAACTCCGTGCAGGCACTTTGGAAGATATTGTAGGGGTACCCACGTGAGTTCTTCTTACCCTTGCAACCGCAAGGCCAAGGCCTTCTTCTCAGTTTTAGATTAGAAATCAGTTATTTCAGTGTATCAGCTCCGTCCTGTTTGTGTTTCTTGATTAGGTTATCAAATCTTGCATCTCAAATCAATCAGGCACTTTTGTTACATTTATTCACACTGGTAGATAACATGCCAAGGATGGTCAGTTGCCGGGGAGCAACTGTGTACTGTCTATTCATGAGGGCCGACCATATGGTTGACAATTGTTCATTGATAGACCTATTCTTTTGTGATTCTGCGAGACTATTTATTTCTACATAACCTGGTAGGTCATGATTTGTCTAGTGTCTTCTACATAACCTGGTAGGTCAAATTTACTCATTTATTTTTCGATTCAGTTGTCAAATTTCTGCTTAAGATGGTAAATACGTTCCAATTAAAAATCTACCATGTCAAATAGCTTCTACTGACAAAACTGAATGTATAAGTTCTGATTTAATCCTAAAACTTATTTAATCTCATCAACTTGTTCGTCAAACCTTTCTTCCTTTTATCTATTAGTTTTTTCTTATTTGCTCACAAACTAAGGTCATTCAGCAAAAAGAACATTGTACAGAAAATCTTAAATGTTTAGTCAAATGTGCAATCAAGTTCTAAATTTTGAAAATGTGCAATCAAGTCCTATGTTTTCGATCTTGTGCAGCCAAGTCCTTTCAGTGATTGCCTCATAAATTTTGGTGTAGCATGCCGGAATCCAACGTGGCATTTAGTTAATACTATGAAACATATATTGGTGCTGTCATAGTACAAGCCAAGTCCTTTCAGTGATTGCCTCATAAATTTTGGTGTAGCATGCCGGAATCCAACGTGGCATTTAGTTAATACTATGAAACATATATTGGTGATGGCATAGTGCTAATGTGGCTTACGTAAAAAAATTCGGAGTTTAGAAAAGAAACAAAACCCATAAAAACCAAAAAAAAAAAAAAAAAAAGCCAAATCTTTTTATCTTAAAAAACTAACCCTAATATGAGAGAGTGCAACGGGGGTATGGTTTGACTCCACTGGGGCGTTGCGTGGTGCCACTGACCCAACATCACTGGCACCCCTTGCCAGCCTCAAGCCCTTCTCTCCGCCTATCTGGTATACTTCTAGTTTCGCACTATTCTTTCAATTGCGAAATTGAAGATTGACAATTTGAGATACAACTAACATGGAAAGTTTTAGTAGAAATTTTGGACAGATATAATGAAGATTTTGTTTGCCGTTAGGGACTGAAGTTGATAGTGAAGATCATACGTGTAAGTGTGCAACATAAGAACTAGAAAATCATTGTCAAGGATGTTGGGAGTGAGTGGCAAAAGCTAATACCTTTATGTGTGGGGATTGTTTACACATGCATCTCAATAATTTCTCCTTCACGTGAGTTCAGTGTTAGTTTGCTCCCTTTAATTCATATAATCTTTTGCATCAAGATGTCTCCATCTAAATCTTCAATCATGGTCAATCAATGCATACGCACCTTTCACCCATCATTTTCTCCCAAACTGGACTGTCATCACAAACTACTCTTGGCAACTGTGAAGATCCATAGGATTCCTTGTCTATTCTAGAATACTGTTACACCTTGGGGACACAACAATCAACCATCCTTTTGATACTATTTGTTGGGAGCGCATAGCAGAATTCTGGTACTTAAGGTAGGGAGAAAGCTACGAGGGAGCCCAAATCTGAGCAATCAACAAATCTAGTTAGATCCACTTTTACTTAAAAACTTAACCAATGAGTTATCAGCAAATTATGATTATTAGTTGCTGCAAAACACACTAATTTTCCATTACTAGACTTTTTAACTCAATTCACATGTGTATCTCAATAAATGTATATTGCCGAAGCATCATTATGTTAGTCAAATATCTAGTGTTCTCTTATTTACTTTCTACTAGGTTTTGCACAAACTTTTTTGTCTTATAATCAAATGTAGTCCTTAGTACACTTTCCACAGTATGAGGTTGGCCTTACATGTAGAGTAGATGTAGATTTTAATAGATATCAGAATAAATAGAATAACCAATAGAGAGGAGTGCCGGAATTCAAAGACAAGAGCTAATATTACGTCTTGTAAGTTTTCTAAATTTTCTGTTTTGTATTTATTTACGTTCCATAATTTTTTTCGGCAGCATGAACAGTTCAAAAAGGATACCTGATTTAAATAAACTGATGGTAACTTTTTTATTTTTTTCATTACTTTCATTTTAAATGAATTCTATAGCATTTGGAATCCCAGAAGGAAAGCCTCTTTATAGTGATGGAATATAAGCACGACATTTCACTATTTTTAATTCTGAAATAAATTCTCATTTTCACTGATCTAACAGGCTTAAATAAAATTATCAACTAAATACTGTTTGCTGAATATTTTCTGCAAGGATACTTGGATATGTTAATAATTCCTGGGTTAGAGGCAGGAAGCAACTTAAGTTTCAGGGTCAAATCATACATAATTTTTTTCCTGGTCCATTTTCTCATTCTTCCTTAAAAGTCTTATGTAGGTCTGTTACAACCGCAAGCGAAGCAGCAAAATCAGGAATTCCTTTGGATGACTACCAAGGATGTTCTCAGGTGTGCACAAATGACTAAGTCATAATCAATTTCCCCGTGTCTGTGACAGTCTTTTTCTTTCTTTTGTGACAGATGTGTTTTGGAAATTTGGTAAATGTTTCTTGGAACGGCAGGATTTAAGTTGACAGTAGAATTGTTACCATGGATATATGTTCAGCTGCATGAATTTTACATCAAAAGATTAATTTTCCATAATGATCCCACCTGAGGATGTTCCTGGACTGCGGTTTTGCATGAATCGAGTCAGTCAAGGCTTAACAGTCTTGCAGCAAAGCATTAAATAATAATCCATTGCATGGTGGTCTGTTGTGTTTTCCTACTTGTTTTATTGCAAGTTAACACGCTGAGGAAAATCCACAGAATGTATGTTATTTATCCGATTAGTTGCATTACTTATCCTCTTCATATTTTGAGTTGATGCTCTAGGTTATGCCCAAGTACCTCTATCTCTGTCGCTTTAATATTGTATTTACATGATTTTGGTAGATTGACTTTGCCTTTGATGATGCTGATATCATAGAAGAAGACACACTTATTGCCGTTATTGGCCGCCGAAAATTGGAAGGTGGAGAGTCAATAATCCAAGAGAAAGTGAGTCCTGTTTAGACGCCATAAGATGAGCCTTACTAGTCTATCCCTCTATAATGGAATTGTATGCTCTTTCTTCCTTCTAACTGTGAGCCGACTGGGCATTATTTTGCTTTTCGCAGTTTGTACTTAATGCAGCCAAGAGAATTGTATTTATCATCACAGAGAGCAAATATAAAGGTGCTCTAGACGGTTCTGTTCCAGTCTTAGTTCAATCAGTAAGCAGCTACGCACATATATGCCATCTACATATGTTAAAGTGCTCAACCGCATGATAGTGAAGTAAAGATTCTATTGCCAGCTCAATTGGATGGAGATAGCTGAAGAGATCGATGATTTGTTTCTGGGAGATGCAGAGGTTTGGTTTTTGATAAAATGTAAAATAATAGGGACTGTTCTGGACTTTATTCTAAGAACTTAAAGCTGATTAGAGATTAAACATTTAATTTCCCTACAACTTTGATCCGTCAGAACTTAAATGTTGCTTTTATTTTAAGGTTTGTTATTTAGATAACAGCATAGAATATGGGATTGCTTATCCTTTAAATTCAATTACAGTTATGAACTCTCGTCTCTTTAATATAATAATACTTGTTTTTTAATTTTTTTTGTCGATTATAATAATACTTGTTAACTTGCCATGTCATGTCTGTGGTGTCAGCAAAATATAATTTGGCACTCACTTTGTGGGTATAAAGAT
Source organism: Eucalyptus cloeziana (assembly GCA_014182715.1). Classification (NCBI taxonomy): domain Eukaryota; kingdom Viridiplantae; phylum Streptophyta; class Magnoliopsida; order Myrtales; family Myrtaceae; genus Eucalyptus; species Eucalyptus cloeziana. The sequence continues at coordinate 19,023,008 of CM024637.1, forward strand.
TTTTGTTACTGTGGTTTCGTAACAACTGCTGATGAAGCGCCTTGGGAGTTTTTTCTTTGTAGCAGATTTCTGTTACTATGATTTGTATGATTAATTTTCTCTTCTGTCGAAGGTCTGGAGAAGACCATCTATAGGACATGCTGATCCATTCGGTGGAGATTTTCCAGTCGTTACGAAGGATGGCCATAATGTTCTTGATGTCATATTCACATCTCCGATTGCAAACCTCGGTATGATGCTCAAACATGATTTGCTCCTCTTATTTTCCTTTTTGATTAATGATAATGTGCGTGACTTCTCTTTAGTGTAATTGTAGCTCAAGTAGCCGAGAGCCTTGACAGAGTAGACGGAGTGGTGGACCATGGGGTCATATCCAAGTTTCCGTGAGTTAAATATCATTCTTATGGTGCATTTCTTTGATTTGCATGGAAGGAAATTTGTTTGGTCATTCTTGGAGGTGTTGCAGAAGCATGCTTCTTAATCAATAACACATAGCAAGATACGACTCTCGAGTCACAATGATTTGATGCTTGACATGACAACCATTTCTGCCGTGCTGCTTGAATGCAGGAGGGCTTTTTTGTTCTTCCAGCTAGCTCTATCTCAAAAAGCTTCCTCAATAAGTGTCCTTGTGTGTGTATAATACACACGTCATGGATGTTTAAAAAGTGGCGAACTTGATTAACATCTGAACAAACATCTTTCTCAATATTAACCTTTGATGAATTGGATCATAAACCCTTTGGTCGGAAACAAGAAATGTAGGAAATCCTTTCATCTATTCAAGGAAAGACTAATAAACAAGTAGCTCTGATTCACTTGTTTTATGTGTGCTCGCTACTTTCTTATGTAATCTTCATAGAGCACTTCTTGGAATGTTCTTATACAATGTTCGGGGTTAAAAAGAAAACCAATTTTTATTGTTTTTACATGCAGGGTTCTTTCAGGGATATTCTAATTGGCAGTAGATTCGAATGGCAGTCTAATTGACATAACTGTTTAACTTAGATTGTAAATTAGGATTTGAGTATTTAATTTGTTTATGTTCAAATATTAGAGTGGATAAAATTGAGAACAAATGAAAAATTATTTTCATGCTCTAGAGAAACAAATAGGCTGCCACCTCAACCACTCTTCCATCATTGTTATCATAATTGCACTACCATTGCCACCTCCACTGTCATTTGCCCACTTTCAATTGTCCATGCTGATGGTGGTGGAGGTGCTGATGGTGATAGAGTGGTGTGGTGCCAGCTATGTTTTTGTTGAAAAGTTCAACCCAAAAGCTAAAACTAATAGATGCAGGGAGACCACATGAATATAAAGAGCAGTTAGGACCCCAAGTCAAGTGATGTGGGATAATACTTCAACACCCCCCCTCACATGCAAGCCGAATTATGAGTGGCATGTGCAATTTTGACTATGCATATTCACATGAAATTTTGACTATGTACATTCACGAAAAGGATCAAATTAGCTCTAATACCATGTTAGAAAAGCCTATTAAAAAGCTTAAGCTAATAGGTGGAGAGAGACCACATAAATATAAAGAGCATTTAGGACTTCATGTCAAATGATCCGAGATAATACTTCAGGGTTTTAGTTTTCCTAAAGCAATCACCTTAATAGCTTTTCCTTGTGCATATACATTGAGGAATAGTTTCTTCATCATACAAAAAGTCAAAGTTACTTGTCACCGCATCTTTATAGGAATTATTTTGAGCACGAGACTACTGAATTTTGAAAGAAGGGCAATGATAATGCTATTCCCGTCTTTTCTTTCCTTGATAGTAATCTACTTTGTTCCTTTTCAAGATCAATGTCCCCGTTACTTATATATATTAGATATTCTTCAGTGGACTGTCTTGCGAAAATTTGACAGTTGATATCAGCAAACTGTTACTTAAAAGATTCCTTTTATTTTTCTCTCTTAGATTCTGGCCTGCAGTTATTTTGCTATTCCTCTTTGCCATCACCTGATGATATGTGGTGGAGAACATCACAGGTGCAATACTAACTATATGGACTTGTAATTGAGACTTGGCTGTCCACTAAATGATCCTTGTAGATATGGCACGACAACTTCATCTGCTGATTATAATTTTGGACCATATTCAGGAACAATTGATATTGCTTGGCAAAGAATTTCTCAAGAGAACTCTTGAGTAATTCCTTGAACTTCTTTAATTTCTGAGATCCTATATCTCATACAGTAGTTCCAAAAAAGTGGTATGCTAGCATCTGTTGTGTTTTAGAGAGGGTAGATTTTCAAAGCAATAGACTTGGGTGCTGGATTTGATGTTGTTAAACTAAATATTCTTGAGCAGCATCTGGGAGTGTTATCTACCGGTCCATAAATATGATTATGGATCACTACCTCACATTCGGATTTTGGAAACCAGAGTAGCACCATCGGTAGTGAGAATTGGTTCTGTCATAGGTAGTTTGTCATCTTATCAATGTTTATGTGCCAACAATCCTTAGTGTAGTCTGCTCTTGCTAAAGTTTGTAAGTGTCTTGAGTAGATCTTATCTTATCAAATGATTATGGCGAATTTCAGCTTATAAGATCAAATGAAACGTTGCAAATTTTATATCCCTATTCATATCCACAACTTATCTTGATAGCATTGATATATGATCTTGTTAATATTAAACCATCTCTTAGCACAATCTGTAGTTTTTATGGCGTGAGAGTCAAGATTCTCATCACTTTCACACGATCAGAAAGCTTGAGTTTCCGTTATATCTCGGAATTCGTTATATTTACTTTAGTAGTGTAAACCTTATTTGAAATTCCCTTTGTGCTTGTTGAGCTGAGCTGATGTAAGTACCTTTCTTTTGCTGTCATTGGAATTGCAGTTGCACCGCTGTCGTTGCATTAGAAAGTGGAGTTTCCGTTATCGATAGTGCGCTAACAAAAGTTGCTGGGGATCCTGCATTATGAACTTAAAGAGAATGATTGGTCTTTTCCACGTGGTATGAAGGTAAGTACAAAATGTAGAAACCATCAAGACTAGAAAGGATGAAAGTGACCGGAGGAAATGCACAAATTCATTAAGAATGTCAAGTACTCCTTGATGAAATCTCGAGGCGTTCTCTCATCCTTGAAAAGAAAAAGAAACGAAGCATCCCCGAGTGAGCTTATTTTTCTCTTTAAATTTTATTGTCTACAATCCATCTTGTTTATTGACAGTACAAATCCTAAACTTTTAGTGTCATTTATTGTGTTTGGGTAAAGTTGTTATCTTGCAGGCTCCGAATGGCCATATCATGATAAGACTCGATCCTTTGTGGCCAACTTAGGGCGTGTTTGGGAATGGTTTTGGGAAATGCAAAAGCTGTTGAGTTAAAAGAATTTTTCAAAATGCAAATTGGTTTTGGTAAATTATATTGTAAAAGTCCATTATGAAGTACCTTTGAGCAAACTAATGTTTGGAGAAATTATATTTACAAAAGACTTTTGCTATTAAAAAAAACAAAAGAAAAGAAAAGTTGGCCAGCCAAGGGCGCTAGTGAAGAGTAGGCAAGTTGCCGGCAAAGGGCAAGGGGTTCAGTGAGGGTCGCATGACCCTCCGGCAAGGGTCGTCGTGACCTAGATCACAATCTAGGTCACCGCAACCATCATGTAGAGATAGCTGCGACCCAAATCACGTGGCCCCGGCAACCTTCGCATGAAGATCATGGTGTGGCAAGGTTTGCCGCGACCATTGCATGGTGGTCATCATTACTAGATTGCACAACCCCGCGACCTCTACGGCGACCTGGATCGCGAGATTTGAGTTGCGGCAACCCTTCGTGCGGAGGTCCCTAGGGTTGCATGATCTCATCGCTACAACCATTTGCGACGACCTTTGTGCAATGGTCGTAGCGACCAAAATTGTGATATGGGTCGTGGCAACCCTCACTAAACCACTTGTCCTTTGCTAGACCGCCTACCTTTCAACGGTGACCACGCATATGCTACAAGGGTTGCGCGACCCTCACTGAACCACCTGCCTTTTGCTGGACCGCTACTGTTTGTCAATGACCATGTGTAGATGCTGGTCCTATTCAACAGAGAGAAGGGAAGAAGATGAACAATCATCAAGGGCAAAACTTTAAAAACAAAAGGTTAGCAAGGATAATTGAGAGAATATTTTTTTACTAGCCAAAGGCCAACATGCCAAGAATGCCCAAGGCAACCATAAGCTGCCTTACGCTTTTAGCCTTTTGAAGGCTTGCATTTGGGAAACGAAGTTTAAAAAAAAAATTGCCAAACACCCTTTATTTAGCCTAAGGGGCTTTGGGAAGGTAGTTCCCGATCGCAACTTGTTTAAATTAAATATTCAACTAACCCCTTTGGTACCTTGATTGATTTGTTATCTAAGTGTCACATGTGATTTTTTTTTCAATTATAAGTCCTAAGGTTCTTGTCCTCTACTTTTTTTTTTTTCCACTTCAATATGGTCTTAGTTTGTAGCCTAACCATTAAATTAAAGTAGGAAAAAAAAAAATAGGAAACAATGTTATATGGTCCTAGTGTTCATTAGGGCCCTAGTTTATGGTAAGAAATCATGCGAAGTTGTTTGTCCCATTTTCATTAGGGGTGAGCATGATCTGGGTTAGGCCGATCCATCCCTTAACCCTAGGACGAACTCGCACAGTGTTGGTTCTCAATTTTTGGAACCAAGAACCGACCCTATTGAGCTTGGGACCAAGGACCGGACTGACCCAATGGGCTCGGTCCGGTTCTAGGGTCAAGCCAAGATCGACCGATAATTTTTTTTGTTTCACTTTTTGCACTTCCTGAAAAGGTGATCGAGGACTAGATTGACCCAATGGGTTCTGCAACGAGCGAGGTCAGCGAAGAGAGGCAAGTGTCGAGTGGGGTGAGTGTCGAGTGTCGAGTGTCGAGAGACGCAAGCAACCAGAAGCAAGGGAGGCAAGTGTCGAGTGGGGTGAGTGTCGAGTGTCGAGTGTCGAGAGAGGCAAGCAACCAGAAGCAAGGGAGGCAAGTGTCGAATGGCGAAGGAAGTAGTTGTTTCTTTTGATTTTGTTAAGTTGAAGATCAATAGGACAAATAAGACATAAGAGAACAAGTACTGGGGGAGGATACCATAAGGAGCTATTTATGTCGTGAGGACTTCTCATAGAGACATTTTCATCATTTGTAAATATGGCCGTTAATGCTGTAAAAGACATTAAAAGTCCAAGCTATTAAAGAACAGTGTAAAATTACTTCTCACTAAAGAGTCGTTTAATGTCATTAATGCCGTTTGACTTAGGGTTTTCACTATATAAAAAAATTATAAATAATATATTAGATATATAATATATATAATATATAGTTAGGGTTGGTCCGGGTTGGACCGACCTAGTGTGGTCTAGGGATCCTAGGACCGAGGCCCGACCCAATTCCCCGAGAACTGGACCAGAACCGCCAGGCTTGGGTTGATCCAAGGTCGGTCCAGGGTCGATCCTAGACCAATGCTCACCCCTAATATTCATGCTACAAAAGTTCTAGCATTTATTATAGACCCAAAAAAAAAAAAAAAAAACCACTAGCATTTATGTCCTATAGATGTAGAGGCATATGTTCGGTGTGTGCAGTGAGAATGGCGCGAAGTGAGCCCCCTAGCGTGAGTCCAATGTGGTCCTACATTTGAGATTTGTGATGGTTCACAAACAAAATTAGTCTTAACTTTCTTATTGGTAGGGAAGTCCCTTATGATGTTTTGAATATAATCCTCGAATCTCGACATGAGTGTGCTCTGAACACATGCACTCCATGTCAATTGGGACACTGTAAAAAGTACCGCGAGTGACAGGCAACAGTAATCTGAAATGTTAGTCCCTAAACAAGGTCAGTACAGTCACTCAGCAGTAAAAGATTCATCAAACTATGTCAAGCATGACTATCAGTATCTAGATTCATAAAAGATAAACAAAAACAGGAAATCAAAGAATAAATATGCATTAAAATCGTGGAATTCTTTAATATAATGGAAAATGCAATTTAAAAGAATCATAAGGCAACATATCCAGTTACCCAAGTCCCGATCATAGGGCTAAACTGTAATGACACGTTCTGTTCCATGCCATACAATTTAGTTCCTATAACCAGACCACACACACTTAGTGGTATCATCCATTTTATCATTCAAAAGATTTCATCCTCCAGAGGATCAATGTTTGTATCTCTTTGGGCATTCGCATCCACCCTGGCATCACGAAAGCCTCTGGCATTCAGCCACTAGGGCCACCGGGCATCCGGAGCATATCACGCCTCTAGACATCTCGTACCCCACTTGGCGTCACGAGAAAACCTTCCAAAGCTCACCATGAGAATGGCTACCCCGGCCCTCTGAATTTACGTACCGACTAGCATACAACCAGGCATCCCGAAGCTCCCGGGGCAAACCTCTAGCATTCAGCCACTAAGCCACTAGGCATCCACAAGGCATCGACTCATTCGATCCTTTGGGCATCCCGACTCCCGGGGCATCGATGACCGAGGGGTTCAACGGCAACCCTTTGTCTAATCTCAATATTGCACAAATATCCACAACCAGTACCATCACATCACATAACCATTCAAAACACATTCACCTTTGGGACACTTTGTGAAAATTCGAAAATAGAATGGCTCGATTTTTACAATGCACAGTTGTGGTAAAATTTCGAAATAAATACTAAATGGACTTTAGAAAATTATGAAATTTTGACATGTTATCAAGGTGACCTAAAGGAAAAAGTTTCATGAAGAATACCAAGTTGAATTCCATACGTATCGAGAGCAAAAATTGCGGTATTCCTTGCTAACGTTCTATAAAATTTCCAGATTTAGCATTTTCACAGAAAAATCGTTTCATTGATCAAACTTGGTTCATTTATTCTAAATTTTTTATATGTTATTCTTACAGATGTGCTCTACAACTTTCATTAAGGATTCGAAGTCAAACTTTGGCCTGAAAATTACAGAAAATCAAGAAATTACCGAAGGTCATACTGTCTTCTGCAAAAACAGTCTACTATCCTAAAGAGAATTTCTCCCACTCATGGAATCTTGGCATCCAACGCCCACAATCAAGTGTATATAAATTGTATCACCCTATGATACAGCCTCTTCACTTCCAAAAATCCACCATAGTCAGATCCTTAAGTCCTAATTTCAGTTCAAAATCCGAAATCCACCATACATACCCTGTTTCTACTTAGCTTCTTAATCTAGCTTCATGTTATAAGTTCGAAATCAACATGCAGCTCTCAATTTCATATTTTGTCACATCTACCAACTCCTCACTAGATAATAACAGCAAGCAAAACATAGATTAAAGAACTTCTACTTGCCTCAAGTCTTCCTACTCGGTTGCTAGCAAAAAACAGGGGTTCGAGGATCTCGGCTTGGCTCAATTGGCAACGGGGATCGGAGGCATCGATGGTGCCAGCTCGGACACAGCACGGGCGGAGGGTGGCCTTCCTTCTCTGCCCTCACACGCTTGGATCGCTCACTGCTCACCCTCTCTCTCAAAGTCTCTCTCTCTCTCTCTCTCTCTCTCTCTCTCACTCTCTCCCTTGCCGAAAGCTTTTGCTTTCTTTTGTTTAATTAAATTGCTAAATTTTTGCATGCAGGTGACAAATGGCTTCAAGGAAAGGACAAGTGGAAAATAATGGAGTCAACCATGGACAATTGGTGAGTGGCTTTTCCCCCCCTTGTCCGATTCTCTCCTCCCTCCCCCCTCCTTTCGGTCGACAGCTTTGGAGGCTCCTTGGGCCTGCTTGGGCCGAAAATTTGAGGCCAAAAGTCCAAACTCAAGGGCCCATGGTCTTTAAAATATAAGCCCATAATTATGAAGCACTTTGTTTTCTAAATGAATCAATTTATATTCCCATAATCCAATTGCTTCATCAATAAATGTATAACCGAAATTCTTGCGTGCAGTCCAACTCCTCAAAATTTTATTCTTAAATTTTAGCATGCATGTTCCTCACGCATGACCGAATTCCATCCTTTCGGTTCTATAAAAATATTATTCAATCATAGTTCAAAGATTTTCTCTTGTTGCACGATTGATCGGTCCATTGCTAAACATATTATATCAATCCAATAAATAAACAAATACGAATCAATGCCCGTAAATGACATTAATGCCACAGTTCGATGATACTTCTGAGGATCGTCTAAATTTTCGGATGCCACACGTCACTACCATGATGGGTGAAGAGAAGGTCCCATCCCAGAAGGTGATGTGCCTCTGTATGTTTTGGAGGTAGCATTTGGGTTAGGGATGGCAGACCCTAAGGATGGGTCGGTAGTAGATGCCAAGGATCCCAAGTTCGAGGGCGATTTTAAGTCACCAATATACTCAGCTGGGGGTGCTAACTGGAGTGAAGAAGAAGGGGAGATAGTTGAGCAAGAGGAGGAACTAGATCTGTAGAAGAGGAACTTGCTGAAGAAGAGCCTGAGGAGGACCTTGAAGAGTGCCCTGAAGATGATCCTGAGGAGGATTCAAAGTACGACCCGGATGAGGACTGAGATCCCATCCTGTTTGCTAACCTAGGTTGGGAACTGATGTGTAACGGTTCAACCTTTAGTGAGTAGTATTGTAATATATATTATGTGGTTTGCTTTTATAAAAGTTTGGTTGTGGTTTTTCAGTTGTGAAAAATATGGCCCTAATTTTCTATCCCATTGTTTTATTGTCTAGGGATTTTATTATATGCTTCCACATGCACATATTAAAATGAGAGGGTCGGCGATGCGTCCTGGGATGTCGCTATAGTGAAGGATTGGCACGTGTTCGAGGATCGGGGCATAACATCAAGTCTCCGCCGTACTATGACAGCTCGACCATCACCTAGTCCATTATCTCATTAAAATTTCTTCTTCGTGAAATGCCATAAGCAAGACCAATGTTTGCTTTCATCGGTATGTTATTAAGCTAGCTTCCTCATGCAAATCTCCTTCATCCTTATGCATATGTTCAATTGATCAAAGAAAGGAGGAGCAAAGAACTCCCACCGTTTCCACCCACGTTGACCCTCCATCCGCCTACTCTTGGGCTTGAAACGAATGAAGACCTTGACTGCATCCACAATGCAGCCACGTCCTTGCCATTAACCTGCAAAGTGTCATGAATAGGTGGAGACTTCTCACGCTAGGACACGAATTCACGGAGCTGTCCTCTCCTTCCACTGCCACGAACATTGAAGGAAAAGTTGACCAAGTGAGTCAACAGGCGGAGGAACCGAAGCATAGAAGAAGAAGACCGCCCCTCATTTTTCCTTCACCTCACGCTTTCTTTCGTTCGACAGCATTTGCATCAAAGAAACCTCTTCATCCAGACTTTTACAGCTTCGTTTTTCCCCTGCTTACTGACGCTGGCCGCTTGAACCACCTCGCCGCACTGCCATCTCGCTGTATTCTCGCTGTTGACTAAAGATCTCACAACTTCACCATCGTTCAGTTAGCGTCGTCCTGCCGCTCCACCACTAGCTCATACCTCCGCAAATTCAAGGCAAGTGGAGTTGCCGTTGTATTCAGGTTTTCTTCTTGTCAGATTGAGCTGAGTTCAATCTTGACTACTATCGTGTACTGCAACGACCGTTGGCATGGTCAACATTGATTTCGAGTTGTAAGGTTGTGAATTGCGTCGATTGTCGGAGAAGTCAGCACCGGTCTTCCACAGGTCGTGTGGTTGTGGGTTGATCCAGTCTAGGTGCGGATCTTTTCAAGGCTTGAGGGGATTAGCATTGAGGGGGTACAAGATTGCATGACAATTCCATGTCGAGGCCGTGCAAGGTTCAAGTCGTATTAGACGTGTACTAGGACAACTCCATGTGTTCTGCCTAGTGTCTCGAGTGTTAGACGACTCGGTAATACTAAGTGGATTTCAGAATAGTGCGGGTTTTGTTTGGTTGGTGGCCATAGACTTATGCATCAGTGGATGGTTAGTCTAGTTATGTTTGCATGACATCAAATAGAATCCTTAAGTTGCTACGCTATGGTTTGAATTGATTGAATACCATTGGTCCACCATGGTAACGATGCCCTGGGTGTCAGGATGCCGAAAGGGGCGTGACAATGGTGCCTTCTAGATGCCTGGGGAATGTGATTTAGCCCCAGAGGCCCTCGCGATACTATGTGGGGTGCAAGATGTTTGGAGGGGTGTAACGCAACGCTCTCCGAATGCTCGAGGAATGGAATATGACCTTAGAGGTCCTTGTGATGCCAGGTGGGATGCGAGATGCCTGGAGGGTTGCAACACGGGTCCCTTTAGAAGATGGTGGCAGCTATATCCGATATAGATACGACTATTGAAATTCCCAAATGTCTAGTTACTCCCTGGTGTATCATTTTCTTGAAATTCCTCTAGAGTCATTGCAAATTGAGCTATTTCGATCTCATATATTGCAGGTTTAGGAGTCCGTCGGTTGGGTAGCGGTAGACTCATGTAGTATAGTCTAACAGGCTTTTACTTGTCGAGTGGTCGTACTCACCCCCTGTGGACCATGTATTTTTTAGACACATAAATATGCCGCTGCAAGCTGCGTCCTCCACAATGCTCTACGGCATCGCCACCAATCTCACGTGGGACCAAGTGGACCAAGTGGACCTCGATTTCCCTGAGGTTACATTCATTCGGATGACTGTGATCCTGATGGTCGATTCTGGTCTTCTATTAGGCCTCGTGCTGGTGGGGTTTGTTGCATTATACGCCCGGGTCAATGGGTGCACGATGGGACCACTTCCACTCCCAAATGATGACAATGATGGTGCTAGTGGGGTAGCTTGAGGGCCTGGGGGAACAAGGGTGACATTTTTTTGACAAGACCAAAATGGGAAACAGAGACGGCCGTGTGAATAGGTTGGATGGTCAGGACAGTGTTTTGGTTTAGCTAGAAAAAGGAACTTTTTGGCCTTAATGTATCATCCCAGTTCGTCTGAAATATATAAATAAATAAAGTGCTTGGTTCTATATTTTGTGTGCATCGATTTAGGTTATATTGGAGTTATCGTAATATGCTTGCACATAGAAATAATAGAAATAACCATGGGACATCGTGGCGACCTTAACGGGCTGTGGGTCATCACAGCCTGGAACTACAAAAAAGGAATTTTCAAACTTTCCTGTTGAACCTCGCTTTGGGGTAGAAGGTCAACAAGGTTGATGATGCGAGGATTTTTAAGAACTTTCAACCAAAGATTGGTGTTGCTATTGAAATCACTGGAGAAAGGACAAAACTGTTTCATTGAAAAGATCATAAGAAAGTGTTTGCTCAAATGCTGAACAGAGGGGTCATCAACCCTTGCACTATGGATTTTGATTTTTTGGATTCGATCAAGGTTAACTTGAGGGAAAAGTTTGCCAAACTTCAGATAGAGAAGTTCTATGTTGAGACGTCAGAAGCTTACCCTGAATTGACAGCATACTTTTATTCTAATCTAACTATTTTGGATCCCACTCATATTCAGTTTACTGTGCGTGACAGAGTTTCTAATGTATATGTGAATCTGTTGACTGAAATTTTGGGAGTATAAAGGAGTTGATTCTTGCCCATTAATATATCAAATGTGTAGGTTAGCAAATTTTTAGTAAATGACAGAATTCCTAGTGGGAGTATATCACTTACTCTCGATTGGCTGCTTCCAATACCTTGCTACACAAGATAGTCATCAACTGCATCAGATGTAACGCTGCTTCAAAGACTGATGTATCGATATTCGAAGCAAAAATAATGTGATGCCTTACAGGACAGTTACAAAAGGAAAAGGACAACTGCCGTACTCTGCATTGGTAACCAGACTCTTCAGACACTCTCAGATTAGAACTCTTGCTCCCACGCAAATTGGACTGAAAATGACCTCAAATATGTGATTAGAAGATCTCTCTAGAGCCCTGGATCTTCTAAAGAAAGCATTTGTTAGCAAAATCAAGCAAGGATCTATTGTTGAGAAGAAACTTAACGTAAGAGTGTTGTCTCAAAAACACAAAAAATAAAGAGATCCATTCTTCTCCAAGATCGATGAGACAATCTCTACTATTTGCCTTGTGCAATCTTTAAGGTTTGCTGAGTCAGAGGAGGAAGAAGAAGATGAAAGTGAAAAAGAATCGGAGGAAGTAAGTGATGGTGAAGAAACTAAAGTGAAAGAGATAGGGACAACGATTCAGATGGAGATGCTGGTGTAAACTAGGAACAGGATGAGACTGACAAGGCAGGAGAAGATACTAGGGAAATTGATTTCACATATGTTGAGGAGATGGGAATTGATCAACACACTCGAGCTGGAAAAGAAAAGCTTCAAGAGGAAGAAGTTACTTTTCAGATCGAAGGTACCAAACTAGGGGGAGTAGGTGAAAAAATCCCATTATTGCACCCACTGCTAGTGAAGGCATTAGCCACTCTCCTTCAGATGATGAAGATGTTTTTGCATGTCCTTAAAATTGCCTTTAGGACTCGCTATGGACATTACGAGTTCCTAGTTATGCCATTTGGATTGACAAATGCCCAAGCTGCATTGATGGATCGAACGAATAGGGTATTGAAACCTATTTGGATCAATTTGTAATTGTTGTCATTCATGATATTTTGATATACTCCAAAGGACCAGAAGAACACGAGCAACACTTGAGAATAGTGCCGCAAACCCTTAGTCATCTGGTATTACGAGAAGGAGCCAATGAAGGTTGAGATTATAGTAAACTAGCGAAGACCAACAACGCCAACCAAAATATGAACTTTCTTGGGACTTGCAGGTTATTATAGGAGATTTCTAGAATGATTCTCCAGAGAAGATTGACCATAGCTTTGATACTGCGATGCGTCTGAATTTGGTGGATTCATGGTATACAGCGATGCATCACACAAAGGATTGGGAGGTGTTCTGATGAAGCACGTTAAGGTCATAGCCTATTCATTAATTAAGACAATTGAAACCTTACGAATTGAACTACCCAACTCAGGATCTCTAATTGGCGGTAATAGTTTTCGCATTGAAGATATGGAGACATTATCTGTATGGGGAGAAATTTGACATCGATACAGATCACAAAAATTTGAAGTATTTATTTTCTCAAAAGGAATTAAATATGAGGCAAAGGAGGTGGATAGAACTGCTAAAGGATTACGACTGTGAGATAATGTATAATCCAGGAAGGGCGAATAAGGTAGAAGATGCTATCTGAGGTAAGTCAGCCGTGGCAAGTATAAGGGTAACATAATGGAACTTGGAAATAGACCATCTCACAAGTGTATTAATCGGAAATTATTCGTAAAATCAGAATGCTACAACGGACTGATCCGAAAATCGTAAGTTTCGAGACGAAGTATCTTTAGGGAAAAGACTAGAGTTCCAAGTTTTTGAGGATGGAACAAGGAAATCGTAAGTTTCTGTCAGAAGCACTTAGGAGTAATTATAGTATCCAACTTGGAAATACAAAAATGTATCGAAACCTACGTCAATAGTACTGGTGGAATCGTATGAAGGCCGATATTTCAAAGCACGTTTCTCGGTGCTTGACATGTCAATAGTACTGGTGGACGGAACATCGCAAGCCTGCAGAATAGCTAAGACCATTGGATATACTGGAGTGGAAAAGGGAGCACGTAACAATGGATTTTGTCCAATAATTACCAAGGACATCAAGTGGTCACGACTGTATATGGGTAATGGTAGATCACCTGACTAAGTCGGTCCATTTCCTAGTAGTACGTATGGATTATTCGATGGATAAATATGCCAAAATATTTGTAAGCAAGGTAGTACGCTTACATGGTGTTCCTGTAACCATCATGTCAAATTAAGCCTCGAGGTTTACCTCAAATTTTTGGCGAAGTCTCCAAATCGCCTTAGGGATAAAACTCCAGTTTAGTACTTGCGTTTCATCCACAGAAGGATGGATAAACAGAAAGAGTAATCCAAATACTGGAAGACATGTTGATAGTGTGTGTGATTGATTTTAAAGGAAGTTGGGAAGAGAAGTTCCACCTAGTGGAGTTTGCCTATAATAATAGTTTCTTGCAAAGTATCAGTATGGCTCCTTATGAGGCACTATATGGGAGGAGTTGTAGGACGCCTGTCTGCTGGAATGAAGTGGGTGAGAAAATTGACAGGGCCTGAATTGGTACAAGCTACTATAGATGCAGTAGAAATCATAAGGAATAGACTCAAGACAGCCAAGAGTTGACAGAAAAGTTACGCAGATAAGCGTAGAAGGCCATTAGAATTTAATGTGGCCGATCACGTATGTCACGATTTGGAAAGATTCATCCAAGATTCGTTGGACCCTTCAAGATCCTTGAAATGATAAGGGATGTAGCCTATTGACAGGCATTACCTCCTACATTGTCAAATCTACACGATGTCTTCCATGTGTCGATGCTAAGGAAGTATTAGATCATGAGATTATCGGAGTAGATGAAAAAGTGAGATACGTTGAGAAGCCCACTAGTTAAAGTCTTGTGGCGACACTATGACGTCGAAAAGGCCACGTGGGAAAGCGAAAAAGAAATGAGGCAAAAGTAACCTCATCTTTTCGATGAGACGTAAGAGGCACTCAATTTCAAGGACGACATTCTCTAAGGAGGGAAGAATTGTGATATTCGGATTTCACCGGAACTCGAATACGTAACGGTCCGAGATGTCGTTGGATTAAGTCATTAGCACCATTTACCACCACCGTTTGATCTCTACCATCACTGCCAATTTACCACCACCGTTTGATCTCTACCATCACTGCACCGAGATGTTACGTTTCGTCATGTTCTTGCGGGGTACCCTCAATGTCACGCCTTCTCCAATTCGTGACGATTCAATCGTCGTTTACCTTATCACCTCATTTAAAATTTCCTCACGCAACACTATACGCAAGACCAACATCCACTCTCATTGGTGCGTCACCAAGTTGTACCTCATGCAAGGCTTCGACATCTCCATGTATACGTCCAATGTGGTCAACCATGAAAGAGATGGTGGGCCCCGAGCTGCCCCGGCCAACCACCCGAGCTGAAGACCTTGATTGCGGCAACTCCGGTCACGTTTCTTCCCCTCAGCTGGACGGCAAGTGAGGACTTTGGCCATGCAAAAGGCCATGCAAGATGTCTCACGCCCACACTTGACTTTGGAGCCATCTTCTTCTCAGCTGGACAGCAACACTTGAAGACTACCTAGTAAGCTGCAGCTATACCTCCTCCAGCTTCGACTCATGTAGTCAACCGGCGGAGAGACCGAGAGAAGCCATCTCCTCCACCTTCTTCTTCCTTCCACGCTCGGCTGCTGTTTCATTTTCCTTACACGCCTGGCTGCTGTTTCATTTTCCTAGCAGGAACTCCACCCAATTCTAACTCAAACTCCCGCGCCGTTTTGCTTGCAGTTTGCCGCCAACCACCGGCCACCATGCCACTAGCTCCCTCACCATCTCAGCTCAGCCCACTGCCGACCAGGAGAGCTTGCCGCTCGCCGTCCCTCGAAATGTTATGGCAACTTGACATGTATCGCTTATGGTTTTTTTTTGGATACTAGAAAACCTTAGGCGAGTTGTTGAGATTGAGTTGAACTTAGAATGGTACAAACCCCGATTTAATGGTCGGTTTTGATTTAAACGTCCATAGAATGGTACAAACCTTAGATGTGCATGACGGCATTAACAAAACCTATTAGGGGCTGTTTCATGGTTGAATTGATATTGATGATGTCGGACCCTTGTGCCGACGATGCCCCGGGTGTCGGGTTGCCTGGAGGGTCATGAAAACAATGCCTTTGGATGCCTAGGGACAGTGATGAGCCGTAGAGATACCCTGGGTGTCGAGATGCCTAGAGGTGTGATGTAACACGCTTCGGATGCCCGAGTACCGAAGTATGAAACCTATGGTCCTCGACATGCCAAGTGGGGTGCGAGATGCATGGAGGTGTCATGTGACACGCTTCGGATGCCTGGGGATTGAAATATGAAACCAGACGTCGCCGTGATGCCAGGTGCATTGCGAGATGCCTAGTGGGGTGCAACACAAGTCCCTCTAGAAGATGGCGGCAGTTAGAATGAAGGTCGAGTCAATTATTGAAGTCGTTCTAAGTGTTTTTTCGGGTTCTCGCATGTTATGTTGCATTATCGTTTTGGAGTCATGATTATATGAGTTATGTCATTCTTTCTATATTGCATGTTTAGATCGTTGTCAGTTGAGTAGCGATAGAGTTGTGTGATATGGTTTAACAGACTTGTGATTGCTGAGTGGTTGTACTCACCCCTTGTGGGACCTATCATATTACAAAGACGTGAGCATGTCACTACAGCCTGCGTCTTTCAGCAAGTTCTACGGCTTTCCCAAACACCTCACATGGGATCAGGAGGAGTATGCAGACCCTGACTTTCCAGGTAAGATATTCGTCCGAATTATGGTGATCCTCACCGTGGACGAGGGTCTCACTTTGGTCCCCGTACTGATGCAATTCATCGTTTTGCATGCCCGGGTCAATGGGTGTACAGTGGAAACGCTTCCATTGCCGAATGAGGATGATGACGGCGCAAGTGGGTTTGTGTAGGTGGAGGACCTCCGATGGCAGCATTTTTGGACGCCGGGACGTGATACGAAGACAATAGTGTAGATAGACTGTAGGATGGTCGTACAAATTTTGGTTTAGCCTGGAATAGGATCTTTTTGGCCTATATGTACTAACAGGAGTGGCCTTAAAACTTAAATAAATAAAAATGTATGGTTCATGTGCATCATTATAAACTATGAAGGAGTTTACCTACACGCTTCTGCAATGAAACAACGCAAGGACCAATCAACGGCGTGGCGAACCTTAGGGGTCGAGGGTCGCTGAAGAAGGTTGTCTCAGGACGCCACATAACTGCTACAAGCTTTCCTTAATTGATTCTATCCAATAGGTTGATTGGAGGAAATTCCTCTGGAATGTGCCTACGGTTAGAAAGGCATGGATAATTTTTTAAGAGGTCATTTAGTCCATTTGAGAAAAAAATAAAATTCTAAAATCGAAGCCTTTTCCAATCGCTTGTTCTTCATCGATACTGCTTGCAATTGTACTCAAGAGAGAAATGGCCCCCGATCCATAAGGGTCTCCACAGTTCGCTTACCCTTCACTTGTCCTAATTACATGTCACTCTGATACCATCGCCACAGTTTGTATTATTTAAATCGGTCCCGGCGCAGTTCATATGATGGAAGCATACTCGATATCCGCCTAACCCATACTCAACAAAATAACGCAATGCACACCAACTACACACTTTATATATAAGTTAGAGCCGAACCACTTTTATTTTCATAATTTGATGGACAACATGTGTCGGTACATCAAAAGGCCAGGGCTTTAGTAAGCTTGGCTATAACCGAAAGTACCCGGCCCCACAACAGTCATGTACAACAGTCCATCATTCAGTATCGGCCATCCAAAAAGTGTCATCTGCTACCCATTCACACGAACAATGACACCCAGCTCGGTCCATCGTCTGGTGGCGGCAGCAGCATCCCCAACATAATCCTGTCACGACGAACATGCACAGATAGGAACTCCTATACCACGGGGCCACCAGGTAGAACCATCTCGTACATGACTAAGACTCGAACATGGACGAATATCAAACCTTGAACACCAACACAGATGTGCTTCGAACATGAGCACTCAACATCAACTGGGACACCGTAAAAAGTGCCACGTGTGACAGGTAACAGAGGCATGTCTCAATCTGAAATGTTAGTCCCCAAAAGGGGTGAGTACAGTAAAGATCCATGAAACTATATATCCTGTATTTTTTTTTTTGGAATTTTTAGATATGTTTAACTAGGTCAAAATTGCCTAAATTCGAACATAGGACAATTTGCCATGCACAATTTCGAATTGTGCTTTGATTAAATTTAGTCCATAAATGAGTTTTTTTTGTCTCAAAGCCTTCACGAAAGATGAAATTCGTGCTTTATGTGCTCAAGTGATGCATGATTTGCAAAGTGTTAATGTTGTCTAATGTGAAAAGATACTACAGCAATATATTGCTTGGACATGCACCTCTATTTTACCATTTTTGCTATAACTCATGTGATTACATTTAGGTTTTGAACTCTTAACAAGAAATGTTCCTCATTGCATGTTCTATCTGTTGAGATGGCTGAAATCATACCCGTTCAATGGAATTAATGTTGAAACGAAACCTTACCATATTGTCTTCTTGTTTGAGTCAGCTAGACACCAAATCTTGCCATTATGCCTTCTTGACAATTGATCCACATGTTGCAAGATTTGCATATATGTTTAGGTCATGTCAATTGAGCATCCTCTCACACATTAAATTTGTGTCACAAAAATGTTCATCACGTTTAAGATTCTCAAGCATATCATTAGGAATCTTGAATCTTTTTGTAATGTCATCTAGATTGTATGCCAATTTAGGATTAGATGATTATCCAAATTTTCCGTCACATCCAATCCTAGGTCCCATGTGATTTCTTCATGCCGTCTGTGCATTATTTGAATGACTTTGAGGTTTTCTAATGCATGCTTATGTTTTGTTTTTCTTAGGGTGCCAAATTGACCTATTTTGGAGTTGAGCCTTTCTAGGGAATTGTAAGGCACACTTAGAGATGTCCAATGCCACTGATTTCACGCAAATCGCTGATCGTGTGGACCACTTTCCTTTTTTAAAAAAAAACTAGATCAAATTCAAACCCTGTTCTAACCCCTGTTTGGACAAATCTTTGACATTTGCGTTCTATTTTTTCTATTAGGATTTTGCGCTCAATCTACCAATGAAACTTGTTTGTCATTGTATTGGCTATGGTAGTCAAGAACCCTGCAAAATGAGATAGAATAATCTTTGCTTGTACTTCTTCAAGCGATGTTTATAAACATAAATAATCCTACGTTAATTGAAGTGCCCTAGTTTGAAGAGACTTTGGTAATGGGATGCAACATAGGCTTGGCTCATGTGTAAAAGGGTGAGACTAGGTGATTGCCTTGGCATTGTCATTGGTCTTTCTTCTCACAACCGGATGGAGGTTCCACAACAACAGCTTTGCTTGTGAGTACAAACGGCTGAAATTCACTTTTTTTTTTTTTTTTTAGGGCATCGATTTGCCTTTACAAAGCACACTGCTTTTTCATGCCCTTAATTCCTTTAATTCCAATTTTTTCATCTATGGGCATTTACCAAACTTTTAGTAGGTACACTCCTTTTTAATGCCCTTACTTTTTTTTTATTGTTATTGTTTGAAAAACTGGCCTAGGGAAGTTCAAACAAAACACTGCTATTAGACTCTTGACTCTTCATCTTCAGTTGGCGCTCCAGATCATGCTGCTTGAATGGCAGTAACTCTTGCTTTACCTCAATGTGAGGATGAATTGCTCCTTGTCATTCTAGGGCACTAAATTATCATGAGTGTTCATATGCAATAAAGACACCTAAAGATTCATGCAAGTGCGGGGAAGGAAATTTCTATCCCCTTTCTCACCTTGTGATGCCGTCTCGCCTTTGATTTGCCTCAGTATGGGGTGGTTCTTGACAATGGTGTGAAAGAAACTCCACAAGTGTATGGGGCTCAAACGGGGTAAGCAATATGGATAACCTGTAGTGTTTAGGGTAGAGAAATGAAATGTCCTACACTGCGTTGGTTATCCTAGCATTCGCAAGAGAACTCTTTATCCTGCAGAGATGGCATTTTTTGCACACATCTCACAAGGATATAAATAGGGGACTGTATGTAGAATATGGCTTGCCTTTCATTGTCCTGATGCACCTTGTTTAGCATGTTCGATCAATCTCATATCCTTCATTTAGCTGTCTATTTTGATAATCCTTAGTAGAATTAGTGATCTGGATAAATAAAATCATCATGCAAAATCTGTTTGGAAAAGGCATGGAGTATTTTAAATATGAGGGAGTTTGTACTCTTTTAACAAATGAATGGTTTACTCAAAAAACTTTATTAACAGCTTTAGAGGAATTTATTTGTATATGCAAATATGTTAAATTTTGAACATCAAAGGAGTTATTCACAAATGGGTATCGACGAACTATCCCTATTCAATAAGGAGATGACATAAGAATGATCTGCCGGGGTTGGGAATCTAATCATTCATTTGACGGGCACTTATGCTTTCGCCCCAACAAAAGATGGATCAATCAATAGGGTCCAAATCAAATGTGAATTGAGGCCTGAAGGGATCTCTGCCTTCTGCTTTGGCAACACTTGGGATGCTATTCCGTTTAGGAGAATTTATGAAAGTCTGTCATGCCTCTCACTGACTTGTTATCCATATATTTGACGGTAAGGTGATCCCTTCACCAGTTTGCTAATGATCGATGAGGGTATGAAACTCTGCATTCTCCATTTTATTACACCATTTGCTTCTCTTGTTGTTGCATATGCAAAACAAATTTTTATTGGCTTTTTGCATATGGCAACTAGTCGTCGCTTCTGAGGATTGAACCCTGGTCATGTTTGGACCACTTCAATACCCATACCACTAGGCCAAAGTGCCGATGATGTCTGTAGGACACTTCTTTTTTATCTAACCGGACTGGCTCTTGGACGACACGTCCTTTCACACCGAGTTAAGTGAATTAGATATTGGTCACTTCCATGTACTTGATTGGGCAGTATCAATTTAGTCATATTAACTTATTGAGTTTATTACTTGAATCTTGACACCTCCCCAAATGTTAGTAATCGCCATTTTATCTTGTCATGCATTTTCATGATGGTGTAAATATATCACTTATCTGAAGGGTGGATAGGCATTTTCAATCTGATAGGGAAATGATTGACAATGTCAAACAATGAACATCTATGTCCTTCCAAGAGAAGGTCTTTCAAGTGTAATACTTTTTTACAGCATCGCAATTGACTAGTTTGGAGAATTACCGACCATCTATTTAAGTCAAGATCAAGACTCCGCCAGGGAGCATCTTCTTTACCACATAGGGACCCTTGCAATTTGTGGTGAACTTACCTTCAGGCTCTGGTGGTGTCTTTCTCAAGACCGAGCTACCCTCTGGTGGTAACATTGATCATGGCAAAAGGCTTTTAATCGTTTTTTCGTCAATCATATTTAGTTGCTCAAGCCTTTTTTGCATCCATTCTCTCTCGGACAACCTTGCTTGGGATAGAATTCATAGGGAAGGGATTTCTACCTTTACAGGCAAGACTGCCTCCATGCCGTAAACCAAGGAAAAAGGGGTTGCCCTAGTGGAAGTTCAAATCAACATTCGATATGCTGTTAGTGCGAAGGCCAACCTCTCATGCCAATGATGGTAGTTTTCAGCCGTCTTGGTTAGGATTCTTTTGTTGTTCTTGTTAGCTGCCTCCAAAGCTCCATTCATTTGTGGACGGTAGAAGGATGAGTTCAGATGTTGGATTTTGAACTCAGAAAACAATTTGTTGTTCAAGTGTGACCCATGGTCGGTGACAATAGTTTCCGATACGCCATAACAAGCGATTATGTCACGCTTGATGAGCCTCATAATGTTTCATGCAGTTACACTCGTATAAGATGCAGCCTCGATGCATTTTGTGAAGTAGTCGATCGCAACCAAGATGAACTGTTGCCCGTTTCATGCCTTTTATATTGATTGAGCCAATCACGTCGATGCCCCACATTGAAAATGGCCATGGCTCGGATAACTAGTGCAACTTAGTTGGAGGGACATTTATCTTGTCCTTATGAATCTGACAATGATGACAACTTCGCACAAGTTGGGCACAATGGCTCTCTAAGGGAAGCCGGTAATAACTCATCCTCATTATTTTCATGGCCAGCATGTGCCCATTCATGTGTGGGCCACACATTTCCTCGTGCATTTCTCGCATTATTCGTGTGACTTCAGTTGTATACACACACCTCAGCAACACTGAGTTATAGGATCTCTTATACAAATTTTCAATGCTGATGAAAAACTTCAAAGCCATTTTCATTAGGTATTTTCAATCAGCGAGGGTAGCTTTAGGAAACTCTTGCTTCTGGACATACTTCGTGATATCGTAATACCAGGGCATCCGGTAGGGTTCTTCAGTTATAGCCATGCAGTGGGCCTATCCTGCTAGGACTTCAATCTTCAAAGGCTCCACCTCTAATCTTCCGTCACTTGCAACAAAGATGAGAACGTTGCTAGTGCATCGGAGAACTAGTTACGTAACCTAGGTAGGTATTCAAACGAGACGTCTTGGAATTCTTCCACGAATCCTTCCAAGTAGTCATGATAAGGCACCAGTTTGGCATCTCTTGTCTTCCATTTGCCCACAGTTTGAAGGATAATTAAGATTGAGTCACCGAAAACTTTTAGTTTCATCACTTCCATTCCAATAGCTGCTTGTAGGCCGAGGATGCATGCTTCATACTCGGCTATATATTTGGTGCATGGAAATATCAACTTTGCGGCCACAGGATAATTTTGCCCATTCGCGGATATGAAAACTGCCCTAATGCCAAAACCCGACAAGTTCACGGCTCCGTCGAAGAACATGGTCCATGTGTATTCCTCCAATTATGAAATCCAGTCATCTAGGGGATTATCTTCACGTATCTCCTTAGGGCAATCTACTAACTTACACGCACCCTTAACTGATTTTTGCGACATCGCTTCAATGTCCAATTCTAAGATCAAGATTTGCCATTTGGTCGGGCGACCGAACAAATACTCGATTGGGTCATTTTCAGTTACGAGGAATGTTTGGTGATGCAAGCCATACTGCTAGAGTCTATGCAACACCCATACCAATGCAGTGCATGTTTTTTTTTCTGATTTGGTGTAATTTTGTTCCGATGTGGTGAACTTGTTACTCAAGTAGTAAATAGCTCGCTCCTTCCCATCGCGGGGCCCCTTCTGTACCAGCATTGCATCTAGGGATTCCCTATTGATGGTAAGGTAAAGGTATATATCCCTATGAACTGTGGTTCCTCTTTACTTAATGAAAGGTATTAGACTAGTATGCAATAGGTAGAGCGATAGGTATCTGTGGCGATCTTAGCGGCTCGGGGGTGCCACATGAACATAAAAATAATTTTTTTTATTCTCAAAGAATAGCCACACATTTTTAAATTGGATGTAGCCCTGCGCGACGCTAGCGAGCTCGAGTCTCTCCAGATCCGACGAGGCTCAACCTTGCTGACAACTAGCGAGGCTCGAGCCTCGCCGAATCTGGCGAGACTCGAAAGTTCCGTGTTAAGGAAAGTACATAAAATATGTTTCTTAGTATTAGATTAAAAATAGAATCTAGAATTAAAATAATAACTCCAATGTCAACTTTATTGTTATTTCCCATGGTGAGTTATGATTTATTCTAATTTGGCTTCCTTAGATTTATGAATCCTCATATGGTAAACACAACAATTTCATTGCATCACTCTCTAGCCACCAAAAACTGGACGGCGCTTCTGATAAGTATTTGATTTATAAACAATGCTAAAAAAATCATTACATGTAGGTTCACGCTTTGATAACCAAATATTTATATATATACTACAGTCGATCTTTGTGTGACATTTTTTTCTTAAAAAGAAGCAATGGTCGCCATCTCTTGAAGGATGCTTTCTTAAGACTTAGATTCTCAAAATGACCGGTGGTTTCATGAGTTTCTTTATAAATATCATTTTTATACTTCAAATCTACTATCCTTAGAACGCAATCTTTAACCTCATCAGAACTATCATACCTTATATTTGAAGAGTCCTTGCAAATGTGTCCTAATCTCGACATTAGACACAACATAATTGCAAGCCACCAAGGTTCTATAATTCTTTAACAGTGCAGTTAGTTGATAAACCGTTTTTTAAGTGTTCTTGAATGGAATGTTTCATGGATAACAAACAAATCTGATTGTTCTTTTCCTAAACAGAAAATCATCTTTTCACTACTTAAAGTTTGAAGTAGTAAGAATCTCAATAGTTATGGAGTTATTGACTATAGATAAGGTAATTGAAAAACAAGTAATATATAATTAACATAATGTGAGCACTATATAATTTGAAAATGTGCAGGTACATATCCAAAGAGTTACATGCATCATCACATAATAACAGTTAAATAGAATACATGATATGCAGTTGTATACGCCACATATGACAACAACCATGAAAATATATTCTAACTTTCGTGAATTCATCACCTTTAGATGTATAGACTACTACGATCAGTCACTCTTCTACCATACTGTCATGTATCCCTCCATGAACTAATACACAATCACCTCATTTGAGAGTATGACCACACATTGGAATAGAAGACATCACATCATTATACGATACAAATATTTCTCAAACCCAATTAAGTATGGTTATAATTCAATTGAATACTCGAAACTCTCTCGTACTAGGGATATAAACTTTACTTCTCACATACATCATATAAATGTGATTTTAGCTTTGGTAATAGGGGTAATTTATCACTAAAATCATGTATCATGCCAATTATATTTTTTTATTCATTAATACAAGTTAAATTATATATATATATATACATCTATAAAATTATCAAAAATGAAAAATAAATATATCATAGGTTTAGAACATCTTTATATGAGCACAGAAACTCCAAGAGTGCCCCAATCGAAGCTCGGACGTGCCCGTATGTGCATCTGGCGTATGCAACATGTGAAGAGACGCAGGCCAAACTAGACTGGTATGAACTGGTAGTCTAACCAATTCGACCAATCAACACTCGGTTAGATCGATCAACAATTGGTTCGGTCGATCAATGTCCGGTCCAACCAGTTGACTAGTCTGGTCAACAAACAACTAAGTCGAACAAGTTAACAAGTTGGAGCCAGGTCGAGTCAATTGGGTCAAGTCAATAGTCAATCAAGCCAAGTCAACAGATCAGGTCGGGTCGAGTCAGGATTGCTAACATCACTCGGACGTCAGCCTTAACGCATGTGTTACACGCGCTAGCCTTCGCTGCGCATGAGGGATCGTGAACACATGTGGAAGTGCGTGCGCCCTCCCCCGACGATGTGCCACCCACGATTTTGCTTGTCTCAACGAGCTCTTTCCATTTATATAATTAAAATCAATTTTTTTGCTGCACAAAAAATCATGAAAAAGGGCAAAAACTATACATTTTTGTTCTAATCAATGGAGACTCTAATACCACATTTAAGACGTAAACACGCAATCCCAAGATCTCCATAGTTAGAATCAAGAACACATATAAATAAGTAAAGAGATTTAACGCACTTGATTTGGACGATTGTTCGTAATGTAGAATAGTAATGATCTAAACTCAAGAACTTCTCCTCTATAACCCTCTGTATCACTGACTCAAATGAGATGACCCCTCACCCTTAACACTTAGTAAATGCTCCTTTGTGAGGATACATGTGTGTTGGGATTAGAGGAGAGACTTGAACACTATTTATAAAGTTTTCAATTAAACTCTCTCATTACGGATCGGGCTCAACTCGACCCACATAACCAATCCCATATCAGATTAATTAAGAAATTTTCCATCTTATCTTAGTCCAACATCATAAAACGGTAAATTATAATATCAATTGATATAGCCTACATTAGGAAAACTTTTACAATTTTATCGTCGAATCAAATTCTAGCAAAATGAAAGCTAGCTTTAACCCTAGAGAGTGAGACTTTTTTTTCACAGAGAGCATGTTGCTGTTGTAGCATCCAGTAGCTTGTTTTGTTATGAGCATCTCTCTTTCTCAACGGCTAGGTAGAGGACTCGTGGTGCAGGATTGTCGCTCAACTGCAGTAGCTTGTTGATGTGGCTCGATGACTGACAATGTAGGGAAAAGATCGTAACGGCGGCTTGCGAGGAGGAGCAGATTGCGGTGTAGGGACACCGTCAAGACTTTGTTCAATAGCAAGTGTACTTGCGATGATGCTGTAAAGCACGACGGTGAAGACTTACAGTGAGGAAGAGCTGGGTCACCACTTTAAATTGTAATGGAAAGATTTGGGGCAAATTGCCTTTTTTTAGTGTAAATAGGGGTGGATTTAGTCATTTAAGGGATGAAAATAGTGCTATCCTAAATTTACGGTAATCGTAAGTCATGAGTTTAGAATTTGATTTGGGCCCAGCTATTTCCGGAAGGGCGAGTAATGCTCGATCTAGCCCACCGATTCATCATCAAAGAAGAGAATAAGAATAAATCGAGTTTTGACCTCCGTCAAATCCCAAGTCAAAATTGCATAAATGCTCACATGCCGGAGAGTACAATGGGACTCTGCGGGAGAATATTCCCTATGGGAACTTGATGATTATGTGTCAAGATTTCACAACAATGTCAAGCTACCAACACAGGAGAGAGCGTCAGGAGACTGTAATTCTTCCTTTGAATCATATGAAATCATCAAGAGGGTTGACACGTACTTCCTTTGTTCCTTAATCTAAATACTAAGGTCGCGAATAATAATCATTATAGTTAGAAATTTATTTTTGTTCAGAAATTGATTTCCAATCATTTCCGAATAAAAATACGCGTTTGATAATGACACAAAATTTTGTTTTCAAAATAGAAATTTGTTTAATAACAACACAAAATTTCTCTTTCTCGAGTGACAGCAAATAACGGGCAGTGAGTGGTGGGCAGCGATAGCAAGGGTTGACAGGGGGCAGGCGATGGCGACAAGCAACTAGTGACCCGCAATGGTGATCGCACAACCGGCAACAGCAGGCGATGACAACAAACTAGCTAATAATGAGAGCAAGTGATAAGAAGAATTTTTATTTCTCATCTCTATTCAAAAAATAGAGAAATTAAAAATTTTCTTTTCATTTCTATTCTAAATCTATTTCTGAATTAAAAATTTGTTCCAAAAAAAAATGAAATTGTGTTATCGAATGGATTTCTATTCTAAACTTGTTTTTGCAATAGGAAGATAGTTTTAGACAAAAATAGAACGATGACCATAAATTTTTGAGTCTTTACATAAGCTTGTGAAACTGAATGCATCGAAGGGACGTTGTTTTCCTGGATTTCTTAGTCGTATTTGTCAGGTTACAAAATCAGGTCGTGTGCACCGCTGGTCTTAAGAACTAAGAGCATTGGACCTTTCGTGATGGGCCTAAATTGTTCGCATGTACAAAGCCTTGTGATTAATATATCACTATCTTTCCGGGATTCTAAATTTTTTATCTTTCTTGGTAAAACTTTGATCCTAATGAAATATGTTTTCAGAAAAGTGTTAACCCCTTTTTACAGTTCGATAAGGACCATATACTTTTCCAATTTGGATTGAAGAAAATTTCGTCCAACTATGCTTTTGATTGATTGGTTAAAAGTGTGTACATGACCCATTTAATTTTGGTTTTTTCTTTACGGGGGCGCCCTTTTGGAGCATTTCCATAAGAGTCTCACTTAATTTTGGTCAAGTTTGCATGTAGGAGATGTTTTTTTTTTTTTTTTTTTTGGTGAAATGCATTTAGGAGATGTTCATTACCTGCAATTCACTAATTACAAATGTGGTTGGAAAGAGTTTTCTTTGAACTAATTTGAAAGAGAACCTCGTCAAGTTGACAGTATTTCGATCCATGTTTAGGGTGTGTTTGTTTTGCGAAAAATAATTTCCGGAAAACGTTTTCCTCATTTTCCAAATTTGATTCATTTAGGAAAATGAGTCAACGGAAAATGTTTTCCTAGTCAATGGAAAATGTTTTCCTTCCAAAACTTAAATTCGGAAAACGATTTCCCTTTGAAAGAATCGGAAAACGTTTTCCAAAATGTTTTAAGGTCATTGCTTAATAAAAATTTATTATTAAAAAGAATTTATAATTAAAAATTTTGAATTTGTTATTATTATATCTTTTCTTTTTACTTTCTTTTTTCTTTCTTTTTTTTTCTTCTTGTTTTCTCTTTTCTTTCTTTGCCCGTGAACGTAAACCCTAACTCCTCCTCCCCTCTCTCCTTCTCCTTCACCCCCTCCCTTTTGTTTTGACTTGCTCTTGTAACCGGAAATCATGTCCATTTTCAGAAAAAAAAAAAAAAAAATGTGTATGAATTCAGGTTTTCTTTTCATTTTGCAGGTTCAAATTCTAGATTTACTAAATTGATCGAGAAAAATCCATTTATTAAGTACTATGGACTCACCAAATTAATTTGGAAGTAAGATGCACACTATTGTCAATTGTTAGGTCAAATGTCATTCAATCATTTTTCAAATATGATCCAAATACTAGAAAATACTTTTAGTCACATATCACCAAACAAAAGAAAACTAACCATTTTCCTGGAAAATGGTTTTCTGGAAAACATTTTCCAAAAACGTTATGTTTTCCGTTAAACAAACACACAATTAGTTTCTTTTTCTAACCACGGCTCTGTGAAATAGCTAATTAAGAACTTTAAAAGAATGTCGACCAGGAAAAGGGATGTGGAAATATCCAGCGTAACTAAGGTTAAGCCCTTAGTTTTGACCTTTTCTTTTGTCGTACTTTCACGAGAAACATTCCAAATTAAGACCAAGCATCATAAACTAAAGATCAAATCTAACCGCAGAATAGTGACAACTGACAAGGCAAACCTCATTCTTTTTCCGATACAGTCTGTTGCAACCGTGTACCCTTCATCTGCACGGTTGGTGGCCATCATTGAACCACCACCCATCTGTACGCGGCCAACTCCTTGACTTCGCTCTTTTCTTTCTTTTCTGTATAATTCAAAGGCATGGTTATAAAATCTGAAAATGATATATTACAAACTTATGTGAATTATATTGTACATGAGAAAAGTTTGCACTTTAGAATGGGACCCTTTTGAATTACAAGATTTGAGATATATACATATATATATATATATATATATATATATATATGTACATATGTAGAACGAAATGACTAATGGAAAGATATTATGTACATATATATATATATATATATATATATATATATTTCTTACTACTTTTTGTGCTATGTAGAACGAAATCAAAAGAGAATCAAATTTCTTTGTATGAATCCTATTTTAAATTGAATATATCATTAAATGACTAATGGAAAGATATTAGATAATCAAGTCAAATTATTGAAATTTGTTTTACTTTACGTATCTCATATATGTGTAGTCTATTTCACTCAAAAGGATGAGTCTTTTCCAGTATGTTTAACAAAATATGGGCGATCGGAGATCTCACACAGAAAAATGAGTGCTTGCAATTTTACTATTGGAGAGTTTTGGGGTTGGTCTCATAAGAACACACGAGTACTCTTTTTGGTTTTTTCGGTCTCTTGAGTTACTCCTTTTTGCTTGCTTGCATGCGTGCCTATTGCTTTTTCTACGTGCCCACGATAGAGAGAGAGAGAGATCCTCAAACTATTCCCTCCCGTGAATTTTGCATTGATCATGGGCTAGGTCGGGTCAAAGAGAGAGATCCTCTAACTATTCCCTCCTACGAATTTTGCATTGATCATGGGTAGCCCGAATCAATTTGTATCATATTCAATACTCCCCTTGTGTGTGAAATTGATCCCTTGTGTGAGCCCATTAGGGGTGAGAATCAGTTTAAGGCCAATCCTGAACCGACCTTGGATCAACCTAACCCTACCGGTCCTGATCTGATTCCTAAGGGGACTAGATCGGTCTTTAGTCATGAAATCCTGGATCAGCGCTGTGCAAGTTGGTTCTTCATCTTGGGAGTTTATAGTCAGTCCAACTTGGACTAACTCTAATGGTATATATATTATATATCTAATATATTATTTGTAATTTTTTTATATAGAGAAAACCCCCCAAGTTAAATAGTGTCAATAGCAATAAATAGCTCTTTAGTGAAAAATCCAAGTAATTTTACACCATTCTATAATGGTTTAGAGAAAACCCCCCAAGTTAAATAGTGTCAATAGCAATAAATAGCTCTTTAGTGAGAAATCCAAGTAATTTTACACCATTCTATAATGGCTTAGATTTGTAATGTCTTTTATGACATCAACGTCATAATTTACAAAGGAGGAAAATGTCTTCGTAAGCAATTCTCACGGCATCCAAAATGACATAAATAACTCCTTACGGTATCCTATTCTAATACTCATTCTCTTCCGTCTTCTTTGTCCTCTTAGTCTTCAAATTGCCAATATTGAAAGGAACAACTTCCTTGCTTGCCACTTGATACTCGCCTCACTCACTTTTGGTCGCTCACATTGTTTGCTACCCGATGCTCGCCTAGCTTGTTGCTCGCCACTCACCTTACTCGCCCTTCAATGCTTGCCCCACTGGATGCTCACTGCTCGCAATGCTCGCCTCTCTTGGTTGACCTCTCTCATTGCCAAACCCATTAGGTCGGTTTGATCCTCAATCGTCTTTTCATAGAGTACAAAAAATGAAACAAAAAAATTATTGGTTGGTCTTAAGTTGATCTCGGAACCAGATCGAGCCCATCGAGTTAGTTTGGTCTTTGGTCCCAAGCTCAATAGAGTTGATCCTCAATCCCAAAAATTGAGGATCAATATTGTGCGAGTTGGTCCTAGAGTTAGGGGGTGAATCAACCCAACCTGGATCATACTCATCCTCGGAGCCCATGGCCTGGTTCAATGTTGTGAAGTGGGCAAGACTCTTGTTTTAAGTGAGAAAGTTGTGCTGCTACCATGAACAATGAGTTTAAAAGGTGAGTATCGGGATTTGAATTCTTAGACTGTTGATACCATATTAGAATGTATAAATTAAAAGTATGAGATGTTATTTGAAGATGCAATTAATATTGTAATTATTATGAAGTTGCTCCCAACATGTAAAATTATGCTTCTATGACACATTTATCTTCCGTCAAAATTTTGTTAATGAGAACTAATAAAAATTGGCCTATATGAAAATCGAAAAGCAAACAATGTTGACATGGTGTCATATAACTTAAGTGAAATACAACGAAGTTATTTTGGTTGAAAAAATATCTCACGAAACTTTAACGAAGGATAAATGTGTCATGTAGGTATAATTTTACAATAGGGTTAATATGTGATCATGGGCACAGTTTGAAATTTTTTATATTACAAAACAAAAAAAAAAAGGATAAACGAGTCAAGTGGTAACAATTTGTCTTTTTTTTTTTTTTTTTTTTTTTTTTGCTTTTTCCCTATTACAAATATTGTACCACTGCTCTTGACATGTAAACTGGATTTTAATCAAGATCATGTGAAAAAAAATATAATAAGAGAAACAAGTATGGGTCTTGAAAGATCTAAATCTCAAATCTCTCTTCGAAGGCAACTATCATATATACAATGATTAATATCCTGAAAAATCCCAAACTAGTACATTCGTGACAAATTTACCAAATACTAATTTTTTCATCTTAAAAAAATCATAAACTGATACACTCGTGACAAGTTTACCCCACACTAATTTCCAAAATTGGTACTCATGTGACAAATTTATTTTCTATTAACTTTTGTCAAGTTTTACCATTAAATTCATAAGTGTACCTAATAAATGTATTTATTAGGGTTGTTCGTTATTTTACCCTATGAAATTTCATGTGGATTTGCTACGTCACCATGTGTCATCTAGGTTATCAAATTTAAGATTTAAATTTAACAAAAAGTAATTGAGGATAAATTTGTTATACATGTACTAATATTTATGATAAATTTATTATATGTTTATCAATTCGAGGTTAAGGGTTAGCCAATTCTTTGTAGAAATGGGCCACGTGGCGAATGCGAAAGAATTGCCACTTTATTCTTGCCAGTTTACAATTTTGCTTTCTGCGAATAAGTTGTTTCTTTCTGGCTTCCTGTCTGGTTCGCACACGTGTTCCCTCCTTCCCAATTTTAATTTCCACGAAGATTAGCCCCCGTTGCCATCCTATCCAACGCAAACGACAAAAACTCAACCCTTTGTCTTTTCTCCGGCAAAGACCAACCGATGCCACATATCCTTTTGGAAGTCCGCTTCTATTCACGAACAGGAGAATCAAAGTAACAGTAGTACCACCCAACACATATCGACACTAGTCACATTAAATTAATCAAACCCTGCTTTAATGATTAAACCTCCTAAACCCCATGATTAAGCAGACCATTCTTCTGTCGGATGAACAGGTGAATATTAAATTGGGCGTGAAACAAGAGATTGAAAGAAACCATATCATTATACTAATTAATGCTGCTCAACCACTGATGTGGTCCGACATGGAGGGCGTGGAGGCCATGTCTTGAGTCTCAAGTCCTTTTGGCTCTTTTGGCCTTTTCCCATTCACCTAACGCTTAATGGGTCGGTGTCCCCCCCACCCCACCCGCACTCCCTGGTGACGTACATTCACTGCAAATTGAATTATTATTCCCTAATTCTTTCATTAGGAGGAGAGAATCAATTAATTCGATTTAGACGTCAATTTCCACATTCCTAGTCTCTGTACAATGAGACATTGTGCATGATGGATAATTTTTTAAACATTTCTTTGAGAAAGCAACTAATTCTTCCGTCCTTAATCATTGGATTTTGTCCCTGTACATTGTGAGAGCTTCTAAGGAAAGCAAATCAAGGTGTCATTTTACTATTCAAACTAAGGATATGTACATATACATGTACATGTACAATGTACTCATCAAAACATGATATATTAAATCCACATTATTTATGTCCCTCATATCTCTGACGATAAGAGGACAAGAGTCAAAGGAAAATACGCCACGTACACTTTGGGGGCGTCGGTGATCTACATCCGAGAGAGAGAGAGAGATTGTTGACTTGAGCTGAAACGGCTTGCGTTCAAATCGGCGAGTTTTCATACGCTTGCAAGCCCCGACTTTTTTTCTCTTTTGAAAAGGTCAGGATGCTTTTTTTTAATGGGGCACTTCCAGGAAACCCCGTGTGGGGGCGCCATAAATATTTGAAACAAAGAGCATGATAAATATTGGACCAGGGGCATGAACAAATGATGAGATCCTTCATAACATGAAATTATCAAAAGGCGGTAGGGTCCATCGGCCATCCTTCTCTCTCAAGCTTTAATCGAGTATTGCCCATTAATTGCTCGACGGAATGCCTCCACCTAAAGCTCAAAGATCTCGGCACCACCACACCAGCAGCAGCCTAACGTCGCTGTCCCATCCCGATTTCTTTACGTGCGAAAGTTCCAAAGAATCATGCGAAAAAAGCGTGCGTATTATGTAGAGTGGACCGGTGATATTTTTTTGCAAGATGCTGTGCTCGTGCAAAAGTTCTATTATGGAGGGAAAAAGAAAAGCAAGTATTTGATGTCAGCTCTAACTTATCTCAAATTAAAGGATGCTAAATTTAGGAAAAAATTATTCAAAAATTCTTTAATATATTGAATGATGGTCAATATAATTATAAACTTTTTAATTTGACAAATTTAGTTATTAATCTTTGACAATTTATTCTAACCAGTTTTAATTGAAAATTGCTGACATAGTGCACAGTCAATCCTTCCGACCAATTATAATACTTTTCTTTTTATTTTCCTTTTTTCCTATGGTTGATCTCGACGATGGCTAATTGCTCACCCAGATCCGATGAGGGCCTAGTGAGGGCACTGCAACAACCATCACGAAGATTGGCCACAAGCAAAAAGGAAAAGAAAAACAAGAGAAAATCCATAATTTTTTTCTTTAAAATTTTGCAAAAATCCCCCACATGAACACCATTTGTGCGCCACATTGGCGATATTTGACCAAAATTGACTGAAATGATTATATTGGAAAATCGTTAAAAGGTTTAAGAATAAATATATCAAATTGAAAGGTTTTACAATTGAATTGGACACCCTATAATGGATTTATGATGTTTTAGACAATTATCTTATAAATTTAAGGAATCTTTGGTCCTTGAAACGCTTAAAAATCTAAAGGCACGATTCCCAGATCAGCAAATAAGCACATAACATTGCACGGACCTAGTAGTACTGTTAATGTGCCACACAATAGCAAGACGAAGTGGAATTAAACCTTCCTTCGCATATATTGTATCTCTAGTCTATGATATGTCTAGTTGAGCTCACTGCACGGGAGCATGGAAGTATGTCTTTGGTTGTGGCTCGTCTTCCTTAGGAGAGAGAAGACACATAATAGGTAGGGACAAAATGTCGGTACAACCATAGTGACTGGTCGTAGTGCCTAGTGAACTTAGGGAAGAAGATGATAAAAGCTGAGTTGGGAAAAAAAAGAAGCAGCTATGTCCTACATATGGATTGAAGTTTGAACCACCAGATCTTATTGTACAACATAAATCCTTGATTTGCCCTGTCCCACTAGGATTTTCCTTGTTTGGTCTGCTCTCAACTCATGGAGATAAGTCATCACTGATTCACAAATCGTACGTTATTCCGATCATGCACGTTCTTTCAGCTCAAACAAGTATCAAAACGAGTTACTGACACGCAAATGGCATAGATACAACACGAAGGTTGAACCATAAGTAAGACCGTTGACTCCATAGGTCGAAACAATGGCATCGTCATATTTACACGGACAAAGAAAAGGAATTGAAAGCGTAGACTAGATATTGAGAATTCATTTGTTGCGTCAGCTTTAGACGTGAGTAGGAATCGAACCCGTCGAAGTCACAAAGTCCCTCTCCGCCACTGATCTTCCCCTTTCCCCTTTCCACAACACATCTTGTTCCTCGCGGCCAGCCACAGATCAACGTCCTCGTTATATAGTTATTAGCAGTTTAGAATAGTGACATGGGGCTAGGCCCAAAACATCCGATGCCATAAATGTCCGAATTGCTTGGGAAACCTTTACCAAGCCAAAAAAATAAAATAAAAAAATGACAACGTTGTTCACGTCATCATATCATGCGTGGCTAGAGGAGACAACAACAATGTGATTTCATGATTTAGTCTCGCAACAAGAGCAATTTGCCACAACATTTTGTGGTCACTTCGGTCGAAGGTAATTGCAAATCAATCAAGATATCACCCAAGTGAATCAAATGAAAACGGAAAAGCAAGACTATTATTTTTGAGAAAGCAACCCTTGGATTGTTAAAGAGAGTAAAGGAATGTTGGCAATCAAAGAGAATAACCATCTTTATGGTTTGCTAGTACCGTGGGCTCTTGGATTTTTTTTTTTAATAAAAAGAATCATACGAAAAAATAAGAAACTGGGAAATGGCAAAAAGCAGTTACGCTATGGGCGGGAGGAAGTTACAAAATGGGCAGGCGGAATCGCCGATTAATCGCCAAGCGAAATGACGGTGGTTCGCACGCTCGCTCCCTCTCTCGGTCAGCTCTCCTCATTTCACCAGCAGGCCTCTTTAAATCGCCACCCATTCTCGCTGCTTTTCCTCGTCAACAAATCTCTCTCTCTCTCTCTCTCTCTCTCTCTCTCTCCCTCCCTCCCCTCCCTCCCTCTCTCTTACACAACACTGCAAATTAGCTTCCAGCAAAAAAGCACAAAAATGGCGGCACTTCCAAAATCTCCAGTACGCGACACGGCTTTCGATGTCGACAAGCTCACCAACGAAATCTTCTCGATCCTCGAGAACAAGTTCCTGTTCGGCTACGATTCCCCCAACTTCGCCGTCCCAAAACCCCAACCTGGCAAGCTCGCCGCCGGCAAAGTCAGGATCCTCTCCATTGACGGCGGCGGCGCCACCGATGGAGTCCTTGCCGCAAAGTCCCTCGTCCACCTCGAGGCGTCCCTCCGCCGGAGGTCCGGCGATCCGAATGCTCGCATCGCCGACTTCTTCGATGTCGCTGCCGGTTCCGGCGCCGGCGGGATCCTGGCCACGCTGTTCTTCATGCGCCGGAAGGATGCCAGAGAAGGCAGTCCCACGATCACGGCGGAGGAGGCTCTGGGGTTCCTCGTCCGCTGCCGGAAGGCGTCGTGCGGGCGGATATTCCGGCGTCGGTGGCCGGCGGGCAGGGCCGAGAAGAAACTGCTGAGAGAGGCGTTCGCGGATGAGCTTACGATGCGAGACACGGTCAAGCCGGTTCTGATCCCTTGCTACGACCTCGAGTCCCACGCACCCTTTGTGTTCTCACGCGCGGACGCACTCGAGATGGACGGCTATGATTTCAAGCTGAGGGACGTGTGCGCCGCGACTATGGCAGAGAGGCCGTTGGAGCTGAGGTCAGTCGACGGGAGGACGAGAATAGTGGCAGTCAGTGGGCGGGTGGCGATGAACAATCCGACGGCCGCGGCCATCACGCACGTGTTGAATAATAAGCAGGAGTTCCCGTTTTGTAACGGCCTGGAGGACTTGCTGGTGCTCTCCCTGGGGAATGGCGGGTCGGATTTTGAAGACCCGAGCCGGTCAGGGCTCGCTCGGATCGCTGAAGATGGAGCTTCTGCCATGGTACGTTTTCACTCGTGTTCGATTTTGTTCCTTCTCGATTTATTCTTAATGTAACTGGATGGAGCTTTGGCCATGGTACGTCTAACGCATCTGAGTTCGTGTTATTCAAATGATCAGGTGGATCAAGCTGTGTCCATGGCATTTGGTGAATCAGGAAAGCACAATTACGTCCGCATTCAGGTGGGTTGTACACACAAAAGGAAGAAGAAAATCTCGCCTGCTTCTTTCTTTCTTTCTTTCCATAACTCTCCTCCAATTATGCGTTTCCGACATTGTTCAGTGTCTGATGAATCGGGATGCATGTTGTTGCAGGCGAATGGTGTCGCCGCAAGAAGGCAAGGCCTCACCAATTATCAGAAGACCAGAGACATATTGGAAAGCACAGAGGAGATGTTAGCGCAGAGGCATGTAAAGTCGGTACTATTCCAAGGGAAGAAGATAGGGGAGAGTACCAACATAGACAGACTGGAGCTATTTTCCGGAGAAATCCTCAATGAGGAAGAGAGGAGGAAAACCAGCATACTGCCGACGGTCGTTCTGAAGCGGAGCTCCCCTCATTCGCCGAGAACATCGTCTGCCACTTCTCTCTCTATTTCGTCTTCAGTGTAGATCGGGAAGAAGCTAAGAAAAGTATGGGCGGGGGAGGCTGGCGAATGTGCTCATGGATAAGGCTTTTGGTAGAATTTGTATTGTCGAATCGATTCATCTGTCGCGGCTTGATGGCGATGAATAGAAATCGCGCCCCCGAGTTTGAGCTGGAGCAATTCGTTAAGCAGGGGTGACTTTGGCATCCAGTCAACTTCGTTTGGTTAAACTAATTTAATCAGGTGAAGGCTCGGCTATGAGTTCAGTGGCCAAGGAGATTAGAGTTTTTCTTTTGTTTTTCGTTTGTGCCCCGGCCCGCCCCCCCGTATTGGGACAGTCGATATGGATCCTGGCGTTGAGCTTTGACTTACGGATGACATTCCAAGTAAATTTAGAAGCACTAGTGTTATTTCTTGTTAGCCTTCGATATTCTTCTTAAGGTCCTCATAAATGAGAAGAAGCAAAGATACTCATGCCAAAAATATGTGTGAAGCTTTTATTTTTTTTGGATTAACACTAAGAAAAATTTCAAATCGGTACACTCGTTGTAAATTAATCCTAAATTTTTATCTTAAAAAATCTCAAATTAGTATGCTTATGACAAACTTATAAAAACAAATTTTTAAACACAAAAAACCTCAAAATGGTATATTTGTAACAAATTAAATTGAATTAATTTCACGAAAAATCACAAACTAATACACATGTAGGTAAAATCTCAAATTGGTACACTCACAAACTGTCATGTGACATGTAACTGAATAATTTAATGGTAAAATTTAATGAAAACTAGTGAAGGGTAAATTTGTTATAAGTATACCAATTTGGGGTTTTTACTGGTATTATCTTTCTTTCTTTTTCCTTCTTAAAACAAAGGTAAGTTGGGACTACCATGTAATTATCTCCTATGGTAGCCAGTTGCGCCACACCTTGCCACATATTGACCGATCCCTATGCGCTAAAGTCGTAGACTCATCTTGGAGAGGTCTTCTAGAGATGGGCCAACTAGTTAATATAAGAGCACGTTTGGTTATCCTTACACTAGGAACAATTTTTGCTCAAAAATGATTTTTTTTTATTATGTTCTCGAGAACAATTTCTGAGTTTTTGAATACGTTTGGTAACAATTCAAAATTTTTATTCTTGGGATAGAAATGCGATTAGTAGGATTTTTTTATTATTTTATTTTCAATACTTTTGTTATATTTTTCTTAGTTTTCTCTTTTTCCTTTTTCCTTCTTTGTGGCCAGTCGCTAGCCACTGTCTTGTCGGGCAATTGGCTAGCTAGTGACTGACTGAACGAGGTTTGATGAGCTCACCGATCTAGGCAAGCCTTGCTCAACCAGACAAGGCTAAGCCTCACGATGGCTAGGCAAGCCTTTGGCGACCTCGTTGGACCTCGCCTAGCCAATTACAGGTGGGATGATAGTGGTCGACAGTTGTCGGTGACCCGCTGGGAGGAAGAAGAAGAAGAGAGAAGGAGAAAAGAAAAAAAAGAAAAGAGAAATGAAGAGAAATTAGATTTCATTTCATAAATTATTCTTGAGAATAAAAAGCAACTCATTTCTATTTATTGATTTTGTTCCAAATCTATTCTCGGGAACAAAAGAACATATTTTTATTCCCAGGAATAAAAAATTTATCAAACAAAATTTTCTTCTTTTTTTGTTTTGGGGAACTGAGTAGAATCAATTGTTCCAAGAAATGTTACCAAACAAACCCTAACTCACGAAAAAAAAAAAAAAAAAAAAAACTATTTGAGAGTATACATTATCCATATGTGCTATCACATCAATGATTCATGTACGAAGTCTTAAAATACAATACAATGAGTCTCTTTTGTTTTATTCCGCTAAAAGTTCATGGGAAAATAACGAAAACATACCGGCGTGTAGAACTCTTCTAAACTAAAATTGCTACATGGCTTCTTAAAAACAAACATACAAACAATAGAAACTTTTTTTCAAGTATTATAAAATTAATTGAGTATCAGCAAATAGATTTTTTGTTTTTGTCACACCCCAACCCTTAGTTATGTAACAACCCTCGTTCACTTAGGCCATTTGATTGTGACCCATTAGGAGGCATCACCGCTATTATCATTTAATTATGTGCAAACGGAAATAAAAACGAATCAGCCAACCAAATCAAAATGAAACAGGGATAGTGCAAACATTTATCTACATCAAAAACACCCTTCATTTATTTATGAACATATGTGAACTATTACAGGCTAATTTCATCTACAACCAAAAGCTTCGCCAGCCATGTACTTCCACCTAGGTTTGGGGTTGGCCTAGCACCTCTACTACTAAGAGGGTGACCTCAAAAAGTGACGTATCCCGCTAACTCCTAATGGCCCATGAGCTCCCCATAGTACCACGGCTCAGGGTCAGGGCCCTGATTTGGGTTAGTGTCCGGATCGGTGACATCACCATCAAGGATGTCTAAGTCCATGGCGTCCCAACTAATAGTCGTAGTCCTTACCCCTAAGAGTCAATCGAAACCTCTAAGGGGGGAGTACAACATCTCTCTTGCCCAGTAGTACCGGGCAATGAACTTATGGGGCACCGAGTTAGTTACCCCGTCGTTTACCTTGACTGTAGTGATGTAGCGTTCCTATCAGTCCTCAGTCCCTATGATCGGATATTCTATCATCTCAGAACTTTGGTCCATGGGGACCCCGAAATGAATTTGTTAGAAAGGTTCAGTCATGCTTAGGGCCATAAACATTTAAACAACAATAGTGAGACAAACTTAGTGAATAAGTTCCCTAATCCTTGTGTAAGGAAGTAATTCACCTCGGAGTCAGCCTAAACATACAAGTTATTTGTTGATAACAAATCAATAGCAAAGCCCTTGCTTTGCCTTAACTATTAGCATGAACGGTTAACTCACTTCCTCAAGGCCATCACAGTATAAGTACACAGGCAATTCTTACAATAAATCACATACTTATGAGGCAGAAATATGAATGTGCAATATCTTATAATCATGCACCAATGTCATGTAAAATCTAGACATAATCACATATCATTCTCATGCACGTTTCACGTATATGTGTCTAGATTATTATGACCACTTTAGGCCACGACTAACTCGAGGGTCGATGGTCTTCCGACATAACTGGGCATCGTCTTGACCCATCGGGCATGGCATCGTCCCGGGTATGCACTTGCCTTAGGACGGCATTCTAATTGAAGAGTTTTGTTTCGAAATCCATCCATGAACGATATTCCATTGACATAGGAGCATCCGAATTTTCCTCCATCTCTCTCCTACATCTCATGCCCATTTGTCTCACTTTCCCTCTTGGTTGTGGTGGCCGTGAGCCACCATTCACTGTTCAGCTCGTCGGGCTACCCTTGCTGCGAGATCTCGCCGTGCCGTTGTTCCTGTGTGTTGGCCATGAGTCCCTAACCCTTGCCGGGCTACCAAGTGCCAACCAGCCACCGTCGCACCTTGCTGTGCCCTCACCGTGAACCTCCACCGCTCGTGAGCCTTGCTACTGTTGCTGCCGGACGTTGTAGCCTAGTTTTGGAAGTGAGTAGCTTCCTAACCCTTGATTAGGGTGGTGATTGTGCTTAAAAGTAGAGTTAGCTTTGGTTTATGGTTAATGGTGATTAGATTAGGTGATAAGTGGATTAAAATGATAAGTGGTGGTGATAGGCTATCATGATAAGTGCTAAGTAGAAGTGATAAGTTGTCACGATAAATGATAGTTAGATGCGATAAGTTATCATGGTGGGCTATCGTTAGATGCGACAAGTTATCATCATAGGCTATCGTTGGAAGTGATATGCTATCGTGATAGGTTATAATCAAATGTGATAACTTATCGTTATAAGTTATTGTCAAATGCGATAAGCTATCTTGATTGTGATATATGCATATTACGTTGTGGTTTTTAATGCCATATGTCTTTACCATATCCTAATTTTAAGGATGGTAGATGCTTATGCAACTCAAAAGTTGAAAAGAGTAAGCATTTGGAGCATTCTAAGATTATAAGTAATGAAAGACTATTTTGAAAGGTGCGGATAAGGTCGTGGATTTGTATGCATTTGATAAGGACTCGAGACATTTAGGTTGCTGCATGGTGCATGGAATTATTTTATTCATGCATGGATTATTAAATTGTGAACGTCGTATACTTAATGGAATGGTGCACTCACATAGTTAATTTTTATGCTATAATTGGACACGTGGTAGAGTGTCGCATGTTGAGTGGCTTAATTCTTGTTAATAGATAATGCAAAGCAAATGCTTTGCTATTGATGTGCCATCAATTGATAAACTGCATGTTTATGGCATCTCCAAGGTGAAGAATCCTCCTACATGTGGTTTAAGGAGTTTACTCGCTGAGTTTATCTCACTCTTCATTGTTTAAACTTTTTCAGGCCCTAATCATGGCTATCTAAATCTAAGCCAAGTTACTTTGAGGTGGACACGTACTAGATGCATAGGTTGAGGTTGCCTCATATAATATAGGTGCTAGATTAACCCCAACCCTTTTTGGCAAGTACGAAGGAATCCGCTATGCAAATGTGTAAATGTGAACTTCCAATGCTTAAGCCAAAGTGTAATGTGTACATATATGAAAGTGTGTTTGGATGAGTGTTCTATGCCATCCATGTTGTTTGTTAATGGTTGGGAAATGTTTATTCTACTTCCGCTTGCATATAATTGAAAGATAAAATGAATGGGCTGGCGATGCATCCTAGGACATCGCAATTCAATGATCAAAGGGAAAGAGGGATGCTGCAGACCCGAGGTCCAGGGTGTGACATATATTGTATGAGATTGATACATGATTGCTTTAACAAATGATTAATCGGGATGTGATCACGTGGCCTGATAGCATGATATGATTGTATGTCGTTATTGCTATCATATGTTAAATGAGCATTACGCACTCTTGCATTGGCTAATGAGAAAAATAAGAATTGACTTGAGTGGTTAAGTGCTCGTGTGATCACATAATAGCCTTGATGCGTATGATTATGTGAGGTAATAGTTCCATCCTGATGTGTATAAATATATGGAACGATACCCAATTAAGTTCGGATGCCTCCACGTCTACAGGATGCCGATCGCGGATAGATTTCATAATGAAGCTCCTTAATTGGAATGTCGTCTAGATGTGTATAAGTACTCGGGATGATGTCATGCCTGATGAGGTGGGACGATGTCCTATTACGCTAGAAGAGCATCGATGCGAGTGTTGATTGTGGCGGAAAGCGATTGTAATAATCTTGAATCATTGTCTCGAGGATAGCATGATAGTATGGATGCCATGCGATTCTCGAGACACCACGTGCGCAAAGTGCGTAAGTACTATGTATATTCTGAGAATGATGTCTGACTTGCACATGTATGGCATGGAGATATATGAGTTGCATGAAACATGTGTATGAATAAAATGTCATATTAGTGGCTTGGGTGGCAAGTGCATGCTTTTGATTAACCCTGTTTACGATTGAGAGGCACATGGACTAGGACTTGTGTGATGCCTAGTGCATGGAAGTATTGTTATTAATGTCTAAATTATTGAATTATGATCATTATATGTTTGATGGAATGGTGTACTCACGTAGTGATCATTTATGTTATAATTGGACACGTGGTAGGGTGTCCTATTTATAGATAATACAAAGCAAAGGCTTTGTTATTGATCTACCATTGATAACAAAGTTGTATATTTAGGGCGACTTCGAGACGAATGACTTCCCTTTTGTGAGAATTAGGAAGGTTACTCATTGAGTTTATCTCATTCCTCGTTATTTAAACTTTTTTAGGCCCTAATAATGGCTAACTGAGCTCAAGCCAGGGTACTTTGAGATGGATGTGTGCTAGGCGCGTAGGGAATACCACTTTTAGATATTGCCCTCATAATATAGAAGTGCTAGGCCAACCCAACCCCCTTTTGATAAGCTAGCAGGAATTTGTGTTGCGAATATGTAAAAATGAACTCCTAATGCTTAAATTGTGATATATATATTCTATGCTATCCCTACTAATGAGAATGATTGGGAGATGTTTATTCTGTTTCTGCTTGCTTTTAATCGAAAGATAAAAAGAATGAGTTGACAACACCTCTTGAGATGTCGCAATTAAATGATCAAAGGGAAAATAGGGTTGTCACACGTTCGTGGGTCGAGTGTGACAACAAGCTATGCTTGGATGTGATAAGCTATCACAATAGACTATAATTGAATGTGATAAGCTATCGTGATAGGTTATGCTTGGATGTGATAAACTATCATGATAGATTATAATTGCATGCGATAAGCTAGCGTTATAAGTTATAATTGGATGTGATAACCTATCATGATTGTGATAAGTACTTATTATGTTGTAACTTCTAAAATAGTAAGTGCTTATTAAATACTAATTTTAAAGATAATATATGC
Organism: Eucalyptus cloeziana; assembly: GCA_014182715.1. Lineage (NCBI taxonomy): Eukaryota > Viridiplantae > Streptophyta > Magnoliopsida > Myrtales > Myrtaceae > Eucalyptus > Eucalyptus cloeziana. Next base: position 19,066,203 of record CM024637.1, read on the forward strand.
TTATTCAATCCCTATTTTGAAAATGATAAGTGTTCTTGGCATCCTATGTTTATAAGTAATGAATACTTACAAAAGACTACTTTGAAAGATGAGTGCTTAAATTGTTTAAAGAAATTATGGTGTGATGTTATGTATCATGAGATTGACGCATAATTACTTTGGCGAATGATTAATTGAGAGTTGATCACGTGGTATTGTTGCTATTATATGATATATGAGTATTAAACACTCTTACATTGGCTAATGAGAAAGATAAATTTCGCTTGAGTAGTGGTATTGGATTTCGTACTTGTATGATTACAAGGGATGATGTTTGATGGATTTTGGATGCCCCCATGTCAATAAGATGTTGTTTGCGGATGAATTTTGAAACGAAACTCCTTAATTAAAATGACGTCTTTGAGTGAGATCGAGATGTTGTCGTATGCAATGGGGCGGGACGATACCTAGTTAAGCCGGAAGACCATTAACGCGAGTAGTCGTAATAATTTGGACTTGTGTGATGCATTGTGCATGGGAGTATTATTATTCACGTTTGGATTATTAAATTATCAACGTCATATGCTTGATGGAATGGTGCACTCATGCAATGATTATTTATGCTATAATTAGATATGCAGTAGGCTGTCGCATGTTAAGTGGCCTATTTCCTATTTATAAATAATGTAAAGTAAATGCTTCGCTATTGATCTACCATCGATAGATAAGTTGCATGTTTAGGGTGTTTCTAAGGTGAAGAACCCTCCTACACGAGGATTAGAGAGTTTACTTATTGAGTTTATCTCACTATTGTTATTTGAATGTTTTAGGCCCTAAGCACATTTGAGCCGTTTCACCACGTCTATTTTGGGGTCCTTGTGGACCAAAATACCGAGGTGACCACTTATCCAATCGTGGAGATGGACACCAGTTACAAGAGGTATGTAATCACCATTTGGATGGATGAGGGGTTAATGAACTTGGTAACTCACTGGTTTGTGGCTTGGTACATCTAGGTAGGGGAGGATCTATTGGGCCCTTTTCAAAGATTCGATGGGCCATTAGGCAGGGGACTTGGGATTGCCAGTTGGGATACATGGATTCGGTCATCCTTGATGGTGTTATTATCGATCCGAAGACTGACCCCGATTAGGACCCCTACCCCGAGCCATGATAACTTGAGCCAGTAGGGTACTAGGACCATGTGGGGTGCATCACTTTTGAGGTCGCCCTCATAGTATAGAGAAGCTAGGTCAACCCAATGCCATTTTGGATGAGGATGAAGGAATCTGCTTCGCGTTCGTGTGTATGACTAAGCCTTTGATGTAAAAAGTTAGTTTATAATGGTTAATGTGTGTGTTCACACACACACATATATGAAAATGAAAGTGTGTTTTGTTATGTGCCTTATGCTATCTCTATTGTTGGTGAATGATTTGGTGGTTTTATTACTACTGCTTCCACTTACGTGTAATCAAAAGATAAAAATGAATGAGTCGGCAACGCCTCTTGAGACATTGTAATCAAATGACCAAAGAGAAAGAGGGTTATCGTGCGTTCGAAGGTTGGGGCATGACAATGGACATGGGAACTAGAAAGATAATAAAAACTTAAGAACTTAGAACTTTGACTCTTGAAAATTACGTAATAATGAATACTCCTAGAAAATTAGAGATGCAATTAAATGACTTGGGAACTTGCATTCTTAATTCTTTAGTCTTGCAAAATTCATGCTCCTACCTTGACTAGAATAAACACCTCAAGGCACCTTCAAATTAGAGAGGAAGTTGTACAAAATAGTCTCCCATTAATATGTCGTTTATGATCTTTGAATTTAACAACTAACATGGTCTACCAACAAGTTTTCGGTAACTTGCTAATCGGTAGCCCATTAGTAATCATCTTGCCAAATACCAATGACTCGTCTTATTGATAACTTAGGAGGGAATGGATCGCTACCCTTCTATACGGAAACTTCAGTGTTGACCCATTTAAGCATGTTATGCCCAAAGTCTATCTTGTTTGAATAAGCATTCATAGTGCTAAATTGTTTGATGGAACTAAGCATTGATAGTGCTAAATTGTTTGATGGAACTAAGTCAGATGCTCTCGCATCACTTGTTCACTTTTTCGATATCAGTGAAGATTTCTCCTTGACAAACAAGACCATTCATGATGGTTGTGAATCTAGTTTACATTACAAAGTATTTGGACAACTCATAGTTTCCCAAAAGGATGTTCAACTTGGTTTCTACCACACGATTAGTGCCTTTAAATGTAAATTTCTTTAGTTGTGTAACACATTAAGAAATTCTATTAAACTTGGAGGGAAATAGAGCAAAGAATCTCTAGATAAAAACTCAAGAATTTAATTTGGTCAAAATTTCCTGTCGCTAGGATATTTTGGTCAAATTTGAAATTCATAAATGACATTGAACAACAAAAACTAAAATATGATGAGAGTTGTGAACATGATAACGCCTAATACAGTAAATTTAATTATCTTTGAATGTCAACTGAAAATCCCGTGGATCGAACCTGTCGAATACTTCGTAATAATCAGCCCTAAATAATCGATCATTCAGCCATGTATTTGCTTCAACATAACTCCATGCGGAGAAGGCAAGTGAAATGCCAATATTATCACTTCTCAATTGAGAAATGACTCTATTGAACTTTAATGCTATTTTTTAGTACTTTCATGTGCGGGAACTAATACAAACAGGAAATCACCACAAAGAGATAATGGGAAACGGTTCTGTGTAAAAACATCATGTGAATGAAGTGAGAATTTATTAATCAAAAGCACAAATAAAAGTATCATGTGAATTTAATATCAAGGCACTCTTCTTTGCCCTAAATTTAAAGATTTTTTTAACAAATTCAAACTTGCGGCTCAACTAATCCTCAAGAATACACAATGAAAGGCCCCATCAATGTACATCGGGTAAAGCTCCACATGATAGCGTGGACTCCAATGTTAATATCAGGAGTTGATGCAGTGATTTTAACACCCTCGAATTCAAGCAATAAACAACTCAACCCCAACAACCCTTAAGGGTCAAACTCTGTGTACCTATGTATCGACAGACAGCTTATGGACAGATGGGCAGTGCACCAACTGATGTTAAGAATAATTACAGAGAAACTGAACCACGGCTTTGCAACATATGTCCCACGTCCCTCTCTTTCCTGACTAAAGTAGCAAGTATCAATATATATTAATACAACCTCAATAAACTCAAAGCGTTCTAATGTTGATTAGCTGCAGAACCTTCGTGAACCTTCATGACCATTTTCTGCCTATCAACTTAGAGATAGTCAGATCTGCACCTCCAAAACCATCCATAACTGCCTTAGCTGATGGAAACTCCGCTCTGGAAGTCAAACTGTGAGGGAAGGGAAAACATAAACATCAGGACAAGCAAAGACAGCTTTGTGGAGAACTCAAAACAAGGTGTGTTTTGTGAAAATGCTTGTCCCCTCTGGGAGTGCCCGGGCATTCATTAGAGAAACTGTCTAGCAATTGACTTAAAATCAAAGAAGCAATGACTCTTTCTTCCATATCAAATTGGAATTCTAACTGATCATTTATGATTATGGAAGAAACCAAACATCAATATTGCACAGCTATTTGCAGCATCAACCTAGTCCTAATGGCCCCTTAATTCCTTTGGTTTTTAAGCATCCACCACTCCACTTCCACAATAAATAGTTTACTCATCTATAATGGCGTCTTATGTCTTCCCTAAGAGCCAAAATTCTTTTCTTACGGTCCCAATATTCCAGTAAGAAGTAAATGTCATCTTAAGGGATCAACAGGGCCTAGGAAAAGAGTGAAAACAAACTGCCAAAGGTCTTATCTTTGCAGCCTCACGCATGCCTTGTAGTGTTCAGAATCAATTGCTCTCTAAAATGTTCTTGAGTACCCATATCTCTAAACTCAATTATTAATTCACCACCATTAGTTTGCAGCAGAAAAAGGTTTTCGTTGATGGCCATTGTTCCGGAAGAAACCAATGAACAGTAGGTAATCATTGTTAAGATAGACCACAGTGTTCACTTCATCTGCATAAATAAGATAAATCTAGCAAGATAGAAGACAAAGGTAAAAATAGATGTATAAATTCAAGCCTTTTGAGCACGAGAGAGAGAGAGGTATCTGCGGTGTGTCAAATGGAGTTGAGTGCTAGTTAAAACACAAGCCAATGAGACTGTCCTGAGTTTATGTGCCCATTAGGCACTCTGAGGGGCACGCACATATGAGAAAGACGAGCAAAGAATGATATGTTGGAGTAAGGGATTGCACTTAATATGTTGGATTAGAATGCTCCCACCATTCTTTTTATTAGACAATAAGGATAAGGTGTTACAAACTTCATGATATCAACTGGAGGGGCTGAACTGGTAAATACAAACAAAAAAAGAAGGGGAAAATTGCAAGCTGCTCCTAAAAAGAATTGCCACAATTTCCTAATGAGTCCAATAAAAGAAAAGACTACTTGTCACTTAAACTTTCACCTGGATTTTCAGACTTATGCCCAGGTCACGAAGTTTGTATTTGCGGCGTGGAAAAGTCAAGATTCAGTAAGGCATTTGGGAATATCTATAAGGTGTTACAAACTTCATGATATCACCTGAAGGGACCTACCTGGTAAAGACAACATGAAAAAAGGGGAAAATTGCAAGCTGCCCCTAAAAAGAATAGCCACAATTTCCTAATGAGCCCAATAAAATAAAGACTACTCGTCACTTAAACTTCCACCAGAATTCCAGACCCCAGGGTCATGAGGTTTGCATTTGTGATGTGGCAAAGTCAACATTCAGTACAGTATTCAAAAATATCTGTAATACACTAATAACATTGCTTAGAAATATATTTAAATAAGAGTTAAAATTTAGAAGAATTGAGATTGCACTGAAAATAGTGTTCTTGGGTTTAATAAAATGATAATGTTCATTAAGAATAAGACAATTGATGAAAGGTGACTGGAAAGGCCTATTTATACCCCAGACATAAGAAGATCTCAACCTTGGATTAGACATAAAATTTCTAATCTCAGCCATCTGACCCCATTAAGAGTCACATGCCTATCGCATTACTATCTATTAACCATAACCGCATATAAGAAAAGATTCGATAAAGAAGAAGAGACACTCAAAACTCCTAGATAAAACTATGCTCCTGCATCAGATACACAATGTAGCAAGTGCACAGCAGTGGTTCTATTGGTAGACACATTGGTGCGCATGTAGAAATCTGAGAAACAGGTGATTACCTGCTCCGTACAACAACACATGGCATACCAATTCTCTCAGCCGCAGCCACACCAGATTGACTTCCTGCTACAAGGATACATCTGCAGACAGGAACCCCCGCAAATTCGGCACCAGCACGCAATGCAACTACAATCTTCTCTAAGCTGGATCCCAAAGGTGTGACGTAATTAAAAAACAGAAAACCAACCATCCACACCAATCATTTTGACTCAGTGAAAAATTCCACAGCACTTCAAGTAACTTGAAATTTCCCGAGCTTCCTACATTTGAAGTTTCCTAGCATAGTTCTGTGAAAACTCAGAAATCATGAATGAATACCTTGACTTCTTCATATTAATAAAAGCATAGAATAGCAAAGGGTAAGCCTACACCCTGGTCAAACTTAGATTTTTGCCAGGACCCAGATAAATCACAAACTGATGGAATGCTACTGCATAAAGAGAGTAATTTCTATGTTGAAAACATTTATGCACTTTCTTCACAGATTGACTGATCTACTGCATAAATAGAGTAATTTCTAAGTTGGAAACATTTATGCACTTTTTTCACAGATTGAAGTAACTTAAAAATTGTACTGCTGCAAATGAGATAAAGGTATCTCCACATTTTGAGCCACAGGAAAGATAAACCAAGAAATTATACCTTCCGTCATTATTCATTGGGAAATACAAGCTTGGGAGTAAAAAAGGCATGTGCACCGTTTTACCTTTCAGATGAGGTGGTATCAATCTCCACACTCAATTTTAGCATGGAAGCAACCTCCTTTGCTATTCTTTGTTTCTCTGCAGAAGCTGGTCCGAGAAAAGAGTCTTTTAGCACTCAGGCTTCTTAACTCTAAGATAAAATAATAGAACATGGTAAAATGCTATCAAAGAGCACAGTAAATTTTCTTTCTCAGATTTATTTTTTTACTGGAGTCTGTATTATTTTAGAGAGTAAGAACTTGTTTATAACGAACATATTTTATTCTCATTGCATGTCGGAATGCTCCCTTCTTATAGGGCTGTCAGTACCTAACCAACACTCCTAAACAACTGTTAACCATAGCAAACTACTATTAAAGAGACCATCGTTTCCTGAAACTTTCAAATGCTTCAGATATTTTAAGCATAAAATTATAAGCAAAATGAAATATATACATGTTGCAAACTTTACTGCATAAGAAATTCAAAAATGGCAATCTTTATACTTACATCATGCCTATAGATTAATCGAAAGGCTGTTCTTAATTATGTTTCCCATAATATAGAAGTTGAAAAGAGAAGGGAAAGACCAAAGTGGATGAAGCTTCCCTTGCACTCGAGTAAATGGCAATATGCAAAATTGCAGTGCACAGACATTTTGTCCATGGTTGGTAATATGAAATAAGAGTAAATCAAAATAGTGTAAGATAAAATGAGGATACTGGCATTTTTTCTCAGGTAACTTTTTATTAAGGTCAACTCTCTTTCTAAATTTACCAGTTGCATCAAAATTTTCCCATTAAAATTAGTAACTTACATTGAAATTTAGCTCAGTGCGATCAATTACCAATTAGTGTAAGAGTTAACAAATATCTTATTGAGTAAACAAATGTAGATTAAATAGCATTTTGGATTCATCAATTTGAGTGTGAAGCCGATAGATTAACCTACTTAAATGAAGATCAGTAGTTTACTCAATGAAATTCAGCTCAGTCTGATCATTTTCCTTTATCGTTGGTGTTGTATCTGAAAATAAGGCTCTACCTTAGTTGATCGTATGTTGACCTTACATGCATAATTTAAGGATAAAAAAAAAGAATGCGAGAATTAGCAGAAAATAAATAACAGTAGAACAGACGAAATAAAATGTTGCAAACTAACGGTAAGTGGCAAGTCTACCTGCCTTGGCCACTTCCTTAGCCAGCATCTCATCCAACCCTGAAGAGACTCCTTTGCCAAGCACTAGTTGCCCGTAGAGACTCTGTTCAACCTCTGCTGGGCCTACAATCTTGACTTTGGAAATCCTTTCCTGGCCAAGCTTTTCAGCAACTGACCTAAAATTTTGTGTACAAAAGGAATTAAAAGGATCCTTACAAACAGGAATGAATCATTGATCAAGTGATTTGGAGCTTGCTAAACATAAGCTAAAACAGAATATGATCAAGTGACTAATTGTTACAGCATCTTTAATGGACTTTCCACATGAAGATATGATATTTCTTTATTTTATCTAGATCACAATGTGATTGCCGGACTATAGATCATTTCCATCAGCCAACAAAAGTAAATCTTGCACAAGATTATGTTCAAGCTGAGAGAACATGTGGCATAAAACATTTCCAAAAGAAAATTAATTTCTCATGACTGAAGAGCAATGACAAAGAATGCATTAGTACAGAAGAAATTCTGAAAAGCACTACTAGAAAGATCAAAATCTTCCACAATCTAAGAAAGCATGATTACGTGAACACAATGAATAAGAAAACAAAGGTTGACAGCACTGCTGATGTAATCATTCCCATCACAATTTTTGTTTATCTAAAGATTTTTGGTAGACTAAAAAGCTTGCTAAAACCTTCCAAAAAACTCAATTAGAAACAGCATCTCACTTCTACTGATAAAAGAAAAAAAAAAAAAAAAATCAGTGAATCGACACTAAAGTTTTTAATGGCAATTTTATGATTTTCACAATCTTCCATGGAACCCCACAAAAATTGTCAGCAAAGGAAGACTGAAGGTTTCTAATTTTTAACATTAATATGAGTGATTATGATACGGAAGTCCTTGCACTTTTTTCTCAATGTTTGATGTGGTCTCTGGATTTTTCTTTTCCAATCTAGTCCTTACACTCTGAAAATTGGCTCAATTTTGTCCTATTAAAATATCAGATGGAGTTAGCTGACATGGACGATGGTGCCATTAATTCGCACATGCTAGCATCCACACAGTCTGATGCGTCGTCCATGTCACACTCCTTTCTCTCCACAAAAATAAATAAATAAATAACACCAGCAAACCCCATGACCGCTGGTGCTGCCACCACCAAACTCACTTAGGAAGCCGCCAAACTTGGCGTTGCCATGGCTGGCACCGCCACCACTAGCACCCTAAACTTGGCCACCATTCATACTACCAATTAACACGACCTGCTCCTAATTACCTCCTTTGAAGAAGCAAGAAACATGATTTTGGGGAAAAAAAGAAAATAAGATCTCCACAGACAGTGAAGAGGGAACAGCCCACGCTGTAGAACTCCTAATTGCCCTCAAAACAGAAATTCTAACTAAGAAATCCATACTCAAATTCACATGTAAGTTCTTCAAGGTTTCAAAGCCGAAGCATTGAGAGGATTGGGCAAATTTGTAGTTAAAATTCCTTTCTTTAGGGTCTAGATTATAGTTGCTAAGCTGAGAAGCTATCCAAAGTATAGTTTCTTTAAGGTCAAATTGTCAAGCTCAAAGTTGATTTTCACCCGAGAGAGAGGCAACAAGGATGGTGATTACAGAGAGAGTATCGATCCAAAGCTTACATTGATTATTTGAGAGAGGGCAGTGCAGCGGGATAACTTCAACGAAGAAGACAGAGGTGGTAAGGTCTGCATCGGTGGAGGAAGAGGGGAAAAAAAAAACAAAAGAAAACAAAAAAAAAAACGAAAAGCAAAAAGGGCTGAGTTAACAAAGGACTAATTCCAAAAAAATAAAGTACCAACTTTAGGTCAAAGAACAAATCTAACTCAAAAACTTTTTTTGTCTCGTAAAAAATCAAATTTTAGGTTGAGAGACAAATTTAGCCCAGACTTTTTTTTGGTCTCGTAAAAAAGCACAAATTTAGGTCAAGTGATAATTCTGGCCCCAATTTTTTTTTCTCTCGTAAAAAATCACAAACTTTCACCCTTATCCCAAATCTAACCCCTACCATTAACTCTCTACTTGAAGTTAACCTTGTTTTAGGAAAAATGGTTCTAGTCGTGAGCTTGGCAAATCTCGTCCATAGTGTCTCTCGATGGACAGTGGTTTACAGCTTCATATTATGACAAAACCACAAAGTCTGGCCAAAGAAATTCAATCCGGAGATTTTTTGACTTGCTAGTGAAGTGTAGGAGTTGATAAACAGTTTCACCGTTACTCTCCAAGCTGTGGCTCAAACAAGAAGACAATGAGTAGTGTTTTAAATCTAGCCAGCGAGTGCACGTGGAATTTTTGCTAAGGACAATCAATGAATCTAAATTAAGGGGGCCAGATTTGGGATTTAAATGAAAGTTTGTGATTTTTTTCAAGACAAGAAAAAGTTAGGGTCAAAATTGTCACTCGACCTAAAGTTGATGCTTTTTTACGTGACAAAAAAAGTTTGGACCAAATTTATCATTTGACCTAAAGTTGGTGCTTTTTTACATGACAAAAAAAATTTGGACCAGATTTATCACTTGACTTAAAGTTGGTGTTTTTTTACGAGACAAAAAAAAAAAAAAAAAAAAAAATTTGGGTCATAATTGTCATTTGACCTAAAGTTGATGTTTCTTTTTTTTTGGGAATTAGCTTGTTAAAAAAAAGGGTGACATGGCACTCCACATCCATTATTTTGGTCCAATCACTGCTGAGTTGGCAATCCATGTAAAACAAAATACACGTGACCTTAGGCTCAAACTAAACAGAAGGATAACATTAAGCTGATTTTCAAAAATTAAAGGACCATATTGGAAAAAAAAAATGTTCAAAGACAACAGAATAAAGAGAAAAAGTTCATGGACTTGCTGCGTTATTACCCCAATACATGTCAAGAACTGTATTATGTGAGTTAGCAATGTCAGAATGCTAAAAAGGCCTAGATGGTTGTACTGTGGATAAATCACTTCCTATCACAGTAAAGCATTATGAGACTTGGTCAGTTTAAGTGCATATCCCACTAATTCTATAAGCAATGCATAAAGCAACTATCTAGGTAAAGAAGCAACAGCTGTGTGCTCAAGGATGAACAATTGAACATGGAATGTAAAATTAACTACGTTGCAAGACTCTGTAAAGTCTGGTCAGGTGAGTGTACCTGGCAATTTTGTCCCCACTTCTACTGTATGCGGCCATGATGAGCACAGGTATACCTTCATCCCATGCATTATCAATAAAACTGCAAAATAAATTGGCAGAAGGCATAATATTTAGGCAAAAGTAGAGAGCAATAATTTTGCAACATATGTACTGCATAATAGTTTGCACAAAGAATAATGAGATACTTGAAATTTAGATCTGGCGTGAAGTTCTTAGAATTTTAAAGATAGAAAAACACTACATGTATGCATGGATTTAGATTCAGCTAGATGCATGGAAAGAAGCACACCCAAGTGCACTTATGGAGTAAACGGCAATGGGTTCTTCCCAGTGCGGTATCTTCATAGAATTTCTGTACCAGGATTATGCATGTATGACATTCTTTCCTTTAAATTGCCCCTAAGGTTGTTTGTACAAGTAGAAGCTACCAAATTTCCATGAGAAAGGGAAGATATCCATTAAAACCTCCCAAAAGGAGTTCCAACCACATGCCAAACATGTGCAGAGTCCAACCTTCTACTGGCAACTAGGAAGAGGAATTACGCCAATTCATCAAAATGCTAAGAGGACCATCAACCCATAAGATCAGCTTAGGAATAGGTGCCAACAAATACACATTTTTTTGTCACCTCCTTATCTGATGTCAAACAAACTACATTACTTACGAGTTATGACATACAAAATGCATTTGCTTTTCAGCCAGAAAAAAAAAAAAAAAAATGAAAAAAGATGCAGAAGTAGAAAATTCATGAATGCACTAGGATCTTCTGGAATTGAGGATGCCACCAAAGAACAAGGACATCTTATGTCCTATAGCATTGTTGAGTTTTGACTTTCAAATTAGGGGTAAAAGTTGTTTTAGACCATACACCTTTATTTTAGGATTTTTTTTAAGGGGGACTATAAAAGAAATGTATTTAATAACACATTTCTAGCCCTAGTCTCCATATTATTTCCTCTTTTGTTTTTTGCTATCTTTTAAATTTTGTGGCCCACCAAGTGGTTTTTAGAGCCTTTGGATTCTACTCTTATACTCTTTGCTGAAAATAATGAAACCCCTCTTTCATTTTGATTTTATCATGCAAATTTTGTGTCTCATGCAATTTCAATTTTCTTTTCATCCTTTGTTACGTGTGCTTCGATTGGTATATCTTTTGACCTTTTCTGCTGCAACAAATTGGTATCAAAATGAAAGAAGTTCGGTGCTTTTGTTTGAGATGGCATCTACTGAGTTCGAAGTGGCACCTTTGATGGCCAAAGCAATTTCGGGCCAGGAAAAATCAAGATGAAGGTATTATTGCGTCGGGAAGGCTCAAGTAGAGCCTTGAACAAAAATTATTTCGATGGTATGACTATGGCTAGGATTGAGGAGATGGAAGAGAAAGCGCATGACACCATTCAATTGTCGTTATCTGCTAGGGTGCTTCACAAAATCACTGATGAAGAAATAGCTAAGCTTGAAAGTCTACGTGAAGAAATCTCTTATAACAAGATTATTCTTGAAACAACATCTTTACATACTAAAGATGTAAGAAGGTAATCCTATCCAAAAGCATCTGATGAATTTAATAAGATTGTTATGAATATGAAAATTTAGATTTGAAATTAGATTATGAAGATCAAGCCCTAATTGTGTTATTCTCACTATCGAGCTCGTATGAAAATTTTATGAGTTCTATGCTATAGGGAAGGGAATCCATTACTCTTGAGAATGTGAAAGCCTTGTTGAATTTCGCGGAGATGCATATAAAATTGAATGCGAGTAATAGTGATGATAAAACTAATGGCTTAATTGTCAGGGGAAGGTCGAATCAATGTGATAGACGCAATAATAGTAAAGGGCATTTGAATTCTAGATCAAGCAAAGATAAGAGTAAGGTAGAATGTTATTATTGCTATAAATTCAAACACTACAAAAATAAGTGTCCAATACTGAAAGCTGAAGGGAAGAAGTCGATGGAGAATTCCGATTCAGCTAGTTTGGTGAAAAATAACAAGTTAGCTAATCAAACAATGTTCTTACCGTTTTGTCTTCATATTGTCATGTCAATGATGAATGGATTTTTGATTCTGCATATTCATACCACGTTTCCACATAGAGATTGGTTTCACATATGAGAAAGTCAATGGTGGCTAAGTTTTGATGGGCAGCAATGTAGTTTGCAAGATTGTGGATATTGGTACAATGCAAATTAAATATCATGACAATGTAGCAAGGACTTTGACAAATATTAGGCACATCTCAGATTTGAAGAATAACCTTATTTCATTTGAGTAGTTTAGATTCTATCGGGTGTATGTACACAAGTGGATGAAGAGTTTTGCAAATTTCAAAATGTTCCTTGATTGTGATGAGGTAACATAAAGAAAAACCTTTACGTTTTGCAAGAAAGTATCGCTGTGGGTTCTTTTCATCATCCTCTTGAAATTCTAAAACATCAATGTTGTGGCACATGTCATTGGGCTCCATGAGTAAAAAAGGAATAGACCTTGAGTAAACGTGATTTACTTTGTTGGGATCATACGCTCACACTTGACTTTAACGAACATTGTGTTTTCGAGAAGCAGTGCAAAGTCAGTTTTAATATTGGAATGTACTCAACAAAGGACACAGTTTATTTAATTGCTATTATATGTGAATGACATGCTTATTGTAGCGAAGAACATATTAGAGATACAAAATTTGAAAAGCCAACTAAATAGGGAATTTGAGATAAAAGATCTTGAAGCTACCAAGAAAAATCTAGATATACAGATTTGCAGAGATAGACAAATTGGTAAGTTATACCTCTTACTAAAGAAGTATACTAAGAAAGTGCTTGAGCACTTTCGCATAAAGAATGCCAAATCGGTAAGTACTCCTTCGGTGTCTCATTTTAGGCTTTTAGTTTCTTTGTCGTCTAAAACTAAAGAAAAGGAAGATGAGATGTCTCAAGTTCCATATTCTAATACTATGGATAGTCTCATGTACGCTATGGTTTGCACTCTTCCAGAGGCTGTTAGTGGTGAGTATGTATATGACACATCCAGATAAAGCTTACTAGCAAGTTGTGAAATGAATTCGATAGATCTAGATTACCTTAGATGTGGGTTTGGTCTTTGATAGAAGTTGTGATATAAGACATTCGGTTGTTGGCTTCATTGCTTCTGATTATGCAGGCGATATTGACAAAGGAAGATCTTTGACAGGTTATGTTTTTATGCTTGGTGGTTCCACGGTTGGTTGGAGAGCAATTTTGTAGGACAAAGTTGCTTTGTCTACTACCGAAGTAGAATACATGGCAATAGCAGAAGTAGTAAAGGAAGCTCTTTGGTTGAAGTGTTTGATTGCAAATTTGGAGTAAAGTAGGAGGAAGCCTCCGTTATCTTTTGCGATAATCGAAGTGCAATCTAGTTTACCAAAATATGATGTATCATGAGAGGATAGAACATATCGACATCCATTATCACTTTGTGCGTGATGAAATTGCTAAGGATATAGTTACGATAAAAAAAATGTCTACGGTGGATAATCCAGCAGATATGTTAATCAAATTAGTTCTTTTGACCAAGTTCAAGCATTGCTTCGACTTGATTGGCGTTTTCACCATTTGAATTGCTTAATCATTGTTGGTGACATTTCATCTCTTGTTTCCTACACCAAGTACGCTCACATAGGCTTAGGAATGTGTATCGCCGATTCTCCCGTTTTGGGGGTGGCCTTGTGGGGTCACTTTTAGTGGTGAGGTAGAGAAGTCGTCACATTTGGCACAGTGCTCCTTTGGAGATTTGAAGTCAAGGGTGAGGATTTGTTGAGTTTTTTTACTTTCAAATTAGATATAATGGTATTTTGACCACGCACCTTTGTTTTATTTTTATTTTTTTAAGGGCACACTATAAAAGGAATGTGTTTAATAGTATTCTATAACCCTAGCCTCCATATTATTTCCCCTTTCGTTTTTTCTTATCTTCTTATTAGATCTTTAGATTTTGTGGTTCACCAAGTAGTTTTTAAAGCTTTTGGATCGTACTCTCGTACTCTTTGTTGAAGATAGTGAAACCCCTCGCCTCCTGATTTTTTTCATTTTGAATTTTCCACATAAATCTTGTGTTTCGTGTGATTTCAATTTTCTTTTCATCCTTTACTACTCGTGCTTTGATTGGTGCATCTTTTGGCCTTTTTTCATAACAAGAATGAACCAGCATTTTTAGACATGTGTATTAGGCCTTGACTTATTATGCATGCTATTAGGACTTCAGCAAAAGGTAACTGATGCTTTCTTCCTAGAAAAGAAAAATAACAGTAATCCATTCCAACGAGTGCCAACAATTTGCAGGACACGTTCCAAACTAAAGTACTTTTTTGTACGAAACTTTAAACAATACAACAACATATGAAGCATGTAAGTGGACCAATACCTCAGTAGTTTTTTTTTTTGGTCGGTCCAATACCTCAGTAGTTAAAACCCAAAACTTAGGCCTTGTTTGATATAACCGTACAATAAATAGTCAAAATTCCAACATCGACCTTTTAAGTGTTGACAACCTTAAGTCAAATATGGAACAGAGAGAGTTGTGCGCTGATGCCTTAACATCAAACATCGTATGTTATCTTTTTTCTCCCTTGCCAAACATGCAATTGTGAAAACTGTAGGTAAGTTTTAGTAATACAATCAATAATATGTTGTGTCCTTTGTATATTTTTTTTCAGCAAAAGAATTAGAAACCCTTGCATATTTAAACAAATCCAGTGAATTTTTCAGAGAATTGAATCTTCTATATCAAGAAAAGTTAGTATCGCCAAGTGAGCTTAATAATTTTCAGTGCTAAATATTTGTAAAGGATCTTAGAAACTGAGGACAATAAGGTCCTGTTTGATGACTATCGTTATTGAAAATAAAAAAATCAAGCACTTGATAAACACTTAGCAAGATTAAGCACGTTTCATAAAACTAACTAATTTCGATATGAAAGATTGATTCAAGTCAGAAATCCGCTAAATGTGTTAAGTAAGGAATGGAACTTCTCTATTCCCAATTATGTTGCTAAAAATCTACCAAGTATATTCCAAGTTCTATATTTAAGTGTGAAACAAATAATATTTATTATTTGATTTTCATTTATTATCAAACTATTCTTTATTTCCATTAGCACTCAAGGTTGTCAACAAAGATGACTTAGTGCTTGAATATTCAAAATTTGGAAGCCGAGCCCCAAGATGCCTTTATGAAAATTTTGTTGAATTTGTGTGGATACGAGTTATGGACTTTCCTAGGGGTAAAAGAAATATCCAAATAAAGAACCAATAAGGTACCAAACAGTCTACATACACAATTTAGTTAAGATAGCTTGGTGTGGAGAAGTATGTTCAATTGCCACAACCATGTTAATTAGGAGAAACCAGATAAAGATAGTTGACTCAATTTCCGCTCATATTGGTTCCTGCCCTCTCCACAGATCAGCAACTTGAAAACCCGTTTGGTATAAGTTTAACTTTTAAACTTGTAGCATTGGACTACTTTTAATAAGTACTGAAAGCCCCAAATGTTTAAGAGTCTTTTATAAATTTTTACACCAAATATTCAGAAGTACCTGAGCTTTGACTCTTTCGTAAACATATCTGGAACTGGAACTTTAAATCTTGTCCCCCAGGAGAAATCAAACTTATTCACTGGTAAATGTAACCTCCGTTAGCTGGTTGCTAAGGTGGTAGGGTGGGGATAAAATGGCTGGCCAGATTGGACCTATATCCTAGAAAGAATTAATGGAAGAAAAGTTGAGAGAGGGGCCCACGGGGGAAGGAGGGGGCGGGGGGGGAGGGTTAGCAGAGGAATGGAAGTCAATAAGTATCCTCTTATTTATAAAGATGGAAATGATGGAAAATGAATGTGGGTTCACATCCGGAGGATGTAAGCTTCATGCCTGCGGTTTAAAGCATCGAACAATTCAAAACGAAGAAATACTGAAGCTTTTGTTTAATGATTGATAGATACACCATAAATTAAAGGAAGAGCATACTTATTGACTCTAGTAAGTCCCTATTCCCAATAGGAAATTCCTAAATAAGAAACCTAAGAAATTTCATATCTTAAAAACTAGGAAACATACATTCCATTTAAAGGAGACATAATATCCCACAAATTAGGAAACAGAATATTCTATCCTAATAAGTAGGACACACAATATCTTAATGAGACTAAATGACTCTTGAGCACTTAAAAGATTCTTAATCTCTAATAAGCAAAATAAATCAGATTATCACCTAAAACTGAATCTCCACTTGGCAAGCCTTTAGTATCGTTGCCAAAGTTCTCCATCAAACAGCCATGTCTTTATGGCATTTCAACAAGGCTTTTGTGCGGAAGATACATTTGGTGATTTATGGACCAAAATTATTTTTAAGGAGAGGTTATGCAACGCTATATGGAAAAACTTCTTTTGTTGTGCTACTGACATTGTGTTGGCACCTATGGAGCGAGTCTGTGGGGTTGGATTAGTGAACACTAGGATGATTTTTCAAGGGATGTTAATTTTCTTGTATGAAGAGAGATTGTGCCTTAATTGAGCAGCCTAAATTCCAAAAGAAAACGCTTCTCTGCAACACCACAGCCAGAAGAATGTCAAAGCTTTGCCATGGTGTCTATAAACCACAAGTGATGCCAACGACCACAAAGGTGACAAAGGATGAACTTGCTGATGATAATTGCAATTTTGATGATATTCATGAATAATGGTTATATAAGGATGGCGATTTTGATGAAACATGTGGATGGCCTTCTCTAGCTTGGCACTTCATTAGGCCTACTTTCTTTTAGTGATTGATCAGCCTTCTATTGATTAAATTGGACAGCCTAGATTCTGTTAGTGATTGATTTTTCAATGCACAACGCTCATGATCTTCAGTTATCATCTTATAGCATCTATTTTGAAATATCATAAAAATGTTACCCACTTAACTTGACTTAATTGCTTAGTCTAAATGTTTAGAGATTCATGATCATTAGATACGGAGAATTCTCGAGAGTTACTTTACAAATCTAGTAAAATTTTATGATTCGACATTGCAAGAACCTCACTGATTCTAGGTAAAACAGCAAGTTTGACTACCTAGCATCTAGAAAGTTTGCTTCACCAAACTTACAAAGAATCGAGAAATATTTAAGTACTATTGATTTTCTTTCTATAACTAAAAGTAACGGAAGCTTTTCAATTTCCACAACTAAAAATTTAAAGACCAATCAAAAATAATATCTCTAATTGAAAGGACAGCCATATCCATAGAGATATGTTGAACAAGCTGTGAGAAAAATGGCAATTTTGAGCGACTATCACAAAAAGACAAGTGATAAAAAAGAAGCTTTTCCTTATCAAACACATAAAAGAAATTATATGCTCAGAAAAAGCAGATAACTTACTGGCATATTGTTAGATGGAAGAACTTACTCTTGAATTCCAGGTCGCAAAGGTAAATCTTTGGACATCATAAGTTCATCCATTGCATTTTTCTGCAGCAACCAGCTAGGATGATAAATATCTTATAAGACAGTTATCTATGTGTAAGGAAGAATAAAAAAATCCCACCAGAATAACGTAATAAATGAAGTACATCAAATGGAAAAGACAAGGACAGCGAAGTCAGGTTACAGTCCTGACAAAAATGCAGAGCAATGAGCAAATACACAACGGTTGCTCATGTCACAAAGAGAATTTCTACCAACGAATTTCACAAAAATGCAAGGCATCTAAGCCTTTCATAAGATTTTTTAGCATTCATCACAAATATATTCATATTGACGCTCAGCAACTTAAGAGGTTATTTGAAATCATGCTTTGGTTATGCAGACGAAAAATCACTATAACAATGATGCTTTTAAAGTTTGCAGCCTTAATACACTCACATGGGCGTCAACTCAATTTAAACAATAAAATCACAATTGTATTCCATGTGTCTACATTCAGGGGATAGTTCCTTGAAGTTTAAATGGGCTGGTGTGCTCCTCTTTGCAGCTTTGCTGAATGATAATTTTTTGTGTTAGCTGAGGCATTGACCGTTACTTGAGATTTTTGTGAAAATTTTCATTTAAGAAATCCAACGTTTGTACACATGTTTATGCAGCTTTATCAGAAAAGTTAGAGAAAGGATATTAAGAAAAGGCAACCTAAGGATGAGAAGAGGGCAAAGTCTGTACACATACTGGATGATCTAATGCAATGGAATGGGGGGTTACAGCTACAAAAAATCCTGTACAACACAGCTACAGTGCCCAAATTTGCAAAGTCACACACCAACTCTACCAACCAATTGATGTGGCGCATCAGAACTAAAATTTTCCAATGATTACATCACAATCCCAGCCCAAGCTTCATCAATCAATCAAGCCAATTTGTCAGGCGTGCAAGCACATAGAAAATTTGTCCTCAACATTGTCCCATGGGTCCAAGGCACTCAAGATAGCATTGTTGATGATTAGTGGCTTAAATACAAGGTTGAAGAATCAAAGTGTGCTTTCTGGTCTTTATTTGGTATTTTTGTCCACAAATTGATTCGATGCATTCAAGACACTTAGAATAATGTTTCTACAACTTGAAGAATCTCAAGTGATAGTTGATGACTGGTATGCAAGGTTGAAGAGTCAATTAATGCTTCTTCTTGTGCTCGATTGTCAAAGAGTCTTTATTACAAAGTTAGAATGTCAAAGAGTCTTTATTGCAAGTTTGAAAGTGTGAGCTAGTCTTCATTACTAGACCAGAGTGTCAAAATGTAGAGTGTTGTGAAATTTATTATTAGTCTTAGTACAATGTATTAGTTTGGCCATAAATAAAGATGTAATCTCACATGTATGACAGACATGAGTTGTATACATGAGAGATCCTCTTGAAGTAAATAACTTCAATTTATGGTTCTTTATCCATTTTTATGGGGATGAGCCTTAAATTCTTTATCCTTGACTAGTGGATTTTTTCTTTAGACCTTGGCGGCAAACTACATCTTTTCCAACTTCATTTTCGTTCAGAATGCACTCCATTCAGCATCAATTTCACAGTTTCTTATTTTTATAGTAAAATACAGCATATTCCTTCATATAAATCCCAGTAAACACATATTCATACACTCTATCCTGACCACTAGTCCAGAAAACAAATTTCTTATCCCATCATTTCCATCATGCATCACCGATTGTCTTGTCCAATCTTGTGCTAGCGTTTTGCGGGTAGGCAAATTCTTTTGCAACAAAATCCTCTCATAGGTTTGGAAATGGTAAAGAGGAGTAAACCCTAATGAAGACAGGTGGTTGAACATATGTGAGGGATAATAAGCTAATTCTTCGTCTCTAGACACTGTGCATCATGGAGGTAGAGATAGAACTATCAACCAGAGAAAAAGCACAGAGACAGAGATAGAGATAGAGACAAAGAAGGTTTGTCAATTTACAGGTTAAATGCAGTAAGACCCTAAACTTTACTTTTTGAACACTAAAATGTGCATCAACTTTGCATTGTATCGTTTGATTTTTGAACTACTAGATTCTTTAACCTTCATCCAGTTAATAGACCCTCTAGAGTAATAAGAGGAAGACTCCTAAACCATGTCTTGTAGAGAGCATAAATAATACCCAAGTTATTTTGCTTTAGCTGTGTTTTTATGCACTAACTTAGGGGGAGAGAGAGGGAGAGAGAGGGGGGAGGGAGAGGGAAGGGGGGGGGGGCGCGAGAGAGAGAGAGAGAGAGGGAGAGAGGGGGAGAGAGAGAGATCAATGGTGTTTTATTCTGTTATCCAGATGACCCTATAAAGGACAAAGGGATAATAAGACAGTAGAGAAAAGTTTCTTTTCTAACATTTAACAACCTGCAGAAAGTGCTACAAGGATCTAATTGGCAAATTCATAAGTTGAAGGAGTCTAATCCATTGAAAAAAAAATTAAGGGTGTCTTACTGTCATGGAGATAAAAATATGGGGGCTTCTAAGTTTGACTACTGTAACATATCATTCCTCCTCTTCATGTCCCTCTCAATATCTACATTTACATAAAACAATGGTACTGAATTTTTATCCAGAAGGATGACAGGGGACATTGAGAGCATTGAATACTTGTTTTATACATCCAACGCCAAAGAAGATTGAGCTCAAGAACATAAAAGTCAACTCACCTTCTCTCGCAAGACACTTTTCACAAACGAACTCTTCTCGCTAGTGGGCAATGAAGTAGGCCAACCAATCTATACTTAGACATAACATCAGGTTAGAAGTAAAACAGGAAGAAAAAGAAACATGAAAACAAATACACAAGATCTCTCATATTTCTACAAATGAACAGGAAAGAGAGGAAAAAGAGCTTACACGGTTAAAATATAGAATCAGCATCCTTTCTTCATCAGCAGCACTTTTCCTAGAAGCCATGACAAAATCAATCACAGCAGCCTTAATTCAGGAACGATCCCTTACAAGATGCTTCGTCATTACATGTCAAGCTACTTAAGATGCAAAAATATTAACTGCAGCAAGATAATTGAAGTGCCTAGAGCACAGTTCTGAAAGCAATGCAGTTGGAGACAGAAAGGAGAGATTTTCTTCTACCATAAGTAAATCATCTTTTTTAGAAAAAAATTGAATTGTGGGAGGACTAATTCCCACTGCAAGCCCACTTTGACATCAACGGAGTGAGCTATCCTTTTGTAAATAAAACCAGTGAAGAGAAACAGTGGGAAGTCTACTCCACCACAAGCCCCTATCTCATAAAACTTGCCCAAAACAATTATTTCCAACCTACAGTCCAAAATCAAAGTATGGCACAGAAATTGAGTACTGTAAAGAATATGTAAAAGCAAAGACTGCCAGAAATTCAAGTAGTATAAGAAAGTACGCAAACTCCAAAAGGATAACGATATGCATGCATTAAAAATAATCAACTCATGACAAGAATCTAACAATTTCCCATCAGTCATCACCAAGAAGAACAACGCTAGGGAAGCTGGTCCACAACATCGGTGGTGGACTCTAATTGGCTACTAAACCTGGCCCACTAGATTCAGGTCTGCCAAGTCACTTCTATATACCAGTTTTGCGTACCAATCTTGATATAGCCATCATCAATCAAGAAGAATATCCACTTTTACAGAGAGCCAATGCGTACGAACCTAACATGGGAATATAATTACAGACGAGATAAGAAAAGAATGCATGATTAACTAATTTCCAAACCTTACGAGGTCTAGGTAGACAGGCTCGGTCCAATTCGCACAGTCAAGCCCAAGCTTTCGAAATGCTGAACATACCCAGAACGGAAATAGAGAGTTCAGCGGCACCGCCGTATTAAACATTCTCAAACTAAAAGGAACAACACCGTAATGTGTTGATAGACGCACTCCGTGAAACTGAACTTACCCAAATTGAAGGCCTGGCGATTAGCCAGCCGGTAGGCATCCACAAGGACCCTAGGGAAATTCAAACACAAGAAAAAGATAAGGAAAGAAAACCTTATAACAATAATGAAACAAAACAACGGAAAGAAGATGAGAAAAATCAGCCCACCCTTCAACTTCAAGAAGAAGAGCGAGCTCTTGAGGTGGGTCTTGGCCAGAAAGTGAGCTCAAAGCAATGAAGTCATGGACACCCGAATTCTTCCAGAAGAATCTGGAGTCGATGAAGAAAGTGAGGGAGGGGAACGAAGGGAAGTTGCGAAGAAGACGAGGATTCTTCGATGGAGGAAGATAGAATCTGGGCTTTCGGCCCCTTGCACCTGCAGAGGCGTTGGAATAGCAGAAATGGTGGTAGGAGAGAGGAGAAAGGGATTCCATCTGCACGGTGCGCAGGCTCCGCATCCCCGTTTGCTGGCAAATCTCATGCACAGGGGCTAGATGGCTACTTAGCTAGTTGTCTCGGGCGGGCCGGTATTTTGTCCGCATTTGGTCCGGCCCGAACGCATTGGGTCCAGGCGGAATTCACAAGAAAAATTTGAAAATCGTGAAGGACATCAATGAACATCGGCTAATTCACATTTTCGAGTTCTGAAAATCTACAAGAAAATGATGCAGAATGTGAATTTCTCAGTTACTCAAGCAAAAAACCACAACCTCACTTTTTAATCTAGAAGCATCAATTTCCGTTAAAGACCATTTAATGTTTATGTAAGCAAAGAGAGATGTCAATCGCAACATGATTTAATGGATCGAACAAGGAGAAGGAATCCAAAATTGATAATGTTGGTTTCTTCAATTGAATCAAAAGCTGGAAGGACATTTCTGTTAGGATTTTGTTTTAAAAATAAGAACATTTGCATAGTTGAATTGAATCAGATTCACAGTGGAAGCAAAAACGCCCCTACACGTATCTCATTGACATTATTTGTACATTTTAATAAAAAGTACATAAAATGAAAAGGAGGCTAATCACATTACCCTTGTACTATGCTCCAAAAGTTTGATGTTCTTCAAATTGATCACGAACGTCTGACATCCTTATAGCATTGGTTCTGACATTCTTCAGATCTCCACTATGAATGTCTAGTCTTCTTGTGACGTTGATTTTAACGTTCTTAAGATCTAGTCCACAAATGCCTAATGTGCTTGTTGCATTGGTTCTCACATTCCTACCTACAAACGTCTGATCTCCTCGTGATGCTAGTTCTAGCGTACTTCGATTCTAATGTTGTTCAATTTTATCCCTACAAATGTCGGGCCTTTAGTTCAAACACAACACCAACTTGCGTCAAATGGTAGAGACTAACTTGAGAGAGCTCACCATGACAATTATGTTAGTAATTGCTCTTGCGTGTTACTATTTTGATTAATCACTATCATCACTCGACCATCCATGACCCTATCTCTCAATCGTTTTTTATAATCAGTCACCAATCACATTAATTCGACTCATTAACTGTGACGTCCAAGGCCATCACTTACTAGACCCTGGACCTTAATCTTTTTCTATTTTCACACGTGCAGAAGAATATTTATCAATTTACATTCTTAACGTAAGTGCTTTGCACTCAAAAACAAGTTTCATGAACACTTCCTTCCATATCATTCATTCTTTATATAATTACATAGGCAAAACAACATCGTGATAGATACTAGGACCACAAAATACATATCAAGATGATCAAAAACATCAAAACACTTGGGATAGCCCAAAAAGGTGCCTAACTTCTCTACCCGGTAATTTTTCCCATCTATCACCCATCGCCCTACTATGGGGCACCTCCTAGTTTCATGCCTAACACATCAGAAACAGATGAGGCCATGCAATTGCTCTCTTAGATTGAGGTACACAAATACAAAGCGTATTGGAAATAAGTTGGGGCGCCCATCATCTATCCAAACATATCGGGTAAAGGTGACGCTAGACTCTTGGTCTTGGAAGTGTTGATATACACCCATTACATGCACAAGCGTGCCATAGGCTGCCGTTGGTGGCATGTCAATTGCTAATGATTTGAAAGGAAAATAAGAGGTGAGCAAAATGCCCAGTAAAGGATAAAGCATGGCTCAAGATCCTAATCTCGCTCAATAGCAAACATAGCTCAAAATAACAAACCAACATATATATGGACATATCTAATCAGGGCAACATATAATACTCATGAAGTTCATCAGTCCAAACATACCAAAATAGATAGAATGCACAAAATTCACATAACAGGGCATACACGACCCAATAATCCAACAAGCACGTAGCTTCACACATTCACATGTACTCACACACCTTGTGGATTAATTTAAATGTGTGAATAATTTCATTCCACCCTCGAGACGAATTTAACTCGGGTCGCTAGCCAGTCTACTCGAGTCATTTCTGGGTCGTTGGCTGGACTTTCATGGGATGCTAGTTCTAGGCATCTCCCTTTGAGGCATCTCGGTATTCAAGGGGTACTGGTCTTGTGATTTAAATTGAGATATCCTAGACCACATGGCTTGGGGTATCCCCACTCCCTGGGGGCATCATCGGAACGTTGGTCGATGGAACATCTCTTGATTTAATCCATTTCACACATTTCACTACACCACAATCTTAATATAAGACACACTTATATCATCTCCAGCACAAATATGCACTTCCACAAAGCATGCTCACGTGCTAACATCACAACACCACACCATGCATATGACATAATTACCCTACACAATAATCCTAACTTATTACACATTATTTCACAAACACAACCAGCATCACTCATGCACAACCATCAAACAAAGATCCACAGCATGCTAGAATCTCCCACAATGTCGAATTACAAGTGTTTCAGCAAGAAGAATGTCAAAGATACCAACTAGATCACCAATAGCACTTACCAACAGAATCGAGCCTACTTGCATGGCTTTGAAATTAATTCCGAAAACTTAACCAAATGAGTTTGAAAAATCCTCAAATTTTAGTATGCTATAGTTGACATTTAAATTAACATTTTTCATGAAGAAAGACAAACCCTTCTAAATTAAGAGTAGTAAATTGCAAAAAACAGCCACAAGATTGTCCTAGTAACCAAAATATACATCCTTACAAACCGGGCTACTTTGATGCCTGAAACTCATTCATTAGCTCTGAAATTTACCTATGTTGTACTTTAAGATATGATGAACAACTTTTGTGTGGAAAACATATTGAAATTTGATCCACAAAATTTTATAAAAACTTTGCAAACTTTAAAGGTCACCGATTCCATCCCTAAACAGCATACTGACTTCCATGAAACAAGACTTATAACTTGACTCTCCTAGTCCATAAAATTGCGATTAAAATGTATGTTATAGATGAGGATGTTTAAAGCATTTTTCATGAAGGAAGCTTTTGTAAATTTGCACCACATTCCAAACAACAAAATTGACAAATACCAAAGGTTCCGTAAAATAAATTCTAGGGAAAGCTACCTCAGCTCCTTAGTTCACACCTCATGCATAGAACACATGCAAGCTAAAATTGTCATGACCCCAACTCCATCTCCAAGGTCATGAGTGACAAGGGTTATTTTTGCGACATCCTAGGCTCGTCGCCTTCTCGATTCTTTTTAACTCGTTATTATGCACATGCGGAAATGTGAATAAACAACTCCTCGGACAAACAACAGCTGGAAGACTAAGACCTACATCAAGTAGAACACACTAATTTATATTATAACAATACTTTTACAAGCCCTTTCCAATATAGGCCCTCTTTTCTTTTTACATCATAGTACAAATTTTTCACATAGGCCAAGGGAAATCCTTTCTCCTCTAATGTGACTGCAACTCCCAAAACTGACGTGAGACTTCCATGCTTACAAGACTGAAAGATGAAGGATGAGTTTTAGGGAAACTTAGTAAGTAAAATTCCTAGTTCTCTACTAGGAAGCATCTCATCATCGAAGCCTAGCAAGTACAACACTCACAAACAGTGTTGATGGTAGATCAATAGCAAACTTGTTGCTACCTTCGACTACATGTAGATGTCCATTGCGACATGTTTCAATGCATACTTACCTTTGGCTTATCAATTAATATATCAACATATCATGCTTATGCATAACCGGCACTTATGCAAATTCATTTAGCGTCGTCCTCACTCAACCAAGCCCTCTCGGCTCGACCGAGGCTTCCAGCTTCTTGTTGGGCATCTCAGCTTGACTAGGGCACCTTGGCTCGATCGAGGCTTCTCAGCTCTAGCTTCTTGAGGCTTGTGAGTTCAAGAGCTAGGCATTCTGGCTCAACCAAGGCATCCCGGCTCAACCGAGGCATCACGTTCAATAAACGAGGCATCGCCGCCAACTCTGTGTGGTGACAGGCGTTTTTTCTTCTTTAAGTGCATGCATAAATGCATCATACAAGCCGATTCTTATATTTTCTCTTAGTTGACACATGCATGGCCTGAAGGCTCGGAAATGGTAACTTAAATCAATCACTTAGCACCGATCCCCGCACCGGACAAGGCTCGGGAACAGTATGCCTCAATACCGATCCAAGACCTCGAGGCTTGGGTACACTTCACTTTAGTGACAATCCCAAGCTTGATGGACCTCGGCTCTAACCCGATGTGAATATACATGTATCAAGAATGACCCTCAGCTCGCAGTTTCATTCAACGCCAAGTACAAAGTCCCCGTGTCCTTTGGGCTATAGAAATCGGCATGCTTGGTGCCTTACCAAGATCTCGTGGATTTAGGCGATCAATGTACCTATCAAGGCATAAGATCGACACACCTCAATGCTGATTTAGGATTTTCCAGCCTTAGGCGATTCCCGCACCAAACGAGGTTTGGATGTGGCATCCTATTTATGTCGAAACCAAGGCTTTATGGCTTGGGCGACTTTGTCTTGTGATGAAATCAATCCGAATGAACCTCAGCCTCATTCTGGGCATGAACAACTCAAGCACACATTTAAGCACAATCATGAGCAAAACCATACAAAAGATTCAATATCCTACCTACGGCTTGACGGGTGAGCACCTAACTAGCCTTGACAATGGGACTACCGCCCTAGATGAGACATAGAGATCTTACTTACCTGGGCAAACCTCGAGAACTAGCTTGGATAACTTAATGGGGGCAATGGTGCAAGGCCAAGAGAAAGGAGAGAAAGGGGAGAATGGTGTGTGAATGGCAAAAGGGTTCCAATGATGGAAATAATTGGGCCTCTATCTATTTATAGACATCAACCTCATCATTACTCATCCAAGTGGTCCGATAACGTTTCTTAGGGCGGCACGGCTATGGCATTGAGGTGGCAAGCCTAAGTTGCAAGGTGTTATGCCTATTTTAAAAGGTGGCACACCTAATGGCCTAATGTAATGATTAGAGGCTTACTTGTTTTATTCCTATTGGACCATTCATACAATGCCATCATGACTTGACCTACTTGTTCTCTAAGGAAAATCTTATGGTAATGATGACCATATATTTCATGGATACCTAAGCCAATGATTCATCATTCTCATTAAATGCTTAGATTTAGTTAATCATGGGGTTTTGATATTTAGCATATGCTTAAATTCAAGAACTTGCTTCCTAAGTTTTGGCCTTCTAGAATATTCCACCAAGTTCTATTCTCATTGGTTCACTGAAGCCCTTGAGTCATTTGCTTCTTCCCCAAGGAAAATCTTGAGTAATCATTATCAAATCTTCAAGGGACACCTAAGCTTATGAGGTGGAGATCTAATGACCTAGTGTCATTAATTGAAGCTTTATTTTTCTCCATTTCATTGGGCCACAAGAGCACTTTGCTCATTATTAAGAGACAAGTTATTATGCATACGTGGCACTCTAAAAGATAGGGTGGCTTTAAGGCTATAGGATAGCCATAATTAGCTCCAATGTGTCCTAGTTTTATTGGGACATTTGGTTTGGATGCTTTGCTTAATCCCTAAGGTAAATTATTGGTAATCATGACCATATCTAGAAAAATCTAGGTGGAATGATAAGTCAATCTCCTTTATGAAGAAGCTAAGGTGTTCTAGAGAATCCCATTGTCTTTTTCTTCATAAAAAGGTGGTCTAGAGAATTCCCTCGTCTAAGTTGGTTCCAGAGCCGAAAAAGGGATCATTAGGTACACCTCAAAAAACTGAATCATGTATACCCGAGGTTCGGCCATCATGTCCCATGCTCGCCCGAACCATTTCTTTGGACGGTCGGTTGGTCTAAATGGTCAGTCCATTAGCCCTTTGGTCGGTCAAGGCCAATCCTAAGGCTATCCATGACCCAGCACTAAGTTAAGACACTCATGGACCTTAGAATTAGTGATGGAATAGCCAAGTCTATCCCTGAACTCATTCCGGTCGACACTCGGTCCATTCGTATGGCTGATGGTCGATGTATATATCCACGATCAAACATCACTAATTCAAGATTCCTTTCCGATCACTAAGAATTAAATAGGGAATGATGCATTTTTGGTTGGAAGGCAATCACATTTGATCAAGTCGAATTGTCCATGTATTGATGCATAGTCGGACGGAATCACCCGCAGCCGGGCACTACAACCAGTTGGATCGACCCACGACCATCTGCCAATCCAAATCATCCCGTGACCAATCCTCGTGATCAAAAAGTCATCTTATGAGCTGGTGATCCTATTCCATTAGTATGATCGATAGAAAATCCACGGCCGACACCTTGACCAATTTGTGACCGGTCGGTCGGTCGGTGGGACCATGATCGATCCGTGATTCCTTGCCGATTGAACTGATCGATCCATGGCCAATGGCCTATGGTCGATCTATTCAAGACCTTATGGCCAATCCTCATGGGGTCAGAATCGAGGGTGTTACAAAAATTAACCACGAAACTAACACCTATGGTTGAGAATCTGCTAAACCAAACCAATCCATCTTCAAGCGCCGAGAGGACATCGAAGTTTACTACCAGCTTCTCCCTTACCTAGTTCCAGAACTCACAAATGGCTTCTTTGGGAAGGTTTGAAGGCTGGAAGCTCCTATGTTTACTGGTTTCTTAAGGAACAACAAGAAAACGAGAGAGAAAATGGAGAGGAAAATATAGGGTGTCTCGAGTGGGGGAGAAAGGAGCCAATAGAGAAGTGGGAAGGAAGAAGAAAAGATTGGCTGAGATGATGGGGTTTTTGGTGCGTGACACGAGCCTCCTCAACTTGCATGAATGTTGATTGCTGAAAAGGGAAAAAGGCAATGATGACGAGGCTAGGTTCTAAGGTGTAGGGATATAGAAATCAAAGGGTCTCTCATCCCTTCTTGCATGGGGAAGCCGAATGGGATTTTGTCCCATTTGCATGCAAGATCCAAGTTTTATCTTTCTTACTTGACTTATGTGCCTTAAAGAAATTTGGTTTAAGTGAATTTTTAGGGTTTTTCCCTATTTTGCCCCTAAATGTTTAGTCACCATGAGAGGCCAAGGCACCAAAGTTTTTTTTTTTTAGGCCAGAATGCTAAGGCACCTAAGTTAAGCTACTTTATTTTGGGGGTTTTCACTAATGTCATAAGCTAAAGCTTAGTAATAATGCTCATGTCCCCACATAATTCAACCATTAAAAGAAATAATCTAAGCTAACCAGATATCCTCAAATCACTATTTCTAGCTTTTTAAGATTGTAGGTCCACTAATAGCTCTATACCTCGCATGAAAAGGATGATAATATTCAAACTATAAGAAATCGATGTCAAACATCTGAGACCACTTGAATTTACACAAAACCTAAATTAAAAAGATTTAGACATTTCCAACCAAACTAGGCCTTTTATACATGTCCGGCCAATGGGCCCAATTCATGGCCCAACACCAACCATGCCGGCCCAATTGGTGGCCTAGACCCAGCCCTCACGCACAACACAGATGAAACTCACCAGGCTAATCACTCGGCCCGATTCTAATTTCCTTCGAAAAGTAATAGTTTACTCATAAATTCTAAAATCCGAAATTTTAGGATGTCACATGAACTCTAACACTATTTTAAAGTATTAATTCGGTTGTAACGTCTGAACTTGCTTTAGACTTTGAATGTGGACATAAGTTCTAAAACCATTTCAAAGCATTAATTCAGACATTAATTCGTAACCATTACAAAACTTTATTCTATGTATTAACTTTTTAATTACAAAACTTTAATTTGACGATTACTTCTTAAATCATTTTAGATCATTAATGTGGCCATTAAATCTAAAACCATTTCAAAAATTTATATTAGCCCTTAAGTTGGGAATCGTTTCATATCTTTAATTGGTTATTTATTTTGAACTCATTTTAGATCATTAATGTGGCCATTAATTTTGAACTCACTTCAAATCATTAATACGGTCATTGGTCTGAACTTACTTTAGATCATTAATTCGGCCATTGCGCTTCATTTCTTTGATTCGACTGTAAAGTCTGAACTCGCTTCAAACCTTTGATTTGGCTGTAAAGTTTGAAACCCCTTTAAGATATTTTATTTTTAGCCCAGCTCAATCTAATTGCCTCAATTGCAAACAAATTTGCAATATTGTCTCTTTCGTTCAAATGCCATTTTGAATTGGTTATGATATGTGATATCCCTAGATTCATTATTGAGCTAGCAATAGGACTAAGAGAACTAATTGCCTTAATTAGTCTCCAGTTCCTATAAACTATGAGTGACATATAGCAATATCTCATGGCTACCCAAATAACGCGAACATTT
Source organism: Eucalyptus cloeziana (assembly GCA_014182715.1). Taxonomy (NCBI): domain Eukaryota; kingdom Viridiplantae; phylum Streptophyta; class Magnoliopsida; order Myrtales; family Myrtaceae; genus Eucalyptus; species Eucalyptus cloeziana. The sequence continues at coordinate 19,096,537 of CM024637.1, forward strand.
CAAGAACATAATAAACCTATCAATTTTGGCGATCATATAATTTAATCCTTTTGTCTCTATATGTCCCAATCAAACAAAGACTATGGAATTGTTTGTCAAGCCATCAATTCGTTCATATGCCCAAATTTAACTAACATATATTTTCATAGAACATGAACTAATCATTCTCAATTACAAACTTGGTTGAGGATTTCAACATAATATCACGATTAGATTGCATAAGACATCAATCTTCTATCTTGTATATTTACGTATATAATAGGAAGACAGATTCCATATTGCACGTGCATGTACCTTCATATGTGAATAAACTATGACCATTAAGTACAAAGACGGTTCAACGAAACGTCAATATGCGCACTTATAAACCACAACCATTCAACATACAAGTCAGTTTCATGCCTTAGGTCTAAGGATTTTATACAAGACCAAAGTATGAAGATTAGTTATTAACCCCGCTTAGAACTTTCATAGTGCTAATTGTTTTATGTATATCATGTTCAATGAACTTGTTCAAGTCAAGCACCTATGTTCTAGCTTAAGTATCTTAATACCCAATGACTTATGACTTATTATTCCTTGAGATACCTAATACTCAATGGTGAAGCTTGGGATCCATCAGTCTCAATAGGAACATTAATATCCTCTCACTAGTGGCATAACGGCTAGTTTTGGGATGTAGAGAGATGATCCATCGATCGGGAACTATTTAAAGATTTAGTTTAACTGTAAACTTGTCACACATATTCTTTGTTGAAAAAACATCTCCAAATGATTTTGATAATGCCCAAGCTATCTTTAGTATAATGTTCACTATAGTATAGCAGTGGTTGTAACAAAAGACCAAGCAAGATCCATTGTGTGATTAAGTGGACAGAAGAATGACAATACATCTTGATATGGATTTTCCATAAATAGTACCAATAGACCTAAAAAATCAATTGATGTCAATATCTATGTTGATGCTGCACATATCGAGTCATTGGTGCTGTGGCAATAACGTACATTTTGTTAATGTTTGTTAATTTAATAATACAACTGTTGTGGCTATGGATTCGCACAATAGTAAAATTTAGGTAGATATAGTAATCTAATAGTTAGGTAGTTTGATAGGTCTGTCAAAGACTGCAACGAAGGGACAATAGTCGATATTATTTTTAGAGTGCAAATATTTAGGAAAAGGATTGTATGAGTAGTTCTATCTTTAAACAATACATCAACGATCACTCTAACGACTCTTTGTTTCTTCAATCCACCTCCAATGGATAGATTGAAGATGGTCATAAAGGAGAAGATGATAGATGCCAAATGTTAGAGAGAGAATGACATACATCGAGATTTGAAAATTAGTTTCACGTTGTTTTTAGCGGTAAGCTCTCTTTCGATTGTTTCATTGAGTATTGTATTTGTGTTGTCGGAGTGATTGTGCTCTAGATTAAGAGTACAAGAGTAAAAGTAGTAGTTAAGTCTTGATAATGTGATCTATCTTGTAATAAGATTAGTGTTTGTCAATTGTAACTTTTTGAGCAGATTACTAGTAGAATTTAGTCCGACTTACGGCTATTAGTCTGAAGAGTGGATAGATGTAAGCTTAGGGATAACAATGGACAATTTAGGCATGCTATATGTCATTTCGAAACTTGAAATGTCATTTACAAATGTCTAGAATGCATCGAAGGCAATTGAACATGTTAATACTCATTATCAAAGATGTTTCTATTTAGAGGTCTAATCGGCAGTAACCACATCAACAATGTCCTGAACAAATCATGATTATCTTCTTTAAATGACATAAAAAAAAATATACAATTTTTTGTGCTATTAGGTCTAGATGCAAGGTTTAAGTTTCATGAAACATCTTAACCTAATTTGATTCACAAAAAAATCATACAATATTTGCAAAACATGTGCTCAAAATTGCATAGTTAAAATCTATCTTTGATCATGAGATTAACCAAGCAAACGAGGGCCAATCAGTGCGATCTATACATCGTTAAAAACTTATGAGACACACTACAACTGTTGTGAAGGACTCAAGACCAATCGAATGCATTTACTGACTCATTTTAAGGCAAACATCAATCAACTCACAAACAAGACAAAGCATCCTAAGGACGATTTATCAGAGATTTCCCTAGCTAAATCAACTCCAAAAAATCTGAAAAAATTATATGTTGTAGCCAAAGACATTTCGAACAACTTTCATGAGACACCAACCTCTAAATCTAAGCAAAAAATTTAGCAAAAAATCAACAAACATGTAAAATGCTCAAAATCCAAATCATCATATAATCCAACTAAATTTCTAGAACATATCAATGAACTTTGGAAGTGGATTTTAGGTATCCAACGACATTCGTTTGAAGTATCAAAATGAAGCTTATTGAACTTAGATTGAAAGTCATGAGCACCTCAACTCGAGATTTTGAGGTTTAAGACCTCAAATTTGCTATAACATAAACTCAGTCTGTGAAACCTAAGAATTTTCTAGAAAAAACACATGAACAAAATCAACATGTACGTAAGCCATAATCAATTGCAGCACCTATAATCCATGATTTCAAGCATACAAAGGCTCATAAACTTTGAACCCTAGCCCTGGTCGACTAACTCGACCTCGCTTCACTGAATTCGAGCATCGGGTAGTTACCTTTGTGATTTTCTCGAACCGCAATTGATCGAACTCGTTTGAGCCTTGATCAAAGATCATTAGACTTTGAGGATTGTTGTTGTAGCTCATCAGAGGTGAGGGATAGTTGTCGGATCGCCAATTGGCGATTAGAATGACCGGTGGCAATCATCAGTGTAGGCCTCGGTGTTGGAGCCAAGAGATGGAGAGGCCAGATCAGAGGTCATCTAGCGAAGAATGACGGTGGCAACACTTGTGACTGGTGAAGGGCTAGGCATTGGTAAGCAGCGGAGGCTAAGAAGGAGTTCGCACAAGAGATAGGGAGAGAGAGAGAGAGAGAGAGAGAGAGAGAGAGAGAGAGAGAGAGAGAGAGAGAGAGAGAGAGATCTAAAAATGTGCCCTCCCCTTACATTTTGGAAGGAAAGTTTGTTATATAGTTTAGGATAAGATGTGGAATTGATCTCCCTAGTCTAACATCCTTGATTAACTCCCTAATTACACACATGTTAATTTGAATGGTCGTGATGAATTTTCAATGAATGGTGATGATCAATTTTTGAGCTAAATTTGAAATTATGAACTAATCAGGGGTATTTTCGTAATCCCACAAATCTAAAAACAATTGCATAATTTTGAAAAGTGAGAGCATGGGCACATTGGCCATGAGACGGACCACCTCATGCTAGTTGTCGGCCATCAAGAGCCGATCAAAGAAGGGCTAAACCGGCCACTCTTCATTGATGGCCGATCCGAATCAATTTTACTAGTTCAATTGGTCATTCAAATTTCTCTTTTAGTGCAAGTTAGTCCTTCTAAAAGAATTTTGGCTTGATTGTATACTAAAATGGGCAAATTTGCACAATTGCTTAGCCCGAAATGCAAATTAATTGAAATTAGGTTCAATTAATGTGACAAGACATTGATTGACTCAATTGTCCATGTTCATGATGGCTCATTGCATCCAAATTGACAATGAAACCGACATCGACCTTTAGGGGTGAGCATGGTTCGGGTTGGGCCGATCCACTCTCTAACCCTAGGACCAACCCGCATAGTGCTGGTCTTCAATTTTTTGGACCGAGGACTAACCCTATGGAGCTTGGGACCGAGGATCGGACCGACCCAGTAGGTTCGGTCCGGTTCTAGGGTCAATCCGGGACCAATTGATAATTTTTTATTTCATTTTTTGTACTCCTTAAAAAAACGATTGAGGATCGGATTGACCCAATGGGTTCGGTTTGGTTTCAAGGTCAACCCGGGACTAACCAATGATTTTTTATTTCATTTTTTGTACTTCTTGAAAGGGTAACTGAGGACCGTACTGACCCAATGGGTTCGATGATGAGCAAGATCAGCTAAGAAAGGCAAGCGGTGAGGGTCAAGTGGGGTGAGCGTCGAACAGAATGAGCATCGAATGTCAAGCGGGGAGCAACAAGCCAAGCGAGCATCGAGTGGTGAGCGGCACAAGTGACCCAAAGCGAGTGAGGTGAGTGTCGAGTGGCGAGTGAAGAAGTAGTTTTTTTCGATTTTAGCAAATTGAAGACTAAGAGGACAAATAAGACAGAAGAGAACGACTACTAGAAGAGGATGCCATAATGTGCCTTTTTGGACGCTGTGAGGACTCCTCACAAAAACATTTTCCTCCTTCGTAAATTATGACTATTGATGCCGTAAAAGACATTAAAAATCTAAGTTATTAAAGAACAATGTAAAATTACTTGAACTCTTCACTAAAGAGCTGTTTAATGTTGTCGACTCTATTTATGTTAAGGTTTTCTCTATATAAAAAAAATTATAAATAATATATTAGATATATATTTATATATAGTTAGGGTTGGTCTGGGTTGGACCGACTTAGAACTCTCATGACCGATGATTGACCCGGACAGTACTGGTTCAAGAATTCTAGGACCAAGAACCGACCTAGTCTCCCTGGGAATTGGACTAGGTCCAGCAGGGTTAGGTCGGTCTAGGGTTGGTCTAGGATTGACCCTGGACCGATACTCACCCCTATTGACCTTTACGTTAAAAAATAAATTAGGGACTGATGTCGAAATTGGACCTCAATCTATCAAATTAAACCTTATTATAGAATGGGTCAACTTGAATTGCACTAATTAGAGTTCACTAACTTGGATTTCTAACTTGGTGTTGACTTTTGGTCAAAGAATTGACAAAAAAAATCAACTCAAAAGTTAATCGTTTGATTTTTTGATTTGTTGGCGAAAGTGAGTAGGAAATTACTTTTAATTGATAGGTCAAAAAAAAAAAAAAATGTAACACAACACTTTTTGTTCAAGAAATGGGCTTTGTCACCTAAACTAGAGTTTCTTACCTTTATCGACGCGTTGACTAAAATTGAGATGTCAACACCTCTAAATCCCACCTTTACGTCGTCTTCTATCAAGGTCGGGTCGCAACACATGTTACTCTAATTGAGCCAATCGAGAGCTATCTTAATCAAGAAGTGATCAATCTTTAACCATTAGATCAATCTAAGGGCTATGATTCAAACTCGCAAGAGTATATAACCAATTTTCCCTCCAAAATGAGGGGGCTTCATTTTTCAAATCTACTTTCTCTCCTCAAGAAAACTCTCTCTCCCTCTCTCTCTCAGCTGAATCCTCCTCAGCCACTCATTGACCAACTGTTGCCTCCCTTTGGTGGACCACTGCCTTACTGATAACAATCGACCTCCTCCCTCACCAATCGCAGCCGCTGTTGCTCCAAACCACCGTCGGAGCCGCCCATTCTAGTAGCTCTTCTCTTTAGGCCCAAAGGTGTGTTACACGTTGGTGATCAGTTTGGCGGATTCCCACAGTTGTTAGACGATCCAATAATGGCTAGCAACTCCCGAACCTTGCAATGTTACCCATTAGCGTGTCCCTAACCTTGCGGTGGTCAGAGTCCAAGCGATCCCTCGCCCAAGCCTTTGAACACTTCTCAAATCTAACAAGCTTATTTTGAATCTACTTAATCCTATTCTTACCTTGATTCTCATATATTCGTTTTAGAGAATCATCGAGCAATCCTTGGCCGCTCCATCACATTACTGTAGTAAGAATGGAGGTTGGAACGCTTGATTCATTGTTGAATTGAGACTAAAAAAAGTAGGCACTCTCAAACCCTTTTAAATAGGGTCCGATGAAACGAGAGTTTTTATGTTGATCACATGATCGATCACAAATGCTTGGGGCTAGGATGCCCTATAAAAATAGTTAGGATTGATGCTTGTATGATTTAGAATTGATTATACTTGGATTTTGAGATTCTATCATTTTCGTGTCTAGATGAGCATGTTTTTGTTTGGCCTATTTTGAGCTATTACGTGTTGTTATCTTGCGAAGTGATGAACAAGAAGTTTGATGCACATTTCTTAAGCTTCGTTTTGATATGCTATGCGTTTTAAGATGATGTCATTTACTAGGTTAATTTGGGCCCGAAATTTCTAGTCAGACTTTACGAAACAATTGAAATGATGAACTGTTGCTGTTTTATGAAGAACGGATGTTGATTCATGATTTTTTTATAGAATTTTCGAGTCAGAATTTCACACTTCATGAAAGTTGAAGAACATGAAGAGATGTATAAGATAGGAAAAAACCATATCAAAATGAAGTCATTTGACATTTTTAGTACGTTTGTGAAGATCGGGACTTGTGGAATTTTTTCTTCAATAACAAAGGACAAATTTGCTCGATTTGCATTTGCAAATTCGAGAAGGTTTGTGGCACCCCAAAACCCAGGAAGGTTGCCACAGATACTAAATGCTCTACCTATTGCAATACTGGTTACTTGTCTTTGAAGAAGGGGAGTTGTAAAGAAGGATCGAGGTTTGCAGGCATTTTTTTTTTAAAGGAGTTTAGCGCAGCTCAAAGCGAAAATTAGAGGCGAGTCTCACCATCCCTCCACTCTCTTAGCGATGATACAATGCATACCGACTATACCTTGAAGGAAAACATAAAGTCGAACCACTTTTATTTACATTTTCAAGATGGACATCTTGGGTCGGTATAACCAAAAGGAAACCAAGACTTTTCACTATGCTTGGCTATTTCTCAAAAGAGATCATCGACCCCCTATATCGAAACGTGTAAGACCTTCCATCTACAAGTGTCAGCTCCCTCTCCAAAAAGTGTCAGCTCCCTCTCCTCCTGCGGGCCATCACACCCAGCTAGGTGCATCAGGCAGTGGCAGCGGCAACATCCCCAGCATCACCCCGTCGCGTCAAACATGGACGGACAAGAACTCCTGGATGATGGGGCCCCCAGCCAGGCCCACATCATACATCACCAGCACCCGCACTCGCAAAAAACACCAATCCAGGGATGATGACGCAAATGTGCTCCATGCACTCTACCTCCACATCCGAGGGAATGCCGTAGAAAGTGCCACGCGAGACTGGAGGGAGAGGCATTTCTCTAGTCTGAAATGTTAGTCCCCAAATGGGTGAGTACAACCACTCAACAATTTTAAGATCCATTACGCTACTCAATGCATTAAACAGAGCAATCAAGGCAACATTGAGAACATATAAAGCATACATATCAATCATGTCTCACATTTCGATCATGCATATTACATCAAGGCAGCCATGTGTACTTATAGATCACCATGTCACGTGCAAAAATCCACCAATGCACTAATACACACATCATACAGTTATGCCTACATGACACAATACCATGTGCACATATCACCATGCACTCATACATGTTACATTATGCCATCATGCATACATGTCACTATACCATGTGCACATATCATCATGCATACATGTCACCATACCATGTGCACATATCACTATGCACTCATACATGTTACATTATGCCATCATGCATACATGTCACTATACCATGTGCACATATCATCATGCATACATGTCACCATACCATGTGCACATATCACTATGCACTCATACATGTTACATTATGCAATCATGCATACATGTCACCATACCATGCATGATTCGGTTTCAACTCATGTTTTTCCATTGGATTGTCACATTTTTCTTTCCCGGGACTAGTAATTGCGTCCGCATTTCTATCGCTCACACCCAACCTGGCATCGCGAGAAACCTTCGGCACACACCTTTAGGCATCCGGCACACACCTCCGGGCATCTCGAAACTCCCGAGGACATCTGGCACACACCTCCGGGCATCCGGCTCATACCTCTGGGCATCTCGACACTCCTGGGGCATCGTTGGCTCACACCTCCGATGGCATCCATATTCTCATACATCTCTTTTCCAATTTCACATTTGAATTTTTACAATGCAATTGGTTTAAATCACTCTTTTGAAATTATGCAATATGCATTGGGAAAATGTCCTTTGATGCAATGGTTTAAATGAAATCTTTCTTTGAGATCATGAAAAATTCATCATTTCTTTAATGTCATATGAAATGGATGAAAGCCATCACACCATTGCATGAATAATAATCCACAGTATCATGATTCACACAATAATTCATACAGATCACACATCACAGCATAGTATAGGCCGTGTATTCCAATATCATCAATTCCGAAAATATACAGATTGCACAGTTTTTAAAACAGTCAATTAAATAGGCAAATGAGCTTCAAAAATCACGAAATTTAACTATGTTGTAGATAAGACATAGATAAAGATATCACATGAAGGACACTTCTCCAAACGAAATTTGTACAGAATAGTATAGGCCACGTATTCCAACATCATCAAGTCCGAAATACACAGATTGCATAGTTTTCAAAATACAGTCGATTAAATATGCAAATGACCTTCAAAAATCACGAAATTTAACTATGTTGTAGATAAGACATAGATAAAGATATCACATGAAGGACACTTCTCCAAAAGAAATTTGTACAGCATAGTATAGGCCATGTATTCCAACATCATCAAGTCCGAAATACACAGATTGCATAGTTTTCAAAATACAGTCGATTAAATATGCAAATGACCTTCAAAAATCACGAAATTTAATTATGTTGTAAATAAGACATAGATAAAGATATCACATGAAGGACACTTCTCCAAAAGAAATTTGTACAGCATCGTATAGGCCATGTATTCCAACATCATCAAGTCCGAAATACACAGATTGCACAGTTTTCAAAATACAGTCGATTAAATATGCAAATGACCTTCAAAAATCACGAAATTTAACTATGTTGTAGTTAAGACATAGATAAATATGTCTCATGAAGAACACTTCTCAAAAAGAAATTTGTACAGGATAGTATAGGCCATGCATTCCAACAAAAGTAGTTACCGAAATCTCCAGATTCAGTCTCTCCGAAAAATAGGAGTTTCATCCATTTAAACTTGTTCATTTTGTCCCAAATTTGAGTATGTTGTATTTAAAGGAGTCCTTAACAACTTTCATTAAGGGATCGAGGTGATATTTTTAAGGGAAAGTCACTTTATAGTCCACGAAGTCGCTGGAATTCCAGTACCACACTCCCAGATCTACCATCTTCAAAGAAAAATCGTTTCACCAGGCTATACCTGTTCATTTTACCTCAAATTTGAGTATGTTAATATTGAAGATGTTCTCTACAATTTTTGTGAAGAAGTCGAAGTGAAATTCTCAGTAAAAAGTCACATGCAACACCTGAAATCACCAAGAGGTCAACAAAACAGTCTTCAGATCTAATCTTTTCGTAGAAGGAGGGTTTTACCCCTCAAAACTCAACCATTTGGTCTCAAATTTTAGTATGTTATACTTTAGGATGTTAGCTACAACTTCCAGGAAGAAGTCGAAGTCAAAATCCAACTCGAACATCGCATGCAAGCAGCTACAACAATCTGGGTCAGGCTGTATACTCGAGAACAGTTTATACTTTCCAAAACAACACCCTTAAAATTTTGGTTCTTCCACCCTAATCATCCGAAATCTATCACCATTCGACAACATATTCTAGACACAACATGCAAGAGCAGCTTTAAGGATCTACTTGCCTCTAGATCGAGCGACGGTGAGCACACGGCGGGTCACGGTGGCGATGGACTTCTCCTCTCTTCTTCTTCCTCGCGCGCGGCGTCTTCCTCCTCTCTCTCGGTTCCTCACTCTCTCGAAATCTCTCTCTCTCTCTCTCCCTCACGGACGACAGCCCCTCCCCTTTTCTTTCTCAAATTTTCTTTCCTCCCCTACAATGATTAGCTTGTAATCATTATTAAGCTTGCAAGGAGACACTTGTTAAGCCTCCTTAGCCACTTGTAGAATGGCATACAAAAGAAAAGGGGCCTCTCATGGGCCGGCCCCCTTCCCCCTCCATCCGGTCTCCTTGGTCGACAGCCCCATTGGGCCTTGTGGGCCGGTCGCGAAAAGGGGTGAGGCAATGGAATGGTTTGGGCTTTCAATTGTCCAGCCCATCCTCATCCTATTAATTTACCTAATCCTTAATTTTAAAAACACCTAATTGAAAATATAAATCACCAAAACTTTGTAATCTATCTAGATAAATTCCAATCCATAATCCACATGGCCAAAAATAGATTTTTTTTTTTTCCTTATCAAATAATTGTTTACCAAAAGCTTGGCCAAAATTCTTAGTGCAAGACATGAGTTAAAGCACACCTAAAGATTGGTAAGGAATTCTAGGATGCCACAAGGTGCAAGCCCTTTTTTGAAAAAAATGCAAAATGGAAAAGTTGTTTAGAAGGGTCTTTTGTAGCAATGTACCAAATTGATGACTTAATTGTAATTTTAGAGGGGCCAAATTGGAAAAAACCCAAAGAAGGTTTGGCCTCTATAATAGAGTTCTATTGTGACAGTTGTACAAAACTAAATTACTATACAAAATTGGTTATGAATTTCACAAATTAAAAAATAGAGGTTGTTTTGGACTCATTGCTCTAATGGGTTGAAAATTTTCACGCCATTTGAGTGTTGTTTGATATTTTTCCTCGAATTTTCAAAAATCAAGTCAGAATTGAGTATTGGGTGAAAAACTTAATTTTGGAGAAAATCTATTGAGAATTTGGTTAAGTGGTCTTCTGAAGTTTTGAACCTCACATCGTAAGCTTTCTACTGGCACTTGAATCACAATAATTGATTGCCATTTGATGGATCAATCATGCTTAAGCATAATTGACCCAATTTCAAAAAATAATAATAATAATTGAACAAGTTATCCTTTTTCAGCTCACTTATCTTGATTGATTGCTTGAGAAAAAAGGTCCTTAGACTTGAATGCATGTTTAATTTCATTTATATGTGTGTATTTGTTAGGTGAATGGTTAGGGACGGCGCATGAATGCGAGGTAGCCATTGGTGAACACTTAGACTCTAATCTAGGTTTAATTGGTATAAAATACCATTCATGAACATAGATAGATGATGGCCGATCATCATTAACCATAAATTAATCAATTAAGTGATTTAAGGTGGACATTATGAATGCAATACAAAGGCTGACCCCAAGGCTCATTTGTTAAATCAATGGCTTGTTTGCCTTTGTTTGTGATTGCTTTGGTATTAGATGTGTGTTTGTGCATGCATTGGTCTATAATTTAAATGGCTCAAATGCGAAGTCAACATCACTGAGGCAATCCGTGGAGGCCATGATCGAATTAAAGGTCGCTGAATGCTCATCTTTGGAGGCTAAGATCGATGTCTGGTCTGGTCTCTTGTTATATCTTATTTGATCCTAACCATATCTCGAGTTTTTGATTTAATTCTATAATGAATACCTAATGAATTGCAGGTTTTCCTTTTCTTACATTTTAGAATGGCTTCCGATTTATTTCCCTTGGTCTTACTTTAATTTCTTGTTTGTTTCATTCTTTAAATGCTAGAATGAGAACAAGTTTAGATTTCTCAACGAACCATCCATGCATAATCACCTCGTAACACTCCAAATATCATGAAATGACAAAAAAAAAAAAAAAAAAAACAAATGCATGGTCATTTAGATTATGGGTGAGCATGGTCCGAGTTGGGCCGGTCCACCCCCTAACCTAGGACCAACCCGTACAATGCTGGTCCTCAATTTTTAGGACCAAGGACCGACCCTATTGAGCTTGAGATTGAGGACTGGACCGACCCAATGGGTTTGGTTCGGTTCCAGGATCAACCCGAGACCGATTGATAATTTTTTTTTTTCATTTTTTATACTACTTAAAAAAAAAACGATTGAGGATTGGATTGATCCAATGAGTTTGGTTCGATTTCAAGGTCAACTCAAGACTAACCAATGATTTTTTATTTCATTTTTTGTACTCCTTGAAAGGGAAACCGAGGACCATACCGATCCAATGGGTTCGATGATGAGCAAGGTCAGCTAAGAAAGGCAAGCGATGAGGGTCAAGTGGGGTGAGCGTCGAACGGAATGAATATCGAATGTCAAGTGGGGAGTAACAAGCCAAGCGAGCATCGAGCAGTGAGCGGCACGAGTAACCTAAAGCAAGTGAGGCGAGTGTCAAGTGGCGAGCGAAGAAGTTGTTCTTTTCGATTTTAGCAAATTGAAGATTAAGGGCGCGTTTGGTAACGATTCTGTTCTCAGGAGTAGATTCTGATCATAAATAATTATTTTTTATTTTGTTTCTGAGAACATATTCTAAGCATTTTAAACCGTTTGGTAACTGTCCAAAATTTCTGATTTTGGAATAGAATTGTGTTTGGTATCGTGCTCATTGATTATGTTCCAAATCAATTTATTTTAATTTTTAAATAATTTTTATACTTTTTCCTTTTTTTTTTTTTTTTTTTAATTTTTTAATTTTTTCTCTTATTCTTCTTCTTCTTCTTCAGGCTGGTCGCCGGACCGGCGCGATCGGCCAAACGAGGGCTAGCGATCTCACCGGAGCGTCGCCGACCCTCGACAAGGCCGACCCTTGTCACCGGTGGCTAGGCCGGCCTCGCCGGGCTGGGCGAGGCCTGCTTGGCCTCCGGCGGGGCTAGGCGAGCCTCTCTAAGGCTAGGCGAGCCTCTCTAGGGCTAGACGAGCCTCTCTAGGGCTTGCCTCTGGCGAGCTTGTCGGACTAGTTGCCGGCTGTAGCACCCCTCGACGGCCCCCGATCCGTTAGGGTCGCCACAGTTTGCTTACATTTCCCTTTCTCTAATAACATGTCACTCTGATACCATTTCAATTGCAGCGTGTCCATACAACCTGGGGGTTTACATCTTTTAGATCGGTCCCTTGCGCAATTCATATAACGGAAGCATAACCAACAACTCCCTTCCCTAAATTCAGAAAACAGTGCACACCAACTAAATATCTTTTATAGGTTAAAGCCGAACACTTTTATTTACATAAAGCAGATGGACATCTTTAGTTGATACATCGAGATGCCATGGTTTTCTATACTTGGCTATACTTCAAAAGATGATCGACATCTCCTTCAACAGTCGTATACTTAAAGTCCATCGAATCAGTGTCGGCGTCCAAAAGTTCCTTCCTTTGCTATCCTCCTCCTCGCGGTCATATCCAACCACTTGATCCATCTACTGGTGGCGGTGGCGCGAGAGGAATTTTATCTAGTCTGAAATGTTAATCCCCAAAAGGGGTGAGTACAACCACTCAGTAGTAAAGATCCACCAAACTACTCAATACGTCAAACAGAACAATCAAGGTATCATGAACAAAGCACATATCATTCATGCATTCAAGCATACCTTACCTTGCAGCCATGCATATATCGCCATGCCAAATATGCATATACCACTATGCACTTATCATCAAGCATCCATGCATATATCACCATGCCATGTATGCATATATCACCATGCACTTATCATCAAGCATTCATGCATATGTCTCCATGCCATATGCGCATATATCACCATGATTCATATCATCTATGCTATCAAGCATACATCACCATGAGATCCATTCATATCTTCATGATCACATTTTCAATATCAAATAACATCTATTTACTTTCATAAGCATATCATGCATCATGCCATATGCATACACCCATGCACATGATTCACTTTCAATTCTTATCTTTCACAAGGATCTCATCAATTTTTCTTTCCAGGGACCAATGCTTGCATCCCACAATTTATTGCTCGCACCCAACCTAGCATTGCGAGGAGCCTCCGGCACACACCTCCGGGCATCTCGCATCCCAACTGGCATCACGAGGAATCCCCCCGGCACAAACCTCCAGGGCTTCCGGAATTACGTACCGACATACAACCAGGCATTCCCCCTGGAATTACGTACAGTATACCACCGGGCATCTCGAAACTCCTGAGGACATCCGGCACATACCTCCGGGCATCCGGCACACACCTCCGGGTATCCCGATACTCCCGGGGCATCGTCGGCTCACACCTCCGACGGTATCCTCATTACAATGCATATTCTCATATATCTCATTTTTCAAATTCACATTTGATTGCAAAAATGCCAAGGGTTGAAATCAGCCTTTTAAAATCATATGATATGCATTGGAAAGATATCATTTGATGCAATAGTTTGAAAACTTCATTGAATTCATAAAAATCCATCAATCTTTTGATGTCATATGATATGCATGAATGTCACCACATCATTGAACGAATAACAACCCAAAATATCACAATTTATATAACAAATCAAATAATCTTTAAATAGAACAGTTTTCAGCTTTAAACAGAATGTGTTCTGCTTGTGAAAAATTCTGGAATATTTGTAAACGATAAAATAAATTCTGAAAATTTAAGACATTGTAGATAAGGTCTAAAGAAACACTTTTCGTGAAGAACACCCTATCAAACAAAGCTTCACAGAAAACGTATAGGTCCATGCATCACAGAAAAGGGATTTTTAGCCTTACTCATGCACAGTTTTCGAAACATTTTCGATTAAATACCTAAATGACCTACAAAAATTATGAAATTTGAACATGTGATAATTAAAACATAGAGGCAGATACTTCATGCAGAACATTACACCAAAAGGTCTTTACATAATTCAATACTAGCAGCGCATCACAGCATCACTTATTCTGCTCGTTCATCTTGCATAGTTTTAAAAATATTTTTGGTTAAATACACAAATGATCTTCAAAAATCATGAAATTTAACTATGTTGTAGTTAAGACATAGATAAAGATATCACGTGTAGGAAATTTCTCCAATAAAAATTTGTACAGAATAGTATTGGCCATGCATTCCAACATCATTAAGTCCGAAATACACGATTTGCACAATTTTTGGAAAACATTTAAATTACACATCCATATGATCTTCAAAAATCACCAAATCAGAGAATGTTCTAGATAAGACTTAAAGGTAACAATTCCATGAAGAACACATGCCCAAAAGAGATTCACACAAAAAGATATAGCTCACACATTACGACATGCAAAATTCGGACAAGGTCAGATTGCACAGTTTTTGGAATATTTCGATTAAAATACCCGAATGATCTTCAAAAATTCTGGAATTTTACCAGGTTATAGTAAAGACCCTAAAGTATATTTTTCATGAAGACATCTAGGCCCTATTCATTCTCAATAATTTTCTACAGACGTACGAAGTTTCTGACTCTAGCACCGAAACGTCCAGTATACCTATCTCCGAAATATCGAGTTTTTACCTACTTATTTTTCTTTGTTTCCTCTGAAATTTTGATATTTTTTGTCTCAAGAGATCCCCTACAACTTTCATTAAGGAATCTAAGTGAAATTTCCAAAGAATAACCACCATATGTGTCCAAGAAGTCTCGGGTGTCCAGTACCGTATTTCCAGATTTACCGTTTTCAAGAGAAAGTCGATTCACTAGGCTACACTTGTTCATTTTGCCTCAAATTTGAGTATGTTAGTCTTTAGGATGTTCTATACAAGTTTCATGAAGGAGTCGAAGTGAAATTCTCAGTAAAAAGTGACATGCAACACACAAAACCATCAAGAGACCACAAAACAGTTTCAGATCTAGCGTTTTCGTAGAGGAATGGTTTTACCCCTCAAAACTCAACCATTTTATCTCAAATTTTAGTATGTTTTACTTTGAGATGTTGTCTACAACTTTCGTGAAGAAATCAAAACAAGATTCCGACTAAAAAGTCACATGCAACACACAAACTCAAAGATGGTCAAACTGGCCTTTCCAGAAACAGCATGCATGACCAACGAATCCCTCTCCATAGCTCCGAAATTTCATCCCATCTACCACAACCAAGACTTACCATCTACTACACATACACGCAGCAATGCAAAGAGTAGGTTTTAGGACTTCACTTGCCTTAGATTCAAGCACAAAACAGCAGCAAACAAAGGCAAAACGGCGACGAACGGGCGGACTTCTTCCTCGCGCAGCCTCCTCCTCCTCTCTCTCGGTTTCCCTCTCTCACTCGACAACTCTCTCTCTCTCTCTCTCTCTCTCTCTCTCTCTCTCACTCTCTCATAACCGGCCACTCCCTCTCTCTCTTTCTTTTTGGTTGCTTATATACTTGCACGCATTCTCATTTTGCATGGGGGACACTTGTCCCCAAGGAGGAGACAAGTGTCTCCATTGTTGAAGACACTTGGAGGAGGCCATGCGGCTCCTCCTCCCCCCTCCATGCGTCGACAGCCCAATGGGCTTCATGGGCTGGGCCTCTTGGCCCACTTTAGGTCCAATACCCTTGGGCCTAAAGTTCAACCCTAATAAACCCCAATTTCACCTTTAATAATTCACTTTAATTCTTTCTTTTATAGATTTCGAATTTTCAATTTCATATGGCCATAACATAAATCAATAACACTTCCATTACCTATTCATGGTTCTTGGTATATCCAGGGGTTATTATAAATTTCGGGATGCCACACTGGCGACTGGCGGACGGCGGCGGTGGACGGCGGCGGACGGCGGATGGCAGCGATGGGCAATGGTGAACAGTGGCGAACAGCAACAAAAGAGGGGAGAGAAGGGTTCCACTTTTTTGATTCTTTTTTTTGTTCCCGGAACAAGAATCAATTTTTTTTTTTTTATTCTTGATTCTACTCCAAATCTGTTCCTGGGAACAAAAATTTTACCAAGCGCGATTCTATTCCCAAACTGATCCCGGGAACAAAAAATCAGAATCAGGCACTGTTTGGATGGTTACCAAATAGTGTCTAAGAGGATAAATAAGACATAAGAGAACGGATACTCGAGGATGATGCCATAAGATGCCTTTTTGGATGCCATGAGGACTCATCACAAAAACATTTTCCTCTTTCGTAAATTATGACTATTGACGCCGTAAAAGACATTAAAAACCTAAGTTATTAAAGAACAATGTAAAATTACTTGAACTCCTCACTAAAGATCTGTTTAATGTTGTTGACGTCGTTTATTTTAAGGTTTTCTCTATATATAAAAATTATAAATAATATTATATATATATATATATATATATATATATATATATATAGTCAGGGTTGGTCCGGGTTGGACCAACTTGGAACTCTCAGGACCGAGGACTGACTCGCACAGTACTGGTCCAGAAATTCTAGGACCAAGGACAGACCCAATCTCCTTGGGAACCGGACCAGGACCGGCAGGGTTAGGCAGATCTAGGGTTAGTCTAGGGTTTACCCTGGACCAATGCTCACCCCTAATTTAGATAACAACTCAATCAATTTAGTACCAAAAGGGAGCTAGGAGGAATATTAGCGTAACCCTAATCCCCGAACTCTTAGATCTCTGGTTTTGTAAAAATTGAGAAAACACTCCCATTTAAGAACTAAGCTACAATGATTTTCTTAGTGCTTTTGACTTGGTTGGTTATTGCTTGATTTCGTTTGGTTCTCGTACTAAATATTACAAAGTTCCACATACATATGTGGAGTATTGATATTCTTTGAATTTGGTCATGTTCGGACTATGTTGATCATGTTTAGGCCATGCATCACACCTTATTGCATTTTGTGACCAACTATGAAAGGAAATGGATGAACTATACATTGACACTGGAGATTGAGTGTTGATTACATTGAAATGTGATGATATTACTACATGTATATATTGTCTTTGTGTGCTCACATAAATGAAATGTTCCATTATCCACTCGATGGAGGTAATGATGCTCCGGTTGTCGGGATGCCCCAAGAGTGGTAAGGATGCCTCAAGAGACGAGATGCCTCAAGATCATTCAAGATGAAGATGGAGTAATGAACCCCGTGCATACTCGCGTTTATACATTATTATGAATAAATCACTAGGCAATACCAGTGTGTGATCCTTAATAATGAACTAAGAGGTACAACATGATTCTTTATGTTATCCATAGGTAATGAGTAATAAATTGCCAATAGCATCGCTCTTGATCTGCCATCAACATATAATAGGGCTTATATAAATGTTCGACTCACGTTTTCATGCATCGGGTTGATTAGTAAGAGGACCTCCTATGTTAGAACTAAAGATTTTATGTATTGGGTTGCAGCCCATCCCTTATTTTCCAAATTTGTAGGATGGTTCCCTTGTGTTGATGCCGGTAGCCTTAATCCTTGAATTGGATAGTGGTTGATTAGTATGAGTATAGTGATGTTAGGTGGCTCTGACCTTTCCCATGATTATGTACTTTGTTTTGATAATAATTATAGTTGTTTGTATAAAGAAGAGTATGTATATTACTGAATTCGTGCAAACTTCTAGTAAGGGATGTTGTGAAAATTTTATTGTGCTCCTACATGCGTAATTATAATCATAGGTATAAACGAAAAGAACATGTGCCGCATGTGAGATTCTAAGGTGTCACACATGATACATAGTTTGAGATGTTATATATTTAACATCATTTGTGTAAGAGTTGGTTGAGCTTATGTAGATTGAAATCGAGACTAGTTTGATTGAGGAACTCAAATCTTTTTCTTGAATTCCAAAGAGTAAATAACGATGTGGATATTGTTACAAAGAAAATAAAGGCACACCTATAAAAGATAAATCATCATGATATGGGAGGAAAATTAAAAGGATAAAAAGTAACCAAAAGAAAAATGCAAAAGGAAAAGGGAGAATCACGATCATCTCAAGGAAACAACACATCAAGGAAAAGCAAAAATTAAGTATGGGATATTTTGATATTGAGCTGATTTCGGCTTGAATCATGATTATCATTTTGAGAATGGAAGAAAAAAGTTAAACACATGAGTAGAACTTGCTAAGTTCTACATAGTATGATTGGTCAATCTTTTGTATCTCTCACTTTTGGTCATTATGATGATATTAATGATCATGACTTGAGATGATTGTTTATGACATGTGCAGATAACGATGATATTCTTTGTATACTGATGATGATTGTATGTCAATGCTTTTAAGGGGGTGATAATACTTAGATTAGGGGAGCAACATTATTATTGTTAATAATTCCTATCAATTGTTAACATGTTGTCTCTCGATGCTTATCTTTCATTAGAATTTCAAGATTAAATGCATATATTTGTCATTTCTTTATAATATCATGAGTTCTAATTATCTATATTATTCCTTAAAGATTATCAATATTTGGGATGCTGAAATATGTTCATGGGCGAATTGTTGAAATTGTCTGAACTTATTGAGCAGATCTTTCTATTCCTTTTGCAATATAATGGTTTTCATTAAAGTGAGACTTACTATGATTATATACATATATGTTCCTTGATATACAGATTTTTTATTTATTTTATTTTATTTTATGAATATGATGTTTGATCCACTGAACACAAGCTTCGTTGCACATTTTTTTTCTATTTGCGTGAGTATGTTGAATATAGGGAGAGGTTTTGATTGTGCTAAAATGAGTTGAATTGCATATATATTTTAGCCTTATTTTTATTATGACAAAAAGGATGAGAGGTTTGATGAAATGCATATGTGTTTGGAGGTTTGACATCCTGAAATTTCAATCCTATTTTCAATTAAATAAATTGGGCCTTTCATCGACGTGCCTATAGTGCTATTCTTTGAGCTGATCACTTATAAGATAACTAGACTATCTAGGGAAGTCATTAAGGGATTTTAATGAAATATACTTGAGAATTCGACCAGGGATCGACTGCTCGATCGTGCTCATCTGCAGAGATCATTACGACACAGTTAAAAATCAATCAGAGATTGGAGATAGGTTGATTCGACTGAAATATGTAATTAAGTATGGGTAATTCCACCAAATTGCAAAATCCTCGTAGATCGGCACTAGACTGATTTTTCTGTCGTTTTGGTACCATGTGTCCGCATTTGAAACATTGAGATTGTCATGACCACCAAGAGTCGCCAATGTGTCGACGATGTGCATTGTGACTTGAAATAAATCGATCACGAGTCAATTGCACCAAAAATTTCTAAAAGCTACCCGATAGGCTAGGTCATGCTAAAATCGCGCCAAATTGAAATTAACCATGAATTTGAATTGAAAGTTCTATCATGTCACGAGTCATTTTAGGAACGTCGACTCATCCTCCGAAGATTTTTCTGCAAACCGAGATTTTTGGGGAAAAGTCAAAATAGGGGCCGTTTTTGTCCGAAAAATTCAAGGGACCGTTTTTTATTGCGTTTTTGGGATGCAAGTTGGTTCTATTGGTGAGGAAAAATGTCAATTTGATCATGGACACGTTGGTTGGATTTTTGGACAACAAATTGAGCTCAATTGGATGTGATCTGAAGGAGAATTGAATGGAATTGATGTGTAAAAGTGCAAAATTTGTAGCCCCTTAGTCCCTCAACCTTTGGACCACTTCAATGGCTTCTAAAGGAAGTTTTGTGGTTGGAAAATTGCTGAGGAAGACGGCCCATCCATGTGGGACCTCATCAAGGAGACAAAGGGGTAGAATGGATGAGGAGTGGCCCCCTCCGAGCTAGAGTTGTTCCTTTTCTTCCTCCCTTAGCCTTGCTTTTCCCATTAGAGACACCTTGGAGCTGCAAAAAAATTGTAGAAAATCGAGCAGCACACCCCTCCCTCACCGTTGATCGCTTGTCGAGCCAACTGCCTCGCCATGTCGCCGTCGCACCCCGCGCGATCGCCAACCGTGCCTAGCCGCATGTCTCGCGGTCCAGCGTCCTTGGCCGCAATTCCAGGCCATTCTTGAGCCTCCCCCGTGCTTGTTAAGCTGTTGTCTAGCCACCTAAGCCACCGTCTAGCCGCCGTTCGCCTCCGCCTAGTTGCTACAGCCGCTCGCCAACCGGTCTTTGCCATTCCAACCCAATCCGCCACCTAGCTCAGCCTCTCAGCCCACCGACCAGAACTGAAGTCCAGCAAGGTGGATCTGAGACGAGGTAAGTCTCTATGATTGTGTGATTGTGTGGTTAGGACGCTTCTTAGCATATTTCCCTCCTAATCGGGGTTTAGAGTGTGAACTCGTTGAGATTTATATCTCACCCCCATCGTGGGATAATTTTTCAGGACCGTAGAGCGGAGGACCTGGAGTCGTGCTGAGGTGATTTGAAGTGTAGGTCAGTTAGGACCGCTTCTTTTTGGAGAGCCAGTCTTTTGTAGTCTCTTGGTCATAGACTTTGTACATGACTCAGTTGGTTTATGAAAGCATGTTTTGTTTGTAAACCTTTTGTCCTGCTTTTCTATCCCGAGATGGTTAATGTCAGGGGATTTATTATTCACTTATGTATGTGCAATAAAATGAAAGGGTCAGTGACTCGTCCTGGGAAGTCGCAAATTTTATCGGCCACCAAGGGATGGGCACGTGCTCGGGGTTCGGGGCGTGACAATTGTGAACTTATCGGATTTCAAAACCGATGAGTTTACTCACTAAACTCTGCTTAGGGAGTTAATTATGCTTAATGGTTGATTAGTTTAGGCTAATTAGGGATTATATGGTTAGTTAGAATGGATTAGCAATTTAATTATTCATTTATGCATGTTAGGTGGTTAGAGTAGTGTAATTGGCAAGTAGATAGGTCATATTATTTATCTAGATAGGTTCGGAAATTTTCCGAGCCTGTTTTGATATTTTATTAGGCTTTTTTGGCCTAAGTTTGTATTTTTTGGCATTTATTGCTATTATTTAATTAATTTTAGTAATTATTTAATTATTTATTATTTTCCAGAAATTATATCGGGATAGTCGGCGATCGGAATTTTGTGCTAATTGCAATGGTGTGTTTGGTTTATTTATCTGGATGCTAATTTATGCTATTTGAATGATATTTGTAATTTTGGGTATTTATCCCAAAATTGGGTAATTTGGATATTTAATTAGAAAATACTGGGCGTTAGTTTACAGCGCCAAAAATGTGTTTGTGAGAGCCACTATATTTAGTTGGATTTTATAAAAGGGAAATTATTGTATTTTGGCTAAGGCAGACTGTGTACCTACACATAATTATTTTATCGGGTACAATAGATATTAAGTATCGCATAGCTTTTGTGAGCATATTAAGTATCGCACAGCTTTGGTGAGCATTATTAGTATATTATATCAGCTTACGGGCCTTGATATATCAGCTTAGGGTGAACAGTATAGTTTATAAGCTTTTAGTGAGCTATATCTATTATCAACTTTTGGTGAGCTATTCTATTTATTTTCAGCTTATGGTGAGCAGTCCTTAATGTGATCAGACTTTATAAATAATATTGAATGGGTAAACTGAGAGATGGTGTTGATGGTATGGAATTGATTGAATCGATTGATTGATGACTCGATTTGATTTGATGATTTGATTAGAATTGAAGTAATTTGTTGAATATATGAATTGTACTGACTTGCAGGAAGGAACTGAGGCAAAGGTAAGTAACCTATCTCTTGTGTGCATAAGTAGCTTTTAGGCGTATTTCCTTCCTAGTCGGAGTTTAGGGGTGAACTTGCTGAGACGTCATCTCACTCCATTGTGGGATAACATTTACAGGTCCTTAGATGGTTGTACCTCTCAAGCATTTTGGCTAACCGAAGAAGGTCACCGAACAACACTCTCAGATTCCCCTCCCTGGGAGTCAAGGAGCTTGGGTCTACGAACTCATAAGATCTATTGTCTGGGTTGATGAGGGTCTATCCTGGAAGGTACCCTATCAATTCAGATCGTGGTATTGTTACGGGCGAGATGGACCTAGAGAAGGCCCCCTTCTAGAGTCTGAGATTCCTAGGTTGGTGCTGGAGATCGCTTTTGGCAAGGACACGACTAATCCTCCAGGTGATTCAGTGGTAGACCCGAGTCTTTCGGATCCAAAGTCCCCGAAGTATTCAGTTGAAGACTCGAATTCTTAGAGGATTTGTAGCCTTCTACCGCTTTTTGTAAGCTTGTATATATCGGCTAATATTGTGTATGACTTAGTCTAATATGTATATAAGCGTGTTATGGTTTGAAAATTTGTGGCCCTACTTTTCTATCCCATCTTTCTATTGTCTTGGGATTTATTATTCGCTTCCGCATGTGCATTAAAATGAATGGGTTGACGACGCGTCCTGGGACGTCGCAATTTAATCGACCACAGAGGGATGGGCTCGCGCTCGGGGAATTAGGGCGTGACATCCCCACCCAGAGTGGTATCAGAGTTGGTCGATAATTGGAGTGATAAGGTGCGAAAGTTTACGGGATAGTTAGTAGGAAATACCATTATTTCTTGATGGTGCATGTCTGTGATAATTGGTAGATTGTTTGTTTGTGATCGCTCAGCTTCTAATTCTATGTAGAATTGGAAAGCAGATTTCTTTAAAGACCTTGCGAGATAAGCGATCCGAAGCAAAGGACTCCTAGAAAGAGGACCATCAGGCTTGTGACTTGGGGTAGGACGCCGACGAGGGTCGGTACCCGAAGAGGTCGTGGTCGAGCGCCAGCTCAGGCTAGCGCTAGTGAAGTAACACCGCCTCTTGTTAGTGCTAGGGTAGTAGCCCCTGGTGACCCCAGGTTTGAAGGGATCATGTAGGCGCCTGAAGTGATGAGAGATCTAATGGGACAGCAAGCCCAGAATCAAGCCGCCGCCACTACCACTGCCGCTCAAGCTGCTGCTACTGCTAATGTTGCCGTCGTCGTTGCCGCACCCGTCGAAGTTCCAACTGGGAACATAGTTATGGAGAGGGAGAGACCAATCCACAAGTTGGTAGAGCAGTTCCTAAAGCTGAACTTGCCAAGGTTCACCAGTGCTGGAGATCTAGAGACGGCATCACTTTGCATTCAAGATTTGGAGAAGGCCTTTGCATTGTTGATATGCACTGAGGCAGAAAAAGTTGTCTTGGCAGTATATCGAGTGTAGGGTAACGCAAATACCTAGTGGAGGGCCGCTAGAGGTACAGTATTTCTGGAAGCCGTAGTCTCGGTGTGGAATGCTTTCCTCAGAGCCTTCGACGACAAATACTTTTCAGGTAGTGCTCGAGAATAGAAGATGGAGGAATTTCAACGCCTCTCCCAAGGGACGATGACTATTGACTAGTATGAGGTCAAGTTTGCAGAGCTTTCTCAGTATGCTCCTAGATTGATAGAGGATCCAGAAGACAAAGCTCGAAGGTTTAGGATTGGCCTTCGACTAGAGCTGAAAAACCCGCTAGTGCCGTTGATCTGAAAGACTATCATGAGGTTTACAATCGAGCCCAGCTGATAGAGAAGTCTGAATGAACAAGCTGTCTTATCTGGATTGAGGTTTAATTCGAACAGAGATGGGAACAGGTATGGGAAGAGGCCCATGACCGGAGGAAGGTTCCATGTTCCGCCCAATAGGAAGGGTGGAATTGGAAAGTCAGCACCAAATTAGAATGTTGCTTCTTTGGAAGGTGACATAGTACGACCCCGTGCTCTCGGAGAATGGGCACTTATTTTGAATGTGGCCAACAGAGTCACCAGGTTAGGGATTGTCCTAGAAGATTGAGGGGAAAACGGCAGTAACCGCCGTCGCCACCAATGGGTCAAATAAGGGGTGTCGCGTCGCAATTTGCACCGCATGGTGGATAGAATAGACCCCCAACTCAAGGGATAGTGTATTCCATCACCAGAGGTCAGGTAGAAGACGCGCTTGATATGATTACAAGTACGGTTTTGCTAAACGACCATGCTGCTTATGCTTTGTTTAACTTGGGAACGACTTATTCTTTTATTGCTGAGTAATATGTTAAGCTAATAGGATTAAATCCTAAGTTGTTGGAGTCGATGGTTAGCATATATGTACACCGTTAAAGGATAAGGTGTTAGTTGCATTGGGTTGTACTGGTTGCAAGTTAGTGATCGGTGATCGAGTTAATGATTGAGTTAACACTTGGGACAGAGCCAATCTCTAAGGCTCCTTACCGGATGTTGTTATCTGAGTTGAAAGAATTGAAGGTGCAGATGCAAGAATTGTTGGATAAGGGATTCATACGTCCTAGTGCATCACCTTGGGGAGCACCAGCTCTATTTGTGAAGAAGAAAGATGGTTCGTTGCGCTTATGCATCGACTATCATCAACTCAATCAAGTGATGATCAAGAACAAGTATCCACTCCCGATGATCGATGACTTGTTTGATCAGTTACAAGGAGTGTTGATATTTTCAAAGATTGACTTGAGGACAGGGTATCATCAGTTGAGGATCAAAAAGGAGGATATATCGAAGTCAGCATTTCGTACTCGATACGGCCATTATGAGTTTACTGTAATACCGTTTGGTTTAATGAACGCTCCAACTGCTTTTATGGATTTGATGAACCGAGTATTTAAAGAGTATTTGAATCAGTTCATGATCGTATTCATCGACGATATTCTGGTGTATTTGAGAAGTGCTGAGGAGCATGAGAGTCATCTGAAAATAGTACTCCAAACCTTGAGGATTCATGGATTGTACGCTAAGTTTAGCAAGTGCGAGTTTTGGTTGACTCATGTTGCGTTCCTAGGTCACGTGATTTCAGGCGAAGGAATCTCTGTGGACCCCTCCAAAATTGAAGCAGTGATTAACTGGCCAAGACCGTCGATAGTGTCAGAGATCAGAAGTTTTCTGGGTTTAGCAGGCTGCTACAGAAGGTTTGTGGAAGGATTTTTGGCGTTGGTGTCACCGTTGAATCGACTCTTGAAGAAAGAAGAAAAGTTTGTGTGGACAGACAAGTGCGAGCGTAGTTTCCAAGAGCTTAAGCAGAAGCTGACTATTGCACCTGTGCTAACCATTCCATTTGGTCCTGGAGGATACGAGATTTATAGCGATGCGTCGTTCAAAGGATTGGGTTGCGTGCTGATGCAACATGGTAAGGTTGTTGCATACGCCTCCCACCAGTTGAGACCTCATGAACTGAATTACCTGACGCATGACTTGGAACTCGCAGCAATCATTTTCACTTTGAAGATTTGGAGACATTATGTGTGTGGAGAAAGATTCCAGATCTTTACTGATCATCAAAGTCTCAAGTATCCATTCTCTTAAGAGGAGTTGAATTTGAGACAGCGTCGCTGGATGGAACTTTTGAAGGACTACGATTATGGTATTTTGTATCACCCTGGGAAGGCAAATAAAGTCGCCGATGCTTTGAGTCGGAAGTCTTTAGTCACACAGATGATGGTTAAGGAATGCGTTTTACTCGAGAGAGCTCGAGATTCGGTTTTTAAATTTGAGGTAGGCCACCTTTTGAATCTTATGGCCACCCTCAGAATTGAACCAGATGTGCAGATCATGATCAAGATACTTCAATCGATAGACCTAGATGTTCATAAGATTCTGCAAGAGGATACCGATAAGAGAAAGGCTGATTTTCAGATTTCTGAGGATGGAACACTGAGGTTTCGAGGACGGTTGTGTGTACCTGACAATGCAGAGCTTAGAGAAGATATATTATCATAAGTTCATCGTAGCAGTTACAGCATTCACCCTGAAAGTATAAAGATGTATTAGAATCCGCGTCAACACTACTGGTAGTTTGGTATGAAGGCAGACATCGCCAAGCATGTCAACAAGTGTTTGACGTGTCAACAAGTGAAGGCACGGCATTGTAAGCCGGGAGGACTTCTGCAACCTCTCAAGATTCTCGAGTGGAAATGGGAGCACATCACGATGGACTTTGTGACAGGCTTACCGAGGAGTCAGAGGGGTAATGATTCCATTTAGGTAGTGGTCGGTAGACTGACGAAGTCAGCTCACTTTATCACTGTAAGGAAGGATCTGGATTTGGATAGGCACACAAAGTTGTATGTACGTTAGATTGTTCGTCTGCATGGAGTGCCGATGACGATTACATCAAACCGAGACCCGAGATTCACAGCTGCTTTTTGGAAGAGTTTGCAGGCTGCTTTAGGGACGAAGCTGCAGTATAGGACAGCATATCATCCTCAAACGATGGCCAGTCTGAGAGGACGATTCAAACCGTCAAAGACATGCTGTGAGTTTACGTGCTGGATTTTAAGGGAAGCTGGGAGGAACAGCTTCATCTTGTCGAGTTTGCCTACAACAACAGCTACTAGCAAAGCATTCAGATGGCTCCTTTCGAATCGTTGTATGGCAGAGCGTGTAGAATGCCAGTGTGTTGGAATGAAGTCGGAGAACAAAAGATCATAGGCCTAGAATTAGTTCAATAGTCAGTGGATGCAGTTGCAGTCATCAGGGACAGACTAAAGACCGTTCAAAGCCGTCAGAAAAGTTATGCAGATAAGTGCCAGAGACCTTTAGAATTTCAAGTTAGTGATCACGTTTTTCTAAAGGTGTCACCAATGAGGTACTTCGCGCTTTGGCAAGAGGGGAAAACTGAGTCCGAGGTACGTAGGTCCCTTTGAGATTCTAAAGAGAATCGGGATCCTAGCGTATCGTCTTGCATTGCCGCCAAGGTTAGCACAAGTGCACGACGTCTTTCACGTGTTGATGTTGAGGAAGTATGAGTCTAACCCAACCCACGTGCTTAATTTTGAGGAATTAGACATGGACGACAGAGTGTCGTACATTGAAAGCCCAGTTTAGATTGTGGATCAGAAAGAACAGATTCTACGTACCAACATGATCTCGTTGGTTAAAGTGGTTTGGCAACACCACGGCACTGCAGAAGCAACTTGGGAAAGTGAGGATTTGATGAGACAATTGTACCCCGCCCCCACCTTTTTACTTAAAATATTGTAATGGTTTAAATTTCGAGGAAGGAATTTTTATAAGAGGGGAAGAGTTGTGACATCCTAAAATTTTAGTCTTGTTTTCAATTAAATAAATTGGGCATTTCATCGACGCACCTATAGTGCTATTCTCTAAGCTGATCACTCATGAGATAACTAGATTATCTGGGGAAGCCATTAAGGGATTTTAATGCAATAGACTTGAGAATTCGACTAGAGATTGACTACTCTACCGTGCTCATCTACAGAAATCATTACGGCATAGTTAAAAATCGATAAGATATTGGAGATAGGTTGATTCGACTAAAATACGTGATTAAGTATGTGTTATTCCACCAAATTGCAAAATTCTCATCGATCGGCAATAGACTGATTTTTTTGTCATTTTAGTACCCTGTATCCGCATTTGAAACCTCGAGATTTTCACGACCACCGAGAGTCGCCAATATGTTGAATATGACATTGTGACTTGAAATAAATCGATCACGGGTCAATTGCACCAAAAATTTCTAAAAGCTACCCGATAAGAGATCGACTACTCGACTGTGCTCATCTGCAGAGATTATTATGGCACAGTTAAAAATTGATTAGATATTGGAGATAGGTCGATTCGACTAAAATACATGATTAAGTATGGGTAATTCCACCAAATTGCAAAATTCTCATCGATCGGCACTAGACTAATTTTTCTGTCATTTTAGTATTCTGTATCCGCATTTGAAACCTCGAGATTTTCACGACCATTAAGAGTCGCCAATGTGTCGAAGATGACATTGTGACTCGAAATAAATCGATCACGGGTTAATTGCACCAAAAATTTCTAAAAGCTACCCGGTAGGTTAGGTCACGCTAGATTGAAATTAACCACAAATTTGAATCCGATTTCAGAAATTGAAAGTTTTTCATGTCACGAGTCATTTTAGAAAAATCAAAATAAGGTCGTTTTTGTCTGGAAAATTCAGGGGACCGTTTTTTATCGCGTTTTTTGGATGCAAGTTGTAACTATTGGTGAGGGAAAATGTCAATTTGATCGTAGACACCTTGGTTGGATTTTTGGACAACAAATTGAGCTCAATTGGATGTGAATTGAAGGAGAATTAAATGGAATTGATATGTAAAAGTGCAAAATTTGTAGTCCCTTAGTCCCTCAACCTTTGGACCATTTCAATGGCTTCTAACGAAAGTTTTGTGGCTGGAAAATTGCTAAGGAAGACAGCCCATCCATGTGGGACCTTATCAAGGAGACAAAGGGGTAGAGTGGATGAGGAGTAGCCCCCTCAAACTAGAGTTGTTTCCTTTCTTCCTCCCTCAGCCTTGTTTTCCCTATTAGAGAATTAGAGGTCCAAAAAAATTGAAAACCAAGCAGCATAACCCTCCTTCACCGTCGACCGCTCGCCGAGCCACCTGCCTCGCCACATTTTCGTCGTGCCCCGCGATCGCCAGTCGCGCCTAGCCATTTGTCCCACGGTCCAGCATCCCTAGCTGTGAGTCTAGGCCGTTCCTAAGCCTCTCCCGTGCCTGTTGAGCCGCTGTCTAGCCACTTAAGCCACCGTCTAGCCGCCATTCGCCTCCGCCTAGCCACTACAACCGCTCGCTAACCCGTCTTCGCCATTCTAGTCCAAGCCGCCACCTAGCTCAGCCTCTCGGCCCATCGACTATAACTAAAGTCCAGCAAGAAGCCGTGGGCTTTGAGGCCTGTTTCCAAGCCCTTCCCAGCCTCATAAGGTGCCCCTGTTTCGGAGTTTGTTGCCCGCCTTTGCGTTCTCGTCGTTGTGAACTTATCGGATTTCAAAACTAGTGAGTTCACTCACTAAACTATGCTTAGGGAGTTAATTATGCTTAATGGTTGATTAGTTTAGGATAATTAGGGATTATGTGGTTAGTTAGAACGGATTAACAATTTAATTATTCATTTATGCATGTTAGGTGGTTAGAGTAGTGTAATAGGCAAGTAGATAGGTCGTATTATTTATCTAGATATGTTCGAAAATTTTCTAAGCTAGTTTCGGTATTTAATTAGGCTTTTCCGGCCTAAGTTTGTATTTTTTGCATTTATTGGTATTTATTTAATTAATTTTAGTAATTATTTAATTATTTATTATTTTCCAGAAATTATACCGGGATAGTCGGTGATCGGAATTTCGTGCTCATTGAAATGGTGTGTTTGGTTTATTTATCTGGATGCTAATTTGTGATATTTGAATGATATTTGTAATTTTGGGTATTTATCCTAAAATTGGGTAATTTCGGTATTTAATTAGAAAATACCGGGCGTTGGTTTACTGTGCCAAAAATATGTTTGTGAGCCATTGTATTTAGTGGGATTTTATAAAAGGGAAATTATTGAATTTTGGCTAAGACCGACTGTGCACCCACACATGATTATTTTATCGGGTACAATAGATATTAAGTATCGCACAGCTTTGGTGAGCATTATTAGTATACTATATTAGCCTACGGGCCTTGATATATCAGCTTAGGGTAAGTAGTATAGTTTATTAGCTTTTGGTGAGCTATATTATCTATCTTCATGTGACATCCCAAATTTTCAACCCTGTCTTCTACTGAATGAATCGGGCATTTCATTGACGTGTCTATAGGGTTATTCTCAGAACTAATCATTCTTGAGATTACTAGACTATCTGGGGAAATTATTAGGAATTTTAAGGCAATAGACTTGATAATTCGATCAGGAATCGGCTTCTTGACCGTGTCCATCTTTAGAGGTCATTACAGCATAGTTAAAAATCGATTTGAAATCAGAGATAGACTGGATCGACAGTGATGTGTGGCTAATCGTGGGTGACACCACTAAATTAGAAAATTCATGTCGACCGGCACTAGACTGATTTTTTTTATTGTTTTGGTACCATATGTCCGTATTTGGATCCTTGCGATTTTCATGACAATTGAGAGTCGCCAATGAGTCGAGTGGGTTCATAGTGGTTCGAAGAAAATCGACCATGAGTCAATTGCACTTAAAAATATCCGAAAGTTACCCGGTAGTCTAGGTCACGCTAAAAACACGTCGAATAGAAATTAACCGCCAATTCGATTCCGATTTCAGAAATTGAAGTTTTGGTCACGTCATAATAAATTCTAGGAGTGTCGACTCAGTCTCAGAAGATTTTTCTGACACTTGACATTTTTTGGGAAAAAGTCGTCGCCGGACCCTTTTTGTGTAATTGAAGTTGGAGATTTAATTTTGGTTACAAATTTGAGATGTAAAGTGGATTCAAAGATGAGGAAAAATACTGAGATGGTCTATGGATGACCAATTGAAATTATTGAGGCCAATTGTGACTAAATCAAGTGAGTGTGATGGTCCAATTGGAAGAGGTGGTCTTCAAATTCGTGTAACCCCCCAAAGCCACAACCTTTGGACCACTTTGTCTTCTAGAAGAGGGTGTTTTGATGGCTTATCAAGGCCAAGTATTCTTACATGGCCAAGAGTGATTTTAGAAGATATTTTGTGAAATATCAAGCTAAGTGGAGCCCCTCACTTCTCATCTCTCTTATCTCTTCCCTCACCTCTATCCTCTCCATCTCTCTCACCTCTCTACTATCCAAGACCCTCTCCTCTTCATTTTCGAAGCCCTCAAGCCAACAAGAAGACCAGCAGAAGGAGCTGCATCCGTTACACGCCTCCACCCGCGCCACCGCCGGTTTCTGCTCTAGCCGATCTTTCGTCAAAGATTCGAGTCAAAAGTGGTCTTACCGGATGAACCAGCGAACGAGCCACATATCGCCGTGAAGAGGACATCCATATCGTTCCAACAAGACAAAAATCACCCTGAACGGAGCAGCCGTTCGTCCTGTACGGCCGCTGGAATCCGCCGCTCGCCAGACCGTCTGGAACCGCCTGTTTCGCTTGTTTCGCGGTTTTCAACCATTTTCTCCCCATTTCTACTCTACCTCCACCCATACCAACCTCCAATAAGATTTCCTTGACCCCCGGGAGCCACCGGTTGCCAACCACCCGCTCGTCGGAGCTCCTGCGGCTGTTTTTGCCGTTGAAGTTCTTTGGTTTCTTCTCTCGCAGTTCGGCCTAGATCGAAGCGAGAAGACAACAAGGTTTTGGAGACTTCGTGGCCCGTTTTCAAGCCCTTCCCGGCCTCCGTTGGTGTCGCCGCTTCGGGGTTTATCGACTGCCTTGGCGTCGTGGTCGTCGTGAACTCACTGGCGCGCAAAACCGGTGAGTTTATCCTCTAAACCTTGCTTAGTAAGTTAATCATGCTTAAGGGATGTTTAGATTAGTCTAATTTGGTTTAGGTGGTTAGATTATATTATTTTAATGTAAATTAGATTAGTTGTATGATTAGTTTAATGGGTGTTTAATTATGGCTAATTGTATGATTAAATTAGTGTAATCTTGTTTAAGCCCTAATTAATTATTTTAATTAATTAATTATTTCGAATTTTATAAATATTATTTTATTAAATTAAATTATAATATAATATTTAATTATTTAATTTTCGGAATTAAATTTAATTATTTAATAATTTCGAAAATTTTGCCAAAATGGCCGGTCGTTAGAATTTCGCACTGATCGCAGCAGTGCGGTCAGTTTGTATCAATTGTATGTGAAATTGCGAAATTGAGTGAAAATGATGATTGTGGTTAATAATTCCAAAAGTGTGGAATTGAGTGAAATTGGAGAAGTTTTGGTATTTAACTTGAAAATACCCGGTGTTGGCTTTTGGCACCGTAATTGGTTTGCAGAACCAGTTTGAATCGTTGGATGTTATTGAATTGTATATCCAGTTCTATGGTTTAAATATATGTATAGCTTTAGCGAGCAATTGGTTTATATATGGGTCAGCTTGTGTGAGCACTGTATGTCAGCTTGTGAGAGCAACGATCCATATATCAGCTTGTGCGAGCTATCATCTATGTATATATCAACTTGTGCGAGCTACCATCTATATCAACTTCTGAGAGCATTGCATCCATTTCAGCTTGTGTGAGCCATGATTGTATTAATGGATGAATAGATGGTATGAATGGATAGGCGTATGAATTGTACTAACGTGTAGGAATGGACTGAGACGAGGTAAGTCCTCAATCCTCTTTGTGTGACTAGAATGCCTTGGGGCTTATTTTCTTCCTAATTGAGTTTTAGAGGGTAGGACTCGCTGAGACATTGTCTCACCCCGTTGTGGGATAACAATTTCAGGTCCTTATATGGCGGATCCTCTGGAGCTTTTTGGTAGATCAGTGAGGGTCGCTGAGAGGATTTTTTTGACTTCGCCGATCCTGACTGAAGAGCTGGCGAATGGACCTATCTGGCTGATCTTAGGACAGCTTAGTTTTTGAGGACTGATCTTTTATAGATCTTTTTGTTAATAGCCTAGTCCTCAGAATCGAACCGGTTTGACATGTATAAAGGTGTGTGGTTTGAATTTGAAAATGTGATCCTGCTTTTCTATCCCAATTGAGTTTTGTCTGGGGATTATTTATCCGCTTCCGCATGTGCAATTAAATGAATAGGTCGGCGACGTGTCCTGGGAAGTCACATTTCTATCGACCGCAGTGGGATGTGCGCGTGCTCGAGGTTCGGGGCGTGACACTTCAGCTTAGGGTGAGCAGTCCTTGATGTAATCGGACTTTATAGATAATATTGAATGGGTTGACTAAGAGATGGTGTTGATTGTATGGAATCAATTGGATCAATTGATCAATGACTCAATTTGATTTGATGATTTGATTCGAATTAAAGTGATTCGTTGAATATATGAATCGTATTGAGTTGTAGGAAGGAACTGAGGCAAATGTAAGTAAGCTATCTCTTGTGTGCATAGGTAGCTTTTAGGTGTATTTCCTTCCTAGTCGGAGTTTAGGGGGTGAACTTGCTGAGACATCATCTCACCCCATTGTGGGATAACATTTACAGGTCCTTAGATGGTTGTACCTCCCGAGCATTTTGGCCAACCGAAGAAGGTCACCGAACAACACTCTCAGATTCCCCTCTCTGGGAGTCAAGGATTCTAAGTCTACGAACTCGTAAGATCCATTGTTTAGGTTGATGAGGGTCTATCCTAGAAGGTACCCCATCAATTCAGATCGTGGTATCGTTACGGGCGAGATGGACCTAGAGAAGGCCCCTTTCTGGAGTCTAAGATTCCTAGGTCGGTGCTAGAGATCACTTTTGGCAAGGACACAACTGACCCTCCAGGTGGTTCAGTGGTAGACTCGAGTCTTTCGGATCCAAAGTCCCCGAAGTATTCAGTTGAAGACTTGAATGCTTAGAGGATCTGTAGCCCTCTACCGCTTTTTGTAGGCTTGTATATATCTGCTAATATTGTGTATGACTTAGTCTGATATGTATATAAGCGTGTTGTGGTTCGAAAATTTGTGGCCTTGCTTTTCTATCCCATCTTTCTGTTGTTTGGGGATTTATTATTTACTTCCGCATGTGAATTAAAATGAATGGGTCGGCTGTGGCACCCCCAAAACCCGATAGGGTCGCCACAGATACTAAGCATCTAACTCTAAAGCATAAACAATACTTATTTAACGTTAGTAAAAAGGGAGTTATAAATTAGACCGAGGTTTAGGCGTAAGATTGTTTTTTGAAAAGACTTTAGGGGTTAGCGCAGCTCACAGCAAAAAATAAGAGGCGAGTCTTATCATCTCTCCGCTTCCTTAACGACAGCACAATGCACACCAACTATTTCAATGAAAGAAAACACAAGGCCGAACCACTTTTATTTACATATTTTTACGAAGGGTTTTCACGGGTCGGTACATCAAAAGATAGGCCAAGACTCCTCCCTATGCTCGGCCGTCAACCCCAAAAAGGAACACTCGACCCACTATTTTCACGTGTATAATCCTCCCCTTCGGACTGCTAGTGTCGGCTATATCTCAAAAAGTTGCAACTCCTACTCCTCACGCGCGGGCCATCACACCCACCCCGGTGCATCAGGCAGTGGGGGTGGCAGCATCCCCATCATCACTCCATCTCGGCGAACGTGAACAGACACGTACTCCTGAATGACTGGGCCCCCAGACAGACCCACGTTGTTAGGACTAGTAATAGCACCTAGAGGGGGGGTGAATAGGTGTTTAAAGCGATTTTAACAATCTAAACCTGTAGAGATATAAATAATTTAAAATCAACGATTGCAGCAAATGAAAACAGTTAACAATAAAGGATTAGGGATAGAGAATCAAGACTCCGGTTTATAGTGGTTCGGCTTAGATCAAGCCTACGTCCACTCTCCCGCACGGACAGCCCTTCTTGGCTGGATTTCACTAAGAATCAATAAGAGTGATTATAGTCTCACACTCTTGAGTCCACAAAGTAGATTACTCTACTACACTTCCTCAAGGTCTACAATATGATCTCTCTTTCTTGATTACAAGTAACGCTCAAAGAATGATATCGCAAAATAGAAAAGGAGATTCGACTTTGGAATTCTTCTATCCGCACCCTTCAACAACTAGAGCATCTCTCTTATATACTTCTTCATGCCTTCAATACCGTTGGCACCTTCTAAAGAAGTTCTTCCAATCAACCCATTGGACAGAATCAATTAGAGAGATCTCGAGCTCTTTAAGGTAAGTGTTGATAGCCCATCAATCCTGCTCGCCCATACAATCGGGATCTCGGTTTCCATAAGTAGATCCTTCCAAATATAAGTTGCGAAGTCGTCAAGGAATCCAAACTTATTCCATATAAAGCTTAGATCGTTTAGTGCTAAATCCAGTAGAAAGATATCCACTAGCTGTTAGAATAAAGATCGTATAAGATCGAGATAAACGTCGTCCCGGAACTCCGTCCATGTGAGTAGACTTTGAAATATAAGTCTTGAGTCTTGCTAGCTTCGACTTTGATCTTCGACTTTGTTCTTCGACTTTGTTCTTCGACTTTGTTCTTCGGACTTTGTCAACAGAATCTGTAAGTCCTCGACTAGAATGATAAACTTGTTTTGTCAACTTCAAAATACTTTAAGGGATTTCATCCAACAATCTCCCCCTTTTTGATGGTGACAAAACTTTCCTGCAGATTTGAATATTATCGCCCGCAATACAACTTTTAAGCAAGCATCATAAAAGATTTAAATAAGATAGTAAAAGTTATCCTGTACACGTATATCCTGTACCCACGACAGACTTTCCCTGTACATACGATCTGCATTCACCGAAACCTCATTAGTCATAAACAGACAAGTACTATCAAATTTACGAAGCTTAAAGTATTGCCATAGAGAGCATACATTCCAAAAACTGCAAACGTTAAAGAACTCAAGTCAAAGTCAAGATAGCAAGCAATAAAAATAAAAAAATTGGGGTTTGGGTTTTGAGAAAATCAAAAATCAAAATCTGCAAGGTCTTCTCCCCTTTTTGTCGGCATAAAAAATCAAGGAGCTCGAGGAATGCGAACAAGTTGAAAGTCTTCCATAGACTTCACGGTGTCTTCCGGCTTCCTCAAATCTTCCCCGTACTTGGGTGAGAGTAGTACCCTTTGCGGTTTCTTGAATCGACGCTGAACATCTTTAATCGATCATGCAAAGTGATGAACATTGCATGATTTTCATTCTGCAAGGTCTGAAATTCATATCCCATGGCATAAATTTGACCTTTAAGTTCCAAGATGAGCTCAAGCAACCTTTGAAAATTTCCAGAGTTTTCGGTCGAGTTCTTGTTTCAACTCGGTCGATGGTGGAGTCAAGCCGCATGAATGTCGGCGGGAGGTTCGGTGTGTGGAGAAGATGCCTCTCCTTCAGAAACGTGCAGCATGAATATCCTCGGCATCGGGAGGTGATTGACTAACACTGTTTGAGCATCCTCTTCTCGAAAGTCAGCCAAAGAGGTGTATTTTCTCTTTTTTTATCTCCCCCGTGTCCATGTCTTCCGGTGGAGAAAAGAATTCTTCTTTCCGAGGCGTTTCCTCGGTGGCGGG
The DNA here is from genome assembly GCA_014182715.1 of Eucalyptus cloeziana. Taxonomy (NCBI): domain Eukaryota; kingdom Viridiplantae; phylum Streptophyta; class Magnoliopsida; order Myrtales; family Myrtaceae; genus Eucalyptus; species Eucalyptus cloeziana. The sequence goes on from CM024637.1 coordinate 19,132,944, forward strand.
GTGTTGTAAATCCTCCTTTTCTGCCGGGAGAATCTGTTCTTTAAAGGTTCATCCGCCTTCTCTTCTTTTCTTTCTTCCTCTTCCTCTCTTTCTTCCTCTTTCTCTTTTTCTTCCTCTTTCTCCTTTTCCTCTTCCTTTTTCTCTTCTTTCTCTTTCTCTTTCTCTTTCTTTCTTTTCTCGCAACTTGATGTTCAAACAGTTGGTATAGATGCAAGAAATTGAGAAATTAGAGTAGAGATAGGAATTGCATCCTCATCATCTTCATCTTCCAAGATGATTGCCCTTCGCTTCTTGGTAGAACTAGTCACAGCTTCTTTCCCTTTCCTTTTGGCTGCTGATGAGTCTGGTCTGATCTTGGCAGGAGTCTTTTCTTTGAATTTTTCCAGCTTCTTGCTAAGCTCCTTCAAACGCATCTTGGTAATCATCCCCAGCCCGATGACCATTTTATCAATGGTCTTCACTGTGAGAATGTGAGGAGGTTGAATGTGTAGATGTTTGAAGAGACGAGTAATGAGAGCAAAGCATAAGGAAGCTTTCCTTTGTCCTTAACCATGCATCTATACATGTGAAAGATGATGGTATGTGGTAAAGAGAAGTTTACTCCGGTCTTGATGGCAAACATCAACTTGGCTTCGAAATTGATACATCTGTCTTGGATGTCGATTTGGGTCTTAGACAGTTGATTACAATCTTATGCAGCAAAGTATTTGTTGCATTCATTCTGGAGTAAGAGAGTCTTCCTTCTGCAATTCTGTCCTTTGCTAGATCAAGAGTAGCATGGCTGACAGACACACCGATTGGTTGGAAAACCCCTCTTTCCACACCAAGCACATCAGCCATTAAGTCTTTATCAATGACATACTCTTTGTCCCTCACGCTGAAAGTAAAGCTGTTTGCATCAATGAAACTGATATTTGAGTAGAAATAAGCGGTCAATTCGAATGTGCCGTGTCACGATCCGTGCACTGATAGAGTTGGAGCTTTTCAAATTTCTCTCGCAGATTTATACTCAACAAGTCCAGAAAGTCGAAATCCACAGTTCGTGGGTTCATCACCCCACGCTTCAGCAATTTTTCATATCTCTTTCTGTGTCCATCCGAGCGGAACAATTCATCCTTCTTCCCTCTAAGGCTCGCAGCCACACCCATCCATGGTTTAAAGTGTATGAACATCTTTTCATCATCATCCTTCCCTTCAGGCTGATTCATACTACTAAACCTAGGGTCACTAGGGAAATTTGCAAATGCTCTTACAGCGGTTCCCTCAGGCACAACTCCAGATCTTTCCATAACAGTCAGAAAGTGCGTCTCGTTTCTATAACCATTCTCTTTCGAAACTCATCCACAAAAGACATAGCGAACCACCTTCCTTTAGCGCAGTATAGTTTGTAAACAAAGGCGGTTTAAGAGTTCTTACTTGGTTCGATATCTTCATAAATCGTTTCATCTTGAGGGCCCGGTTGAAGAGGAGTTTGCTCGGTAGGAATGTCGCTTTCCTCGGTGAGATCAAAATGCGTAGGACCCTCACCGATCCTTGTGGTCCCCTGTTTGCTATTCCGGAAGACTTCCTCCGAAACGACATTGTGCTTTTCTTTGGAGAGACTTTTTCACTTGTGTCGCAAGAAAGTTGGAAACTTTGAAACGGAGAAGTTTTGGAGAGAAAAATTGCAGAGCAGTGAAAACTTTTGATCTAGGGTTTTTGAGTAAAGTGAAAACGAAGGAGAAGAGATGTATAAGTATGACAGTACGGGGAAAACCAAGCGTCGTATATTTTGAGAATCTTGAATTTTCCTTTTTGAAAAATAACTGCCTTAATAAAATGATAACCACTTCTCTTAAAAATAATAACCGACTTAAAATAGATAGATAATCTTACCTTATCAATAAGACTCATTTTTAAGTAAATGGACTTACAATCGTGTCGATTCGTATACTCAGTCTTTTAACCTTTGAGTCTGATACTCTGTCAGACTTTAGTTACTGAGTCTGAACTTCAGCATTCTTCAAGAGATAAAATATTGAGTCTTGAGCGAATAGACTCAAACAAGCTTTTATCAAGTGGCTTTGTGAAGATGTCTCGCCGATTGATTCTTTGAGTCTATGAATTGTATCAAGACTTCTTTGTTCTCAACATGATCTCTTATAAAGTGATGTCGAATCTCAATATGTTTTGCTCTTGAATGTAGGATAGGATTCTTTGTAAGATTGATTGCACTGGTGTTGTCACATCTAATTTCTGTGCAAGAGTCTTCAATGCCAAAGTCTTGCAGTTGTTGTTTTATCCACAGTATTTGTGAACAGCAACTCCCAAGGGCTACGTACTCTGCTTCAGCCATTGAGAGAGCCACAAGTTTTGTTTCCTTGAAAACCAAGATACTTTGCCCTGTTTTCAAGCAATTGACAAGTACCGAAGTGCTTTTTCTTTCAACTCGCAACCCGCAAGATCTGCGTCTCGAATAGCCAAGAAGTGTAAAGTCTCATTCTTTGGGATACCAAAGACCGATCTTAGCGATAGTAGCAACATATTTAATAATACGTTTAGCAGCACTTAAATGAGATTCTCTAAGATCGATTGAAACCTAGCACATATGCAAACACTAAATAATATGTCGTCCGGATGCGGTAAAGATAAAGAAGTGATCCAATGATACTCCTGTATAGTTTTTGATCAACTTTCTTCCCTGCTTCGTCTTTGTCTATTTTCAAGGAACTTGACATTGGTATGTCAGTCTTCTTACAATTTTCCAGACCGAACTTTTTAACAAGTTCTTTTGCATACTTCTCTTGATGAATGAATATTCCCTCCTTTAGTTGTTTGACTTGAAGACCAAGGAAAAAGGATAGTTCACCCATCATGCTCATCTCGAATTCATCCCGCATAGACTTAGAAAATTCCTTGCACAAAGTCTCATTAGATGATCCAAATATGATGTCATCAACATAAATCTGAACAAGTAGAAAACTTTTACCTTCTTTTTAATGAACAAAGTAGTGTCTACCTTACCTTTAGAAAAGCCACTATGAATTAAGAAATTACTTAGCCTTTCATACCAAGCTCGAGGAGCTTGTTTTAATCCATATAAAGCTTTCTTCATCCCGAACACGTAGTCCGGTTTCTTTGAATCTTCAAATCCAGGAGGTTGTTCTACGTAGACTTCTTCTTGAATAAATCCATTCGGGAATGCGCTTTTGACATTCATTTGAAACAACCTGAAATTCTTATAGCAAGCAAAAGCAAGTAATAGTCGATTGCTTCTAACCTTGCTACTAGGAGCGTAAGTCTCATCATAGTCTATTCCTTCCTCTTGCGTGTATCCTTTAGCCACGAGTCTTGCTTTGTTTCTCGTTACTTTGCCTTTCTCGTCAACTTTGTTTCGAAAACCCATTTAGCTCCAACAACCGATTTACCTTTAGGTTTGGGAGTCAATTCCCATACGTCATTAATACTGAATTGTCTCGAGCTCTTCTTGCATTGCTTCAATCCAGCTTTCATCGGCTAAGGCTTCTTCAATATTCTTGGGTTCTATTTCAGAAATAAGAGCAACAGCACTAGACTCTTCTCGCCTTTTGGATCTTGTTCGAATTCCCTCATTAATGTTCCCAATAATGAGTTCTTCAGGATGACTAGACTTGTGCTTCCAATTGCTGGTCAGTCTGATAGATTGTTGATCTTCTTCTTGAGTAGATTTTTCATCAGTAGCTTGTTGTACTGATTTTGATTTAGTAATTGCTTCAGTGGAGTTTGGTCTAGCGGTGTCCGGAGCGGATTCCCCGAATCTTCGATCAGATCTGCTGAACTTGTGGAGAGTCTTGAAATTTGACATTCATTGATTCTTCAACAGATCGAGTCTTCTTGTTGAAAACTCGTAGGCTTTGCTTGTAGTTGAGTAACCAAGAAAAAATCCTTCATCCGATTTCTCTTGAAACTTACCAACACGATCATTAGCACTCTTTAGAATAAAACATTTGCAACCAAATACTTGAAAATAAGAAACTATTGGTTTCTTTTCTTTAAAAATTTCATAAGGGGTTTTCTCAAGAATTGGCCTTAAAAACACACGGTTTATAATATAGCAAGCAGTTGAAACAGCTTCAGCCCAAAACCTAGAAGAAATATTATTTCCAATTAAAAGTGTTCTTGCCATTTCTTGTAAAGACCTATTCTTCCTTTCCACAACCCCATTCTGTTCTGGTGTATATGGAGAGGAGAATTTATGCTGAAAACCAAATTCATCACAGAATTTAGCAAAGTCTTGATTTTCAAACTCATCTCCATGGTCTGTACGAATGTTTGAGATAGTGTGACCTTTCTCATTCTGCACCTTTTTAGCAAACTTTGAAAAGAGAGAGAAAGTCTTTGACTTACTTGAAAGAAAGTAAACCCAGGTAAATCGTGAATAGTCATCCACTATTACCAGACAGAACCTTTTACCACCAATGCTTTTCGTTCTGGTAGGTCCAAACAAATCCATGTGCAAAAGCTGCAATACATGGTTAGTGGAAACTTTATTTATCAATTTGTAAGAGTTTCTAACCTGTTTACCAAAGACGCATGGTGTACATAGATCGAGACTTTGAATAATTCGGAATGGGCGGTCCTCGAACAAGTTTCTTTGTAGAGATCTTGTTGATCTCGCTTCATGTTGATATGGCCTAGCTTTTTGTGCCAAAGATTTGCTTCATCTTGTACAGATATTAAGCCTTGTGATCTATCTTGATTCACATCCAGAAGATAGATATTTCCATGTCTTCGACCAGTAAAAGATTGAGTAAGGTCTTTACTGATTCCAGAGCACGTTTCTTCTTGAAAGTTGATCTTGAAACCAGAATCACACAACTGACTTATGCTAAGCAAGTTGTAATTTAATCCTTCAACTAATGAAACATTATTGATAGACAAACTTCCAATCTTCACTGTTCCTCGACCAGTAATCTTTCCTTTGTTGTTACCGCCAAAGGAAACTTTTCCTCCGTCTATCTGGATAAGTTTTATGAAGCGCTTGAGTCTCCGAGTCATATGTCTTGAGCAGCCACTATCAAAATACCATTTAATCTTCTTTTTGATAGTAACCCGCAATTAACAGAAATCAAGCTCTTTTTGGTACCCATACCATCTTGGGTTCGAAGTGTTAGAACAATAGACGATCTTAGCCCACTCTTTTTAACAGTCTCCAAACCAAAGGACATTCTTTCTCAAAATGTTCGAGCTTTTACACTTGGAACATTTCAAAGCATTTCTACCAACAGGTTTTACAAACACTTTCTGGAAATGATTCTTATAAACAGCTCCGGCTGGTCTCTGTTTGATTCTTTCCTTTACCTTTGGAAAATCAATTAGCGGAATAGTTTCGAAGTCATACCAAGACCTAACTTATCAAAGTATGGTCTTTGTATCGAAAGAATTTTATCCAACTTTTCAGAGCCATTTGAAAATCTTTTTGATATTTTTGTCATATCATTTTTCAAAAGATTATTTTCATTTGAAATAATGTCTGAGTTTTCTTTCACAAAGCAACAAAATCTTTTTCCAGCTTTTCAAACTTTTCTTTCATAAGTTTGTCCTGTTGCTTCAAAGCAGAATTTTCCTTTTTAATTCGGAGATCCTCTTAAGAGAGGTTTTCGAGACTAAGACAAAGTTCATCAATATATTTAGAAACCTTAACAGGAATTTTCAGGTTACCAACCTCGAGTTCGCTGTGAGTCGTATCGAATCAAGGTCTGAGTCCGAGTTTGATTTTGCCATTAAACAGATATTGGCATAATCATCGTCACTTTTTCACATTCTCGTATCACTCCAAGTCTCTGCTTTGAGTGCCTTCCTGTTTTTCTCGGTCTTTCCTTTTCTCTTCTTTAACGAGAGGACGGTTGGATCCGATGTGTCCCTTTTCTTGCATTCAAAGCAAGTTACTTCTTTAGTAGAATCATCTTCCTCTCGTTGACCTGTTTTGAAACCTTTGAGAATTTTGTTTCTTCCAATTGAATTTCCTTCCTTTTCGTTCAACTTTCGAATCTCTTTATCATGAGTGCCGTTCTTCATCATCTAGATCTTCTTCGAGTCTCGTAACATCGAAATAGTCATTAGACTTTAAGGCAATAGATTTCTTACCTTTTGAGTCTTCCTCTTCGTTGGTCTGTTCCACTTCATAGGATTGAAGAGTCCCAACCGGTTCATCTACGTAAAGTGGAGCAATCCTCTGCGTCTCTCTTATTGAGGTTTTTATGTAGTTCCGCCTCTTTTGAGAGTCCTCGAAGAAGTTTGTTAACCTTCATGTGTCCCGAGATTGGATGTCCCCGATATTCAAGACCATTCACAATTTCAAAAAGCGACTAAACATGTCGGTTATTGATTCTCCCGATCTCATCTTAAAGACTTCATATTGTCCCCGAAGAATGTTGATCCTCGTTTCTTTCACACGATCAGTTCCTTCATAGGTGATGTGAAGCCTATCCCAGACTTCTTTTGCTGTATCACAAGAAGATATTCTGTTATACTCAGTGGGAGATAAAGCACAGTATAAAGAGTAAATAGCTTTGGCGTCAAGAGTCTGTCTCTTGGTGATTTCTTCTTGAGTCGAAGAGTAGGAACAGCAGTTTCTTTTCCTCTCTCGAGTCGATGCAGCAACAGAATGATTCCTTTATCAACCACTTCCCATTCCAAGGGATCTTTCGATCTTAGGAATGCCTTCATCTTATTTTTCCATATGCTGTAATCCTTTCCATCAAAGAATGGAGGTCTGGTATTGCTTTGACTTTCAACCAACCCTGTAGATAGCATACTAGCCATAGATCTTTTACTTAGAAGTAAAGACACTTCTTAAACAAGTACACGAGCTCTGATACCAATTGTTAGGACTAGTAATAGCACCTAGAGGGGGTGAATAGGTGTTTAAAGCGATTTTAACAATCTAAACCTGTAGAGATATAAATAATTTAAAATCAACGATTGCAGCAAATGAAAACAGTTAACAATAGAAGGATTAGGGATAGAGAATCAAGACTCCAGATTTATAGTGGTTCGGCTTAGATCAAACCTACGTCCACTCTCCCGCACGGACAACCCTTCTTGGCTGGATTTCACTAAGAATCAATAAGAGTGATTACAGTCTCACACTCTTGAGTCCACAGTGTAGATTACTCTACTACACTTCCTCAAGGTCTACAATATGATCTCTCTTTCTTGATTACAAGTAACGCTCAAAGAATGATATCGCAAAATAGAAAAGGAGATTCAGACTTTGGAATTCTTCTATCCGCACCCTTCAACAACTAGAGCATCTCTCTTATATACTTCTTCATGCCTTCAATACCGTTGGCACCTTCTAAAGAAGTTCTTCCAATCAACCCGTTGGACAGAATCAATTAGAGAGATCTCGAGCTCTTTAAGGTAAGTGTTGATAGCCCATCAATCCTGCTCGCCCATACAATCGGGATCTCGGTTTCCATAAGTAGATCCTTCCAAATATAAGTTGCGAAGTCGTCAAGGAATCCAAACTTATTCCATATAAAGCTTAGATCGTTTAGTGCTAAATCCAAAGGTAGAAAGATATCCACTAGCTGTTAGAATAAAGATCGTATAAGATCAGAATAAACGTCGTCCCGGAACCCTGTCCATGTGAGTAGACTTTGAAATATAAGTCTTGAGTCTTGCTAGCTTCGACTTTGATCTTCGAGACTTTGTTCTTCGACTTTGTTCTTCGATTTTGTTCTTCGACTTTGTCAACAGAATCTGTAAGTCCTCAGACTAGAATGATAAACTTGTTTTGTCAACTTCAAAATACTTTAAGGGATTTCATCCAACACACGTCATACGTCACGATCGCACGAACTCGTATGAATGTCAGACCAGGGACGGTGGGACAATCAATCTCCATCAACTCGACCTCCACGTCAGAAGGAAGCCCATAAAATACACCCCGCGTGACGGTAGGGAGTGGCATCATACTAATCTGAAATGTTGGTCCCCGAAGGAGTGAGTACAACCACTCAGCAGGTAAAGGAATCCAACAACCACTCAATGCATCAAACAATACGATCATTATATCATACATGTCGTTCATACATTAAAGCATACTTACCTCGAAGCTATGTATATACTATCATATATCATCATCCCAATTATAACACATATATTTATCATCAGGCCATGGATGATCATCATCATGTCTTACATACGTGTCATCATGTCATAGGTAATCATCATCATATCATGTCATATATGCATGTCATCATCATATCTTATATACGTGTCATCATGTCATAGGTGCTCATCATCATATCATGTCATATATGCATGTCATCATCATATCTTATATACATGTCATCATGTCATAGGTGATCATCATCATATCATGTCATATATGCATGTCATCATCATATCTTATATACATGTCATCATGTCATAGGTGATCATAATCATATCATGTCATATATGCATGTCATCATCATATCTTATATACGTGTCATCATGTCATAGGTGATCATCATCATATCATGTCATAGATGCATGTCATCATGTGCTCATCATCATATCATGTCATATATGCATGTCATCATCACATCTTATATACATGTCATCATGTCATAGGTGATCATCATCATATCATGTCATATATGCATGTCATCATCATAACTTATATACATGTCATCATGTCATAGGTGATCATCATCATATCATGTCATATATGCATGATTCAATTTTCCACCTTTAACTTTTAATTTAATCACCACATCACTCTTTCTCGGGATCATCTATTTTTTTTTTTTTTTTTTATCCCATACTTTACACTTGCATCCCATCCTGGCATCGCGAGAAAAAAACCTCTGGCGTTCAGCCATTCATGGCCACCGGGCATCCGGCACCCCAACATCCCGGGCATCTCGCATCCCAACTGGCATCACAAGGCATTCCCTCGGGCAAAGATCTCCGAGGCTTCCGGCACCCAACCATTCCGGGCATCCTGATACTCCCAGGGCCATCCGGTTATGTATCTCTATACATTCCGGGCATTTTTTTTTGGTCAGTTCTACTCTAATCCTACTCTAACACTCACTCTCAGACTTTTGCCCTGCCTCCTTGCAGGGCGTGGGAGTCGAAACCCACTCCTGAAATGAAATCTTCCCCACCCTAATCCCCCCCGAGAAGGTGGGGATTTGAACCCCCAATCTCCCCCTTCCAAGATGGAAGGGTGGCCACTGGGGCGAACCCCCAGTGGTTACATTCCGGGCATTATCATCCTCCACAAACAGTTTCCTCATTTATCATTGTTCATGTTTGCCAATTTAGGTCTCAATTTAACATGGCACATGATGTAGTGGTAAAACAAATTCACCTTCATTCTTATATATGCATCATCAGTCATCATTATACATGCAGCAAAACGCAATCATTCATAGCAATTAGATTTATGGAATGTGTGCCACTCAAAATAATTTACTTACCATGTCGATTTAGAATTAATTTAAATTCCAGCTTATCCTATTTTGCAAATATTTAAATTAAACATTCACACGAATCCCAAAATCATGAGATTAAAGCATATGATAATTTAAGACAAAAAGATAGTGATTTTCTAAAAAAAACACATGGCAAATCAAGTTCTACACAAAAGGTGATGTTCACAAAATCACCGCATGGAATCTCGGATAAAGACAGAATGTGCAGTTTTCTAAGTAATTCAATTAAAATGCCCAAATGACCTCCGAAAATTATGAAATTTTACCAGGTTATAGTTAAGACACTAAATTAGATTTTTCATGAAGGATTCTAGGCCAGATCTGTTTTAGATAAACTTCTATTGTCGTTCGAAGCTACTGATCAAAACACCGAAACGTCCAGCGTCCCTATGTCCGAAATATTGAGTTTTAACCTACTTATCCTTCTTCGTTTTCTCTGAAATTTGGATATGTTTTACTTCCAGAGGTCCCCTACAACTTTCATGAAGGAACTTATGTCAGATTTCCAAAGAACAACCTCCATATGAGTCCATGAAGTCTCGGGTGTCTAGTACCGCGTCTCCAGATTTACCATTTCCACGAATAGGTCGATTCCCTAAGCTATACTTGTTTATTTTGCTTCAAATTTGAGTATGTTGATCTTTAAGATGTGCTCTACAAGTTTTATGAAGGAGTCGAAGAGAGATTCTTGGTAAAAATCAACATGCAGCCACAAATCTACCACAAGGTCAGCAAGATAGTTCCAGATCTAGAGTCTCCGTAGGATGGGGGTTTGACCCCTTAAATCTCCATCATTTTGCACCAAATTTTATTATGTTGTAGTTTAAGATGTTGGCTACAACTTTCATGGAGAGATCAAAGTCAAAATCGAACTCCAAATATGCATGCAAGCTCCCACAAGATCCTGACTCCAATGGTTCATGCGAAAACAGCAAGCTTCTTCAAGAACAAACTACACTAGCTTCGGTTCCTAACTTCTAAACACCCAAAAATTCAACCACACATGCAAGACACACATGCAAGAGTAGAAGTAGACCCTAAACTTGCCTCTAGATCAAAGGGAAACAGCGGCACACGGCGGATGAACGGGCGGCGTGCGGCAGCGACGGGCAGCTCCTCCTCCTCTCTCGGCCTCCCTCTCCCTTTCTCTTGCAACACTCTCTCTCTCCCTCTCTCTCTTGGGCGACAACTCCCCCCAACCGGTCTCTCTCTCTCCCTTTAATTTCCCCAAAGTGCAATCATTTGGTTGCCTCCCCAAGGGCCAATGCATGCTAGGCCTTCTTGCCACTCCTCCCCTCCTTGGTCGACGGCAGCCCTCTTGTGGGCCTTAATGGGCCGGCCAACTTGGCCCATTAAAGGTCCACTCTTGGGCCTAAGGCCCAACCAAAATTGGAATTTAATTACTAAATTCCACATAGCCAAAAATCCTATAATATTTTATCTATGGAAACTTAGTCTATAAAATGCATGGCCAAGCATAGATTATTCTCATTAATTTACCCTATAATCCAAATTTCAAAAATAAATTAAGAACACAAGCACAAAACACATAGCCTTAAGAGAAAACTAAAGGCTAAAGCATAACCCATAGGTAAATTCATTACCTATTTATGAGCTTTAAGACATCTTAGGGCTTGCCTCTAATTTCTGGGATGCCACATCGGCGACGCGTCCTGGGACGTCGCAATTTAATCGACTACTGAGGGATGGGCACGCGCCCGGGGGATCGGGGCGTGACAAGAGGAGTATTAGTTCACATGATAAAAGTTCATTTCTATTTGAAACCCACGTGATTTAGTAATTTGTATAAAAGAATGAGTTGTTAATAATTCTCATTCTTTGCTCACAATATTTCTACTTGCTATCTCCTGTTTATATTCATTGAATATCTTGATATTTGGAGATTGCATTGTGTGCTAAACTAAATTCCCATTTTTTGCGAGATAAGCAAATGTGTTTACTTTTTACACACTCAAATTCAATATCTTTTATCGAAAGTTAAGACATATTTAGAAGATTATTTTGTCATCACAAAAAGGGAGAAGATTGTTGGGAAAATCCCTATGTTGTTTTGATGATGATAAAGACACTAAAAATCTATTAATATGTGTATTGGTTGAGTAGTGCCCAATGATATACACACAAGTCTCGGTGCAGAAGATATTATAAACAGCATAAGAGATTCCGATATGAGGAGTGCTCTACCATTGTCAAAATTGCTCTATCAATATCTGAGGTGAACAACATATTAGGTGTTGAAGATGTCTCTGAGTTGGAAGGATCTTCAATTGAGGTAAATATTAGGAAGGGCCTTGATTGAGGGTGAATAAGTCGAGAATAATGGGGATGTTCATGATGACTTGAAGGTATAAAGATCAAGTGAATAGTTGAATTGACTTGATAAGGTGAACCAAAACAAGAATAGTTGGTAAAACCTTGGAAGGACAACAAAGATGAAAAGATTTGTAGAGTCAAAATTGCTAATACGCTTGAAAGGACTTGAAAGATCAGCATCATCATTGGGTGAAATGAATTGTAATCAAAGGAGCATATTGTTGGCAAAGAGCCTTATACAAATGAGGCTATAGATTGTGACAATACTAGTGATCCTTCTGAATTTAGCAGAAATAAGAAACCAATGTGTGTACATGGTGTCTTTAGAGATCTATGGAAGCTGACTCAATAAAATCAGGGAAGATGATGAATTGATAGGGATGTTGATGTCCTTGAAGATCTTTGGAAACTAATATGGTTAATCAGCAGAAATGTGAATCTCCTTGGAAGTCTTTGTATGTTAAAGAAGCTAAGAGGATCATTGGATGATTGATCAAAAGTTGTCCACACAGTTTATTAGTGGAAAGCATCAACAAACCACCCGCTAATCAAAATTAAAATAGTTGTTACAATGGCTTAGAATTGGGAAAAAAATCACTAGAGTTGATAAGGAGCGACTGTGGCATTAATGAGTAAGTCTGACAAAAGTACACTGACTCTATTTGGGAAATTGTCACTGTTAGAGAGATGTTGCCAATGTCAAAGAGCCATTCTGAGATCTTTAGCAACGGTCTGTTGCTTACAATGGTAAAACTAGCGGCTACTTGAGAATTTCGATAGATAATGGTCATTTGAGGATTGAGTCCAAAAAAAGTAGTTGAGTTGGGTGGAAATGAATAAAACATGACATGTGGTTTCAATCTTCTTCTTTGTTTTGTTTTTGTTGTTAGCAAATGTCAATGTCAGGGTGGTGATAATATTTGTAACCAGTGATAAGAGCAAGTGTACAAGAGTTATAGCAATACGTGTGTCCAAATAGTGTGATATGTTAAAAATGCGGTACTTGTTGATTGTAACTTGTCATAAAGATTAATCTTATTGTGACTATTAGTGTTCGAAGTAGATGTATACTTAGGGATAAAGCTGAACTACTATATATCTACTTACAATATTTTCTCTATTAGCATTACATGTTCGTAATCATCACCATTTGTACACACACCAAATTTCTACAATCTATATCTAATGATGTTTGAAGTTGCACTTATTATTTTCCACAAATATTTTTCATATTCTCTTTCAATCTATTCACTCTCTTAGGCTATCTTATTAGCCCTAACAAAAAGGAAATCTGATGTTCCCCCAATGAGCTAGAAAATTTTCTAGAGGCACATCATTAGTCCTTCTCAAAACACGTTTGTTAAAGGTTGGCATATCAGTGATAATATCTTGCTAGCCCAAGAACTATTTTGTGGTTTCCACCATGAACCTTACTCTCCGAAGTGTGCTATTAAAGTGGACTTCCAGAAAGCATATGACACCATTGATTTGGACTTCCTGGAATTAACTCTTCAAGCTTTTGGCTTTCCTAATCATTTGGTTGGGCTGATTATGACTTGCGTTCGCACACCCAAGTTCTCGATATCCATTAATGGTGAGATTTATGGCTTCTTCTCCAGTGGACGAGGATTATGCCAAGGGGACCCTATGTCTCCCTCTTTACTTTGGTTATGGAGGTATTTTCGGGGATCCTTATCCACTAATCTAGTCAATTGGAGTTCAAGTTCTACTAGAGGTGCAAAGCAACCCGATTATCTCATTTGTTCTTTGCTGATGATGTCTTCCTTTTCTATGAGGCAAATATGGCTTCAGTTTTGCTGCTTAAGGTTGGTATTGAAACATTCTCCTCTTGGAGTGGGCTGAAACCTAATATGAATAAATCTAAAGTCTTTCTCTCGGGTGGTCCGGATACCTACCGTTCTCAAATTCTTTACATCCTCGGGTTCCGGGAAGGTGCCTTGCTAGTCCGTTACTTGGGAGTCCCTATCATCTCCATGCCAATTAGCAAATCAGATTGTCATTCTCTTGTTAATATCATTACAACTAGAGTGCAATCATGGACTTAATGTTTTTTGTCCTTTGCAGGCCGCTTACAGCTCATTAGGTCAATCCTCCACTCAATACAAGTCTATTGGGCGAGAATCTTTTTCTTACCTAGAGCTATATTGGACCGTATTGAATAGATATTTAGACAATTCCTATAGAAAGGCCCTGGCCTTGGTAGCGGGGGTACAAAAGTTGCTTGAGAGGATGTTTACCTTCCAAAAAAAGAAGGAGGACTAGGTATTTGCAAACTTAAGGATTGCAACTCTGCGGCAATGCTTAAACACATATAGATTCTCTTCACGGATAAAGAATCTTTGTGGTGTAAGTGGATACATGCTACATACTTAAAGAAGAAGAACTTTTGGGTTGTTACCAAGCCAACCTTTTGTTCTTGGGCATGGAGGAAACTCCTTGATCTTAGGAAGGTCTTTCAGAAGCTATTTACTTGGCGGGTTGGAGACGGTCTTACGGTTTCCCTTTGGTTCGACCCCTGGCACCCTAGGGGTCCTTTGAACTGTTTTTTCTCAAATGCTTTCATATGTTGTTTTGGACTTCCTAGGCAAGCTACGATTGCGGACCTTTTTTCTCCTTAGGGCCATTCCACCAAGGCCATTCTGGACTCGTGGATGCATCCTCTACCGGCCCTTTCACAGGTCCCTGATCGGTTTTTGTGGTTGGAGCATCCATCAGGGGCTTTCTCGATTGCTTTGGCATGGGAAGCAATCCATCCAAAGCGAAATATTGTCCCTTGGTTCTCTTTTATCTGGAACGCCACACTCTCCCCTTGGTAGCGGTTTCACCTTTGGCTCATCACTAAAAACTGGCTACCCACACAGGTCTTTCTACTCTCTATGGGCAGAATAGTGGAGGGTTCATGTGCTTTCTGCAATCTTAGACCCAATTCTATTGATCACTTGTTTTTTGGCTGTCTTACTACTTCCACTCTTGCTTCGTTTTGGGCTGCGAGATGCAATCTCACTTGGCAAAATAGGTCTTGGGTGGAAAACTTACATTGGGCCATTACATATATTTCTGGCAATGACTTATCGCAATGCATTGCTCGGTTTTCTTCCGGAGCCATGCCCTTTTTGTGCCTTTCTTGAAGAATCATCTCATCAAAGTCGTCGAGGACAAGGCTTCTACGTTTAGCCAGGTTACGGACACACCGAGGAATAGGAGGACTTGGCGTAGTTGGGGACTAGATCCCTCTATATTTTCTTCCTAGGTGATTGTCCCTTCGTTGCAAAGTTGTTTCAAGGGTGACCACTGTTTTGGTCTTCCCTTCGTTTCTTTTCTCTAGGCACCCTTCCACTCGTGATGACTTATGTGTCATCTAGAGTGCAAGTTTTGTTGGAGCTGAGCTTCTTTTGCTATATAGCATGTTTGGTTGAAAGTCAATATACTTCTTACCTTACCTATATATAGGCATTACAATGGAGCATCACGGCTGCTTCCTTGGAGACCTCTCGCACTCTATGGGATTGCGCAAGCATATTTCTTCGAAAGCTGCAAACCAACCAAATAAGTTTTCTCTTAAAAAACTATAGAAACTCATTATTTCTTTATGCGCTTAGTGTTAGTTGGCGAGCCATGTGCATGCGCACCAAGTGCCCAGCGTGCTAAGGACTAGCGCAAACACAAGTGCTAGAGTAAGCACTGAGAATTGCACTAAGCACAAGGGCGCTAGGGGCTGCATGCTGGACTGCAAGTGTGCTAGGCCTCGTACGATAGAACAGTGCGGTCTGCTATGTGCGAGCACGCTAAGCACAACATCATCGCATGCTAAGTGCAAGCATGAGTGCTAAGCCGAAATGCAAGTGCTAAGCGCTAAACACAGTGCAAACGCTAGCGTGCTAAGCAACGCGCACTTAGTGCACATGAAGTGCTAGACATTTGCTTTAAGCTTTGCACGGCATAGAAAGTGCAAGCACGTGCAAGCTAAGCATTAAGCAGGCTCCATTAAGCGGGCTCCGTGTAGTGCTCTAAGTGCAAGTGCAAACACAAGCATGATGTGTTAAAGCCTTAGCTTAGAGCAATAGCCTGCTGATAATTAGCGCATTGCGATGCTTTGGATTATCCTATTTGTATAAGCATGATTCTTTACCTATGCATGATACTCCTTTTCTCATGCCTCAGAGTTTTCATGTAGGGGACAAAATGTAGATGCAAAAATTTGTCCTTTCATATTTAGGAAAAATCAATATATTCGTCCTCTATATAATTTTCTAAATTTACTAACAAATGTCATTATCAGATATTCGTTGATTTTTTATTTCACATGAGCGTTGCTTCGTGAAAGAAGGACTAGGGATAAATGGCAAGATCTTAAGTTATTCTTATCCCTTTTAATTGTTTTAGAGAGTTTGACTTGATAGGCTCAAAGTAAGGATCATTAGGAATAGCTCGATCTATTTCCTAATGCTTTTTAATGGGTTTGATATCGGCCTATGTCCTCTTGACACAAGGTAATCCATGATTAACTAGTGTCTCCAAACACATGGCATCCCATTTACAGTGGTTTCTTATGCTAGGATTGACACATGGCAGAATCTTGTTAATTAATCCTTTTGATGGCGATTTCCACAGGAAGGTCTTGGAAGGAGGGCCTCTCACGGTTGCAAGAGTTCCCTTAATCTTGCAACAATGGAAACCCACGTTAGAACTCAAGAAAGATAGTCATTCAGCTATTCCGATATGTATTAGCTGAGGAATCTTCCCATTGCTTTCTGGTCTTCGCAGGGGATCAGCGCCGTTGTTAGTGTGGTAGGAAAACCACTTTATGTCGACTTGCATACTAAGCAAATGAAGATGCTCGCTTTTGCCAGAGTTTGTGTTGAAATCTGAGCTAAGCAACCAAGGTGTGAAACTGTTGAAGTTGTCTATCATGGTGAATCCTGCTCAATGATCGTGGAGTGTGAGTGGAGGCCAATTGCGTGCCCAAGCTGTGGCACGTTCGGCCATAAGTGTGCAACGCCCCCCCAGCCATTCAACTGCTGAAGTTGCTACCTAGCAGGTTCCTGTTGGTGAATCCCTTACTCCTCAGGACTTCTCTTTAGCCCCTGCTAATGGTGCGACTGAAGCTCCTAGAGCTATGGATGCCGAAGGGAGTTAGCTTTTGGGTGGGAGGAATTTTCATCCCCTGCACGATAATAGGTCTAACGTCGGTTGCTCTAATGCTGGACGGAAGCAGGTCCAGTCCATGGACAAGATTGTTACTCCTAAAGTCGGTCCTTCCCTTGCTTCGACCAATGCAGAGCCTCCTTTAGGGATTGAGCCAAGGTGGAAGCAAGTAAGGGGAAAGAAGAAAAAACTTCCCATGATGAAGGTTACTGCTCTGTCTAGTCCGACACCTTCAAGCAAAGGTAGGCAGTCCCTGAAATTGAAGTTAAATGATGCTCGTTCCATCCCGGTTATGGACAGGGCCAACCCTGCCAGTACTTCCGTAGCCCCGGCTAGCTTGGGTGATGATTTTGGCGGCTCAGCGAGCGTCTTCAGTAGCTCTGATGATGAAGACCTGCTCTCTCCTTGTCCCTCTTCTTCGTGAGCCCCTCTTGTTCTTGCGAAGCCTGAAACCATGCAAGACAAGTTGCTGACTCTTTGCTCGGATCCACCCCCTTCTACTCTACCTGCTCCGGCATCCAGTCGGCATATGTATAGTAGGAAGACATAACCCTCCCTCCTTGCTCTTTTTTGTGAATGTATATAGCTTTTTGGAACATTAGGGGTATGGTTGACCCCATCAGGTGGGCTGAAGTTAGGAGTTTGATCTCTTCAAATAATCTTTGTCTTCCTTCTTGAGACTAAAGTCCCAGAGTCTCTCTTCCAATCCATCTCTTCTAGCATGTTGACGGGGTGGAATTTGTTAGCAAATTATGAATTTTCCCCACGGGGTAGAATTTGGGTTGGTTGGAACCCGGAGTTGGTCAGTTTTGAAGCCTCCTCTATTAATGCTCAGGCTGTCCATGGGAGTCTGAAGTTTCTTTTGTTCGGTTTGGTTTGCTACATTTTTGTGATTTATAGCGAACATACCTTTATAGGCCGACGACCTCTTTGGGCAGATCTCATCCAAAAGAATAATCTCTTATAAGATTTGGCCTGACTTATGGATGGTGATTTCAATGCCATCAAAGACCCATCAGACCAGATTGTTAGTTCAAATACTTGGATCCCCTACTTTGATGAGTCCAGCCAATGCTTAGCTCAGACGGAGCTAGAAGATCTCAGGTACGTTGGTCTTCACTTCACCTGGTCCACTTCCTCTGGAGCTAGTCATAAGCTAAGGAAGATAGATCGGGTTCTGGTGAACACTAAATGGAGGTTGGATTTCTCATTCTCGGAAGCTTCTTTTCTTACCCCGGGTATCTCTTATCACACCCCCATAGTTGTCAGAGTGTTGCAACCAGTTCACAGGAGGAAACCTTTCGAGTTTTTTGACTTTTGGACTAAGCACTTGGCTTTCTATTCTATCGTCGAGCAAGTTTGGGAGAGCTAAGGAGAATGTGTTCCCATGTATAGACTAGTTTGCAAGCTTAAGGTCCTTAAATGCCGTCTTAAGTTGCTCAACATAGAGTCGTTCTCTAATATTTTTAAGAGGAGTGCAGAAGCGAGGAATGCTCTTCGGTTTACCTAGATTGGCCTCCAACAGGACCTGACCAGTGTTGCTCTTGTAGAACTGGAGAAGTCTTAACGTCGAACCTTTGTGGACCTGCGAAGTCAGGAAGAGTCCTTTTACAGGCAAAAATCTAGAGTCAGGTGGCTTCGGGAAGGAGACCGGAATACTAAGTTCTTCCACCATTTGGTCAATAGAAGACATCTAAGGAATAGGATCCTCTCGGTTATGGATTCCTCCGTCTCTCTGGTCACGGAACCAGATTTGGTGCAGCAGGTCTTTATCTCCTATTTTAGAGACCTTATGTCGCCGCAGGCCGTCCCATTGAGGCCTTCCTTGCAGGAGCTGCAAGGGGTCATTCAGTGTCCACTTACTGGTGAGCAGGTTAGTACCCTCTCAAGTCTGGTTAATGATTCCGAGATCCGCAATACCCTTTTTTCCCTTCCTCGAGGTAAAGCACTTGGGCCGGAAGGTTTTACTGTTGAGTTATTCAAGAGTAATTGAGTGATAGTAGGGCCGTTGGTTCTAGCAGCTGTGAAGGATTTCTTCACCTCCGGCCGCCTCTTACGGGAGGTAAATTACACTATTCTAGCTTTGGTGCCTAAAGTTCCCAATGCATGTGCAGTTTCTGATTTTAGGCCTATTGCTTACTGCAATACCATTTACAAAGTTATCACCAAGATTCTGGCTAACCGAGTAGCTGCTGTTCTTCATGACTTAATAAGCCCCTCCTAGAATGCTTTTGTCAATGGTAGGAGAATCAAGGATAACATTCTTTTGGCACAGGAGCTCTTTGCTGGTTTCCATCTTGACCCTTTTTTGCCCAAGTGTGCAATTAAGGTGGATTTCCAAAAAGCATATGATACCGTTGATTGGGATTTTCTCGAGCTAACTCTTACAGCTTTTGATTTCCCTGAGTGGATGATTCGGCCTCATCATGGTTTGTGTACATACTCTGAAATATTCCATTTCGATTAATGGGGAGTTACATGGGTTTTTCTCTAGTGGTCGGGGCCTTCGGCAAGGGGACCCTATGTCCCCCTATTTATTTACATTGGTGATGGAGGTTTTTTATGGGGTTCTCAACTATCGTGCTAGGCTCCCGGAATTCAAATATTTTTGGAGGTGCAAAGCCTTAAACTTGTCCCACCTTTTCTATGCTAATGATGTCTTCCTTTTCTGTGAAGTAGATTTAGCATCAGCTTCTCTTTTAAAATGAGGCATTGATACATTTTCTTCCTGGAGTGGGTTGAGGCCAAATATAAACAAAAGCGAGGCTTTTCTTGCGGGGGGGTCCTCTTCCTTGCGGAATCTTATTCTTCTGGCCCTTGGCTTCCAAGAAAGAAAGATGCCGGTGCGATATTTAGGGGTGCCCATTATCTCCTCGAGGCTTGGGAAGGCAGATTGCATTGCCCTTATTGACCGTATCACATCCAGGGTCCAATCCTGGGCCTAGCGGTTTCTCTCCTTCGTTGGATGACTCCAGTTGATCAGGTCTGTCCTTCACTCTATTCAAGCTTTTTGGGCTAGTGTTTTTATCATTCATTGTTTCGTCTTGGACTGCATAGAACAAATCTTAAGATAATTTCTCTGGAAAGGCCCTAGTCTTGGTGTTGGTGGGGCGAAGGTCTCCTAGGAAGATGTATGTCTCTCGAAGGATGAGAGAGGGCTGGGTATTCGCAGGTTGCGTGATTATAATAAAGTTGCCATGCTCAAATATATTTGGATTCTGTTTACGGACAAAGAATCATTGTGGTGCAAATGGATTCACTCAACCTTCTTAAAAAGAAAAAAAAAATTGGGTGGCTAGCAAACCAACCTTTTGTTCGTGGGCTTGGAAGAAGATCCTGCAGCTAAGGAGGGAGTTTCGGTTATCCTTTCTTTGGAGAGTTGGTCATGGCCTATCGGTGTCCTTATGGTTTGACCATTGGCACCCGAGAGGCTCGTTGAACTTATTTTTTTTTTTTTTGAACTCTCTTATCAATAGCTCGGGCTTCTCTAGGCAAGCAATGGTGGTGGACCTTTTCTCCCCTTTTGGTCATACCATCAAGACCTTCTTAGAGACGTGGGATTTTCCCTTTCCTACACTATCTCAGACCCATGATCGGTTTAGCTGGCTTGGGAATTCTTCCGGTGTCCTCTCGGTTGCCTCAGCTTGGGAAGCCATCAGGAGGAAGAAGGACCGTGTCCCTTAGGCCTCGCTTATTTGGAACAATTCGATCGCACCTAGCTTTCAATTCAACCTCTGGCTGGTTACTAGAAACCGTCTACCTACCCAGGTTCTCCTCCTAACCTATGGTAGAATTGACAATAGGTTGTGTGCCTTTTGTAACTCTAGGCCCGACTCCATCGACCGCCTTTTCTTTGGGTGTTGCATCTCGGCTAGTCTTGCTTTTTTCTGGGCTACTAGATGCAATCTTCTGTGGCAAAATAGGTCTTGGTCGGAGAACCTCCAATGGGCTTTGAAGTTCCTTTCAGGTAAGGATTTCCTTCATTGCATTGCCCGATTCTCCTTTGGTGCCCTGTGCCATTTGCTTTGGAAGAAGAGGAATAGTATTATTTTTAGGGGAGAAGTGTTGGTGGTTTCGGCTTTGAAAAATCATCTTATCAAAGTGGTTAGGGACAAGGCTTTGACCTTCAGAAATGTGGTGGATAACCCAAGAAATAGGAGGCTCCAACGTATGTGGGGATTCGACCCCTCCATTTTCTCTTTTATGGCCCTGGTCTTTCCTAATTAGTGGTGGATGCCTTGGTTACCTTGGTTGTTGTTCTTTTTGCGTTGTTTCACTGGTTCTTTTTATGGACTTGGAGCTATGTCAGAGGATTCACCTTGCTACCTTCCTGGTGTTTTGCTGCTGGAAGTTTCTGGTTGTTATGGTTGGTGACTTCAGTGGGCTAGTCAGTGTTGCTGTTGGATCCATCCGCTCGACGGCTAGTTGGCTTTCGTTGTTGCCTGCTGCGGTTCTCCTTGGTGGCTCCTCCCTTTTAGCGACTAGCTGGTTGATCTAGTGCTGGCAGATGCGGTCATGTGATTGCTTGCTCTTGTGTCTCTTTCGGCCTTGTTGCTGCCCTAGCTCCCGTTCTTTATGCTGGTTGTTAGTGCCTACTGTTTAGGCTGTTTAGGCTTTTGTTTGTTTTGTTACTGCTTTGTTTGCAGTTTTCCTTGTTTTTCTTTCGGCTCCCTTCCACTCATTTTGACTTGTTGTCATTATGAGTGTAAGTTTTTGGCATCGAACCCTCTTATATAGTTTGGTTAAAGCTCAATATATTCTTACCTTTACCAAAAAAAAAAAAAAAATCCTATTAGTTCACTTATAATTTAGGGACTTTTTGAATTCTGAGCATTTAGACCTTAAGACTCTCATTGACCTCGCCAACAAACCATTGAGAAAACTATCCAACAAAATGAGTCGCCATTTCTCATCTGCCCCTAGCATCAAAGTCCACTAGAATTGCTTACTCCTCCACTCACATCTCTATACTTCATCCTGCCTTCTATGTTACTTTAGGCAACATTAACCCTTCCGCAAGGCTAACATATCTCAAAATCAAACTCCTTGATGATGTTTCAATCGTGAATGGCAAAGGGTCAGATATTACGCCAAAATGTTTTGGCAAAGGCTAACATATCTCAACATTTTGGGTGACTTTGACCACGTTTCTTTTTCGTGGCCAAAGTACCCAAAATGTTTGACCGAAAGGTTTCTTACTCTCCACGTTGTTATGAGATAGATCTAAACTTTCAGTTTGAAGATTTATAAGTACCCAAAATGACCAAAAGATTTTCATGGCAAGGGGTCAGATATTACGCCACCTAAACTAATATTTCTTAATAATTTAGTTGATGACATATTAATTACATAAAAAATCCACAAAGAACCCCAAATTTTACCCGCTTGACATACATTAAAGTTCCCTTTTGGGATAATAACATAAATAATTCTTGAACTTTGCTCAACATGTAATGTGGTTCCTAAATTTTAGCTTAATATTCAATGTAATCCCTGAAATTTTAATTAATTATGTATGGTCCACAAACTTTTGCTACATGTTCAATATACTCCTTGAATTATATAAAAATATTTAATATAGTCTTTCCATTAATTTAAGATTAAGGAAAACATTGAACATTTTCATATAGTTGAACATATACCAAATTAAAAATTTAGGGACCACATTTGAACATTAAGTTAAAGTTCACGGATCATATTATGCATTGAGCCAAAGTTCAATAACCATTTGTAAAAACCCCCAAAATTATACCCACTATGACACTTTTACCCTAAACATTATTTTTGTGACATAAAAACCCCAAACTTGTAGCTATGTGACACAATTATCATTCATCAAGATTCTCCATAAATGATTTTTCAATCAAAAGTATATCATTTTTATTTCACTTAAGCTATGGGGGCATCATGGCTACAATGTTTGCTTTCTAGCATCCATGAAGGCAGATTTTTAATGGTAACCATTAACAGAATTTTGACAGTAAGTAAATGTGTCATAAAGGTACAAGTTTATGTTTTTTTGGTGCATAGAAAAACGTTTAGATAAATGTATCATGATGGGTATAGTTTAGGCCTTTTTGTGGCTTTTTTCCTATTAATCATTGTCATGACTGTGTAGTCAACTGTGTTTTTAGAATAATATTTTTATTAAATTATTTATAACTTTTAATCCAATTTTTTTATTAAACATATTAAGATTAATGCTTCCCTCTACTTTCACCGTATTTTTTTTTGTCACTGTAAAATTTACCAAATTAATATATTTGTTCTATTCTATTTTGTAGTACCAAAAATAGTATTGGTGAAACTTAATTGGCTAGCTAATTGATGTCGCTTATTACAGACCTTAAAATTTACATTGACATTTTTCGGATGGTGTGGGCTGATACATAATCAATTTCGTGAGGACAAAACCATAGTATACGTGGTGAGTGTTTATGTAAGGGAAGGTGAAAACGTAAAGATTTACATTGTGATTGTTAGTTAATGAATTAGACAAGTATCCGAAACGAGAATGAAGAAGAAGAAGCGGATTGAGGGAGAAAATAACACGGGCTGAAAAGCAAGGTGAGGCTCTGCCTGGCAACCACATGGAGTTGGTTTGTTGCCCAGATATTTGTGAGCGTTTCCCTGCTTTTCTTGTGAGCTTGGTTATGAATATATGCATTTGCAAAAGGACTAATTAGCATGTGATTTAATGGAAAAATGTATACTGGTCCAGAAAACCATGATTGGAGGAGTGTGGGAGGAGAAAAATATATTTTGTGTGAGCGATGCACCACGTGAAAAGGACATGCTAATAAATCAAAAGTAGGATGCATACACATGATGCCAAGTAGATTAGATTTATCACATGTGGACAATGGTAAATAGTTGTGTACATCACGTCATCATGTCCATCACTTGAATTACTTTCTTGTGAGATAAGATTGGAGAATATTTTAGATGTTCACAGCTCTATGAGGACAACCATTTGCGAAAAAGAATGTTGATGAAAAAGGATAAAATGGTAAATAATAAAATCAACGTCACGTAAACCCTATACTTGTATAGAGTGTTTTAGATTCAGATTAAATGTATATTTATAGTTTACACAGTAGTTTATCTATTTCAAGATTATAGATATTAGAGAGATTTTCCTCACATTACATTCTAATACTAGAGTTGATAATTTAGGATTTGGGTTTCACAACAAACCCTAGTTCGTTTTGCTTTGGGTAAAATTCACGTTTTGCTTTGTACATTATCTTAATATAGTTGATTTTTTATATGTTTTTTTGCACAGTTTCCATGATTTTAGGTTCGCAATACTATCTCACCGAAAATTCAGACTTAAAATAGGATGTTGATTATGATTACCTGTTTAAACTCATCAATAAAAGGAAAAAAGAAGAGAAAAACACGAAAAACCATCATCAATTTTCTCAATAATACCACTTTACCTTCGCTTTTGACTATAAACATCCTTTTCCAGATGGGCCTATTATCCTAAACACCCTCAACTTTAGATCGTGTCCCAATTATACTCTAATTTTTTTTCATCTCATAAAAAACTCTTAAATTTTGGTCCAATCCCAATTCTATACTAAACTTTTTTTTTTGTCCTGTAAAGAACCACCAATTTTTGCTTGAGTCTCATATTTGCCTTAGTGGACACTACGTCCAAAATTGCCCTCGGTGATGTGGCATTTTCACGTCATTGCTCCAGTTTTCCTCGACTTTCAGATCCAATAAAACGTCTTTTGGAGATGAATTTCCACGTCAACTCACACGACATTTTCTTGGATCTGAAATTTGGGTTAAAACTAGAGCAATTAGGGCTAGTTTTCTTCAATTGCTCTTACTGTTAATTCTTCCATCTTACTTGAGGATCTTCAATTTTGCACTCAGTATTCAACCTATTGTGTTCAAGAGTCTTCCATCTCTTGCGGTTGGAAATCTCGAGCTTAGGTTTCTCAAATAGCTCGCGACTCAAGAGTTTTTTTTCTTTTATCTCTATTGTCAAGAGAAATTTTGAATGAAGGGTTAACAGGGGCAGATTTGGAACTCAATTAAAAGTCGATGTTTTTATGAGACGAAAAAAAATTGAAGTAAATTGGGACTCCATCTAAAGTAGAGGGTTTTCTTATTGGAGAAATTAAAATTTAGGGTAGAATTAAGAAAAAAATCAAATCTGAGGGTTTTTTATGTGATAAAAGAATTAGAGTAGAATGGAGATTAAAACTAAAATTTGGGGTTTTTAGGGCATTAAGCCTTTTCATTAACATCGTTAATGTTACGAAATCAGTCATTTTTCTTTCCCAAATGCCCCTACCAAAATTGTTACGTTGCTTAAACAACGAAAATTACAAATCAACCCAAACCCTAAATGGGCAACCAGTTGCAGTACCCTCGCCATCACCTATCGTTTTGAGGCTCATCCTCAATTCCTCCATCTGGCAACCCCTCTCTCTCTCTCTCCAACAATTTCATGCCACAGCACCGACAAAGTTAATGGTAAGGATACTAGCAATCATTGATGGCCTTAGATCAAGGTTGAGAGCCCCGCTGAGGCTATGGATGGTTGACCATGGCTACTTGGACCCAAGCTCAAGATCAAGGGCGCGGCAAGGCCATGGACTACCTCAGAGAGAGAGAGAGAGAGAGAGAGCTGAGAGAGATAGAGAGTTAAAGGCAATGCCGAGAAGATAGTGACCGGGGGTGGTGGGGTGACTGCGAAGGCCATGGACGGTTATGGATGGACCGAGGTTAAGGCGTGCAAAGATAGGGCAATATAGTCTTTTTATTTGTTGGGCTTTATCATAGGATGCCAAGTAATGGTCTGGGAAAATAAAAAATAAAAAAAATGAAGTGATATTAGTGTGAAAGTGAGGATGACAATTGATTCAGGGAAATGTTATCTGAGTATTATGAATCTCATGCATTAGTGTTTGTCAAATAAAAAATGCACAACAAACTTGCGAGAGCTTATTTCAGTCCTACGTCATAAGAGAATTCGAGCAGGGACAATGACCTCAACTCTATCCTACTTCCATCATAAAGGAACTAAATCAAGATTCCAAACCAACCTTCGTCTCAAAATGCAAACATTTTCTTGAAATAGTCGGTCTACTATACTTGGCCATGAAATTACCAGAGTACCCCCACAAAATCCAGCTGGATCTCCTCGAAGGGCAAAATCGGCAAACTGTGGCTCACCCTTTTGTCAGAAGCCACAGAGCCAGGCTACCCAATTAGCCAATAATGACCTCCCATTTCAGAGAGTAAGAAGTGGGAAATAAAAGGAGGGACCAAAAGCTTTTGCTTCAGCCCCTCCACCACGAGGATGCACATAACGCAACAAGACAACACCCCCCAGCGGGAAGCCGAAAAGAAAAAAGAAAAAGAAAATAAATAAATGGCAATCTAGTAATTATGAACAAAGGCATCATCAGAGAGTCATTGACCGGTCGCCTTTGACCAGTCCTTTTTGGAAGTGCCATACCTGTTTTTCAGAGTACTTGTCAGTGCTGCCCAGTAGCAAAAATTTCTCATATTTGTGCCTCATAAATGATAGATAAGCCGGCCCTTCGCCACGCCCCAATGCAGCGCGTGCGGTGCAAAATCTCCTCGCTCCTTTCTTTCAAAACAACCCCCTCTCTTTCTTTCTGTCTCTCGTTTTCCTCATCAGGTGTGGCATTGAAAGGAAGTAGGAACTCTAAACAAATTTCTTGCTGCAAAACTTGCAATGTAGCACACGACATGTATGAAAAATACTAATATTGCAATCCCTCCAGTTGCCACTCACTTAGGAAAAAATTTCTGCACTAATAAAACATCATAGGATGAATTGTCATACGTGCCAGTTCGTTCATATTAGGAAAAAAAATGTTACAAATGAAACCAGACTAATAGCCATCAATAATGAAATGGAGTGATGGGATCATCATCATCATCATCATCATCATCATCATCATCATCATCATCAATCGAGGATGATCATCCAACATTTTGTGATTTTCATATGTACAGAACCGGATTTGAATGCGGGCTGCCTCATGAGGAGGATTGATTCTTACTACTGGAAGCTAGAGCGTGGATGGAATTGGCGAGCTTGTTGATGGCGCTCACAAGGCCATCGATGCCTTGTCGGTTGATCTCCGTCTTGGACTCCTCAAGCTTGAGCCTCCTCTCGTGGAGGCCTACCAGGTCTCTGTGCCGTCGCTCTTCTCTCTCGTCGCAGGCCTGGAGCGCTTCCGCTATGATGGAGGCGCTCCTTGAGATCGCGGTCCCCACGTCACCCGGCTCGTGGCGATCCTCGCTCGCTGCTCCACCACGATCTCCGCCTCTCCTCCGCCTCTTAGCCGGCGTGTCTGAATGCTCGCTCGGTTCGGATTCTGCGCAATTTTGAAGGGAAGAAAATTACGGTTGATAGATTTTGATTATATTTACGGAGTGGTACCTGGTGTTGGAAATGGCTGAGAAGCGGCAGCGGAAGGCAGCTGAGGCGGAGCCTCCAGCGTCTGAGAAGGAGGAGGTAATGCCGGCACGATGGGGCCCGGCAAGACATGCTGCTGCGGAGGCAACGGAGGCTGAATGGGCGTTTCCACCACATAACCAGTGCTAACGATGACGTCGGGATTCGGGTGGCCGATAGAATAGGCGGTGATGGAGGCGGAAGCAGCGGCAGTGGCCCTCTGAGATCCTCCTGCTCCTCCTCCTCCTCCTCCTGCTCTCCTCTCCACCACATCCACCAAGGCCTCGTATATCTGCGGCATCATGTTGGTGGGCAGGTTCCTCTCCTTCCGCTCGCTCTTCTCGATCTTCCAATACGAGGCCGCCTCCTCCTCCTCGCCAGTCCTCCGCCTCTCGTATTCCCTCACCTTCTTGTAGTCCCTCATGAGGTTGTCCCACTTATCGTTGCACTGGTTCTGGCTCCTAAAGCACTCCCTCCTCCAGCAGTAGTCCTCCACCCACTTCCACCTCGGCTCCGAGGGCTTGGCCCCGCCTCTTCCGGCCCCTTCCCCTACTCCTTCGCCGCTCTCCTCGCTCCGCTTTGTCCGCCTCTCGTCGTCCATCTTCTTCGCCTCAATCAGTATCATGGTCTCGTTCACATTCCAGTTCCCTTTCCTGTAGTCCCTCATCATCGCGTTGTTGCCACCACCACCACTTTGATCGGCCATTTCACCATGCCAGTGCAACTTTTGGGGAGAGAGAGAGAGAGAGAGAGAGAGAGAGAGAGATTATATGTGCCTGCCCAACAAGTGTTACATCTACATGAGTGCGATGTTGCTTCCCTTTTGGAGGGCTCTGAATCGATGTGTGGGGGTGTGTTGAAACCGGTCAAATCTTCTGGTGAGAGTGAGACCACTGCTAATTTGGGCAAGGAGAGATTGGTGTAACGTGGTCTTCTTCAGTCAACAACAGGATCAGGATTTGTAGTAGAGTCAGGAGTGGAGTGGAAGGTGGGGCTGTATGTGCTTAGTGCATGCCATTCCAACGGAGCATTGAGATAAAAGTCCGCTTCCTTTGAGGCACTTTCATTTATGCTCCCATTATTTCACGGGATGAAACTTATTTTCAAGAAAAATAATTTTATTTTCCTATATTTCGCTGTGATTCTACAAATAATATGGAAATCATTTTCTCACATTAGTTACAAGAAATTTATGAAAACGTATTTGATGAAAAAAATGCCGAGTACCTTAAGTCTTGGATTTGAGAGCCAGGGACTTGATCTCAGGTGTATGGATCTTGGGCACGGTCTTGAGGTACTCAAGGTTGGGCGCTAAAGTCCAAGACTACCACCATTAACCTCGGCTCAGCCATCGATTTCGAGCCCGGCCATCAAGATTCAGGCACAAATGTAAGGTTTTAGTCACATGCTGAAAAATGATTTTTATTTTCTAGAAGAGTAAATTATTTTCCAAAATTTGAGTATAGATTTTTCATTGACTATAATAAGACTTTCCACAGGTCATTTTTTTTTTAAATGATGCAAAAATAGGAAAACGAGGAAAATGATTCCTGATAGTAAATTTTTCACGAAATAAACAAACTTTTATTGATGTAAAGCCTTCTTAATTGGAAAACTCTTCACCTCACTTGGTGAATATGAGCACATTCTCCTCATACCAATGAAGTATAAAGGATGGTTTGCCAATTAAGGGATTGCGTTTCTTTTCTCTCACACTGGAAATTTTCCAATCATTGATTTGGCCTCACCTTTCAAGTGAAGATGGATCAAGTACATGGACTACGTGCCAGCTTAAGTTCTAAATAAGAAATGGACTCAACCAAAATAAAACTACCTACACTCCTACAAAGGTTTAACAACACATCTCGTCCGTGCAAAGGTAGTCAATGGAATTGAGGGTGCATTTGAGATCTGCTTTGGGAAGGGACTTTGAGTGTCCAAAACCCATTTGAGCAACTATTGAGTGTTTGGTAAAAAATTTTAAACCCACATTGAGAGAATGTTAGCTTTTGGAAGGCTAAAGGTCTAAGATAGGTCCTAAGTTGCATTGGGCTTTCAGCATTTTTGGAAGACCCCACAATTATTGTTCATCCATCTTCTTCTCCATTAGCGTGGTGTGGTTGTGTGTAGTTGGTTGGTGGCGGGCCGGAGAGAGGCCGGTGAGGTCATGGCTACCTTGCGTGACCATCAGTGGCCAATTGCGCGATCGCCTATGGGTTGAGTCCCCATGAACGGCCGCTTGAGGTAGCGCGACCAAGCAGCCCTCGCCGAGGTCGTGCGACCTTAGGCGTGACCCAAATATGGGCCCTAGCAAGGTCGGCGATCTCTGTGAAGGGCCGTCGGGGGTCGCCCGACTCCAAGTAGCCCTTGTCAATTGTCTTTGAGGGCTACCTAAGACTACCGGCAACCATCTGCCCTTGTCACCCAACTTTTTTATTTTTCTTTTGATAAAAGTCATTTGTAAATATAATTTTTCTAAATACTATTTTGTTCAAAAATACTTCACAATGGACTTTCAAATTACAATTTAACAAATATAATTTGCATTTTGAAAAAATCATTTAACTTAAAATCCTTTACATTTTCCCAAAAACTTTCCTCAAAAGTCTAACCAATTGCACTTCCCCGTCTTCTTCCATCTTAAGCTGCCAAAAACCACTTTTCAAACTGAATTGAGAAAGTAATGGAAGCTGTGCAAGACTTGTTCATCTATGAGTTCTCCCGCCCTAGGAATTTTATACCCATCATCTTTCGTTGCCTTCTTGAGCTGACGATGGTCTATAGTCGTTCGTGTTTTCTCTAGCACCCGCGCTGCATGGTTAATTACCATAAAAGCTGGGCTTAGAGTGCGGAGGGTTAATTCCAAAAAAAGCACCAACTTTAGGTCGATTGACAAATCTGGCCCAAACTTTTTTTTGTCTCGTAAAAAAGCACAAACTTTAGGTCGAGTGACAAATCTGGCCAAAACTTTTTTTGTCACGTAAAAAAGCACCAACTTTAGGTCGAGTGACAATTCGCCCAAATTTTTTTTCATTTTGAAAAAAATCACCAACTTTCACTTAAATTTTAAATCCGCCCCCTCAACTTAGATTCATTGATTGTCCCGCACTTGCCGGCTAATACCATCCATTGTCTTATTGTTTGAGCCACAGCTCGAAGAATAACGGTGAAACTGTGTCATCTTTTATACTTCACTAGCAAGTAAAAAAATCTTAAGATTGAATTTCTCCGGCTATATTTTATCATTTTGTCGTAATATGAAGCTGTAGATCACCGCCCATCAAGAGAACCCAGGATGAGATCCACCAACCTCACAGCTAGAACCTTTTCTCCTGAAATAAGTTTAACTTCAAATAGAAAGTTAATGGTAGGGGTTAGATTTTGGATAGGAGTGAAAGTTTGTGATTTTTTATAAGACCAAAAAAAAAAAAAAAAAAAAATTGGGGCCAGAATTGTCACTTAACCTAAAGTTTGTGCTTTTTTATGAGACAAAAGAAAGTTTGGGCCAGATTTGTCTATCGACCTAAAGTTTGTGCTTTTTCATGAGACAAAAAAAAGTTTTGGCCAGATTTGTCCATCAACCTAAAGTTGATGCTTTTTTATGGAATTAGCACGAGTGCGGACTCAAACTACCTCTAATAAAATCTTTTGAGAGTAGTTGAGCAACTTGTTTATTTCAAATTTCTCACCCATCTCCACAGTGTATGTCATACTTGTTGCTTGAATGAACTCGAATCTTAACCACTGATTTTCACATTTTTTGTTGCTACCCCTGCTATAGTATTCGTAGTGTTACCTAGCACAAAGTGCCTATCTTTATTTTGTCCCCTTAAGAATGCATCGGCAAAAACGACATCCACATCCAGCGTCGAGAAAGTAGATCTATCTAACGATAAATCTTGTTTCTCCAACAAGGACCGGAACATTGATTGCTTCATGAGTAAACATTAGGTTTCCGCATCCGCCATTCTTGATGTAATGGGCATTCATCTGGCAAAGCATTTGGTCTTGGCATAACTAGAACAATCTCCGGTATATATGCCAATAAGCCACTGCTTTTATTCACGTATCTCTCGCTTGTTTTTTTTTTTTTTTTTTTTTGGTCTGTACGTTGCTCTCGCTTGTTTAAACATCCAACGTAGGATGGTCACATTTTTGTAGTATAATAAATAAAAAAAATGCATTTTCAGTACGTCTAGCAGTATACGGGCAAAATAAAAGCACCTCTAGCAGTCCTTTCGAGTCCATTATAGTAATTTAAAATTGCCGTGCAAAAGATTGGGCAAGTCTGCAACGCTATGAAACCTTTAATCCTACGAGACCTAGCGAGGTTGACATTATTAAGCAGAAATTAGTTTTCTTTGGATTCCATTTATTTCATGAAAAATGAATGATCAAAAATCTATTTTCCTACAAATCATAAATTATAAAAATGAATGAAAGAATTAACTTTTCATCGACCACGAAAATGTTACAATATAAATTGTTCTTGATAATAAAACCCTTTTTAGTTTGTTAATTATTTCAAATGATACAAGCGATAATTTTTTAAAAATTATTTTCCAAATTATGTATTTTTGGTGAAACAAATGGAGATTAAGTACCCACTTCCGTTCCTTGATTTCTATAAAGCCTAGGGAGAGATTTTTGGAGTTTATGATGCCAAGTTGGTTTGAAGTGTGAATCAACACACAAATCATATGACTCATACGGAACCATATCTCCTTTCGAACCGACCCCACAACAATTTTGAAATATGCTTGTGGGTGTACGTATGTATGCATATAACTATAGCCAATGGGTTCTTAGCATTGCCTTCAGAATCAGTTTCCCCATATGGTGGCCCAAATTCATTTGCCCTATCATACAGTTATGCCCTCGAGGTTCATTAAATGGTCAAGAAAGCTTTGTTTTGGCACTAATGAAAGACCAACATGCAGCCAATCCACGGTGGGTTCTGAGACCTTGAAAGCATGAGACTTGGATCCCATATCCGAGGTATGGAACTTTGACACATGATTTGTGTGATCGTGGGCTCTTAGCTAACTAAGGTAGTGTGATTCTCTCATGGTGTTAGTACTAATATGATAATTAATTTACGGTGCTATCGTGAATTGACATACTTTGAAATTCTTGAATAGAAGAATTTAAGTTTTTTACAATGAAATCATGATAATTATTAGTGCTTGTTCAGTAGATTCATGCTTATAGTACTTACCCTATATCAACCATTAGTTAAGAAAAATGCGAAGTTTAGTGAGAGAGTGGATAGTTATAGTAACCCAAATCAATGCAGAGAAGGTTGTTGGCGGATAATTTGTCTTGTAGTGACTGGTGAATATAATATTCTTCCACAATTAGATATGTTTTGGAAAAAGGATGGGTTTTGCATCTCCAAGGGGCAAATGATGGAGAGCAACTGGGAGGAGGGGGCCGCTTTCCCCCTCCTCTCTTGCTACGCTCCACTTTCTGTCCTAAAAAACATAAACCTTTTCGACTTTAAAAATACATGTGGAAGCCAATTTTCTTAAAGTCTTCGAAGATCTCCAAAGATTAAAGTCAAATCTAAATCCACTTATTCCAACCACTGCTCCCCACGGAGGAACTGCATGTGCGATGGAAAGGGAGGGACGAGGGAGAAATCAAGCGCACCGTCATTATAAGAAAATGCCAAACGAATCCGCACTGACAGATTTACAAACCCCAGAAATTACACAAACGGAGAGAGAGAGAGAGAGAGAGAGAGAGAGAGAGACAGACAGACAGACAGAAAGACAGAGAGGTGTTATAAGAACATTCAAATTATTGTAGGTATGTCAATACCGATTTACGAAATGGATCCTTCCAATGTGCAATTTTCAATACACAAATTGTCTTATGATATACACAATGAGCATATTGAGAAAAAAAAAATTACTTTTCTTCTGGGTACACTTGATAAGTGTTCCAAAGTCATTTGTTAACATGACCCTTATAGAATTAATATATTAAATGATATGGCCAACTCTTAATGGACGTTTGACCAAAAATATGTTCGATAATAAGAGTCAATCACATCACTCGAAACCAATTGGTATGTATTAGTTTTAACATATTTAGCTTTTCCCTTATACAAGTACATTACTAATTTATTAAGGCAGTATTGACAATTGAGGGAGAAGAAATTCCTTACAGAGATACCAAGAAACAATGTAAATTCTGATCTGCAATTATCGATGAGAAATTATGAAAATGAGAAATGAGGTTAGGCCTTTATCGAAAGACTATTCTTGATGCACACAAACGCGTGTGCGACAGTGAGAGAGAGAGCAAGGATGTTGGATTGCATGTAAATCGGAAGAGAAAAGGCGGAGGGAGTGAGGAATCAGTGTAATGCGCTCATTTGTTTCACTGGATCCTCGACTAAAATGCTCTACCAAACAAATCTTCTCACAGGTTAGCAGGAATCTATCTTTATATATCTATGAAAAATAAAAATAAAAAATTGTAAAGTGGAGGTTTGAAGAAAAACATACTAAATTATGCCATTTGGCTTATTATTTTCCCCCAAACAGTTTAAATTTTATTTACTTGTTGAGAGCATTTTGTGCCAAAGCATTTAGGTGACTTAACTTTCACCTTTTCACGTCACACACATTTATGGGAAAACCTCAAAACTTCCCATTATGGCATGAAAAAGTTATTTTAACATAAGTTACTATCATGTATAGGGCTAATACTACAAAAACTTAAATTGGTACATTCATGTCACTTTTACTCCAAACTAACTTTTTTTTTTTGGTAAGATAAGAGATATATTGACTTTTAACCAAACGGAATATACAAAAATCTTGGTACCAAAAACTTGCACTCTTAATGACAGAACAAGTCAAAGGAGTGGAAGGGTGTTGAGAGTAAAAGAGACCAAGGGAAGCCTAAAACAGCAACAACCCTCGAACAACACTAAAGGGAAAACTGACACCTATGACAGGAAAATGGAGGGATGAATACCTCAACTGCGTTGTGTCCTCCTATTTCTTTGAGTGTTCGCAACATGGTTGAAAGTGAGAGCCTTGTCCTTGACGACTTTGATCAGATTTTGCTTTAATGCTGGAACAACCAAGGCTTGGTTCCTGAAAAGGATATTGTTCCTAGTCTTTCAAATCAAATGACAAAGAGTACCAAGGGAGAACCAGGCAATGATTTGATAAAACTCATTGCCAAAAATGTGATCGATGGCCCATTGGAGATTTTCCATCCACGAATAAGTTCTATAATGCCGAGGGAGATTGCATTTTGATGCCCAAAAGATAGCAAGCCCATACGAGACATGGCACCCAAAAAATAGATGATCTCTAGAGTCTGGTCTAGAATTACAAAACACACAAGCGACATTTGCAATTCTTCCATAGGAGAGTAAAAGGATCTGGGTAGATAACCTGTTTCTTGTAATGAGCCAAAGGTGGAAGCGGTATCGAGGTATGAACTTACTATTCCACACAAATGGAGACCACAGCACCAGGCAACTCCTTCGACGAATGGCTTCCCAGGCTGAACCTATGGAGAAAGTACCCGAGGAATGCTCCAACCAAGTTAATCTGTCCAGAATCTGAGCAAGAGAGGGGAGGGGATGTGTCCACGATTGGAGGATAGCCCTGAAAGCTTGGCCTAGTTCAAAGAAAAGGTCCGGCACCATAGCCTGTCTAGGGAGCTCGGAACGATAAATAAAAGTGTCCGTGAAGAACTTATTACTCCAAACTAACTTTTGTATCATAAAAACTCCTGAATTAGTACATCTATGTCACATTTACCCAAAACTAATTTTTATATAATAAAAAATCTCAAAATAGCATATTCATGTCACATCCACTCCAAATTATGAGGGTAAACATGGCATGAGTGCATTAGTTTTGGGTAAATGTGAGGTGGGATATATCCATTTGGAATTTTTTGTGACATAAAAATTTGTTTGGGATATATGTGGCACAAGTGGACTAATTTGAGATGAATGTGGCACGGATGCACTAGTTTGAGAGTTTTTGCGACCCATAATTAGTTCGGTTAAATATAGCATTAGTATAATAGTTTGAGGTTTTTTTTTTTTTTTGTTATTAACCTAAAAAAATATAAGTTTTCCTCATTTTCAAGATATTATTAAATTTTTTATGTTCCTGACAATATCATTAATATACTTACTGCCATACTCTATTCATGTTAAATTAAATAAATAATCCTTTTGTTATTATATTATTATAGATCGTTTTTAGTTATTATAAATTTAATTATGACACTTTAATTTATTTAATTTTTTATTAGGGACTCTATGATATGTCTTTATACTAGTTTACTATCATTTTATTATAGTAAGAATGTCTACAATAACACTATACTTGTAAAGCAAGTTACCTTTAAAAAAAAAAGATAGAGAGATTTCAAAGGAATTTATGTAATTATATATGATATTAAGTTATATAATTAATGATAGTGATACTTATAAAGTTAATTTGTTACACATGTTTGAAAATTATATAGTATGAAATATTTTCATATTAAATAATCTGTAAATATGTTAATTAGAAAACTATATTTTATGATACATAATATTCAACCTTTACCGAAAGAAATTTTTCTTTAAATCAAAAAGGGTTAATCCCTTGAAAAACTCCAAACTAGTACACATGTGATAAATTTATCCCAAACTATTTTTTTAATCACCAAAAGCCCCAAACTGGTATACCTTTGGCAAATTTTTTCCCAAACTAGTACACTTATGATAAATTTACCCTATGTAAGTTTTCGTTAAATTTTACTATCAAATTATTAAGTTAAATGACACATGATAGTTGACTGATATACTAATTTGGGATTTAACGCTCCGTTTGTCATAGTTTACAATTTTTGTGATTTTTTTAGGGTATTAATCCAATTTAGTGGAGGGTATATTTGTCAAAAAAATTTCTGTTTAGGGTTTTTTGTTGTTGAATAAATTAGTTTGGGGTAAATTTATCATAAATGTACCAGTTTAAGGTTTTTTTATGGTAAGTTGGGGAAAATTTGTCACAAGTGTATCAATTTGGGGTTTTTGATAGTCAAAAAAATAGTTTGGAGTAAATTTGTCATAGAGTTTAGGGTTTTTCAGGGAATTAACCCAATCAAAAGAGACAAGTTCTTTTATTTTCTTTTAACTGTATGAGATATTAAAGTTTATAAAAAAATTAAGAAAAGACATGTAGATGCTTTCATAGCACAAAGCACTCTCAATGAATAAATATAATTCAAAGTGCTCTTTTATGAAAATAAAGTATTAAGTACAAGGCTTTGGGGCAAAACTCGCCATTTGTTCTCTCATTTTGCGCTCAAATGTGAAGCAGGGCCAATTAAGCTTTCGTACAAGTTAAAAGAGTAATGGAAAATAAGAAAAATACCAAAAAATATTATAAAAATAATATAACTTAAGTAAAAACTCTAATGAAAAGAACGGATCAATTAAGAATAAGTTATCTAATTTGACAAAACCACTAATAAATAAAGCATGACCAACTAATAACTATAAAGTATCAAAATTTAAAGAAATGTAATAACAATAATAATGATCATGATGACGACGAGGATGAGAACAATGAAATAAGCATAATCAATTAGAAAAAAATGGGTTAATACATTGAAAAACCTCAAACTAGTACACTTGTGATTAGGGGTGTCAAAATGAGTCCATGACTATTTTTTATTCATATTTTATATTAATGGGTTGTACATGAATTATAAATATATAAAGGTCCAGTAAAATGGATCCAAAGAGTTTTAAGTTCAATTATATAGGTTAAAAATGGGTCATAACGTCTAACCCATTTTTGACCCATCTTCGATATTAAGTTGGTAACCTAATAATAACACAAAGCTCCCTTAACTCATACAATTGACCCAACCGTAACACTTAGTCATGTGCCTCCGTTGTTCGCCTCTGTGGCACATGTGACGCCTCAAGTACATCACCTCTAATGCAATTAACATATTCTTTCGCTTTTTATGCATGCAGAAGCATGTATGGACAAAGAACAACCCAGGACATATCAAACTCAAATGAATACACACAGAAGATATAAACCAAGCGATCTCATTTTTATTTTTTATTTATGTACTTTAAGTGACAACGGTTGGGGTACACTGGGGAACAAAAGGTATTGCATCCTTGACGGCGCCAAAAACACTATCAATCATGTTCTCCCTACTTGTAAGCCCAAATATACATACTATCACCTAACCATCGCCCTTGGTATATCCAAAAAATCACTGCCTGGCCTCCAAAAATACTACTCCTTTATCCTCTGGTCCCTGCCTCACTCCACAACGCTACTACCATCATTGCTCCATCGTTACCAGGTTGTGGGATAGGCCCCCACCATTTGCCCACCAGCTCGACATATACCGCTATGAGTCCCAGAAGTACGGGACCCGCTGGGGATCCTATGTATACGATCAATGTTGAAATACATTTCACAAAGGTCATATCAAGAAATTCAGGATCCTTGAACTTGGTAAGGTGCCATGAAAAGTTAATGAAACACCACAACTAATCAAGGTGGAGGTTGGCAGGATCGACATGGCTACTAATCTGAAAGAGGACAATCAACAATCAGTGAGTATGAACTTAGGAAGCAGAATGTCTACTAGTCTATACTATATAATTCTATCACTGCGCATGCAAGGAAAAACTCCAAATTACAAAATATGGGAAAGCATTTTCAAGTCAACTTGCCTGAGAACTTTCTTCAAAATTTAAGTAACAGTACGGCATAAAAATGAAACTCACTAAAATTGGTAAATCAATACACAAATGAGACATGGGAAACTTCAATAATTATATTTGATTTAAAAACCCAGCTGACACCATCTTCTAGGGAACCCCGTTACTCCCGAGCATCTTGCACCCACACGGTATCATGAGGTCATTTGGGGGACCCTTGTTATACCCCTAAACATTCGGAAGAACCCAGTCATCCCTTTAGGCATCCCTATTCTTAGGGTATTTGGAGGAACCATGTTACACCTCCCTGCATTTGGAGGGAACCATGTTACACCCCTCAGGCGTCTCACACCCATCCCGATATCGCAAGGACATCTAGAGAGAACTATGTTACACCCCATACATCCAAGAGAACCCAGTTACCTCTTTTGGCATCTCTACCACGACCGAGGCATTGTCATCATGGGACCAATGGCATTCACCACACTCACGGCATGGTGTAGCATTTCGATGATGCAATTTCAAATATTTTCAAGAGGGAATTAATTTGAAATCCCAAAATTGTCCCATAAAGCAGTTTGCACGCCTTAAGAAATCACGAACATTACATAAGTAAAACAACTTAAAAAATCACGAATTTTTAACATAACATAGACGAGACCCAGAGAAACGTTTTTGCGAAGAACTCAAGACCAATTCAGCTTGATATACTTTATAAAATTTAAATAAACCAGGCTGAAAATAAGGTTTACTTTCTAGACCCAAACTCACAGAAAGATAGACGTGTCCCAGGTTCAATGAGCTCTAAAATTCATGGAAATTTTATAGCTATAGTTTAAGATGTATTCTACTACTTTTGTGAAGAACACTTGTCCAAATTCCTTACCGAAAATTCCGTAGAGAATCATAATCGTGTAAAGGTTAGTGCCGATTCTTGAAAAACTGATTTAAAAATCGTATGATTGTCATATGAAGTCTAAAAATCCAGAATTAGAATATGTTATAGAACAAAGAACAAGGAGTGACTTTTGTAAGAAAGACCCAAGAATTTTGTACCATACACACTTGTATAAAATTGGCAATAACTGTGGGTCAATCCGTAACTAAATCTGACTTTGGCATCGTTTATGAATTCTGCCCGATTTTCATGTCATTAAACCTCGAACACGCATGAATTTCAACAACCAGCACCTCAGGAACCAAATAAATCATGGACTCAAAAAATTTAACTAAGTATGTCTTCTGAAATGCCGGTTAACATGACTGTGCACGAAATCAATGGAAACCGCGGAAATCTGAGAAAATCAACCTCGATGAGCGATAACCGATCAATGAAGCATAGAATGAAAAACATCTACTTGCCTCAAGTCCTAAGAAATGCCTTGCGTTGGGTGGCAAAGTGGCGAGAACCCTGATTTGCGGTTGGTCTTTCAACGGTTCGAGACAAACCGAGAAAGCACAGACGAAACGATGCAAGATGGCTAGGGCAACGCGGGTGTTGGCTAAGTCTACAGAGGTGTCGCTGGTAGTTGAATGGTGTGAGGCCGCGGTTGTTGCACGGCAAAATGAGAGAAAATGAACAAGGGAGGGAAAGACCGTGGAGCTCAGGAAGAAGGAGATGAAAATGAGAGAGTTGCGGTGGATGAGGATTGTTAAGATGGAGGAATGAAGAAGGGCTGCTGGCCTTTTTATGTTTCTGTTTTCCTCTCCTTCAGTGCCTAAATGAGGTTGGGCAATCAAGGAAATTGCCACGTAGAGGAGGGTGGCATGGCATGGTGTGGAGCAGCCATACAAGAGAGTGAACTAAGGGAGTGAGTCGCTAAAGATGGAGGAAATAAAGAGGAGGCCACTAACTTTTATACTCTCGTTTTCCCCTTCTCCACCGCTTAAAATGAGAATTTGGCAACAATATGGTGTGCCACTTGGGAGATAA
Source organism: Eucalyptus cloeziana (assembly GCA_014182715.1). Taxonomy (NCBI): domain Eukaryota; kingdom Viridiplantae; phylum Streptophyta; class Magnoliopsida; order Myrtales; family Myrtaceae; genus Eucalyptus; species Eucalyptus cloeziana. Next base: position 19,173,008 of record CM024637.1, read on the forward strand.
TGGCATGGCTTGGTGGCAATGAGGGCTAGGTGGCGCGTTTAAGGACATGGTAAGGTGGCACAGCAGCAAGAGGTGGCATGCTAGGTGGTAAGTTGAGGTGTCACTGTTAGGGAAATCCCTTATGCTGTTTTGAAGATGACAAAATAAATCAAAGGCTACTAACATGTTTAATGGTTAAGTAATAGACCATGCAGATGATTGAACATGTAAAGGATATTGTCAAAGTCTGAAGACGGCCAGAAGACTGAACGTAACATATGTCCAAAGTATATTTTGAAGATTTTCAGACTTCTGTGTCAAAGTCTGAAGACTGCCAGATTTTAGTGTCAAAGTCTGTTCTACATCATAAGTCTGCACACTCTGACAAATTCCAGACTGAACATGAATGAAGAACTAGAAGACAGACTCTATGCTGAAAGTCTATACTTGGAAAAACCAGAAGACAGACTCTATGCTAAAGCTGAACTGGGTACAGACCTTAAAACTAAATCTATTCAGAAGCAGAATTTGTTCAGACTCATATTGCAAAGTCTATCACACTCAAACTCAGATTGTAAAGTCTATTGCTCTCAGACTCTACATCCATATTCGACAGAACGTAACACAAGCCCCAAAGTTATAACGGCTAGTGATCCGGTTTGGATTCCACATCAAGATTGATTTGATTGACTCGATCCAATTGATTGACAATTAGATCTTGAAGACAAGAACTTTCTATATGAAGAAGCTTTACTTATGAAAACCAAGATTTCGTTTGTATGGGCGATCGGAATCAATTTGGGATTCTACTTTTATTACTCAATGGCTACCAAATCTTCTAGATACAAAGCTGTCCAATGGGTATATTGGAAGATGATTCTTGAGATGCTGTCCAACGGTTAGTTTGGAAGTGGAGGAGTATTTAAGGAGATGAAGGACCGATGAGCAAGTAAGAGACGAATCGTAAAATTTATAATTCCAAAGTCTGAGCGACCTTCGATCATACACTTGTCTTTGGTGAGCTTAAACGTTTGTGATCTTGAGAGAAATACCAAAAGAGTGACTTAGTGAGATAGTGTGATTTACTATTAAGTGTTTGCACTCAAAGTTGTAATCTCTTGTTGATTGCATAGTGGAATCTAGCTAGAAGGATGTTAGCATGGGAGAGTAGACGTATGCTTGATCTAAGCCGAACCACTATAAACCTTGTGTTCTTATTCTCTTCCCTGAACTCCTTTATTTTGTTCATAATACTATTTAACTGCTAAAGTCTGATCTTGCTCAAAGTCTGCTACTCTTTAGACTCAGTTTCAAAAGTCTGTTGTTATTCAGACTCAGGTTAAAAGTAAAGATTTTCACTGTATTTTGCAGAATCTATTTTTACACCTATTCACCCCCTCTAGGTATTCATACTAGCACTTTCAATTGGTATCAGAGCCAAGTGCTCGGTTTATAAAAGTGTTTTTAATTTTGAGCTAAAGATCTTTTATGGCTAGTATCTTGGCACTAGGACTTATGGAGGGACAAAGCAACACAAGGCCACCATATTTTGATGGAAATGAATACAACGTGTGGAAGAACAAAATGAAAGCATTCCTAAGATCCAGAGATCCCTTGCAATGGGATGTTGTGGAAAAAGGAATCAATCCCACTACTACGTCTACATCAAATAAGAATGTCAAAGACAAAGAAAGAAAACCCCCCGCTCCTATGTCTCAAACGGAGATGTCCAAAAGAGAAGCGCTTGATGCAAAAGCCATTTATTCTTTATATTGCGCATTGTCTCCTGTTGAATATAATAGAATCTCTTCATGTGAAACAGCAAAAAAAGTTTGGGATAGACTTCATGTTACATATGAAGGGACTGATTGTGTGAAAGAGACAAAAGTAAACTTCCTGCTCGGCTAATATGAATCCTTCAAGATGAAGCAAGGAGAGTCAATTGGAGATATGTTCAACCGTTTTATAGAAATTGTAAATGGTTTAGCATATCAAGGTCAGCAAATTTCTGCACCAATGAAGGTCAACAAACTCTTGCGAGGTCTCTCAAAAGATTGGAACCATGTCAAAACCTCAATCCGGGAGACTCAGAGGATTATGCCACTTTCTGTTGATGAATTGATTGGCACTCTTCAATCCTATGAAGTTGAACAAATCAACGAAGAAGATCCAGAAGGTAAAAAGTCCATCGCTTTAATATCTAACACTGATTCTGTTGATACAGACTCAGAAAATGACATGGACGACGAAGAACTTGCTTTTATGATCAAGAAATTCAAAAAGCTTAGTACAAAAGGAAGGAAATTCAGTGGAAGAAGACAATACAAGCAGAATGGCAAAAAAAAAAATAAATAAATAAAAGAAGATGATGAGCAAGGAAATCTATGCTTGATGGCACATTCAGAATCTGAGTCTGACTCGGACACAGACTCAGAATCAGAGTCTGACTCACTCAGACACAGACTTAGAATCCGATGAGGAAATCGAGGTAAGCCATTCAAAAATTCCTCTCAAAGTTTCAAAGTATATGAGTGAGCTCTGCTTAAATCTCAAGTCTTCTCTTAAAAGGATCTTCGAACTTAAAAAGGAGAATTCTCGGCTTAGGCAACAGGATCTTTCTCGAAATGAAAAATTTGAAATTTTGCAAAAAGATTTTATACAAGCAAAAAAAAGTCGAGATTTACTTGTCAAAGAAAATGATTCTTTAAATAAAGAATTTTCAAATATTTTGACAAGATTTTCAAATGGATCAAAAACATTAGAGCATATCCTTTCCATACAAGTACCTTACTATAATAAGTCGGGACTTGGCTTCAATAAGGAAAGTGATTCTCTAATTGATTTTCCTAAAGTTAAGGAGAGACTTAGACAAAGACCTCCTAGACTTGCATACAAGAAGCATTTCAAAAGATCTTTACAAAACCTGTTGGTCGAAATGCCCTCGAGTGTTCAAATTGTGGAGATTTGGAACATTTTGAAAAAGAATGTCCTAAAGTCTGGAGACCTATTAAGAAAGATTGGATAAAAGCAGCATATTCTACTAACTCTCATGGACCCAAGAAAAAATGGGTACCAAAGAAAAGATGATTTATTTTTTGCAGGAAATAAAGGAGAAGAAGAAAGAGAATTTGGTAAGGAATTTTTATTTTATTTGGGCAATAATTCTCATGTACGACTTATCCTTGATTGATTTAGATTTTATTATGACCGAATTCTATGATTTGAAGAAAGAATCGTGTGATTTTTATATTTTGGTTAGAGACAAATGAATTTATTTGGTTTGATTTGATACTCTCAGATTTTATCATATTTTGCCAAGTAAAAATCTGTTTTACGTGATATTAATTTATTATGCAAAATATTCTTTCTTAAATATTTAAGGATTTTATTCTCTCTAATTTTATCGTGCTTTGACTAAGTGAGAATTTCTTTTTTAAGATATTATTGAGATGTTCTTTCCTTAAATAATATGTTATGATGAGTTTGGAAAGAATATTTGATTATGGAGATTTTATATTTTGCTCTAACGAAAAGGAAGGATCCAAATTGATGGATACCAAAAAAGAAAAGAGTTGATTGCAGGAAATTCAATAAGGCAAGAATGATTGCGAATCTACGCAGATTTTGGTGCAATCAGAAGAGTATCTCCTACGAAGATTGGTAATGATCTTTTTTAATCAATGGTATATTTCGAACATATACCTTAGGTAAGAGATTTTTTTTAATCATCCCGCCTTGCAAATTTCTACATGCATTTATCCTGATTTTGGACGATTGCTTATCATTTATATTGCAAATATTTCTTCTCATAAATATAAGGCATTGCAATATTTTTTTTTTTTTACTTGATTTGGCACGTGATAGCAATATCATCTTTCTTTTTGTGAAATGCATTTATAATATATTTTTGAGATCTATGCTCAAGGAAATCCCTTTGATCTCGAAATATATTATTGCATATTCAAGGACACTCTTGCTATATTCTTAGAAGATATCTTATATCTAGCAAGTTTGATCCATAAATCAAAGGAATGTATTATGTGCAAAGATTATTATCTATTATACAAGAATTCGCAGGTCGCAAAAGAATCTTCCATATGGATTTTGGAAAGCTAGATTTGAAAATCATGGAGATTCTGTACTATCTTCTGGAGGTTCAAAGATTCACTTCTTTGTGCAAAGTTTTTGCAAATTGTTGAGGAAATCCCTAATGTGTCGTACGGAAGGTTGAGTAGTTCTGAATTTTAAAATTTTATATATGCTATTCAACTTATTTAATTGAAGAAATGGCATTATATATTATTACAGCTTATTTGTGCAAAAAGTTTGTTAAGTTTATGCAAGTTGAATTCGAGAAGAGCTTGATTGAAGAAAATAAACTTTTTTGGCTCGAATTTCAAAATGCAAGTGATCGTTGCAGATGTTGTTGCTACAAAGGGAATAATGGAAAAATTATTATGTTCAACGTGCACAAGCAACAATTGTTTCTATTTGCAAATATTGTCATGATGACAGGATGAGGACATGAATCCAAAAGGAAAGGAAAAGAATCGTGATCACCTCAAAAAGGCAACAAATTGAGGGGGAGCTTTGATCATTTATGGAAAAATCTTTTTGAATTGATCGTGATCTTGATTATCATGGAATGAAAGAAAAGGTAAATGTGTTAGAACTTGTTAAGTTCTACAAAATCTGGTTAGTGCATCTTTTACTACCTTTTGTCATTAACAAATCTCTTATTGATATTATCTTTTTATTATGACAAAATGGGTTAAGTGAATTTTATAATGCATCTGTGATTTTTATTGGATATTTGCTGATATATATGATTGAAGTGAGCTATATTGCATATCTTTAATATTCGATTTATAAAAGCTGATTTTTGGAAATTATTTGCTATCGCTTTATATTCTCTATGTGATACTTTTTCAATTGATATCGCCTTTTGATTATGACAAAAAGGGGGAGAGAATATAAATATGCATATGTGTTAATTGGTTGATATTATTGCATAATATTGAGCTGCGATTACTTTTCTATATGTATTGTTATACTCAATCTATTTGCTGTCTTTTGATTCAAATCACAGTTTTTTGAATATCTAAAATTTGATGATTGATTTATTATTATCTTTAAAAGCATGATTACACATCTGCATATTCAGAGATTGTTTTGTCATCATCAAAAATGGGGAGATTGTTAAGGAAATCCCTTATGCTGTTTTGAAGATGACAAAATAAATCAAAGGCTACTAATGTGTTTAATGGTTAAGTAATAGACCATGCAGATGATTGAACATGTAAAAGATATTGTCAAAGTCTGAAGACGGCCAGAAGACTGAACGTAACACATGTCCAAAGTATATTTTGAAGATTTCCAGACTTCTGTGTCAAAGTTTGAAGACTCCCAGACTTTAGTGTCAAAGTCTGTTCTATATCAGAAGTCTGCACACTCTGACAAATTCCAGACTGAACGTGACTGAAGAACTAGAAGACAGACTCTATGCTGAAAGTTTATACTTGGAAAAACCAGAAGACAGACTCTATGCTAAAGCTGAACTGGGTACAGACCTTAAAGCTAAATCTATTCAGAAGCAGAATTTGTTCAGACTCAGATTGCAAAGTCTATCACACTCAGACTCAGATTGTAAAGTCTATTGCTCTCAGACTTTATATCCAGATTCGACAGAACGTAACACAAGCCTCGAAGTTATAATGGCTAGTGATTCGGTTTGGATTCCACATCAAGATTAATTTGATTGACTCGATCCAATTGATTGACAATTAGATCTTGAAGACAAGAACTTTCTATACGAAGAAGCTTTACTTATGGAAACCAAGATTTCGTTTGTATGGGCGATCGGAATCAATTTGAGATTCTACTTTTGTCACTCAACGGCTACCAAATCTTCTAGATACAGAGCTGACCAATGGGTATATTGAAAGACGATCCTCGAGATGCTGTCCAACGGCTAGTTTGGAAGTGGAGGAGTATTTAAGGAGATGAAGAACCGATGAGTAAGTAAGAGACGAAGCGTAGAATTTATAATTCCAAAGTCTGAGCGACTTTCGATCATACACTTGTCTTTGGTGAGCTTAAACGTTTGTGATCTTGAGAGAAATACAAAAAGAGTGACTTAGTGAGATAGTGTGATATACTACTAAGTGTTTGCACTCAAAGTTGTAATCTCTTGTTGATTGCATAGTGGAATCCAGCTAGAAGGCTGTTAGCGTGGGAGAGTGGATGTAGGCTTGATCTAAGCCGAACCACTATAAACCTTGTGTTTTTATTCTCTTCCATGAACTCCTTTATTTTGTTCGTAATTCTATTTAACTGCTAAAGTCTGATCTCGCTCAAAGTTTGCTACTCTTCAGACTCAGTTTCAAAAGTCTGTTGTTATTCAGACTCAGGTTAAAAGTAAAGGTTTTCACTGTATTTTGCAAAATTTGTTTTTACACCTATTCACCCCCCCCTCTAGGTGTTCATACTAGCACTTTCAGTCACAATGCGACAGTGATACAGCAGTGAGGTGGCGTGACGTCGCACAATGAGGTGACGCCATGCACACGCAAGGGAGAGAGAAAGGAGGACGGCCATGGGAAAGGAACGGTGTTGGATGATAAGATGTTGGCACTTCCCGTGCTTTGGTTTCGTATGTGATTGAACATCGAACCCGTTCAATATACTCATCACTGAGCTCAGAAATTCAAATCTGATCGCCTTAAAACATTTGCCACCCTCGGTTATCCAAGGTTGCCTACGAGTAATGCACCTTCAATATTTGTTAATCAAATGGCCAGGTACTCATGGGCACACAGGTTTACTGTGTAATGACCCGGATGGGCACATAGGTCTGTTGTGTAATGAACCGAATGTCACCGCCCGCCTCTGCCAACTCGCTTGCACCGCCCACCTCCGCCAACTCGCCTCCATAGTACCTCCATGGCTCGCTCTATGCCACCTATGCTACATGCCTCCCTGGCTTGCCTATGAGTCGCCTCCACCGTTCCCCTCCGTGTCGCCTCAGCCACTCGCCTTTGTGCCGCCTCTCTTCTCCTCATTGAGGTCTAATCTAAGCGAGCTATTTCCATCTCTCTATCTTCATTTTTTTTCTTGTCTTGGTCTTCACTGAGAGAATTTCGGGTCATGGAGCAAGTAACTGCGTGAGTGATGGAGGTGTTTGCTCAAAAAATGTCCAAGCGTTTGAATTGTCTTGTCTGTCTTGGAATTTCATATTCATTTTCTGGGAATTGCATGCTTTGCATTCGTGAATTGACGCTGGTCACTCTCACTGATGGTTGTGTCTTGCATTTTGACGCTTCGAATTTGCTGCATCATGCGCTTCTCTTGGCTTTTGTACATTTCTAAAGTGGGTTCAGTCTACTTTGATTGTTGGCATAATATATTTTCATGGGTACGATCTATTTCCCAAGTTTTCCGCTTGAGGTTTGCATTGCAGTGCTCTTCGCGACTCGGCTATAATTTTCCTAAGTAGTTAGGTTGATTGGGTATGGCCAAGATCTATACAGTCTGATGATTTTGCTTGTCATGGGTCTTTCTTGTCTAGTAATAATAATCTTTTACTTGGGAACAACTACTTGTGCAAGTTTACTGTTGTATGGGATGGTGCGCGATTATGTGCTTTCGTTTGTCTGATAAGCTATAGCGTATCATTGGCATTGGTTTGTTTATGCTGCATTTGAGAGAAAAGAAGGGAATTTTTGCTCCTGACTAACATTTTTGCATATTGGGCTCGTGATAGTTCATGCAGACTAGGGTTGACCTGTATTAAGCTGAAGGGAGTTGCTTTTGCTTGTTTGATTTAAAGTTAAATAGAAATATAACATGTTATCTTTTCTTTCAATCTTCATAACTTGTTCTAATTCATGTTTTCTCTAACTAATTAGTTGACATGTCACAATCTAACGAGGATCAAGAAGAATATTCAACTATAGAATGATCCAAGAGATGTAGAGTTGCATTCTTAGTTCATGAGGATGAGGAAAATAACTCTACTTACTCTGAACGATTGAAAAGATACACTTCTGTTGTATGGTTGGAATTCGAAAAATTCACAGATGAGGATGGCAAGAAAAATGCCAAGTGTAAGTGGTGTGAATTAACTTATATGGCTAGCCATGGGACAAAAAAATTGTTGCGTCATTTAAGTATTTGTCCTAATCGAGAGGCCAAAGTTGATGATTCCATGAAATGATTTGATCAAGCTGTGTTTAAAAGCAAGCTAGCAAATGTAGAACAGGAGGCTACTAGAGAGTTGCTTAGTTATCTAAATCCCAATGTGAAGCACATAGCAAGAAATACAGTAAAAAGTAATGTAATAAAAGTTTATGAGAAGAAGAAGAGAAATTTGAAATCAAATGTGGTGTCACTTTTTAGTAGAATATATTTAACTTCTTACCTATGGAATTTTGTGACAACTTTACCCTAAACTAATTTTTTGACCACAAAAAACCCCAAACTAGCATGGAATCGGTGTGGTATTCTTAAACTGAGACTGACTTTAGCTTCAACTATATCTAGACAAAGTTATTGTTGCAAAAAGTTATACAATGAACTCAAGAGCATGGGATCGGCTGTGGGATGTTATCAACTAATATGGATAGGTGGGGTTAGCAAACATAATTTTATCAGGTGGCTAGCTTGTACAAATAGACTACCAACAACGAAAATCATAGCACGTTGGATGCCTGCAGTGAGACTCCATTATAATTTCTATTTGGTTAGTTTGGAAAATCATGATCATCTATTCTTTCAATGCACGTGAATTAGAAGCATATGGTGTATTATCCTCGCACAATACGGAATCCGTCATTCTTTAGGAGGATGGAATGATGAACTCCAATGGATGATTAGGGTTACCAACGGCAACGACTTGGTGGCAAGGCTTCTCAATGTAAGCAACCATATATTGCATTTAGATGGAACGTAATTGCAAAAGTTTCCAAAATAAGTCAAATGATGTCCCCATTACCGTGGCTAAAATTCGTAAACTTGTTAGAGGGCGAGCTTCACATTACAAAAACTTTGGACCTTCTTAAACAAAAGTAATATTGGCTACTATATGGAGACTTTCTCACTCCTTTCTTTCACGGTCTTAGTTATCTTTGTAATGTTGGGGAATGCCTCTAAGCTCCTGTACGTCATCTTATAAATGATACTTACATTTCAAACCAAAAAAATCCCAAAGTAGTACATTTATGACAAATTTATCCAAAATTAATTTTTTAACTATTAAAAACCCCAAACTGATACATCCTTAACAAATTTATTAATTTTTTTTACCACTAAAAACTCCAAACTAGTATACTTGTGATAAATTTACCATATATCAAATTTTACAGTTAAATTTGTTGACGTGAATAACACATAGTGATATGTTTATGGTGACTTTACAAGTCCACGTGAAAATTCATGGTATTAATGCCACAAAAATCCCAAATTTATCATAGATTTACTCTTAAATTTATCATAGGAGTACTGTTAAATTTGTCACAAGTGTACTAATTTGAGATTTTCGTGATATTTACTCAATGGATTTCCATGTAGACATGCCACGTTATCATATGTTATCTAGGTCAACAAATTTGATAGAAGTTAATAGAGGGTAAATTTGTCACAAATGTACCTATTTGGGGTTTTTAGTAGTAAAAAAAAATTAGTTTATGACAAATTTATCATAGGTGTACGTACCATTTTGAGGCTTTTTATGATTAAAAAATTAGTTTGGTGGGGTTTTTAGGATATTAACCTAGAAAAAATAAGTAATTTAGCTTAAGCAAAATGTTAATTACCCAACAAGATCAATTAAAATAAAATATTATACTAAATAGAAGAATAAACTAAAATTTTCTTTTTCAAACCAAAAATAAGAATAACATTTTTTATTATTTTAGCACTTCCCCCACATGTATACCGATGTGATGATGAAAGCCTTAAGCATGCAAGCTTAAATGCGCATGGATAAAAGAATTGTTGAAAACTGTCATGCCTAATGAAGGGAAACCCATAGAATAATAAAAGGTGTCCGAGGAATGTAGTCGACAACTCTAATTCTGGTGTCAACTTGAAATTGAGCGTGCGACTATTTATTTTAAAAGCGAGTACAATGTTGAGTATATTTCATATCTCAACACTTGGTATACCTATTACTATTATTGTTATTAATAATAATTGTAATGGTAGTAGTAATATTAATAATAATAAAAGATAAGTGTACTAGGAGTTGTAAAACTTATTATAAAAGTACAATTATTTCAAAACTTTCAAAAAGTATAATCAAATCATAAAAAATTATCAAATTACAGCAATTAATATTTTCAAAAATGATTACTTTTATTGTTTACAAAAATGAATTAATGAAAAATATTGTTATCATCCATAAAAATGTTTAGATTTAAATTACTGTCAATAATGAAAATATTTTTCATTAACTATTTGTCGCGACTTGCCCTTCGCAAACTTCGTCGGGGAGGGATGGTGTTTGAGGATATTTGCTCACGAGTTTGCATTTGAGATCATGTCTACCAAAGATGTCATCACCTCACATTCGGTTTCGGCCCAATGAGTTTGAGATCTACACGAATGTAGGTTTTCTCAAACTCATATCCTGCCTGGAAGGTGTCATGATTCGTATCCATACATATAGTACACATTAAAAAAAGGAGATCGGGTGTGAAAGGAGAATTTAGTAGTGCGTTTCTTATGGTAGCCCTCTCGAGGTCATACCACTAAAGGCGGCATCCTTCGTCATCTGGCTAAATTCCATCGAGTATGCTAAATCAAGGTTAATCTCATTGAAATCCATACCCCGCATGACCAGTTCGTTTTTTATTAAGTTCATTATTAGTTGTATTAAACAACCTAAACTGTAGTTTTAGTAGTTGCCACTAGTCTCATTTGTATTGGTTGGCTAGAAAACCCAATCGGGGGTCAAGAGTAATCTCTCAATATCTACACAACTAGAGATTCTAAATTCAGGAACTTGGGTTACGTTAATATTTCTATTAATTTATTTTCAGTGCTTAATAGTTGTCGTGTTTCCTAAGGTGACCATGCGTGTATTTTTACTTTTTCATGCAATATGAAGCTAACAGGGCAATTATACGTGGATGGTCAGTTTCAAGCCATTCTACTTCTACTTAAAAGAAGGGAAAGAAAGCAAACAATGGGAATTTAAAGGATGGTGCAGTAAGTAAAACACCCAAGATAGTTTAAGGAAAGTAATAAATCTAGCATTAGATCCTAAGTGCAATAAAAGGAGAACTCGCAACTTGTTGGGTATTTATATAATGCCAAAATAACCCAAAACATATATCGGAGAATGAACAATACAAAGATAGGGTCATATTGGACATCAACCATTCGTCATCTTCGGGTCTCCGGGACAGCCACCTCCATGGGCCTATTCTAATTCTATCCTATGACTGAACTAAAGTATCAATTAAAAAAGACCTCAGAGTCACTTATGGCAGTCAAATAGGTAATTCATGGTAATCAACAAGCATGTTATTTCACATCATGCAACGAGCCACACTAAGACTCCTACCTAATCATTTAAATGGTGTGCAATAATTAGCCATCACTTGTGTACACAAACGGTGACTAATATTAACAAAACCCTAATTCAAGTTTTAAATGTCACCCAAAGTATCCCACAAGTACATGCATTACACCTATACATATATCTAAAAATCACACGCATTGTTTAAAAGTAACCATGCATACAAGTCATTGGACCTTGGTTCTCAATTAATCAAACAAATTAGTGAGCTAACACCATATCACTTATATAGCCATCATGTGTCGAACACATTTACACACATTTTTATAGTAAGTGAAACGATCAATAAATGACTCATGTGATGCCCAGAAAGATTTCATGAACAATTGGCAAGAAAATACATTATTGCAAAAAGATTCAATAAAAGAGACATAATTTCTTCAACGCTATGGAACATATTTAGCCATCAAAGCTAGATTGGGTGTATCAAAGAGCACAACTAATTAGGCATCACAAATGTTCTAAATATGATCTAAACTTGGACAAATTTTATGTCAAATTGAGATTTTTAAGGAAAATGTCAAATAGGGACAGGATTTTATCAAACCAAGAATCACGTCTAGTTGTTAAGGCGAGGTCAGGTGCATAAGGGCACAATTGATTAAGCATCACAAACATTCTAAACATGAATCAAGAATTCAATAAAATCATGTCAAATTGAATTGTAAAGAATACCAAAAGAATTTTCCTATGGGCTTGAAATTTCATAAATATGAAATTGGATTCGGGTCAATCAAAATATGAAATTTCAGATTGTCTTGCATAATTTGAGGGGTTTGAAAAGCATGTCAAAACGTTTTTTATATTTTAGAAATTTTTGTATACGAAGTTCAGAATATGAGGATCAAAACTCGTAAAGGCATCGAAAGCTAGTAAGGTATGCATAGTTTCCTAAAAATGCTACAACAGATACAAGTCATAAAGGGAAAACAGAGCATGTCAGAATATGGCATACATGATTCAAGCAATTGAAGTTACCTAAGATAAGCTATACATGAATTTCTAAAAAAATTATGCCACATCAAGCACTCAATAAGCACTCAATAAGGAACAACTTCCATGAAGGAAGTTACCTAAGATAAGCTATACATGAATTTCTAAAAATCCAAGAACACAGAACAACGCATCAAGAACAGAGCAGGGCAGTAATATATTCATGCATGTTAATAGTAATTTATCCTACTAAACGATGTCCAAAAATATCTAAAATTTACCACAGCATAGTCCTATAAATGGCAATCAAATCCTTTGAAGGATTTGACCTCAAAATCCTTAAGTCGGGCTTAAACAGGAGAGAACGACCTGAGGACGATCTATTAGAGATTTCCTTAACCAAATCTACTCTTAAAAATCTGGAAAAAAGATATGTTACAGTAAAGATTAATACGAATAACTTTCATGAGACATAGACCTCAAAATCTGAGCATGAAAATCAGCAAAAAATTGACAATCATATGGTCACAAGTCAGGGAATCAAAAACTTGCAGAACTGAGGACAATTTTTTGAGCATCGACCTATCCAAATGATTTCCAAAAATTATGGAAAAAATTTATGTTGTAGAGAAACATGTTTGAGAAACTTCCAGGAAAGCACTGATTTAAGATTTGAAGCACAAAAATCCATGGAAAATCGACAAGTAGCAAGGTCATTTGAAACCACTATACTACATCAAATTTCTAGAAACTATACATTGATTTTCGAAGCCGTTTTCAGGTAATAAATGATACCGGATCGGGACGTTCTAAAGCTTGTTGGAAAGTTCTTTGAATCATTTATGAATGTCATGAAGACATCGAACATAAAAAAGCACAATAACAAGCTCATATCACGGCATTTCTTAGATCTATCACAGAAATACATGATTACACGATTTTTGCATAATAGACATAATCAATTCATCAAGCACATTCATTGCAATCAAACTCATTCAAGGCTAACCTATGGCCATTCTAACATCCTAACACATTATTATTTGAAAAAATGATGTTCCTAAAGTGAGCTCTAGCCTTGAACATCTATTGTGTCCTCGCTTCATCAAGCTCAAGTTCAAACAATTACTTTGTGTGTGTTAATCACGCGAACTGAGCTATGACGAGTGATCACCAGGCCACCACAACACCAAGGAATGTCAGAGGGAGTTCAAGATCACTAGAGGACTGTGGGGGTGGGGTAGATCCGCATTAGAGGCTTCGGTTTAGTGTTGGTGATGGAATCAATCACCGGTTTGGATCGGCAAGGAGGAAACGATCGCAATAGGAACTCTAGTGATGCGGGAGCATCCAACGTCGATCCATCCACCAACTTAGAACCATCGATGCTTATCCAAGCCAATAAAGAAATTGGGCATTATGTGCTTCGATGGATCATTTTGAATGAATAATGTTAATTACTTATCGATATTTTGTGGTATGTCGATAACTAGCAATGGGAGGCCATGTTAGATGTCTTGCATGACCAACTGATGAAGTTTCAAGAGGATTAATTCCTGGTCAATGGAGGAGCACGAATTTTGGAAGGGTAAAGGTTCAAGAATGCGGAAGGCTAAAGGTTCACGAATGCGGTTCAAGAATAAGGAAAGCTAAAGGTTCAAGAATGCAAGTTCCCGTACTACTAAATGCATTTCATAAGTTCCTAGGTGTCTTTATTGTTATGTAGTTCAAGAGTCGAAGGTTTAAGTTCCAAGGTCATTAAAGTCTGTTTTTTAATATTTCCTACGACTAAAATCCTCCTATAAACAGGGGAAAACTATCCAATGTATGGGAGATACAAATTTTATCAATTGAAAATGGTGAGATTTCCTTTGCTTGAGTGAACTCCTTCGAAGAGTGGATAACTCCTTTTGGTCTCTTTATCCTTGGAGCGTAGATCACTCCTTGGTGGTGAGCCAAGAAGCCCTTTATCCTTGGCTGGTGGAATTTTTAGGCCTTGGTAGTGAGCTTCTCCTATCCCGAAGTCCTTTATTCTTGGTTGGTGGAAGTTTTAGGCCTTGGTGGTGAACTTCGTAGATCTCGATCCTCATCTTAGGTTGGTGGCATGGCCTTTATACCTTGGGAGGAGATCGTTTTATCTTCTTATTCATTTTCGTTATACACTACTCCATACACTTAACCACAAAAATCCCCTTGTAATAAATTTCCGTTCTAGAATCACTCACCCCATCACGCATCAAAAGATTGGTATCATAGCTCAAGGTTCAACTCATTTGAGTGATTCCTTTCTTTCTTCTATTATAAATTCCTTATGGATGATCAAGTTCCAAGAGGCTTGACTTTGGAGCAAGCGCACAACGAAAGGCGAGATCACACAATCCAAAATCTTTAGCAACAAATGCAGCGAGTCCTCAATCTTCTAGAGAATCCGACAAGACAAGGACAGCTAGCAAGGCGTCCCAATGAACGGCATCGGCGTGACGATTCTGAATCTCATCAAAATTCTGATGGCGATTCCGAGTCCACTAGAGACAACCGAACGATTCTACACTCTAGTGATTCTGAATCTCAAATTCGAAGACGAAGATGAAGAGGGAGGCATAAGGACGATGAAAGAGACATTAAAGTGGAGGTTCCTAAGTTTGACAAAAATCTCAATCCGGACGACTTTATGGATTGGCTACACAAAACCGAACGAATTTTTGACTTCAAGTCCTATTTGGATGAGAAGAAATGTAAGGTTGCTATCCTAAAGCTGACAAAATATGCTTCTCTATCATGGGAGAATCTAAAGCATCAACGAGCAAGGGAAGGAAAAGGCCGAATCAAGTCTTGAGAAAAACTCAAGAAGTTGATGAAGAAGAGGTTCTTGCCCGACAACTATAAGCAAGATCTATTCCTCAAATTGAATTCCCTAAGACAACAAGGGATGAGTGTTGAAGAATACATTCGTGAGTTTGAACAACTCAAAATGAGGAGTGAAGTTCCAGAAGTTCTTGAGCAAACCATCGCTCGTTTCCTTGGCAGCATGAATCGAGAAATTACTGATATGGTTGAACTTCAACCTTATTGGTCCTTTGAAGACGTATGCAAGTTAGCCATAAAAGTCGAAAAACAATTGACGAGTAAGAGGTTTTCCTTCAAAACCTCAACAAAGGCGACATCCTATTTTAAGGGTGCCTCGTCAAGCAAGGGAGGGTGAGAGTACGTCAACAAAAGACAAAAGCAAGGGAAAAATTACAGAGCCTTCCAAAGAAGTCCAAAAGAAGTTTGAAGGCGATGCAAGGAAATGCTTTAAGTGCCATGGTTTTGGGCATTTACAAGCAAATTGTCCAAATCTGAGAGTTATGACTCTTCAAGAAATTGAGGAGATCAATTCGACACTTCAAGAGGCTGAGGACAATCAAGACCAAAATATTTCTGAATCTGATCGGGAAGAAGAAGTTGTGGAGAAAGCCGATGATGGCAAGCTGTTGATCATCCGAAGAGCATTGCATGTTGAAGTTTCTCATGATAAAGAGCAAAGGGAGAATATATTTCACACCCGTTGCACTATTAATGGAAAGGTGTGTTCGGTGATCATTGATGGTGGGAGCTACACCAATGTTGCTTCGACAACTCTTGTTGACAAGCTAAAGCTTCCAACAACGAAACATCCTCAACCATACAAGCTCCAATGGCTCAATCAAGGGAATGAACTCAAGGTAACCAAACAAGTTCTTATATCATTTTCGATTGGGAAGAACTATCGAGATTAGGTTGTTTGTGATGTGATTCCTATGGAGGCATGCCATTTGTTATTGGGTAGACCATGGCAATTTGATATAAATGCTATGCATGATGGTCGGAAAAACATATACTCTTTCCATAAGGAACATAAATACATTACTCTTTTACCCTTGAATCCTTCTTCAATACATAATAATCAACCCGGGGAGGGAAACACTTGTAAGGAAAATATGTTCTTGAGTGAGACACGGGTTGAGAGAGCCATTAGCAAACAAAAGAATGTATTTTCTTTGCTTGTGGTCAAGAAAAAGAGTGTAATAGAGTGACCCATACATCCAAATATGCATTGCTTGTTGAAAGAATTTGTAGATGTGTTCCCGGAGGATTTGCCCCCTGGATTACCTCCCATAAGAGGTATTGAGCATCAAATTGATTTGTTCCCCGGTGCTCCACTACCAAACAAGCCAGCTTATCGATGCAATCCAGAGGAAACTAAAGAGTTGCAAAGACAAGTCAATGAACTTATCGTCAAAGGATACGTTTGAGAAAGCAAGAGTCCATGTTCTGTTCCGGCTCTACTTGTACCTAAGAAGGATGGTACATACCAAATGTGTGTTGATAGTTGGGCCATCAACAACATCACCATTAAGTATAGGTACCCTATACCTAGACTTGATGATATGCTTGATGAATTATATGGTTCTTCTGTGTTTTCAAAGATAGATTTGTGGAGTGCTTATCATCAAATCAGAATGTGAGAAGGTGCTGAATGGAAGACGGCTTCAAGACCAAGGGAGGCCTTTATGAGTGGTTGGTTATGCCATTCGGATTATCTAATGCTCCGAGTACCTTCATGACACTTATGAACGAGGTTCTTTGTTCCTTTATTGGTCAATTTGTCATTGTTTATTTTGACGATATTCTTGTTTATAGTAGGAACGAGGAGGAGCATATCTCTCATTTAAAACAGGTCTTTGATGTCTTGAGAGAACGAAAACTATATGCTAAAATGGAGAAATGTGAGTTCTTCTCTCCAAGCATTGTGTTTCTTGGTTATGTTATTTCCAAAGAGGGAATATCTGTTGATCAAGCCAAGGTGGAGGCTATGAAGACTTGGCCGCCCGAAGTCCATTTCGATGTAAGAAGTTTTCATGGACTTGTTTCTTTCTATCGACGTTTTGTCAAAAACTTTAGTACCGTCATGGCTCCTATAACTGGATGCATGAAGAAGGGTGCTTTTGAATGGACAAAGGCTGCTCAAAACGCCTTTGAGGTAATCAAGCAGAAACTTTGTGAGTCCCCTATTCTTACACTTCCTGATTTTGATAAAGTATTTGAAGTTGAGTGTGATGCAAGTGGAGTTGGTATTGGCGCTGTTCTTGTCCAAGCACAAAAACCATTGGCATATTTCAGCGAGAAGTTAATCGATTCTAAGAGGAATTATTCAACTAATGACAAAGAGTTCTATGCCATTATCTGAGCCCTTGATTATTGGAGTCATTATTTGAGGCCAAAGCAATTTGTCCTTCATTCTGATCATGAGGCGCTTAAGTTTATTAGCGGTCAACGCAAGCTTAATTCGAGACATGCAAAATGGGTTTTCTTCAATCATTTTCTTTTGTCTCAAAATATAAACCTGGGCACACAAATGTTGTAGCATATGCTTTATCGAGAAGATATTCTATGCTTGTTGTTTTCGACTCTAGGATTCTTGGATTTCAATCAATGAAAGAACTTTATTCTAAAGATGCGGAGTTCTCATCCATCATCAACAATTGCAAGCGGGGAGTTCAAGGTACATATTCTTTGCAAGATGGGTTTCTTTTTAAAGGAAATCAATTATGTGTGCTGAAGAGTTCTTTTCACGAATTGCTGATTTGAGAGGCGCATGGTGGAGCATTGGCTGGTCATTTTGGTACTAACAAAACTCTTGAGGTTCTTCAAGAGCATTTCTATTGGCTAAAGATGAGTGGAGATGTGCATGCTATCATCTAAAGGTGTGCAACTTGTCAAAGATCAAAAAGCCATTTCCATCAAGGTTTGTATACTCCACTTCCAATACCATTGCAGCCCTGGGAAGATGTTAGCATGGATTGCATTGTGGCTCTACCAAGAACTCAAAGAGGAAAAGATGCTATCATGGTGGCCGTCGATCGATTCTCTAAAATGGCTCATTTCGTGCCATGTCACAAGACCAACGATGCATCTCATATTGCTGAATTATATTTCAAAGAGATTATTCACATTCATGGAGCACCAAAGACCATTGTGTCGGACCGTGATTCCAAGTTCTTAAGCTACTTCTGGAGGACTTTATGGAGAATGCTTGGTACAAGACTCTTATTTAGCACGGCTTGTCATCCACAAACCGATGGCCAAACGGAGGTAACAAATCGTACTCTAACCACTCTTCTTCGTGGTATGGTGAGTAAATCTTTGAAAGATTGGGATTTAAAGCTTGCGCATGCTGAATTTGCTTACAATCGATCACCAAGTTATACTACTGGTCGATCGCCATTTGAAGTTGTGTATGGAATTAATCCTCTCACACCCATTGATTTGATTCCAATTCCATCTAACTCTCAAGTAAGCTTTGATAGCAAGAAAAGAGCTGAATCGAGGAAGAAGCTCCATGAGCAAATTCGATCCAAGATCGAAAAGGCCAATGAATCTTACAAGAAGAAAGCAGAAAAGCATCGCAAGAAGACTCAATTTCAACCGGTGATCTTGTATGGCTTCACTTGAGGAAGGAGAGATTTCCATTTCGACGAAAGAACAAGCTCATGCCCAGAGTTGATGGTCCCTTTAAAGTTATTGAGTGAATTGGTGACAATGCTTATAAGATAGACCTTCTTGGAGAATTTGGGGTTTCGGCAACATTCAACGTGGGAGACCTTTCTCCTTACTTAGAGGATGAAAACTTTCTAGATTTGAGGACAAATCTCAAACAACCCGAGGAGAATGATGCGAGAGCATCCAACGTCGGTCCATCGACCAACTCAGAACCATCGATGCTTATCCAAGCCAATAAAGAAATTGGGCATTATGTGCTTCGATGGATCATTTTGAATGAATAATGTTAATTACTTATCGATATTTTGTGGTATGTCGATAACTAGCAATGGGAGGCCATTTTAGATGTCTTGCATAACCAACTGATGAAGTTTCAAGAGGATTAATTCCTGGTCAATGGAGGAGCACGAATTTGGGAAGGCTAAAGGTTCAAGAATGCGGAAGGCTAAAGGTTCACGAATGCGGTTCAAGAATAAGGAAAGCTAAAGGTTCAAGAATGCAAGTTCCCGTACTACTAGATGCATTTCATAAGTTCCTAGGTGTCTTTATTGTTATGTAGTTCAAGAGTCGAAGGTTTATGTTCCAAGGTCATTAAAGTCTATTTTTTAATATTTCCTACGACTAAAATCCTCCTATAAACAGGGGAAAACTATCCAATGTATGGGAGATACGAATTTGATCAATTGAAAATGGTGAGATTTCCTCTGCTTGAGTGAACTCCTTCAGAGAGTGGATAACTCCTTTCGATCTCTTTATCCTTGGAGCGTAGATTACTTCTTGGTGGTGAGCCAAGAAGCCCTTTATCCTTGGCTGGTGGAATCTTTAGGCCTTGGTGGTGAGCTTCTCTTATCCCGAAGTCCTTTATCCTTGCCTGGTGGAAGCTTTAGGCCTTGGTGGTGAACTTCGTAGATCTCGATCCTCATCTTAGGTTGGTGGCGTGGCCTTTATACCTTGGGAGGAGATCGTTTTATCTTCTTATTCCTTTTCGTTTCTTCCCGTATACACTACTCCATACACTTAACCAGAAAAATCCCCTTTTAAAAAATTTCCGTTCTAGAATCACTCACCCCATCATGCATCATCTAGTGACTGATTTGCTGTGTTCCGACCACCGGGGACTTGAAAACTCACCAAAGGACATGGCTAAAGTGATCGAGAGGACTAGAGAGTCATCAGACCGCCCAGATTGCGGCTAACATATGACTAGACACCGATTTGAATTGGTAAGGAGAGATCAATAGTAGAACAGACTGCCGATAGCTGTTTTGCCAGTTTCCGATCACCAGCCACTCCAGGACTAATTAAAGGATGAAACTGAAGTGATTAGGACATCAAGGACTACTGTGAACCATCGGTCAATGAAGAATGGACTGCCAGATACAATATTGGCTTGATCGCCAAGAAGTTGAACCCTCAAGGAAAGAAGCCGTCGAACGAGTGGCGCGGGGGTAAGATGGAGGTGGTGCCAGCATCGGTAAGGTCAAGGAGATGACGAGGGACACCAAGAAGTTAGGCGACGGTGGTAGACTCACCGGCGTGAGGTCATGGGTCGACGAGAGAAGAGGTGTGACAATGGCAATTAGGCGCGTGGCAAGAGGAAGAAAAGGAAAGTTGGTGGAGAGAGAGAAGAATCTTTTTAGAGAGCGAGTGAATGCAGATCTGATTTTGTAAATTGTGAGGCCCCCTTCCCTAATTTTCGGAGGCAAAATGGTATATATACTACCCTGAAGATCGAATCCTAGCTGTCGGTTTGATTTGATGGCTAAGATTTGATTTCAAAGCCTTACTAATTTGGTTAGGGGTTAAGCAATCTTGAAAATTAGAAAAGAGATTATCTAGACGGTGGTGATACGTTGGAGGCAATACTTCAGATTGTATTTGCGATTAAGGCCTAATTAGGGGTATTTTCATAATTTCACAAAACTCAGGAGCATTTTTGTAGAATTTGGAAAAAGGGGTGGCATGGGGGAAAAGTATGTTAGGTGAATTGTAAGTGCACAATGTTTACAAGTAATAAAGTGATGAGAGAGTATTTCTCTCACTAGGATTGTTTCTAATTATTCAATTACTTACCAAAAGTGATCAATCCAAAGATTTAGCTAACCAAGTCGCAAAAAAAGAAAAAAAAAGAAAAAAAAAAAGTGAACTAAACCAAGTTAAAAAAACCGAATTATGAAAGAGTCGAAACTTAAAGAATTCGAAAGCTAATTAAAATTGCAACATGAACCTTATCTAAAGTAAATGAAAATTGCAAGATAAATTTCAAGATTTTAACTAAGATCACAAATTGTTAGAGCATCCAATTTTACTTAACCACTCATAATCAATTTTATTAACTTGTCATGCAATATATTAATTGCCAATTGTGTTGGTGAAATTTCCCTAAATTAGATTACAAGCCAATCTCGGTCTTATAATCCCTAATTAAGTATGTTAACCTACACTAACCTTAGGTAAATTTAAACCACCTAAAAGCATTAAGTTCTTGTGAAAATTCTCGGATTTAATCTAAGTAGTCCCAACCTAGATCTATTACCGCAACCACACAAACAATCTAGTATACTTTGACCTAGATTTAATTTATGGTTCAATATCACTAGTGCTCATGTGTCACGCCCCGAATCCCGAGACACGTGAACAACTCACCTTGGTCATACAATTGTGACATTCCCAGGTAGTGTCGCCGACCCAATTAATTCATTATGCGCATGCGGAACGTGTCATAAAACCCTCGACAAAAACTCACGAGATAAGAAAGCAGGAAATCAATATAATCATAAACAAACATACATTCATAAATAAACAACCTCCCAAGGTTTACATATATACCAAAAAGGGGCCAGCTTACAAAAAGGGATCAGCTCACCAAAAGAATGAACTGCCCTAAGACTACTAGTCGGACTCGCTCTTCGATCCCACTTCAGACTGGACCGCCTCCGGAGACGATGGGTCCTCCAGCCTACCATCAGGAGGGTCAACTACTCCTTCTCCTAGGATGGCTTCCATTACAGCAGCTGGAATATCAAAACTACTAAGAGGACCAATCTTGAAACTATTAGGCCCAAAACGAAACCAAGCCCTATATCTATGAGGTACCCTAACAGTCAAGCCCTCTTGGACCCAGACTGTGGTCCTAACAAACTCATAGATCCAATGGCCATCAGGATCGGGACAAACAACTTCGCCGTACTATGCACGGGAAGACCATAACGCTCCGGGGGTTCCGCCATCTACGGTCCTGAAATTTTGGCCCACAATGGGGTGAGACATTGTCTCAGCAAGTTCAACCCCCTAAACCCCTATTAGAAAGAAAATACACCTCGGGTGGTCTAGCCACCTCACACAGAAGACTTACCTCGTCTTAATTCCTTTCCGCAGGTTAGCACAATTTATATCACACAATCACAATTGCACTCAGCACACATTCCAATTATTCACTACCACTCAAGGGCATAACCTACTCGCAATTCAGCTGTCTACTGACATTCATGCTAGGCATCGCCTCCCCCTCTTGGAGCACAGCTTCGTCACTACGTCGATGGCATTCACAAAGGAGCATAGATCCAGTTGACCTAGCCTCTACTGCGATCTACACTGACAACAATTCACAAGAAGATACAAGTCCAGTTGGCCTAGCCACTACTGCGACCAAGTCTTTCAACCAGCACACGACAAATCAATATTGACCCCCGAACACTCCGCATTTCATTCATACACCTCAATTACAATAGTAATCCTTAAAAATCCAATTTTTGCATCAAAATCCAACATTTGGGTTTTTATGAATAAAATCCCTATTTATCACAATCAACACTCAATTTGCCACATACATTTATCAAATTCAAATTCTAAATGCACAGCAATGATCAACACGAAATTCTAAGCAATTGAGGTCAAAAATAATTTTTCGAGTTTTTTTTTATATATAATAATATTTTAATGATTTTCGAAAAATAATATATTATTAAATTTTCCAGAATTTCGAAACAATTAAATAAATAAAAAATAAAACCCATTAAGTCACATCAAGGCTTATATTAAAATAAACCTACTTAACTTTAAACTAAACACACTTAGGACTAATTAAACCTCTTAATCTAAATCACACTAAATAAACTAAACTAACCACCTAAACCTAATTAACTTAGACTAAGCACACTTAGGGCATCATTAACCCTCTAATCAAGATTTAGTGAGTTAAACTCACTGGAATTGCTTTCCAACGAGTCCCCGACGAAGAGGACGGCGAGGCCGTCAACAAATCTCCTCGGGGCGACACCAAAGGAGGACCGGAAGACCCCCAAAACAGGCCTTGAAGTTCCAAATTTGAGTTGGAAGTCCGGCCACTGTCCAAGGCCGAACGGAGGAGTTTCGACTGCGGTTTAGGCGTGGGTTCCGCAGGAAGGGCGACGGCGAGTTGGCTGCTGGCTGGCGACAACTCCAGCAGTCCTCCGACGACCCTTACGACGAGGGCAGCAGCTGGACGTGGCGAACGACGGCTGGAGGTGAGTGGACGAGGGCGATGACGGGGCAGCTCGCGCTCGGGACAGCATGCGCGCGGACGGGTGGCTGCTGGCGTCAAGCTTCGGCAACGGGGGCGGCGACGAGCGGGCGGCGAGCTGGCAAGGGGGGGCATGCGGGCTAGCCGGCCGCTAGTCCACACGCCGCTTCCTCCTTCCTCTTCCTCTTCCTCTTCCTCTCCCTCTCTCTATCTCTCTCTCTCTCTTCCCAAGCTTGAAGATGAAGCTTGGTTCAATCTCCACCCTCCACTTGTCAATTTCTTCTTCAATTTGGCCAACCACCATGACATAGAGTGACGTCATCTTCCGCTAAATTCAAATCCTCCACAACTATCTTCAATAGGTCCAATTTCATTTTCTGCCGGGGCATGAAATCTCGTACATTGATTTCTTCAATTCCATTCAATTCTCTTCCAATTGAGCTCAATTAAAATCCCTAAAATTAATCCATGTTCCTCATAAGGTATGTGACACCCAAGGACTTCCAATTTCTTAATTCAGTCACAATTTCACGGTTAATTTCACTCTGGCACGATATTAGAGCGTCCTGACTTACCGGGTAGCTTTTAGAAATTTTTATGCATTCAACTTGTGGTTGATCAATCTCAAGTCACAATGTACATCTTTGACACATTGGCGACCCTCGGTTATCGAGGTAACCTCAAGGTTTCAAATACGGACACAGGGTACCCAAATAACTGTGCCGCAATGACCCTTGCAAGTTAGCTTGGTCGAGGAGTCGTTTCCTGGTCAAATTCTCGAGTCTCATGCATTAGAATCTCTTAACGGCTTCACCTGATAGATTAGTTTTCACATGAGTGGCCGACTCAAGGAAAAGAACTATATGCGTGCAAATGAAATGCCCGTCTCAATTTACCAAAAATAGAATTGGAAAATCGGGATGTCACATCATGCATACAATCTCCATCTAGTATCATACATACAAAAAAAAAAATCATTTAAAAGTTGGCCAAACTTCTAAAAGCATTAAGATCATGATAGAAAATGCCACAATCAAAACAACATGAACAAGTCTTGAAAATCAATCAATCATGGTTAAGATCCATTGTAGCTCTAACAAAAGAAATTTAGAATATAATTAAAGTTAAACTAACAACGAAAAGTGAAGAGAACATAATACTAAATTAAAACAAATTCACCAATTTGAGTCACAAATAGTTCGGGTTTGCTTCATCCTTCTCTCCTTGACATGCGTCAATTCCACTAAGAAAAATAAGAACATAAAAGCTAAGTAAGAAAATCTAAAATATACTGGTGCCTCCAAGGCTCCTTCTCCCTCTGAAATATGCAGCACAAGAGAGGTTTATATAGCTCCCAAAAATCTGCCCTAGTCAACCTCCCATTAGGTTTTGGATTGGTTTTCCTTGGCAAATTAGGAGTTTTTCTTCTTAAGATTCATATCTTTGATTTTCTTTGAACCTATCCTCAATTATAGTCAAGTCCACTAGTCTTGACTGGCTTTTTCTTCAAGATAAGATATTCTGGAAGATACTTGAATATTCTTAAGATATAGAGATATCCTTAAAGATATAGAAATATCCTTAGAAATATTAGAATATTCTTGAAAATATTGAGGTGTAGGGACTGATTTGCAAATCTAGCACAGACTTGAGAAAATTAGCATTGATGCACGTGATCACTTATAAATCCGAAAGTCATGTTTCCTACAAAATTCAATAAAATTACATGAGTAGCAAATAAATTCACTCAAAATTCATCAAAACTTAGCAAATATCAAGCTTAAATTAGTAATAATACTCTATCTAAAATAGAGTTATCAAAGTACATACAACGGGACGAGGATGGGAGGTCACCAATCACTAAGAACCGACCAGAGGAGGGCCGAAATGGCCTTCTTCGCCAGTGACCTGTTGGATTGGTTCGGCCAATTTAGCTGCCTTTTTGGGCAGTTCGGTCCTTATTTTCCTAAATTTATGCAATTTGAAAGGAAATCTTGTCTAATTTGAGAATAAACGCTGTAATTTAAAGAGAAATGGTTTAATTTTGAAGAAATTGGGCCAATTACGCTATGTAAATTCAATTCAGTAATTTTCTATTGGCCTAATTTTTTAATTAACATGAAAAGTACCAGATTCATGCCATGGGCACACATAACTGAACTTCCTAGGCTAAAATGGACAATTTTATGTAATTCCTTTAAAAAAAATGTAAATTAATTGAAATTCAATTCAATTAAAATTGCAATGCACCTATTGGATTAATTGTTCATACCTAGGGTGACTTATTGCATTCAAATTAAATTTTAAATTGATGGTGCAACTTTTATAATAAAACTGAATCGAGGTTTAATAGTGAAATTGAGCCTTAATTCTCAAAATTAAACCTTAGTCTCAAATGAGTAACATGAATTTCATCAATCAAAATTCATTAACTTGGTTTTCTCATGTTTGAGTAAGCTAAATT
Source organism: Eucalyptus cloeziana (assembly GCA_014182715.1). Lineage (NCBI taxonomy): Eukaryota > Viridiplantae > Streptophyta > Magnoliopsida > Myrtales > Myrtaceae > Eucalyptus > Eucalyptus cloeziana. The sequence goes on from CM024637.1 coordinate 19,198,985, forward strand.
CCTCAAATTAAGAAGTTCCCGAATGAATTTTCCAAAATTGACCCCGGATTCGGACTTATCTCACAAAAATGAGTGGTATGAAAGTGCCTATTTGCAAATCATGTAAAATCGAAATGGACCCCCTTATCGGGGCTAAAAATGAGAATCCATATTTTGGCATGCCCATCTTAAAATTGATTGAACAAGTGAATGGGTAATGATTTCTAAATCAAATGTTGTAAAAGGAAATAAGCCTAATTATGACTGGGATGAAAGCAATTTTATTTTTGGTTGATTTTGAACCTAAAATCAAAAAAAAAAAAAATGGAAAACAAAGTTCTGAATTGATTTTCGCAAAAAATTTATGCTAAAGTCAAATTGGGATTAAAAGGGATCTTTTTGTGTGAAAAGTTAATCTTCGACTCGAGGGTTTGATTTTTGGTCAAAAGATTGACCAAAATTCAACTTGAAAGTCAATGGTTTGACTTTTCGAGTTTTCATTGAAAACAACTAGGAGCTCATCTAAAAATGACATTCCAAAAGAAACGAAACGAAACCGACACTTTTTGTTCGAAAAGCGGGCTCCTTCGTGATTGGAAACTCTAATCTCAAGTTTTCTACCTTTATCGACACATCGACTAAAAATCAAGTATCAACACTATTTATTTCAAACAATAAAGTTATCAAGTTTTGGGAAATATTTTTCAAATCTTTCAAGCCTTGTGAAAATATTTTTCAAGAAAATATTCTCCTCAAATTCTAGTATTTGGGGCAAGGAAATGAGGGGCCAAAGAAAACAAAATTGGGGAAAATGATTTTCTTTTTTGAAAAAGAAAATCATTTTTCCCATCTTTCTCACTTCTTCATCTGTTCTCCAAAGCTGCTCATTTCCTGAGAATTGCCCGCTTCCCATCTCCATCCTGTGCCACGTGTCCGTCACCTCTTCTTTCTCCTTCCTCCGGTTATCGTTAATGCTCAGCGCCCTCCCTTCCTCGACTTCCACTCTCAACTCGTACTTCCTCATCCCTAGCAGGTTTGCCTGGAACATGTGCACCTTTAGCATCTCCCTTCGGTCGATCTATGTGATCGTGAGCTATGCGTCATCCCTTGATACATCCAGCTAACGCAGCAATTTGACATTTAATTTTTAGTCGACATGTCAACAAAAGGTAAAATGTCGGGATTAAGATTTTGAATCACAATGGAACCATTTTCTTGGATAAAAAGTGTCATTTTTCATTTCTTTTTTCATTGACCTTCGTTTATGGGTAATTTCTTAGCTATTTTCATCAAAAAGTAAAAAGTTGACTTTCGAGTGTACTTATTTTGTTGACCCTTAGACCAAAATGTTAACCCAAGTCAAAATTTGGTTTTTTGTACAATAAATTCCCAAATAATCCCAATTTCATTTGCCCAAAAAGATTTCAAAAAAAAATCGAAGTTTTGACCATAAATCACCTTTTAGTGATTAGTCACTGAATAGTTGACTTTTAGTTAACTCTTTGGCAAAAAAAAGATTAGAAATTAAAAATCCATAAATAACTTTTTTTAGCTTCAATTTGACTTGGGCCACAATTTTTTTTTTCAAAAATCAATTAAGAATCTTTTTTTTCTAATTTTTTCAAATTTAGGTTCAAAATTGTACAGAAATAAAATTACTTCTTTTCTAGTGATATTTTGGTCTAACTTATTGTACAACATTTGATCTAAAAGTCATTTTAAATTCACTCATGCAACAAATCCCGTGATTTGTCATGTTGTAGCGAAAATTTCCATTTTTAGCCATGATTAAGGGTTCTGATCAACTCTCCATGATTGGTGTAATTGCACCCCTAATCAACTTGTTTTCTTAATGTCAGTCCAAATCCAGGGTTAATTTTGGCAAATTCACATGGAAACTTCCTAATATGGCAAATTGGGCAACTTTGGCACATCTAAAGGTTGCAAAATGAGGTTAATGTGTTCCGATTGAGCCAATTCAAATTGTCCATTCTAGACTAAGGTTTAATTTGATGAATTGGAGTCCAATTTGAACATTGAACTTCAATTTCATTTTGACGTCTATTTTGTACCATCATGTCAATGTTGATTTAAAGCCATTAGGCCACATTGAGTACAATAAATTGAACTGATTAATATTTTGTTATATCAATTGCATTCAATTTCAATCAATTTGGTAACTAAGAGTGGGAGCTATGGATATCGCGCTAATTGTTTTAAAACTCCAAATTCACGTGCCTATTAAATTTTACGCATGATTTTTGATATTTGAGAGATGATTAGACCAATTTAATCCATAAGGATATTGTTAAATGGGTTTGATTGGTTTGATTGGACGAATTTGGACTGTTTCTTTTCAATTTAGCCCATTTCTCTTTCAAATTGGACAAAAATCCTTTACAATTAGGTCCCCAGATGACCTAATTGCACAAATTTTAGCCAAAGGCCAGCTGAACAGGTCAAAACTGATTCCGATCGGTCAAATTGGCCTCCGGGTGGATTTCCAGAGATTAGTGACCACCCCCAGGTGGCCAAGCCCATGGTCAACCTTCCCATGCCCTTGGTACATTGAAACTACAAAATTTCCCTTTCGGGGCAAAATAACTAAAATGCTCTTGGCTCCATTTTCTTATTCAAAAAGAGATACGATCTTCACCGTTAATTTGAGAACTCATTTAGATCATTTGATGCACCACATCATTAATCCACGTGATTAAAAAAAATAGTCATAAGCTTGCTTAATCTCTAAGTTTATTTGATCTAATCTTAAAAGATTGAATCCCAATCATTGATCAAATCAATGGTTGAGATTCAATCTTGGTATGACTAAATAAGCATTTTCCCTCCAAATTCCAAGGGGGGCTACATTTTCAGATCCTCTCTCTCTCTCTCTCTCTCTCTCTCTCGTGCATGCACATAGAAGCCGAAGCCCCATCAGCCGCTTGTCAACTGATCGGCGACCCTCACCTGCGATCCACCATAGTGCCAATTTTCCCCAAGGCATCCTCTCTCCAATCGCAAGCCTCATCGGAAGCCCTTGATCGGCGACCAAAACCTCTTCAGTCCAAAGACCGAGTCTGACACCAATCTTTAGTCCAGTGGTTCCCGAGCCTCACCCAGCAGTCCAGCGGCTCCCTCTGGTGGTCCGATCACCCCGATGGTCATCGTAGATGAGTTTCCGAGCTTATGGTGGCTGGCAGTCATTCGAAGCTTCACCGATTGTCAATCTTCCTAAACTTTACTTGATACTCATCCTTTGATTGTTTGTTCACTTGATTTAGCTTGATTCTAACTTGAAGTTTTATCATTCAACTTAGATCATCGTTGAGCTACTTTGAGCCATTTTAAGGTGTTATCTGGTGGCCGGAATAGTTCATTTGAGCTCAACTTAGAAGATCACAAATGTAAAGTTCTACTAAACTTGAATCCAAAGAGGCGAGATTGCCATAAGTAATTGGGGCTAGGATTCAAAACCCTAGGTGGTTATTACCTGTTTAGATTGATAATTTAGATGATTCATGATGAGTTTTGATGATGTTGTGATGACTGATGATGAATCTATGGCTTGATGTTGCATAATCTCTTGTTCTGGAAATTCGTAAACCTATTTTGACTAATCTGATAAACGTCTTGGAGCGAGCTAGTAAATGATCTTGTTTGGCTTTGATGTCTTCATATGACTTGAAGTAGACTTCACGAGCATAGACATATTATATGCTCAATTTGACTATTGTTTTCCCTGTCATATGCTTGTTACAAAATCATACTTGATTCTGGATTTGATGGTGTTCTACTAGATGTTCTGTTTTCACCAACCTATGCGGGTTTTTCATTTTTCATTATTTTTTGTACTATGATTTTCGAGTCGGTATGTTCACAAAAGTTTATCAGGACACTTATACCTACAGAATATAAAGATTTCATGAAATTTGAAAATCATTTAGTTAGGTCGGTCACCTATAAATCGCAAATATCACAATCTGTAAAATCATCCATCATATTGACCTTCATCTGTTCTTCATTTTTTTATAAAATCATACATTGAGAATCTTAAGTCGGCTTCTCCATGAAAGTTGTGAATAACAGATAGATCTATAACGAGTAATATTTTCATGAGTTTTGGGATTGATTTGGTTAGGTCAAATATCTGAAAATCGTCCTTGTTGTGTTTTGTAAAGCTTGTTTCACTGATTGAGTGTATTAGTTCTTTTTAGCATTCATGTCAGAACTAACGACACATGCACATTTGTCAAGAATGAGAGCATAGTCTCGATATCCCTTTGTTTTGTAGAGATTCAAAAAGAAATCCATCGTCATCTCCTTTAGAAGTTGATCATCTCTAACCCATCGTTGATTGTCATCTTGCAACATCCTGATTTTGTTCCTTTGTCGTCACTGGATGGTAGTGGCATGGAAGAACTTAGTATTTTTTTTCGCCCCACCTTAGCCAATTGAGTGTATTAGTTCTTTGAACGTTATAAAATCATGCAACTAGAATATGAATTGGAGGTCCTCATGAAAATTGTGGATGTCTACATGTTCTGTGTGCTGTCAAATTTTTCAAGAAAAACTCACCTCATTAGGTAGACATGATTAGACTTGCATTACACAATATCTTGTTTGTAAACATGTTTCTACATGACTATTGTCTATTATGTAATTGTTATAAAATCATGTGATGACAACTGGAAGTCGATGTCTCCATGAGTTGTATTCCTCATGTTATGATCTTGGATATGTAAAAATTTTAGGTTGAAAGAAGCTCATTAGTTTGATGAGAATTGCATTGAATTGTATGTGTTTGCTTCAGTAATGCTGATTTTTCCAGAATGACCATTGCATGTTTGGTGATTTTTATAAAATCATGTATGCTAAATTAGGTGATATTGTATTCATGAAGATCTCTTGTTATATGTTGATCTCTGTTTTCAAAAATTTTCAAAAAATAAAAATTCCATTTATCATTTTTCATGAGTGTCATAAAGTTGCAAGGCATTCCGAAACTCTGTTTTCCAAAACTGACCTTCAGTCATTTTTTATTTGATTTAAATTTTGAAATGTGTTCTTCACCAATGTTGTTGAAAACATTTCAAACTTCGATTTGACACTAATTTCGTTGAATTTGAAACTCGTTAGGATGTTCAAAAAGGCATGATCAGAGTGTTGTTAATTCCGCACCCAGGTTCTCCTTAGATATCTGAAAGTGTTTCATAATTTTGATGAATTTAGTGTCCTTTCTTGAAAATCTCCAAAATACGAAAGTTGTAGATACGAAAGTTGTAGACAATGATCTCAACTTTCTTTGACATCAATTTTGTTAGAATTGATACACGTTTGATTGTTCAATGAACCCGATCAGTGTGCTGACTTCTCCGCACCCAGGTTCTAAAATATATTTCCCAAGAACAAACTTGTGTAAAATTTTTAACAAAGTTGATGTCATTGTTTGTCATCTTTTGAAACATGAAAATCTCCTTTGAGGACTTGTATGTACATATGTCACGTTTGTGGCCTTGGTTGCAAATTTTCAAAGTTCAATCTTTTCAATTGTTTTGTTTGTGTTCCGTTTGATTGGCTATGTTGTTTACATAATCACATGATTTTAATTGCTTTGAATAAATAAGTGACCTTCTTTGGTTCACCTTCTCTAGACGATTGCTTGAGAACCAAGATCTTATGGCTTAAGTGCTTGAGTTTCTATTCTCTTCACATGTGACTTGTAAATGAATGGATTATGACCGATGCATGTTTGTGGGGTAAACCAAAGGGATATACTTAGACCTGAATATAGGAGTCATTCGATCTTGACCATCGCTTATGAACATAAGGGATGGCCAAATATTGACGGCTAAAATCAATCAATTAGTAAACATAGAATGGCCAAATATGCATAAACCTCAAAGGCCGACCCAGAGGCCGTGTTTTGTGTCAGGAATTGTTTCGAGTTGTTTAACTTGTTTGGATGTATGTGATTGCATTTGATTGCACTTTTTAGCACTAGTTCAATATTAGTCTAGAGTTAGAATAGTCCAAAGGCAATTTTTATAGAAGGTGGCCAGAAAGACTTGAAGACAGCGGAATAGTCAATGTCCAATGCAACCCTTTACATTTGTATTTATTTATTCCCCCAACATATATCTCAGCTTTTGAATTCAATTGTATGAATACGCAACGAGTTGCAAGTTTACTTTTTTTCGCATCTGGAATAATTGTCCACATTCTTTCTGGGGTTTTTATTTCTCATATTGCAATTTAGATTACTTGATTGCTTTTCTTTTCATTTTGATAGTTAGTGTAGAATGAGAATGACAGCAATGAACTATCCATGTGTGACCATTTAGCATTAAGACTCAATTTTGCACGAAAATTTAGAAAGCTTGCTTGACCACCTTGAATCTCAATTCAACTCATAGGTCGAAAGGGCACTAATAGATATTCATTAGCATAACCCAAGTCTCTGAATCTACAAAATCTCTAGTTCCGTGGAAATCAAGGGAGGTCTCCCTACCCTTGATTGGGTTTCTAGCCGGCCCTCGATGAAGAGACTAGTGACAACTCCTAGATAATTTTTTTAAAATTGCCTTAAAGCTTAAAATGAACCACTGTCACACAAGGTTTGGGAGAACCCTCATTCTCGATTGATGGATCTCCTGTACGAACATCAAAGATGATGCTTTTTGAGCCTTCTTTATGTAATACACTTTAAGGACTGTCACTTGAACAAGTATATCTCAATCTATTCCTAAGGATTAAAGGCTCGAAGGGGTAGGTCACGACAAGCGATAGGGTGACCGATGGCATGATCGATAAGACTAGGAACGGGTCCTAAATGTCAAGCAAGAAAGGATTGAAGACGTTCGTCCTTCGTCTGCTGAAGAAATCGCTCCGGATCAATGACATTGGGGGAGAAGTGTTTAATTGAGTGGGATGAGCTATATCATGCCGAACTTGAATTGTGGCCTTTGGATCAATCTAATGGTTATAAATGATTGTTTAATGATTAAAAATCTCTCTGAGTGGTCCATTTCATGTCACGTGGATAGGTGACTTGGAAAATTGGATGGCCATGATCTAAGATGATGACTGACTTGGAATATTTGCTTAATAGTTAAGAAAATGTTCTAATTGGTTCAAATTTGATAACATGGATCTAGGGGGAATTTTATAATTTCACCAATGTCAATTGTGTAATTTCTGCATGTAGGCGAGAGGATTGGTTGGCCATGGCTTAGCTAGTTCGAATGGACCTCTGACCGGTGGAATTTTGGCTAGAAATTGGTCGTGAGAGCCAATCGACCTTGGTTGGTCAATGCTGGTCGAACCAATTTGAGTCGGTCGGATCGGCTTGACGTGGGAGTTGGCTGGTTTGGTTTAGGGTTAGGTCCCTCTAATTTTATTCCAATTTGCTGTTTTTAATCCAATTAAGTTAAATTAAAATTTTCAATTGAATTGGGTTCAAATTGAATGCGACATAAATTGTCTCAATTGGATTAATTGAGTATATGATGCTTTGATTCCATCAATTTCTACTAAAATGCATGACAAACTACACCAACATGGAATCACCGCCCTCAACGACGCAGCTGGCTCGGGCTCTCTCCCCCTCATGAAGGGGAGAAGTTCGAATCCCAGAGGTGGCGTTAGGGATTCTTACCTGGAGTACTGTGGTGGTGGGTCTTGCAGTCGCTCCTCCAGAGTTTGCTCGCTCGCCGGTTGTCGGCCTACAGGGTTCCCTGGGTTACCAAAAAAAAAAACTACACCAACATGAATGATTAAGGTTCAATTGGCTTAAATTTAAACTCAATTTCTCAAATTGGATGTTAGTCCAAGATGGGTCAAGTCAAATCGCACTGATCGAACCATTCCTGAATGATTTTGTTAATCATCGATTGGCTAAAATGATCAAATTGAGTCCAATTGGTGTGATTTCACCAAAATTGATTTTAGAATTGAGTTTCATTTAATGAATTGGATTCAATTATGACAAAATCTCTCAATTCATGAAGAATCAATCGGAATCACTAATTGGGACCAAATGTGATCTTTTTTTCTTATTTCTGGGTTGGAATTTCAAAATTGGCTAAAAAATTGAATGTAGAACAACCTCTAGATCAAATATCATGAAATAAGTTTTCTTTAAAAAAAAAAAAAACTAGAAATGAACTAATTTCATTTCTGGCCAATGTTGAACCAAATTTCACGAATTGGGGAAAAGTTGGTTCTCTTTTCATAAAATTGACAATGCCAAAGTCAAATTAATGTAAAAAGAGGTTGTTTTGGAGATTTCGAGTTTTTTCAATTTTTTTAGACAACATGTAAACCAAAAGTCAATATTTTATTGACTTGTCACCAAAAACGTCAATTGAGGGTTCAAACTTTTTTTTTTTTAATTGATAATGCAACAATGAAATTGACACTACTATTTTGGAGCTTCCTATGCACAAAAAAAAGAAAGAAGAAGAAGACCTAATCAACTCAAAAGAGTTCTGACTTTTTGAGATTAAAGTGTAAATGAAAAGGAAATAAAGTGCTAATGCAAAAAAAAAAAGCATTAAATGACTCTTTGGATAAGAAATGTGCCTCGTCACGCGTTGCTATAAATTAGGTATCTACAGTCATTGCTTTCTCTCTTTTATGTGACACTTAAAACCCTAAGTCCTCTTTGCTCTATGTAAAATCCATGGCGGTAACCCCAAAGAGGATCCAAACACCATGGAAGCAAAAACAATCACCTTACATACTCCATCCCGAGCCCTTGCCCTCGATCTTGCCAATCTCTTTTGCGCTCCATACCCCACAAACCGTGACCCCTCTCCGCCGATCCACGCGTCCAACGTCTCTCTCTCCAGACAACGAAGGAAGTCTCTATGCGGGGAAGCCTTCGAAGTCTATTGGCTTCGCCGACGAATTGGTCCTAAATTCGGGTAGAAGGTCCAGAAATGTAAGGAATACTGGACTAGCAACGCCCTCCAAATAGGAAACTCGCGAAGAAGTGGAGAAGGCGATTGGGTTCGATAAGTCAAACAGGAAGTCGAGATAGAAAATCGAGAAGGGGATCTCGTTTGCTCCGGCATCGCCGGATCAATATGAGATTAAGAGATTAAGAAGAGAAGGAGTGAAAGTGACTTCAAAATGGTTACTAGAGATAGAATCTTGAGTGCCTCAGACGACAAAGAGGAGAAGAAGGGTGACGCAGTTCCAAAGAAGAGGATTTGGTCTGAGAGAGAGAGAGAGAGAGGAGAGAGGAAGGACTCTCCATTTGATTACATGATTAAAAGAAAATATTTTAGGAAAAAAATATATCCTTTCCAAATATTTCCTATTTATTTTCACGTTTTAATCAAACACGGAAAATAGTCATTTTCTTGAAAAATGACTTTTTGAAAAATATTTTCGAAAATGTCATGTTTTTCACAAAATAAATAGAGATTATATGTCTCAACTTGAATCTCCAACACTCACCTTCACTCCAAATCTCTTCCACCATACCGAACCATGAAGGCTACTCGGAAACTACATCGATGAGTCTTTTCTTTCGATGTTCACCAGATACCAATAACATTAGAAGTGGATCACTAATCAACCATTGGCTTTAATACTACTTGTTGGAAGCACATGGCAAAAGCTTGATATATTTACCTAGGGATATCGCTAATAGGGACTCTAGTCCGAGCTTGTCTACATATTCATTTGCACTCACTTTTACTCAAAAGATTAAATCAATAATTTAAGGATCAACTAGAATATATTGACTACTCCACGCTGTACAAATGCTCCAATACGAGAATTTTTTGCTTTTTAGGCAGCTGAGCCTTCCACCACTTGTGGGCGCTGCCTTTCCGAGCTCCACCGCCACTTTTGCGGGAGCAGTCGTTGGGGAGATCTTGTGGAATCCGGCCTTGTGCGATTCGAAGAACTGCCGGACGATGACTTTCGGGAGTGGCGGCAGTGGCGGCCGAGGGAGGAGCGGGGGTGGGGCGCTGACGCGGAGAGGAACGACGTCATGGTATTCTCGCAGTCGTAGGAGTTGCGGGGTGGCCTTTGAACATGGCAGACGATTCGGCGTGGGAATCCGAATCTATCTTGCCGAGCTTTTTTGGGGTGTCTTGTCGGCGGAAAGTGAGTCCCCCCCCCGAGTGGAAATGAGGGAAAACAGCCACTTGTCTTAAAAAAATCAATAATAAAAGCTACGTCGGCAACTCTGTTAGTTAAATTGAAGGGAATTAATGAAAAATTTTGATAGTATTGATTTAATAAGTTTTCGGACTTGATTGAACTATCTAAATATTTTGTGGTTTAGTTGCACTTTTACGATAAATATTAGATTACTAATAATATTATCATTGTTACTATCATCAATATTGCTATTATTATCACTAAATCAATATATGCATATGCCTACTGTTAAAATTTTGGTCCCTTTGATCTCTATAATCTTAACAAACACATTCTCAACCCAAGTTTTATTTTAGATTAAGAGATATTCACATATGATGTTATTACAATAATTAAAATTAGAGACTTTCACCCACATATGTGCGGGGTGTGTAGCAAGTAGAAATAAGTAGTTTGAGGTTAGAGGATTTTGACTCATTTTAAGACATCTGGCATTGTAAATGAGGCTGAGTGGCAAGCTTGCCCAACTAGAAGTTGAAATAGAAGAGGTGACTGAAATGTACAAAAGTCCAAAAATTTAATCAAAAGTTAACGCCTTGAAATGAAAATCTGAACATTTAGAAAACTTGTTTTGAGCTATACCCATGCAAACACTAAAATTACTACTTTAGTATTTACAGAATATATTTTATGTGTTTGGTACATGCCAATGTGGTGCAAATGACAAAATTACACTACATGTGTGTTCTATACACCTCAATCAATTTTAATTTTGAATTTCAATGTCTCTCACTTTCAATCGATTTGCTTCTCAATTTGTCATAGCTATATGGCCTGACTGTACACAAAATAATTTGTGATGGATTTGAATAGTCACAAATTCTTATGCCGCAATTAAGAGAATGAAAGTTCCAATTATTATCGAGGATGTATGGCACGGAGGACGATGTATGGCATAGAGGCATTGGGATTATTCAGATGCTTGCAAAACCCATCGTTAAGGGAAAAAAAAAATAAAGCTAAATATATATGTGTCATTGAAATATACTTGAAGGAGAATAGATGTGACGTAATAGTTTGAACAATTAAAGAGAATAATTTAAATTCTATTGCTAAAGGGCGAAGTTTACGATAGATTTGTAAAAGGGTATTATTACTTGAGGTGAACTGAAATGCCACATAAAATACGTATAGATGATTTGAATATTTTATAATCTAGTTCCTAATTCCTTAGGTTTGACCTTTTTTAAAATCGCATGTTGAGCTCTCGGCCCATCTTAAGCTATGTTTGGTCGTCCGGATTTCTAATCAGGATAGGACTTGATAAGATTTGATAGGATAGGATATGAAATCTTGAGATTTTTCTATATCCTATCTACTGTTTGGTGAATCACAGTATTAAAGTCGGATATATTCATATCATATCATGTATATTTTTTAATATAAACGTCATATCATTATAAATGAACCTAAGAGTTCATTAATGGAGGTGGTGAAAATCTCTTGTGACACTATTCCTTAATTTATTTATATTTTATTTTTCCTCTTTTTAAAATTATTTTCTTTATTATTCTTTTTCACCTTTCATCATTCTTTAATAAAATTTTATCAAATAGTAAACTGTACTAACATACCTAAAATACAAAAATACCTCAAATATATAATAAATATAGATATATAATTTATAAATTGAATGTTTATTATAAGAGAGAATTAAAGTTGAATATATAAATTAAAATGAGATTCAATTAAAAAATAATTTTTAATTTCTTAAATTAGAATTCAAATTATATTTATATTGAAATATAATTTTAATTTTGTTAATTTAATAAGTTTTTTATTCAAGAAAAATAACTTTCCTATTATGGACAATATAAATTCTATCCACATTTATCCCACCTTCCTCATGGGATAATTTTGTCCGATCCATATCCCTCTTATATCCGACTTTATCTTATCTTGAGCAAGTACCAAACGTAGGATATGATTTCATATCCTATCCGAATTTTATCATGACTGTTAAATATAGCCTTATATGTTCGAGTAGGTTTTCGACGATACACCTGCTTACACCTTTGTCCACTCCCATATTCATTTTACTTGCCGAACAGTTAAGCTCTAAGAGATATTCACTAGTTTATCATAGGTTATCGTGAATTGTAGTGCCACATTTTTTTTTTTTTTACGGAAATCAACATATATATTTAACATAATGGGACCTTACACCCTGAAGAAAAAGCATCCGCATAGACTAAGTCCATCAGTACAAACGGAGGAGAGATGATCCAGTTGAGGGTCGAATTGGAGGAATGGGCTTTGGCAGCCCAGTCAGCCACTAGGTTTGTTTCTTGTCGACAGTGACGCAGGCAGAGATGAGGGAAGCTGGAAAGCCAAAAAAAAGTCTCCTCTATCACAGGTCGAAGCTCCCATGGCAGCGATCGTGTACCATGCACAATTTCAACAAGATGAAGGCAGTCAGAATCGATTTCTAGTGTAGGGTCTTGAAGGCCTTGCTGGTGCAGATGTTGAAGGGTAAGGTTGAGCGCCTGGAGTTCTGATTCAAAGGCGGATTTCGCCGGAAAATGCCGCGAAAAAACATCAGTAAGTCGTCCTTGATAATCTCTGCAAATACAAGCCATGGAGCCCTCGGGGTTACTCGACATATAACTGCCATCGATATTACATCTCAGGCCACCCTTTGCCGGAGGTCGCCAAAGCTGATCCGAATTAAGAAAAGCAAGTCCAGATCTTGGTTTGGATGCAACAACAAAGAGCTTGTAGGATCTGGTTAGAGCTAAAGCCGTGTCGATAACAAGGGAAGGGTTCGGGTTCTGGTTACGAAAGACAAAATTGTTTCGTATCCGCCAGATCTGCCAAAGTATATTGGCAACAACTTCTAATCCAGGTGAGTGATTAGGTAGAATCACCTTTTCTGTTAACCAAGAGTCTATACTGGAAGCTGTAAGAGATGAGGACAATAAATTGATCTGCGGATTAGACCAAATAGCTCGGGTCCAGGAACATTGAAGAAAAATGTGTTCAATGGTTTCAGGGAGAGATTGCTTGCAGAGTTGGCATGACGGATCAGGAATGATATGACGGTGAAACAGGTTATCTCAGGTTGTGAGGGCATTGTGGCATACCAACCAAATAAAAGTACGGATTTTTGGGACAGTCTTCATCGCCCAGATCCGTTGCCAAAGGCTGTGCGAATTCCGGTAAGATGTCGATACACTTTGACTCTGTTGCTTGCTGCTTGACTGGAGAATTGCATGGTAATTGCTTTTTACAGTGTGCTAACCATTAGTCGTGGCTGACCAAACTAATTTGTCTTATGAGTAGAGAGGTCTAATTAGTATAGTAAGAATTTCTGTGGCGACCTGTGCTTCCAAGAATCTTTGAATCACTGATGTATTCCAAGTGTGGTGAGTCTGGTCAATAAGATCTACCACCATAACTGGTTCTTCTCTAGCTATAGGTCCATATATAATTCCCATTGGTAACCAACGATCGCCACGAATTCGAATATGATTGCCATTACCAACAGACCAACAAAGTTATGGTAAAAGAGCCTCTCTGCCTCTAAGAAGGCTTTGCCATCCCCAAGATGGTCTAGTTCCTTTGTTGGCTGATAAGAAATTTGTCGAGTGAAAATACAAACCCTTAAAAAGAGCTCCCCATAAAGAGTCGGGATGATTTAGCAATCTCCATGCTTGTTTTCCCAGCAGTGCTTTATTCAAAGTAATAAGGTCTCGGAATCCCAACCCTCCTTGCATCTTACTTTCTTTCAAAACATCCCATTTTTTCCAATGCACTCCTCCCTTATTCTGGTTAGTTCTCCACCAAAATCGGGCAATACACTTTTCAATAGATGAACAAACAGAGATAGGTAACTGAAAAATAGTCATCACGTACTGTGGAATAGCCTGAACAACAGATTTAATAAAGATTTCCTTACCCCCCTTAGAAATGAATTTCTCTTTCCAGCCCTCAAGTTTGGCATTCACTCTCCCTATTATCCAAGAGAACACTTCCTTCTTCGATCTTCCCCAATCTGATGGTAGCCCCAAATATTTTCTAGTCCTTTGCAAAACTGGAATACGAAGTTCCGCAGCCATATTATGTTGTAAAGAGATAGGACAGTTTTTGGTAAAGGTCAGACCTGATTTGTTGCGGTTAATCAACTGTCCTGTGGCCATACAATATAAATTTAAAACATTGGCTAAGTTCTGACATTCGGAGATAGAGCCATCCAAAAAGAAGATTGCATCGTCAGCAAAGAATAAGTGTGACAAGGTAGGACACCATCTGTTCAACCGAAGGCCTTTGATATGTCCTATATTGACATCTTGAGTAATTAGAGTCGATAGAACATTAGCCAATAGAATAAAAAGATATGGTGATAAGGGGTCACCCTGTCTAAGGCCACGAGAGGGAAAGAAATAAGGTAACTGTTCTCCATTGAACTTCACACTAAAAGATGAAGTTGTGACACACAGCATAATCCACCTAACCCATCTTGGATGAAATCCTAGTTTAAGGAGGTAATCACGTAAGAAATCCCATTCCACTCTGTCATACGCCTTTTTCATGCCTGTTTTAAGAATTGCATTGAATTTGCTAGCATACTTACGTGTTCGAAATTGGTGAAGAACTTCTTGGCAATAAGGACATTATCTTGAATCTGTTGTCCTTGGACAAAAGCTTATTATTCCTTTGAAATCAAAATCGGCAACCAAGGTTTTAGACGATTAGCAAGCACCTTAGATATAACTTTGTAGGCATAGTTGCACAAGCTGATGGGCCGAAATTGCTCCAGTTTTTCAGGTTGAGATGTTTTGGGAATGAGGGTTAGAATCGTCTGATTTAGACTTGTAGGCATTTCCCCATATAGCATAAAATTCTGCACTAATAAGAAAAGGTCTTCTTTGATTGTTTCCCAGTGTTCTTGATAAAATAAACCTGTTAAACCATCCGGTCCAGGGGCTTTGGTAGCGCCCATCTGAAATGTGGCTTGCCAAACCTCCTCAATAGTAAGTAAAGCCGTCACCGAGTGTTCATCTCGGAGTCACTACGGGCGCATTGGTTAAGTAAAGGTCTATAATCCCGATAACCTTCAGTAGTATATAACTTGGAGAAAAATGTGAATGTCATATCTTGAAGAGTTGGTAGATCACGTACCCATTGTTGATTATCATTTTGCAACATAGTAATTCGATTGCGCTGTCGTCGTTGAATTGTTGATGCATGGAAAAACCGTGTATTTTTGTCACCCCATTTGAGCCACTTAATCCTGGAGCGTAAGGCCCAATACTGTTCTTCTTGTTGCCAAGAGGTACGAATTTCTTCTTTCAATCTTGATGCTTGTTCTTTGTCATTAAGGGAAGGCCGCTTGTTCATTAAGATCTGTAATTGGTGTTGCAGGATCAAGATTTTCTGATGACCATTGGTGAACTTCTGTCGGCTCCAGATGATCAGGGCTTCTGTGACTTTCTGCACTCGAGTGATAAAATCAGCATTCGGTAAGCACCCTGAAATCCATGCGTTAGAAATAATGTCTCTGCATTCAGCATCCTCATTCCAATAAGCTTCAAAGAGAAAAAGGCTTTCTTGTTTTTCGTAAAGTTGGCGAAGTATGTATCACAAGAGGACTGTGATCAGATCCCACAGGTGGGAGTGCAAAAACTTCAGCCGCAGGAAACATTAGCCTCCATTCCATTGAACAAACCATCCGATCTAATTTTTCCTTCACAATCTCCTCCCCTTCCCTATTGTTCATCCATGTAAATTTACAACCCTTGCTATCTAATTTAGTAAAAGCACAATCCTCTCTCATATTTACCTTACTTAATCAAAGATATAATCAAATATATATAAACACACTCGAAACATTATAAATACCTTAATGACTTATTACTTCCTGTTTCAAATAATGCGCCATTATGTTAGTAAAATATACGTTAACCAATTTGTCTAATGAGATATCAAGTTGTACAACATGTTAAAAATAATGAGACGATGAATATCCTATTCAGAAAAAATTTAGAAGAATTGAATTGAATACATGACAAACATGCATAAACTCTAGAACAGGAGAGTTACATATTTTAAATGATATATAAAATTAGCATAAAATTTAATTTAAGTAAATCGCAGGACATCTTACTTAAAAAAAAAAAAAAATAGTCTACCTGCTCTCATGAACTTATCTATTATGGTGCTACATAATTCTATTTTCAATTCTTCCCATGCGTGGCACGAGTACAAAAGCCAGTTTGATGGAATTTCTTATCGTTGGTAATAGTCTATAACCATAATATTCTTTCTTAATATATGGAGAGAGATAGTTGATAAAAAGTCAGAGAAGGACAGCCAGTTACATCCTCTAGATTTTACAATTAGAGTCACACTAATCGATGACTATTCCGCCCCATTCCAGATGTAAAGATTCATGCTCGTGGTTCTTACAAATTTTCTAATAGTTCGACAATTGGCCCCATTTTTGCGATTGTTAAAAAATGTTTTCAGACAAGACCGCAGAAGCTCTTAATTGCAACTTGATTTTTACATATATGACTATAATTTCCATTGTTGTTTTCTCAGTTACACTATACAAGAAAAACCACCTATGGAGAGGAAAGAAAATTCGTTGCCGAAGGTCCATTTTTCTTTGCTAGGAGCTAAATCTTTGAGCCACGAAGTTACTTCTGGAGATAGCAAATAGGCGGGAGCCACTTGGCCCACCTAGGCCTGAGAGTGAGAGGTAAGAGAGAGAAACATGGGCGGGCTCAGCAAGGTTTATACACGAGAAAGTGCGGTCCGCCCCACTTCGCTCAGGAGTTATTTTCATGTTATAGACAGATTTGAGAAATACGTTAAGGCAATTACCATTAAAAAAAAATTCCAATTATATCCACTATTACACGAATACTCTAAATTTTTTATGTTGCCAAGAATCCTAAACTTACCTACTACTACACAAATACCCCAAACTTTTTTTATATTGCGGAAAAAAAACCAAACTTATACCCTCGATTATAATTTCATCAGGGATATATTTGTCGCACTGATATAAGTTCAAGATTTTTTATAATAGAAATTTTTTTGGGTATTTGTATCACAATAGACAAATTTAGGGATGTTAATGACACAAAAAAGAAAATTTATTCATATTGGAATGAGCATAATTTTATTTTAATACGAATAATTTTTATTTTTTTTGTGATTAATCCAATATATTACGTCAAAGACATTTGATGCTTGCTCGATCTTGCCAAGTGATCTTCTCTAGCTACTTCAACAAAGGAACTCGTTCCTCATTACTAGGGCTTTGTTTTTTTCTCACACTGGTTAAATGCAGGGAGAGTTTTTTTTTTTTTTTTTTCTTTCCAGAAGTGGAGAGGAAGTTATTTTTCAAACCCTCCGTTGAACGATCTGATTATTAGGCCAGGTTTAAGCCACAATGCCACATGATAAGTGGCCCAACCCAGATAAAAAAATTACTAAATTTCTTTACTTTACATCCCTCCTATTCACGCCCACCAAGCCCAACGTTCAACTCAATTAATTCCTTTATTTTCATTTCTCTTCTCCCTAATGAAAAGCGTGCTCCCTTCCTATCTTTTAAAATCATCTTGTCTAAATGTAACGTGAGAGAAAATAATGAGTTTAATTTAATCTCAACTATAAAGTTTAAGGAATAGTATAGTAGAAGTCCAAAAAGAAAGATACGGTTGGTTCATTAGCAGCAATAAACTATCTGATTACATCTCAATTAACTTTTCTTTTCCATTCTTGAATTTGTAGGCGTAAAGCATACTTAGCTATTGTCGGTATATAACAGGTTTGTGTTGACCCTAGTCTTGTTTGATCAATGATATAAGGGTAACCAAGTTGCGGTTTACTTAGTAGGGTTTGAGAGAGCCGATACAAAGTATTCACACTATTTATGGAATTATACGTGCTCTTGCAAGTTTAAGAGGTAAAATAAGGGAAAGTGGATTGGGTTTGAACGATTGATTCGAATTTAAGAGAGAATAGTTACTTGATTGTCAAGGTTGACATCTCTAGAAAGGGCAACTGGAAATAGAAGAGACTCGCGCAAACACTTGAATGAAATCTCTTTCTATCGATCTACGTGTTTTATTTACCAATTGTTTCTTTGCAATTTATTTAAAGCCCTTTCAATCAATTTCGCCTTGTACTAGTAGTTCTTTGTGTAATCGATCGATTTCTGCTCTAGTTTATGTTGGTACTCAAAGTTGGTTGTACTATCATGTACCATTCATGTGGACGAAAAGTTGTTGACACTCAAAGTTGGTCGTACTATCATGTGCTGGTCACATAGATGAGCAAAGAATTACCAAAAAAGTCCTAAACCTATTGCAATTGTGCCAATTCAGTTCTAAACTTTTTTTTTTTTTTTTTTTTGCCAATTTAGTCCTAAATCTTTTACAATTGTGTCAATTCAGTCTATCTGGCCAAAATTGGTCAGCTAGCACTGACATGGACAACGGCTGAGGACAGCTGGCCGATAAACGCTGATGTGATAATTTTTAAAAAAAAAATTTGAATTTTTGAATTTTTTTCCCCTTCTTCTCCTTCCTTTGGCCAGTGAGGTTAGCCTCGCCAACCACTGGCGAGGCTCGCCCCTATCGACCACTGGCGAAGGTGAGCCTCGCCTAGCGACAGTTGCCTCAACGACCATTGACAAGGTCGACCCCAACCTCACCAGTGTCCGGCGAGGCGACTGTCGCCGGTCATACCAATGATTGCCTTGCCGATCTCGCCAGTCCGCTTGACAACATCGTTGAGCTCTTTCTAGACATTGAGAAGGACTTGTGGGTGTAGTAGCAGCTCGCTCATTGTCCATTCGACTGTGGTAGATGTGGTGTTCGACGAGATTGGCAACAGTGGCCTTGCCGTCGTTGGGTGAGGCTCGCCTTTGCCAGTGGCTGGTGGGGGCGAGCCTTGCCAGTGGCCGGTAAGGCTGACCTTGCCGGCCAGAGGCGAGGGCCGGCCAGAGGAAGGAGAAGAAGGGGAAAAAATTCAAAATAAAAAAAAAAAAAAAATATTTAAAAATATTTAAAAATTGCCACATTAGCATTCATCGGTCAGCTATCCTTGACCGACATCCATGTTAGCGCCGGCCGGCCAATTTTAGCCGAATGAACTGAATTGACACAATTGTAAAAGGTTTAGGACTAAATTGGCCCAAAAAAAAAAAAATTAAGACTGAATTGGCACAATTGCAATAGGTTTAGGACTTTTTTGGTAATTCTCACCATGGATGAGAAATACAATGAAGTTGCACATCATAAGATTATTCATATATGATCAATTATCAGCAAGCCTATGGATAGGAGTTCAATGATTGAAAGTGAAGCAAAGGATCGCCACGCGTCTAGTTGTCAAAATACAATAATGAAGACCAAAGTGGGCGCTTGAATGATTTTGGCAATAAGTCTTTGGTTAGAGTCTTCAAGATATTTCAAGAAGTGCCAGAGGAATACGCGATTGGAAAGGTGATTAACGTCTAGGTACCTAGTCGTAGAATTGGTGTCCATAAACTATGAAACATTAAAACATGATCAAGGAAGTTACAAAGAGTTGGTTACAGAAAAGAAGGAACATGCCTAAAGATGGAAATAGTTACGAAAAGATGGACTGTTGCTTAGCGATTACCAAGTTTCTCTATAAATACCATAGTCATCCAATAAAGGAACCCTCAAACAACACATCAAATGTCATTACTTTATCTTTACATTATTGCATTTTAGTTTCTTTAGTTGTAGCTTCCAGATTCCTATCGTCCATTAGATTTTGGTGAGCATCTTTATCTTGGTGCAGTATTGTCAATTAAATTCTGATATTGTATCTCTTGCTCAGAATCGTCAATTGAATTCCAACATTGTGTCCTCTATCTGAGTACATCGTCGTTGATTAGATTTCAGCATTAAACTCGTATATGCTTGAGCTATGTCGTTGATTAGATTCTGACAAAATTTATGTTCAGTTCGAGAATTTAAGGTTTAGTCATCAAGGTTGTACAATTTCGTTTGTAATTGGAACTTTTATGATATTGCATTTGATATCCTCACTAGCATTAGCACATAACCTTTGTCTCCTTCAAATAAAAGTCGAAAATGACACTCAGTAAAAGATATTTTGTTGCGGAAACAAGATCGATGAAACAATTTGTTAAAACTCACATTGCAAATTCTCAATTCTTTCTAGTGTAATTATATGTCAATCAAACACAAGGATATGGTCTTTGTCAAGAATTGTTGGCTCGCATAACATAGAATTAAATTCATCCTTAGTTAATATAGGGGTGAGCATCGGTCCAAGATCAACCCTGGACTGACCCCGGACTGACCCAACCATGTTGGTCCTAATCCAGTTCCCAAGGAAACTGGGTCGGTCCTTGGTTTTAGAATTCCTAGACCAGCACTATGTGGGTCGGTCCTCGGTCTTGAGAGTTCCGGATCGGTCCAACCCTGACTATATATATATATTATTTATAATTTTTTTATATAGAGAAAACCTTAAAATAAATAGCATCTACAACATTAAATAGCTCTTTAGTGAGGAATTCAAGTAATTTTATATTATTTTTTAATAACTTAGATTGTTAATGTATTTTATAGTGTCAATAGTCATAATTTACGAAAGAGGAAAATATTTTTGTGAGAAGTCCTTACGGCACCCAAAAAGGCATAAACAGCTCCTTATAACATCATCCTCTAATATTTGTTCTCTTTTGTCTTATTTGTTCTCTTAGTCTTCAATTTGCAAAAATCGAAAGAAACAACTTCTTCGCTCGCCACTCGACACTCGTTTCGCTCGCTTTGGGTCATTTGTGCCGCTCACCGCTCAATGCTCGCTTGGCTTGTTGCTCCCCGCTCGACATTTGATGTTCATTTTGTTCAACATTCACCCTACTTGATCCTCACCGCTTGCTTTTCTTAGCTGACCTTGCTCATCATCGAACCCATTGGGTCGATACGATCATCGGTTGCCCTTTCAAGGAGTACAAAAAATGAAATAAAAAAATTATTGGTTGGTCCTGGGTTGATTTGGAAACCAGACCGAACCCATTGGGTTAATCCGGTCCTTAATTGCTTTTTTTAAGGAGTACAAAAAATGAAATAAAAAATTATTGGTTACTCCTAGATTGACCCTGAAACCGAACCGAACCCATTGGGTCGGTCCAATCATCGGTCCCAAGCTCAATAGGATCGGTCCTTGGTCTCAAAAATTGAGGACCAACACTATGCGGGTTGGTCCTAGGGTTAGGGGGTGGACCGGCCCAACTCGGACCATGCTCACCCCTAGTTAATAATATAACCACAATGATTTTTTTAGCAAACAACCATAGATTATTGGTTTATTTTTTATTTTGTTTTTTTTTTTAAATAGAGAAACAAGCTAATCAGCCTAGCAGGTAATGACATCCGTTTTTCGGTTTCATCAACTTTTAGTGAAATCCTAATTTTGACTTTTTCTTTAAAAAATAATAATAAACTTTTACTTGAATCTTATATCTAACCAATTTATTTTTGGTCAAGTCATATGTTAAATGGGTGATGTGTCCATTCTACAAAATTTTCTCTTTCCACATGCCAATTATAAATGTTTTCACTATTTTTTCCTACTTTTTCTTTTTTCCTTTTTTTTTGTTCTTTCTTCTCGTCGTGGAAGAAAACAAATAGAAGTCAACTTAGGATGCATTTGATAACATTTTTATTCCTGAAAACAATTTTTGTTAAAAAATAGGTTTATATTTCTATCTTGGATGAGTTTTTGAACAAAACAATGCATTTGGTAATTGTACAAAATTTCCATTCCTAGAATAGAAAAAGTGTATAAATGCGTTTGGTACAATCCTAAAAATTTATATTCCCAATTTTTTCATTTAATTATAAGTAGTATCGATGGAGACTTGATCTTTCATATTTGGATAAAACTGGACTTTTGTCATGATGTAATTGATCAAGATATTCTAAGATGACCTAAGAAAATCCAACGTAATAATTAGTCAAGGATGGATGACAAAAAAATGGTAGGAGAGTCTCACTGGTTTGTAACTCATAATATATGACGTTGATAGTTAATCTTTGGGCATCATAATATAGGTGCACAAGAATAGCAAACATTATCTGGAGTCACTAGGTTTTCACGACCTATTATTATTTCTAAAAGAAAATGACATTAAATAAATATATATAATAAAGTGCTAAAAGTTTATTCCATCTTTAATCTAATTTTCATCAAAAGAAGTAATTTTTTTTTTTGTTCCAAATCATTTTCCTGGCCACTGATTTGTTTCAGGGAATAAAAAAATTAGCTGATGTTACCAAACATATTTCTATTCGTCTTTTATTATTATTTTTTATTTTGGGAACAAAGGAACACAAAAATAGAGAAATGGAAACATCATCAAACAGGGCCTCAAACTCATAATCAACTCAACTGACCCTCATGGCCTTCCATCGCCACCTCACGACCTTCCACCGCTGTAACATCCCGAATTTTCGGTTCTGTTTCCTTCTGATTGAATCGGGCGTTTCATTAACGTGTTTATAGGGCTATTCTCAGAGCTAATCACTCTCGAAATAACTAGACTATCTGGGGAAATAATTAAGAAATTTTAAGGCAATAGACTTGAGAATTTGACAAGGAATCGGCTTCTCGACCGTGTCCATCTTTAGAAGTTATTACGGCACAGTTAAAAATCGATTTGAAATTAGAGATAGACTGGATTGACAGTGATGTGTGGCTAATCGTGGGTGACACCACTAAATTAGAAAATTCATGTCGACCGGCACTAAACTGATTTTCTTATTGTTTTGGTACCCTGTGTCCGTATTTGGATCCTCTGGATTTTCATGACAATCGAGAGTCGCCAATGAGTCGAGTGGGTTCATAGTGGCTCGAAGAAAATTGACCACGAGTCAATTGCACTTAAAAATATTTGAAAGTTACCCGGTAACCTAGGTCACGCTAAAAACGCGTCGAATAGAAATTAACCGCCAATTTGAGTCCGATTTTAGAAATTGAAGATTCTGTCATGTCACAATAAATTCTAGGAGTGTCGACTCAGCCTCAGAAGATTTTTCTGACACTCGACACTTTTTGGGAAAAAGTCGTCATCGAGTCGTTTTTGTGTAGAAAAAAGCCAGTGATTATTTTTTATAGCAAAATTGGGAATCAAGATGGATATATGGGTGAGAAAAAATGTCGAGATGGTCGATGGATGACCGATTGATTTTATGGAGGCCAATTGAGATGGAATTGAAGTGGATCAAGACACCAATTGAAGACAATTCTTGCAAAATTCGTAACTCTCCATTTCCCCTAGCTAAATGGACCAAAAGTGAAGTCATGAGAGGTGTTGGTGTGGATCAATAGAGGCCAAGGGATTTTACTTGGCTTAGGATGAATCTTGGAGAGCAAAATTGGAAAATATCAGGCCAAGGCCCCACCTCAACTCTATCTCATCTCTCTTATCTCTTCCCTCATCTCTATCCTCTCCATCTCTCTCACCTCTCTACCATTCAAGACCCTCTCCTCTTCATTTTCGAAGCCCTCAAGCCAACAAGAAGACCAGCAGAAGGAGCTGCAACCGTCGCACGCCTCCACCCGCGCCACCACCGGTTTTTGCTTCAGCCGACCTTTCGTCAAAGATTCGAGTCAAAAGTGGTCTTCCCGAATGAACCAGTGAACGAGTCATATATCACCATGAAAAGGACATCCATACCGTTCCAACAAGCCCAACCACGCCCCGAACAGAGCCGCAATCCTGTACGGCTGTTGGAGTCCGCCACTCGCCGGACCGTCTAGGAGCTGCCCGCCGGTACTGTTTTGCGTTTTCTTGCTATTTCGCCCCATTTCAGCCCTTCTTTTTCCCATTCCATCCACCCACAAGATCCCCAAGACCCCCGGGAGCCACCGTTTGCCAACCACCCGCTCGCCGGAGCTCCGATCAGCCCATTTTCGCTGTAGAAGCCGCTGGTCTCTTCTCTACAGCCCGCAAGCCAAACCCGTGGTTCAGCCCGTTGGGATTCGGCCCAACTTTGGCCCAAGTGAACTTCAACCCACAAGACCAAGTGGCCTAGCAAGCTCAGCCCAAGTTGGTTTAATTTAGTTGAAGCCCAAGCCCACAGGTGCAGCCCATTAAGCGAATCTTTAGCCCAAATAAGTTCAGCCCAAGTTCAGCCCGAGAAGAAAGCCCAATCGCAGCCAAGCCCAAGCCCAAGAGCGAGCCTAGTCCAGTGTAAGAACAAATCTCAGTTG
This sequence comes from Eucalyptus cloeziana, assembly GCA_014182715.1. Taxonomy (NCBI): domain Eukaryota; kingdom Viridiplantae; phylum Streptophyta; class Magnoliopsida; order Myrtales; family Myrtaceae; genus Eucalyptus; species Eucalyptus cloeziana. The sequence goes on from CM024637.1 coordinate 19,223,378, forward strand.
GGCTAAGATTTGTTGGGCCCAAGTTTAAGGCCCGGTCCAAGCCTGCCGGTGTTGTCAAAAGCCCAATTTCGGTCGCCGTCGCGGTGTTTCAATTCCGCGTTTAACCAAGTGAGTTTTACTCACTAATGCTTTCTTAGTTTGCTAATTATGCTTAGGGGTTGGTTAGATTTAATTAAATGCATTTAGGTGATTAGATTAATTTAGATAAATTAAATTAGAGACTTAATGATGCATGTTAGGTGATTAGAAATAGACATTAGCAAGTAGACATGCCATGTTATTTATTGAACGAGTCTCGGTAATTTTCCGGGCTCGTCTCGGCTTCCAATTAGGCATTATGGGCCTAAATTGGATTTTTAATAATTATTTATTTAATTTTCGAAATTAATTATTTAATTAATTATTTTTCCGGAAATTCAACCGGGATGGCCGGTGACCGGAATTTCGTGCTGATTGTCATGGTGGAGTCTGTTTATTTAATTGAGCTTCAATTTTTGTGGAATTGATTTAAATTGTGAATTTTAGGACATGTTCCTAATTGGCTGATTTCAATTATGTGACGGGAAAATGTTTGGGTACCGATTGTCAGTATCGATGGTGGAGTGGTGAATTAGTGTGGCATCTAAAAGGGCACGTGGGCTCGGTGATTTGATGCATCACTTTGGTGAATGAGTACCTTAGAGAATGCACATGGCTCTAGGCATCGTAAAAAGGGCACGTGGGCTCGGTGAATTGATGCATCACTTTGGTGAACTAGTGCCTTAGAAAATGCATGTGTGCTCTGTGACATGTAATCGACCGGTTCGATTTGTTCTGAGTAGTTGGGTGCTTATTATGAATTGTACTGATTTGCAGGTGGAATCTGAGGCCAAGGTAAGTCCTCTGACCTATGCGTGTTTAGGCAGCCCATAGTGTTTTGGCTTACTAATCGAGTCTTAGGAGGTAGAACTTGCTGAGACGTGGTCTCATTGGTTATTGAATAACCATTTCAGGACCCTGAGGAGGAGCTAAGAAGGAGGAACCTAAGGAGGAGAAAGATTTTTGAAGAAGAAGATGATCCAGAGAGGGATCTTGAGTACAACCCGGATGTGGATTAAGATCCCATCCCTTTTGTGAACCCTGTCTTAGTATAGATAGGTGTGAGACTTATATGCTGTAAATAGTATTGTAAATATACTATGAGTTGTGCTGTTAATAAAAGTGTGGTTGTGAATTTCAATATGAAAAATATGGCCTGCTTTTCTATCCCATTGTTTTATTGTCTGGGGATTTGTAACTACTTCCACATGCGCATAATAAATTAAAAAGGTCGGCGATACATAGTCCTGGGATATTGCATTCTAAAATCGACCAAGGTAAGGGATGGGCGCGTGCCCGAGGGTCAGGACGTGACAACCGCCATGGGACCATCCTCCCTTATGACGTCAACCGCCTATTAGATCTCTATTTCCCTAACCCCTCACCACAAATTGTTGGGAAATATATAAAGAGGAGGAGAAGAAGAAATATTGGGGAAAGAATAAATAACATTGTTTGTTATAATCGGAAAATAATAAATTCAAGAAAGTGATAATAGTAAGAAATAGTAATTTGAGGTGAGATACGGCTAGCCGAATCTTCTTAAGACGATTAGTTCCTGCCAACGGTAGTAGGCAGTTTCACAAATTTTGTTTCCAAAGATACAACATATCGAACTTATTGGTATCAGCACTATATGAATATGACTCTGTCTAACATTTCTTGAAATCGACACACTTAGAGAAAACTTGAAAAGAGGAGATGTGCGTGTTTCGCTTCTACTTGGAATGAGAAGTTTCAAATCTATTAATAGAGTTCAGAATTCATCATAAACCATGAATTCAATAAATACAATAACCTATAAGATATTAGAATTAAATGGATACAAGAATCTTGAAAATACATGAATCATGAATTATAGTTCCACAAATCCAAGAGATATACAAATTTGAGAGATACATAAATTAACCCACCATAAATACAACACTAATCTCCATTACTTAAAGCCTTTGCTCTAGGCTGATGGCCCCTCGCATCTGATCTCCACTAGCCCAGCCGCGACTCGTCCTCGCTCGAGCTTGGCCAGCAAACTTGAGACTAGGGGTGAGCATGGTCTGGGTTGGGCCGGTCCACCCCCTAACCCTAGGACCAACCCGCACAGTGTTGGTTCTCAATTTTTGGGACCGAGGACTGACCCTATTGAGTTTGGGACCGAGAACCGGACCTACCCAATTGGTTCGGCTCGGTTCCGAGGTCAACCCAGAACCAACTAATAATTTTTTTATTTCATTTTTTATACTCCTTAAAAAAACAATTGAGGATTGGATTGACCTAATGGGTTCGGTCTGGTTTCAAGGTCAACCTAAGAGTAACCAATAATTTTTTATTTCATTTTTTATATTCCTTGAAAGGGCAACAGAGGACCGTACCGACCAAATAGGTTCGATGTTAATCAAGGTCAGCTAAGAAAGGCAAGCGATAAGGGTCAAGTGGGGTGAGCGTCAAACAGAATAAGCATCAAATGTCGAGTAGGGAGCAACAAGCCAAGCGAGCATCAAGTGGCGAGCGGCACAAGTGACCCAAAGCGAGCGAGGCAGAGAATTTTTTTTTTTTTTTTTTTGTGCAAATTGAAGACTAAGAGGACAAATAAAACAAAAGAGAACGAATATTAAATGAGGATGCCATAAGGTGCCTTTTTGGACGTCGTGAAGACTCCTCACAAAAACATTTTCCTCATTCGTAAATTGTGACTATTGATGCCGTAAAAGACATTAAAAACCTAAGTTATTAAAGAACAATGCTTAAACTCCTAACTAAAGAGTTGTTTAATGTTATTGACGCCGTTTATTTTAAGGTTTTCTCTATATAAAAAAATTATAAATAATATTATATATATATATATATATATATATATAGAGAGTCAAGATTGGTCCAGGTTGGATCGACTCGGAACTCTCAAGACCGAGGACCAACTCGCATAGTGCTGGTCTAGGAATTCTAGGACCAATGATTGACTCAGTCTCCCTAAAAACCGAATCAGGACTGACAGGATTGGGCTGGTCCAGGATCGGTCCAAGTTGACCTTAGACCAATGCTCACCCTACTTGAGCCTTAGTTTTTGGATCTAAGCTTGAATGAGCTCTGGATTTGAGAACTAGTGCTCAGCTTGACCTCAGATTTGGGTTGGTTCAAGGTCGACTACGGTGGCCGCAGCCACGACTGGATTTTCTATGTCAACGGCCGTCGTTGATCTCTAGAGGACGAGTTCTTGCGGCAAGGATGTGATGGAAGGGAGACGTGGGATTGGGGCGGTCAGGGGCGAGGGGGACTGCTCGTAGTCAGGGGTTGGGGCGGTCAACTGACCCTCCGTCCATCACCACCTCGCTGGATCATCGTCGGTGGGTAGGTTGCGTCGCCGTCATCCATCCAATCGCCTCCAACTTCGTGTCTTCCACCACCGGCTTGCCCCTCTCTCTCACATCTTTTTTTTTTTTTTTTGGGTTTTTTTTGCTTGTATTAAACGTCAGCAAACGAGGTGAATTCATTGCTGACGCGGAATTTCCACATCGAAGCAACCATGTCGGACGGAATTTTGACGAGCTCAGATTTGGGATGTAGCCGAAAATGACGATTGTTCTTTAGCCACCCCACCCCCCCGGGAAAAAAAAAGGCGAGGTCAGAATCGAAATTCAACCTAAAATTGGTGATTTTTTCAGGGAACTGATCCTCGAATTTTACCCAACGGGATCACAGAAACGCCTCGAATGAACCGGCTCAACCACAACAAAAGCCAAAATCAACAAGAAACTGCCATAGCACAGGGTGGTCCAGGGAAAGACACGGCCAAATAAAGATGCCCAGACGAGGGTTTGTCTGATGTCTTTCGTCACCTCATTCTGTGTTTTCCAAGCTGTCTTTTGTTATCTTCTTCAAAGAATGACAGAACCGGAGCTTTCAGCCCTCTCTTCCTCTTCACTCCTTCACATCTGAGACTGTGTATCCACGAAATGGCTTCTCTGCAGGAATTGCTGGCAGAAGAAGGATTCGAGGACGGACAGCTATTGTTGACCACCCCAGTGAAGTTCCTGGATATGACCCAAAACGACGAGCCAAAACAGTTGCCTGGGTACTTCTGCCGCGGTCGGAAAAGCCTTGAGTTTGCGGAGCAGAAACCCGTCAGGTGTGATAGGCGGAGGAATAGTTCATTGGCTTTGGTGTCGGAAAGGGCCGCTTCTATGTCAGAGAGGTTGAATGCTAATAAATCGCTGGTATCAGAGATAAGAGACGAGCCTGCCATTGATACGGTGGCTATCAAAGCAGTGATCTCAATACTAAGTGGCTATGCCGGTCGGTATGTGACGGATGAGAGCTTCAGGATTAGCATTCGTGAGAAATGCGGTTCTTGCTTGGCACGGAAGAAAAGGAATGCCGACGATGAGATCCTAAAGAGCATGGAAATGGGTATTGATAGCATTGAAAAATTGTTGGATGATCCAGGTATAAAAAGAAAGGACCGGAGGATGAAGTCCCTGAGAAACTCCATTGGGCTTCTGAATGTTGTCGCATCTTTGAATTCAAAGAAAATGAGGAACGGTTCCACTTGTGGGATACCCAATTCATATCTCTCAGCTTGCGCTCAATTGTACCTCTCCATTAGCTACAAGTTAGAGAAGAATGATAGAATCTCAGCTAGGCACTTGCTTCAGGTTTTCTGTGATTCACCGTTTCTTGCTAGGACTCACTTGCTTCCTGACCTGTGGGAGCATCTCTTCCTTCCTCACCTTCTTCACCTCAGGGTTTGGTACACTAGGGAAGTCGAATTCCTTTCAAGCTCGGACGATGTTGAGGATGAGAGGAAATTGAAATGCTTAAGCAAGTCGTACAATGACCAACTGGATATGGGCACCACTCGGTTTGCCCTGTATTACAAACAGTGGCTTAAAGTAGGGGTCGAGGCTCCTTCAGTTCCAGACGTGCCTTTGCCATTAAAACCGAGCCATGAATTTTCAAGGAACGTGAAACCACAAAGAACGCATAGCCACAGATTGACTCGAAGGCAATCGCTGGATTCATATACTACACATTCCTCAATTAGTGGAAATCTGTAAGTTTATGCGACTCATGCCAAATAATTTTCCAATGCAACAGTTTAGGTGATTAAGATATGATGAATGTCTGATAAGCTATATGGTCTTCTATGTCACTCTAGATACCAGGCAGTTTTTGGTCGCCAACTGGATCGACGATCTATGGACCTTGAGTGTGGAAGTAGAAAATTTGGTTCGGTTGATGAAGGGAATCTGTGTAGTAGTGAAGAAAATTGCAGCAGCACCAGAATCATTCATGTACGTCAAAAATCAACTTGTTTCCTGTTTGTAATTTTTCTTTAGGAGTAACAATGCCGTAATATATTCAATTGCCTCAATGCAGAACGAAACTCTTCGAATATCATCCAGAAACTACTGTGAGAATCAGAAAGTTGATTTGTGGCCTAAGACGCAGAAACCAAACTACTTTTCATTGCTTAACTGCCAAAGTGTTCCCATCCAGTGCCTGGTTAGCGGAAATGGCATCTCCAGCAATGGCCAGAACATACCGGAAGAAATTGATCCTGATGTCTCAGATGATCTGGGTAAAGCCATCTCCAGTTTATGTTGCTCGAATATTCTAAGTGAATGTGAAACTGCTATCCATGTCATAACAAAAGCCTGGTTGAGCTCGCATGGTGGTCAGATCATTGAAGCATCAGTATCGAAAGCCCCAGTCATTGAGGGGATGCTTGAAGTTTTATTTGCATCACAAGACGACGAAGTTCTTGAGCTAGTGGTCTCATTGATAACGGAAATAGTTGTACGGAATGGGAACATCAGCCAGATAGTTTTGAGCTCTGACCCGCAGCTCAAGATCTTCATAAGGCTTTTGAAACGTTCAAGTGTATTCCTAAAAGCTGCCATTCTGCTTTATCACTTGAAACCAAAGGCAAAACAGATGATATCCACCGAGTGGGTCCTGCTCATCCTTCGAGTCCTCGAGTTCGGTGACCAACTGCAGACCCTTTTCACCGTATGCTGTGCTCCTAGAGTAGCAGCCTTCTATATGCTAAATCAACTTGTTTTGGGTTTTGACGAGGACAAAAACTTGGAAAATGCAAGAGATATGGTCTCACTTGGGGGATTGACTCTTCTTATAAAGCAGATCGATGTAGGAGAATTTCAAGAGAGGATAAATGCTGCAGTTCTTACATCTTGTTGCATCCAAGCTGATGGGACATGTCGAAATTATGTTGCTGAAAATATAAACAAGGCTTCTCTGCTTGAACTGATTGTACTTGAATACCAAAAGAAATCTACTCACGCTTTAAATTTACTAATTGAGTTTCTCTGCCTTAGCAGGTACATTTTTCTTGTCTCAACAAACCTTGTACTTTAACTATATTTGCAAGACCAGATTGATATCCTCAGCCATGTTATTATAACAGAAGGTCAGAAATAAACAAGTTCCTGTGTGGAGTAAAAAGTGGATGGGGTGGGCTGAATGCTATGCAAGTCTTGCTGATTTACCTCCAAAGAGCTTCATTGGAAAAACGCCCGCTGTTTGCCATAATTTTACTGCAGCTTGATCTTCTGGTATTTCTAATTATGTTGTGAAATATCGGAAATATCTAATTGTTGAGCTTTTTAATTTCTGTGGAACTTTCGATTTGAGATCCTAGAACGACCTCCATAAGGAACTGTAGTTTCTTGCAGGGAGACTGTGGGATGTGCAGTTTATACAGAGAAGAAGCGCTCGAGGCGATCATAGCCGCTTTGGATTGCCAATTAGTCGGTGAAAATATCCAAGAACAAGTGGCGAGAAGTCTCCTGATGCTTGGAGGCCATTTTCTTTTGACAGGAGAGCCAGTGACTGAACAATGGCTTCTGCAGAAGTTGGGTTTTCCAGAAGATCCAGACATGGCACTCCACAGTGAAAATACAGTTCTTGGTACTACAACACCCAGGGTTAGTGTGTTATTCAAATTCAATTTCATAGTAGATTATTTGAGAAGTTTCCAGGGAAAGGGAGTCTAAGGAAAGGGGAAATTTAGTTCGTCTTGTGAGGGCACTTCATTTTAAGTGGAATTATGCAGGCAGAACTGGTCTGGTTAGCTCAAAATTCCTTGATAGCTAATTACATGCATAAAGGTTGGTATTATACTCAGTTGAGCCTTTAATAGCCAGATAAGAATCGCATAACATCACTGCTAGTCTGCTACACATCAGTTCTCGACACACTGAGAATTCTGAAGCTAATATGGCATAAACAACTTGATGGTTCCAAAACACATTATTCAGCTTTTTGTAGTCGAAAGTTGTAACAAGCCTTGTGAATTTCGTGCTCTTTCAAACTAGCAGCTCTAATGAATGAAATGTACTTCAAGTCTCACTTTCTGTGGAAACGTAAGTTGTGCTCTCACTATAACCCAGAACATGGTTTGGCTAATCAATGCTGCAATTTTTAGGATGAAGAAGAAGAGGAAACCGAAAACTGGCTAAGGAAAACAGCTCTTGTCTTGCTCAGGAATGGCAGAGTGAGGTTCTTAACTGCCCTTTCAGGTGCAATCGAAAATGGTATCCCTGTATTGGTGCGAGCTGGTGTTGTCACTGCCTCCTGGCTGAGCCAGTTTCTCCATTTGGTCGAGGACGGAGATCTACGGTTGGAGGCGTGCTCAATTTTAATGCCACAGGTGCTAAAGTCATTGAACTTTGATAGAGCACTGGGGGAGAGAGTCTTGGCATCATCTTCGCTTCTAAATCTCATCAAGAGTTCAGGTACTTGTCCAGTACAAACTGTTGCAGGACTTCACCTTTTCCATCCGGTATGACCAAAGTGCATGATTCTAGTACCATATAATTCTTCAGATTCATTGTGGCCGTTTGGTGATAAGTAAAATAACTCATTCCTTCAGATTAAAGCAGTACAGAATGCCAGCACTTGTCTTTTTAGCTAAATTTAATGAGCAGAGCACGTTCCATCCCAAAGACCTACAGTTCGTTACATCTATCATTAGCAAACACAAAATTGGCAATATTAAGAGGGGAACCAAGAAATTGCAAGATTAGAAATGATGTGCAATTGGCACAGTCCTGTAGTAATGATTGACTCACTTTGTTATATTAACTCAACAGGTCGTTTATCGATGCTCTCTGTGCTGAATGAGGAATTGGTGAGCCTTCTGTGCAACCTCTCCCTAGTGACATGGACGGCTGATGAGCTCTTGTCCTTTATCTCCACCCACTCAGTGCCCCCATGCCTGTGAGCTTGAAATGCTGAATAAGAGAAATCAGGATGTATACATGCAGAGTTGGCAATCCCAAGTCATTTGATGACTGGCTTCACAATGTTATCATCAAGTTCCTCTTCTCTCACTTCGCTGTAACTGATCTCTGCAGTTACTTCGATGCTATTCAGTGAAATTACGACATACTTAAGGTGATGGACACAACCCATTTCGCATTAAACTAGTCGTCATATTACGTACTGTTCTTTCACGCAAACTCTGTACAGGGCAACACACAAACTACTATGTTTTTGGAAATTCGATCATGACTAAGGGCACTTTTGTCGATCACTCAAAATAAAGAAAAGTCAATGATGAATCGTGAGGTTGCTCGAAGCATTTGCATGGCCAATGTCAGCCAGCTACATAATATGGACAATCTGCAACTTGCGTACTTCGGCAATTTAAATGTATGCAGGGTTCAAAATATGCAAAAGCAGTTAGTTTCTTTCCTTCGCTTTCTTGGCTTGCCTTATGAAGCCATACAATCAGTACGGTTTCATAGTCAATTAAGAAATGGCCCAGGATTACAACATTTCTTAACTTTCCAATACAGTTTGATTCATAAGAAAGCCTAAAAAGTTTAATTCCGGGAAGGAGCTAACTGAATGGTCACCAAATAATCCCTAGATTACCAACTTAGCAGAATAGAGAATTAAAAGACATCAGGTAATGCTTGAACATTGAAAAGGCATCCACATTGCAAGAACTATTTGCTGTACCTTTCCGCAAAATCTGTTTCAGTTTTGGAAAGGGGTGCTGCAGTTTTACTAAGGTATTTGGCAAACATCTCACAACTATATCATTTAAAAAGCTGCAACAGGTTATGACACTTCGTAGCACCCCTGCACCACAACGTATTATAGCTTATGACAGTCTTTAGGGAATCGTTTATTTGAGGTACTGCAGCTTTAAAACATATGCTTACTTTGTAACCCGCCTACGCCATAATAAAGTTACGGTTCACCCGCAGGATATACCAAATAACTCGCAGTAAAACATCAACGAAACTTTGTTCGTTAAATTAATTCATTAGCCTTAATACTGAGGAAAAATTTTAGTCCAACCAGCTCACTTTAAAAAATAATGTCATTTACAATGACATTTGTCTTCTGTACGGTATTTACCTTTTAACCATTTTCCATCAACACTAAAAGTTGACAAAAAAGAAAAATAAAGTTATTACAGAAGCAAATGAATTGACTATAATTAGTTCTATACTCCTCCAATGCACTTGATAAGCATTAATCACGTCAGGATTAAGAAATTATACTTCCTAATGAAATGAAGAGGGCGCGTGTGGTGGCCTGGGACCATATCCATCGTTCGATGAACCCGAATGTTGTTCAGATAAACCCATGGATTAGTACTCATAGCCTTGCAGTGGACAAGCTTGGATAACAAAATCCTATGAATAGGTGACGAACTTCATATTCCCTGACATAATCAGTAAATGAAGGTCTAAATTGATGATGTCATTGCCAATTCTGATAAGGTAAGTTATCTCAACTATCTTAAACATGCCTTTAGTAAGATGAGAAAATGTTCTTTGAAAACGAATCCTCAAAAGTGTGTTGTTGGAGTAAAAGCTTATAATATCCTAGGATTCCTGATTAATTATAGAGGTACTGAAGTAGATAAGAACATAGTTAAGGCAAATGATAATTGGAAAAAAAAAAAAAACATTTTTTATGTTTGTTCACTGCTAATATATTTGGCAAGACAGAAGTCTTTTTCTCCTTTACTAAGTTGAAAAATAATGAGCTATTCATATGGGAAAAAAAAAAAGCAATAATTTGCGTTCAATCAAATTAAGAAATATTTGACTAATCCTCTTGTGTTGACGTCATCTAAAGCAAGTAGACCATTAAATTTGTATCTGTTGGCAACGGGCACAACTTTAGGGAATATGATGCATAGGAGAATGATGAAACCAAAGAGCAAACGATGTACCACCTTAGAATGATAAAACGAATGTTGCAATGGCAGTCAAAAGGCCGCATCTACTTTATGCTATGTAGAGAAGGAAAACTCCATCGAATATAAGGTCGGCATTGGAGTCTCCTAAGTCAATTTAAATTGTCGAGCATATACTTGAGGGTAGACTTTGAAATCAGGGAAAAACTTTCCTATGTTCGAAAACTTAGGGAAAGGTCGACAGGCAGCAAAGGGGTCTCCCAGAACTTATCGACAACAAGCAAAGCCAAAATGGGATCAATGAACAAACTGGGAATGTCGATGGGGGCAAAAGTTGAAATAATGACAAGACCGAGCGTAAAATGGAAGGCTGGAGTACCTCAGGAGGTGGTAAGAGGGGATGGCTGAGCAACCAACAATGAAGTTATTGGGAAAAAAAATTCAGGGTATAGATCACAGTGATCAAGCACATAAAAGATTTGTTGAAAAATTTTGGCAAGTGAGCATCACATGAAAATTATGACAATTCTAATATTCAATTACCCATACATTCTCATATGAGATTTAAAAGTTATGAATGATTATTAGAAATGAGATTATGTCATAAGAATAGTTAAAAACATTATGATCGAGAAAGTACAGAGGGAAGTGGAAGATATGCTACTTATCAGAAAGAAGGTACGAACACGAAAGGGAACCATGGGACATGAAACTGCATTTTCATTATTATTTATTTATGTACAGGGGTGATACGTGATATGGGCATACACCTGGTGATGTGGGAGCAATTGACTTAGCTCCATTAGCCCCTCAGCACCATCATTGCTCATTCAAGTCAACATAGAATTTGGGCATAACGTGCTTCAATGGGTCGAGTTTTAAATTTCCCACTAAAGCGGTATCGAACTATTCTTACCGAGATTATCGATACTGACAATTAATGAGTTACCGAATTCTCGGTATGATATATTAGTTGATGATTTCTCGGTATGCTTTATTAGTTGCTGATCTCGAAATCTTTCAACAACATATCCATGGGAGGCCATTTTGAACAACTTCCTTTATTTTTTGATGAAGTCTTGAGGTTCTTTTTTTCTGATTAAGGTGGGAGCACGAATTTTGCAAGGCCGAAGAATCAAGAATGCACCTTCCCGAGTCATTAAATGCATTTCCTGGCAGTCTTTATTGAAATATAAGTTTCAAGAGTCAAAATTCTGAGTTCCTAGGTTTTTAATGTCAAGCTAGTTCCCATGTCTATTTATTACTTTTATAAGTTGTATTTCTCCTATAAATAGAGTAAGCTTCTCATTCGTACCTAGACTAGATTGGATTTGACAAATGAGATATTTGATCTTTCCTCTACGTGATTGAACATTTTCGAAAAGTGGATAACTCCTATTTCGGTCCATTTATCCTTTGAGAATGGATTACTCCTCAGTGATGAGCTAAGAAGCCCTTTATCCTTGGCTGGTGGATTTTTCTTAGGCCTTGGTAGTGAGCTTTCTCTTATCTCGAAGTCCTTAATCCTTGATGGGTGGTTCGTTCTTTAAGCCTTGGTGGTGAACTTCGTTTATCTTGATCTTCATCTTTCGTTGGTGGTGCATCCTTTAAACCTTGGTGGGATTGTGATCTAAAAATAGGTTACTTATTTCGGATAGTTATAATTAATATATATATATATATATATATTCTACTATGATATCAGATTCTATGAGTTTTCTATAGAGATTGTAAAATAATACTCGTGGGTTTGCTTTGGGTATAATTTAGGTGCGGGAAACACTCGAGTTTATGGACGATTATAACTTTGTAATTCTTTGATTGATTAGAGGATTTCTTTTATGCTATCTCTCCCTATAGAGTAGATACTGATACTTGGATTGAACCACATTAATTTCTCATCTTTTAAAAAAAAACATTTATTTACCTGATAATTTTGCATTAATTTGATTGCAACATCTGATTAGCTTACTTGTTATATTACAACAGTTGTGATGGCCTTTGATCCACCACGATCCACTGTCCCATAGCAAGCGGTGTTGCCGTGTGCGCTGTTTTTGAACTCTATTTGCTCTACTTTGACATTGCAAGTAGGACGAACTCAGACTTGGACCTCCTGAACATCAAGACTCGAAGTTTTGCAGATGACTTGAAAAGTGAGATCGGAGATTGAGGCCGTAAAGTGAATTCCATGGGAAGGATCTTTTGCTTTGAGAAGAGAACGGTGGGAGATGGAGACAGACACACATCAGGAGAAAGAAGAACATATGAAGTCGGGGTTATGTCCAGTCCGACCGACTATTTGGATGATTTTGTCTTTCCGGTGGAGGGGGATTAGCCAGCCATCTTAGGAGTGGAGATATCACGCCCCAAGAAGAACCTCTTTAAAGATTTTACAAAGCAAAATTATGGTAGTATTCCCCAACGTGAAACTGAAAAATATAAATTATCTAATATCGTGAATGAAGAGACTTAATTTTTGTTTTAGACTAATAAAATTTAAAAACGAAAAATTCATCAGGAAAGTGACCTTTTAATAAAGGAGGGACAAAGAATAGACAAGCCATTTTGAGGGCAATGATAGAAAAGCGACTAGTTTTTATTTTCTAAATAGCAATGAATTTGAATTTAGTGGAAAAAGAAGAAGAAGAAAATACAAAAACTGTGCAAAAATGGAAACCATTGAGGCCGATTTGTCTATTTAGTATAAAAGGAGTAAATTTAGTCACATTAAAGATGGAAATAGTCCCACCCCCAATTAATATGAATCTTTTTTTTTTTATTGATAGTTAGAGTAGAATATAAAATTTAAGCTACTAATATTATACCTTTTATATGAAATAACATTTTAATTTAAGTCTGACGTTTTCATTCAGAAAAAGAGTTGATTATAAACTGATAATGAAAATTATCAAGAAATTATCCGTGGAATTCACTAAAGTTTACACTGTGTTATGGTTAATATAAGTTTAAAGGAAATTAGTGATGCCTAAGAATGTTACGCGCAACACGCGTCCTTTCTAAATATTATATTTTACTTTTTAATAGCATGTGGAAGCTCATTAAAATTTTCTCAACCAAAATCCCGTATAAGAATTAAGAAATCGCATGAGTTAAATGTGGATATTATTGTTATGTATAATAAACACCAGTTTTACAACTTTAACACATAATTCAAGCAAAATACAATATACAAAAGTCCTAAGAAAAAAGGTTGGGTCGACTAGCACCACTACCCCTTACTTTCCCAAAAGTAAGCTACCATCCAATTTAGGATTGATGGTCTCAAGTATCGTCTAGTCTCCTCCATTGTCATATTCAAGGGACAATTCTACAAGCTGAAAAATAATGAGTGAGCTGTGTAAGTGCTGGTAACAACACCTAGAGGGGGGTGAATAGGTGTAAAAAGATTTTTCGCAAAATTTAGAAGAATTGAATTGCTTTTATAAGATAACGAACTATAAACGCATTCAGCTTTAAGCAATTAAGTAAGGCTCAAGAATAAACGTAAAGAGTTCAAGGAAGAGAATAGGAACACAAGGTTTATAATGGTTCGACTTAGATCAAGTCTATGTCAACTCTCCCACGCTGACAGCCTATTGGCTGGATTCTACTATGAATCAAAAGATGTTTTACAGCAGTGTGATCTCGACTTCACTGTGAAGAGTCTCTACTAGTCTCTCACAAAGTCTCACAAGAACTTCTCTATTTTGTTTACAACTTTGAGCTTAGCGAATGAAATAGTAAGGAACTAGAAAGCTTCATACTTTGAAATTTTTCTCTCAAGCACACTCTCGAACAACTAGCGAGTCCTCCTTATATACTCATTCATGCCTTCACAACCGTTGGCACTTTCCAAAGGAATTCTTCCAATCTACCCGTTGGATAGAATCAATCAAGGTGATCTTGAGTTGTTAGATGAGAAGTGATAAAAGCCCATCAATCATGTTAGCCCATACAATCAAGATCTTGGTTTCCATAAGTAGAACTTTCCAAGTTTACTTTGCCTTCCAACATATCTTGTAACGACCCGGGCTCCATTGTGTAACATTGTCCGCTTTGGACACTGAGTTCTTACGGTTTTAAAACGCGTCACATAGAGTAAAGGGGCCTAAGCCTTTATAAACAAGCCCAGAACTCCCTCCCTAGGTGATGTGGGACAAGAGAGGGACCCCTTCCTTGCGCACGTCCAGGGACCGAGGCGCGGACGCACCACCATCCCATCGCCGCTCGAGCTGTCACATTCTCCCCCACTTAAGGCACAGTGTCCTCACTATGGCCCCACAAGCAGTCGGGAGTCAGTTCTGATACCATTTGTAACGACTTGGGCCCCATTGTGTAATATTGTCCACTTTGGACACTGAATCCTCACAGTTTTAAAACGCATCACACAGAGTAAGGGGCCTAAGCCTTTATAAACAAGCCCATAACTCCCTCCCTAGGCAATGTGGGACAAGAGAGGGACCCCTTCCTTGCGCACGTTTGGGGACCGAGGCGCGGACGCACCACCATCCCTCCTCCCCGCGCACCACCGCTCGGGCTATCACAGATCTTCAAATCGGAATTGATTCCAATGAAGATAATCAATCAAGTAGGTGCTATATCCAGTCTTAAGGTCATCCATAAACCTTTCGAATCAAAACCTTGAAGATAATCCCGCATCTGGATAAGTCTTCATTCTTCAGTAGCATTCAGTCTGGGATTTGTTAGTGAGGGCAAACTTTGAACTTAAAGTCTAACGGTCTTCAGACTTTGACACTTTAGTCTGGAAGTCTTCAGACTAGACTTTGGAAAGGTTTTGTCAGTATTCAAAACAGTAAATGAGTTTTTTCCAACAAGCTGAAATCTAGTAAATGAAAAATCTAGATTTAAGTTAGAGAATTACCTTACCACTTAATTTGGTACAAAACAACATGAGTACACAATAAGCTAATATATATGCCTAGTGCACAAATATATATTTTTCCTTTCCTATTATGATATGTTAATGAAATCTAATAACAACATTGTTTTACTCATACACGCGAATGACATAACAAAGTTGTTGCAGTGTAACTATCAATTAGTTCATTCCTCGATATGAGAGTTCATATGCATTCATATATGCACATACACATGCATTAGGCTCGTTACTTCTTCTCCGGAACTCTACTTAGGCATCTCAATACACGGGGCGTCACCTGCAATGCAAGTGAGTAAACACCCAATAGTAATAAAAGAACACTATAAAAGAAATCTACAAAATTCTAAGAAATGCAAAAAGAAAACCTGCAACTCATCAGGTGTTTATATAATGCCAAAACAACCCAAGACATATGTCAAGGAATGATTTATACAAATGGTGAGATCGGATTCAAGTATTTGGATCATGATCTCCACGCACCTACTGTGGCATCCTAGAATTCCTTGCCAATCTTTAGGTGTGCTTTAACTCATGTCTTGCACTAAGAATTTTGGCCAAGCTTTTGGTAAACAATTATTTGATAAGGAAAAAAAAATTTATATTTTTGGCCATGTGGATTATGGATTGGAATTTATCTAGATAGATTACAAATTTTTGGTGATTTATATTTTCAATTAGGTGTTTTTAAAATTAAGGATTAGGTAAATTAATAGGATGAGGATGGGCTGGACAATTGAAAGCCCAAACCAGCCCATTGCCTCACCCCTTTTCGCGACCGGCCCACAAGGCCCAATGGGGCTGTCGACCAAGGAGACCGGATGGAGGGGGAAGGGGGCCGGCCCATGAGAGGCCCCTTTTCTTTTGCATGCCATTCTACAAGTGGCTAAGGAGGCTTAACAAGTGTATCCTTGCATGCTTAATAACGATTACAAGCTAATCATTGTAGGGAGGAAAGAAAATTTGAGAAAGAAAAGGGGAGGGGCTGTCGTCCGTGAGGGAGAGAGAGAGAGAGAGAGAGAGAGAGATTTCGAGAGAGTGAGGAACCGAGAGAGAGGAGGAAGAGCCCGTGCATGAGGAAGAAGAAAGAGGAGAAGTCCGTTGCCGCCGTGACCCGCCGTGTGCTCACCGTCGCTCAATCTAGAGGCAAGTAGATCCTTAAATCTGCTCTTGCATGTTGTGTCTAGAATATGTTGTCGAATGGTGATGGATTTTGGATGATTAGGGTGGAAGAACCAAAATTTTAAGGGTGTTGTTTTGGAAAGTATAAACTGTTCTCGAGTATACAGCCCGACCCAGATTGTTGTAGCTGCTTGCATGCGATGTTCGAGTCAGATTTTGACTTCAACTTCTTCATGGAAGTTGTAGATAACGTACTAAAGTATAACATACTAAAATTTGAGACCAAATGGTTGAGTTTTGAGGGGTAAAACCCTCCTTCTACGAAAAGATTAGATCTGAAGACTGTTTTGTTGACCTCTTGGTGATTTCAGGTGTTGCATGTGACTTTTTACTGAGAATTTCACTTCGACTTCTTCACAAAAATTGTAGAGAACATCTTGAATATTAACATACTAAAATTTTAGGTAAAATGAACAGGTATATCCTGGTGAAACAATTTTTCTTTGAAGACGGTAGATCTGGGAGTGTGGTACTGGAATTCCAGCGACTTCGTGGACTATAAAGTGACTTTCCCTTAAAAATATCACCTTGATCCCTTTATTAAAGTTGTTAAGGACTCCTTGAAATACAACATACTCAAATTTGGGACAAAATGAACAAGTACAAATGGATGAAACTCCTATTTTTCTGAGAGACTGAATATGGAGATTTCGGTAACTACTTTTGTTGGAATGCATGGCCTATACTATCCTGTAAAAATTTATTTTGGAGAAGTGTTCTTCATGAGACATCTTTATCTATGTCTTAACTACAACATAGTTAAATTTTGTGATTTTTGAAGGTCATTTGCATATTTAATCGACAGTATTTTGAAAACTGTGCAATCTGTGTATTTCGTACTTGATGATGTTGGAATACATGGCCTATACTATGCTGTACAAATTTCTTTTGGAGAAGTGTCCTTCATGTGATATCTTTATCTATGTCTTATCTACAACATTAAATTTCGTGATTTTTGAAGGTCATTTGCATATTTAATCGACTGTATTTTGAAAACTGTGCAATCTGTGTATTTCGGACTTGATGATGTTGGAATACATGGCCTATACTATGCTGTACAAATTTCTTTTGGAGAAGTGTTCTTCATGTGATATCTTTATCTATGTCTTATCTACAACATAGTTAAATTTCATGATTTTTGAAGGTCATTTGCATATTTAATTGACTGTATTTTGAAAACTGTGCAATCTGTGTATTTCGGACTTGATGATGTTGGAATACATGGCCTATACTATGCTGTAAAAATTTCTTTTGGAGAAGTGTCCTTCATGTGATATCTTTATCTATGTCTTATCTACAACATAGTTAAATTTCGTGATTTTTGAATGTCATTTGCCTATTTAATTGACTGTGTTTTAAAAACTGTGCAATCTGTATATTTTCAGAATTGATGATATTGGAATACACGGCCTATACTATGCTGTGATGCGTGATCTGTATGAATTATTGTGTGAATCATGATACTGTGGATCATTATTCATGCAATGGTGTGATGGCTTTCATGCATTTCATATGACATTAAAGAAATGATGAATTTTCCATGATCTCAAAGAAAGATTTCATTTAAACCATTGCATCAAAGGACATTTTCCCAATGCATATTGCATAATTTCAAAAGAGTGATTTAAACCAATTGCATTGTAAAAATTCAAATGTGAAATTGGAAAAGAGATGTATGAGAATATGGATGCCATCGAAGGTGTGAGCCGACGATGCCCCGGGAGTGTCGGGATGCCCGGAGGTGTGAGCTGGATGCCCGAAGGTGTGTGCTGGATGTCCTCGGGAGTTTCGAGATGCCCGGAGGTGTGTGCCGAATGCCCGGAGGTGTGTGCCGAAGGTTCCTCGCGATGCCAGGTTGGGTGCGAGCAATAGAAATGTGGACGCAATTACTGGTCCCGGGAAAGAAAAATGTGACAATCCAATTGAAAAACATGAGTTGAAACCGAATCATGCATGGTATGGTGACATGTATGCATGATTGCATAATGTAACATATATGAGTGCATAGTGATATGTGCACATGGTATGGTGACATGTATGCATGATGATATGTGCACATGGTATAGTGACATGTATGCATGATGGCATAATGTAACATGTATGAGTGCATAGTGATATGTGCACATGGTATGGTGACATGTATGCATGATGATATGTGCACATGGTATAGTGATATGTATGCATGATGGCATAATGTAACATGTATGAGTGCATGGTGATATGTGCACATGGTATTGTGTCATGTAGGCATAACTGTATGATGTGTGTACTAGTGCATTGGTGGATTTTTGCACATGACATGGTGATCTATAAGTACACATGGCTGCCTTGATGTAACATGCATGACCGAAAGGTGAGACATGACTAATATGTATGCTCTATATGTTCTCAATGTTGCCTTGATTGCTCTGTTTAATGCATTGAGTAGCATAATGGATCTTAAAATTGCTGAGTGGTTGTACTCACCCCTTTGGGGACTAACATTTCAGACTAGAGAAATGCCTCTCCCTCCAGTCTCGCGTGGCACTTTCTACGGCATTCCCTCGGATGTGGAGGTAGAGTGCATGGAGCACATTTGCGTCACCATCCTTGGATTGGTGTTTTTGTGAGTGCGGGTGCTGGTGATGTATGATGTGGGCCTGGCTGGGGGCCCCGTCATCCAGGAGTTCTTGTCCGTCCATGTCCGACGCGACGGGGTGATGCTGGGGATGTTGCCACCGCCACCGCCCGATGCACCTGGCTGGGTGTGATGGCCCACGAGAGGAGAGGGAGCTGACACTTTTTGGAGAGGGAGCCGACACTTGTAGATGGAAGGTCTTACACGTTTTGATATAGAGGGTCGATGATCTCTTTTGAGATATAGCCAAGCATAGTGAAAAGTCTTGGTTTCCTTTTGGTTATACCGACCCAAGATGTCCATCTTGAAAATGTAAATAAAAGTGGTTCGGCTTTATGTTTTCCTTCAAGGTATAGTCGGTGTGCATTGTATCATCGCTAAGAGAGTGGAGGGATGGTGAGACTCGCCTCTAATTTTCTCTTTGAGCTACGCTAAACTCCTTTAAAAAAAAAATGCCTGCAAACCTCGGTCCTTCTTTACAACTCCCCTTCTTCAAAGACAAGTAACCAGTATTGCAATAGGTAGAGCGTTTAGTATCTATGGCGACCTTCCTGGGTTTTGGGGGTGCCACACCTACCCTAATTTTAATCCATGTCTAGAAATAAAATTGATTTAAAAAAAAAAATTCCATTTGCACAACGCAAGCAAGCAAACAAGACACTCAAAGCATTAAAGAAGAAGAACATCAATCCATCATGGATAAAAAAAAAAAAAAAAAGAAGTCGGCCTTTGAAGTTCACGCAACGACCCACCTAAGATGCCTACCCAATTCATTTTAGTGTGAATTATAACTACTAGCCATTAGTTGTATTCTCACATGGTGACTAAAGCTAGAAGTGCCTAATGAGAGTTCTAAACATTATCCCAAAGTAATCCATATGGTCATGCATTGCACCTAGATCATATATCTAAAAATCACATGCAAAGTGTGTAATAAAGTATGCACACAAGCCATTTGACCTTATTTCTTGATCAATTAATCAATTGAGTAAGCCAACAATGAATTACCTAATCAATCATCATGCGCCAAACACATCCGCATGCATTTTATGACAAGTGAAATGATCAGTATATGACTCATGTGATGCCTAAAAAGATTTTATGGACAATTGGCAAGAAAATGTGTTATATCGAAAAGATTCAATAAAAGGGACATAATTTTGTAAATGCTATGGAACACATTTAGCTATCAAAGCTAGCTTGGGTGCATCAAAGAGCACAACTAACCAAACATCGCAGACATTCTAAATATGATCCAAACTTTGATAAGTTTTATGTCAAATTGAGATTTTTAAGGAAAACTATCATATAGGGACATGATTTTATTGAACCAATGATCATGTCTAGTCATTAAGGTGGGCTCAGGTGCATCGAGGATACAACTGATCAAGCATCACATATGTCCCAAATATGAATCAAGAATTCAATAAAATCATGTCACATTGTAATGCAAAGAATGCCAAAAGAATTTTCATATAGGCATCACATAAACTATCACATTTTGGAATGACTTTGAAATCATGTTTGAAGTCAGAATTTGGAAACATTTGCAAGTTTTGGATGAATGGTAAAAATTCCAAATCGCTTCCTAGTTTGTGAAAATTTATGGTGACAAAGTATGGCACATTACAAACAAATCTCGAGAAGACCTCGAGATCTAATGCACCATACCAAATGACATGCAAAAATTCTCAAATTTTGACATGTTATAGACCTAGTTGTCATGCACAAACTTCATCAAGGACTATTCCTTGAAATCAGTCCATAGAAAATCACACAAAATCATGAAACAAATTGGATCACAAAAAACATGGCAGCTCTTCAGTTCAATCTAAATGCTAAGTTTAGACCCGATTTAGCGAAAATAGCAAACATAGCAAATGATGAGCTATTAAGGCATGCCATATATCATTTTGAAGCTTAAAATGTCTCCTACAAATGTCTAGAACACACCTAATGCAATTAAGCATGTTAGCAAGCATGATCAAGGACATTTTATCAAGAGGTCTAATCTGCAGCAACAACATCAATAATGTTCAGAACATGCGATGCTTTATCTTCTTTAAATGACATGAGAAAAATACACAATTTTTTGTGCTATTAGGTCTAGATGCAAGATTTATGTTTCATGAAAACATCTCAACCTAATTTGGCTCACAAGTGTGAAATTTACAAAACAGGTCAAATCATCTTAGCATGCAAAATGACAAAATTGAAAAACTAGGTCGATCATGAAATTTAAGCTAATGACAACCGTTTGGTGTGATCTATATCTCCTTGGAAATATTGTGAGATGCTCTACAACTTTCATGAAGAACTCAAGCCTAATTGAGCATGTTTACTAGCTCATTTCAAAGCAAACATCCACCGGGTACAAAAGGGTAGATTAGTTTAAGGATGATTTAATAGAGATTTCCTTGACTAAATCTACTCCAAAAAATCTAGAAAAAATATATGTTATAGTCAAGGTCATTATGAACAACTTTCATGAGACACTGGCCTCAAAATCTTAGACAAAATTTAGCAAAAAATCAACAAACAAATCAGGTGCTCAAAACTCAAAATCATCAACAAAACTTCAATAGTTTACATAACAGATCATCAGAATTTCGAGGTGGATTTCAAGTATCAAACGACGTTCAATCAAGTTTTTTCTAAAACATGCTCAAGAACACAATTAACACCAAAATCATTATAAATTACTGCAGCACTCATAATCTTTGATTCTAAGCATGTAAATGTTCCTAGTTATCGAATCCTAGCTCCGGTCAACTAGTTCGACCTCGCCTCATCAAATTCAAGTTTTGAATCATTACCTTTGAGCTTAAACTCAAACCGCGACCAATTGAGCTTGGATGAATGTTGATCAACGATTGTCGGAACACTTGAACTTCAAGGATCCTTGTTGCAAGTCATCGGAGGGAAGAATAGGTCGCCAGATTACCGATTGAAGGAGGCCGAGAAGAGAATCGGCCTTGGACGGGCCAATTGAGCAAGCTCTGGAGGGAGCGGTAGCAACGGTGGGGATGCACGAACGATAGAGGAGCTTGGGGATGGCGGCATGTCGCCGAAGGAGGCCCGACAAGCGACAGTGGTCGAGGGAGAGGGAGAGATCTAAAAATTGAGATCCTCTCTTGTTTTTGAAGGGAAGAAACTATATATACCAAGAGATAAGATCAAATCTTAGCCCTTTGATTAACACAAGGGCTAAGGTTTGATCCCTTAGCTAACTAACATTGATTAAGTTTGTTAAGGTGTTCTAATTGAGGCACATGCTCATTTAAACGGCTATGATGTATCGAGGATGAACGGTCTTGATCAATGGGCTAAATTTGACATTATGGCCTAGTCATGGGCATTTCATAATTTCACAAAAATCTGAGGAAATTGTGCAATTTTGAAAAATAAGGGCGCAGGCACATTAGCCGCGAGATGGAACACCTCATGATGGTTGTCGACTGCCATGAGTCAATCGATGAAGGGCCGAATCAGCCACCTTTTGTTGGTGGCTAGTTGGACTAATCAGATCAGTCCAAATTGGTTCAACCGATCGAGCTGGTCCAAATTAGTTCAATTGGTTGGATCAGTTAGATTCTAAAAATCTTTGTGCAATTTAGTCCTCTAAAAAGGATTCTAGTTCAATTGTGTACTAAAGTGGGCCACCTCTCATGATTACTTGCCCCAAAACCTAAATTGGATAAAATTTAACTCAATTAATATAATGAGACATTCATTGGTTCAATTACTCATGTCTACAATGGTCTATTGCATTCGACTTGACACTAAAATGGGAGTGCGAACCTTGCTTCAAAAATCAATTAAAGGTCAATGTCAAAATTGAGCCTCTATTCATCAAAGTAAACCCTATTCTAGAATGGGTCAACTCGAAAAATTGCACTAATCTTGATTTATTAATCTCGGATTTCTCAATTTCAAGTAAGCTAAATCCATTAAATTGGTGAGCTTTTTAGGGGATTTGTCAAAATTAACCTCGGATTTGAATTTAACTCGAGAAAATGAGTAGAACAAAAGTATCAATACATGAATCATGACAAATCAATTTGAGCCCCTAATTAGGGCTAAAAAGGGCAATTTGCAATTGTTCATGTCAAATCTCAAAAATAGCTACACGATTGAATGAGTAGTGATCTATTTGACCCTGTTTCGATTAAATAAAATGGGCTTTTCATCGACACACCTATGGTCCTTTTTCTCTAAGCTAATCACTCACAAGATAACTAATCTATCCGGTGAAACCGTTAAGGGATATAAACGCGACAGACTTAAGAATTCGATCAGAAATCGACTGCTCGACCGTGCTAATTGGCATTAGTCAATACGGCATCGTTATAATCGATTAGAGACCGGAGATAGGTCGATTCGATAGAAGCATGTAATTAAATTGTAGGTGATTCCACTTGATTACAAAATTCGCGTCGAACAACACTAAACCGATTTTTTCTATCGATTCTGTACCCAGTACCCGTAATTGAAACCTTGATATTTTTACGACAATTGAGAGTCGCCTATGAGTCGGAGATGCACAAACGTGAATTGAAATCATCGACCACGGGTCAAACGCACTAAAATCCCTAAAAGCTACCTAGTAGGTTGGGTCGCGCTAAAATCGCATCTGGTCGAAATTAACCACGAAATTGAACTTGGTTTCAAGAATCAAAGGTCGTGCGCGTCACGATTTTCTTTTTAGGACATCGTCTCATCCTTCGAAGAATTTTTGGCGAGCCCCGGATTTTTGGCGGGAAATCAAATTTGGCAAATTAAATTCAAGGAAATTCGGATGGGCACTTTAGCATGGATTTTTGGCTACCAAGTTGAGTTGGTTTATGAAGAGTTGAAGGGAAAATTGTAAGGGCTGCTACCATGGCATTTTTGGGCCACCAATTTGACTTGATTTGGTATGAAATTGAAGATGAAAATCAAGAAATTTGTAGGGGTCACTGCTGTGTTGATTTTAGACATCAAATTGAAGTCATTTGGTGAAGTTTTGTGAAGAGATTAGCTTGTGGATGAAGTCTTGACAGCAAGGGCAGAAGACTTTAAGGGAAAACCACTTGAGTGTGTAGATATTTCAAGTGCAACCCCATTGGCCACAAGCAAGACTTTCAAGCCTCTTGTTCCCCCTTTGTCCCCCTCTTGTTCCCCCTCTTCCCCATTTGGTCAACCATCCCTATCCCTCCCCCTGCGGAACACTTCTTCTTCTTCCTCTCTTCCTCTTCCTCCATTATTGAAGTTGCAAGTGCCTAGAACCAACCTGCATCGTCCTAGCCATTGCCTTGACCTTGCAAGCCGCGGAACTGAGCCTAGCCTCGTGCCCTTGCACTGCGCACGCCAACTGAAGCTCTCGAGTCCAATAGTGTTCGTTAGTGCCGTCCCCGCGTTCGCCGAAGCTAGCCTTGCTCAACTGCCATCCCGACTAGGCCACTTGCTCTCTTGCTCCGCTCCAGCTGCCATCCCCATGCCGTCTAGCCACCAGCGCTGTAGCCAGCTCCATCTTGGACCAAGACCAACCCTGAGCAGAGCCGGTCCTCCTAGCTAGACCCTTGAGCCTTGTGGGCTTTTTCAGCCCCTTTCGGGCCTCTTTTGGAGTCCCTGTAGGCCTGGGTTTTGGTCGCCATCACCTCGTCGTTGCTGTGGATCCGTTATCTTACTAAACCTGTGAGTTACATCCTAATCTCTAATTATAGGGTAAATTGCACTTAAGGAGGATTAGTTAGGCTAACTACGGATTAGTGGATTAGTTTAGGCTTGATTAGGATTAAGGTTAATTTAGTTAGTGTATTTTTTTGGTTGGTTAGTTTAGTAGATGAACTGGGTGGTTAGA
Organism: Eucalyptus cloeziana; assembly: GCA_014182715.1. Taxonomy (NCBI): domain Eukaryota; kingdom Viridiplantae; phylum Streptophyta; class Magnoliopsida; order Myrtales; family Myrtaceae; genus Eucalyptus; species Eucalyptus cloeziana. The sequence goes on from CM024637.1 coordinate 19,248,171, forward strand.
TAGATTAGTTGATTAGCCTAATTAAAGTAATGTACTTATCCTAGCTAGATTAGTTAATTAGTTCAGTTAAGTGGTTAGATTAGCTTATTTAAATTAATTAAGTGGGTTAATTTAAATAATTTGCAATTTATTTAATTAATTATTAATTAGCGTAAATTATACCGAGACAGTTGGCTATCAGAATTTTGCGTTGATCGTCATGGTTGTATTGGTTTGTGCAATTGAGTGCTTGGTGATAATTTTTTTATTATTGTTGCAAAAATATGATTTTATGGTATTTAATTAGAAAAATACCGGGTATTAGGTTTTGACGCAAAAAATATTTTAAGTACTATATATAAAATCGTGGAATTTTAAAATGGGAGAATATCACGCTTTTTGGTTTGATTTGACTGTGTGACCACGCACAATTATTTTACCGAGTGTTTTTAATATGAATAAAATAGGCAAAGTACATTATTTGAAATTGAGGCATTTGAGTGCAAAGCACGATGTCCTTGGCCAAGATTGGATGTGCGTGTGATCGCTATCAGAATCCATCACGATGCATTTACGCCGGATGATGCCTAATTAAGTTCGGATGCCCCATATTAATGGATGCCGGTCGCAATGGAGGCTAGGCCGATGCTCCTTCGAGAATGCCGTCTAAATGTAGACGTTGCCATGCCCGACAAAGCGGGACGACGCCTGGTTATATCGGATGAGTGCCGACTATTGAGTTGGCCATGGCCATTGGGTTGTAAATAATTGGAACATACTTGAGTGATTGAGATAGCCACGCTTGATTATGAGACAAAATTGTGTGGCATAAAATGAGATGTGTCATAATGGTTTGGCCTTATGATTGATTGATATATGAAAATGAAGTGTTCCAATTATTGAATGCATATGTTATGAGCTGTACTAATGTGTAGGGAGGTGCCGAGGCAAGGTAAGTATTATATGTTGCGTGTTTAGACTGCCTCTAGGTAAATTCTCGTCCTAATCAGGGTTTAGGGTGTGGACTTGCTGAGGTTTTCTCTCACCCCGTCGTGATTAAATTTTATAGGTCCTTATATAGAGGTGCGCCACGTTCGTTTTGGGTGGCCACGGGTGGTGGAGACCCAGCGTACCATACTCCATATCCACGAGACCCCCTGGGTCCGTGAGTTCGTCATTACTACCATTTGGGTCGATGAGGGCCTACCTCAGTTGGTACCTCATTGCTTCAAAGCGTGGTTTTGTCACGGGCCTAACGGTGTTCGGGAGGGCCCCTTGGATGGTTTTGACGGACCTGCCATCGATGCCGACTATGAGGAGGTACTCGACCCTATCGTGGATGCCGATATTTTGGTTGATATCGAGGCAAGCCAGGAGCTCAAGGTTGATGAGCCTGGAGTAGAGGTAGCTGATCCTCTAGACATCGACATTCCATATGGTGTCATAGTAGACCCGGATCCCAAGTAGGTAGGGTCCGGGGTAGGGTTAGCCTGGTAGCTTCTTTTGATTTTAGACTTCTGTATATAAACCTGATATGTTTATAAAGTGTGTTTTATTTAAATTGGTTATCCTGCTTTTCTATCCTATGTGTTGTTGGTTGTCTAGAGTTTATTAGTTCGTTTCCACATGTGAATAAATCAATTGGGTCGGCGACGCATCATGGGAACGTCGCATTTTAGCCAACCTCCGAGGGATGTGTGCATGCCCGGGGTTCGGAGAGTGACACATAAAGTGAACTAAACTATAACACGGCTAGAAATAAAGTAATTTTATTTTTGATCGATTTTAAACTTAAATCTGAAAAATTCGGAAAATAAGGTCCTTAATTGATTTTTGTAAGATTTTTTATACTAACGTCAAATTAGAGCTAAAGTAAAGTGATTCGTGGATTTTTATTTTTTCCAATTTTTTTGGTCAAATGTTTGACATTCTAAAAGGTTAATTTTGTGATTAAATTTTTGAAATTTTTGAAAACTAATATGATCAAAATGATATTAAGGCTACAAGGTATCTTTTTATGCAAAAACTCAATTTTTGACTCGGGGTTGACTCTTGGGTAATGGGTTTGTTGACACCTAAATTTTTGGGGTTGTTTTTTGCTAAAAAAAAAAACATGGCATATAGTTTAGAAATATTTTATTTTATTTTGTTTTATTTTAGACTGTCGGTGAAGGGAAGATTTTTTACATATTCCATTAAGATTTTTCACATATATTATTTTGCGCAAAAAGGGAATTTTTTGGAGAGAATATGTGAAAAAAAAAAAAAAAAAAGGAATATTGCGTGAGGTGGGTATATTTCAACGATATATTTAGGGGTATCGTGCGCAAACAAAAAATGAAAAAATATGTCGCAAAGATACATTCTTTTGGCTTATAAAAGACATGGTGCGCAAATTAATGAGGGGGTTCTTTTTCCGTCAGTGAAAAAAGCACAAAAAAGCAAAACGTGAAAAAGTGAGGTAAGAGAGAGAAAAACCGAAAAAAAAAAACCCCACGCGACTGTTCATCTTCCTCGTGGGGGGGTGTCCTTGCCGCACTGGTGCCGTCCCCGCTCACCCGCGCCGACAACCGAGCCACTAGCGACCCAGGGTCACACTACCGTCGAGCCACCCTTCCCCGTGCCGCCGTGTCGCCGTCCCGCTCGCCGCCGCAGCCGAGATCCCGTCACTCCAATCGCAGAGCCGACCCCCACGTCACCCCCGACGCCATCGCTCCAGATCTGCCCGCCCCTGCCCAGATCTGCTGCCGCCGGAGCTCCTCCCCGCACGATCCGCCGCACCGGAGTTGCCTTGACGCTATTGCTCCAAATTTGCTGCCACCGAAGCTCCTCGCCGCCTTCGTTTGTGAGCCCCAATGACCCGCGCGCTACCTCAACGCATCGCCGAGCCGCCCGTTGCCGCTGGTCACGTTGTTGCTGTCCTAAGGTCGCCCCGTGCTAATCCTCGAAGCTCCTGCTGCCGCGCTGCCATCACGCCACCTCGCCGGAACCCTAGCCGGCGTGTCTTCACCCTTGCCGGAGCCCCAAAACCGGTAGCTAAGATTTCTTTAAAAAAAAAAAAGAAAATAAAAAATTTATTAGGTATTTTTGCTTTACTTTATTAGGCAAGTCTAGGTTTTTCTTTATTTTTTTTAATTATTATCTCTTTATATGTTGTTTTTCTTTTGTTGAAATACCTATCTATGCATAATTGGAAATCCCAATATATCGCCTGATTCACAACCACGCTAGGGCTTTTTATTTCATCTATAAGGCTTTAGATGAAATAATTAATCAAGTTGGAATAAAATTGATATTTTGATCTTTAAGGCTTAAGATCAATTTATCAATTTTACCAGCGAAATATTATCCCTTGATCTGAACGATGTGTGATATCTTTTTTTGGGGTAATTTTGAATGGACTTTATTGCTTTATTTATCTTAAAATATGTCTGAGTTAGAATATTGCATATTTTAGGGTTATTTGCATATTTAGGCTAAACATTCTATTTATCATGAATTTTCGAAATAAAAAAATTTAAAAAAATCAAATCAATTAATTTAGGTTGCTATTTTTTTTTTAACTTGAATTGCATGTTTAATTATTTGGCAATTATTACTTTCGAAATTAAAAAAAAAAAAAAAAAAAATCCAAAAAATGTTGAATTAGGAATAGGTTTGTTTTTTTATTATTATTTTCTTGCATATTTAGAATAGGAATTTTAAAAACAAAAAAAAAAAAAAAGTACATTCATTTAGGATGCTAGTTTTATTATTATTTGAATTGCATGTTAAATTTTAATTTTGGAAAAAAGGAAAAGCCACAAAAAAAAAAAAAAATCATCATGCATATGTCATGTAGAATTAGGGGGCATATTTTGCACGTCATGGCATATTAGGGTAAAATTGCACTTAGTTTAATTTTAGATAATATTTTTCTTTAAATAGATTACATTTTAGGATTATTTGGATTAAGATAATATTTTAGTTTAAATTAGGATTTGGCTCAACCCAATTCCTAATACAAATTGAATAGGATCTTAATCTAGTTAGATAATTTTCACATTTTACCTGATTTCGAATTTCATAAAAAATACAAAAAATGTCTTAGAATAAATTAGTTTTATTTTCTAGGATGAATTGCATTCTTTTTTAAGAAAAAAGAAAAAAATATCATATGCATGTCATTAGGATTAGATTTATGAAATGCATGCCATTTAGTGGTCGTTGCTAGGTCCATTCAATTAGAAATTGCATGTCATTAGAATTAGGTCATTTAGTTAATATTGCATTGCATATTTCATGATTGTCATTAACTAATTGAAAAAAAAAAAAAAAAAAGAAATTGAGTGTTAATTAGAAATCATATCTAGGGTTGTTGATGTGGATTCTAATTTAACATTGCAGATGCTTTTGTTGCTTTGAGGTAAGTTTTTGCAATTTACTCATTGTTTATCTGGGTGTTAAATTGGTGGTTTGCGCACCTGCATGATCGTCTTAGATGTTAGGGAAATAGAGTTAAAATCAATTTAAGCTGTCTAAAAAAAACATTTTTGGAAATAAAAGAAATGGTACTGAAAGGGCATTAGAGAAATCTAGTATAACCAAGTCCCCGTACCCAAAATCTTTGGTTCGTAGGAGTAAAGTAAAACTCCCGTTACTTTACTTGGGTTTCTAATTGACCCACTAAAAAATAGATTAGTGGCGACTCCTAGATAAAATCTATATGCATGTTAAGAAATTTGAACTTAAGTCGCCAATTGGTATGGGCTTGAGAGAGCCCGAGTTAAGTCTAGGTTTAACAATCCATTAGCCAAACCCTAGGTAGTTCATCCGAAAATTAGGTTGCGACAGGGTTGACCAAAAGGCCAACTTAAATTGGGTTTTTGACAAAAATGAGTAGGAAATCACTTAAAATTAAAGACCAAAAAAAAAAGAAATAAAAAATAACACTTTTTGTTCGAGAAACAGGTCCTATTGTGATTGGAAATCTTAATCTTGACTTTCTTACATTTAACAACGCATCAACTAAAAATTAGGTGTTAACAATAAGTGAATATTTTGAAGCAAGTGAATATACTTAATAAGTGATATTGAATCTAATCAAATAAATTAATATATTCAGACTTAGTAAATGAATATGTTCATACTCACTAAGTGAATGAATCTGATCAAACAAATGAACTTACTCAGTAAGTGAATATATTTAGAAATTGAATATGATTAGATAAGTGATTATTTTGAAGCGAGTAAATATACTCGTGAATATATCCAGGAATTGAATTTGATTGAACAAATGGATATATTCTATTCAATAAGTAAATGAATATGATCAAACAAATGAATACATTTAAACTCAATAAGTGAATGGATTTGACCAAACAAATGAATATAATCAGACAAGTGAATATATTCAGTTAGTTAATATATTCAGACGGATGAATATAACCAGAGAGTATAAGATAGATATTGGCAATGACTGTTGAATATGAAATTACAAAAATAACACTTCCAAGTTCAAATTTATTATTTTCAAGTGAGCATAAGATGGATTTTACCAATAACGGTTGAATATGAATTGCAAATATAACACTTCCAAGTTCAAATTTATCATTTTCATATACAACAAGTTACCACTCTTTAAGCAAACCGAGCAAACACCTTTTAGGCATGTATATAATCAACAAGATAAGTCAAACAATCACAATAACTCTATATCACTAATTTTCATATTTATACTTAACTTCAGATTTAACCAAAACCAAGATTACACATACCAATCACCCGAATTAAAAGTGTTAAGTAGATTAATCTAAATTAACACTTAGGATTTTGGCTTACTTTGAACAATCAAATGCCTTCACCACCTTGTGACTCTTGTAAGATAAAATCCAAGATAAAAAGTGGAAGAATAAAAGTTGAGTGACACGGCCAAAAAGATGCTACCAAGGTTAAAGTGATGACTAAAAGTGGATTTTAAATGGGAGAATGTATGTAATCATATGTGGCAACGTCTTCCTTATTTGATGGTCAAATGGAGAAGAGTTTGGAGGTCAATGTATTAGGGTGATGACACCTTGGTCTTTTGGTGTCATGTTTAGTGTAAGAGTCTTCTTTTAAGTGAGACACTTGGCCTTACATATATTCTTAAAATAACAACTAAGTAATATATGGTATCTCATGCAAATGTTTTTAAGAAAGGCTTATAACAATATCATTTGGGAAAAAACTCATTCTTCTCTATCCACATAGGTGAGTAAACCTTCATCAATGTTAATAGTATATTCTACGACATTATTAGTGATTAAATCCCATGCCTCAATTTAAGGGCATAACCGTCACATACTTCATAGGAAAATAAAAAGAGAATTTAATATGCAGACAAGAATCTAGCGTCCATTCTAAATACTAATAAATCCGAAAATATTTTGAATCCACTAAATTTATTAGTAAATAATATTGGATATTTCTAAAAATTTGATTTAGTAAACCTAAAATTTGATAATCATTAAATATATAATTTGAGAAACATCCTTACCCATCAAACTAAGATGACGCTAATATCACTCTAACTGTCAATGTTTATTATTTAAATTTCAACAAGTCAGACTCAGATTAATTACGTTCGTGAAAAAATCATCTTCCATGCCTCACAAAATTTATGGTCGAATTAAGATTTCTCAGTGTCCACCTGAACCTAAATCATACTTAGCTTTATAACCTAAATATTATTATTATAATTGGACGCAAAAATTAGGATGTGACAAAACTGGTGCGCAATTATGTCGATAATATTTATTTCTAAAAGTTAATAGTGGAGATTTATCAAGAACAACAGGCTTACAGTTGTTTATCTTCATAAATCGTCATTACTATTGTCTTTGTTGATGAATACTTCTTTTTTTATAAACTTTCAATATCAACTTTTCGATAAATTAAAATAAAGTCACGCTTGCAATAGTAAAAATTTTTAAATTCTACTTCAACTAGCTATAAAACGAATTTATACAAATTTACTTTCAAGCATAATTTGTTTCTTTCCATTTATAAATTAAAACGTAAATAGTGGAATAGTTCAGCCCTTTAAATTGTAAAACTTCATGTAAAGTAGTTTAATTTTTTTTTCACTTTATATTTTTTGTTTAATTTTTAAATTTAATTTATGGTACTTTTACGGTTAGCGGCAACGACTGCAGAATATCTCAAAGGAAATTCTGTAGATGGAAAAGGAGTAACAAGTCTCGATTCCTTAAGGCAAGGGAGAAATGAATAATGGAGGAGGAGTTAAAGATCAAGTCGTCGACTAATGATGGATCCCGTAAGTGAAGTGGGCGTGCTATCAAATTGGATCGAGCTAGTTTGCTCTTCTTTTTTTTTTTTTTTTTGCTAAATTAACTAGGTTTATTTAAATTTACTTTTTAAAAGTTGTATTATAATAAGCTATATTACTTTTAACTATCCAACTATTTTATTATGTAAAGCAATTTAAAGCTACTTAAGGAATATATAGATTATAATAATACTAGGATAAAAAAAAAATACTAGGATACACATTTTTCTGTTTTTTGTTGTTAATTCCATGGTAATTTTTCAATTACATTAATTTATTTTTAAGAGCAATTTTAGTAAATGAAAAATAATATAGCTAGTATTTTATTTAATAATAGAATATATAATTAATGGTTTAATTTCGATAGAACTTTGAATCGATTTTTTTAACTTGTGGGAAATAGAAGTTACTCAAATTGTCAACAATTATTTCAATAAAAGTCAAATTCAGGAATATTGACAAGGCGGGTCTGGTCTCAACAGATAATTTGGAGAGACATTTATTTTTAGGAAATTATTTTAAACATCGATTTAATTTGGAAGGAAAATAAAAATTCTATTTTTGCGCGGCAAAGCAAAAAAGGCAGAAGTCTCTCCGGAGGAGTTCATCGTAGGGTTTGCAAGGTTGCAGTGGCCTCCTTCCTTCGTCTCTGCCTCCGCAACAGGTAATCTCTCTCCGCCCCCCTCTTCTCCTGTGGATTCAAAGCTAAGTGATCCACTTCGACCGATTCGTAATAGCAGCATCAGATAGAGTTCAGACCGTCGCCTTCCTTTTGTGTTTTCTTGTTTCGGATAGAGCGTTCTCTGTTAACAACTTGGGAAAGTACTATGTTGAGGATGGGTATTAGGGTTATCGTGAGTTGTAAATCAATCGCGCTCTTTTGTTGGAAAACATACTTTTTTTGTTTCGGATCTTGTGGAACTCTGCTGGGCAGAGAATTCATGGTGGGATGCTGTCGTGTGCCCTAAGTGCTTGTAAATTTGTGTATGACAATGTTTAACGATGTTGGGGACTGAAGGTCATGTCATAAGTAGGGTAATTTTGAGGGGACTGGTCCGATTATGTTTCGAAAGTGATCACCTTTGACTTCCAATAGAGACGTGATTTTAAGATCATTATGGTTATAGAGGACATTATGGAAGTTTTTGCAGAAAATTTCGAGGTTGGGGTTGCTTTGTGTAAGCGGACATATATACCTCAATGAATTTTTCTATGCTTGGTATTGTTAGGTATGCAGAAAGTTAAGAGGACCCTCAGAAGAAGTCTGCGGGCTGGTGGAGATCTGCCTCTAATGATTTTAGCCCTTTTGATAAAATTGTCATGAATTGCATTTAAGTCCTCGATTTGCTGAGAGAACTCCCATTGTGATTAGCATCTGGAATTAAAAAAGTCTGTACATTTCAATATCAAACGTCTGACAATCATTCTCCTTCATAGGTAATGTTAATTTTGTACAAAGTATAATGTCAGCTGTGACATTTCCTAGTTTCCACGCTCATGTCATTAACCCTTGGTCAGATTGTAGTTTTTAGACAAATATCAAGTCTGTAGAATTAAGTTGGTGAGTTTGGGCTTTCGACAGAATGAATCAGGACTCTAGCCAGGATGTAATGCCAAATGTGCTTTGCTAGAAGGCAATATGTGCACTTGACAATTTTCAAGTAGAATTTTTAGTAGTTGTTTGTGCAGAACCCTTAGGTAGTTGAACTGATATATTTGGCATTGGTTAAACAGCCCTGGATTTTCAAGTCAGTCTTTATTCAAACTAGTGAAGCTAATTTACATGGAGACTATGATGGTGCCTTCCTTCTAAACATGATTATGAATATTAGTAAATAAGAGAAGCCATCATGTGAGAATGTGCACATGGGAGCGAGAGACTGGCTGTGTTCCTGAATGTTTACAGGTTCGTCTATAAGTATGTGGGCATATGTGCGCAATCGTGTGGTGCTGCTTTGCCTTGAGCCACAAAGTATATATTGGGTTGATCAAAAGCCATTTTTGCTTTTGATGCTCTTACATTTGAGAAAGCTCTCTTAAGGAACTACATCATTAGTCTGGATGTGGCATGGTCATCTAAAATAAGTGGTATCAGATCATGCTCTTGAAGATGTTGCAATATTTTTGCTTTCTGCTATGCAGAGTGCATCAGTGAGAGTTGAAGTCCAGTAACTGAAGAATGGTTGACTTGGGAGATCTACATAAGGTTGATTATCCTCTGTGATGGTAGTGGGTGAAACTTGTTCACCTCATGTCTGGAATAGGTGTGTGCATGTGTGACCAAAGTTTCTGTACTGTAGACAGACACTTCAGACTCCTCTCTGGTGGCAAAGTTTTTAGGCCACATTTGGTTCAATGCGGAATTGGATTTGTTAAGGATTGGGATCCGATTCTTACAATTTTCATGTTTCAAGAGAAATCAAAACATGGAATTGTATTTCACATGGAATAGGATTTCTCAAAAATGCTGCTGCCGGTCGTCAATCACTGGCCGCCGCTGCCACCAATTGCTGGTTGTCAGTCGTCTGTCACCAGCAGCCGGTCATCAGTCACCGACCACTGCCTCTCACCTCTGCTCACCACTGCCACCAGCTGCCATGACCGTCAGTTCTCTTTCAGAGGGCCAAAAATTTTGGTAATCTCACCAATTGAAAAGGAAAATGAGATTCCTTGGAATGGGAGTGCTTGCCATGGAACCAAACAAGGCCTTCGTCCTTTTCCTTTGGCCAGAAGGTTGTCAGTCCTCTTGGTTGTTAGGGTTTGGTTTTTCGTCTTTTCCCTCTGGCCCTATATTCTGGCAGTTTGGAATAGGTCATGTTTGATTCTTTCAAATGGGATTCTTAATTATGATTGTTGGATGATCAGTTTTCAGCTCTCTGGTGTGCACATAGTTAATGTACACTAACATGAGATCTTTTGTTTTGATGCAGTAAAGGAAGGGGCATATTGTCTCCTATGGTTTTAAGGATCATTGACCTTTTAGGGCAACCTTGCCATGAAACCTAAGTCGAAGAAACAGGAACATCGCTCACTTGTAGCATCTAATCAGACAGAATATGCATCCTCAATAACGAAAGTTGCAGTCTCTCAAATCTGCAAATCAGTAGGTTTCAAGGTGGCCCAACTCTACGCACTGGATATTCTTACAGATGTTGCCATAAGATACCTCCAATCAATTGCTAAATCTGCTGCAGTATATGCAAATGCTTCAAGTCGCACTCAGTCAAATATGTTTGACCTTATTAATGCCCTCAACGACGTCAACTTTGTATCAGGCTTCCAAGGTGCTGCTTCTCTTCACAGGAACAGTGCATCTGTGGTTGCGTCTGGTGTCTTGTGTGATCTCAACAACTTTGTAAAGAACTCACGTGAAAACCCCTTTGCCAAACCTATTCCCAAAGGAGGTGCGGTTGATTTGCCTTTACCCATGATGCATTCTAGTGGTAGTACAAACTTCTCGAGCACTTCTCAGGGCCTGCACATACCAAGATGGCTGCCACCCTTTCCTGATGTGGCTACTTTTGTAGGAAATCATGAGATTTTATTTAGTCAAAGAAACCATGGCGAGCAATTATGGGAAAGTATGTTATCATTGGAAAATCATGAGTCTAATGAGCCGATGTTGGTGAATAAGAGGTCATCATTGAGGGGGCTAGAGGAACCGCGTGGGAAGGTGAAGTTCACCGTTGGAATGGGAAGAAGAGTTGGAAATGGAATGGAAGGGGGCTTGAGGAAGGTGATTTGCGGCGGTGAGAAGAGGGTGTATTGTAGGATTAGAAGCGACGATGATGAAACTGTTAAAACAGATGATGGTGATGGCATCAAGAGAAGGAAGACTTACGAGTTTTAATCGTTTGTAACGATGAAAATTCATCACAATTGGCATGCTATGCCCCAATTTTGGCCATTCTTTTTCTCTGGAAGTTTGAATACCCTCAGAGAGATTCTAGATGTAAAGTGAACGCTGTACTCATCTCTTATATGCTTATGTTATGTCCTGCTCTTTTTGCAGGTTAATCATCCTCGAGCCAAATAAAATGTTTTTGCTCCTTGGATGGAATCAAGATAGGATTAAGCTATCTAGTTTTTGTTTTTTGTTTTTTTTTTTTCAGAAATTAAGCTATTTAGTTGAAGATGATAATAGTGATAGTGGAGTTGCATGTGCTCATTTAAACAGATTCTATCATTTTAGAGCAATGCTGCTATGGCAGTGCATCTGATGCACAAAGTGGAGACTATTTATGGATTTCTTTTTCTATAAATGTATGCCTTTCGTGGGGAAAAAGAATAGTTTTGACGCGCTCTTTTAATTGTGAATGTAAGGGTATGTTTGTTTTATGAAAATGATTTCCATAAATAATTGCCCAAGCTGTCGTTGAATGGAAAAGATTTTATGGTGAAGCTTAAAATCGAAGAAAATAGTTCCTCCATTAAAAGAAAAATTATTATCCAAAACTCTTTCTTTACTCACAGACGGCTTCAATATTCCTACTCTCTTGCCCCCTACTAGTCTTCACTCCTCTTCGGGACATTTTGTATCTTCTCTTCAAAGCAAATTTTCAAGCTATTTCATCTTCTTTTCAAATTGATCCCTACCATTAGCTTCAATCATATGTATAAGCGCTTAATTTGTCGTAGGTTTGTTGGAGCAAATCATCATTTGGTTATATGATTTTCCATTCGGCTATGTGACTCATATTTTTTGGATGATAATATAAAGGGGGTTTATGAAAGGTTCTACTCCTTTTACCATAGACACCTACGCCACCTTGAATTGACCACGTTCTTTGTGAGTCCCACTTTATTATGCTTTAGGAACTTAGAAATCTTCAATTATAATTATACCTACACAATGAAGATAGACGTCCAATATGGGGCTCACTCTTAACTTAAAAAAACAACTGACTTGGCAAATAGCTGACAAATTTTTGCGTTAATGAATTGTATATTTATCTTTTTATGAATACTACTAGGAAACAATTATTCTAAAAATAAACCAAGCACTTGTAATAGAGCCAAAGATAATATTCCATTTGATAATGTTTTGAGGATTGTGTTCTTTTGAATCTTATGTACTTAACTCTGTCATTTATTATTTATTTCAAAAAAAAATTATAAAAAAATCGTTTAGTGAAGGCATAAAAATAAATTAAAAAATTGGATTAACCAAATTAAACGAAATTTAAGTAATTAAAATACAAGGATTTAACATGATGATATATTGGATTTATAACTAAACCAAATGCGTTCATTCAAACTAGATGATACTTTTCCCTTTTAAATGCTTAGGTTCTATTTAGATGGTTTCCTACTACAATATATATATAGACAAACATGGACCTGAGCAAGTCCTTAAAAGGCTCATGGAGAAAATAGGTAGGAGCTCCGCCCTGGGGTGAGAGACCCTGTGTTGTCCTCCTATTCCCTCTCTGTTGAGAAGACAAAAATAGATAGGGAATTAGAGGGCCTTACGGTGGTGAAGGTAGACACTACATCAGGACTTCGGTTCTGGCTACTACTGGGTAAGCATGTATAGTAGCATCCTATGTTTGGAGTGAGTGATGGTGGATTAAATGCCTACAGCTGAGTTGACACACCTTATAACGTGTCCACAACCACAGGCTAACTCAATTCCCCCAGTTGTGGACTGAGTTTCCCCGATCGTGGACAGTGCCTTCCCTTTTAAATGCTTAGGTTCTATTTAGATGGTTTCCTACTACAATATATATATATATATATATATATATATATATATATATTTATTTATTTATTTATTTATTTATTTATAACTCATTAACATAATAACTAATTGATTATCTGCCAAGTAAACTAATATTTCTAGAAAAGAGGAACACCATTTTCGTCACAAATGGGGAATAAACCAAAAAAAGAAGAAGAAAAATAAAATAAAAATTAATCTTAGATTAAGACTGGACTTCACGTTTGACTTTAATCTTTATTGTGTGGGTAGAATTGTAATCGAAACTTTTAGGTTCTAAATAGATCCGCAAAGGGATAATATGGTTGATACAAGTTGATAGGGGTGTCTGTAGTAAAAAAAAAAAACAAAAAAAACAAAAGGAAAAAGCGTGAGCCTTATGAAAATGCCAATTCTAGATGTTACATTTATTTTCCTTTACTCTTTTGTATCCAAATTAGATTCTTATTGCAGTATTACTCATCCATTACTTTTTTAGAATAGAGAATTACTCTCATATAATGTTTTATGAGCACTTAGTATCATTAATTATTCATATTTTCTATTTTTTTTGTCATTATTTTTTAGGTTGCTATATTTTGATAAAATAAATCGAAAACTTTGAATTTATATTTCATAGAGTAGTAGTATATTGAATAAGTTTTTAGTATCTTAAACTATAACTATAGTGAAGAGAACAATATTTGAAGATAATATCTAAACATCAAAAAGTTTTTTTTTTTTTTTTGTCTCACTTTTAATTCCACAGCCAAACAGCTGAAAATTAGCTATTTGCCTCAAACATATTCTACACAAAAAATATTTTCTTACAATTAAAATATTTTCCTAGAAAAAAACTCACCCTAAATTTGTGTTTGGAAAATTGTAGTTGGATTAGAGCTACTAGACAAACTTATGGTCAAATATGAGAATACTCAAACATTTCCAACCCTTGTACTATAGTTTAATGTGTTTAATTTTTTATTTCACGTTTTTTAACTTTAGCTTAAGGAAGCTCCGGCAAGATCTGTAAAATTGGAGCAGATAATATATTGTACGCACCTTCTGCCTTTCACATCCCCTTATTTTCCAACGTCATGAAGCCGAGGACTAGATATTTTGGCAACACTTACACTAGAATTAAGAAAAGTGTCCAATTTTTTTTTAAATCTATTGCATAGCAGCTATTTCAATTTTATCAATTCAATCATAAATCTTTGGGAAATTTTCAAATAAGGACTTGAAATGCTCTCATTTTCTCATATAAAAAGTGGACATTGTTACCACCGGCCATGGTGGCTCCACTAGATAAGAGCCCTGTTGATCCTTCCCCAAAGGTGAGGGGTTCGAAACCCAGTGGAGGCGCTTGGTGTCTTAAGTGTGACGTCGGGGTGGTGGGTCCTCCGGTAGCGTCATTCCAGGTTTACCTCGCCGGCTACCGGCTGTACAGGGGTTCCTAGGTCATAAAAAAAAAAAAAAAAAAAGTGGACATTGTTTCAAATAAGAGAATGAAGTGGTCATATTGTTTAAAAAAAAAAAAAAAAGCCTAACCTCACTGGCCAAATGACATTTTAGTCTTTTAATTGTTTAAATTTGTTTATTTTTTCTTTTTACTTTTCTCTTCTTCCCTCAGCCAGCCTCAGGTGAGGGCTGACCTCGCCCTCACCCTCGCCGGCATTGGGCAAGGGCGGCCCTTGTTTAGCTAGTGTGGGTGAGCCTCGCCCAACACTAACGAGGGTGTTACTCACTTGCCTAGGTAAGGGCGACTCTCGCCTGAGTCTAGCGACCTCCGTCCTGGCTGAGAGAGGGAAGAAGAGAAAAGAAAAAAGAAAGAAAAAGAAAAGAAAAGGAAAGGAATGAAAACAAATAAAGAAAATTAAAAAATACACTTAGAATTCTTTTTTGACTAGAACACCCCTTCTTTGATGGCTGGAATAGTCATCGACCGACCAAAAGTCCTTATTTGAGACGATTTGATCACTTAAGCCCTTATGAGACAATTCAACCATTTTAGACCTTTATTTGAAATAATGTCTATTTTAGACCCTTATTTGAGAAAATGTAAGCACTGCAGATTCTTATTTGGAATTTTCCCTAAATCTTTTGACGATTTGCCAATATAATTTTTACGGCCAATTTTAACAGGAAATTATTGATATGAACGCTAATTGTTCTATGGGGGCATGACTAATATTAATGTAAATAATTTTTTCAATGTTGACCAAAAATCACCAAGACCGTGGACGGGTGGAGGAAAATAGGAAAAAAATCACAAATAATGTTCACATCAACATTGATCATATTGGCACTTGCTGTGCCACATACATGGCCAGTGTCCACATCAGCGATTTTCAATCAAATTGGCCGCAGGGATTATATTAACAAATTATTTAAAAAAAATTAGGACTAAGTTGATTATTGAAAATTTAAAAGTGATTTAAATGTTGCACAATAGGTTTAAAATTTTTTGGACAATTATCTCATTGAAATTTGATGTGTTTCTTTTGTTCCTAAACAACATAGGTAATCATTTTCAAATATCACTTCATTGTACTCATTTTCAAACATCAAGATATATTAAACTAATGTACCTTCACTTTTGCTGAAAAGGTGAAACTAATTTTCCTTCACGCCATGTCCGGATTTTGAGGGGAAAAAAGGATAAAAACTCCATGTATGGAAGGAAATTTACGTTTTAGAACTCTTTCCGTGAAAAGCTTTCATCTATATCTAACAAGCCAAAACTTTAGCCAAGTTGAAATGGATGTGCTTTTTCTATCTTTCCATCAAAAGGAAAAAGTATCAAAAAAGTCGGAAACTTATGATATTGATATCAATTTAGCCCTAAACCTTTAATTGGACAAATTTAATTCTAAATATTTTCACATTAATATTAATTTAGTCCATCCAGCCAAATTTAGCCTGCCGACACTGATGTGAATGCTGGTTGGCCGATAAACACCGATATGGTAGTTTTTAAATATATATATATTAATTTTTTCCTTCTTTTTTTTTTTTTCCTTTTTCCTTTTTCCTTTTCCTCTTCTTCTTCTTGCGCTTCTTCTTTAGTAATGGCCGGCAAGCCTTTGACGGTGAGGCCCTTGCGTGGCCTCACCCAAGGTCGCGAGTGAGATGGCTTCGCCCAAATGGGGGAGGCCAACCTCGTCGTGACCTTGTCTCGGGCAAAGGTAGCCTTGCCTAAATATGGGTGAAGCTGCCTTGCCCGTAGCCCTAGGCAAGGCCGAGCAAGGGGCTACAACTCTCACGGACCACTATAAGGAATCTAAGGAGAAAGAAGAGAAAAAAAGAAAAGGAAAAACAAAAAGAAAAAAACTTAATAAAAAATTTCCAAAAAAAATTATTAAAAATTGACATGTCAGTGTTGGCCGAATAGCTGGTATCCACATCAGCTTCGGCTGGCCAAAATTAGCCAGATAGATTAAATTGGTACCAATGTGAAAATATTTAGAATTGAATTGATCAAATTGAAAGATTTATGACTAAATTGATACCGATTCCATAGATTTAGAACTTTTTTGGTACTTTTCCCCCATCAGAATAAGAGCTTGGGGGTGGAATTCTTGCATTGTAAAGTTAGAGAAACAATGGCAAAATAGGTTTTCTCTCGTCACAAACGTTGAGTTTGGTTCGCTAAATGGAGCAAGGCGAGATTTGAATAATTATTTCATAAGAATAGCTCATAGTAGAAATTCTATTGAATGATCTGCATAATGGAATAATTATTTCAAGATTTAAGAAATCATAGTCTAGCTCAACAAAGACCTCAGTCTAGTTCAACTTTTAAAATCTTTGAGTTTTGTTCAACCTTTAAGATTTCAGAGTCTAGGTCGACTTTTAAGATCTCATATTCTAATTCGACCTTTAAGACTTCATAGACTAACTCAACATTTTCGGCTTCAAAATCTCGCTCGACCTTTAAGACATCGACGTCTAGTTCGACCTTTAAGACCTTAGAGTCTTAGTTCAACCTTTAGACCTTAGAGTCTAGCTTAGTCTTTAAGGCCTTAGACTTTAATTCCATCTTTAAGACCTTTGAGTCTAGTTCATTTTAAAAACCCAAAAATCTACTCAGAGTTTAATTCAACCTTTTAAACCTTAGAGTCTATCTCAACCTTTAAGGTCTTAGAGTCTACTTTAATATTTAAGAACTCAAGAGTCTAGGTTTTTTTTTTTAATCGGAAATAGACATTTTATTTAAGTAACGCTGAAAAAACAACCTGCTCGTAATGCGTCCGAAAGCAATAAATTAAACAAAGCTGGGGGAAGGGGAAAGACACCAGCGAAAGATAGGGACCCGTGGGAATGGGCCTTGGCAGCCTAGTCCGCAGGTGCATTTGTCTCGCGTCTGCTAAACCTAATGAGAAAACAAGAGAAACAGGGGAGTAAGGCGGCCATTTCCACTAGCAGCAAGCAGCTTTCCCATGGCGTCTTCTGAGGGTCGTGCACGGCGTCGACCACCTGGAGACAGTCTGTCTCGATGATGAGGGGCTCATTAGATTTCCCGATCCGCAGAAGATGGCGCATCGCTATATTCAAAGCTTGGACTTCGATCTGCAAGGCAAAGTTTGCAGTGGCTACACAGGTAAAACCTTCTTGCATAGAACCAGTATGATCACGACAGATATATGCAATTGACCCTGAGATATTACCACTTCTGAAGGCTCCATCTATGTTGATTTTTAATGTACCGGGATTGGGGGGCCTCCACAGAGACCTTGAAGCCGATCGAGGGGGGATGGATCATATTATGGTGGATTGCAGATGCTTCGCCAAGTTGGAGGTAGCCCATGCCGCTTCCACAACGAATAGGGGATCTGGCTTCTTGTGATGAAATAGACATTTGTTCCGTGCTTTCCAGACTTGCCAGAGGAGAACAGCAATAAGCTCCATACCTGGTGAGTTTTGATTTTCCACGAACTTGTCAGCTAGCCACGCTTCAATACGCTTGATTTGAGTAGGTAGGATTTGTATGCGAACTCGAGGGTGAGACCACAGGTCGAAGTCCACGGACAGAGAAGGAAAATATGTTCTAGTGTTTCTGGAGTTTGATTTGCGCACACACTACAGATAGGGTCAGCACTAATATGTCGATGAAAGAGATTAACTTTAGAGGGGAGGGCATTTTGACTGATGGACCAAAGGAAGAACCTAATTTTAGGTGGAATGTGGAGTTTCCATATTTGCTTCCATAGGGTTGAAGGTAGTTGGAAAGAAGAGGATGGTTTGCTGTCCTGAAGTTGGATGTCGGTTTGTCTAATTATCTGGTAGGCACTCTTCACAGTTAATTGACCATTGGTAGTCTCTGTCCAAATAAGCTTATCTTCTTTATAAGTTGGGCGCACTGGGATACTGAGAATTTCCCTGATGATGTCTTCATCGAAAAACCAATGAAGCAAACCTTCATTTCATCTATTCTGATCAGGTAGTAATAAGTCAGCCACCGTTCGTGGCTCTTCTCTAGTCACAGGGCCTCCTAAAATTCCTCAGGGTAGCCAACAATCCTCTCTGATGCGGATCTGAGACTCGTCCCCTACTGACCATTTTAGTTTAGGCAGAATAGAATCCCTCCCAATGAGCAAGCTCTGCCAACCCCATGAGGGGCGGGCGCCTTTTTTAGCACTTGTAAAGTCTTGTGCATGGAAATAAAGGCCTTTGAATAGCCGACTCCATAAAGATAAAGGATTTTGAAATAGTCTCCACGCCTGTTTGCCGAGCAATGCTCTGTTAGATGCAATAAGATCCCTAAAACCGAGACCCCCTTGATCCTTCCTTTCCTTTAGTAAATCCCAACTCTTCCAATGGACACCCCACTTTCTACTATCATTTTGCCACCAAAATGTAGACATTGCATATTGAGGAATAGCTTGAACAACACTTTTTATTAAAATCTCTTTTCCCCCTTTCAACATGAGGTGTTCTTTTCACCCATCTAGCTTGGAATTCACTCTCCCTAAGATCCAAGCAAACATATCTCTCTTTGAACGACCCCAGTCATACGGGATTCCAAGGTATTTGCCAGTCTTGTGAAGTACTAGTATCCTAAATTGGTGAGCCAAATTATCCTTTAGACTATTCGGGCAGTCTTTACTAAGAAAAAGACCTGATTTATTTCTATTAATGACTTGACCAGTGGCAAGACAGTATTGATTTAGGATATTGGATAGATTCTGGCATTCTAGAACAGTCCCATCTAAGAAAAAGATTGCATCATCTGCAAAGAAAAGGTGGAAAAAGAGTAGGACACCACCTGTTCAACTGTATTCCCTTTAGCTATCCCATGTCAATCACTTTATGAATAAGAGTTGATAATAGATTGACCATTAGAATGAAAAATTTAGGGAGATAGGGGATCACCTTGACGTAAGCCGCGAGTGGGGTGGAAGTAGTTAAGCTGGTTGCCATTAAATTTAACACTAATCATGATAGTTGAGATACACTGCATCACCCATCGTACCCAACTAGAATGAAATCCAAGCTTAATAAGATAGTCGTGAAGGAAATCCCACTCCACTCTGTCATAAGCCTTTTGCATGTCAATCTTGAGTAACGCTTGAAATTTCCTTTTTCGCTTTCTGGTGTTAAGATGATGCAACACCTCTTGTACAATAAGTATGTTGTCCTGGATTTGGCGACCACCCACAAATGCACTATGTTCTGGGGATATTAGGGCGGGAAGGAAGGGTTTAAGTTTGTTAGCAAGAATTTTGGATATGATTTTGAACGCGTAGTTGCATAAACTAATAGGTCGAAATTGATCAAGGCGTTCGGGGTTGGGGACTTTGGGGATAAGGGATAAAATTGTTTGGTTGAGGTCAGAGGGCATGACTCCAGTTTGAAAGAAAGCTTGGACAGACAGAAAAAGATCTTGCTTAATGATATCCCAGTGAGATTGGTAAAAAAGACCATTCAACCCATCGGGGCCTGGGGCCTTTGTTTTACCCAGCTGGAAAGTAGCTCTTTGGACTTCCTCTAACGTTAGTTCTGCAGTCAACCCTTCATTCATTCCGGTGTAACAATGGGCAAACATTGATTCAGAATGGGGTCATAATTCCGGTATCCTGTCATCCTGTATAGATTAGAAAAGAACTCTAAAGTCATATCCTTAAGAGCAGTTTCATCACTTACCCACTACTGATGATGGTCTTGTAATAAGTTGATTTTATTTCGTTGTTGGCGCTGAATAGTTGTAGCATGGAAGAAACGTGTGTTTTGATCTCCCCACTTCAGCCACTGTAATCGAGACCGCATTGCCCAATACTGCTCCTCTTGTTGCCATGCGCGTTGTAAATCCGCCTTTAACTTGAATGCTAGTTGGGAATCATATCTATCGTGGCTGTGGTTTGTGAGTGCTTGTAATTGCTGTTGTAAATCTGCTATGTGTGATTGGGCATTTAAAAACTCAGTACAACTCCACTGACTTAAAGCAGCACTGACTATTCTTATTTTCTGTGGCAAGTTAATACCATCACACTTAGCTGAGGCCCAAGCAGCAGTGACAATGTTGCGACAGTCCGGGTGATGTAACCAATAAGCCTCAAAGACAAAAGGTTTGTGTGATCATGTCCTTTTAGCCTCTGTAGATAATATCAGGGGGCTGTGATCAGAATCAACAGCAGGTAACACTAAAACCTCAACTACAGGGAATATGAGACACCAATCCAAAGTGCAAAGAGCCCTATCCAACCGTTCTTTCACCAAGTCTCCACACTGTCGGTTGTTCATCCAGGTAAATGCACGACCTTTACTCTCCAAATCCATTAGTTTATAGTCATGGAGCATTTCTCTGAAATAATGCATACGAAGCGAGTCCATTGACCTCTTGCCCTCTTTTTCCCAGTGGTAGAGGATGTCATTAAAATCGCCAACACACAACCAAGGTAGGGTATTAATATGTGAAAGCTGACTAAGAGCTCTCCAACGAAGTTGGCGATCATGAAAATTGACTGGCGCATAGACACATGTGATCTTCATTAGGATTTGCTTGCTGTTCTCAGAACAAAAGGTATCTATCATATTCTGATTTGCATATTCCACATTGATATTGATATGAGAACTCCAAAACAAGGCCAGACCCTCTGACATGCCTATAGGATTGATAATATAAGAATTAGGATAATTAAGTCTGTGCTGAATTTTTGTTACCACCTCCTCCCTGTTCTTCGTTTCCATCAAAAAGACCAATTCGGGCTTCTCTTTGACCACAAGGGCCTTGAGAGCTTGAACTGTCAGGGGAGAGCCCAGTCCCTGACAGTTCCAATAGCAGAGCTTCATTTTTCAAATGGTGGCTTTTTGGGGTAAGCCACCTCAACCCATTGGCCAACATTGTCAGCAGCCTGAATAGGAGTTTCTAGAAGGGATGCTTCATCTAACTCTTCAATTACAGAGGTATGAGTATTGTATGGATTATACCTTTTCAGTTTCTTAGCAGTCCCTAGTCTGGTTGATATTCTGGAATTTTTCTTGTTCTTTAGAGAAGATGTCGCCTTATACTGATCATAGGAACTATGTTGTTGTGTGTGAGCTATAGTCATGCCTTCAGTTACCATATTCTGGAGCAGAGAACTAGCTTGAGTGTACTGCTGAAGGGGAAGTACTAGCAGAGTATGAAGGATAATAGAATCCTGTTGCATAATAGTCGAGTCCTTAAGAGGATCATTAGGTAAGATCACATGTTTCCCTTTCTACTTAACTGCCCCAATTTCAGTATTGCTGCTGCTTATATGCTCAAACTGAGCTGACCTGGTCATGCATGAGAGGTGATGGGTGCTGCTCACCTGGTTTGGAGTGCCTCGAGACAGAACTTCTTGGAGGGGCATCGCTTCTGATTTCTTGGGGAGGGAAATTAGGGACCTGTGGCGGATGTTGAGCAGTGTATTGTGAGCTAGAGTGTTGCAAACCTAACTTGTGTTGAAGTCCCTCTGCTAAAACTTCTGCTGGTGGTAGAGCAGGGAAAGCAGGCCACAAGAATGGAGGAGTTTCGGGAACAGATTCTTCAGTCGCAACAAGATCAATCCTTTCCCCATAAAAGGTTAGGCAATACGAACTAAACTCTTTAACCTCTGCTTTAAGCCATTGTCCAAATGCCATTTTTTTCATTTCCTTCCATTTTTGCATCTATAAAAGGGATTTTTGGACAGTGGACAGCATAGTGCCCCAAACGACCACAAGAATAACAAAAGTGAGAGAGCCGTTCATATCTAAAGTCGAGCCATAGAGTTTTGCCACCTATACGAATTAGTTGTCCCATCTTTAGTGGTTGGCTTAGATTCCAGTTCGACCCTCACTCTACCTGCTTGGAGTGTGGTGCCCTCCTTAGCATCTATCTTAACCTCTAACACTTGGCCTATACTCTTAACCGCTTTGCTGAGCATATTGGAAGTACACCATTCCAGTGGAAGTCCCACGACATGGACCCAAAATGCACACTTTGAAAAATCATAACAATGTAATGGGGTAGTGGGAATCCAAGGCTGGAAAATGACTAGATGATTAGAAACAGCCACGGACCACCCTCTAATACTCGTTGTTTATCATTTTCATAGTAAAATTTTGCCACATATATACCATGTTCCCGTTGACAGATCTCAACTTGTTCTATGCGCCCAGCGCGCTTCAAAGTACTTTGAAAAGCTGTAAAATTGATGGAGGGATTCGAAAGGATTTTACCGACTAACATTTTCTTGCATGCCTCAATCTGTTCCAGCGAAGGTTGTTCATCCCAGACGTCGATATCATGCTCCGACCAGAGACGGCCCATTCGATTGCGAAGGGCAGCGAGGCGCTAATCCTCTTCTCATTCCTGGGTGTCCATTGAATTAACCCCAAGAGGGAGACAATCATGGAAGGAGAGGTCGCAAGGGATTGATGCATGCAAAATCAAGTTGACTAGGAAACAAACCAGAGGAATTTCAGTTGGGATGATGGAAAGACTGTACTAGTGGGCACAACAAAGGGAGTAAAGAAAATAAATTGGGTCATCGCTGTAAAGCAGGGCGGAAAGCTCCGTGAAGAATGAAGCTGGTCCAGTCCAAACAGCCAAATCAGCGAAATTAAACAGAGAGACTCAACAGGTCAATGAAATCAAGGAAATTGCGGTGAAAGGAAGGGGAAAGATACTGCGGGAGACAAGCATTAGGGTTCGGAATTGAACTACCATGGATGGTAGAGAAAGCTCTTCATGTCGAGAGAGGATGTTTCACTTAACTCAAGAGTCTAGTTAGACCTTTAATATCTCATAATATAGTTCGACCATTAAGATCTCAGAATCTAGTTCAACCTTTAAGACCTCATTTTATAGTTAAAATAATCCAGACCTTAGAATCTAATTCAACCCTTAAGACCTAAGAGTCTTGGACTACGTAGTTTAGATCCAACTTTAACACCTCGAAGTCTAGGGTTCATAAGCCTAACTTCTATCTCGCCCTATCCATTTGGAAATTCCCGCAATTTGCCCCTTCCGTCTAATCGTCCTTAGCTCACCCGGCTTCTTGAATCCATTTCCACCCTTAATGCCTTTTGATCATAAATTCAATCAAGTTTTCTAGGGGGAAAAGTACCAAAAAAATTCTAAACCTATTGCATTGGTACCAATTCAGTCATAAACTTTTCAATTGGACCAATTTAGTCCTAAATCTTTTCACATTGATATCAATTCAGTCCATCTGACAAATTTTGGCCAGCCGGCGCTGATGTGGATGTCAGCCGGTGGCCGAACGCTGACGTGGCAATTTTTTATGATTTTTTCCTTTTTCTTTTTCTTTTTCTTTTTCTTTTTCTTTTATCCCTCCTTCCTCCTTAGACCGTCCTTGCAGTGGCCGGTGAGCCTCCTGCGGGTGAGGGCCGTGAAGCCCTTGCCTGCGGCGGCCTCACCAAGGGCCGCGGGAGAGGCAGCTTTGCCCCAATCTATGCGAGGCCTTACTTGGTGATGGCCGCCATGGCCTCGCTAGCCACGGGCGAGCCACCTTCGCCCACGACAAGGCTAAGGTGAGACTGGCCTCGCCGATGGCCCTGGGCAAGGCTCATGCTAGCCACCGCCGAAACAGTCCAAGGAGTAAGAAGGGAGAAAAGAAAAAGGGAAAAAAGAAAAAAAATTCAAAAAAATTATTTTAAAATTGCCACATTAGCATCCGACCATCGGCCGGTCAAAATTAGCTAGATAAACTGAATTGGTACCAATATAAAAATGTTTAGGACTGAATTGGTCCGATTGAAAAGTTTAGGACTGAATTGATACTAATGCAATAGGTTTATGACTTTTTTGGTACTTTCCCCTTTTCTAGGCCTTTGTATCCATTTCCACCCTTATTGCCTTTTGATCATAAATTCAATCAAGTTTTCTAGGGGACAATTTGAAATTCCTATCGATCCTATATTTCATTCAGCCTCTAAATTCATTTTTTCTATTATTACATCTTTGTCTAACAAATCTTTTCCAGGAGCTTCAAATCGAGATCTCAGGCAAGTCTTCTTCTTGTTTTAATAATAAAGAGGGAGGGGTGTATCCTCCACATTGGACAAAATTTGCAGTTCAATTTTTGTCTTTGTAGTGACAATCTCAAAATTGAAAGTCATCATTAAGAGGGCAGCTATTGTCACTTCTAATTTTGCCCTTCATTTTCCAAAAAGTCATTAAGTTTGACCAAAGTTTGATCAAGAGTTGACGCCTCAAACATATTTTAAAACTTAAAAATGGATTTTGTTTGTACAAGCAAGTCTTTTGAAACCCAAATTACTACCCGAATCTGACAATTAGCTTTTCACTGTAGCCGGTAATTTGCGGTTTCAAGATTTTGATTGCATGTCCCGAAACTAGATATTGGAAGCATTTTGGTGCAACAAAAATAGAGTTGAACGGATGTCGGACAAGGGAATAATTGCCAGCCAAACTTCGATCAATTCTTCCAATACTTGAAAAAAAAGGTCTTGGACCATAAAACCATACCTATTGGCCTTGGAATCAAGCAAAAATTGCCACTCCAAAAATGATAAGTCACCGACACAACGCTCTGTTCATAAACTTGAGTAAAAGGGCCCTGGTGTGGGTTTAAATCTTAGGTCCATGATTTCATGATTTTCCCAGTAATATTGACCTCATTGGAAAGTTCTCGACCCGAGCATTTTAACGGGGCAAAAATCATGTGAATCGAATGTTAAATGTGGAATATATGGGCTCGGAAAGAGTGAGCCTCAACTCAAAGGGCACACGCCTCCAGATGAGCCACTTGAGGTGGCCTATTTCCCCTATTTGTGCTCGTCTAAGGAGGAAAATGGAATAGAGGAAGGAGGAAGGTTACGATCTCTACAACACTCTCTAGAAATTCCCTCGATTCCAACATTACGATGTTTCGAGGTATGTATACCCAACACTCTTGATTTCAGTTTCAAATGGAAGTACATGCTAGGCCGTCATACATATCATTCAAAATCATATGGCTGAAAAGACGTTGTTACACTTTTATATGACTATTAATAAATTGCGTCTTCTTAGGTTGTCCTAATCCTAAAATAACATATCTAGTCTATAAAAAGGCTGTTATACTGGCAAAATGTCTTAAAATGTTTGCATGTTCCTAGACTGCCATACTGACTTTAAGATTCTGTTCATTTCGCGAAAAATATGGTGTTTTCAGAAATTACTTTTCAAGTAAACTATTTTCCAAGAAAATAATCATAATTCTGGTATTTGGTTGAAATTTGAAAATGAACTAGAAAATATTTTCTACTGTTTGGTAAGGAGAATCTTTTCCTCCATGGATTCCTTTTCAATAATTTTTAAAAATTTGTTTTTTTTTTTCTTTTCTTTCTTGTTTTCTTCTTCTTCCTTGGCCTTGGCTACTCATTGCCATGGTCGGCAACTAGCCAAGGCCAAGGAAGAAGAAGGAAAAAAAAAAAATAATTAAAAAAAATCCATTTTTTAAAAATATAAAAAAATAAAATTAAAAGGAAATGAAAAAAGTGAAGTGAAAGAAGATATTAAATATGTTTTTCCCTATTTGAAAAGTGGAAAATATTTTCCGTAACCAATTCATTTTCCGCAAAACGAATATTGATAAATCTAAAAAATGTTTTTTAAAAAATTATTTTCTCGTGAAACGAACGAGTCTAAATCTTAGATCCGAGCTAGATGTTTGATCTCTAAGTTTTTCAACAAACTTCAAAACTAAACCAAATGTTCAAGACAAAAAATTAGCTCAATACAAACTAGGACAAGGTCAACCAAATCTATTATTAACTCTTTAGAGTTCATTTTAAGTTTTTTGATGAGCAGTCTAAGTTCGATCCTAAGTTGTCAAAATATAGCCTAATTGCTCATTTAATTCTTGATGTAGAAAATGTGATTTGAGAACACATTTGAAGATTGAGATCACGGGCTTCCAATGGCATGAGAATCTCGCCAAGTTGATATTGAATGAAATAGTTGAAGAAAACATGAAAAGTCGAAAAAAAGGGTTAACATCACAAAAACTCTAAACTAAATTAGTATACCTATGATAAATTTATCTGAAACTATACCAAAGGTAGAGAGTCTCAAGAACAAAAGGTCGAAACATGTATGTATCCCCAATTAATAGGCACCACAGGACATTCCTTAGGAGACTGCCTCTTAGTTTCCTAATTCTTTACTCTTGAATCTGAACCTTAGAGTTTCAGATTTTCTTATCAACAGGTTCCACAAAGTGGCAAGTGGAGAGTATACTTAGAATTATATCATCTGACTGAGTTAACAACAAAGTTCTTAATCAAAAGAAGCCATTCTAGGGGAAGAAGAAAAAAGACTTAAAAAGCCATTAGAGATTTCACAATATGGGTTTATTTAGGGAAGGCTAGTCCACCTCTTCAATACACAATAGATTGCCTTATATAGGCACGAGTTGCATCGAACATCATGAGGCATCTAGAGGACAAGTCCCATTAATGATGCTATAGACGAAAGTCACAGCATACAAAAGATGCTTAAAGCACTACAAACAAAGCATACTCCACGCCAAGCTTGCTAAAGCACGTGGTAAAATACGAAGCAGACAAACATGCAAAGCACACTCCACATCTAGTACACTAGCAAAGCTTACTACCCTATCTTATTACTGAGTCCCTTTTCAGTGTTGTCTGCCGAACTATCTAAGTTGTCTCCTTCTTTTGCTTTGTGAAAGGTGCAAATAAGGATGTTGATCTCCCATTGTGACAAAAGTTGATAAGCAATAGGGTCGTGAAGGATTCCTGATGAAGATGGATCATCTGTTCTTCTTTTCTTAGAGGAAGAGGATTGGTTTGTCTGGGGCTGTGGCCAGTGGGACCAATTGTCAAAAGTGGTGGAAGCCAACTATAAATTGGTGGATGTGGATTCATATTAGTATGGGTCTTGATATGTTCCGGGGAATAGAAAAATTATGCCCTGTCACTGATATGTTCCGGGGAATAGAAAAATTAGCCGACTTTACTAAACATACTTCAGTTTTTCTTTATTCCAAGGAACAAAAGAACAAAAAAAAAAAAAAATAGAAAAATAGAATGGTTACCAAATAGGCCCTAATTTATCCAAGTATGACTTTTCCATCTTAGCAATAAATCTACATTGCTTGCTATCTAGATTTAAAGCATTATTCATTATCTTCTTTTCAGAGCCACATCTTGAAGAATAACGGTTTAGTTGTTTATAGTCTCTCCTTCACTTCACCGTTAAGTCAAAAAGATCTCCACATTGAATCTCCTTGGCTAGCCTTCACCATTTCATCATAATAAGAAGTTATGGACCATCACCCATCGAGAGATGCCATGGATGAGATTCGCCAAGCTCACAACCAGAACTTTTTTTTTTTTTCTAAAACAAGCTCAAACACTCCCTTGAAACTTTGAAGCCTATTTTGAACATCAATTAATTGATCTCATTCAATATATCAAACTCTAGTGATGGACACTAATAAATTGATTTTGTTGGGAAGTATAATGAAGGAGATTCTAAGTTGTGTCCTGCCAAAGTGCTTGTAACAATGTACAAGATCTCAAGCTTTGGTTTATGGGGGTCATATTTTGTAAATGGTTTAATATCCTAAAAAACCTCAAACTGGTATACATGTGACAAATTTACCCTAAACTATTTTTTTGACCATGAAAAACCCCAAACTGGTACACTTGTGACAAATTTACCCCGACTAACCATAAAAAACTCTAAACCGGTACATTTATGACAAATTTACCCCCCCAAACTAATTTATTCGACTGTAAAAAACTCCAAACTGGTAAATTTGTGACAAATATACTCTCCGCTAAATTGGATTAATACAAAAAAAAAATCACAAAAATTGTAAACTGTGACAAAGGGAGCGTAAAATCCCAAATTCATATATCAATCAATTGTCACGTGTCATTTAACTTAATAATTTGACAATAAAATTTAATAAAAACTAACAGAGGGTAAATTTGTCACAAGTGTACTAGTTTGGGGTAAATTTGTCAAACGTATATCAGTTTGGGGTTTTTGGTGGTCAAAAAAATAATTTGGGGTAAATTTGTCACAAGTGTACCAATTTGGGGTTTTTCAGGGTATTAACCCTTGGTAAATCAAGTAAAAGTTGATGACTTTTATTGAGATAAAAAAAAAAAAAATGTTCATATTAGAATTGTCATTCAAGGTTTGGTGCTTCTTCTTGTTCTTGTTCTTGTTCTTGTTCTTTTTAATTAGCCCTTCTAAATTTGTAAGGTTAAAGAGATCATCTTACATTTAAAAGATCTCAACCCAACCCTTCTCCAAATAACTTTAATTAAAGAGATCATCTACAACTTCTTCTTTTTTAAATATGTTTTTCTTTTCCACACACACACACACACACACACACACACACACACACACACACACACACACACACACAAGTTCTTTGTATTATTCTTCTTGATGAATAATTTCTTTTCATAACTTAATTACCCAAATATCTTGTAATAAAGTAATTTTGCTTTATCTTTCAATATCAATTTCTTAAATACATAAATGATGTGCGCACCAAATAAAAATCCATACTATTATCAAAGAAAAAAAGGAGACCCTCCTAATATTCTAAGGAATGTCAATACTTTATTTTCTTCCTTCAAATTTCTTTAATTACTTATTTTACAAACATTGTGTCCAAGGGCACATGCATAGTTTCATAATTTCATTTCACCAATCACACATTTCTATATTAAAATTTGGATATCTTCTAACACACTACAATCTTCCTAAAAAGATTCCAAATCTCAAAATATTTTTCTCGTTCCATAAACATTTATAAAATATTCTAGGTACTTCTGTTTTATCCGTGATTTCTTCTTTTATTATATAATAATTCAAATATTCATTAATAAAATTATTTCTTTTTACTCTACAATTCTTGCACAAGATGCACATTTATTTACCAAGACAAAAAATCAAAAAAGTCGTAAATCTATTGCATTTTTGTCAATTCAATCTTACACCTTTCAGTTTTGTCAAATAAGACTTAATTTTTTCATATTTTACCAATTTAGTCCATTTAATCAATTTTAACCGAAAATCGTTGAAGTGGAAGGTAGTGTCTTATGTGACACAACCGGTATTAACATGGATGATTTTTAATGATATTTCAATATTTTTTTGAATTTTTATTATTTTTCTTTTCTTTTTCCTTTTTTCCCCTTTCCTCTTTCCTCTAGCTAGTCACAAACCTTGGCGATGGCTAACGACTACCGAGGTCGACCTCGCCTATCACACCCCCGCCCTATCTCTAGCACAAGAGCATGACCCAGCAGGTTAGCATCGACACCCCCAGGCAACGTCGAACGTCCTGAAAGTCTTTTATCTTTAGTTAAGCACATGCAAAAGTGATCATAAACAATCCTCGTACAAACCAACATAGAAGCCGGGCAAGACAAATGTAGGCCAAACAAATAAAAGCAACATATACATATACATATTCACACATCAAAAGCTGTTTTGATTACATGCCCATCCTAGTCCTGGGCTACTTATTTTCGTTTTCATATATAGTCAATCAAAAGGGTTGGGGTAGCCTAGCTCCTCTATCGAGCTGCTCCCAAAAAGTGGCCCCCATGCTAGATTCATTCCCCTCTTGGACCCTGGTTCACCCATCACACACCTGAAATGGTGTGAACAACAAGAGTGAGTCGATGGCTCAGTAAGTAGAAATCCCTAATTCTCCTATAGGAGGACATCTCGCCATTGATCGTTGGATACAAGGTCACCACCCACTTGTCGATGACAAATCAATAGCAAGGTCCATGCCTTGCCTTGCTTATACATATGAAAGGCTCTCAACCGTCTATGTGCTTTCAAGAATCAAGATAAGGAGTTAGTGCATATGAACAAACTTTCCAAAGATCCATGGCTTATGATCATTTCAATCATAAAAAGAAATGTTCACATCTCATGAAACTCATTCGAGCATTAAGTGACCCAATTCAAATATATGCCAAAATTGATGCAATGACTTAACAATACATATCAAACAAACCCAACTTTTGCAAGCATCACACATGTATCAATCATGGACCACACATGGACGTTCATTTTTCTTTTTCAATAACATATTAGTCGAAATTACTCGACTCTTCCGGTAACAACCGGGCATCGGTCCCCCCCTTAGCAACCGGCATCATCCACACCTAGGCCAGCATTGTCCACGATCTCAATATTTGGACAGCATCCGGGACTTTACCCCAAGCAATGACCTAGCATCCCCCAGCGTCAACATATAAGTCCATCGTTAGTCCATACATTTCAAGCATCAACCAATTCATGTTATGTTTTAACTTTTAGCCGAATGAAAGGCCCAAAGGCGTGCCATGCAAGGTGAACTAATGAACGACTCTTGTGTTTTATTAAATCAAACTCATGCCGGATGTGATTTGGGCTTGTGACCTTGACTTGGAACCATTCGCTCAGGCTTTAGCATTGTCCATAGTCATCGAGACATTTCCTTAACATCCGAGTGTGCTCGACGCTCATGTGGGATCATGAACTTACTTAGGACCCATTTGGTTCAACTTTGGGGAAATGGCTTTGCATTTTCCCAAGTATCTTTAAAAGAATGGGTATTTGGTGAAGGCAAAAGCATTTGGATACTCTTATTTTGGTGTATTTGGCAAAGTAGCTTTGAGGTGAAAAGAAAAGGGAAAAAAAAGAAAAAGGAAAAAGGAGGAGGAGAAGTTGAAGCAGAGGGGAACAATTGGGAGGCAGCCGGAGCTAGTGGGGGAGGCGGCTGGTGGCTATGGTGGGGGAGGCGGTTGGTGGCAGTGGTGGTGGCGAGGCGGTGGGTCACGCGACCCACGCATTGCCGTCGAGGCCTCAAGCAATGCCGCTTGGTTTGCGTGACCCACGCACAGTCATCCCATGGGTTGCGCGGCCTCAGACGGTGGGTCGCGCGACCCAAGCGGCGTCGCTTGAGGCCGCAACCAGCAGTGCGTGGCGACGGTAGTGTGTTGGTGACCAGATTTGGCCGGCTGAGTGCTCAGCTCGTCATGTGGGTCGCGCGACCTAGGCGATGCCGCCTGAGGCCGCGAGCCACGCAACGGCAGTGCGTGGGTGGCCAGCTGAGCTCCGCCAGCTGAGCTTCACTCTTGAATAAACAAGTCCAATGATGAAGATGAACAGTAATTTTTTAAGGGTAAAATAGGAAAACGAAATTATCAGTGAGGACAATATTGGAAGAAAAAAAATCATTAAACCCCTCTTTAGCATTCTGAAAATGTTAGTATTTGGCCAAGGACACCTCCAAATGTTGAATCAAATGCCTAAAATTTTTCCCAATGGACTTTTGGGGCTAAAAGCCCATTGGGAATGCTAAACCAAACGGGGCCTTAATGCAACAACAAGCAATGAAAACACAACAAGCATAACAATACAAAGCCAACACAAGCAAACGATGACATGCTCCTAAAATTGATAAGCGTAGCACATTGCCCTGTGAAAGAGTTAGGAAATCTACTTACTACTTTTTGGACCTAGCTCCAAGATGCTTCTTTGTTGGTCGGTTGGCATCTAGGGCAATTGAAAGAGAAGGGCGTGAAAGAGAAGGGAGGAAGGAAGAGGAAAATAGAGAAAGGCCAAGGCTTAAAATGTGAGGATGGCTCATCCTACTTATAGGCCTCTTCCTCTTAGATTTTTATTGCAAACTCATGATGATGCCTAAATGACGAGTTGGCCGACCTATCTTCTCGAGTTGGTGCCTAGGTCCTTTGGTGTTGGCTTATGATTGGTCCACCTATTTGCTTATCGTCAAAGGCTCACTCTAGGCTTGTTATTGCCTATGGCACCTAAGAGACACATAAATCCCTTTAATACCTAATGTTCTTCTAATTGGTTGGTTTTTGCCTTGCTCATCAAGGCTATAATCTAGGGTCATCATATTCTAAGATTTATCCAAGATTTAGTCATTGAGAAACTTGGACTTTGGACAACTTCTTTTCTAAGTTAAACACATGAGCATGTGACTCATTAAGCTCATTAATTAGCTAGCTTCCAAAGGCATTTAATACATTCTTTTCTTCAAACTAAAAAGACTCTAGATTAGCTTCTTCCTCTAATTAGGTGTTCAGCTCCCTTCCCCTCCAACTTGGCTTTGAATCAAGGGTCATTTATGGTTGTACAATCTTATCTCCCAAGATCCTAAGTAGGCTCTATACTAGCTTGGACACTTGTCTCAGTTATTTATTGGCTAATGTCCAAAAGAAATAAGGTAGACTTGTCTTTGTCCAAAGTTGGACTTGTCTTGGCCTTCTCCTCTCTCTCTCTCTCTCTCTCTCTCTCTCTCCATGTGGCCTCTCCCTTGTAGGTTCCAAAGTCTACCATTCACACTTAGATCCTAGGATATTAATGGGCCTAGGCTTTAGGAATATCTTTTTCCCCACTTTATTTAATATGTTCATATTTATTTGCACTTATTCAAACTTGTTCACACTTGTTTTTCCAAGAAATTTTGATTATTAAAGGCTGAGGTGTCCCCTTCATTAATGGCTTTAAATCCAAGCATAATATTATCTTCTAATGTAAAGCCCTAACATGCCAAGTGTCCGTGCTCCTTAATTTACTACATGACAAAGGCATTAAATGTAATTTGGAAAATATCTAAGTCCCGAAGGCCTTGTCATTCTAGACTAATCTAATTTGACCACGATCGACTATCTTATTTGGCTTGAGGTTCAAGCCTAAAACATTATCAGAGGAAGCAGACATAACCAGGCTTAACCGGTGAAACTAAGTTCGAAGTTCTCTTTTACCACATAAGGTGCCCGAAGTTGAGGATATTACATCGCTACCCTTGGGCGAGCCTCGTCCAACCACTAGCGAGGCTTGCACCTTGCCAATGCAAGGGAGGCTTGTTAGAGGCTGATCATTAGTCATTACCGGGCCCTTGCAATTGGCTAGAGAAGGGAAGAAAAAAAAACAAAAAGAATCAAAATAATAAAATTAAAAAAAAATGTTAAAAGATTTTTTAAAATTATCCGCATGACCGGCCCATCTTGCATTGCATTTATATTATCAATTTCTAATCAATGTTGAGCTAATAAACTCAATTGATAAAACGTTGAAAATATTAAAATTCAATCGATTAAATTAAGATATTTATAACTGAATTGATAAAAATATAATAAATGTAGGAGTTTTTGGATAATTTTCCTCATTTTTTCCAATAGCACAGAGAGAATATATTATTCCACATTTTCGACGCGTCGGTTCGAAGTCGTGTGCGACATAGCGCAATCTAGAGAGGGCTGGAGTTCCCTATCGGGATCGTTAGTGGGCCCCGCAGCGACCCCCCTCTGAAGCCCAACCCTACGACTGTTTAAAAGCAGCCTCCTGCTCCTCCTCTGTCCGGGCGAAACTCAAACATTGCCGAAGCGGAAGAAGAAGGAGACGACATGGACGCGAGCGACGCGAAGGAACAAATCGATGTGAGGTCGGTCGTGGAAGCCATCTCCACCGACGACGCCGACGCCCCTCTCTACAAGGTCGAGAGCCTCTGCATGCGCTGCCACGAAAACGTACCCTCTCTCTCTCTCTCTCTCTCTTTCTCTCACGCAACGTGTCGTTGGCGATTGCTTCTGTCTCGTGAGATTGAACACGCGTCGGATGTCGAATTGCTGTGCCCGTCTTTGATTTGCTTCATGTCTTCGGGAATTTCGCTGAATGATCATCGTTTGGTCCGCAGGGAGTGACGAGCTTTCTGCTTACGTTGATTCCTCACTTTAGAAAGGTACGTCGATGCTTCGTTTCTATAGGTTTGCAAATGATCATTGGTTTTTCCGACTGAATTCTTCCCCCTCTTGCAGGTCTTGCTGTCGGCTTTCGAATGCCCACACTGTAGTGAGAGGTAAATTAACTTCTTCTTCTTCTTCTTCTTCTTTTTGGTGACTGCGGTAATTGTGTAGGTGCGGCCTTTTTTTTTGAACCCTTGTATGTCACAGGAACAATGAAGTTCAGTTTGCTGGCGAGATCCAACCTCGGGGATGTTGCTACAGTTTGGAGGTTCCCACAGGCGACCCGAAGGTTGTGCTAACTGGAGTTTGATGCTTTTCGTTTTTAATTAATCTTCTCGCTGTGAGAAAGTCTCCATAGAGTCGAGCTCGCATTTGCAAGGGATTCCTTGCTTTTCGCAGTCCTTCAAAATACGCTGTGTCTTCAAAATACGCTGTGAGAAAGTCTCCCTAGTGAAGATCATCCTGTTAATTTTTTTATGTACTTATTATAGACGCTTTATGAATGCAGATGCTCAACCGGCAAGTTGTGAAATCTGAATCT
The DNA here is from genome assembly GCA_014182715.1 of Eucalyptus cloeziana. Classification (NCBI taxonomy): domain Eukaryota; kingdom Viridiplantae; phylum Streptophyta; class Magnoliopsida; order Myrtales; family Myrtaceae; genus Eucalyptus; species Eucalyptus cloeziana. Next base: position 19,282,944 of record CM024637.1, read on the forward strand.
GCCACTATCAAGGTATTTTAACGTGTAAGCTATTAGGAAATGTCCTGGTCTTCCACTTTATCGGCTCTCCCCTACACAAAAAGAAAATAAAGAGCAGCCGAATCTTGCTTCAGTAATTTGATGTTACTGCAGGTTATGTTGCATGCTGGCTAGTTGAGGATAGTGATATAAACATGTTTGGGTTCAAGTAGCTTTATGGTGATGATGCAGCACTCATTTGGCAAATGGCAAATGGCATGTGCTACTTGGCTATGTTTTTGGAAAATGACATACCAAAGTTTGTCCGTTTAATTGGAATTTTTTTCTTGAAACTGCTGCCTAGTGTGAACCTTTATGGCTGTTGGAATGAGGAGTCTTATATTAGCTCAGTTGAACTTCCAGAAGTTAGTTCTACACAATGTATTCATCTAACTCTGAGCAATTTTGACTTTTTTGTTCTTTTGAACTCCTTGACAAATATGTTTGAATTCTTTTGATTCAAATATACTGATTGGATAAATTTATGACCGTGTGCAGTTGAGAGTTTAATTTGGCTACCCTGTTTTCTGCAGATTCCTGAATTGGATTTCGAAATTCCTCCTGAGGCTCAAAGGGGATCCTTGTCGACGGTAAGGCCTAAACCTTTCTTTTGCAATTTGTGATTTGGCATTCTTCTTTTGTTAATATCTGATGCAGTACACCTTCCTTTATTATTTTTTTTCTCTCAAGCAGGGATCTTTTAGATCTGTTAGGTGGTCAATAGTTGGATGACTTTCTCGGTTTTCCTGCAGTAATTTATGAAGTTTGTTGATATCCTGAAAATATTGGGTTTTCCGGATTTGCTTGTGTAATAGTTTTAAGGGTGCATAGGCAGTCTCTAATGCAGATGTCCTGAAAATGCAGCAATTTCATCTCTATTCTTACTTACTGTTCATTACCCCTGCTGTTCTAATAACATGTCCTCTGATCTTATGGGCATAGGTTGAAGGAATATTGGTACGAGCCGCAGAAGAACTCCAAGCCCTCCAAGAAGAACGCAAGGTTTGTGTTAAAATCAGTTCCAGTAATTATTGCTGTATTACTTGTGTGAATTGTCTCTCAGCATTATCAAATACCCTCTTTCCAGAAAGTGGACCCAAAGACAGCTGAAGCGATTGATCAATTTTTATTAAAACTGAAAGCTTGTGCCTCAGGAGATTCTCCATTTACCTTCATCTTGGATGATCCCGCTGGAAACAGCTTCATTGAGAACCTGTAAGGAATTGTCTGGTAGCTCATCAATGATTATCATATATTTGGTAATTGTAGATTCTTCAGGCTTTCTAAACAAACATATTAACATGTAACAGTTTTGCCCCATCCCCTGATCCCTCACTTGCTATCAAGTTTTATGAGCGGACACCAGAACAACAAACTTTATTAGGCTACCTTGTTGACCCTGCACAGTCCAGAGAAGTTGGTAATGGAGTGACAACAGAGCAAATGCAGAGTGTTGTTCCAGAACCAGGAAGAAGAGAACCGCATGGAGCAGTTGGAGCAGCAGCCGCTCATCGTGCGATTGCTCAGAGTAATAGTGCCGACATTTCTGAAGTTATGTTTCGTTACTCTGCACCCGAAGAAGTAAGTGATTTGCCAATTTTGGAAATGAAGCTTTGTGGCCATGCTGGCAATTTTGCTATTGCTCCAGATAATTGCTCATGGATCTCCTCTCTATAGGTTATGACTTTCCCTTCGACTTGTGGAGGTTGTGCTGCTGGGTGTGAAACTCGAATGTTCGTGACCAGTATCCTTTTTGATTCTATGACACTTGGTTATAGTTTTGCAAATTGGATAGTATAATTCTAGTGTACATCTGTGGTTTTTGTTTTGAATGAGTAAATGTATAGGATATTCATATTTCTGGCTTGGGAAAGCATTTCTTCTGGTTTACTTCGTTATGATTTTAGTAGATATTTCAATAGCATATTGGCATCATCCTATTTCTAGAATATAAGCTAAGGATAAGTAAACAAGTGTAATTGTTGATTTCAATTGCGTATTGGCTCTATTCCATTTTTTAGTATATTTGCTGAGTAACATTAAACAAGTGTAATTGTTAGTCTGTGATTGACTTGATGAATCTCATCCTTCATGCTTGAAATTACTCGATGTATTAATGCTATATCTGTTATGTGCGATATAAGATAGCAGGACAGGGATTAATTTTCCTTCTTTAGATGACATGCTAATATATTTTTTTAAAGTAAAAGAAGCAGGAGGAGGAAGTGAATTTCTCTGGGCAGTAAGACCAAATATCCATTGGGAAAGTCCTAAGAAGAGTCAGGGACAGATTGACACCTTAGGATTATATGTTACTGTTAACAGGGTTTGTTTTGAATGGTGTGAATGCTTTTATCTATGAGCTGTAGATAAAGTTTTCAGAATACATAATTGTTGAGCTTAAGTCATGCAGATATCCCATACTTTCAAGAAGTAATTGTGATGGCGTCGACGTGTGATGCTTGTGGTTATCGTAATTCAGAGGTTTGCGTTTATTGTTTGTGTAGCTTCTTCATGTTTGTGTAGCTTCTTCATAGTCCATGTACCTTATCCTTTATTTACCACAGCAGCTTGTCAACATGAATGGTTTATCTTGCAGTTGAAGCCTGGTGGCCGAATTCCTGAGAAGGGAAAGCGAATATCTCTTTGTGTGAAGAATACAAAAGATTTGAGCCGTGATGTTATAAAGGTTTGGATGATATAGTCGCGAGCAATTTATGTTAAGCTTATCTCGTTATTAATTCATGTTCCATATATTCCTGACTGCCTCCTGCTTCTGCCGATTTAATTCAGTAATGAACTACAATGTTGACATAAAATGAGCTCATACCCCATTGAAAGGTTGTTTCCTAGATGCCATCACCTTATCCATTGTGTCAAAAGTAGTTACATTATTTCAAATAATGCATTGTGCAGAACCTCTAATTTGTTATGGTGGTCAGAACTGGTTTAAGGAAGTGGCTAGCTGTATGAAAGTGAAAACTTTTATTTCTCAATTGCTGAAAGCTGGATAACCAGTTTTTGAAAATGACGACCACTTTCTAGTAAAATCATGGCTCCTTTCTCTCCAATTCCTTGCCTTTTGTTCTTTATCTATCACAGTGTAGTAAAATAAGTACCTTCTATGTCCTCCCTCACTTTTTCCCTTCATTGATAGTGAGTTCTCCTCAGTCACCTTCTGCTGCATCTGCCTCAATCTCGTAGATATCTACGAGAAAGGACAGTATTTTTTCCCACCATAAACTTCAACAGCTTTTGGATGGCGTAATATCACACTACATTAGGTTCTGTATATTGTTCCTGGATGTCTCCTCCTAGTTTCAGAGCAGTCCTGATAAGTTACAGAGAATGTTTCTCAATTTCAGGTGACAGCACTCCACTTTTCAATTGAATCTTCTACCTGTCACCCCTTTGTTTTGTCTTTTTCCCTTCTGGATTGTTGTTTCTGGGGTAACAATTTTTTTTATCTTCTCAATCCTTTCTTTGTTGAAGTCTTTTGCCCTCTTTAGTGCCTGTGGCCTTCATTCACATCTGTCATTTTCCAGCCTCAGACAGTAGTTGACATGAAATAGTTTCTGCTTTTGTCTCCTGCTTCCTATTCAACTAGAGTGCACATTGGCTTTTATGCCCATCTTTAATTTCTGCTCCCATCAGAGTTTCACATTTTTTAAAATTTTCTGTTATCGGTTGTCTTCCTGGTTTTCTAACCTTGACCTTTCATTACTCCCTCGATGTTAGTCACTTTCCTTGCCTTACACTCTTCGACAGCATATTATTATTTTCTTCATAAATTTAATGTCTCTATCACAGTATGATGTGGAGCAAATTTTTCTGTAAGGTCTCTTCAGCAAATGAGGATTGTTATGAGCAGGAGAAATTTCCATTATAGAGCTTGAACTTCTGGGTCTTGAGGATAGTTGTTTCTATTTTTATCCGTTATTTGTGGAGTAAGTAAAGTGGGAATGGCCAGAATATAGTTCCTTATCTTTTCTTTGGCGATCAGGATTACTAAAGGAAGGAAATTCTAATGCAGGCACCAGTTTGGTGCCCAGGATCAGAGACAGAAGGAATTTTTGGAAAAGAAAGACAGACGGAGGGCCCATTCGTTTCAAGGAAAATAATTTCTGAGAAATTTTTTTGCATTTTCCGCTGTTCGTTTCACGGAAAGTAAACTAGTTGTGGTTTTCCACCAAGGAAAAAGTAAACTAGTTGTGGTTTTCCACCAAGGAAAAAAAGTCTTTTAAAAGAGGGGAAAATGTTCTCCACTTTTCAAATTGGGGAAAACATTTTACTTACTCACTCTCTCCTCTCATAGCCTATTAGCCCCCTTCTTTCTTGTTTTCTTTTTTAATAATTTGAATTTTAAATTCTTTTACTTTTTCTTTTATCTCTTTTTCTTTTCTTTTTCCTTTTTTTTTTCCACCTTCTTCTTTGGCCGGTTGCCGGCATGGCTACGGCTGGTGACTGGCCACAGGCAAGCTTGAGGCTCGCTGGTGGCGCCGCCAACCTTGGGCCTCGCCTAGCTTGGCAATCTTTGGCAAGCTTGAGCTCACCGCTCGCTAGATCGGTGAACTAGCGGCAAGTGCAATCCTCTGGTGAGGCTAGAGGCCGGCGAGCTCGGCCTCGCTGCTCGCCAATCCGCTCGCCACTCGTGAGATTGGCGAGCCAGCGGAAGCTGGCCTTCAGCTGGTCACCGGCCGTCACGTGGCCAGCGAATGGCCAAAGAAGAAGGAGATAAAAAGAAAGAAAAAGAAAAAGAAAAAAAGAAAAGAAAATAATTAAAAAATCGACTTTTTAAAATATATTTAAAAAATTGATTTAAAAAATAAAATAATAATAAAATTATTCAAAAAAAAAATACGAAGAGAAAAATATTTTCCTTATTGAACAACGAATAATACTTTCTACTTTATTTTCAAGTTTTAGATGAACACGGGAAAATAATGGCATTTTTCTAAAAAATGACTTCTTGGAAAATATTTTCCAGAAACGCTGCATTTTCCGTGAAACAAATGGAGCCCGAATTCAAAAAATCATATGAGCCATTGCCAACAAAACTTGTTTATTGTAGATCGACTCTGTAGGAAAGTAAATGTTGTTATTCTCTGTTTTATGATGTCGCAGACTGCTGTATACATAATCGAGAAGTAGGTTGCACAGCATAATTTATATTTCTAGAACCTGTACATGAGAGCTGAAAGATGTTCTTGTTTTTTAAAGTTGTAACCTCACATCTGATTGGTGTCTTTATGAATTTCTGTAGTCTGATACTGCTAGTGTGAGAGTTCCGGAGCTTGAGCTGGAGCTTGCGAGTGGCACTTTAGGTGGAGTTGTTACCACTGTTGAAGGATTGATCTCCAAGATAAGTGAAAGTGAGTATTCATCCTGTTCTCTTTTATCATTCGATGACTTTATTGTCCTGTACACCCCTGTTTGGTTTACCTTTTGTAATAGAATTGAGTGAGCCCAAAGATAGATCTGAAATACATTAAGTATTTTTTATGTTTGAGTTGCATGCTGTGAAATTGAACATAAATGATGGTTATGCTTGGTTGGAAATCTTAATGTAGATCAGTTGTAATGGCCATTTGGTAATGTGGAAACAGAGTTAACATTTAATTGCCTTATAGTAGAGTTTGTGTTTGCTCAGACAGTGCTTTCCTACCCTGTTAAAAAGTAGTGTCAAGTGATGATTACTGGTGGTATTAAAACTGAGATGATTTCATCATTTACTCCGCACTGTTGGGCTAGTTCCTGTCTCTTGAGTTGGACTTTTGAGGCAATTATTTGAGTGATAGTCTTCTTGAAGTCAATGGACCTGGTTGTCATTTTTATCTCATAATTATTTGCTACTTTTGCCAACACATGGCTTCTTTTGGGTGCACATCTTTATGTTCTGGGATGGGAACTAACTGGCTTTTCAGGAGAGTTCTTGAAAACTGTTCTAAAATATTTTTGTTGACAGAAAAGATGTTTAGTTGCTTTTAAGAATGGAGATGCGTTTACTGGGCTGCAATTTGACAATTATTTTCATTAAGTAATAATCTCGTTAGAATCATACTCTTATATTCCATTACAATATGTTTTAGAAGTTAAAGTAAGTTTTTGAGTAAAGGAAATGGAATCGATCATATTGGTCCAAAGTGTAGGCTTTAAAGAAAAAATAAATAAAACGATGATGAAACCCATCTCAGATAGGAAAACCTTGCCCTTATCCTCTTACCTCATGCTCCAAGTAAGATGCAAGCCAAAGCTTAGCTAGGTGGCCCAAACATGAAATTACTTGCACTCGGTGTTATGTGCAATCTAACCTATGCCGTGCACCTAATCAATACATGCAAGTCTGTGAGTTTAATTATTTGGAATAATAGTCACAACATGTTTTTTTTTTTTTAAATGTAAAGATAGGATCATCAAAGAACTTTAAGAGTAGGGATGATACGATTCCAGACATGGAATTTCATGGGATCTCAAGCTGACTTTAAATTCTTAGTGGAAGATGCATCTTATGTAAATAATATTCCTTTTTGCATTCTCAATGCAACGTGTTTGTCTGTTTGAAGAATTGGGGGGAATACATAGAAAACTGGAAACTTTAAGTAGTGCAAATTGATTGTATTGTGTGCATCTATAGTTTATTTGTAGGTTGCACTAAGTGTTAAGGTATATAAGATTGCTAAGTGGATTACTCCCAGAGCATTTCTTGTTTTGTATGTATTTTAGTCAGCAGTATGTTCGTCAATAAGGAAACTTTTTAACTGAAGAAATACCTATGACCGTAGGCCTTGAGAGGGTGCATGGATTTACTTTTGGAGATAGTCTTGATGATCACAAGAGAGCAAAGTGGAAAGACTTTCAAGAAAGACTACGGAAGGTAAAGTATGATTGCATAGAAAAAACTTAAATTAGGTTGAAGGATTGTTTAGACATGCTTCCCTTCATAATGATTTGTCATCCCAGGTTGTATCTCTCCTTTTTTCCTTTGTTCTTCTTTTTAAGTGTTATTTTGATTTAACTTACTGATAGGCTGTGCGATTAATTGAGTGTTGGAAGTGCCATGATGAGTCCAAAAATTCAGTTTGCTAAGAATGAAATTCTCTTCATGGATGGTGAATATGTAAAATGGGTGATAAATTTGAAATATTGATAGCAAGCAAAAAGTGACTGGTAATTTGTTAGTCCAGTATACTATATTTATAAGTTACCAATGATGTGGCAATTTTACCATCAATGAACCCAATAGTATATCACTGCTTGTTTTTGGATTTTACAAGTACGCGCAGAATTGTTTGTAAATTATCATTGCTTGTTTTTGGATTTTACAAAATAATAATAGATTAACTACTTTTTTTTTTTCTTTTTTAACAATTGGATTTATAACTGTTTGTAAGCTAACTATTAAAAGACAATTCTACCATCTACAGACCCAATAGTGGCTTATTGCTTGTTTTTCAGATTTAAAAAGTGGGTATGTTATATAGTTTAGTAGGAGTCTCAGTTACCGTTGGTAACTTATGAACAAAGTAACTAGTTTACTAATGTAAATTTTTAATTGATTAGTGACATTCTTTTGATTTTACGAGTACAAATGTTTATTTGTCAGTAACATTTAATGAAATAATCAATTATACAGGTTCAAATACCCTTTTAAATTGTGAACAATCTTATATTCTTACAAGTGACTACATTTCTCTGTTTGTAGATTATAAAATGCTTATGTACCTACTAGTAATATCCGTTAATGGTTATAAAGGACAAACAAATTATTTTAACACTATAATTTCCAACTTACCTAGGTATATCTATGCAATTAAAACACCAAAAGTCATCCAATAACATCATTCTATCCACTAACAACTGCATCATTATAAGAAATACAGTTCCCTGTCTTAGATTGGCTTCCTTAAACTACCAAACCTTCAAATCCAGAAGATATTAGAGAAAGTATTTCTTATTTCTTTCCTTACTGCGCCAATAGCAAGTTAAAAATGTAAATTGATTTCTAATACTACCATGCAAACGCAATTTCAGTAAACACAACAAACAAATAGATTATCTTTTCATGAAACTGAACTTTTTCTTAAATCTTACTTCCATAATCATCAGTAATCTTCTTCAAGTTAACATATGCAATAACAATTTCATCAAGAAAACTCAATGAATAGAGAATCGAAGTTCCTATCTTGAACATTATATTAGATTGAAACCTCAATTGTTATGTAACTTATTACCTAGTTACCACAAAAAACTGAGATGTTAGTGTGACAGTTACGAGATTTTGATGAAGGGAAGAATTCAAAACTAGAGTCAATTGCTGCAGGCCCTAAAAAAAATCAGGACACGAATTATGATTTGTAAATACTCTATTCTCACTGCTAGGATTTGGCTTTGAGTAGTAAACATATAAGATAGTTTGTAAGTATCTCCTGTTGCTTGGAGTTGCTTTTTGGTTTAGCAATGAGGTCGGGACCAACTGCAGGCCTTTATAATTCATCCCTTTTTAGTTTACTCTTTCATTTTCTTTAAATGTCAATTGGCAGCTAAGGTGCAGAAACATATCAAAAGAACTTATCCACTTACAGCTTGAAATGGGACTCTTTAGGGGCTTTTCTCATGTGATTTGAGTCCTAAAAGTTAATGCTTTCAGCACTTAATTTATATTCACTGCAGTTGGTAATTATACCTTGCATTAATGTGAAAATCTTTTCAGATTATGGTATGACGTTAGAATTTAGCAAGAAATATGTTGCTTAGAATGCATATAAACTAGTTTGTAAGATCATTGATTGGTGTACCCCACCTTTTTTCCCACTGCTAAAGAAAAGTTGACTTTATTTAATAACTTAATTGTAAGTCTGTAGACACCTGCATAAAATAACATGTAGTCTTGTATAATTTCTAAGTCATTAGAGCTTAATATAATCGAATCAATGCGGGTTTGGATAAACCAGCTGCAATCATATCCAAACAGCACAGATGAAGTAGGCTCAGTCAGCAAGAATTAGATGGTTAGTCCTTCCCTCACAGTTTCCTATGAGAAGTAAAGAAGTACCTCATCATCTGCTCCAGACATTAGTGACTTTTTCTGTTAAGTTCAAGTAGTTGATTATTTTTGTCTAGTCACTATGGAAGCTTGAATATGCTGCAGCTTTTAAGTCTGGAAGACCACTGGACTTTGGTTCTCGACGATGCACTAGCGAATTCTTTCATTGCTCCAATAACTGACGATATTAAGGATGACCATCAGTTAACATGTAAGTTTGTTTTACCCACTAGCTTGCCTGTCCTAGTATTTTCAGAAGGTGAGATTGACATCTTTCTGTTAAAAAAAATGAAAAAATAAAAATAAAAAAGGCTACATGGGCAATTTTACAATTGGTGTTTGTGATTTGTGCTTATTTTTTAAAAAGTGCCCAAAAAGCTGCTTAAGAACTATATGTCCCCTTGTAGTAGCTGAAGTGTTGGAGAGTATAGTTGTCCATTTAGGGGAATTTGGTGGTGCTTGGTAAAGAGGCAATTTTGACAAAGGTAATATTGGATCCGCCGGTAATGCCAACTGGTAATGTCTTGATGGCAAAAGGCACATGTTCTCATCCAGGCAAGTTTCTTGCACCAATGTCACCTACCAAGGAAACTACAGGGTTTGTCACCTGGTAGTGGCAGATACTGGTCCATCTGACCACTTTTGACCATGGGAGGGTTTATATATAGCCCAAACGGAAGAGACATTATCTGAGATATGCAATAACTTGCATATAATGTCTCAACCTAAATGAGACCTAAACAGGGAGCTATACAATTACATTGATAGTTGTGCTCCAGCATAGAGTGAATTTCTCATGTGACCAAAGATGGATGCATGCTGACTAGTCCTCCTCTTTGTGTGGATGAACTATTGTTTTCTCTTCTGATAATTCTTGCCCGACTTGTTTGCAGTTGAGGAGTATCAAAGGTCGTGGGAGCAGAATGAGGAATTGGGTCTGAATGATATGGACACTTCTTGTGCTGATGCCGCATATGACTAATCAAATGCTCAACTGGCCAAGGGATTGGATGCAGAACAACATTAGTTTGTGATATTAATGCTACTAATTGGCAGGCAACCTCTTCTCTGTCTGTCTTAGGTTTTTCTCTTTTTCTTCTTTACTCTGTTCTTTTTTTTTGTAAGTTATGGAGGGATGGAGTATGTTGAGCTTTGCTTACGAGGTTTGCATTCTGTAACATAGTAGTGAGTCAATGCCATGAGAAAGTTATTTATAGCTCTTTTTCTTTTTCTTTTTTTTTCTGGCCATGATAAAGTCATTTATAGCTGACTCGAGAGTCTCATGAGTATCTATTTAACTGGCTGCTCTTTTTTGCATTGTGGCGAACATGGGGAGATGGTTGCGTTGCCTGTACAGTAACGTAGTTGCTTAGTCAAGGTGTTTGACTCAGTAGCCGTACTTGCTCAATAACAATCCAGTAACAATTTCTTGATCATATTCTTCTTTGCTGACTTGTCACCAGAAAAGTGTTCTTCCCATGAAACGGGATTTTCCTCCTCTTCGTGTATAAGAAGATTGACTTGTCTATATTCCTTGATTCGTCTATCCTAGAGTCTATAGAATTTCCTAGTAGATATTTCTGGTAAGAGTTGGCTTTGGCATACTTCCTCCCAATCGATAGGCATTGCTGAGTGGCCTCCCTCAAGGTAAGTATCAAACTTATCCTAAGATTTCTCAAAGACGGTGGCCTTCCAATTCTAGGTGTTTTTCGAAAATCAAGTTAAACTCTATTACAAACCCGTACTATCTAAGAGGAATGGAGATTATCTAGAAGGTTTAGTCATTGCTCAGCTCCAGACCATGTTGGTTGTAAAGGACTTTTTTCCTTCGGATGAAGCTGTTGCAATTACTGGAGCCTTCTTCAAACACCTGAGTATTCTGGAAGCTGTCACTGACACCAGGATTAGTAGGTGTTGCAAGTATGTTACTATGTACGCTATGCTAGAGATGTATATCAGACACTTGGCTTAAGACATCATCACCTTCTTATTTAAGGTTTTAATTTCTATGCAGCATTTGGACGTTTGGATTTGGATTGGTGTGGAATAGGATAAAGTGAGATTAGAAATCCTTCTAATATCTCCATATATCTTTTCGGATTGTAAGTAAACAATGTCATTCATGTTTAGTGCAATTCAGGATTCAAAATCATTGAAAAACTCATTTGCTCACATAGGTGATACTCTCCGAATGTAGAGCTGGCAAGCTCGCGCTGCAGGTGCTGAACGTTCTTCAATATGTAGCAGAGAGAGCAAATCGTCTTGAGATGCGTGGAAATAGAGTCACCATCTCCACCAAGAATACCTCCTCAAGATGCTCTGACTTTAAATACGCAACACTAAACAATAATCATCGCAACACAAAACGCAAATTCCATGAACATCGTATCCTTTACTAATTGCTGGATCAAATGGCAATTCGAGAGACAATGCGCGAAACATGCTCGAACCAGAGCGTTGAAATTGTGAATATTCCCGTGTAAATGATCGAGTCAAAGAGGAGCTTACGGTTTGAGAATCGAGGGCGAGAACCTTCCTGCTAGATATATCCTGCAGCATCATGTAATCTCGCAGAGACAAGACCAACACTTGTTTGAGCAATTACTGTTTTCGATGGAGCTTCTCCAACTCCTTTGAAATCTTCCAGTTGTTAGCACACAGTCTCTTACTTGAGTAAAGGACAGGATAAGACGTAGAAGCATCATAGCAAAATAAGGTGACCACTGTTCAGGACCAACATACAAAAACCCAAAACTTCGTGCATTTTGGTATATTTTTCGTCTTCTTCTTTTTAAAAGACAGTTTAGGCCGGTCAATTTTGGGTTATTCATCCACGACAGCCAATTTGGTCCAACGGTAGTCAAAGCACAATTAATTGATAGTGTCGGCCAAAGATGACGATTGCACAACGGTCGGAAGTAAAAATCATTGGCTGTCGAGGTGGCGGTCCTTAGCGCAGTGCCTAGTGAAGTCGGGTTCCATAACTCCATTGTTGGAAGAAAAAATTGTAATTATTCTTTAAAAAAATTATCCAATCCAAATTTATCCTACCCTCTACCCTAGATTTCTTATCTGATATTTTTTCCGGTTCAAAATACATCGCTAAACATTGGATATGATATTTTGTTGTCCTATATGAACTCAAATTCATATTAGCAAACGCAGCCTTAAGGTTTAGTGAGTTCTCTAAATATCTATTTTTCAAAGCCAACTTGATCTAGATAGGTGGAGAACTACTTTGGTCCATGAGCTAAATTTACATGTACCCTATAACCCACTTGCCTCTGAACTCGTTTCATCTTTTCTCTTAACCAATTGCTCCCTTGGACTACTAAAATGCCCTTTTAATCTCTTTCTCGATGATATTGACGCATGACATGCTTTATTGCTAATATGTTCATTTGATTTGTAAACTTATGTTTTAAGGCAATCAAAGAAGCAAAACTTCTTCATTGAGCTTTTATACGATAAGGATTGATTGATTCACTCTCGGATGTGTGTTTCACAATCCAAATTAACAAGACAAACTAGTCGGTGACATGTCTTAATAAGTTAACCTATAATTATTTTCTTTTCTTACAAGGATAATTTGGGTTGATACGGTCCATCTTATAGTTAGAAATAGCGCTTGAATTAAATTGACTATATTAGCACCAGCCATCCTCTTTTTTATAGATTAAATATATTTCGCCAGTTTGTCCTATATTTTGAAAGTTCTCTTTTGAAAATCCGTTGAGCTGAAGGGCAAAGGTGGTAATGTGAGTTAGAAATCCGTTTTTCAATTCAATTCTAATAGTCCAGGTTGTGCGTAGATCGCAAAAAATACCGGTTGAAATGAGTTCAAAACATGAAACTCAACTCTACGTGGGTCTATGTAGGTTTGCATGCAGACTCATATTCGACCCACTTTTCAACTCAACTAGACTGCTGTTAGTCCCCTCCAAACAGTTCAGGGTTTTCGTGAAAATACAAATTGAGCTTAATGCAAATAGCTCTTGTATCGCTATTGATTTAATATTCTCTGTATAGGCAGAAGACTGCACATCTACATCAAAGTGGATCATATAATATGGCCAAATGAAGAACTTTCATAAGAATATTGAAGTGTTATAATGGTGTCTTATCCTTTGCTGCTACATTAAAATTTTGCTCTAAGCAACACTTGTTTGAGTTTTGCTATTCAAAGTTAGACATAAATGACCCGTAGGGTTTTGTTATCCAAAGTTGGACATAAATGATCATGTAAAATTTACACTAAGCATCTAAGAAAAGCACGAGTGATATATATATAGAGGTTTCAAATGGAAAGCTAATAGTTATACACCGATCACCATGGCTAGCTTATGCTTGGAAGTGAACCTATTAGTGAGAGCAGAAGCATTGCTGGGCAAGATTAAAAACCCTTCACCTGCTACCTTCATGCCTTTATTCATAACCAAACCTTCGAATCTATCCACACAAGTGTTCTTGTCTATCAGCATGGCACTTACTCACACCTTCATGTTGCTCATGTGCCATGCGAAATCCTAGCTTGTCATCAGACTCAACCAAACTCCCTCAGACTTGGCGAGCAGGTCCACAAAGCCACCTATTTTTCAGAGGTAACAATCTAAGGAGAAAGATTGGTAATAATTTAAACCTGGATCAGGTTATATATTGGCCGATAAAATTGTATGTATAAATACAGGCCAATAATATGAGTTATATGGGTTAATTTGCCTAAATCATCTTTGAATCGATCAAAACTTGTTGATCCACCCGTTTGACGAGCCTACTCAAGGATAAGTCTTTTAAAACTTTCTTTGTTGCTTGATTGCACCTTGTCTATTGTTCACGAGGTTGGAGATTTTGGGTGCGATTGATTCAACTTTCCCAAAAGAGACTTTTGGCCAAATGCTAGTCTTGAGAAAGCTGAAAGCCCAACGCTAATCCCTATTAGCATTGAGCTTTCAATATGGCCAAATACTAAAACTAGATTTTTTCTTCTAAAACTACCCTCACCAATTTGTTAGTTTTCTGGTTTTACCTTTCTATGTAACTATTTATCTTCTTCATGCAACGACGGCCAATGAAGCTAGATTGGCCGGCGATGAATGGCCAGTGAAGGTCCCCAACCCAGGCGATCTTCGCCGAAGGTTGCACAACCTCGACCAACCACCACTTGAGTCTCACGACCTCCAGTGACCTTAGACCGCAACACCCAAGCGAGGACAGCGTAAGGTCGCGAGACCCAAGCGGCTATCCCTTGGGTCGCACCACCTTCCGTGATCTTCAACAACCATCGCCTAGGTCTTGCACAACCCTCGTGACCTAGGTGAAAGTCACTTAGATTGCACAACGCATAGGTCACTGACCCTCGCTAAGGGTCATCTAAGGTCATGCAACCTTAGGCAGCTTTCATCTAGGTCATGCATCACCGAAGGTCACCCAAGGTTACGTGACCTTGGGGTGCAATTGCTGGCACCAAATCTAGCTCACTAGCGGCTGTAGCCCTTCATTGGCTCCAATGAAGGGTTTAGATTCTTGTTGCAAAAAAAATTTTGCCAAACACTAATTGAATCCAAAGTCCATTCACAAAGATTTTTTACCAAACACAATTTATATTTCCTCAAAGGGTTTTGACTTTCAGTATTTGTTTTACACCCAAAACCCATTTACAAAACTGAACCAAATGTATCTTTCATATTATAAGATTATATTTATAAAGTGGATTTCATTTTCTTTTTCTTTCCCAAAACTGTGTAAAAAGTGGATTCACATCATTTTGAATGTTTTTCCAAAGAAGCTGAGCTAGGGCTCTAATTTTTGTGGAATTTGACATTTTTCTATAAAGAAAAGGACTTAATTTAGTTAAAAGATCTCAAAATAGAAAGTATAGCCTATAACGGCAATGATATAAATAAGAGAGTGGAAACCCTAAAAAGGAAACCAAGAGTAAGTGTATTTTGGAGGTAAAAGGGATCCAATGGAAGCAAAAAAAAAAAAAAATGTAGAATTGAACTAATAAAATAGTCATAAACTTTATAATGAATTGCTAATTTAGTCTTTGTGGCTAATTTTGGCCAAATATCACCAATGTGGTAGCTTAATCAACACTGACCATCTTACATGGCACGACTGCCATTAATGTTAACAATTTTTTAAATATTTTTAAAGAATAATTGAATTTTTTATTAATTTTTCATTGATATTTCTTTTTTCTTTCTTTCTTCTTTTTACAGAGGGTGAGCGGGGTTGCAACCATTTGCCAAGAGTCGACGAGCGGCGAGGGTCACCGTCATCATGAGCCCTTGCTTAGGTCGCCACCCCCACAACGAGGTATGCTCGTGGCCAATGAGGGCTTCGTAGACCTCGCCTAAGGGTCGATGAACAGAAAAAGGGAAAAAAAAAAAAAAAAAGGAAAAAAATATAAAAGATTAACAAAAAAAATTAGGAAATTTTTTCAAATTAAAAATTTATTCACGTTAGAGTCAATCATACCATGTGAAACGACTAATGTTGACTAGGTTGCCACGTTAACGATGTCTAGCCAAAATTACTAAATTGACATTCTATTAAAAGGTTTGAGGCTAATTTGGTAATCATTAAAAGGTTTAAGACTAAATTGGCACAATTAAAAGGTTTAGAGTTGAACTTGCAAGTTGTCAAAAGGTTTAGGACTGAATTGACAAAATTAGAAGGCTTACAACTGAAGTGATTGCCATACAATAGGTTTAGAATTTTTTAGACGATCTTTCTCTCCAACTAATGGTGTTGTGCTTCTTGGGGCAAATTGACAAGAGTTAAAACCAGGGCAAACTATACCAATAGTCCTAAATCATGTGTATGGAGTGCAATCAAGTCCTGAACCCTTTAGTTGGTTCGATTAGATTATCAACCTTCTTCCAAATGTACAATCAAGTCATTCTCGATGAACAATACCTAAAATTGCTCACTTGTCACTCAAAAAGTGTTTATATGGTACTTAAATTGCCTTTTTCAACACAAGTTTAGGAGTTAATTGCATTTTTTTTTTATAATGGTTGAATACTTAATTGAATCAATTAAAAGGTTTAGACCCGATTGCACCTTTTTGTAAAGGTTTAAGACTTGATTAAACTAATTGAAAGGTTTTTGACTCAATTATATTAAAGGTTTAGAACTAGTGTTGCAATTTTTCTAATAAAACTTCATGGCATCATTTGAGACGAATATAAATCTAGGTTGCTTGTTGAGAGTTAAGCACTTGTCGTTGACTACGCAAAGACTACTTGTGAAAGGAAAATTATTACAAAAGTTCTAAATATATTATATGATGGCCAATTTAATTTTAAAATTTTAAATTATGTTAATTTAGTTTTAATTATTTTGACGATTTAACAATTTAATCCTTCCAGTCAATTTTAACGAGAATTAGTTGAATGGACACCGACTGTCTTACATGGCACAGCCAACACTAACATGAGCATTTTTTTGCAATGGGCAAGGGTGTCATGGCCCTCACTTGGTTTGGTCAGGACCATAGGCGAGGGTCGCAGCTCTCACTTGGATTTAAACAGGGACCCAATGCCCTCATTTGTGGCTAACAAGGGCTATGATGCTTTCCCCTAGAGCAGATGAAGGTCACCAAGCCTCGCCTATGACAACGGGGGCAGCCAACGACCTCACTGGCCTAAAGTTGGAAAGAAAAAAATAATAAAATAATAAAATAAATTTAAAAACTATTTACTTTAGTGCTAGTCGTATTACGTAGATTGGCCGTTTATGTCAAGGATTTCCTATGAAAAATTGCTAGAAGAACTATGTTGGCAAATTCATTAAAATGCTAAGGACTAAATTAACACTATCAAAAGGCTTAGAACTAATTTGGCCATCATATAATAAGTTTAAGACTTTTTATTTATTTATAATAATTTTCCCTCTTTTTGTCATGGCAAAGGAATCGAAATACATGATTTGCCGAGATTTAGACAAACCAACCTGTTACTGAGTATATCAAAACAGAAACAACGCATCAACATCTCACCAGAACCCAATGGTATTATGGAAAAGTATCTGGGCCATGAAAATAGAACCGAAAATAAAAACTTTCCTATGGTCTGCTTGTCACAATGCCCTAGCGTCAAGAGCAAATCTATTTCAGCGTCATATCATTACAGATGCTTTATGCCATCTATGCTAACAGAATGCTCCTGAAACCCTTGAACATATATTTTTACAATGCACATGGACTCGTGCTATTTGGTATGACCCCCATATCAATTTGCAGATTTCGACGTTCACAAGCAATTGCTTCGATTCTTGGCTAATAGAAAGGGCGAAATTACCTCAACACTCACCTGGCCTAGCACTTGTTGCTAACATCCTTTGGCAAATCTGGCGGATGCGAAAAAACTTCATTTTTCACAATCAACTTCTAGATCCCTCCCTCACAATACAAACAGCTGTGGCTCAAATGAACTCACACCAAATCTTCTCTGTTGCGTCTCAACCGAGATCTGGTCTTCACTCTATCAATCTGGCACAACTTTGGTGTCCTCCGGAAATAGGTACCCCGAAATGTAATATCAATGCAAGCTATAAGCCGGGTAGCACCGAAGGTTCAATAGCCTGTATTTGTAGAGATTACAACGGGCGCCTCATGGATATTTACTCGAGACGAGTCCCGGCACAATTCGCTTTTGAAGCCGAGATTCAAGCTCTTACCTTTTTCTCTTCAACATCTGCTAGGCAACAACTCCATGAAAGCTAATCTAGAGGTTGAATCCGACTGTCTTAATCTTGTTGAAGTAGTGCAAGGTACGCGATCGCCGCCGTGGGAGCTCCGACTAGTGATCGCTGAAGCTGTCGTTTTGCTTTCCAAGTTTTCTAACCTAAAGTTGCAACATTGTCGGCATGAAGCTAACCTAGTTGCCGACTAGGCTGCGAAGGCCCACACCTCAACATTGGCCCATAACTGGATTCTATTTCCTCCGTATGTTTTGCTTGATTTAGTTTATGCCGATGCTTTAATTTCAGGTTATAAACTTCTGTTGTCTTGAATGCAAGCTGTGTTTTTTACCAAAAAAAAACCTGTTGCTGAGTATACTAACCATTGGGACCTCTCGACCTCGACTAGGAATACTCATACTTATCATAAGAATTGGAAAATTGCTAAACCAAACATAAATTAGCGAATGTATCATGATGCATTTCAAACTAGAGATAGGTTGATGAGTGTTCAAGAAAACTGGTAACTCTCTGAAAGCATTAATGCAAATTACTATATGATACTCAAAAGAATCATTGCAATTCACTAAATATGGAGGTAAGTTTGACGAGATTGGAATAATATCTTACATTGTAAATTATCAATCCAGTAGTAAATTCCTTTCAATGAAAGTATATTATGCCTTTTAGAACAATAAATTGACTTTGTAAATTACTAACAAGTAACAAGTTTTTTTTTTTTTTTTTTTGGATCGGTTCTACGCTAATCCTACTCTAATACTCACTCTCAGACTTTTGCCCTGCCTTCTTGAGTCGAAACCCACTCCTGAATGAAATCGTCCCCACCCCAATCCCCCTTAAGAAGGTAGGGATTTGAACCCTCGACCTCCCCCTTCCAAGATGGAAGGGTGGCCATTGGGATGAACCCCCAGTGGTTAACAAGTAACAAGTTAGCAACTTGTAATTTTTGCGTTATCTTGCAAGCTAAAGTTGTGTGTTTGAATAGGCATTGGTAAAATTCAAGCGTATGTTGATGTATCACTTCGTTAATCAAATGATTTATCAGGTAAGTGATTTTTATCTCTTTTATAAGTAGTAAACTTTTAGGTACTAGCATCTAGCAATATCGGTGATGCATGAATTCATGATATTAGAAAATAAAAATAAAAAAATAGAATGTGGTTATGATACCAAATGGCGTTTTAATTATTATAAATTACATTGTGAATTGTGATGTATCTTGAAAAATGATTTATGAGTTCATTTTAGATATATGATTTATTGCAACGTGTGATTTTCTTTTCTTTTTTTTTTGTTAACCGAAGAACTGCTGGAGATCACCCTTCGGAGATCACACGACCCTTCAGTGCCTAGTGACACTGTCGTGTGATTTATTACTTTAATTGTCTTAATTAATTTAAGATGTTGTGAGGTGACCAAAACCTACGAACTTATGATCTCTAGACCACTAACTTACTCTGTGTTCAGTTGGATAGTTTTAGCACTACCTAGTCCAATCGACCTAGGTTTCTCCAAACCGATTGGTGATGATTCTTTTGAATTTCATAGATTACCCAAAACCTAGGAGTTGGGAAGATCCTAGGAGCCAGGGCGCTAGTGGTTGAGGGGCCCTGGTATGCAAAATTCGAGATGCTATGGTGCACAGCCCTCACGAGTAATTAGGTTTTGGCCGAGAATGCAGGTTGTTTGTGACTCGTCGCCGGTGTGATCGGGGGTGTGACCAGAGTGTCATGGTCTGGTTTGAGCGTAATGGTGTGGTGAACGTGCCCATAGGGCAAGTTTGCTTGTGTTGGATCGTGCTATGTGTGGCCGGTCTCGTGGGATTGTGTTCGTGGTCCTGGGTGCTTCCGCTGAATTGGTGTGGTCTGGTCAAGGCATGGTTTGCTTGATGCCATCAAAGGGCCAAGAATTTAGTAGCCAAAATCGACCCGGGGATAGCTTATTTTTTGTTTGTGGCATATCATTTCTGGGGAAAAAAAAAATTAAGTCCACAATTTATGTAATCTTTTGTTTAACGCTATTGATATCCATGACCAATTATATGGATAGTTTCCAAACTAAAACTATGACTATGCGATTGATGATAATGAGAGTGAGTTGTGTAAGGTGGGTTTATATATATGGTCTTGGTTATTGGATCAGAAGCGAAATATATATATTGATATTTCTTCGAATTTTGGGGTCACAGAGCGCGGGAAAATTTGGTTCTATGCAATAAAGAGAGGACGACTGCAGAATTAGGGCTTGTGGGCGGTCGTTTTGAAGAAGAAAGAAAGAAGACAGAAGTCGGGTCGAAAATGGATTGTTCGATGGGTTCAACGGGCGCAATCGACTTGACGGAGTCGGAATCGTCGGTGAATCTGAGCGGCGGCGTGCACCTCCTCCCCTGCACCATCAAGCACGACGGGCCCTGTGCCGTTTCTCAGTACTTCAAGCCCAGAGCAACTGGTTCGTATCCTGCTGCGAAAATCGAACCGAATCCGTCTCATTTTCTCGACGTTTTCGTGCGTGCGTGCGTGCCTGTGTCGGTCGGGTGACTTGGGTTTGATGTCGTATTCCCTTTCAGGAACGGAGGCCGATGGGTTGGCGGTGCAGGAGGCTTACTTCCGGGGGAGGAAGTTGCAGGGCGCCGCCGTTCCGCTTCCTCATGGATATTCCGGTAATTTGGTCGTTGTGGCCTTTTGGATTTGTCATTCTGTTGCAATTTTCTCCCTTTCTTCTATAGAATTGCGAATAGTTTATTTCTGGAGTTATCTTCTAGGTGTGTATTTTCAGGTTGTTGTAGCTGCCTACTGTTGATGTTTGTTTTGCTAATCCACGCATTTTATATATGGTGCTCGCCTTACTTGCACGCAGTTTCGGCAATATATTGGGGAGTGCATCATTTCGTGTTTCCATATAGGGAACCTTTGTAAGTGGTCTTTTCTGATTTGGACATTTCCTAACACTGACATTTTCGCTGGATGGAAGAGACTAGTAACCTGTTTCCCTCGAAGTTGATCTGGATAATTTCCACTAGAAGGGGTTTTGTTGCTTTGCTTTTTCCTTTTTTCTTTTTTTTGGAGGGGGGTGTGGGGTGCATAATTTGGGAAGTAACCATGATCAGCATGTAACCATTTGAGGATCTGGGATAGACAAGGTATATGAAATGTGTACGGATATGTTCCCTGCAAGGTGGCAGCAGGGTCACCCAACCATCTAGTTATCACTGTAGGCTGGGAAAGCATCTGTCTGTTTTGGTTTTTAGCTTTTCTATGCATCTCGTAGGTCAAGAATTGCGGCTATTATAAGAATGATCTAGAGGGGAGAAAGCTTCGAGCCTTTGGGAATCAGGGATCTTTTTGTGCATGCTTGTGCACTCTGTGGGGATGTGGGGTTGCATGCGTGTGTGTATGGGAGGGTGGGTTGGTGCTTTCTTTTTTTGCTGTGAGCATTGCAAAGATTGGAGGATTTCAATCGGTTCATTTATGTGTTAAGGGATGCCAATGGTGTGTTTTATGAAAATATCTTGTTTCTTTTCATTTGATCTTTGTAATGATTTCTCTGTTGATTGCAAGTTTATGGTGTTAAATTATGACTGTTTTTCAAGAGAAATATATTTTTCTTGGTCTCTTGCCAATGTAAATCTCAATGAATTTGCCCAATACAATTTTCTGACTTTTGTTGTTAATGATTTGCTTGAGAATTATTCAATTCCATTGCACTTGTTCTTCTTTTGAAGTACTATTTCTGTAATTTGGCATTTGATTGTTGGGAGCCTAAGCGGCAACTCCTCAGGAGACTGAGGGCATGTCCAGGGTGGGTTTTACTTTAGCTTTTGGAGTTTGCTATTAGATTTTCATTTAATATTGATCTCCTTGAATCTATGAAAACATGCAAATTCTAATGGTGAATGTCACCTGAAAGTTCCCATCAGCCATTATTTACGTTTAATTTTGGGGTATATTTACTTATAATGTTGGTGGGAAAGCTCAACCTAGCACCCTCTGTATTTTCTTAATCTGGTGGTTAATGTCTAAGATCTTTGGATGAAATCTTGGAAACTTCTTCACTATTGCTAGCATATGTTTCTGTCCAGTGCTTGAAGGAGATTTTTCCACAAGCTGGAAGGCTTCTATGGTTTATGGATTAAGGCTCTTCTTGTCAATCTCCACTTACTGTACTGATGATATCTTTTAGCTGGATTAGTTCACTCGTTCATTTTTATAGATGTTTTGCAGCCACTCCATTTATGCTCTAGGTTCTATATCATTATTCTTTTTCTAATTAAAGGAAAAAAGGATTATCTGAGGGTGCTTTGTACTGGATAGGTGAGCTTTGCATTGGCAAAGTACAATTGCATTGCACATGATTAAAGAGCACATCTAAGACTTCAATGTTTTATCTAAACTTGTCACTGTTTTACATGCGTATGTTTCATGAGGTAGAAAGAAAACTTCTGATGGAACATGGAGGGAAAACTTTTTGCTTGCAGGTTTTGTCCTAGGAAAGAAGACTTCTGGTGAGACAAGTGGATCAGAAATCTCTGAAGGGAACCTCAACTTTTGGGAGATGAAAGCAAAATTTGGTAGTGTAACATATTGGAACCACGACTGTCTTCCATCACAAGATGATGCATTTTTGCGTTCTTTTCACTGGATTGCTGTTGCAGAGGCGGTGACTCTCTTCTCCTGAACGTTTGTGATACATTTCTACTGAAATTTCCTATTATTCCCTATAGTACTGCATGAAGTACCCTGGCCAATCTGGTGCAAAATGCTTCTTTTGTGTTCAATAAGCAGGTTTAGCTAATATTGTAGACTCGATGATTCTAAATTAATCAGATGAATATTAAGTACGTCTTTTGTGTCAATGCCCCTCACATGGGGGCTCGATGATTGCTACCACTTTTTCTCCACTTAGGGCGTTTAACATGTAATGGACCCCGTGTGCTCAGATTTGGAGCATGGAATTTTGTTTATTTGCATGTTTACTTGCTACTGTTCTGATTTGCATACTAAACAATTCATCCAGTGACTTTAGGCATGAGTTAAGGTTCATCTTTGTCTAGTGTAAGATTAGCTCTGGCATAAAGTGACAGTGCTGGTAAGAATTTTGTGGTAGTGTTACCTCTTTTTAACTGCAATGATGGTAGGACTTAAGACCAAGATTGACAGGAGTAAAGTGACAATGCTGGTAAGGATTTTGTGTTAGTGTTCACTTTTTTAAGTGCAATGACGTTAGGACTTAAAACTACTAACTGCACTGGAAGAAGAGCTTTAATCCTTTTGGGACTCTTGTTTAGGTTATGAGTTAAATCAATGCGACCAGCAATCTTCACTGAAACTTGGCGGAAATTAGATGGATCTGTTTTAGACAATTTGCCCCCTTGTCTGAAGATATATATACAGACCTTTGCATCTTATTCTCTTTTCTTCCAAGCCAGAGATTTCGGAAGATATGTAAATGACAACTTGAAGCTTTTTAGCTAGATCCTACATGATTCTCACCAATGCTCAAGCACATTGTCCTAATTTGCTGTGTTTAATCTTAAGTTTCTTAACCTCATATACTTGTGTTGGAGGGGGCTTTACTTTGGATATTGAGATTAATTTGATTAATTATTCAGTATGGTTCTTGGTCTCTGAATCTAAATCACGATTTATCTGTTCACTGCAGCTTCACAAGCCCGTGACAGCAGAAGATTTAGCTACTTCTTCAGTCCAAGGGAAAACTCAAATTGCTGAGAATTAGAATGTGATTGCTGGCTCTTCTATCTGTATGTGGAGGTTGGACATTTGGAGTGATACTAATCCAGGCCCTTCATGCCTTCCTGCTTCCATTGCTGAACTTTGTCATGATCCCTAATGCCTTGCATACTCATGTTATTTGTCCTCAGTAAATGACCCCAAATCATTACCCCCATACTCCTAAGTTCAGCTCAGTTAGTTCTCTGTCCCCTGTTTTTTGTGACTGGAAAGTGACATATGTACCCATTGATGGTGATCTCAAAATCATCATAACATAGTTTTGTAAAAAGGATATTTGGAGTAAACTAGAAGCCTAGCAAGGAAGGTCGATGAAAGCATTCAAAAAGGTTCATATACTTGATTGGGGCGAGCAACTTGATCAGTTGACAAACGATTTTGTTGCTTTTTGAAGCATATGCACCAAAATATGTTGCAACTTTGATCGACCCCCTCTTGCTGACTTGATATCTCCTTGCGTTAAGCATCATTATGCTTAATGCTTGACGCACCTATCTTCTTAGTTTTGGTTTTAAATTTCTCTTTTTCAGCTGGTTAAGTTGACATGTATCTAGTTGATTCAACTTTTGTACCATTCCTTGATTTCCTGATGATCTTGTAAGCTTGCTGCGTAGAAGCTTTATTTCAAATTGAGTCTGGTGACATCGTGTACGGACTGAATTATTTCTTCCTTGCACGGGAGACTTCACTCTTCATTGTCGCATGCTACCCTCAGCTTAATGCTTCTCTCCCTTTAATCGCCGTTGTCCGGTTGTAGTTTTGCTGAGCGTTCTTGTATCGTCTATTATGCCAATAACCCCGCCAGCCATCGAGGTTGATGGAACCACGAAAGATAAACAAAAAGGGGGAAAAAGAGTGAAAAGTAAATAGTAACTTTAAGCTATAAACACTATCAATTCTAATCAATGGCCGGACCACCTCTAAGGGCTGATCTCACCACCAGCTCTAACGCTGCCTTACCATCCTCCCGGAAGAGACCAGGTGCCAACCCGTTCGGGGCGTTGGGCCTGAATGCAAAAGCTGTGTTCTTGCTTCGTCAGATCGTTCCTTTTGATCCTCACCACTCATATAAATTTTGAGGTTTGTATTGCAGGTAGTGACGGGCAGAAATCGCTTTTCCTATACCGTTCATCTTTCAATCATCCTCTCTCTTACTTAAAGTTGAAATCTTGGATTTGGAGTTATTCAACCAATAATTGAAAATATGATGTCGGCATGTCAAATCGTAGTCATTGTGACAATGGAAGGCTTGATTGTAATAGTAACTGTGCAAATTCAAAGATCGTTTAGGATTAAATTGGGTGACACTATTGAGGGAAAAAAAGAATCGAAGTAGTCTTGATGCTTCTTAGATTTATATGTATGCATGAACGTACGTATCTGTGTAAAATTCAATTTACAGGGCAAAATAAAATTATAATTTTCCACTTGAAAATGAATCCGTGAAGTAGGGAATTACTTGGATATAAAAATGGAGTAGGAAAAAACACCCCATCCGATACTAAAGGCAGCGACGCACGATCAAAAGGGCACTACCAAGAGAAATCAAATATTTATCATTGCCAACCCAACAAAAGTTAGTAAAGGCTTCCACGCAATGAAGAAAAAGAAATAATATCTCACTCATGTAACTTCCAGTACTTTCCATAAGTCCCTCTTGAGGAGTGCATACAGCACAATTTTATTCTCTTTCAGCTAACTAATACAAATCAAAGAGAATTAGCATGAGTCCCCCCCGAATTTCTCCTTCTGTACCGTCCCCATTTTTCTACCTATACCGATGACTTTTGGTGCACAAATGCCACATTATACACTAAAATAGGAAATACTCGAAGCTCATAATTATTACCCCTTAATGAACTAATAGCTATAGCCTCGATTTCAAACCATGAACTAGAGAGATTCGAGAACGCACCCAAGTGGACGTGAGCATTCGTTCTTCTGGATGCCAACATGAAACTCGCCGTAGATGAAAATATGGCTTTTCCAAGCAAGATAATTAATCTTCTCCAGCTTCAAAATATGTGTTTGTTCTCTGCTACTAATGAAAATCAAACTGCTTTCTCCTCTTCGGCTCGGGCTCTCCCAGCTGCAATGAAACAGTGACCTCCGCGTCGGCATTACTTGCTAAAGCCGACAGGTTCCTGAGTTCGGAGTTCTCCTGTTGGTCGCTCCGATGGATAGGCGATCTTGCAGAACAGCTTGATATGAACTGATGTTCAAAGCTGTGGGTTGCTTCAATCCCATCTTCTATGTGAATGTGCAGACCTTGGCAGGTGTCAATTTCGATGTTGCCCTGTTGGTTGTTCAAGCTGAAAGGCTCCATGTTTTCTTCAGTTTTGTCTCTGGAAAGATGCCTAGAAGGAGGAGATGATTCTCCCACTGCTGAATCCACGTTTCCTGCAGAAGCATTTCTTTGTTCCAACACCGCAGCTACAATTGCCAAAAACAATGAAGAAGAAACAAAGAAACAGATATTAGATGTTAAGTAGCATGGCAACCGAGAAAACAATGAAAGAGAAACAAAGAAACAGATTATGGAATGTTAAGAACAATTGCCAACCCAAAACATAAAGAACACCAAACCTAAGACTCCTTGTTAACTACGCATACATTTCAACGCAGTTCATTTTTAAGTTCTCTAAAAACTGTTATATGACTGCAATATTATAAAATGGTACTGCTCAAGTTTAGCTAAAACACTTACCCAATTGTTTCAGTACAATTATCAAGTATTTTTGGAAAAAGGCTCCTTAAGAAAAAGTAAAATGCTCAAGAATGTCGAGATTAATAGCGTAGAATGTTTGCTTAGTGAAAATTATATGTAATGATTAGTAGGACACATAAAAAAAGCTGGTGAGAATATTCGGGCTAATTTTCCCCACAGTTATACTTGACTAGATTTTTAAGTATCTGTGTTATGATCAGAAACATAAAAGCAACTTTAGAAATGTCAGACATGGGAGAAGTAAAAGCACAGTAAATCAGGAAATTTTCTCAGAAAGCTTTCAGATAGTACAGACCTTGAAGACCTTCACTGGTTGTGATGAGATCGAGCTCAAGAAGATCAAGAAGACGCCCCAGATCAACTCCGCTAGTCCAATTCTCAGGAGGTTGGCCAACCTTTAACTTTAGGCGCCCCCGATTAGCTGTTCCTCCCCATATGATCCCCACTGGACACGGCTTCTCACCATTAGGAGCAGTTAAGAGAATGAGGCTTCCACTATCACCTTCAAGATCAAATGTCTGCTGGTTCTCCCCAACTACGAGAAAATCAGTGAAGAAACATATTCCTTTTTCATCATTGTATTCAAGGGCATATGCCATGATTGTTCCAGTGGTCAAACCAGAGCTTCTTCCAACTTTGACCACCTGCCTTCCAATGAGACTGCCAATTGGGGACTGCAAGTCAATCTTGTTAACTTCACCAACCTCACCAATTCCTCTAACGGATGTAGTCACATTGTTCATATTAAAATCCTCAGCAAAGGGAATGAAGGCCCCATCTGCTCGCACAAATGTTTCTGCCACAGAACCAATTCAATTTGATATTTGAGTGAATGGGACCGAAAAAATACACATTTGGCAAGAGATAGATCTCCTATTTACAGCCATCAGGAGACATTTTAGAAAAGAAAATTTATGGCCTACTTAAACATCAGGAGATCTAATAATATGTGAAGCAAGCCCCCATATATTATCTTTCAATTAAAGATCAGAATAAGGAAACCCCCGGAAATTCTACAGAGCGAGACAGCATATAGCTCAAAACCCATACAGTCTTCATTGGGAAATTTTGCTGCTTAGACTTATGATTACAAATCATCTGGAAACTGAAAGCACAACCTTAGTGTCAAACCAAGCAACGAAAGACGCTAGAGCTTCTCCCATGTTATTTGATAATCTAGGAAGAAGAATTTAATGTCTATGATCACAAAGGCAACATTAAAAGAAATGTAAATAGAGCACGAGTGAATAACATAAAACAAAAAATAAAAATGAAAAATAATGATTGTCCAGTTATTGGAACAAGATGATCTAAGATTGAGAACTGAACATATCCAACAGAGCTAAGTATTTCAGTAACTACAGGAGTTTAGACAGTCTAGGAAGAAGGTAAAAGTTCTCATGAACCTGACAATACCTGTAGTTAACTAAATGGAATATAAAATGAAAGAACTGTGAGACAAGTAAATTACATAAAACAGCTAAAAAAAATAAGGGTCGTCCAGTTATCGGGAGAAGATGATCTAAGATTGAGAACTGAACATATCCGACGGAGCAAGATATTTTAGCAACTACAGGAGTTTAGCCTGTCTGGGAAAAACATAAAAGCTCTCAGGAACCTTACAATACCTGTAGTTAACTATCTGGAATATAAAATGAAAGATTGGTGAGCCTTCATGCACAAAAGTTAAATGTTATGGTGAAAGAGAATATATTATGGTCATCATGAAAACGAACAGTGAATTTGGAATAAGGAAGTGAGGCAGACTTAATCAAGTACTAGGGTAAATTCAATGGAGGTACGAATGGTTGGAAAAATCAAATCAGACATTCATCACAGCTCTTTGAATAAAGAAGGGGCATCCCAAAGCACGAGGCTCCCACACCGTGGGGTCCTGGGATGGTCAGATGTACACAATCTCATCCCTGCTTACTCAGAGGTTGTTTTTGTGACTCGAAGTTGTGGCCTCCGAATCACGGGGGAGTAACCTTACCGTTATATTAAGGCTCGACCTTCATTACAGTTCTTTGAACAAGTTAAATCAAAGAACTACTGACCCAGTTATACCTTTGCTGAAAGCATACATAGATAGTTTAAGGATAATTACAAGGCAAGTCCTAAAACTTGTCAATTTCGTGCAATTAAGTCTTAGAACTTCCATTTCATTAATTTAACTCCTAAGCTTTGCAACTTTGATGCATTTTAAGCCCTCCCTTCCATTGACGGAAGGACTCAATTGGACCAAAAGTTACAAACTTTAGGACTCAAAAGCACAAAATGGAAGTTTGAGACCTTAAGTACACGAGGTTGACAAGTTTTAGGACTTGCCCTGTAATTACATCTTGTTTGGGCAACTGGATTTATGTTCTTAACTTTCTGCGTTCCCAATAGTTTATGAATAAAGAAGCTAACAGCGTAACAAGTATTACTGTTAAATGCCCAAGTTATAGCTCCCAGTGACTGCGCTCATATAATTTTGCTCCTATGAGCAGGCAAGGGCATAGAACACGGAGATCCATGTGACATCAGTTATAATGGTGGTGCTTTGATTTGCACTGGTATCATTTAAAGGTACAAGACATAAGTATGATAGAAGATCTGTAGTTTAAGAAAAGAAGACATGGGCACAGATGTCCATAATTCATGTCTATGACAAACAACAGTAAGAGTAGCTGCAGCACAGAACATTTTCCCCTGAAGTGGAGTCAGCTACATGGATCCTATATAACAAAAGGAAAGATTTGTTTTGTCAGCTAGTAGAATCCATCTGTTTGACGAAGGAATCACCTACTGTCGAAAGGAATACTCGGTTTCTGAAGGTGAACACAAAATTTTCTCCCAAGCTACCCTAGAGAAATAGTCAACTGTCAATGGGGCAGGAAGATCCCAAATAAATTTTTAAGTAGACTTCATTCTTTGCCCCTCAACTTGAGAACTGATAAACTTCTCTAATGAGGATATAACAGTGAGAGAGCCTGTCCTGCTAGAACAAGTGTAAGTTTGTCCACCCCTGGAGAGAGATCGTAGTCTCTTATAGTATAAAGTTGAGTTAAAGAATTTTTTGAAATACCTAAAGCTCCCAAGTCCTGAGTTTTCTCAAAAGGTCTTCACCATAAGTAAAATAACAAAAAGCAAATCAAGCATTGTTATGTGGGGAAAGAAACATTTTCTTAAGAAAAATGACCACATCAATACCCAAGAAGATGAACATTGACTTTCCACTAACAATCTTGAAGCAAGAACATGAAAAACTACATCCCAATCCACCTAATCCATCTCCACACTTCCACTCCATAACTTCCAAGTTGATGTAAATCCACAAAAGCTGATACATGAAGCTATGACATGAAGTAAAAAGGAAGATCAGACAAAGTGCTTGAGGACCAGTCTTGCTCCCATTGCCAACTTATGTGGCTTCCACAGCATGTCTGGGGTTTATCTCGATACAAAAGCTCTTCCCTATATTTGTTTCCGTAAAGGCATATACAGGGTACACATCTTATCACGCCTGACGAGAAAATGTGCAGCCACAAGTATGGTATAGAGAAAAGTATTATCAGATTAATGCTGCAAATATGAATGTTACAGATCTGTGCTTCGCTTGTTTTGTCCCTCCTTAGAAGGCTGTCTGACAAAGGAAGATTTATCCTTGTCTATCTCCTTAAATTAGCATTCACTTTGATTAACGAATAAATAAAAACAGATTGTACAAATCCATGAAAGATTGCTTCAAAGGTTTATTCTGTAAGTATCATCCCAGATGATGACAATCCAGGATCCAGTATTACCTGGATTGTTAGCGGCAAAGATGCCATACCATAGATCATCCGTTATAAAAGATGTAGCCCTCTCAACAGCACCGAGATAGACACCCGGTCCAAGGCTAGGCGGTAAAGGGTGAAACATTTTCTGATTTGGATAGTCCAAATCTACTGCCACATGCCGATTTGTCAGGAAACCCACTTGTTGATTACCAGTGCGGCTTCTCACTATAGCACCCAGGGTTCCATATGTCTCTTGACTTGCAACCTGGACAATTTGAAAACATAGAAGAGAGGATTAGAGACGAAGACGAACCAATAGATCCTAGAGCAAAGGTAATAATGCTTGAGTTATGGGGAAAAAGAGGTATGAGCTATGGCCTTTAACATATTAAACTGGACGAGCTAATGATACCAAGATTTGGAGTCAATGTAAGATACGTCAGTGGAGACTAACATTAAAATGGGAAAAAATGTAGCCACTTGAAAAAAGGGATGTGCCAGAACCTGATATTTTTTAGTCCAACCTTTCCAATGTTAACATACTTAATGATGAAACTCAGTTTCTTAACTTCAATACCAACAACAAATATCAATTTGACTGTAGCAAGATATCAACATGTATGTCATGAAGGTGCTGTTGGTAAAGAAAGACAAAGATTATGACATAAGACAGCTTCTGATGGTATTTTCACTAAATCATCAGCTCTGAGAGAGAGAGAGAGAGAGAGAGAATAGATATTTTAAAAGTGATACTAGAAGCAAAATACTGATGGATGACAAGAAAAAAGAATTTAAGGACCTAGATTGCTGTCCTCACTCGCACGATCTCTTATACAAAATTTCAAGCGGCCCTTAAAGAATGAGACTTTCTACTTAACATAGTTATAATGAGGAGACAACTTGAAAAAAACTCATCATACAGATTTCAAAAATAAAAAAAAAGTCAGATGTTACCTACACAATGAAATTTGAAAAGCCACTTGTTATTCATTCAGAGGAATTTTATCTACTCATGTCTCATGTTTCAGTTTTCTCAATCTTAAGCAAAGGCTTAACCGTAGGAATCCCACACCAAGTCCAACAAATCAAATTTCACTTCCTCAAAACCTTAATGCACTTGAAGTTGAAGCTAAACCCAAGGAAAGTCTCTAACCAAGATACTTCACCACCTTCTTATTTATTTCTACTCGATCAAATCAAGATGAGTTTAATTACCCCAGCACTTTCTAGTCAGTTATTTTCAGGAACTCAAATAATAACTACTTTCCTCTCTTTTCTTTCCTTTGTTATTCGTCTCTCTTTCAAGAGAAGATGACCTACTCTCCCTGTACGTCATCCATTACAGAGTAAGCATTGAGAATTAAGATATGTAGAATTGTATAAGCATAAGCACATTGAGACAACTCCAAATAGTACCGCAAATGGAGAAACTTGAAGCAGGCCATTAAAATAATTCTTATAGTATTATGATTAGGAAATTTAGTACTCATCATAAACATTGTAGCAATAGAAGAATTTTCATGCCTAATATTTGACATAAGTATCCATATCCTGATTGGAAAAGAATTATGTTCATCGCATGTCATTTACTGCTATTGTATGAGAAATAAGAAAGGAGACTAGTAGGATACCTGAGAACCAGAACCAATACATGGATCGCTACCCCGCAAGCCATCTACAAGCTCATTGTATAACTGCTCTTTTGGAGTAGGTGCTGGTGCACCATAATAAGAAAATTCCACAACATCTACCTCACACCATACCCCTCCTGGCCCCTGCACATCCGTTGTAGAGGCAGTCAGCTTCTGCGAATTTATAAGGCCCAAAATCACATATTTAATCCAGCTCAATATGTCCCATGACAGAGTAGATGTTCCAAGACCTTTAGTTTACTCTGCTAGGGTTCTCAATTTATTCCATTGAAGCTTTTGTGCCATGCTAATTGCAGTCTATTTGACCAATTAAAGTTGGAAGACTGAAACTAACCACATTGTCAGCAGTTCAGCAAAAGCACAACAAACAAATATATCTTTGTAATTTCAAACACAGGTGACCTAAAAATTGCTTCTTCAATCCTCTCTCACCTGCGATAGATGAGTTAAGTCATTTCTTGATAAGGTATCCTTGATATTATTAAGTAGTAAAGCAGATAATTTTATGTTGTTCAGCTCAAAATACATTAAAGGATCTCGTAGATAATTAAAAAAAAGTTACATAAAAAGATTAACGAAATTCATGATCCAAACTTAGAAGAGAAGGACCAATTTGTTTCACCTCAAGGGCTGCAGGTAGACACTGGATGCGGCTGAGCCATTGTTTGTGAACTTTTCGGGCAACAAAGACTAGAATTGCTGGTATATTGGTCAGAACCCCACGTCGAATACGAAAACCAATGGCGGTCCCAAGACTAAACCGACGCAAAATCTTGCTGTGGAATGCCCTAATGGTCATCAGTTCAAGCAAGGTTGTAGCTTGCTGCCCCATTGGCAACTGACCCAGAGTTTCAGGAAGCACCCCTTTTTGAAGGTTCCCAAAATAGTTTGCCCTACCTTCTGCCGCATCTGTCAGACGGCTCGAAGTAGGCCACGAGAAATAAGCAGCATTACTTTCAGATAGCTGCCCACCAGAGGCAAAAGGCTGTAGAGGAGATGGACTTGAAGACAGCAAATTCTGATGATTGCAGTAGTTTCTTTCCAAATCTAGAGCTGACTCCTCTGACTGCGCCGATCCAGATGGCTGAAACGCCAAGTCTAGTCTTGTTCTGTCCATATTTATGCTCTAGCAAACACTACGGACTGAATAGCTCGAAGTACACCCAATATCCAAAATTCACACTAAAATACTCCAGCCCCAGTTTAATCAACGCCCCCGCAAAATCACATTTTTCTAAAAGGTTCACATCTTCAGACGATTATCGATTTCATCTGCAAAGTCAGAGAGGAAAGTTCTTTCTGATAAGGAACTGCAGAGTCAACTACAAAGCAAGCGCTATCAAATTCGTGTAAGCACAACAGCAATAACAAAACACAAGCCCATTGAAAGCTGCAAATTCAGTCGATACAAAGCTATGCGTTGAAAATCACATTGATTGAGGGGGCAAGTTTTCAGAAGCTCCACATAGGGTAACTCCAATTTATTGCTTCAGAGCTCAAATAAAGAAGAAGAAGAAGAAGAATCCAAACAAGGGACAAAGCCATCAACTGAGACAACGCAAAACCCAGATGAGATAGAAATGTGAAATCTTAATGCAGAGGCAAAATCTGCAACCCAGACAAGAAATCACAGTGGGGTCGCTGATTGCGCTAAGGAAGAACCCGGCAAATGGGTTATTGAAGAAGCGCGACGGTAGAGACAGTGTAACAATTGGCAGCTGTCTTCCTATCTTACTGACGAAATGAGAAGAGAACGACTCACTGATAAAAAAATGGAAGACCCTGAACTCGGACTCGAAGCAGCATCCACGACCATGAGTGAGGTCCTCGTGTCCATAGAAATAGAAATTTGCCTGCAGAGAGAGAGAGAGAGAGAGAGAGAGATCGTCAAGTCTTGAGGAGACTCGGAGAAGTGGCAAGTGTATAAACTATATGGACTTTGGGCGCCTGTACATATAAATAAGAAATATCTAGGATCTGTAAAAACTATTTTATTATTGGGCTTCACTACTTATTAAATTCGACCCTTTTCCTATATCTCTCTCTCTCCTCCTCTTCTCTTTTGCTGTCTTCCTCATCTTTTCTTTCTAAAGTTTCATTCTTTTGGCCTCTCATGGGGATTTACTCCAAAATTTCTCAGAAAAAAAAAATTTAGTGTGTTGATTACAAAAATTATAAAAAAAAATTTAACAATATGCTTTTGATGTCAGTGTTTGTTAATATTTTGTATGCCTAGCAATTATGGAGAAGGAGGGTGGAAGATTTTAATGGTGGAGGAAAGGAGGAGGAGAAAAGATTGGTTTTCTTGGATGCTACTTGATATCTCGATTGGTGGTGGGGAGACTTGGCAAAACCAAAAGAAAAGGAAGATTGGTGGTGGGGAGGATTAGGGCCCATGCATATTTGCTCCCCAAAGCTAGCACACTTATCTACTCTAATAATTCAATTCCCACTTATCACAAAAGTGGGGATAAGGTAAGTGAGCATTGTTCTCTTTGTTCTGTTGGTCATGGGCCTTGGCTGATCTACTAACATGAAGGCATAAAGTCCATAATTTTTCATAATTTCTCTAGACTTTGGTCATGCTCCAAACAACTTATTCGTCATGTGAATTTTGCCTAGGCCCCATCTACCTTAAGAATGGTTTTGAAAAAACAGCAACATAATTTACCTCAAGGACTCTTGCAAAAGTAACCACTTGTTTATTTGAGCAAATCTTAAGCCCATCGAAGACATAAAATCACTCTAGTTTGTGAGTAGTATTGTCGGTCTTGGACTCCCAGCTCGCATCATGATGGGGTAGGGGTGACGGGCTCGACCAATGATTAGTAGTACTCGAGTAAAATTTGCAACCTTAAGTCCCTTAAAGGTGATTTATAATTTGCCAATGTTAAGCATACTTTCTTTGAGCGAAATGTTAGGGTAACTTGTATGTTTGTTTTAACTTAAAGAAATTCTATAGCAACTTTATTAATTACCCACTAGAATGTGTATAAATTTCCAAGAGAAAAAATAAAATTGGAAAATCTACTTTTCAATATAAGCACATTTTGCAAAATTTTGAGCATGTCAAAGTGCATGAGCCAGAAAATTTAAAAAAAAAAAGTACAAAAAAATAAAATTAAAAACCACTCCAAAAACCTTTCTACACCGACTTTTCAACTTTTAGATAAATTAGGTATTATGAGAGTTTAAAATTTGACTTTTAAAACATCAAATATTAACAAAACGTGAAATTGGACTTTTAGAGACTTTTGAAATACTTCTCAAAATTACTATATTTTAAATTTGACAAGAAACTCAATATTCATTCAAGGCACACCAAAATTTGAATTATCTAATCTCATAGGAAGCATCGGCGCTTCAAATTGCCACCATTTTCAAAAGATCATTTAATTTGACCTAGAATTGACGGAGAGTTGACCAAAATTTGATCGATGACATACAAGGCACCAACACTTTTTAAATCTAGAAAATGGGTTATGGTTGTTGGAAAAAGTCTTTTGATAATCATATTGCCAAGCAAATTCCCTAATCAACTTTTCAATCTTTGGAAATAGTCGCCCGTTTTTTGTGGTGTTGGGCTTGTGAATTTTAGAATTTAACTGCATGTGATGAAATTAAGGATTGCAAACATCTCGACAATAAAAAATTTGACTGATCAAATGCCGAGGATAAGAAAGTAATCGCAGATCAAATTTTAGTTGAACAATCTCGGATGAAAGGACTAGGAAAAAGAAATAAAGGCAAACAAAGATGACAAGAATGATTGGGATGTTTCATGGCTTTAACCTCGTGCATGTAAGTTTTTTAGCCTTATTTCCATCCTAGGAATCCCCATTCAATTCTGAAGTAAGCCAGGCTTACATTACATCCAAGTAGAAAAATTCATTTGGATCATGTGATTATGAGAGAGTTCTAGAACCGGAAAAGTGATCACCAATTTTAATCTAGGTGTGTGAGTCTTTGATCTAATTTTGATCTTCCCAGGAAGATCCCCCATTCAAAAGAACTAGGCCTAACCAAACTCTACAACCCTTTGTGAACACCACGTTAATCCAAGATTACTTGAATGTTCCCCTCAGGAAATGCCAAGTAACGCCAATGAACTCCACTTCTTGATTTGCATCAAAGCCCACTAATGTGAATATCAACCCTGCCAAATCCCCGACACGACTATGTATTTCTCACCAAGCCAATTGATATTACGAACGGAAGATAAAAGCCTCTCAGACTGTCACCAATTAAAGTTGCTTAAAGAAAAATGGCCATGAATTAATGATGACCGAGAAAATGATGGAAGAATTTTTCCTAGATTAAGTAATTTTTAGGAAATGATGAATTTGATTCTCAAGAATCAATGGAAACATTTTCAAGGTCCATATAATATGAATAGCTCGAGCAATGGCGTAAGTAAATATTAAAAACGAATATTGAATGGGATGTGTGGCCAAAGCACGAATAAAATGCATTTGAATACCGGTATGACTTCATAACAAGTTTTAAAGGATTATCAGGAGTTGGATACCTCCTCGCATGATTTTGTGTCTGCTTTAAAACTCGTGACTATTGGTTACACCAGAAAATGATCAAGTCGTCAACATGGAAGAGCGTGTGACTAATGTGTGAACATGAGCAATCATGTGACTAACATGTGACTAATGTATGAACAATGTCGTGCATGTGACACATTGTTGATGACCACATCGATATTGGCAATCGATATTAACATACATCGACAAGACATGTTCATGGATATAACCAATTAGTTGTTGATATATGATGACAAATGATTAATAATTATCAATAAGTGTATCGATGAGCAAAGGACGGTGTACAATTCATTGAATACATGAGTGTTGAGATACAATTCAAAGCTCAAGGCCACCGTACTGGTCAATTGAGATTGTGAAGCAACCAACATGAATGTTTTACGGGTACTAGATTTTCGGAATGGAAGAACAAAGGAACGGCCACTTGGAAACAAGATCATGGGGCAATTCACACGTATTTTCAAAGCAATAACCACTCAAGAACAAGGTTAAGAGATTGTGAAAGTGTGGGCACAAGACTTTCGAAAAAGGGGGAGTATTGAGGCAACTGATGGTAACCATTCAAGAAGAATGCAACCGCTGGAAACTGCCAAAGAGCAGTGACAATACAAGCATAATAAAAATCACTAGTCATCTACTAAAGGGCGCCCCAGCACGAATCAAACAAATTTCTATCGTTACTTTCTGTACTATACTTTTATTTTTCAAACTCACGCCATTGATTTAAATCTGATATGTTTCTCAGCTATAGCTTTCAAATCCACTTCATCGATTAAATTTTGATATGTATCTTTATCTCGAGCTAATTTTAGCCTTACAACTCACCTTATGACCGTATGGTCGAAATTCTTTCTTAATGGGCAAGCAAGAAATAATAGGATTATCTCTTGTAAATGCTCATGGATGGGTGACATGAGACCATCTATGGCTAGAATCAAATGAGAAATGGATGGCCATTATTAATGCTCTCAAGGATCGGTTACATGGAATTAGGTTTTTGATAATTTTTTGAAAAAATGGCATTCTGGTAATTAATGGGAGAGGGACTGCTTGAGGGTTGAATGGGCTAAGGGCACGCATGACAACATTTATGTTTCTCTATTTATCTGTTTTTTTGTTCCCCGAATCAAGTTTGGAACAGAAATCCGTTTGGTAACATAATTTCATTTTTCTATTTTTGGAACAGACTTTTATTTCAGAAATAAATTTGGAGCATAAATCAAAAGTTAAAATTTTTATCTATTCTATTTCCAGAATAGAAATGAGAAATCAAATTTTCATCATTGTTCACTCTTGTCACCACCCGTCACCCACATGTCGCCCATGGGATGCCGGACGCCCGCCATCGGCCTCGACCGCCAGCCACTGACCACCAGCCACTGAACTCCGATCGCTCGTCACCAATCACTGGTCGCCAAATGCCAAATGTCCACCGATAGTTGGCTGCTCATCACCTATGACATCTTGAAATTTGAGCCCTTTGAAGGATGAATGAATGTGAATTTCGTCAATGCATTGTTGGTTAATCTCACTCGGAATTGATCACTCCTAAGATACTGACCTTGAGGGGAAAGGCTAATGAGGATAGAACTCGTACAACTAAAGAACTTGATCTGAGAAAATGACTTGACCGTGAGACTTACGTGAGGATAATCCTGTAGATAGGTAGGCCGATTTCCAGGACAACTAAAAGTCGATTCGCGGATAGAATATAATGGAACGATGGGTGATTCCATTTACTGTTATCGAGCCCGCGAATGACCCTAGGTCGATCTTCAGTAATCGTGTACTTTGAAATAAGAATCTATCCTCCGCAATTCCATGTAGTCAAGGACGTCCATGTGTTGAGATGTCTTGAATGTGGGTTGACACGAGTCGATTATTCGTAAATCCTTAAAGCCGTCTGTCAGTTTGAGTTATACCCAAAATGGCATTAGGGCGAAATTGACATAGCATGAGAACCCAAGATTGGACTTCGAATTATCGAGAACATCCGGGACAGACTTTGGATGATGTTACTTCGACAGTCAGCAGGACCAGGCAAGCCGAGTGTGGGGAAAAAGGACTTACGGTCTAAGGAAGCGAGCCCATGAGGACATGGGCCAAGCAAGGCCAATGTGGGCCTCAAGCCTAAGGTGGGACAGCCACCATGGTAGGCCCAAGGCAAGCAATTGGGCCCATTGGGCCAACTAACTATTTCTTATTTCAAGCCCATCAGTAAACCTTAAGCCCATTTGAACCCAATCAATTCCCAAGCCCATTCATATTCATTTCCTAGCACATCTCTGAGGCCCATACTTCATTTTCTGCCCAAGGGCAAATTGGGAATTTGTGCAAAATGAAAATGACCAAATTGCCCCTAGAAGCATGTGGATAAGGGCAAAGGAAGAGAGAGAAGATGAGGTCACTTGCATGGGGAGTTGAAGCATGCATTGAAGAGCCTTGTTAAGAAAGACAACCAGCTCTCTCCTCTCTCTCTCTCCCCCCTTCAGCTGAAGCAAATCCGTAGCTTCTCTCTCCTCTGTTTTCCTTCCTTCTTGTTTCTGCTCTAGTTGACCTTTTAGAAAAAAGCTGGGTTGATTGTTACCTTCCCATGATAATTAGCCTTCGTGCCACCCACCATCGCACTTAGAAGGCCCAAACTGTTCAGGAGGATCCGACCGCTTGCCGAATGGAGCCGCCGGCTAACCCACCGACCGGCCAAAAGAAACCGCTTGTCGGTCCATCGGTCCTCTTAGCAGCTTGCACTATTTCGCCTGTTTCAGCCATTTTCCTTCCATTTTGACCCAGCCTCCACTCATCCCAGCCACCAGCCACTCCCCTTTGACCCTTAGGTGCCGCCGGTTGCCGGCCAACCCCTCGCCGGAGCTCCGATCAGCCGCCCAACTCTTTTCCTCCTATGCTATTCGATTTCCAATGTTGCAATGAGAAGCAAAGGTTGTTATTGATATTTTGAGCTTGGGACCGCCTTGGATCGTCGTAGTAGAGGTTCCCAAGCGTAGCCTCCATCGTCACTGTTGCATCCGTGTCTCCGGCTCGTTTAACGGGTGAGTTTAGCTCATAATTCTTTGATTAGTGCCTAAACTTGCTTAGGGTTGGTTTAATTAATGTTGATTCTAGTTTAGGAGATTTAATTAAGCTATATTAGTCCTAAGATAAGTGGTTAGATGAATGGCTAAGATTATTTTTATTTAATCTTGCTTTATTTACTTAATTGTGGCTTATGTGCTTAATTAAGCTTGTTTAACTTTAATTGATTAATCGCTTGCTTTAATTAGTGTTTTTAATGACTTTTGGATTTAATTATCAGTTATTTAATTCTGGGAATTTACTGTTCACACGCACTATTCATGAAACACTGTTCACGTGCACTGTTCACCCGAGAATGAAAAGTGTCTAATTTTATGTGTTTTGATCTTATGAGGTGATTTAAGTGTATAAAATGCATGGGCATCCATATGAATTGAGTAATTTTCACAAAAATGGAATAATGGATTGTTCGAGGGACATAGGAGATGGACCGCTTTTATGAGAGAAGGATTTGAGGAGGTATGTTTGCGTGATCGCTAAGTTGAACCCTTATCTAACGGAAGTTGGGGGCAATACCCGGCGGAAGTCAGAAGTTGGTCGCAATAGATTCTAGACTGATGTCCCTTTTGGGATACCGTCTAAACGAAAGTTCTAGAAGAAGCCGTGCCCAATGGGGCAGGATGAAGCTCGATTTTTATCGATAGCCCGGCGGAAGTCGGATGATCGCTGACTGGAAAGTTAGCTATGGCCAGTAAGTCATTAATAACTAGAGCATGCAAGAGTGTTGAGGTGGATGAGTATTAACTAGAAAGTCAGCTATGGCCGATAGGTCATTAAAAACTGGAGTACGTGTGAGGGTTGAGTTGGTTGGGCCTTATTATGGGGTAAAATTGTGTGACGCGGTATGAGATGTGTCATAACGATTTTACCTTATAATCGGGACCCGTGTGATCGATTGATGAGGGATATGTGGCGTACTAAAGTGCAAGAACGTATGAGAATCATAGCGTCATTAGTTCCAATTATGCATGAGTTGAGCATATTATTTATGGCACGCACGCATGAATCGATAACGTGCAGGGTGTGGCAATGGCCAGGTGAGATCGATTGTGATGCAACTCGTATGTGATTGATGAACTGCATCATCTAACGGCTATGTGCATTACGTGTATTGTGCTGAGACGTAATGTGCAAGGTATGGCATATTAGGTAAGGTTGCAAGCGAACCGACTATGTGGTTAGTGGTTGACCCTAGCTATTGTGAATTGTTGATTATTTGTTGTTATTCGTGGTTTTGTTAATGGGGTGGTTCTGGAGAAGATACCCCGAGTTAAGTTAGTGTTCTAATCGGGGGCTTAGGGGAGGACTAGCTGAGATTTATATCTTACTGGTTAAGTTATTATAACCACTTTTAGGTCTTTAGGATGGCATTTCCGCTAATGAGGTTCG
Organism: Eucalyptus cloeziana; assembly: GCA_014182715.1. Taxonomy (NCBI): domain Eukaryota; kingdom Viridiplantae; phylum Streptophyta; class Magnoliopsida; order Myrtales; family Myrtaceae; genus Eucalyptus; species Eucalyptus cloeziana. The sequence continues at coordinate 19,323,637 of CM024637.1, forward strand.
GTATCCCTAAGGACTAGGATACTATCGTGACGCACCACCGCTTCTCGGGTCAAGCGCATCTGTACAAGAAATATCTCTTTACCATATGGGTGGATGAGGGACCGGGGTAATGGATACCCCATAGGTTCCTAGCGTGGTTCATCAGGGATGGCGGTTTGTTGATCGGTCCTCTGAGAGGTTTTGATGGGCCGCCCGGTAGGGGCCCCGAGGATGCTGATTGGGATCCCATGGAGCTGAACTCTCCCGACGGTGCAATGGAGAATCCTGGCATTGCTTCACCAGCGACTGACCCGTACAGCTCCAAATCTGAATCGACGGGGTTTGAGTCTACTGGATCCGAGTGACTGTAGTATCGAGCCCGAGGTTTCTTTTTATGTATAGTTGGGTTAGCCTAGACTAGTCTCTTTTTGGTCTGGCTTAGAAGATGGATCGGCCCCTTTATTGGGCTTGTAGATCGGAAGCGATCCTCTGTAAGTTAATCCAATGTAAAAATGTATATATGAGTAGATGTTGTGTTTTTGTTGTTCATCTCACTATCCCTATTTGATTGCTTGATTGTCTGTTGATGGGGAGATGGTTCGTTTTCCACTTGCGCATAATGAAAAATTAAAAATGAAGGGTCGACGATGAGTTCTGAGACATCGCTTTCTATCAACTAAGGAAAGGGTTGTTGCGTGCCTGGGGTATGGGGCGTGACATCACCAATCGTTGGATGCCAAAGGCTCACCATTAACCACCGGATGTCTGCCGCCAACCGTCCGCCGCTCGACACCGGTCGTCGGATGTCAGGCACCCACTACCCATCGTCGGCCTCCCATCGCTGAACTCCGAACATCGAACGTCGAACTCTAGACGTTGGACACTAGTTGCTACTCGTCAACTCCGAACTTCGCCCGCCCGCTGCCAATCGCTAGACTCTGGCACCGGATGCTGGACTCCAAACTTCGGTCGCCCGCTGCCGGTCACCGAATGTTGATCGCTAGACATTAGACTCCAACCATCGGATGTCAGTCGTTACTACTCCAAGAAATAAAAATTTTATTCTATTATCAAGCGAATTATTATTTTAAAAATAGAAATTTCGAATCGTTATCAAACACATTTTTTTGCTCAGAAACTCATCCATAGAATAGAAATTGATTTCTATTCCATAAATTTTGTCATGCGCGCCCTAAATAATTCAGCCAATTAGGCTAAATGGGTCATATTGGGCTTTAGCCCAACAAGCCGAACTAGGTTAAGTCAAACCAAATTCGATTGAGTTGATTGGGTTGACCCGAGACTTCTCAATTGTCCTATTTTCCTCTAAATTGCTCCATGGATTTGGCCCACTCCTCTAGTTCGGCCCATTATATTAAAACGGGTATGGTAAACCGGGTAGACCCAATTAGACCTTGTCAATCCCAATTCGTTATTTGATGCACTTTTCTCCAAAATGTCTTACTTGTGCCCAAATTGCATTGAAATTGATTTTCTTGATGTAATGGGATGTTAATTGTGCTCTCATCTTGTTATGAAAGGTCAATCACATATCCAAATTCGCACTTGAACATTGGAAAAAGTCTTGTTTGAACTTGGAATCTTGAAAATGGGCTTAAAACCTTGAAATACCATGGTCACTAGATTAAATGTTTAAAAAGACAGAAATCGATGATTTTTGGAATTTTTCAATTGAGGGTTGAAGTCTTTGACTGAAAAAATCAATTCTCAATTGTATTGTTATAAAAATTGAAAGTTAAAAAGCCTAATTATGTATGTAAGGATACAATTGATGTCTTTTTATGATTTTCACACAGAATGTTGAGTAAGCGTTGACCTTTTAGGTTTGACAAAAAAAAGTCAACATAAAAGTCAATCTTTGACATTTTTGGAAAATGACGCTAAGTTAAAATAGAATGAAATGACACTTAAAAACACCTAAAAAAACTCTGTTGGCCAAGAGAACACCATGCCACGATTAAGAATCTCAAGTCTTGAGTTTTTATCCTATTAGACTTGTCGATGAAGAGATTCGGGTGTCAACACCAATTTTCATCAAATAGTGCTTCTTCAACTTCTTTAGGTTTGATTTCTAATATAAGCGCTATTGTATTCACCATTTCTTTGAAAGAGGAACAAGTCTTGACTCATTTATTCAAATTCCCAAGTATGTAGTCCTTTGAATGACTAAATTTGTACTCCTAATCCTTATCCAATTGTTTGTAATTTACTTAATTTTCATTTGAAGGAACATCTTCATTGATATTAGTGCTAGTTCCAACTTCTTAAGTATATCTAGGTTCTCCATCAGAGGATTACTTTTTTCAAACTTTACATTCATTAATTCTTTCATTTCCAAAGATGTAGACACTATAAGCTTTGTTTGTTGTAGTGTAACTAAGGAATGTCCTTTCATTTGATTTCTCATCAAAATTGTCAAGGTGATCATTAACATTCTTAAGAGTAAAAAACACTTGCAACCAAATACTAGAAAATATAAAACACTTGGTATTTTGTTTTTATAAAGCTTATAGGTGGTTTCTACCTACAAATTAGAGGAATTGTACTTTCAATCAAAAGGGTTCTAGCCATTTCTTGTGAAGAACAAATTTTTTTTTTTAGAGTATAAGGAAAATAAAATTTGTGTTGAAATCCATTTTGGTCACAAAAAAAAAAAATTGATTATCAAATTCTCCATGATTAGTTTTAATGCCAACAATAATGTAGTGTTTTGAATTTTGAATTTTCTTGGCAAATTTTGAAAAATTTTGATGAGAAAGAAAGAAAACTCAAGTAAACCCACTATATTCCAATATAACTAAACAATACTTCTTACTATTGAGGTTTAGACTTCACCTGGGTCCAAATATATCCATGTGTAGCAATTGTAAGGCTTGGTTAGTGGAAACATATTTTATAAGTCTAAAAGAGGTCCTATCCTGTTTATCTAGTGTGCAAGCAATGCAAAGCTCATATTTCTCATACTTTAATTTGGCAAATCACATAATAGGTTTATGAAAGATAAATTTGAAATCTACTTGACACTTATGTGTCCAATTTCCCCATGCCAAATATCACTTTCATCTTTGATAGAGATAAGGCACTTGATATCATTAGATTACACCTCTAGTGAATATTGTCGTGTCTACCCTCGGTACAGGTTTGAGAGTTATTTCTACTTATACCTAAACATTGGTCCTCTTGGAAGTGTATCTTGAATTTATTGTCATACTATTAACTTATGCTAACAATTAGGCATCCAACTTTGATTGTTCTTGTTCCAATGAACTTTCATTTGTTTTTGCCTCCAAAAAATACATTTCCTCCATTGAACTTGATAAAAAATTTACTTGTATCTCCAGTCACATATCTTGAATACCCACTATCTAAGTTTGAGCACTCATAGAATTCTCGGCCAATGGGTTTTATAAACTATCTTCTAATATCTTTACTAGCTTTGATTGCCACAATAAATTCAGCTTTAATTGTAAAAAGGTGCAACGTGCTTTTGCAAAATTGACTTTATGACACAAATCCACTAACATATGAAATCAAATAACCAAAATTAGATTTACGAGTATCAATATATCTAGCCAAGTAAGAATCTGTGTATCCAAGTAACTCTAGTTCCCTTGTCCCAAAACTGAGTTTTAATTGGAAGTTCCCCAAATATTTCATGATCCACTTTATTGCATTTCAATAGTCTCTTCCTGAATTTAACAAATAACAACTAACAATGCCAATTACATGCGCCAAGTTTGGTCGTGTAAATACCATGACCTACATCGAGCTTCCTACAGTTGAGGCATATGGAATACTTTAAGTGTCTTTCCTCTCTTTATTAGTTGTAAAACTTTGTTTCATACTCAATTTAAAGTGAGTAGCAAGAGGATTGTTAACCACTTTAGCCTTGTCTATGTAATATTTCTAAAGAACCTTCTTAATATACTTCTCTTGTGACAAGTAACAACTTCTTAGCATTTCTTTCTCAAGTAATTCCAATGCCAAGAATCTGCTTCGTTAGGCCGAACTCTTTCATGGCAAAAGACTTACTCAACTATTTCTCCAATAACTCAATTGGTGAAGCATTCCTGCCGACAACCAATATATCATCAACATAAAGCAAGAACTAGCAATGGAATTCTACCTTTGGCCATGAATAGATCGTATCCGCCAATGCAAGCACTTGGATTACCATCTTGTGACAAGTAACAACTTCTTGGCATTTCTCTCTCAGGTAATTCTAATGCCAAGAATCTGCTTCATCAATTTAAATTCTTTCATGGCAAAAGACTTACTCAACTATTTCTCCAATAACTCGATTTGTGAAGCATTCCTACCAACGATCAATATATTATCAACATAAAGCAAGAATTGGCCATGTAATTCTACATTTTGCCATGAAAATATTGTATCCGCCAATGCAAGCACTTGGATTACCATCTTGCATCATCACTCACATCAAGCCCTCAATGATGGACTTGCATTTATGGAACCCATGAATCACTCCACTACTCATCAGTATACCTCCTAGGCCATCATTACCCTAAGGCCACACATGGCTTCAAAGGAGGCCATATTCCATTGAAACCATGCTAAGTGGCCCATTATAATTATGTTAGGGGCCACATGTACTTCTTTAGGGGCCACATCTCTTTCTTAGCTTGGCCAAGTGAGAGAAGGCTATTGGGCCATTTGCATCCTCAATAAATGAGAGTAATGATGAAGGCCATGGGGTGTGGACTATATAAAGGGGTGGTTTCCCCCTCATTCCACCACACCTCACCACCAACTTCACATACACAAACACGTGCGCACGCACTCAAGCTCTCTCCCCCCCTCTCCTTCAAGTCCCTATCTCCCTGGGCCGTTGCCTTAATCACTCTTTCTCCCTCACTTGGCAATCGCTCACCGCACACCCTCATCTCGTCCAACTAAATTTGTTTCATCATCCACATTAGGGTGATCCAACGATGCCCCATATGTTGAGATGCCCCAAGGAAGGGTTGTTAAACGGGATGTCACAGAGTTGCGATGTCCTTGCTGTGTGGATACAGGGATGTCCTGAATGAGTCGGGATACTCCAGGAGTGTTTGGGATGTATATTGAAGTGCAATGAACCTCATGCATGCCATGTTTCTTCCATGACACTAGTACATGTTGGTTTATATAATTAACCATCGTACTTAAGGCTTACTATTAATTTGCCATCGATATGTCCATTGAATATTCTTGGCCATTTCATCATTTTGTGTTAGGTTGAACAATAAGTTGATCTCTTGCCTTAAAAATAAGGATTTCACTTAATAGGTTGTGGCTCACTCTTTTGTTTTTACATATTCGTAGGATGGATCCACCTAACGAGCCATGTTTTTGGATTTTCATATAGATAGACTCAAAATATTAGGATATACTAATATTGGGATCTGCAACAGTGTATATTAAGCATAATTCCACTATCTGGGCAAATGTGGATTTACCTAAACTTATTTCTTTTCGTTTCGTGGCTTAGTACATTGAAGTAAATGGCGATACAATCAAACCTTTAAAAGGGTTTAGGGGCCCTCCTGGGTTAACAATTGAGTAAACAAGTCAGAGAAGGAGATCTTCAACTTGTAGTGGAAAACTATCTTTGTATAGGCAGGTTTTTGGATAGTATGGAGATAGGTGACCCTAACCCCTCCCCAGGTGTTTTGTATTTTGTGATTGGTTGGACATGTTATTTATGTGAATATAAAGAAGCATATGTTCAATAGTTTGACTAGTGCAAATTTTCCCATACGAGATGTGGTGATTGCTTCCACAACCGTAATTAAATTGAAATATTAATAGATTAAAATAGGCAAGTGCAATGGTGATGTACGTGGGGCATCACACTTACTCCCTCATAATTGACATAAACTTTTTGTACCATTATCTTGGTACTTGCTTTAGGTCATAAAAACTTATATTGCTTAAAGGCAAAAGAGATTTGAAAAATAAGTGGATGTACAAGTTGAAGTAAGATGAACACATTTTACAACCACGATACTAAGATGGATTGGTCATTAAGGGATGCAATAAGAGAAAATGTATTGACTTTGATGATATATTTTCTCTGGTGGTGAAAATGTCTTCAATTTATGTGGTTCTAGGCTTGGTGGCTAGCTTAGATCTAGAAATTAAGTAGATGGATGTCAAAATAGCCTTCTTACATGGTAACTTGGAGAAAAAGATATCTATTGAACAATCAAAGGGTTTTAAAGTGAAAGGAAAAGCACCAGCTCAAAAGTATCATAAAGTGATTGTATCTCATCCTACAAGGGATCAAACCATTTGTTTGTCCACTCATATTGCTTCTACATAACACTCTAGCCTGCATCAGTGAATATGACATACTCATTGCAAAATATTTAGTGGGAGGTTGTTGGTTTCTGACGGATCTCTAGACTAAAACATCTAGTGAAGCATCTAATAGAGCCTCTAGTTCATGAGCAGCATTATCATTCACAACATGTCTTGAAATATGTATATTGTCTAGAACATTTACTTACAACTGCTCCTCATCAACCTGTGTAAGAACATGTGTGTGAGAAACCGGATTGAAGTCAATCATATCATCATTACCTATGGTACTGAAATCATATATGATTTTATGATCTCTCAATATCTTGTATTGTCTGATCTTCCATAAGCACGGCATCTCTACTTCATTGGATGATAGAACTTGTAATCAAACCAATCTTGTTTGTAGCTAATGAGTTTGCATTGTCATGTTTTTACATTAAGTTTACCTGTCTCGTTTTTAGGAATGTGCACTAATGCCTTACACCCAAAGACACGTAAAAGAAACATCTTCATATGTGTAAACTCTATCAGTAACATCAAACTCCAAGTCTACGTTTGGTTGTCTAGATTTCTAATAAAAATAGGATTTGATATGATAGGATATGAAATCCATAAATTTTGTTATATTCTATTAACTCTTTGGTGAATTATAATAATAAATCAGATATATTCTCATTTTATTATGTCCATTGTTTGATATGAACAGCATATTAGCATAAATGAACTTAAAAATTGCAAAAATGGAGATGGTAAGAATCTCACGTAACACTCTTGCCTGTTTCATTTTTACTTAATTATTTTTTATTGTCTTTTCCCCTCTTTTCTTAATTATTTCCTTTTTTATTTCTTTTTTCCCCTTCCATCATTCTCTAAATAAAATTTATTAAATAGTAACTATACTAATAAACCTAAAATACCAAAATACCTTAAATATGTAATAAATATAAACACTAAATATATATTTATATATTGAGTTTATATTATAAGATAGAAAAACTTTGAATATATAAATAAAAATGAATACATAAAAACCGAATTGTTTTTATTTTCATTATTTTGAATTTTTATATTAGAATTCAAATTTTATTATTTATAATCAAATATTATTTTATTTTTATTAATTTAAGAAGTTTATTATTAGAGAAGAACAACTTTTATATTATGGACATTAAAAATCCTATCCACTTTTATCTCACCCCTATAGGATAATTTTATTTTGGCTATATCCTTCTTATATATAACTTTATCCTATCTTGAACATGCACCGAATACAGGGTAGAATAAATTTATCATATCCTAAATTTTATCCTAATTACCAAACATAAGAAACACATGGAGTAAAATTTAATACATGTGCAACTATACTAAAAGTCTCATCCCAAAAGGATTTTGGTAGCTTTACTTGTGAAAGCGAGCATCTTACCCTTTCAGCCAGTGACATGTTCAATCTCTCAAGTAAGTCGTTTAATCGAGGTGTCTTGGGAGGTGTCTTTTGATATTGAATACTATATTGTTTGCGATATTCATCAAAAGGTTCAGTTTACTCTCCACTGTTATCAATTCTAATACATTTCAACTTCTTTCCAATCTGCCTCTCAATTGAAAACTAATTAAAAAGCCATCAAGTGAATTTGTCATCATAGGACCACAAAGATTAGAATGCTCTAAATCAAGACTACTTGACTTTTTTCGAATGAGGGGAGTTTTTGAATACAATTATATTCTGTTTTCCTATTAAACAATGAGTATATTTCTTCAGTGTTGAACTTTTCATATCTAAAAGGAGCTTCTTCTTGGCCAGTGCTAACAAACCCTTCTCACTAATGTGACTGAGTCTCTTGTGACATAATTTAAATCTCTCCTCATCATCTACTGCATTAATTTTTTCTATGGATAACTTTGGAAACTCACTAAAGGTTCTATAATTGTCGCTAGAGGCAAGAACATGAACATTTCTTGCCTCTAGCAACAATTATAGAACCTTTAATGAGTTTCCAATTGACCATCACTAAAGGTGTTGCAAACCCCTTATTATTAAACTTTCTTGTGAAAATCAAATTCACCCACTGCGGTAGCGCAGTTGGCTTGAGCTTTGTGCCTCCCACGAAAGGTGCTAAGTTCAAATCCCAGCGACATTACTTGGTGACTTAACTGCTAGCGTGAGTGTGGTGGCCAGCTTGCGTCAGCCCTAGGTTCTTCCCATTGGCTGTAGGCTTTCGGGGTTTCCTGGGTTACCAAAAAAAAAAAAAAAAATATCAAGTATATATCTAAAATTATTCAATACTAACCTAGTGCTATTACTGGTGTGACGTCCTGAAACTCAAGCCATTTGAGGGATGAATGAACGTGAATTTTGTCAATGCACTATTGGTTGATCTCATTCGGAATTGATCACTCACGAGATAATGACCTTGAGGGGAAAGTCTAATGAGGACAGAACTCGTGCGACTAAAGAACTTGACCTGGGAAAACGACTTGACCATGAGACTTGTGTGAGGATGATCCTATAAATAGGCAGGCCGATTTCAGGGACAACTAGAAGTTGATTCGCGGACAGAACATAATGGGACAACGAGTGATTCTGTTTACTGTTATCGAGCCTGCAAACGACCCTATGCCAATTATAGGTAATTGTGTACTTTGAAATAAGAATCTATCCTCCGCAATTTTATGTAGTCAAGGACATCCATGTGTCGAGATGTCTTGAACGTGGTTTGGCACGAGTCGGTTACTCGTGAATCCTCGAAACCGCCTGTCAATCTAAGTTGTACCAAAATGGCATTTGAGTGAAATTGACATGGCATGAGAATCCAAGATTGGACTTCAAATTTTCGGGAATGTCCAGGACGAACTTTTGGACGATGCTACTTCGACAGTTGACAGTGTCGGTTAAGCCGAGTATTTGGAAAAAGATTTACAAACCGAGGAAATGAGCCTATGAGGATGTGGGCCGAGCAAGGCCAGTGTGGGCCTCAGGCCCAAGGTGGGACAACCACCATGGTAGGCCCAAGGCAAACAAGTGAGCCCATTGGACCCAACTAATCATTTTACCCTTCCGAGCCCATTGTCTAACCTTAAGCCGTTTTGAGCCCAACCAATTCCCGAGCCCGTTCCTATTCATCTCCTAGCTCGTTTCTTAGGCCCGCCCTTCATTTTAGCCCAAGGGCAGATTGGGAATTGTGCAAGGTGGAAATGACCATTTTGCCCCTAGATTTTTTTAGGATAAGTCAAAAGAAGAGAGAGAAGATGATGTCATGTTGCATGGGGAGTTGAAGCAAGCCTTTAAGGGCCTTAATGAGGAGTGCAGCCAACCCTCACTTCACTCTCTCTCCTCCTCTTCAGCCCCAAGAAATTCGCTGCTCTCTCTCCCCTTGTTTCCCTTCCCTTCCTTATTCTTCTCCTGCAGACCTTCCTCCAAAAACTTGAGTTGTTAGTTGCCTTCCCATGCAAATCAACACCCGTGCCACCCACCACCATGCTTAGAAGGCCTAGTTCCGTATGCCCCACGGCAGCCGTTCGTCGGATGGAGCCACCGGCCAACCCACTTGTTGATCGAAAGTCACCATCGGTCAGTTCGCTTGTCCTTAGGCAGTTTCGCCTTTTCAGCCGTTTTCCTCCTATTCCAACCCAAACTCCGCCTAGCCCAGCCACTAGCCAGTCCCACTCAACCCCCAGGTGCCGCCGGTTGGCGGCCAGCCACTCGCCGAACCTCCGACCAACCCGTTCAACCCTTCTCCTCGTCCAACAGTTTGGTTTCCAGGAGTTGTAGTGTGAGGCAGAGTTTGTTGCTATTGTTTCAGCCTTGGGACTGCCTTGGATCGTCGTGGCTGAGGTCCTCGTGCGTCACCTCCGTCGTCGCCGCCGCGTCCATGTCTCCGACCCACTTAATGAGTGAGTTTTCGCCCTAATCCATCAATTAGTGCATAAACTTGCTTAGGGTTGGTTTAGGTTGGATTAATTTTGGTTTAGGAGGTTTAATTAAGTTGTATTAGCCCTAAGATAGGTGGTTAGATAGATGGTTTATGTGTTAGTAAGCATGTTTTGCCTTAATTAATTGATTGTTTGTTTTAATTAATGTTTTGTTTAATTTCTGAATTTAATTTATTAATTATTGAATTCTGAAATTACACTGTTCACAAAATTATTGTTCATGCGCACTATTCACAAATTACTGGTCACGTGACACTGTTCATAAAGAAGCGAAATTTGGTCTAAATGCACATGTTTTGATCTTGTGAGGTGAATTAGATGCGTAAATGCGTGGACATCCGCATGAATCGTATGGTTTTCACAAAAAGAGGAAGATGATTTGTTTGAGGGACATTGGAAATGGATCGCTTTTATGAGAAAATGATTTGAGGTTGTATATATATATATAAGTGGGTTGTGGTGGTATGCTGGTGTGATCACTAAGTTGAACCCGTCTCCTAGCAGGGGTTTGGGGGACAATGCCTATTTTATTGAATGCCTGGCGGGGGTTTCGAATGCAGAGTCATAGTAGAGGCCGAGCCCATGCTCCTTCGGGAATGCCGTCTAGACGGGAGTTCTAAACGTTGTCGTTCCCAATGGGGCGAAACAATGCCTGGTTATGCCAGTAGACACCGGCGGGAGATCAGTTGTAGTCCTAGGGAGGGCAATAATAATTAAAACACGTGTGAGTGCAAGAGCGTATGAGAAACATGACATCATTGGTTCCGATTATGCATGAGCTGATCACATTGTTATGGCACACACGCATGAATCAATAACGTGCAGGTGAGATCGCTTGTGATGTGACTCGTATGTGATTGATGAACTGCATCATCTAATGGCCATGTGCATTGTGTGTATTGTGTTGAGATATAACGTGCAGGGTATGACATACCGAGTAAGATTGCATGAGAACTGACTATTTGATTGATGTTTGGCCCTGGTTATTGTTATTTGTTTGTGGTTAGTTGTTGGTCATTGATTTGTTTGTGGGGTGGTTCTAGAGAGATACCCCGAGTTGAGTTGGTGTTCTAATCGGGGGCTTAGGGGGAGGACTCGCTAAGATTTTATCTCACTTGTTATTGTATAACCACTTTCAGGCCCTTAGAATGGCGTACCCGCCAGTGCGATTTGGGATCCCTAAGGACTGGGATACCATCATGACGGACCATCGCTTCCTGGGTCAAGTGCATCTTTATGAGAAGTATCTCTCCACCATCTAGGTGGATGAGGGACCAGGGCAATGGATACCCCATCGGTTCCTGGCGTGGTCATCTAGGAGGACGATATATAGATCGATCCTTTGTGAGGTTTTGACGGGCCGCTCGGTAGGGGCCCCAAGGATGCCGATTGGGATCCCATGGAGCTGGACCCTCCTGACGATGCAGTGGAGAATCCTGCCGCCACTCCACCAATGATCGACCTGAACGCCTCCGACTATGACCCGACGGAGTCTGAGTTCGAGTGATAATGGTACCGAACCCGAGGGTTCTTTTTGTCTAGTTGGATTAGCCTAACCTAGTTTCATTTTGGTCTAGCTTAAAGGATAGATCGGTCCCTCTGTTGGGCTTGTAAATCGGAAGCGATCCTCCGTTGGTTAATCTAATGAAAATGTAAATATATACGAGTCGTTGTTGTTGTTCTTACTGTTCCTCTCTCTATCCCTTTTTGAGTGCTTGATTGTCTGTTTGACTGGGGGATGGTTCGTTTTCCACTTGCGCTTAATGAAAGATTAAAATGAATGGTCGTCGATGAATCCTGGGACGTCGCTCTCTATCAACCAAGGGAAGGGGTTATTGCGTGCTCGGGGTTCGAGGCGTGACAACTAGTCTTTAGGCACACATCACCAATGCCTACAACTTCGACCAGTCCATTGTTTGCCATTTTCAAGGATCCAAAGTCACATGACATGTACAATGTAAAGAAATCCTCACTGAATGTAACATGAATAAATGAATCACTATTGATAACCCAACTAGCCCAATGACATACAAGATTCATTGTATCATCATAAAAGACAATGAGAAAGCCTTATGAAAGAACATCAATATGATTGTTGTTACTATTATTAACATTTTTCTTAACTTTTCTCTTTTTGTTTCTCTCTTTTCAACTAATGATAATATCACTATATATGTCCCTTTTGATGGCAATAATAGCACTCAACATTTGTAAATTTATTGGATTTGCCTTTGCTTTTATGTTGACTCTATCTCTATTCCTCAAACCTCGAGTTTCATTTCTTCCTCTTTTATCAATGTGAAGCACATCCCGTGTTCTTTCTTATTTTTCCATTTAAACATTACTCTTGACAAAATCCATGCTAATCTTATTATCGTAAGTTAAATTAGATAAAAACGTTCCAAACGTCTTCCACGAGTTCGGCAAAGTACCAAGTAATCATAACACTTATATCTCATCATCAAACTTGATTCCTATCACGGCCAATCGATTTAAAATTCCTTAAAAAGATTTAATTGATCAGCCAAAAGAGTACCATCCCGATACTTCAAAGCCTCCATCTGTTTTATCATAAATAACTTGTTATTCCTAGTCTTTGGAGCATGCAATTGTTTGATTTTATTTCACAAACTACATGCATGTGTTTTCTCAATGATATAGTTCACAACACTATTATTGACCCACTACCTAATGTAATTACACACTTAGCGATGAAATATAGACCATTGAGCATAAGTTTTATTCTCAAATTTCTCATCAGCAAATACTGGGCAAATAATAATACTTTATATACAAAAGGTCTCCATTTTCCCTTTCCAAACACAATAATTTGAACCATTTAATATAACTATTCTACTTGTATTCATTTCCATCATTTAACACAAGGCAAAAAATCAAGCAAGAATTAATGCTTTGATACCATTTTGTTGGGAGAATAATGATAACTCGAACAATATCATATTAGCACTGTGGAGTAAAACAATCTATCATCTTATGTAAACCTAATTGGAATCAATATAATAGAGTAATATAAATATCAAGGACCCACAAACACAAGGCAATTTTACATGAAAACCTCATTGGAGTGAGAAAATCAAAAACCACAAGGCTAGACTCCGTTCAAAATTTTTATTATCAACAAAGTTAGATGAACAAAGTTCTTCTCTAAATGATACTAGAGGTACATGGCAGCAACACCATCAAGCACCATTCTTGGCAAAATACATAAACTTCACAATAATCAAGGATAAATCTCACTAAAACACAAGTTCAGTTCAACCACTAAAAACCTATAGGGAGTATAAATTGACCTTCGATCATCAACTTGATAAAAATTGGATAGCACTCTCTTTCCTAGATGTTTTGCTCTCTCTCTCTCTCTCTCTCTCTCTCTCTCTCTCTCTCTCTCTCTCATTAATCATTATTTGCGGTCACCACATAAAAATAGAGAGAAACCCTATACTTTATATGGATTATCATATGGACTTACGTATTTTGGTTTGCAATTCATTAGGCTTCCTCCACATGGGAGTGAACCCAACTCAACATGTTAACATGAGAACATAGACAATAATTGAACTAAGCCAAATCACCATAAGATCTGTGTGCAACATCTTTTGATTTTTCTACTTATTGTCATATTTTTTTTATGGAAGTATATTGCACTTGACATCAACTTATTAATGTGTATATTAAACTATTCAGGCACATATCAAACTTGATTTTGATAGCTCCATAAAAATACATCAATTTTTGATAATCAACATATCCATTCCCTTCTAGGTTGCATATTTAACCATAACATCTTCAAGGATTGTCTAAGCAAGGGATTCGTCAATCCATCTTGTAATGTTCCTTTGTCAAGGATTGCCTAAGCATTGATTCATCCATCTCGAGTTGTGTCAAATATGATAGGACTCGTCATTCTATCACATGATGTCCCTTCTTTGAGAGTTATTTAGGCATGGGGCTTTGCTAATCCATGTTTATGTTTAGAAATGACATGATTCATTGATTTGTCATGTGATGTTCTTTCACCAAGGATTGGCTCTGTACATGATCTATCAATCCCTACTCAGGTCAATAGATAATCAGATTTGTCAAACCATCATGTGATATCCCTCGTTAAGCATTCTTTAGGAATAAGACTAGCAATCCATGTCTGCTAGGATTTGTCTATCCTTTGTAATTTCCTCCTTCAGTATGTATTGTCTAAGCAAGAGATTTGTCAATCCCTTTATTTCAATTATAGAATGAACATCAATTCCAAGGCCTAGACCGATAAATCTAGAAGGCCTGTGCTTGCAGGTGATGATGATGACACTCTTGAGTGTAAAATTACAGAAGCAAAAGGAATGGAGAAAGAAGGAAATGCAAAAGCAGTAGGACCTGCAAAGAAAAAAGGAAGGGCAAAGTTATTCTCTTTGAAGATTGCTGCCATAGGTGAAGATATCGATAATGTCACAGCTAGAACCATTAAGAAAATATTTGCCTATTAAATCGAGAAGGAGAAGGCGAATGATGCAATTGAAACATCTATAATAGAATTTGCTGCAACACCTAATGAAATAAAATTGTAGAAAGTGATGCAAGAAGAATCGACTCTACGGTGTTAATTCTCTTGAAGGACTTCACAGGGAAGCTAGAGAATCTAGCAGAAAGGGTAACAGTTAGTAAAACCAAATTCTTTAAGAATTATGGTGTGTTGAAGAAAGGGAAAATTACCAAAACAATCATAAATCTGTTGCAATTTTTCTAATTTAGTCCTAAACCTTTTTTTTGGGAGGGGGGCTAATTTAATACTAAACATTTTTCAATTATACCAATCAAGTCCATCCGGACAATTTTATCCGACCAACGCTAACGTGCAAGCCGGCCAATGCCACTTGTCCAACTACCGCTAACACGAACAATTTTTTAATAATATTTTATATTTTCGAATTTTTTATTCTTTTATTCTTTTATTCTTTTTTTCCTTTTCTTTTTCTATTTTTCTCCTTCTTTCTCCTCCCTCCTTCCTCTAGCTGGGAGGCCAAAGGCGAGCTCCAGTGAGGCCAACCTTGCCGACCAATGGCAAGGCCCACCCCACTAGCCATTGGAGAGGGCAAGCCTCACCTAGCAACAATGAGGCTACCCTCACCATGGCTAGGCGAGGCCAAGCATTGCCGGATCTGTCAAGGTTGGGCATCGCCATGGCCGATGAGACTTAACCCTTGCAAGATCTAGCGAGGGTGAGCCTTGCCCAACCATGGCTAAAGGCCATGTGAGTTGTAGGAAAGAGAAGGAAGTGAAGAAAAAAAGAAAGAGTAAGAAAAATGAAAAATGACTAAAATATTTGAAAAAGATAAAATATTATTAAAAAAATTGTCCACATCAACGTTAGCCGGTTGGCCGGCATCCACATTAGCCCCAACAGGCAAAAATTAGCCGAATGAACTGAATTGGTATAATTGCAAAATGTTTAAAACTGAATTGACAAAAGAAAAGTTTTATGAGTAAATTGAAAAAGTTGCAATAGGTTTAGGGCTGTTTTGGTAATTTTCCCATCAAGAACGCTGAGGGTAGTATCAAGACCTATGGAGTGAGGTTGTATGATGATATCGTACACATGAGGGCTACTCAAGATTGGTCGGAGAGTTTCTAGAAGTTTATCGCATTCTCACCTTTGTCAATCGCAACAAGATCAAAGTCTCAGATATTATACAAGTCAACATGAGTGTCCATCCCATTCTTGCATTCTTGATGATTTTAATGATGTGAAGTCCCCATGTCAAGCTCTAAGAAGAAGTAAAGTACAAAGTGATATTTGGTGTTTGCTTTACATTTTTGTTTGGCATAATTGAATAAGGATATTATGCAAAACTAGTATATACTGCGAGCTTTTGTGTGGTAACTACTTGTCTTTTGTAATGATCAACTTACAATTACAGTATGCTTCTTATTGTGTCTTTTCTCTCTTTATTGCTCTTATGCTTTTTTTTTTCCATGATAAAAGGGGAAAAATAATACGAAAAATAGTGGTTAATTGCTTATGCGAATCTTTATTTGCTCTAATACATATCTCTGTCATTATGTCACTTGCTCGGATATGTTAATTGCTATCTATCCCCTGATAAATGGATTATGCATATTTGGTTAAATGCTCTGATATGTATACTTACAGTTAGGGGCAATATTTTTACTCCTATCATTAATTATGCAGTTAGGTGAATTCATACTACATAACTCATATCTCTGCATAGGAAAGTTGGGGGTTTTGCCCTCATTAAGAAAAGGAGGAATGTTGGATAATTTGAAAACCAATGTTGAAATCCCTTCAATTATTTTGATGATCACAAAATCTTACCAAAATATTTGGTGAGTTCTTTGAGTGAATGCAGAAAGTATTGCGGGTTAAAGATCTACTACAAGTATTCATCTAATGATTAGTGGAAAAAAGAAGTAAATACACGTGGATACAGCGAAACAATGATACCCTTTGAAGATCAGAATTGCAGAAGTTATTTGTGCCACATTATAGTTGTAGAAGATCATACTTGAAAGATTTCACATACAAATCGAGCTCATGGAAATTCAAATATCCAAGACCCAACTCATGGATATAATTGTGATATTCCATAAACGATAGCATATCTAGTTTGGCAAGATATTACGTGATTTATTTTTATGACTGCTAATCAAAGATTATTAGATTGGTTTCATGTAAAGAAGATCCTTAATAGGCTTGTCAAGTGGCTTCAACTTTCAAAAGGTTTTTCAACTAGCTTCAACGTTCGATTTGAAGATCTTTTAAATGCAAGAAACGAATCTGAGAAGACTACCGATTAAATTGTTGCACATTCGTGTAATTGCGAACACATATTCATTCTCAAGAGCTTCAAATTTGCGAGTTTTATTTTGAGAGTTGAGAGTTCATGTGAAAGTCTTTTCTGAATACTTGTTATTCATCTATAAACACTTGTGAGTGTGAGAGAGATAAAAGAAAGGTTATAATAAGTGCTTATAGAAAACCAAAAGT
Organism: Eucalyptus cloeziana; assembly: GCA_014182715.1. Lineage (NCBI taxonomy): Eukaryota > Viridiplantae > Streptophyta > Magnoliopsida > Myrtales > Myrtaceae > Eucalyptus > Eucalyptus cloeziana. The sequence goes on from CM024637.1 coordinate 19,340,891, forward strand.
CTTGCAAATGCATGATGTTGTAATTTTGTCCAAGGGTTTAGTAAAGAGATTTGTAAATCCACTATAAGATCTAGGGTGAGCATTGGTCCAGCATGACCTTGGACTGGCCCAACCTAGCCAATCCTGATCCAGTTCCCAAGGGGACCGGGTCAATCCTTGGCCCTAGGATCCCTAGACTTTGCACTATGCGAGTTGATTCTCGATCTAGAGTTCATTGTTGTTATAGGGCACTAGCAAAAAGAAAGTTAATTTTGCGATGAAGCATCAACAAGTTATTGCAGGAGAAACAAGTTCTATGCAAAATCAATTTGTAATACTTATTGATGCAAATGGATAAGACCTTATTAGATTGCTAGAGTTTATGCGAGCGTTAATGTTGTTGTGGAGCATCAACAATAGATAAAATTGCAAGAGAAACAAGTTTCATGCGAAATATTTTGGTAATACTTGTTGATGCAAGTGGATAAGACCTGATTAGATTGCTGGAGTTTAGAGAGTGGAGTAGGCACAACTAAAGCCAAACTACTAGCAATGTTGCCTCAATACTATTTATTCTTATCTCTCATCATTGTTGCGTATGCTTAAATATATCACTTTTATGTTGCATTTGCACAACTATCTACAGATGTTCTAAAGTCTATAATTTTATATTCTAAAAGAAATCAACACTCATACTAAAAGTCTATACTTAATTATGTTTCAACTAATTCACCCTCCTCTTGATTTTACATCTAGCACTAATGTCTAATATCGGAGCTTTGTACACAAGATTTCATAGAAAGGTTCACTTTAGAGTCCAAGGTCACATAGCAATCATCATCAAACAAGTGTGAATAAATGTAATTCAATCACGCGACCATCTCAATTTAATGGACTAATTTTTCATATCGGAAGTGCACGATGACCTGAGGAAACTGGGACACTTACTGAGGCCAAGCAGAATAGTTAAGTGCCTTCATAACTAGCTCGACGAGATGTCATCTTCTGGCCCAAGATGTGGGGTTCATCTAGAGTGATAATAATATTGTAGGGTCGTGACGTATGAGATGATAAAAATAATAATTTACGAGGCCGACCGAAGCCTGAATTGGAAAAGCCAAGTCTCTCCCAATCATCTGCAATCATTGCGACCTTTACTTCACCCTCTCTCATAATTCTAATGGGCGACATCCAAGCGATCTCTCTCTCTCTCTCCATGTTATCTTAACCCTTTTCTCAATCACATCATCTTTATCCCCATCTTTTCAACCATCACGTCATTACACAATCTAAGCGTTGAATTATCTAATGCCAAAAAGCAGCTGCCGTGCCACGCGTCCTATTTAACTGAAAGGAGATTGATGTCATGGGTTCGAATTTTGGACTATACGGTGGAGAAAGAAAAAAGAAATCATTTGAAATTAAACGTGTGCTCACCGGAGAAAAGGGTTCTTAAAAGAGAGCAAATGACAAAAATCATGGGTGCCAATGGCCTGTTCGATCTGAATTCCTATAAATGATCGAGTGTACGAAGGGTATATATATATTTTTTTTATGACCCGACCCATTGAATAAAAAGAAACGAAATAAATTTATTAGAAATTCTAAAACTCGTCGGATCAAACATAAACTCGCCGAGGCTTGGCGAGAGTTGGCGAGGCTTAGCCCGACCAGGCTGAGAGCTGACCACCCCCACCCAGGGCCAGTAGTTTCGGTGATGAGCAAGTGGCTATCAATGAGCCTTGTCATTCTTTCCTCTCTTTTTTAATTCTATTGTTTTATAAAATTTTAGTTTTTCGTTTTTAGTTATTTAATTTAATTTAAATAAGAATTTAATAAAAAAATAATAAAAATGACATGTAGGAAATAAACATTATTCAAAAATGTCATGTTAACACTTTTTGTTAGTCAAATTGACAAAGTTAAAGGAATGACTTAATTACACCAATCCAACAAGTTTTAGGACTTAATTAAACTTTTTGCAAATTTTAAAACTCAATTGCACTTTCACAATAAGTTTTAAGACTTCCAATAAATTTATACCAAAAGAATAATTCGAATTATTAAGTTTCATTTTCCATGTTCGTGAATGTGTTTAGTACTTTGACTGTTTTGGTTTCGAAATTAGTTCAATAACGTGTTTCAGATGAATTCAGGTTATGACCCAAAATTAAACTAGATCATTAAAAGCTTGTTGCTTTACTTACTACCTGAATCAAAGAGAAACCTAGCTCAAAAAGACCCGAAACATTTGGTTGAGGCCAATTCGAATTTCGATTCATATGATTTTCTAGGCACATAGGATTAAGAATTGTTAGATGATACACAAGTGATTCACATGTCATTGAGCAAATTTGTATCATACAGAAAGTTTGACATGACACGATTTTGAGTGCATACATGATCGTAACTCGGATTATATCCATGATCAGTAACTTTTCACAGGAATATGTTAGATCTCCTCACAAAAGCTACTAACAAATAACCAAATCATTGTCGGTAGTAAACATTGTCGAGAATTGGAAAGTTTATCGATAGTAGTATAAGTATCAAGTCCTGTACCGAGTGTCCTCATATGTATGGTTTTACTCGGATTAGTACTTCTTAGTCTTGGATTTATTCTCCACAAAAACATTATAACCTAAACCTTCATTTTTATGCAGTGGGAATAGTGCAACTCTTCAACTTTGAGCACAGAACATCATCTATTCTTTTCTTTGGATATAATTATTTATTCTTTAACTTAATGCAATGAAGCCCAAGTGCAATCAGTTCCTTCTATGGGAGACTACCTAAGCGACAGCCGATATTGCCTACATGGCAACTTTGGAGGTTGGCAAGAAAGGAGACTCAAAGAAGTGATAGAAAGATTTAGGACTCCAAAGATCTAGATTATTGGGACATTACAGATAGGTCCTAAACCCTTTTTATCTATCCAATATGTCCATGCAAGTCTCGTAATTGGGACATTCCGTGAATCAGTTGGGGCGACATTTCAAAACTCTATTGCTACATGCAAGATATATCTATTTTGGTTATTCTTGATTTGACCCTAGTGTTACTTTGACCTAACTAGATGTTGGATACCAAAAGTTTAACCTCATTAAAATCTTCAAAGGACTATTTTGTAAATGGAAATAGATCCAAAGATTGAATCTTTCAATAACCAGGAGACCAAGAACACCTCAACCCGGAAAGAACTAAGAAGAAGACCATAATTGTGCCTGTAGAAACGAGACGTGAGCATGCTATTTGGGAACAAAAGAAAATCATGAAAAGTACCCAAAAAAGTCCTAAATCTATTGCGTTAATACTAATTCAGTTTTGAATCTTTCAATTTGACCAATTCAGTCTTAAACATTTTTCACGTTGGTACCAATTTAGTCTATCTAGCTAATTTAGACCAAAATTGCTAAAGTGGATGCCGGTGGACCAATGGCTTGGTCGGCGTTGACATGGACATTTTCAACAATATTTTAATATTTTTTAAATTTATTGAATATTTTAAACAATTTTTTTGAATTTTTTTTTTCCTTTTTTTTTTTTTTTTTCCTTTCATTTCCCTTTTCTTTTCATTTTCTTTTTCTTTTCTCCGATGGCCATTGGCTACGGCCATGGCCGAAGAGGGCTAGCCTTGCTTGTGCGAGGTCCCTATTACCAAATTTGGCGAGGCTGACCCTTGCTTAGGCCATGACAACCTCGTCGTGCCTCACTTGAGTGTAGAGGTGTGCATGGTCCGGGCGGGCGGTTCCTGACCTAGAACCGGGAACCGCCCGCTAAGGATCGGTTCTGAAAATTTGGAACCGAGATCCACCCGTTAGTTGCATGGATCCATCCGGGAAGCGGACCGCCGGTCCAGTCCGATTCCCAAATGGATCCATGGAACCGGTCTCGGAGATCTTGTGGTGGATCTTGTTGGGCAGATCCTTCCACACGAATCTGTTGCTAACTTGCTGTCGAGGGCGATAGTGCCGGAAAATCGACATCGAAAGGCTGAATAAAGAGATAGCGAAAGGGATGGACGAACGAACCGTCCATGGAATCAAGAACCGGACCGGTACCCACCAGTTCCCATAAATTGGACCGAGAACCGGACCGATTCCCTCGAGAACCACCGGTTCTGGGTGGTTCCGGTCCGGTTCCAGTGGGTCCCGGTTCTTTTGCACATCCCTAATCGGGGTGGTGACATCGTAATGCTTGGAGTGCAATGTCAACGTCATGAAGCTAAAGTATTCTCCTTATTTCAAAAACAAACCAGGAGGAAGTTATATGCGACCGTGGATAAAACAATGAAGGATATTTTGAAAAGTTAACTACAAAAATGGTGTCTTTAATCAAAGAAAGTGCAGAACTAGCACCACCATTTTTGTAAACAAATTTTCATAAACATAGTAAGTTTCCTTTTTAAATTCATTTTTTCGGCTTATTACTTACAAGTGGGCCCAACGCCTTGGTACTAATACATAATATTTATATGCCTTCTCTGGTTAGGAGAAAAACTTATATCTTGATATCTAAAACTCTTTAGCTCACTAAAGATTATTATTAAAAATTAATATATTATTTTAAAATAGTTGGTCCGGTCCAGGTGGGCGGGTGGACGGATCCGCCCATGGAACTGAGAACCAAACCGGTACCCATAAATTGAAACCGGGAACTGAACCGGTTCCCTCAAGAACCACCAATTCCGGGTGGTTCTGGTTCGGTTCTAGGTGGTCCGAGTTGGTCCCGGTTCTTTTGCACACCTCTACTTGAGTGAGGGTTGGCCTCACCTAGCCAAGGGTGAGGCCCGGAGAACCCCACCTAAGGGACGGCAAGGCCGACCATTGCTTAGGCTACGCAAGACAAGGCCACCTAGCCTGGGCAAGGGTTGGCCTCGCCAAAACTAGTGGGGGGGCGGCTCCCTGGATGGTCAACACTCACCGTCGCCTAAGCAAGGCCGACTCTCATCGGCCATGGTTATAGACGGTGGCCAACGATGGCCACCAGCGAAAAGAAAAGGTAAAGAAAAGGGAAAGCAAGAAAAAAGTTATTTAAAAAATTCAATTAATTTTAAAAATTTATTAAAATATTATTAAAATGTTCACATCAACACTGACCATGCCACACAAGATAACTAATGTCTATGTTGGCATTTTCCAGCCTAAATTGGCAAGATGGATTGAATTTGTACCAATATAAAAATGTTTAAGACGAATTTAATCCAATTGAAAAGCTTATAAATAAATTTGTACTAATACAATAGGTTTAGAACTTTTTTTTTTTTGTACTTTTTCCAATGAAAATCATATAAATAAAAAATTATATGTCTCGAGGCATGGCGCGGGTATTTTCCTACTATATGCATCAATCTCAATGCATGCTATTTCCTGTGGTGTTCGAGTCCGAGATCATTGTTCTCAATAAAGAAGCAATTGTGATTCGTTAGTACATGAATGACTTGTTGCAATTCGTTACCAATGTCGAGTACATGTTGCAAATTGTTCGGATCTGGAGAAACTTGTCATGGTATTTCAGGAAGCTTCAAAGCTTTTCAAAGAATATGAGGATGTCAATGAGGATGAAGATGAAGACTTCGTTTCTATGGAGTAGTCTATGCGTATGTCCGGAACTATGTTTAATTTTTTTACTGTCGTAATGATTCATAGAACATCGATGTAGTACTATTTTTAAAAAAAAAAAAATCCTAATCACAGGGATCATGTGCTTAATTAAATTTATGAGCAATTTAAGTTAACTAATTAATGGGTAAAAGAAAGATAAAAAATTAATCAAAGATGGCCAAATCGGTCAAATGTGGCGAACGTAATGTCGTCCCTATAGGCTAATGTGACCTATGGTGATTAATATAGATCTGTCTCCATAGACAGCCAAGGGTGACGAAACTGTCTTAACCACTATAGTATCAACGACAGCAACCCATCCCTTCGAGTATTTATGGTGACAAGAATCAATTCCGTCGAAAGTTCAGTATCAACAGCAACAAAATTTTTATCGCCATTGCTTTTGGCGACAAAATCTTTAGGACCCACGACGACAAATTGAGCAGATATTTTCTGGTGCATTTTCAGCCAGAATTGTGATTTTTAGCTGTAGAAAAGTATGGTGAGCATTTTTCCAAAGTCTCCGGACCCCACAACACCCGACAGATAAAAAGAGGGAAGAGCCTTGAAAAGGAAAGGGGCGGGCCTTTTCGCAATTCTCTTCTCCTCTTATTTGGTAGAAGTTAGTCTCCTGCAAGTTTCATGCCATAGTCATTTTGCTCGCTGTAGTTTAAGGGACCCCAGGGTACTGTATTCGAAAATTGTGCCGACACTTACAAAATACAAATACATCAGAATATGCAAAATTGCGCGTGTCAAAATTGACAAAATTGAAAAGATTTGGATTGCGTCCTCGCCAGTGGAAATCAGTTAACAGAAATATCACCAGTAGGTTACAAATCGAATGCCCTAAATCGAGAAAAGCACATGATTTTTGTGCAATTCTAGACCATATAGCAGTAATGAAGAATGTTAGATCGGATGATGTTTGGACACTCATGTGAGGATGGCATTCCACAATAAGCATCTTCAATTGGATGATATGATAGAGAAGCAGAATAGCTTTCACAAACTCCGATGAGAAGGCTCGACTCTATAATGGAGATCATTGAAAAGATTAGGGAAAGACTTACGGAAGACAGGTGAAGAAACTAAAGGCTTGTTTGGTAACCATCCAAACAATGCATGATTGTTGCACATGCCTTCTCAACACCTATGATGTAAGAACGGCATCAACCAAGTAAGACTGTAATCTTTTAACACGGGTTTGCTGGAAATATGCAGGTCAACCTACGCACCTACCATAAGACTAAACATAAAACTATAAGTTGATATATACAAGGGAAAATATGGTGCAAAATCATATGCAACCTCCCCAAGAAATGTGCGTGCAATATTTCTTCATAAAAGATCGAAAGCTGGGCTGCCAGAAGATCCTCTCACTCGTACAAACTGCAAATTTTCAAAAGAACAGGCATTTAGTCAAAGAGAGAAACTCAGAGTGAACACTCCAAAATGGCTACATAAAGAATAACTAGGAAAACCGCAATTATAAAGAGAAATCGGTGGACTAGTCATGACACTGGCTTCCAGAAATTACTGACTTTCTGAAAAGCATACTTTGCAAGCTATTTCCTAAAGGATATATTATCGAGTGCATTTTCAAAGGCCACAAAGAGGAGAAAGCAGGAATACCAATGATGCAGACTTGAAAAACACAATTCCTAGTTAAAAAACATTGTTATGTCCTATCATGGATATGCATGAAAACTTTCAATTGGTAAACTATAACGGTATCCATGTCAAACTGAACAGTTTAACTTCCATAAATACGGTAAAAAAACAACCAATTGAACAGTGGGTGCCTGTGTAGCCCAACCCCTAATGATGAATCTCCTGCTTTATTGTTCGCAACTCCACAGTAATGCCTCACAGAGACACCAGTGATATCAGAATTTTGGAGATCAATTTTTAGATAAGTCATCAATAGGTGCTCGTCCACCCACACTATTCTGTGTTTGTAAATAAGAGGAGATCCTATTTTAACTATTCTTAGAAGCCCAACATCTAAAATCATTAATAATAGCGAGTTATAAACAAACTCGAAATTTGTCAAGAACGTTGAACTATGAATATCTCCAATGCAGATGGCACTGCACACTAATCTGCCGCAACACTTCTAAACGTGTATTACTGAATGCATCTACCAGCACAGGCTGTAGCAATCACAATAACAGGATCTACATGGTGGAGAAAAGTAACAATAGTAAAGCAAAACTTTCTATTGCTGAGCACGTGTGAGAATAAAAAGTGAGTAGAGTTTGTAGTTCTCCAAGATTATCTTGTGTCTTATGAGCGTGTAAGTTGTGATATAAATGTTTTCCAATTTGGTGATCACGGTCCCGACCAACAGCATGAATATGGACTTCACCAAGTTGCTGGTGATTCAACTAAGGTGACCCAGGACAGTACTTCATTTAATTCCGGCAGAAACTTTGCATGTCAATTTTTATTTAGCTATTCCTTCATTGCACTTTCATCTTTGTTAAGAATGAGAAGGAGAGGGGAACAAGAAAGCAATAGAACATGCGCATCTTCTGCATCATGGAAAGCAGACATACTTCACAGTATTCCTTTAACAGGTTTCGTCGTGTCAAATAACTTGTGAAAGCTGCCAATAGCAGCCAAGGAAGTCAAAAATGCTCTATGTTCATAGAGAACTGTCAAAGGAAGTTCTTCAGGTAGGCAATGGGGGAAAATTGATTCCTCAGTCAATTTTGTGCCTATCCATGGACACTTGTCATCTGTTCATAGACAACTAGAACTGAAATTTTCTGCAGAATCCACATTGTGCATAGTATCCATGGAACTGTGCATCTTCAAAAGTTCACTAAACCAAAGGGACTGAAGAATCAATCTCTAGCATGAAAGTAGGAGGACAATTAACAACCAGACTCCAGCCCAAGCCCCTCGTGCCATTATCAGTATCCATATCTAAGGTCATAATGATGGCTTTCATCTACATTAGGTTCATTTAAGTTTTTTCTTTAATCATAGTATATATAGATTCCTTAAAATTAGTTAATGATTATTCTTATTCCGATTCAACTTCTGTCTTACTTGAATACACCTAATACTCAAGAGTCCTAAAAGTATGAAGTGATTCTAAAAATGAAAGGGACAGGTTAAGCAATTATCTGTCATCCTCCCCCTACCATAATCTAGTAAGCATTTCCAGGTGCAGATTCCATCATCATCAAAGAACTATTATACGTTTCTTACATTTAAGAATTCAGATTTACAAAATCCAGGAGATACTTGAGTATGGACTATGGAGTTACTAAAATATCTAGGCATTTGCATCTACTTGAAATGCTACCATATTAGCTATTGGTCTTCAAGCATCTCTTCTGTTTCGAATTGGGAGGTAACTTTCCGCCATCAGAACATAACATCCGAGAACCTATAGACTAATAATTTACATTCACCGAGATAGACATTGACCAACACAAGAATAATACCCAGAAAATGTTTATAGAATAAAAATGATGCCCGATTCCAACAGGCAGTATCATCCTTTTGATTTGCCCTATTTTTAATCTTTTGACAGCATAACATAAGTACACTGATCCCCACTAGACACCTTACATAAGTACATTTTTACAATACCTCACCAATCAGGGTAAGTCTGATTATTTAATGGAGAGCCAAACAAAGAAATGATAAAGTGTAGTCAAATGCCTACATTGGAAGTAAACAAATACTCGTTCGTAGAGTAGGAAAATGTTCCTGCTCGTGGTAAAGGCAATGATGCTCAAGATATAAAGTAACTGACCCAACGGTTCACTCGGAGCCCAAAACGCAACCTTCAGTCAACCTTCGAGACTGCTTTGCTCTATCCGTCAGGTTTCAAGTGACTGATAAAATCGACAAGAGAAGGAATCAAAACTCGAACGCTGTTGTTATAAGCTCAAGACAAACATGAAAGCAAGATATTCATGGAGCGAATGACAGACTACAGGTCCACAATGCCTGCATTCAACACGGTAACAAGCACACACAACGATATCGATTCCACAAAACTCCAACGTACATTACGCGATTACACAACATCAGCAATCAAAATACACAATCGCACAATCGTAGTAAAAAGAGCGAATTTGAAGAGGAAATCACCCAGAGGGAAATCGCGGCGTCTAAGGGTTCTTGAGGAGGATTAATCGCGTTGATGGGAAGCGAGACAGACGGAGAGATCGAGCTGCGCCTGCCGGCACTGGGCACGCTTGAGGGCGGTCCCGCCGCTGGCACAGAGGCTGCGGACGGCCTCCGATTCGTCGGGGCAGGCCTCGGCCACCAGGCACTGGGCTAGGGCGCTGTTCAGGTGCCGGCACGCCGAAGCGCGGCCGAGATCCGACGGGACGCGGCGGTGGCACTCGCTGAGCGCGCGGTGCAGCCGCTCGCACCCTCGAGCCTCCATGTCATTGACTTGTGCGCGGAGGCGCGCGGGTGTGGCTCGAGGGAGGCAGATGGAAAAAATGCAAAATGGCGCACTCGGGCAGGGAAACGACGGCGTTTTCAGAGGACGGCGACGGCGTTTCAAAGGATCTCCATTTTTTTTTTTTTTTTTTCAATCCTACGCTAATTCTACTCTAACACTCACTATCAGATTTTTATCTATATGAGTTAATCCTTTAAAAAAATTATTCAGCTTCAAGGTTGGTGGATGAATTTGGAGGGTCCAATCTTAGATTTGTGTATTTGGCCATAGTGAAATGAATTTAGTCTTAGTTATTAAATGTGTCGATTATAATTCTTAGTTTTTATGAGTATTAAGGGTGTCGATAGTTTCAAGAGTCACAATTGCGTAACGGTTTAAGAATCCTTACGGTTATAGAATTTTAATAGTCATTTTGGTTCGCTTAATTCACTCTACAAATAGAGTATAATATTCTTTTACGGCACAAGACTTAAATTTAATGAATACAGGAACTTAAACACAATTCCAATATGATTTTTAATTTTAAATATATTTAAAATATATCAAAAAATAAAATGAATAAGGCCAGTGATGTTAGGCCAGTGGTGTTAGGGCAGCAACGACCAGGACCCCACACGGCCTCACCGTTAGCTTTCCTTCTTTTTTTATTTTATTTTTGTATTTTAGTTTATTTGTTTAATTAAATTTAAATAATATTTAAATAAAAAATAAATAGACTACAACCACATCAATTAAGTCTTATCCTTCATATTTTAGCCATGTTAACATCACATAGAGGAGAAAAATATAATAAGAAAGTCATGTTTGCATTTTCTATTAGTTAAATTGGATAGAATTAATGAAAGAAATTGATTACACTAATTCAATAAATTTTAAGATTTGATTATACCTTTTGAAAATTTATGACTTAATTGTATATTCGTAATAAGTTTTAATAATTCTAGTGCACGTATCCATTCATTATATAAGCAATATATATCTATGACAAAAGCATTTCGTCAAAGTAAGGCGGAATCTTTTTCACATACTTTGGAGAAAGTTAATGGTATATGCCCATCCACATCCCGTATGTCGTATCCCGCATCGTATAACTTCCATTGTGTACTGTAAACTACTAACAGAGCTCATTCCCTTTATTTCTCTTTTATTTTATTTAGAAATATTTTCCTAAGTTATCGGCCCCTGCATTTCCTACTTTCCTCAATCCAAACACGCTGGTTGCTCTATAGACTATTTCAATCTTTTTTACGGAACTTGACATTGTCTTATAATTGCCTCTCTTTTTTTTGTTCGGAAATTTGCTGGGGGATTAGATCAACTATATTATTAGCTTTTCTTCTTCAGATTTTATGTGGGTCTTTTCAAATTTCACTTAATTATTCACATAATTTGACTCATCAAAATTCAGATTTATTCACTTGTGCCTGTACTGGAAATGACTTGTGAAATTACTCATAAGTAAAGACTGAGAACAGAGTATATTCACTTGCTACACCTAGAACGGAAGATGTGAGGATTCTTTAGGTAGATGTACATGCGCGCTTCAAAATGAATCAAATTATATACTAAATAAGAAGAGAGTGTCATTAGACAATGCAGACGTGCAGGTGGCTAGGATGTATATATGTCAAACTTTAGAAGTTTAAGAGTAAAGTTTCCCGTCACATATTACAAAGTTTATGATAAACAACTCGACTCTTGTTACTCTCTTTTATAAGGTAGAAATTCACTTTTGATTCTTGAATTTGTACATTTTTAATTAAAATCTTTGAATTTTAATTTGCCTAATCAAATCTTGAACTTACATAACTTTGCTAATCAATCCTTCCAGCTGTAAAACTGGTTAATTGCATCTCTCTACAACCATTCGAAATGGTTATCTCGAACGCGTCACAAACTCGAAAACTAGTTACTTTATTAATTCATGCCCACCTAAATCGCAGGCCACAGCGGCTAAGTGGACAGACCATATGCAATCACGCGGGAGGTCATTCAAGCAGCACAGTCGCATATAGATAGCTCACACAAACCTCTGTGTCTTCAGCAATATTCACAGAAAGAATTCCTGTCGTAACCTATGTTTAATCAAGAATCGAGACGGAGCTAATATGACAAACCTTATAACTCAAGTACCAACACGACAAAATCCACAAATTTTGCATCATAAGCAGGTTACCATCCACAACATACATAACACAAAACAAATGGTACATGACGCATGAAAATCACGGAATATTCCTGCACAGGCGTGGACCGCATATGTCAAACCTAATGAACCCTCGGGTCGTCCCCGACCCATTATTAGATTCCGTTCAACACACTGTAAGTAAGACAGTAAATAACATCACAATATCCCAATGCTCTAGACAAGGAGGGGGGGGTGGTGGTGGTGGTGGTGGTGTGGTTGTTGATTAGGAAAATCTCTCTGTCATGAGGTGAAGAGTAGTTGATGTTGGGGCCAAGAGGGATGATACCAAATGGATTGATACTCGGATGGCTTCCGTAATAATGTCGCTTGATGTGCTCCATATTAACAGTGCTACTCATGCCGGGCACTTGGAAAATGTCTTTGGTGTAATTGAACAGATTCGGGTATTGATGAATCAGTTTTTTGTTGCACTTGAAATGAACCACATATACCTATCATCAAGTCAAGGCAAAGTCAGAATATAATTGAATTGATGCAGACAAAGGATCTTCAGAGAAGTTTCACAGAAAATAGACGCTTGCAGATCCTCATAAACCTAAAGTCATTCCTTTTTTTTTTTTTTTTGGGGGGGTGGGGGGTGGGGTGGTGGGGGTGGCGGCATTCTGCAACAATTTTTTTATTCGTACACTTTGGTCGTCCAAGAAAAGAGCTTTCCTTAGAAAATGACAACAACAAGGGTAGTTTCCTGGCATGATTACGCAGAAACTAAAACATGGGTCTTGAAAAACAACATAGAAACAAGTATAGTTTTTATTATCTTACCAAACTTATTTTCTAAGAAAACATTAAGAGTGAGTGCAAAGGAGAACGAGATTGCTTATCTTTCACAACTGCTTGCCTGTAACTTTAAGTATGGAAAATGCACACCACTATTAAGATGTTGATTTGTCCAAGCAAAGAGCTTTCGCTTTTTTCCCTTGTCTTGTTCTATGACAATGGAAGTCATTCAACTAGACATGATTATCCCAGTTCTTCTAAAATGAGATTCTTATGGCTATTTAAGCTTTAGTGCTAGCTTGTTTAAATCAAAGAAATGACCAGAAACTCCCAAATATCTCAATATAATAAGGGCCACTACCTCATCAAATCTTATCAGGGTGACAAATAACCAAATATCCGTTTCAGAGAGCGTGTTCCCACACATATATCTTTGCTTGCCAAGTATTTCTTCACACTTGTCCAGAGCATCAAACAATTTCTTCACAGCCTGAAGGAAAAAGAAGCAATTAAACAGAAAGATTCATTAAAAAGTACAATCAATAGACTTACTACCTGGGTATATTAAAACTTTTCCGCCCTTGCAATCGGGCAATACAGGATTTAAATTTTAGACGCCACCCCTGGAGAAAACATTGTCTATAAGCAGTCTCAATCACCATCCAAGCGAAATTAAGGTAGTCACTTGAATAGAAAACCAAGAAGTGGATGTTGATCAAGACCAGTTTTGACACTTCTTTCTTCTCTACAGATCGTGTTTATAGTAAAAAGCCCAATTCACAGCAATCAAACCTGTTTATTAAAGAACCATACTAATACACCGGTCTGACAAGATGGATCAAGATTTCAGCAATAAGATTTTGCTGACATGACGTCATTAAAGACTCATAGTCACCAACTCAATCAGCACTCTAAAAGAAGCATCAGCCATGTGCACTGACTAGAGATGATTTAGATAGTCAATTCTTGCATCCTGAAAGCTAATCAAATAGGAAAAAGAAGCATAAAATCAAATCAAGTTCTCCATTATACTTCTCTAGCTAGAAGAGCAATCGAACACCTGAATAAATCTCTACATAGGTCAGCATTGCAAACAAGTCATCTGGGAGTATGGTTGCTGTTATTCAGCATCAAAAGCCAGTGTTCTCTCTTGTTCTTGGAGCACTGTCCTACAGCCAGCCACCACGCCCACCACAATTTGTATCTTTTAATCAACTTCCCAATTTTTCATGTGCATGCACCCTGTATCACATGATAGCTTGCACACAATCTCCCGAAGTTTTAGCTAACATATTCTCCACATGTCCACAAAAACACCACCATTCCCTCCACTGCCAACTACAGTAAGAACATGACACCTGCTACTCTTAAAGTAAGAGTTGCAAAATCAATAGGGATAGGGCCCTCAACTGGATCCATATTCCAAGACATAACCACATATCCAGACTCAAGGACAGGGTCACTCGACTGGGTTCATATATCTGGACTTACTGTATTTTATGGTGTCACCAGCATAATTTTCTGAAAAATCACCGACAACCGCACCACTGACAAACTCTTGTTCAGGAAAGGGGAAGCAGACAAAGGAATTAAAGCATTTACATGATGAGCAGTGTTTTAGAAAGCAGAGAAGGGAGGAAGGTGATTATTTGTGGCAGTGAAATTTCATTCTTTATTATTTAATTAAAGAACCTGACATTTGCACCTGTCCTGCTTTGCCCGTGGCCCTAACTAGGGTCTTTCAGTGCCAGAACCTGGGGAGGGAGATTTCCTAATATAGTTTTTGTCAGATGAAAAATGTGCTCAAAGGGAATGGTCCTCGACCTATAAGCTTCTGTGGCATAGGGGATTTCATTTTCCAAGAACCTCGGTAATCAACAAATTAGCTATTTTCTATGGCATATGAAGGCTCTTATCATCAGTAGAAAGTGGTTGTAACAGGTCTTACATGAAAGAGTGCAACTAAAAAACAACCCACATGATGATTATTGTTTTGTCAAAGGGTAGATTGTGTGATTTTCCAGATTAAGTTACTCTTCTTGCTTCAAGTAACAAATGGAATGACAAGTCTTGCATGCAAGTACAAACTAAGAGATAATTACCTCATCATAAGGCCCCTGCTTCCTGGCAAAGCCACACTTGTACACACCATTATTAATGGCATCATATATCCATTCATTGGTTTCATTAATAAGAGTTTGCAAGTGAGGAGGATATAGGTCCAAAGCAGCATTCTCTGCTATGTGATTGAACTCAGTGTTGAACATGCGAATGATCTCAGAACTTTCATTGTTAACAATTGTTTTGAGTTTCTTATCCCATAGAACCTAATCCAAAAGAAAAAGTTTTACCTCATCAGATACGACAACAAATGAAAAAGATCAGAAAAATATATGCCAATCTTGACAAGAAAGAAAGCACAAATCAGCATAAGGTCACTTACAGGGACTGTGAACTTCCCAGAGTAATTGGTACTAGCTAACTCATAAAGCTCTCTTATACTTTTTGCACCAGTAAGAGGATCTGGTTCAGCTCCAGGTTCCTCAGTATCTGAAGAAGGGAAAACCCACCCCATATGCTCATCACTTTCCTTTGTTCTGTCCCACCGGGGTTTGACTGACTGAACATGGTTGGAGATCCCAATTTAGTAAAGTTAATCCCAATTTAACTCTAAACCCCTAATTCAATTTACCGTGAAACTGATGGCCTTGTCAAGTCCTTTGATCTTCAAGTATGCAAGACACCGGGACGCCCACGGACAGGCATATGATATATAAAGATGATACCGTCCAGATTCTGCTGGAAACTGTGAACTAGGATCCCTCGAAATAAAATTACGAAATGTTGAAGCTGTTCTGAGAAAAGCACCAGAATCGGACATCTCATCAAGCGCAGACCGAGCCATCTGAATACTGTTCTGGGGACTCCATAGGAAAACATGATCAGCTAAAGGGTCTATCATCTCAAAACTACAGTGGCAGTTACACTGGAAAAAGAGAGGTCTTACAAGCAATTAAAAGATTTCTTTCCTTACAAATTCACCAACTGATTAAACAACTTCTGAAGCTGCTATTGTGGAAATTTAAAGCTCAAAACACCAAAAGAAAAACACATGGATGAAGTGGTATCTTTATTACAAGGTTTATTCTAGAAAGTTTACATTTGATTCTCACATGATCCATTGTTGTATTTATCTAAAAAGAATTTTTCTCTCCTGATTGATTTCAAAGGCAATTTTCATGATAATTCGATGAATAACTCAAATGACACACTTAAAGGTAAAGAGAAATTCAACTATACAGTCAGCTCAAATTAATGCGAAAAAATCGTAAATAAGATTTCTCAAATAAGTAGATGAAGTTTCATGCAAAGATTTTGCTGAACATGTGCTAAAAGTCAGTAACAAAGAATTCCAAGCATTTGGTGCCTCTTAACTATTCAGTAAGGTTTTGACCAAAAAAACAGTATTCATTAAGGAGGAATCTAATAATCGTTCAAAGTAAAAATTGTCCAGTAAAAGAAAAAATCCACTATCTCTCTTCAGGTTTTTCCACCAAAATTGCCTGTCGACAATCTCCAAAATTGAAGTAGAGCCGATTCAAAGTGACAAGGCTCAAATACCTTTGGTTATTGCAGACTTCCAATCAGGATGTACTACACTTCTACCATTACTATTGCAGGGAAAGGAAAAAGGAAAAGAGAAGATGGAACATAAAGTGCAAGCGAAGCTAAGAATCAGCATTAACACTGAGAAGAGTTTCAATCAACTGCCAATATTCACCCAACAGCGCAAAGTCGCAATATTGCAAATGGCAATGACCACCAAATCGCCATTGACAACAACCTTATGGCCTGTGCTGTAAACAGCCCCCAACTCACAGTCAGAAGAAACTTCATGGGAGTTGACATCGACCATAAACAAAATTTAACGCGTTCAACCGGGTGTGTGAAACCCCGATTTATGCAGACCGTTGGAATCTGCGGGATGGGTTTGAACCTGATGGACCAAAAATGCATTTGGGTGGTGCCCAAAACAGTGGCTCCACGATCCACCGCTTAGAACCGGTAGATCTAAGAAAGAAACGATTAGGGCCACTGAAAGCCACACATGGGATTTTCCCATCAATTCTAACCAAACATGGGATTTTCCGACACAGCGAGCCAAAATGAAAAGTTTTTATCACAAATTCAGGCACCAGTAGCAGCAAAAACTCATTCATCTTTCCAAGAAATTTAGCAGCCCCCCCTCGTCCAGTCACATACATGTATCGATCACGAGTGATCAGCTCAGCGCAGTGCAAAACTAAGTACCCGACAGCCCGACACCGACCCAAAATCCCCATCCAAGAACTCTGACGGAACAAGAAAAGACCTATGGAAAAAGACAGTCGATCTACATCTGCTAAAGACACTCGGCCTCAGCGGAAGAGACAAAAGAACTACTGTCGGACGTTCGATCATGGGCAGCGAGGGATTTCAGCTCGATACCTTGGACGGAATCCGAGTGCAGCAAGAGAAGCGGTTGGACTTGGGAACGAAAGCAGATGCTAAGTTGGGCTTGAAACGAGATGCGATCATAGGTCCCGCCATTTTATACTTCTTTTATGGCGCACTTGCTGCGACTATTGTGGAGATTGGTTCGTCTTGTTATATCGTCCATTTCTTCAGCGGTGGGCTGTGTCGTGTTCCAATCCAACTACCAATTCGCATCTTTGGAGTAGAACAATTTTTTTTTTAGATTGGTTTATTATTCTTGTAGCTTTCGAGTTTCTTAAAATTTGTTAAAATATTCGACTCATATTAAAATATAATAATCCATTTTATATTTTTAGTTTGTTCAGCTTGGAAAACTATTCATCCATATTATGAGGTGACGGGGATTAATATATCCTAATTTGAATTGAATATCTTACATGAATAATCTACGTATCAGTTATTTTTTTGTTCACCATCCAAATGTATTGAATCAAAAACCAAATTGACAAATTCTATTAACTTGAATTAATGAAAGGTTATTGAACATTTTTATATAGTCTCTATAAAAAATTGAATATGTCCTAAAAGTTTAGGATTACATTAAAAATATAAAAAGTTCATAAACAACATTACATATTGGCTTAAAGTTCAATAATAACATTAAACAAATTAAAAGTGAATGGACGACATTGCTCATCCTATTAAGGTCCAGAGACCAATCGTGCAATGATCCTATACTTTTATATAAAATAAAATAAAAATAAAAATAAAAATTGACGGTCATTTCATTAAGGATCAATCAAGTCCGTTTGAATTTAGGAATCAACTAGAATTGATTTAATTCTTGAGTTGAGCCGATTTTATACCCGATGTCGACAGATAAAAAGAACTTTTACACTCATTAAGGTTTAAATGATAGTTTCAAATATAAACAAATAACCATGTAACCTCTCAATCAAGGACAAATTTTATAATGAAATGATGCAATTTTTATATAAAAAATTTAATTTTTACACGAGACATAAAAAATGGACCAATTTCAGATGCCTCTGAGTTCTAACTGCTTGGTTCAAAACCGATTAATTTCGGTCTCCAATTCCAAAATTTTGGAACTTTTAAGTACATCCACTAAGGCATAGTTAGAGACTCTCTTTTGCCTTACCATATGGTTAAGCAAGAATGAGAGGCTGGTGTGGCAAGAGACTCTCTGGGAAAGACTGTATAGTTTTAACTGAGCAAATCTTTTGCAAGAACCAGAAGTTGGTGTGCCGAGAGACTCTTGCTGGACAGCTGCAGCCCATAAGATCTGTTCTTTACATCATTGTTTCTTTTTGGTGTGGATCTTATTTTGCCCAAGAAGGTTATTAAGAAGATTGAATGATGCTGCGGTTCATACTTGTAGTACGGGGACGATAAAAATGGTAAAAAGTTGAAGGTAAAATGGGTTGATGTCTGCCTGCCCAAGAAGGAAGGAGGTCTAGGACTATCCAATTTTATAAATGGAGCAAGGCAGCCGTGATGAAACTACATTTGGCTCATAGATTCTAGCTCCCTGTGGACTGCATAGGTCAAGTCTCATCTACTAAAGAGGAGAAGTCTTTGGCATGTTCACAAGTACCTGCAATTTCCTCCTACATTTGGAGGAAGATCCTTGATGTGAGGAGGAATATAACAGGCAATGGAAAGGACCCCTTTTTATGGCTAGATCCTTGGCAACCCCGTGGCATTCTCACGTTTTTCCTTGAGAGTGCTCCATGATTCTGGATTACCTTGTGCTGCCAAAGTAGCAGATGTGATTGAAAATGGTGTCAGATGGCCTGTTGCATGATCAAATCTGCTGGGGGTATATCCAAGCTAGATATGCGGTCTTATTGAGCTAAGCACTGCTCAAAGAGAAAAAGCGATATGGCTTCCTTCTAATAAGTTCTTTGTTAGTATTGCTTGGAGAGATCGAGAGGTTTCTTGTCCTATCATTTTCCCAAAAAGAGGAAGTGAACAAAACCAAGAATTGAATAACTAGAATTGTCTTGGAAAATGAGAACAAATATTTTGAGGGTCTGTTTAGTAACCATTAACCAATATGTGTTTTGTTTTTTTTGTGTTTTTTCATTCTTCGGATTAGAAAAATAATATAAATTCGTTTGGTAATATTAGTTAATTTTTCTATTTCCTATAATAGAAAATTGATTATGGAATAGATTTTGAATAGAAATAAAAGGTAGAAAATTTTTTTTTTTTGCTTTTGGGAACAATTTCTAAAACAAGATCATTTTCAATTTTTCCTTTCTTCTTCTCGCTCCTCTAGCCGGCTAGTGAGTCTGGTTGGCTATCGGGAACATAAATGTTACTAAATGCAATTTAATAATTCTCGTATGCCAGATCTTGCTGTCGACTTCAAAATCATACGTCTCCCGTCAACATCCCACCAACTGCCACCACCACCGTCCATCGTCACCACCCACCAATTGGGGTGCGAATAAAAGACCGGAATTTCGAAACCCCACCCAGCCCGAAATTCATGGGCCCAAAATGGTCGGGCCAGTCTTGAGACCTGTTTATTTTTTCTTCTGTGGGCCAAGCCCAAATGGCCCGAATATTATAGTGTTTATGTATATTTGTTATAACTGCAATTACAAAACGAATAGTCTTTTTTATTTCAAGAGGAAAATGATTAACTCTCTGTTAACTTAGTATTTAATTAGATTATTACAATAAGAAAGAAACTTATACGAATGAGATTAATCTTTATGAAACTAGATGACCCAAATTAAAATCAACTAAGAATTGTGGAATTACGTTTGACAATGGTATCAAACATAACACTACACACTCGATTTGTAATAGTATTTTGACAGAATTCAAATAGAATTATAAAATAAAATAGTAAATTGTTCCAAAAGTTCAATA
Organism: Eucalyptus cloeziana; assembly: GCA_014182715.1. Classification (NCBI taxonomy): domain Eukaryota; kingdom Viridiplantae; phylum Streptophyta; class Magnoliopsida; order Myrtales; family Myrtaceae; genus Eucalyptus; species Eucalyptus cloeziana. The sequence goes on from CM024637.1 coordinate 19,361,220, forward strand.
GAGTCACTTTTATGCGTACGCATTTAACCATGGCACTTTAGCACTTTTGTGCGTAAATGTATTGGGTAGGTGCTAGTACTCAGCACGCGTGGTACCAAAAAAAATGAAATAAAATTGGAATGGAATGAAATGGTAATGAAGAGGGAATTAATAATCTTTTTTTGGGCTTCAGCAATGGAATGAGCTAAATGAACATTCTTATATTAGCTTAGTTGATTCCAGTAGAAAAATTGTACTGAATGAAAAAAACTGTCATTGGATAGATATTTTCTCGTTAAAAAATATTGCTAAAATTAAGTGGCTAATAAATTAATTGATTCAGATTGACGTTTTAAGATGATTAATATCATAATAATTTTCTTTGAGATAAATGTGTCTTCTTGTTGTTTTCTTTGAAAATAGAGAATGTTAAAACTATCTTACAGGAAGGATTTTCTCGTTCCGCTCTCCAAATCACGGCATCTCCAACGCCTCTCTCTCTCTCTCTCTCTCTCCTCGTATCATCGGACCGCGAGCAACTGCCGGTTCACACCATGAGCCAGTGGCAGCACCGCCATGAGCCCGACTCCGCAGCCAATCCTCCGGCAGAGTGAGTTTGAACACAGTAGTGAGCACAGCGGTTGGATTTATTTGGTAGACGCTTAGAAAGTGGTGGCGCTTAACTACTTCGACTGTTGAAGTGGTGGTGGCGCTGGCAATTAGGAAGTACCAACACTCTATGAGAACTTTCGTGTCGTGTTGGAGTGTCCGACACTCTTGAATACTTTCTGACATTCAGTTAACACGTGTCAGAAAATCCAACACCTGATCAACTTTCCCAACACTCGAATTGGAATTCTGACACGTGAGTTTTCAGTACTTGATTCCAATATGCAAAATCAATTTTAAAAAATTTCAATAAATGAGAAGTCAAAATGTATATATGTGAAAAATAAAAATAATAATTGGGAAAATAAAAAAAAAAAACTTAATATTCTCTTCTCTTCGGCTTTCACTTCCCGTGATACACAATTCGGCCCTTAAGTTTTTTTCTCTTCTCTTTTGATACATCAGACACGCAAGTCCAGAATATGAATTATTTGTTTCTTTCTCCAAATTTTATAAATGATTGGAATGGAATTGAATTTGTCAAATTGAAATAATGAATAGTATTAATAAATGATGTACTAATGTTTTGTGCAAATTCATTATAGGCTTTTTTATTATTTATTTATTTACGAATTTGAATCAAATTACATAAAAATAATAATTTATACAACATTTAATATACAACTTGTCATAACATGTTGGAATTCTCTATTTTTTTAGAAATAACATGTTGGCGTGTTGTGTTGTGTCGTTTCGTGCCGCGTGTCACGTATCAATGTCAGTGTTACTTAAGCTAGTGGCATTCAAAGGAGCAGCAATGGCTTAGACTCCACCGACTTAGCTTCGACCTCCTGTGGCCCCACTAATGATGGTGGGTCAACTTCCAACTTCAGCAACTTCGTGGAGATTCTTTGTGTCATTGGCTATCATACTCCTGGCTTATCTCGAACCGAATTGAATCAGCCCGAAATAATTTATATTGGGCAAAGATGACTTGTTTGGGTCTAGCCCATGAAGTAAGCGTATACTCTTAATCCCATATTAAACTTAACAAACGGGTAGGTTAGGTCGAATTTGGATCGGATTATTATAAAATGTTTGACCCAAATTGATCAATTTAACCCATTTATAACTCATTTATCGTAATACAAAATTTTTACCCATACCCGACTTGACCAATTTCCAATCCATACCCAACCCATTTAACTAAACTTAGGAAATTTTATTTTTTATAATTTTTTAAAACACTTTCATACAATACAAATCTAATGGATAATATATATATATATATATATATATATATATAAATAAGCATTTGTTTGTTTCTTGAAAAATATTTTCCAAGAAGGATTTTCTTAGGAAAATTACAATATTTTCTGGTTTTTCTTGAAATCTAAAAATAAATTAGAAAATATTTTCCGTCATTTGATATGAAAAATAAGATTAAAATTTTTCTCAGTGCACTCCTTTTAATATTTTTTATTTTTAAATTTTTAAATAGAAATTTTAGTTTTAATTTTTTTCTTATTCTCTTTTCTTTCCTCCTTTTTATTTTTCCTTCTTCTTTGACCAGTCGCCGATCACGACGACAATCGATGACTAGCCACATGCAAGCTCAAGCTCTCCTAATTCCAATGAGCCAAGCCTCGCCTCAGCCTCACCAAATCGCAAGCTCATGCTTTGCCAACTATCGCCATGTTGGCCACCAGCTGAGGAAGATAGAAGAAGGGAAAAAAAAAAAGGAAATATAAAAAATTGTAATAATTTCGATTTTTATAAAAAATATTTTTATAAGGTTAAAGACTAAAGAGGGAAAGAGAGTATCCGAGTCTTGGCCCCTTTTAGTTGTCTTAACTTGCTGGTTGCCCTTATGATTAAAAAAAAAAAAAACTCGCTAGTTGCCCGACCTTATGACAATATATGAGCGGGCTCGAACAATTCGGCCTAGAGTTTCCTTGGCCCCAAAAATAGGCCCGCTCGATTCAAGGGGAACTAGCCCGGAGAAAGCCCAGGTCCATTCGGGCCGGTTCGAGACTAGGTTTTTTGGTCAGTCCTACTCTAATCCTACTCTAACACTCACTCTCAGACTTTTGCCATGTCTCCTTGCAGGGCGTGAGAATAGAAACCCACTCCTGAAATGAAATCTTCCCCACCCCAATCCCCCCTGAGAGGGTGGGGATTTGAACCCCCAACCTCCCCATTCCAAGATGGAAGGGTGGCCACTGGGGCGAACCCCCAGTGGTTAGTTCGAGACTAGGTTGAACTTCACAAGAAAGACAAATCGTTCATTGTTTCCTTATAGTTTCCAACTGGACGAGATACAAAAGCGAGTTGGAATCAAAGCTTTTTTAATGTAGAATGTAACTTTATTTTAGATTTATTATTGTCTTATTCGTATTTCAGGTGATAATGCTCTTTTTTTGCAATGTTTGTTTGTTAGGAAATTAGATTTAACTGATTACGCTATAAATATCGGTGATGCTACAACTCCGCAGTTAATAAATTGATATTGAAATTATTGAGTCATTGTCAAGAGGCGTCTTCGTCTTTCCTCAATTTTATATCTGATTTCCTTCCCTATCTTTTTATTTATTTGTCCCTCCTTTCTACAATTCTCAATCGTGTTTTTGCTACCCGATTACATCCCGCATCAGTTTGGCATCAAAGCTACATAGGTTCGTTGTGTATTGATAATAAAGAAAAAGGTCCTACGTTAATTGCCCTTTAAGATCAATTTTTGTGTTAGAGATTTTGCCAATCATTGATCAAGTTAGAGCTCTAAATCTAGCTATGTCATCTTAGGCTCTAAAAGAAATATGGGGTAATAACATCACAAATATCTCAAATTTTGCTCGTAATACAATCGAGTACCTGAACTTTTTTTCATTTGGTCAAGAGCCTCAATTTTTCAATATTAAATCAACATGAGGGCTTCATTAATTTAATTGATATGTTGTGTAATTCTGTTTGACATGACTCGCTGACTTTGCATAATTTAGGCATAATTTGTGACGTGGCTCGCTTACTTAATATAAATTGTGCCATCTCCATCGATGTATTGGGTGATGAGGGGAGAGAGAGTTTTGTCTCGGTTGAATTTAACTATCCAATATCAGGAAAATTGTCCAAATGTCTTAATCTATTGTATTTTTATCAATTCAATCATAAACCTTTTAATTTTACTAATTAAGTCCCGACTCTTTTCACGTTTTTGTCAATGAGTCCATTTAGCTAATTTTGTCCAAAAATTACTAACGTGGACAACGGCTGTCTTATGTGACACAACTAACACTAATATAAATAATTTTTTATACTATTTTAATATTTATTCATTTTTCTTTTTTTTTTTCTCTTTCCTTCCCTTCTTCCTCCTTTGGTGAGGCTTGCCTCCATGGGCCATTGGTGAGGGCAAACCTCATCGTTACTAGGTGACTTTGACCTCGCCATGAACGGGCAAGCTTTGCCAAAGGCTAACAGGGTCAACCTCATTGACCCTCACCTCTAGCCAGTTGTCGAGGTTTGGCAATCGATTGTATGAGAAAGAAGGGAAGAAAAATAAAAGAAGAAGAAAAAAAGGAGAAAAATAATATAAAAAATTCTACAAAATATTATTAAAATTTATTCATGTCAACATCGGCTGTGTCACATGAATAATCAATGTCCATATCAACGATTTTTAGTCAAAGAAAGGTACAACGCGAAAAAGTTTATAATTTAATTAGCAAAATTAAAATATTTGGGATTGAATTAGTAAATGAAATAAATTTATGACTTTTTGGATAATTTTCTTATCTAATATGTGCCTGTTGATGTGCTAGTGTCTCAAGAGGCTACATTGAAAGCCAATATGGATACTTAATGGCTCTTTAAGCATTAGTGTCCAAAACTGGCATTTTCCGTTTGCTATTTTAATGTAGGCATCCATTAATCTACATTTGAAAAGTTGAGACATTTGATTGAATAGGGAATCAAGGTTTATTTAACTAATGGTAAAATAGACTAAAGTTCACACACTTGAGATGTCATTACCCAGGAATAAAGGGAAAGAAGAGCATCATATCCGAGCTGTCAATGCATTTTCTTGGAAACCAGCGTGGATATCAAACTTTAACCAATACGCATTCACGAAGAAAATTCACATCATTTTGCATAACAGGTGACCTAATTATTTATGACCTTGTATTTTGAAGTATGCCATGCATGACATCTGACATAGGATGAGACGTTGAATGTCATGTGACACGATCAAAAGTAAAGTGATGATTGCACGTGACGTGTGCACGTCATGTGCAACATGATTCTTGAATGTGTGTGAACGCTAGTCGACCATAACATGTATAAATGACATGCATAATGATGTAAGAATTGAGAACGTTATGAGAGGATGATGTGGCAATTAAATATAATATGAGCAAGCTAAATAACACGGAGTACGAATATGACATGTATGATGATGTGGCAATCAAATATGACATGTGCAAACGATATGCAAAATGACATGGTAACCCCATAAGAGATGTACGAATGACAATGACGAGCATAATAATTTAGCAATCCACTACCGCATGGGTAAATGAAATGTGTAATCATGACATGTAAAAATGCATTAATATAATTTTAAAATTCGTGGGGAACCATGTTTTGAAATTGAATTTCTGAATAATAAAATGACGATTTGCACGCGCAGGGCCTCGGTTCATGAACTTGAATTGGATGTCTACTAGCCATTGACCTTCGATCGCAGCAGTATCGCTCTACACCCCAGTTCAATCCCTTTGATATCATGTCTTAAAGGTTTTTTTTTTTTTAAATGTCGAACGTCTTAACGGTTGGCTTGCAAAATATGAGGTATATTCTAGCACTTCCAATATTTATCCACCTTATATTGTATTTCAGAACTGAAGACTTTATAATGTATTAGTAAATATTATGTTTGGATTTGGGGTGACCACCTAAGTGTTTGGTTAATTGGTACCAAAAAAAGGTTTAGGATTAAATTGACACAAATGCAAAAGGTTTGGGACTTTTTTAACACTCCTCCCTGTTGATAAGCAAGTGACCAGGTTGAACTTAAGTTCATCAATGTTCTCTAAAAAGTATCATGTACTTTATTAAAAGAAATTTACGGTTGGACTAAGATTCTTTATTCAAGGAACTCTTTCTTCCCTTCCTGTCAGATCTACCAACACGTTTAGAAAATTACCAATGATTTTTCAAGTATCATGTACTGATACTTTTGGAGAGCTACATTGAACATTTATTAATCCATTTCTCATTAAAAGTATCATATACCATGGGCTTGATTCAAAGCGACACGACTAGGCTCACAAATTCGTTCTAACTGATTCAGGCCTAGCCTAGCTGTTCTATTCAATTCTATTTGTTTAGTTATGAAATTCTAAGATCCATCTGTCCGGCCTATATTTATAATCCTATATAAAACAAAAGAGAGGGATTTTAATAATTTTCTTCTTTCCCCAAATGATTCTTAGTTACTTCAAAAATATTGCGTTCATGGACGAATCTATAAACTCAGTTTTATTATATTTCAAATTTCGACATTTCTTTTTCCATAAATACAACTTCTTTGTATTGCATATTTTTATCAATAATCTACTCTTACTATTAAATGATTTAAATATTTCTTCACAAACTTAATATTTCACATATCAATTTCTTATAAACACACAACGCGCGTTCACAATTGCTAGTATGTTAAAGGAAAACTTCTCAAGGAACTCTGTTCATTCTAACCAATCTTCGCAAGCTCTAATCTTTTGCTAACTTAGCATTTTGAGTCTTTTTCTTGAACTCCATTTTGTTTATATAAATGAAAGACAGAAACTTTTTAAGAAACTCTAGCCATTCAAGTAACCTTAGCAAGTTATAACCTATCCCCGACTCACCAATTTTAGTCTTTTCCTTTAACCCAAGTTCGTTTTTATTCTGTATTATTTTTGCCTATGGACCTGAAAATTGACCATTATGTCCATTTCTAATTAATTGTTTCCTTAACCTGTGCTAAAGTATTTCTTTCATTCATATCGATTTTAATTCTCTCTATTTCCTTGGCCGAATGCCCTATTATTACCTACCATAATGATCTCCATTAAAATAATAATCTATTCATCCCTTTAATGCAACATTTCTAATTCTGTCGTCATTGTTACCAATTATCACATCTTAATTTAGCCTTTTATTTTCTCTCATTCCTCTGACACAAGGTCTTCAACTTCTGTCATTTTCCCCCATTTTGGTCAATGGAAGACAGAGAAGATGGCGACACTTAGTGTAAGCACATCCTGACGTCAAGAGTAAGGTTAATTTTCACTTCATTTACATAGCTTTTTGTTCATAATCTTCTGATTTTCATTTGGATTGTAAGTATTTCCTCTTTTCCATAATTCACGATTTTGCTCCAGATACCCGACTTATTTTAACATATTCTTTTCCCCAACTGATGCGAGTTGGCCTTAAATTTCCTCTTTTCCACAATTCACAACTGTTTTTGTATAACTTTCCTTTTTTTCCAACGAAAGAATTATATTATACGCACGCATTTGTTACACCATATCGACTCAAAGTTTTGTCATTGCTTATTTTACTATTTATATCTTATGGGTTATCACATCACAGAAATGACACCATCTAAAATGTCCACAAGTTTCTCTGATAAAAACACGGAAATTCCGGCACCCTGATTTTTAAAAGGCCATAATTTTATAACGGAGCGAAATAAGAGGACCCATAAAGATGATCTTCAAAGTCCTTCGTATTGTTAAAATTACTTGCCATCCGCAGAACGAATTGATCTTAGAATTAAGCCCTCCAGGTCCTAAGTCAACGACCGTCAAACCTAGGTGGCTCTTGCGACCCGAGTACCCTTCACACATTGGGTCGTGGACCATGGCCAATTAGGCTCGGGGCTGCCTGCATGCCGCTCCTAGTCACAGCCAGCCGGTCTCGGTAGCCGGCAGGACCCAGCACACCTACAAGAAGATCCAGGCCACCACCACTTGGAGTGGAGATGCAGCAAACGGGCGGGGCGAAGATTGAAATAGCACCATAATGTTTTATCATACTACTATCACTGAACTTTGTGATCCAACAGCTATGCAATGTAAATTATCGTCTCTGCAACCAATGAAAATAACGCCACCAATCATCACAGGTGAAGAAAATACATCTCCTTCCAGCTCCAACCTCGCAAACTCTTGAACCATGCACCTATCCTCTTTCTGCTGGTTCCTTTCCCTTGCTACATCCTCCTCAATGCGAAGCACCAACACAGATCCCGAGCACGTACAAACGCAAACCAGCCTGTAAAAGCAGTAATGTTATAAATTACAAGCATTAGGCCAACAAGCTTATGATGTGTCTTTACCTGTCAGCTGAAAGTCGCAAATGCTCATCAAGATAAGCAGATGCAGTTATTGGATAGCCAGCATCGTATTCCCAGTATATCTCCCCATTTTCCTGAAGAATCCCCATTAATGATAAGAAAATATGACAGCAAATTGATCGAAGGTCACAGTTTAAGAATAGACGGGGAGAGAGAATTTCCATCTCAGTATCATTTTTTGATATCCAACTTAAGAAAAACTGATGAAAGTAGGCCATGGGAAGATAGTTGTGGCCTTGGGAAGTTTGATAATGGGTGACATGCAGATTGCAGGGGTTTGTCTACAAGCAGTGATTACGCCAAGAAACAGCAATGAAGTGAATAGAGAAAAAAATGATCACAAGAATTGTTTTTGTATGGTTAAATGACACAAAAACTTATTTAAAATGTAGGGAAAGATTTGTCCCTCGATGCAAATCAAAAAGCAAAAGATCCTTCCAATATTGTGAAACTAAAATGAAGTTTGTCAAATTGGAAAGTTTGGTAGGAACTAGAGAAGAGACAGGTACTAGGTGGCAATGCCATCTATATGCAAAACTACCTGCAGAAGTCTTCAGAAGATTGTAGTAAAACCGTAGCAACTAATGCATAAACTTACCAGCTAGCCCCAGAGACATGGTTAATAGACTTAAAAACAAATGGTCAAACTAGATCGATACAAATTCTTGGACAAGTCAAGTCAAAGTGAATATGATAAGAGTTGGACCATACTGGTTCTAGTGAAAGAATACTTCCACTTCTGGAGCAAATAAGCACCTGCATACAAGAGAAATCCTCACTTAGATCAAGAGCGAAGGTGGTTCCTTATTGATTATCCTGTTCCTTTCAGTTTATTTCATGCTTTTTCAAAGATATCTCATATCAAAGCAATATGATAGTAAAGTAATTCATCTAGCAAATAGAGCACGGAGATGGATGAGACGAAATCTAAAATTTGGATCACTTTTTATGCACATTTCGCCACGCTTGTTTGTACCAAGTAATCTCTTCCATTTTGGGTTATTTTCAATATGTTATCATACTGCATCCAAAATTGGCAATGCTGGTCTTCTTTTTGTTTAAGATATTTTCTGCAGTTTGGTTTTACATGGATTCTTTAGCTCACGTTACTTTATTGCCTCATCACGCCCTTACTGGAAACTTGTCCAAAATTTTCTTTAACATGCTACCTGGGACACATCTTGCACATAGAATGGACTTCGCAAAACAAATTCTCTACAGAAGTGTTTTACCTGAGTAGGGAGAACAGAAGTTATGCTGGCTCCAGCAAAAATAGGACCACCAGTTCTCCGCTGTTCAAAGTTAATAATTAGAATAAGATACAAAGCAGAATGCATTTGATAAGTTGGAAAGGCATTACAAAGTGAAGCAAGATAACTTGCATCCATTTAGTAAATAAAATGTCATCCACAATGGTAAAAATCAGCACCCTACTAAGGATCAATGGGACTGTCTAAGGATTGGAATTGAATAAGAATCGCAAGATCCTAGAAGTTTATTAGAATAATTAAATATTATACCACGCCTTCGTCCAATAACTTAAAGCTTTTAGAACAGTCGGCACTGGTTTCCTCAAATCTTTCATGATATCAGAGCAGGAGATCCTAAGTTCAAATCTTTCCAACAAGCCCTATTTGCCTCCCCAATTAAATATGTCCACACTTAGTATTAGGCAAAAAAACCAAATTAAGCATGAGGGGGAAATATTAGAATAATTAAATATTAAACTACATCTTTGTCTAACAGCTTAAGTTTTTAAAACAGTCGCCAGTGATACCACCAAATCTTTCAAAGTTCAAAAATGATCAAGTAAAACATAAATGATCTTTTGCAAAATCGACTATGAGGCTTTTGTGAGATTAAAACTCCAAAGCAGTACTACTTTGAAGGCCTACACCTTCTAGAAAAGTCAGAACTTCTTCAATTATGTTCAGAGAGTCCTATGAATAATGGTTTTTATCCCTATTTATTAGTCTTGAAGAGTTTCTTTCATATTAAAGTATTTCTCCATTATAGAATAAAGTTTCTTTTGGGAAGTTGTTCTATCCTTTCTCTGGCTTTGACGTCCAGAAGAGAATCTTTTAGATTGTGCATTTCCTTGTGAATGATTCCTATTTGCTCCTTCAATTCTGTTCTTGGTGTTATACACCTTCTTGGGGTTTTCTTACCTACATCACATATGGCGGTAGATATGGTTCAAATGATTGCTAAACGGTGGGTGTCCATCCGACAGCTATGCGAAAATCATCATTCCTCATTCTCTGAATTACACATCCAGCAAGTCAAACTTCCTTTAATATTTAGAGATGCACACCGTGATGGTTGTAGAAATTGTAGAAGCTCAGTATTGTAACCATGTGATCCAATTCAGTATTCAAAGAAGAGGAGAATATGAGCAAGAATCATGCAATTCAACAGAAATCAATTCATAATTTGATAGGATTGACAACTTTCTAGTGAAACACCAATAAATGCAGCTTGCTAAAACGTCACCATAGAATTACAAGCTAAGCGTCATGGTTTTTCTCAATCTAGTGAGTAAAGGAGACTTAAGATCTAAAATGGACACGATTCTAGACTGGACTCTAACCACATTGCCAACACAACTATGAGGGTGGTCCTCGGGGCTTCTTGGGCACCCAATTAATTTCCACCGGGTGTGAAAGTCTATCCACCCCATCATACATACACCTGGCAATTACTGAGGATTTACAAACCTGTGCTCCTGGGGTGGTCACAGAAAATGCTTAAGTGGGGTGATTTGAACCAGGCTTTGAGTGAGGAAGACAAACATGCTAACCAGTTAATCAACCCTTAGAATAGATATTGGTGGTTTTAAAAACCTCATTTTGGAGAGATCGACCCATGAAAACTTATGAGACATTCCCACCTTGCTAGGATACTCTACTTCATCTTCTCATTGGTAATACTTAGTTACAATACTGCCCAATTATGGATGAAAGCCGTCACATAGTTACATTATTAAGCCTTTGCTCAAGAGGGACACTGTAGAAACACTGCCATTTCACCCAGAGATAGTGACAATTTGACAATGAACATTTATGCACAAGCTAGCAATAAGTTACTAAAATGAAAGTCGTCAAATATGTCAAATGTAAATTATTTTTCTAGATATTTCAAGTTAACACCTGTTTTCATTGAATTTTGCTTCGTTTTCCAGCTATCCTACAACTGTTTACCAACTCACAAGAGATTCTGCATGTTAAAAAATAAGCCTTTCAATTTACGCCTTTATCTCGAAACTATCACCGTAGTTACATTCGGCCTAGACAAGGGGACTGAACATGACCAATATAACAGAGGTAAAACGTGGCAAAGTAAGCTCTCTTACTGAGACAATATATGGGGAGGAGAAGCTATGATGCACTGCTCATTAAACTGCAAGAACTAGAGTAACACTGGAACCCATGTAGTAGGCATTTCTATTGCACGTCGGGGTAGGTCCACGATGCAAGGAAACAACACACAACATAGATTGCCAGTTACTCGAAAAGAAATGATAAGACCATCTGTATCAGTGTCCACTCGTATGCCAAGCTATATTTATGTCTGTGCTTACTGCTTGTGTATATAAATGCAGATTTCTGCATCTCTGGCACTTCATCTACAGATGAAACTCCATGGAACAATAACATGGACTTGTCGCAGGACAACCCAATCACGAAGTTATAAGCTGAACTATCAATGCTCTAACTGTGAGAAGAAAATCAGTTGAAGAATTTGTTTTCACTGATGCGACATTTGTCTGCTTCCATTAAAGTTCACATTTCATGGATAGCAAACGTTTTCTAACAGATCACAATAAAAGGTAAGAAACTTGGTATCGAGAGCACAGATCTGCAGCCATGTTGCTTTAATAAGATATGCCAAACTTATGAGACCATAAAATGCAGATCTATAGTCTCTCACACTTTGCACTAATCATTCTCTCACTTCCTAGATTCTAGTTCATTAAAATCACAATACCAATAACTCAAATTGAAAAATCTCTGACATGTTGAAATGATCATTCTCTCGCTCAATAGATTCTAGCTCATTAGAAACCCAATACCAATAACTCAAATGTGGAAATGATCATCAAAATTGAACTTTCCAGAAACTCTGGATGGCCTAAAATCATTTGGACTGCTGACTTAGATCAAGTGAAAAACCTAAAAAAGAAAAATCCAAAAACATTAAGTAACAAAATTGTGTTGTACCTTCCAAATAATTGATCCAGTGGTATCTAAAGCCACAACAGATCCATCAACCAAGCAGCAAATAACTGTTGCAGAAGATGATAGTTTAGAAAAATAACACTTAAATTAAGACAAAGTAGACTAACAATCAAGTGAAGACATTTCGTGGACTACCTAGAGCAGAAGGAGAACACACAGAGAGAGATCCGAATACTGGCACTTCAAATTCACATAGCCAGAGAACATAAAATGGTACAGCCTGCACATTTCATGTTAACTTCTGGATCAGAATCTCTTAAACATGCTAGGGCCAACAATCGTATGATTAGGCATGTTTATAGTATAGAGAACACTATATCAAATAGCAAAAATTGCAAGCACTGCACCCACAACAGAAGGCATAGCTACTACAAACTGGCCATTGTAGCAGGGTAAAAAAAAAAAAAAAAAAAATTCCAAGCCACCTCAGGATCATTGCATAAATAACAACACTGGCTACTAGCTTACCTTCTCTTACAAAGGAAGAGCTATTGAAAGACAATGGCTACCTAAACTCATTCTGTCCCTGTTGCCACTAATTTCCACCATTGGAAAAATATTGTAGAAGTCCTCGACTTTCTGTATGGAGTGCAATCAATTTCCAAACACTTCAAAACATGCAACCAAATCCTAAACCTTTTGAATTTTGTGCAATCAAATTCTAACATGGCCATTGGTGATGTTAAATTGTTAGAAAATTGGACCTTTCACCAAATTTAGCATAATTTCAATCCTATCCAAGCACCCAGGGTTTTTGTTGCCCATCGGTTATAGGCCTTGACTATGGAAGATAAGATTTAGATATTACATGAAATTGAGGAAACCAAGGTTTGAGTAACAATCTAAATTTGGTCATGAAATTTCAAAAATTGAATAACAAACTCAAACAAAATTTCTACTGACCAACTATAGGTGCCTAAAATCATGCATCAGTTGCTCTTGACTATTCATTTTAGTTATTTCATCCTGATTTCATTGATTTGAATTAGAATCTTGATTTTAACATTTGGTGACTCGAATTATTACTTCAAATTTGTTGATTTGGATTGTTTTACTGAAATTAAACTAGTAAGTCATATTAGTCTATTCAGCTGCGGTATCTAAGAATGGTTAAACATTCATTGATCATTTGTGGTTGAATTTTAGATTTAAGCACTGATTCTAGTTTTACATTTTAGATCAATCTTGATTTAAAATTGAGCTTTATTTTCAATTAACACTCATAATTAAGCCATACTCTGACTAGACAACAAAAAACCCCTGTTTTTCTATTACACAATAATGGTAGAAACCATACTTAACTTGGTGAAGCAGATGGTTTTCCCATGGCTAGATGCCAAAATGGGGACATTTGTCGATTGCATTAATTTCAAAAGGTATGAATCAAATGCATTAATTTCAGAAGGTTTAGGACTTCATTGCACTTTTTGAAGCATTTCGGACACTATTGAACCCATTTTTAAGGAACTCATAAAAAAAATTTAAAAATTGCAAAAGAATTCTTTTCTAGTTATACAGGTTTTAAAAGAAAGAATAAATTCTTTATAAACCTTTCACAAGAAAGAAAAAAGAAAAGGTCATGAAAAACATTCTATTTTTAAAAGGAATAATAAAAGAATGCAAAAAAAAAACCAATTCAATTATTTGGATTAAGAGAAATACCTAAATTGAGTGAAACTTAAAACGAAAAAGATGGTATATTCCATAATGGGATAATTAACTAGCTGCAGAGGTTGAACAACTTTATTAGGTGGATAGAAAAAGATCAGAACTCTAACAAAGGTTCTTCTTAACTTGAATGAAGTTGACTTATAACGTGGTCCTCTTACAAAAGACAGTCATATTTCATATTCTAGAGATTTAACATTCTTGCCTTGAAAGATGGATGCAAAAACAACTCAAGTTTCAATTAGGACTCTGCATACTGGGGTGGTGTAAATCTTGATATTAAAGATTCCAAGATTGGTCCTTTCACTGTATAAAACTAGCCAACCGATCCACAATAATTATCCTAGCGAGAAAACCATGTATGATTTTTTTTTTTTTTTTTGGGTCAAAGTTTTATCTATATTTGTTCTGACATAAGCAGGTTGGGATATTTACGATTGGAGGTGGTCTTCAATGGTATTTGGACGTAAAAAGTGGACAATTCAGCATCTGCCATCAAGGTATTCAAACTCCAAGGAAGTAATACAGATAAAAAGTTCTTATGTACCTTAATACAAAGAGCTGTTACACGACCACTAGTGGATCCTACATAAAGAGTGTCGCGCACCTGCAATGAATCAATTGAATTTTAATTTTCTCGAGGATGGTTTTTGAGCAACTACATGGTAATCGAGGAGAACTTATGATACTGAAAATTGACCTATCAAATACACGTAAAAACTTTTCACCTGAAAATTCAAGAAAAATCTCAAGCATCGAACATGTCAAATATGTCAGTTTAAATCAATTTCACCAATTGTAAAATAAATCACACGAGTCCTTAGGCCATATTTGGTACAAGGAATGGAATGGAATCATGATTACCTCCTCCACGCTTTTTCTCTTGTTCAGTAGTATTGTAGAATTGAACAGGGTATTCCCATTAATTGTACCAATTGTAAATAAATCACACAAGTCCTTAGGCCATATTTGGTACAAGGAATGGGATGGAATCATGATTATCTCCTCCAGGCTTTTTCTCTTGCTCAGTCGTATTGTAGAATTGAATGGGGTATTCCCAATGGAAGGCCCATTCTCTCTTTATCAGGAATTGGCAAAGAAGGAAAGTGACTTCCTCTCTAATTTGCCTCACGGCAGACACAAACACACACATAATCAATTTTCCAGCATATCCATTCTCATTTTTTTTTAAAGGAACATCTGAGATTCTACAATATCCCCTTTGGATGCCCATATTGTTCTTTTGTCAAAACCAAAATGTAGGATTGAAAATATAATTTGATTCCCTTCCGAGTTTTATTTCATTTCTTCCTCCATTCCTTCCCATTCCTCATACTCAAATATTGTAGATGTTTCTCAAACCAATAAAAACATGACATCAGTAAATGCCAGATTCACCTCGTCAATCGCAGGTGAACCAAAGATACTCCCACCACAGCTAATATTGAAAAGACATTGATGATTCTTGTAGTCAAGAGCATAGAGGTTATGATCGTGAGATCCACACCTGCACCAATCCTTTTTGTGTCATTTGTCTTGAAGCAACATATAGAGCATCAAAATTGATAAAAGAGAATAGGACAGATGATAATTTAGGCTACCTAGGATAGCGGAACAGACATCGTAGAAAAAGAGCATATAATGCAGTGAAGAAGCAACAAAAAGGGAGAATAAGTGCCAGCAAAACAACATGGCCTAGAAAGGGAAAGAGAAATCTAAAGTCTAAATATTTTATTTGATAGAAACAAGTCAAACGGTGGGGTTTTGAGCACAAGAAAATATGAGTTGGAGATCGCTATCTTGTGAGTATCCTCTCTATTTTCTGGCTGTTTTGGAAAAAGCAAAGAAAGCAAGCCTTTGAAGTACAGGAGTCTTCAACCTGTAATTTTTCATGACAGGTGCAAACTTATGATTTTAGCATAATGGAATTACTAGCAGATGCAAATGCATTGGTTGCTACTATATGCTTTCTCTCGTATTAAGCTCTTTTGAATCTTGACCTCCTTTCGTACGAGGCTTTCCCCATCTAGCACCCTATAGTGAATTTCTCATTATCAATGAAAAGTGAGCTTTCTTGCAATAGCCCCCAGTTTCCTTATCTTGCGTCAAATCCTCAGTAAGAGGCACAAATTCGGTAGCTTCTGGCATCATCTAGCCCCATTCTAATCTGAACTGCTTCTGCTTAGTTGTGGTGCCATCACAGGCACAGGTGCTCCAAGGATTTATCTTCCCCACATTTGTTGGAATCTCGAAATATAATAGAGAAGGATAAAATTCTTTTAGTTGTTGGACTAGATTTGAATTCAATAATGGATGTGGGGTTCCTTTCTGACAAAAAAAACTGGCGCACAGACATTCATCTTAAACATTGCTTCCCCACTCTCTTATCTCACTCTACTGACCAGGATGCTCTGGTTTCTAACATCTTGTGCATCAACACCAGCACTGTACTCAGAATTTCCACCTCAATTTATATTTTAAGGGAGGTTGATGTGGTCTGCACATTCATCTCTCTCTTTATAACCCAAGGTTAAAGGTATTGGATTAGGACAGACTCATCTAGAATTTTGTTAAATGCAGAGCCTTCTCTATTAAATCTTATAATTTAGCCATCAGAAGTCTCTCTATTGACACCTTCAGACAATTCGTGCTAAAGCCATTTGGCTTCCTAATGTGCCCCTGAAGACATCCTTTTTGTGCTGGGCAGCTACTTGGAATAGAGTTCTCATTTTCGAGAATCTCTGATAGATGAACAATTAATCAACTGAATGCACATGGAGAATAGAAATATTGTAGGATCTTCAAGAGAGAGAGAGAGAGAGAGAGGGAAACAATAAAACTACATCTTTTACTAGATAACTTAGGCACTGTTTGGTTCAGCTTTCCCAGTGGGCTTTAAGCCCCCAAAGCCCCGTGGGAAAAATGAAAGGCGTTTGGTTCAGTTTTTTGAGGCCTCATTGGCCAAATGCTAGCATTTGGAATGCCGAAAGCCCAAAAGCTTTGAGCTTTCCACATTTTCAAAATGCTATTGTGAGGGTTTAATGACTTTTTATTTCTTTCTAATATTGCCCTCACTGATAATCATGTTTTCCTTTTTTGTCCTAAAAAAACACCATTCATTGTCTTCTTCCTTGGACTTGCTGGTCAACCGGTGAAGCTCAGCCAGCGGAACTCAGCAACCGACGGCAAGATCTGGCCGTCGGGAAGCCGCACCTGAGGTTGTGGGACCTCAGGTGTCGCAACCCACCCAGGTGCCACTGCCGAAGGTTGAGCAACACAGGTGATGCTGCCTGAGGTTGAGCGACCCGGGCAGCTCAACCTCCCCACCACCACCACCAGCTTGAGCCGCCTCCCCCACAATTTCGCCCTCTCTGATGCATCTGCATCTCCTCCTCTGTTTTCCTTATCATTTTTTTTTTCCTTTTTCTTTTCACCTCAAGGATGCTTTACAAAATATATACCAAAATGAGTATCCAAACACTCTTGCCTTCACCAAATGCCCATTCATTCAAAGATACTTGAGGAAATGCAAAGCCATTTCCCTAAAGTTGAACCAAACGGGCCCTTAATGAAAAGGTACATAAGATGGCTTTGCTTATAGAGAAAGAGAGACACTAACAAAACCCTAATGTCCTTTATGATCACCTACTTAGATATATATTAACACTCCCCCTCAAGCTAGAGCATCAGGTTGCATATGACAAGAAGAATTTGCTTCCATAGTCTGTGACTAAAGCGCTGTGCAAGCCAGACCTTACACTAGATTAGGGATGTAGATAAATAAAACGGATCTGAGACAACGACAATGGTGCAAGCCAGAAACTTACACGACAAACCGAATGTAACCCATATCAACACCAGACAAAATAGTTGAGGAGACAAGTCAAGATGGGAAAGTTGACACCTTTCTCTAACTAGAATGACAAAATTAACATCGAGATAACCCAACTCGTGAATTTAGGCAAACTGAACCTCATCACCCCACAACTCTCGACTCTGGCTACTCAACAAATGTGTGCTTCACTCTTGAGCTCACAACTGCCTGGAAACTTGATGGAGGCTTCACTAGTCAATGACGCCCGCAATTGATAAGAGTCTCACAATGACTATCATCCACATTATTAGGCATGTTGAGAGTTGACTTGGGGAACTTTTTTAAGATAAGGAGCTGCAGGTTGGAGAACCAACACACCCCAGAATGCCTTTTTCTTTTCTGGAAACTGGGAAAGACGACAAAATAACAAACTTAAGACCAAAAACAGAAAATGGATGAGAACAGTAGCTTGCTTGTGACGGAGAAGTAGAACCAATAACCACGACTGAGAATGAATACACAACAGAAGGACTAGAGAACAGAGAGGCTCCAGTCTTCACCAGCGATAAGGATCTTGGCATAAAATGGACGAGGCTGCAGTGAACAACCACAACTCCCCCTTGACTACGATGGAGACAGAGAAACCACCGGCTCATGAGAGAGCTATAAATCTCAGGGACAACTAAAGAGACCGCAACAAACATGAAAAAATGATGCCACTCTTGAAGTGTGGCTGCTCTCAAGGTTGACAAGGTAGAAAACATGATGGCAGAGATGATTTTTTTTTCTTTAATAAGATTGCCAGCTAGAAAGTAGACAAAGTAGGAAATTTTGGAGTTCAAGGTTTTATTATCACCTTTGGTTGACTTAGATCCCACTCTCTTGGTGGCTCTATTACTATATAAATATTTTAGAATTTTCAAGAGAGGAGTAGAGAGAATTAATAAAGACCACATCTTTACTAAAAGATTGACAGATAGAGAACATAAGATGGCTCTTTTTATAGAGCATGAAAGACGGAAACAAAACCCTAATTTCCTTATTTATAACCATTAATAACTAAAACCAAAAATGCATATATATACTCAAAATATAGAACATATGCACCATCAATTCCTTTATCATGTGATGCTAACAACTGTTCTACAATAATTTCAATCGTTGAATCATTGCTTTGGGCCATGCAAATGTAGGAAATCCTCCATTTTATCTCATATGGTGCATTTTGGAGGGAATATAAGAAGAATCCACAGCTACTTTCATCTTTATGGTTTTTAGTCTTCTTTGGTTTCATGTTGTGACTCTTCTTTGCTATAACTCTATTATTTGAGTTTTAAGTTTTCTGTTTCTTGTGAGGAAAAGAACAGCCAAAATGCCAAAACTTAGAACGAGAGAACACTTAAGTACCATTTTTTTCTAAAAATGGGACACCTGAGTGTCAAGTCTGACGGACTCTGTCAAAAATCCTACGTCAGAATTTTTTATTAATATCGCCCGTATACATGGCTCGCCGGAGAGTTGATTCAACAAAGAAACGCCAAAACGACATCATTTTGCTACTGACGTGGACTATATTATAAATATTAATTAAGTTAAATTTAAAACCAAATTAAAAAAAAAAAATAAGTTTCTTAATGGCGAGGGCTTAGCTCTCATTGCAGCCTCGTTGCCATCGCCAGGAAGTGCCGGTGACGATGGTGGAGGGTCGCTGGATCTGCGGGAGGGCCCCAATCCTCGCCCCAGATCTAGGCAAGGGCTGTGAGCCTTTGCCGCTGGTCAGCCGGGGTTGCCAGCCCTTGGCCAAGGCCTGATTACCCCGACCGACCCTTTCCCCCACCGTCACCAGCCCTTCCCAGCAACAGTGGGGAGGCGACGGTGAGGGCTCAGCCTCCCTCGCCGCCTGCAATCTCCATCTTCCTTGTTCTTGTTCTTCTTTTTTAAATTTAGTTATAAATTTAATTTATATTAATTGTATAGCCATGTCAGTGTGCAAAACGACGTCGTTTTGCACTCATCTTGCCGGAAAATCGCCACGTCAATATTTTGGCCGAATTCTCTCGCCGTTAGTACTTAATTGATCCATTTTACTCCGATTTTAGCACTTAAGTGTCACTTTCCTAACTTTTGGCACTTAAGTGTCCCCTGTGCCAAATTTTGGCACTGCAGATGTCCCGGACTCGTTCCTTGTAATAATTGTTTTTTCTTACAGAAAAAAGAAAGTGGTACAGTATCGCAGCCTGGCAATAATTCATGGGCAGAATCTCGTATTGGTCACTCTCCCTATGTCCAAGGAATAAACATGCCAAAATACAACTAAAAGAAAAAATTCATTAACAGAAAGAACTGGAATTACCATATCAATTGCCGTTGCCCATCTGCAACTGGCTGTGATTTTACCTATGAAGCAAGGAAAAGGGATCTGGTGAACAAACATAAGTCAAAATAAATATTATAAGAAGCATATAGAGTGAACATTCAGCAGAAAGGAAATCTCCAAAAAAAAGGAAAAAAAAGAAAAGAAAATAGAGCAAATGCTTGATGGAAATTTGTGTGCAATTGCCTAGTTAATGGAGTAAGGCTAGGTGTCTTGTTTAACTTTAGTAAAAGACCAGTACAACCAACATAATAAAATGCCTCCTGAATCAATAAAAATTCATCAATATCACAGACAGACATTGCACGATACTTAAATTACAAGATAACAGGGGTATCCAACATTGGACCTCAATCAAAACATAAAACCATATGTATACTCTGTTTTGACAAGACACATTTGTCATTTGTACGAGAGTTTTTCATGCACTATACGCATGCCTGTGATGCAATTTTGTTCACAAGAGTTTTGTGGCATGTTCTCATCCTTCGTCATGACAATGTCAAACCAGTGCATCCCATTGTCAGTATCAAACTAAGTGTAGCTTTTTCTTTATTTATGCTGAAAACTGATTGGAGCGAATACTGATAAAAAAAAAAAATAATAAAAGGAAAAGGAGGAAAGACCTGTAGCTAATTTTTCTGATTAGAAGCGTAATTTTAATTTTAGAATTTTAGAATTTTCTACTTTTAATAAGCCTTTACCTAGGCTTTTAGGGTTCATGAGTGGTCATGTGGAAGTCCTGCAGCTTTTAATGAGCTCCACTGGTTGAGATTAGAAATTATTATGTTAGATCAAGGGTTAACATTGTCTTACATCTGTAACCCTAGTATAGATAGGCCTTTATGTCACTTTGCCATTAGTTTTTCTGATTCAATAAAAATCCAGAAACCACCCCAAAATATCTTTTCTCTATTCCAGATTCAATTCATCTCGATTCTAGCCATCATTATTTTTTTTTTCTTTTTTTGGTTGTCTACTCTCTGTTCTTTTGCTCAGTATTAAAATTGATGCAGGGAAAACCCTAACAAAGGACCCTGATACCATTTTGACAAAGTGGGAAAAGTAAAGTGCAGCAAAAGAACCAAAAAGAGGGCTACAATAGAATCATTCTCCCGTTTGGAAAGAATCAAGCTCGAAATGAGAAACTTGGACTACTTCAGGTAAATCTACAACTGTCTCCTTCAGCGTATATCTGTAACCATCTCCTCCTCAAGAAATTGATGTGCTTGTAATAGCCAAAATTATGCAACCATTTTAGTGGGAACTTTCTAGGCATGTTACCCTTCCAGGTCAGCATCATTTTCCCCTTATTTAGGTCCATTAGAAAGTCATTCGATGTCCCAATTTTGGACAATGAAGACATTTACCATGGACATATGTTAGCAGCCATGCTGGAATTGTAGACTAGGAAGTGATTTGATGCACGTCATGAAGTGAATTTAATCTAGCAAATACATAAGCGGCCAATTTACATTTATGTTTTAGCAAAAAATATGAAATACTCTCTCTCTCTAAAGCAAGTGATTAAGTTCACTTTACCAAGGGTGAATCTCTCCCTAAAGCAAGTAATTGTGGCACTTCATCAAGGATAAAGATCACTAATGGAGGCAATGCAATCTAGTTAGGAGAATATGAGAATCTAAGAATGCTCATGCAGTATACTACTGATGCTTTCCTTGTAAAGAGAAGGACAAACAGTAAATCATCTGCTCCTGTCATATAGCTGGTCTGGTAGTCGCCATTTTACTTCTTTTCTTTGTTGGGGACCAACTGGATTTACAGAAAATGTTGTGGAATTTACTGCAGATGGCAAGAATTGGAACTTGGAAGCTGAAGAAGAAAGTTATTTACCAGGAGACTCTCACCATCTTTTGGCTCCCATGCAAAGAAAAATTATAGCTTTTGAAAGACTTAAAAAGAGTCGGTCTGTTTGACAGATGCATGAAGTTAGATCTCTCTTCCGTATATTGAGAGAAATTAATTCTCTTAACATGTCCTACTAGACATTGTAAAAGTGAAAGCTTGTATCTGCAGCTTGTATCTTCTCTGAGAGTTCCCCTTGGTGCCTTCTAGTGAAGCTTTCTTATTAATCAGGGAAGGAGAAACTGATTGTACCTCTTCCACAGATTGCATATGCAGGCAACTATTTTGAAGCCACTTAAAGCAGTTATAGGTAATGCCAATTACATGAGATCTGCTAATCCTAAAAAGGATTCACGGTGTTGTGCTTCATCAAAATTTGCACTCATGTGAGCCTTTGATGGTGACTGCTATCCATCAATTAGTAAATCAATGAAAAATGATTCAAGTATAAAACTGCCATACCTCACCACCAGTTTGAAAAGTCCAGCAGATTTTACCATTTGAGAAATCAATGAAATAAATTTTCCCATCATAACATCCAACTACAACCTGAAATGACAAAATACAATCAATCGTTGTGTCTATAAATCAGGTCTTCACAGGATACAAAGGCAGATCATGCATGCAAAACTAAGGACAGACCTGAGAAAAGTCACTTGTAACAGCGGCCGAACATTCAATTCTTCCATCTAGTTTAATCTCCCACAGAACATGACCACTAAATGATTCATGTTAGAATCAATACTCAGAAAATTAACAGTCCATTAACAATGGATCATAAGAATTAAATCGCACATCATTATGATAATGCATGTTTGAAGAGGACTTGAGGCCATCTAATCATTTATCTTCTTCTCTCCTAATGTTCTAACTGGCCAGCCTAAAGCAGTTTTTGATTGGGCTTTGGGTTATCACTTCCCATAAAAATGGACACAAGATCAACTGGCTATTTATCCCATACATCATGGCTACAATATCAATTATGAAAAGGAAACAAACACAAGATTATATAATTGAATATCATTTCTTTGATGTTGGCACAATTGCAACACAGGAAAGAGTAGCTGAGATAGATCACTTCATCACGGTACCAGATATTTCTACATTAACTAATTGACATCACTTTTTAGTTAAAAATAACAGTTTTGACATTGTATTAGTATATTATTAAAGATTGAAAAGGAGCATGAAGTAACTTCATTTAAAGTGTGGATAATTCAAAAGTAGCTGAAAATGAAATATGTGCATACCTTTTCGCATCAACACGGACAAATCTTTGTGAATGAGAGCCAATAAACACACAGATCTCTTGGTCATGGACCACAAGCAGTGGTGATGCATCAACGCAGGACCCCATGGGAGCTTTCCATAATTCATGCATCATACCTTTTAAGTCTCTTGAGAAATCCCATTGCAAACTCTGTTGATCCACATCTTTCACACTGTTTTTGTCTTCATACATAACCCTATTGCACCGGCTTAAGGAACATGGCCCTAACAATGACACAGATTTCCAGAGACCCTCAGAAGTAAGATAAACTTCAGAGCTTAACTTCAACCGCTTTGATGTAAGCTCATCATTCTTGGAGTCCCGTGAGATGGTCCTCGTCGATCTCCTCTCCTGCCCAAGGCCATCAAGCTGGAATGAATTTACCTTATCTACATGGGAGCTTTTCCTGTCACTAGCTTCAAAATTCATTCCCAAAGCATCGCTTACATTGAGATCCATGCTTCTTAATCCTTGCTTTTCTAGAAGGACAATCTGTAACTTAGATGGAGTAGGGAAATCATAAAGTGACTTCATGTTAATCCCAAGATTATGAGAAACATGAGCTGCAGCAATAGAATTACCGCCTAAGGAAAAGAAATTGTCATCATCAGAGACCTCTTCAATCATCAGAACATCACAAAAGGCCTGACAAAAATATGGTGCAGGTTATGTTTCTGCATTGAGCAATTATATCAGTCAAAGAAATTTTCTATAGGAGAGGTCAAAGAGAACCTTTTTTATAACTTCCAAGACATTGCTACTGCCGTCAGTGTCAATATTATCTTTGGAATGCATCAAAACTGAAGCAGACAGAAACTCATAATCCACTTTTCCACTCGAAGTCCTGGGAAATGATTCTAGAAAGATGAAATGGTGTGGGACCATTGCATAGGGAAGCTTCTCAACCATCCAATGTCTAATCGATCTGGATACTTCACTGGGTCTTTTCTTTTCATTCAACAATAGAAATGCTTCAAAATGCACAAGTTCCTCTGGACCTATATGACAAACCACAGCAGCATCAAGAACAGCTTCATGTTGTCTAAGCATACTTTCAATTTCCCCCAGAGCTATTCGCTGACCATTAATCTTCACAATATGATCTTTCCGCCCAAGAAAAACATAGTCACCGCTTGCTAGCTGCTTTGCAAAATCACCAGTCCTGATGAATAATCGTCTTTGATGTTCTTCATCAGATCGGTAATGAGATGAGTTGTGGGGTAATTCCACATAATCTGAACAGTCTGCAGATGGTTCTGACATGTATCCACTTAAAATGCAGACACCACCAACATATATCTCTCCGTGATTCAATTCATCATGTTCACCAACAAGCACAACTTCACAATTAGAAATAGGAAGGCCAATTGGAACATTGGATAATTTCTCTGCTTCCAACATCATCGGCAATCTTTTGCAATCAAAATATGTACAATCACCAGCCACCTTCAAAAAAGTCAAATGCATTTACTAAAATATTGAAGTAATTGGTTTTGAGAAAATAGCGGTGCCGCAAGCTGACGCAGACTGTCAAAGTTTTAGCTGGCAAAGCGAGACAAAATAAAATTTATGAAGCAAAGTGGTATAGAAGACAAACTTCTTGGAGCAACTCTTTTTTTCTTTTTTTTTGCCCTTTTAAATTTAACTATGGCACATGCAGCACGTCAAGATCCTTTCACAGTGAACAGTATGAAAAGAGTTATCTTGCTTCTCTAGTGTCATGTCACAGAATAGTGCTGCTTCTGATGGGAGAACAAAATGGAAAATGCATAACAAAAAGCAGTGCGAAAGTAGCATTGATATTTTTAGGCTTCCACTGGGAAAAAGGAAAAGAGAAAAGGTAATCATTAAATCATTCTATTAAGAAAGTAGAGGTGTAAAAATGCACAAATTGTGAAAATACCATGATATGAAAATCATGAGGTGAGATTCGTAGGAGGTATACACTGTAATTCTTTTGCAAAACCAATCTCATCTTCTTAACGTACTCCACAAACCGATTATAAATTACCATTTCCAGACACCATATGGAAGCACCAAAGAACTTAACCCACAGGTAGTTTAAAGCTGTTAAGATTGATTTTGAGCAAAAAGAGAAAGCGTGAACATCGATTCCAGACCTCAGTACTTCCATACAAATTCAATATAGTGGTCTTGGGTAATAATCTAGTAAGTTCCTTCCACAATGATACAGAAAATTCTTCACCACTGAGCACCAATAACTCCAATGAGTGGGGGACTCGCGTGTTCTGTCGACTTAGCATGGCAGGAACAATTGCCTTCATCAATGATGGAACAGCAGTTAGCCTGCTGATGTGATATGCCTGCAGAATCATTCACAAAAATGACGATTAAATCTTACTAAACAGTGAAAGAATACAGATTTGGACCATTCTGACAATATACCATACTTATTAAGAATACATCAAAATATAAGAAACTCGGGCATGCTCACTGCCATATATTGTCCTGATATAGTGAAATAAATTCTGTACTCCCTCCAGAAAGAAAGGTTAATATTATCAAAAAAAATATCCATCAGTATTATTAAAATTTTACACAAATAAAAAAACCTACAAGAGAACTAAATATTGTCACTAAATATGAGAATACTTGCAAAGGAAGTTATCCTAAGTCAGTAATACATTTCTTGTAACTTAGTCAGTAATACGTCTTAGTTTAACAAAAATGAACATTCCATTCACAATCAAGCTATTACCCGTGAGTTTCACATTATTTAATTTTGAAAATCCTAGTGAGATTCAGTGAAGTTCAATTAGATCAATGAAAGTTATATTATTTTCAGCACATTGGACTTTTCCTTTTACATTTTGGCCCCCTATTGTTGTATTTCTGGATCCATCCCTGCCATTGGGGTAATCCCACACTTGGAAGAAGTTGAAAAGGAATTACATACATGTATGCATGCATGTATGTGTATGTGTGCATGTGTGTAGAACAATCCATTCTTTGCCACTGTAGTAAATTGGGTAGAAAATCTGATTTCTTTCTGACTTAGCCTAAAAGGATTTCCTGACTGAAAGTATTTTAAAGATACAATGGAAACTCACAAACTATTTGAGATGCCAGTAAGTAATATGTCACAAAAACAAAAGAAAAATAAGTAGAATGTCATGTACAAACTTAATAAATTAGATCAGAAATGCCACACTTGGATTAGTAATCAATTCATGCAATTCATAACCATGTAGAACAAAAAAACCAGAAAGAAATATTTTACAGCCATAGGTTGTGACTGACATGTTTGGTAATGAGGAAAGGATAGAAGAAAAATCCCAAGGCAAAGCACCATATTAAATAGAAAGGAGATACTAAATAAGTATCTCATACCTCGAGAAAATCAGCAACAACTAGAGCATCGTGCTTTAGCTTGTCGAGTGGAGGAACAACCAATGTACAAGCACAAAGAATAGAAGCTAAAAATTCCTGCAGGTGGTCAACAAAGCTTATTGATGTCTTGAACAGCAGAAGTTCTTTTCCATGCAAAGGATACAGTCTTTGCATCCAAGAAAAACGATTTAAGAGACCTACAAGAAAGAGAAAAGGCATGATCACTCTTCACAGAGTAATCCAATAGCAGAACAACTTCAAAAATGAAAAAGTGGTCAGCATGATAATTCCTTTACATTACAAGTACCACAAAGAATACTTCTCTTACTAGATGGAAGCCACAATATTACTTGCAAAAACATCACCTACAAATAAAAACAACAAATAAAAGGTAAGAGAAAAGAAGCCTTGTACACACAATTCAACCGTGAAGTGGATAATTACTTCTCCAAGGTTGATGTGAAGGCCATCTACTCCTTGTAGATTCCATGTTTTTCAGTTTCTTCATGGAGTAAGATTTTAGCAAAGTCTATAGCCGTGATGATCTCTCCCTATTGAGAAGTTTCAAGGACTGAAAGTATGTAAACCACTGAGTTTTAAGCAGTTGTTTGCTTTCCAATTGTGTGGTGTGGTATTTAAGAAACTACAGGTGTGATGTTCTGTCAAGAAACTTTAATCAAACTTTTCTCATGATGCTTCATCAGATTTTCCAATAGTCTTCCATCATCTGGCAACCCAAATATCCAATCACTGTTAACAGGTACTGTTAGTACCTGTAGACTTGCTTTTCATTCTATTAGAGCTTTTTTAGCCTCTGTTTTATGGTGAAAGGCTGGTGGTCTGGGGCACAAAACTCTGCTGCTGGAATTGCGCTACTTTAGCCTTCCTCCTCAATAGAAAATTTTAATGATTGAAGGACATACGCCCACAAAGAAAAATAAAAATAGTATCACACAAAGGGAAAAGTCTTTTTCTCCCATGGAGAATCTCTAACCTTGTGCTGCTCTAGCAATATGGTGTCTTCCCTATTCCTATTCCATCACCATGCACAAAAATCATCAATGGTTAAAAAGTTCGACCCAAAAGCTTAAGCTATTAAATGAATGCATAATTCAATATTTAACTGTCGTAATAATCTCCCTCGTGCATAGGTTGGGTTTGGCCTAAGGCTCTTGATTCACGAAATATATGATTGAGGAGACAAATAAATGGCCTAGAAAGGTTTAAACTCAGATTTCACTGCTCTGAAATCAAGCAGAATTTCTGTGGGATCACTACCAATTATTCTAAAAACTTAAGCCGGTAGGGAAGAAGTCAATTACACACATATAACATATTATATATTAGTTCCAAGCCTTCAACAATCACTTCTTTGAAGCAGCATACTCAATGAGTTCAATTCGTTTAGTTGAATGGGGCTGGTAGACAGTATACTGCCAACAATGATACGATAGGTGGACTATGAAACCTGAATAATGTAACCAAACTTATGCCAAAACTGAACCCTTTAGGGATTTTGAGTCTGCATTGCAAGAAGGTGAAGACATTGAAAGACATGTCACCCTTAGGATACATGGACAGAACTTAGAGAGTGCACTTGATGTTCTTGTGCATGGTAGAGGTAGGTCAAAAGTTATGGGAAGCTCAAATATGATGACAAAGAATTTAAAGGACATACAGCTGGAGCTAAAAAGGCATTGTAGTGGAAGAATCACAGAATTACAATTCTTATTGCCCACCCAACCAGGATGAATACTTTGTTCCCATTCACATCGGAGCTTAGTCTAGCCAAGTCAATGAGGCATATAAACTATAATCAAATCTCACAAAGAGAAAGCAATTGCACGACAGAATCCTAGTATACTGCTCTTTGATGCTCTTCTTCCAATTTTTCTAGTTGGCAACAACTCTAGAAAGCTAAAGTTCCATCAAAGACAGCAGTCTTGCTTGGAAAGTCATTGTCAGTTTCAACCTAGAAAATGACAAGACATTTTGAGAAGTGCCTAATTCCTTTGGAAAGGCTTTCATCGGCCTTTGGTACCTAGATATTTTCAATTTTCAATTCCCAATTCCCCTAGTTCCAAGGAAGAGTAAAGACTTGAAGCTGCTTGAGAATTCGCTTCAAAATGCTCTATGTCTGGTTAGCAGGTGAGGGCAGCATTGTTGTTCCTAGTTTGTGTTAGCAAGCCTACTGAATTGAGGCAGCCCACGAGGCCTGCATGGCGTAGCAACCCAACCCCAACGCCAGGGTGGGAACTTTTAGGAGCCGGTCACTGAGGTTGATAAACTCAGAGTGCCTACTGTACTTGTTCCCCTATCCATCCCTCTCTATGTAGGGAAGAGAACGGTGTATGAAAAGGGAACTCCAAATCAGCCTTCTCTTGACTTTTTTCTTATGTGCTTGGGAAACTCGTGCCCAAGTGTTTAAGGTCATTAAGTGCCTTCAGACAAGCACTTTCCAGCTCTCGAAGACTATAGGAAGTGCCGTGCTCTCTCTTACGCATATAGTGATTTAAGTAGAAGAGAGAATACTGACTTTCTACTCGTAGTTCCTCTGACACAGTATTGCTGTGGAATGGTACAATTATGCATACATATGGCCCCACCATTTTACCAAAGCTTTTGAAATGGCTATAGTGCTTTATAATTGAAAAATCTCATCCAGAAAAAAGGGGGTAACAGCGGCAGAGTAGGTAATTAGACAACCAACCCAAGCAAACAACAAAGACTTATCGAGGAAGCGAAAGTAATTAACTTTACGTACATATAATTAACATGAGGACAAAAAACTGTTCTCTATTCACGTAATATTGCTGGTGTGCTAGTTCAAAATTCACATCTGTAACCATATTCTCCAGTGGAAAAATTGCACACAACCCAATTTCAATTAGCAAGTAAATGTTGATCTTTGCAATTTCCACACTTCCAGTGGGTCATGAAGTGATTGCTTGCACATTTTGTGGGGAGCACCTGTGAGTAAAAAATTTAGAGGGGAGGAAGAGGAAGGGCCCATTTATCAAGGTGGCAAGCTGATGGTTTGATCAATCAAGGCAAACCTTCTGATTGTTAGATACTAGTTAACCAAATTGGGAAACCACCAAAATCAGGAAAGGTAGTTTGGGGGGACATCAGGTTTCTCACCTCCCTCAAATGGCTGCATAGTGCCATTATTGAAAATTAGGTCTATGAAGGAACCTATAAAAGTTTGCAGATCTCTGGAGCAATAGCAAGCAGATGACTTTGACGCACCAAATTCTTAAGATTCCAGCTTGTGAGAAAAGAACAAATGGGAAGGGTGAACTTCTTTCTTCAGATTAGTTGTAATGGATCTAACTGAACTATCTTGGGTGTCAAAGAACTGTTGCAAGGCTGGCAATCAAAACGAGATATGCTAAGAGATACATCTGACAGTTCTACAAAAGAAGATGCTGTCAAGTGGTCCAAGGAAAATGAAAAATGTTCACAAACAAATTTTTTATAATTACCTCATTCACCCAAACTGCATTACCAAAGCTAACACAAAAATTTTGCTCCGAGAGAGCAGTCTCTTATGTTTGGCTAGCACTGGAAATTCTCAAAGCCAGACAGTATTACACAAAGGGAAGCCATCTCATCATTTACCTCACCAGAGTTGCTGTCATCTATTACAATGTCACTGGGACATGCTTATAGTGACTAGTGTTGGATAGTATGAAGATGAAAGGCAAACAACACGATATATATTATACAACAGAAGCCAAAAGACACAGATGAAAGCATAAGGCTTCTTTAAATTGACTCTCACTAGCACCAAAGATAATGCTAAATAATATAATTTCACTTAGGGGGCAAATAAATGAAATACTACAATCCACAATGTGAAAATGCAAGCAAACGGAAAAAGCAAACTGCACACCTTCTTCAGTGCCACAAACTCCTTTAGGCTTTCCAGTTGATCCTGAGGTGTACATCAAATAACAAAACAACCTTCTTTTCTCCCGCGCACAAGGACAAATGATATTTTCATACCTACTAATTCTTGTGGTATTTTCTTCCATGGAGAACAGCACAACAGGACAACTCCCAGATTCCACTATCCAATCTGTTTGCCGACTGTGGCTTTTACCAAATGATGACTTGGATGCAATAACAAGCTCAACATTTGAACAAGAGACGATCGACAACATCCTTTCCTTTGGCCACATCGGGTCAATAGATAAGAAAGCTTCCCCACACTTCAAAACAGAGAGAACAGAGACAATGTACTCCACTGAAGGAGGTGTATAGATTGCAATTACTCTTGGCACATAGGCATCCCCCGACTCCATCAATTGAGCTGTACCTGGTTTAAATGTATACGCCACTTCATTGCCACTATGATAACTTTTACCTAGAAAAAATTTGAAGTATCATTTCATCCGCTTTCATAATAAGGCCATCTATGTCAGAAATCACCGCCACTGAAGAAATGATCGTCACAATATTCGATCTTCACCAAGGATCATAGACAGAAGCAACCTTCTAAAGTTGAAGACGCAGTGTGCAACACTCATCACTCAAATCAATCGATAGTCATTTAAACCAAAGTTCTAGTGCAACCAAATGCCAGCATGATACAGCGTTAGCATGGATGGAAATTCCACACCTGAAGGTTTGATGAGGTCGGGGTCGTCTCCGCCGTTGAGGATGTTGCAGAGACGAGAGCTGAGACAATCAACGACCAGCGACACGTCGGAATAAGTAAAGCACCGGTCCCCGGGGTAGAGCCGAGGGGACAGGGACCGCGCGCGCTCATCGCAGAACCGATCGACGGCGGCGGAGGAGACGGGGTCGGCCGCGATCCTCCGCCGCAGCTCGCTGGAGACGACGGCGCCGCCCGACGCGTGTACGATGGCGATTTTGCTAGGGGCTTTGGAGGCGGCGACGGAGAACGCGTGCGACAAGCAGCAGTGGCGGGGCTGCTGCTGCTGCTTCTGCTCCGCCTCGCTCATTGCTTCCGCTGAATGGGGAACTCTAGTTCCTCGAGTTTTATATGCTGTTTCCGGATTGCATCTCGTAGCCAAGCGATTCGAGCTCGAGCACGCGAAGCCAACGATTCGTGTTCATCTCTCGGCTGCTGCTCTCGCTGAAGCTGAGCGGGATTTAGGATTAAGCGAGAAGAATGGACGAATGGTACCGATAAGACTAGGCTCCGTTTGGCAACCACTTTGTCAAGTATTTTGAGCCCCTAAAGGCATTTGGGCTAAAGTAAGGGTGTTTGGCAAAAACATTTGAAGCCCCCTTTGGAGAAGGCCAGCCTTGTGAAGGCCGAAAGCCCAAGGCAGGGGAGGACCTGCCTTGGGCTTTCGGCTTTTCCGCATCCCGCCTCGGTACTATTCATATTTTTTTTTTTTCAAAATTGTCCTTACGAACTTTTTGTTTTTCCGTTTTTGCCCTTGTGAGGAGCACTATTCATCTTCTCCGTCGAGAGTGGCCCCGGTGGCGGCGGCTCGGGTCAGTGTTCACCTTCTCCGTCGAGGGTGGCCCCGACAGCCCGGCCGCTCAAGTTGCGCAACCGTCGGCGAGGTCGCGCGACCACCAGACAACCCAAGCGCAGCCCTTGGCGAGGTCGCGCGACCCAGGCGCGACCCTCGCCGAGGTCGTGCGACCCAGGCCCGACCCTTGCCGAGGTCCCCCGACCTTAGGCGAGGGTTGTGTAGCCTCGCGACGGCGTCGCGCGACCTCGCCGGCCCGGATCCGAGGTCGCCGGAGGTCGCGATGGCGTCGCGTGACGCGCGCGACCTCGCCCCCCGGATCCGGGTCGCGCGGAGGTCGCGATGGCGTCGCGCGACCTCGCCGCCCCCCAGATCCGGTTTGCGGAGGTCGCGACGGCGTCGCGCAACGCGCGCGACCTCGCCGCCCCAGATCCGGGGTCGCCGGAGGTCGCCGGGGGTCACCGCCGCCGCCGCCGCCGCCCTTGCTTGGTTTTCATTTTTTTATTTTTCTTTTGATAATTTTTTTTTTTCACAAAAGCCCTTTGTCCCCCAAACACTATTTTGCGCAAAGGTACTTCACAAAGGGCTTCTAAATTACAATTTACCAAACACAGTTTGCATTTTGGAAAACACCTTTAATTTAAAGGTCTTTGCATTTTCCTAAAAACTTTCCCCAAAAGTCTCCCCAAACGCAGCCTAAGTACTACAAAAAAAAAAACCTTCAAACTACATCAAATAATTGAAGTTGGTGTACATATGATAAATTTATTTTTCGTTAATTTTCGTCGAATATACAAGTAAGGGGAAACACTAACCAAGAGACATGTGCAAGGTGATTAGTCTAAGTGCGATAATTAGATGTTAAGGTCCAGGGTTTCAATTAAATGAGGGACAAATTAGCATCCCCCAATGCCCTTCCAATACTACGACTTCTGGATTGAGACCTAATTTGTATTTATTGTATATTTTCCTTAAAAGAGATTGCAAGTGGAGTTTTGACCTATATACAATTAGGTGGAAAGATCACATCATTTTGCATATCAAGTAATCCCTTTATTTGCAAAGATGTATTTCGTAAACATGTTATGCATGATGGGTGATATGGAAAAGGCACAAAATGAGACATGATAGAGACTTAGGGTGCGTTTGGTAACATTTCTATTTAAAAATTGTTCCAGGGAACAAAAATAGAAAAAAGTGTTTCTATTCCGGGGAATAATTTTTTAACAAAAAAACGCGTTTGGTAAACTTGTTCCGGGAATAAAAAATGAATAGAAACACGTTTGATAAATTTGTATTCTTTTTTTATTTCTTTTAATTTTTTAATATTTTTTATTTTCTTTTTCTTTTTTTCTTTCTTTTTCTTTTTTTTCTTCTTTTGGCCGGTCGCCGACCTCGGCCATGGCCGACAACCCGCCGACGAGGGCCGGTGGCCTCGCCTAGCCACGGCGAGGCTCGTCGGCCCCCGGCGAGGCCGAGCCTCGCCCGGGCCGACGACGCTCGGCCTCGCCCGGGGCCGGCGACGCCCCAACAAGGTCACCGGCCCTCTTTGGCCAATCGCCGGCCATGGCCGAGGCCAGTGACCGGCCAAAGAAAAAAGAGAAAGAAAGAAAGAAAAAAAAAAAAAAAAAAAGAGAGGAGAGAGAAAATGTGTTTTTAATTTTTGTTCTAGAAACAAGAAACAAGTTTTTCTTATTTTTGTTTCTGTTCCAAAAGTGTTCCCGAACAAAAAAATAGATTTGGAACAAAACGCAAACAAACGAGTTTTACATTTCTTTTTTTGTTCCCGGAACAAAAACACAAAATCTGTTTATAAAAAAAAAAAAAAAAAAAAAAAAAGAACATTAACAAACAGCCCCTTAGAAGTCAAAATTGAATTTCCAAATGCTTTGGGAATCTATGTGGAGTCATGTTTCGAGTTTGAGTTTTTGAATTCTTCATGTAACTTTAGGAAATATCGACATAGCCATCTTCCACTTGTTTCTCTCTCGCTGGTATAGATCCTCTCTCTCACGCGCAGAGCTCCCCTTTATCCCTTCTATGGGCGATGGTGAAGTTAAAACCCTAAAACCCTCTAAAATTTGAGTCTTCTTCATCCCAAATGGATCCTCGCCTCCTCTAATTCCATGATGCAATAAGTTTTCTGATTCACAAACCCCAGTTCTCTCAACTCTACCACCAGTCCAAACCCTAAAATCTCCACCAAGATCATTATGGTTTTTTCATTCATCCCATCCATCCCTTACCCAATATACCATCTCGAACTTTGATCTACCCTCAAATAACCTTTTCCTCAAACAGTAACTCCTTACAATTTCTCCATCTCGCCTTTCTTTCCAATTTTTCACAATGTCAAGTCACTTTCTATTATTGTCACTACAAAGCTCCCATCAATCGACCCTTACCCTACCCTTTCCAAAAAATCTCAGTCCTTCGGACTTGCGGAAGTTGGCTCCTAAAACACCCATGGTTACACATGCCAGTCTGCCAAGGTTGAAAGTTGTGTGTCGTATTACCCTATTTTGGACTTTAGTTAGCTTCAAATAGAGTCCCTGCAAAATATTAAAATGGAAAGTGAGGTTGAGAATGAACTTCGTCTAGTTGCTTTATGTAAAAGTTTGGGTCACTTGTTGTTGGAGGAGGATGTCGTGAATGTGAGAAGGGAGATCCCTATTGAAAAGCGATTGGAATGCAGCCTCACTATATATGGTAAGCTCTACTCAAAACCCAATATAAATTTTCAAGCTTTTCTATGCATAATGATGAAGGCTTGGAAATCTGATTCAGTGGTCTATACCCGAAAAGAGTCGGGTTTTTCTCTTTTGTATTCGTGTCAGGAGATGAAAAAGAAAAACTATTACAAGCAAGACATTGGTCTATTGCTAGCAATTTACTAGTTCTATAACAATGCAAGCCTGATATCCCAGAGCACTGTTATGATTTCTTTCAATATGCTTTCTAGGTTCAAATAGTAGGAATATCCCCACGGTGGATCTTAGAGGAGGTTTATTCAAATTTAGCTAGAAAGGTGGGTAGAGTTCTAGATATTCAGCTAGAATCCAAAGGAAATGGTCCCTATAAAGCAAGAAAGGTGAAGGTTGAGTTGGATTTGCTAGCTCATCTGAAAGCTGGAGCTATAGTCAACTTAGGGGACGAGAAGCTACAGGTGGAATTCAAGTATGAACGCCTCTTGCATTTCTGCTATTCATGTGGGAAAATTGGTCATCATGCATCGTATTGTGAAGAAATTCTGTATGAATAAACACGTTGGGCAGAAAACAAGACAAGGAAATATGGCCCCTAGCTCAAGGCGGAAGTGCATGAATGTAGCCCTCATTGGGAAGCATTTTATGGAAACTTAAACCTAAAATTTGAGGAGGAAGAGATTGTTCTCGACACACCAATCCCATCATCCAACATGGACATTGTGGTGAGAGATGAAGTAGTCGTGAATGTAACCTCTCTTCACAACCAAAAAAAAAAAAAAAAAAAAAAAAAAGAGGGTAAAAAAGTCCCTCTCTTAAGGATGCAGTGGGTGGTTTGGCTACAATGTCAGCAACTAAGGAAGGTAATGGGAAACTGGTAATGTATCTAGAACCCCAAAACACTGTAGCATTAAAAGATTTTGGATATAGAAGTACCAAAGTGCGAAAAAAGAAAAAAATGAATAGAATAAAAGACTCTAGTTCCTCAATGCTTGAGGATAAGGAGTTGTTGGAAACCCCTATCCAGGTAGTGAGAGAAGAGAAAGATTGGGCTTTGGTGGCTAGTCCTAATAAGTCATTGAAAACAATATAAAAATTATGAGCTAGAAGTGTCAAGAGTTGGACAATCCATTCACGTTCCAAAAGCTAAGAGCCTTAGTGGCTCTCTTGAAACGCCTAACTCGATGTTCTTGATGGAAACAAAAAATAAGGAGATGTTGGTGGACCAGGTCAGATTGTGTTCCCAAACTCATTTTTAGAGCAACCAAAATGAATTGTGGGGGGTTTAGCAATCATGTGGAGTAAAGATATTGTATTAAAGGTGATCTCTAGTTCTAAAGAACTCATTGACTTAAAATGCAAGGATCCTACCAGTGGTGGTCAAATGAGGATTAATTTCCTTCATGCTCCAACGAATTTCCCAGAGAGACTTATTCTATGACAACAAGTACGGAGCCTCCAAATAAATAGCCAACTTTTGTGGATGTGTATGGGAGATTTGTCGAAATCTTGTATAATTAGGAGAAGGTAGGCAAAAGAGAGGTGGACCACTACAAATTAGTTGTTTTTTGGGAATTTTTGAATGA
Source organism: Eucalyptus cloeziana (assembly GCA_014182715.1). Taxonomy (NCBI): domain Eukaryota; kingdom Viridiplantae; phylum Streptophyta; class Magnoliopsida; order Myrtales; family Myrtaceae; genus Eucalyptus; species Eucalyptus cloeziana. The sequence goes on from CM024637.1 coordinate 19,397,535, forward strand.
CTGTTCTTTAATGGACATAGATAGTAAAGGATGCACATATATGTGGGCTAACAACAAATAAGGGGAGGCCTTGGTCAAGAAAAGGTTGGACAGAGTCTTATGCACAATGGAGTGAAGGATCGCTTTTCCTAATGTAAAAGTTCTGGTTTTACTCGTTGTGGGATTGGATCATAGCCCACTCCTACTCTCCCTACATCCAACTTATAACAAAAGAAAGAAAGAGTTTAAGTTTGAATCCTTTTGGCTAGAAGACTAAGAATGTGGGGATATCATCAAAAGAACCTAGAAGGAACTCCTGTTGCATCACAAAAGCTTCTCAAAGAAAATCCAAGAAATTTATAAGGAACTCATATTATGGAGTAAAGGAAAATTCTCCAATGCATCATATCAAATTAAGGGTCTCAAGAAGAAATCAACTAAGATTACAAATAGAGCGTTTTAGAACTTTTTGCAAAGAGGAAACCTAGGAAATTGTGGAACATAGAGAATAATTATGGAGATGGGAGGAGATGTATTGGGGTTTGAGGTCTCAAATTAATTGGCTTAAATGGGTTGATAGAAACACAAAGTATTTCTATGCCACAACGATACGAAGGAGACAATAGAACAATATTACTAGGGGTGAGTATATCGGATCGCCTAGATCCGGAACCACCCGAACTAGACCTGATCGGCCGATTTAGTTCAGTTGCCAAGGGCGTCAATCTAGTTCCCGGTTCTATAAAAATGGAATTGGTGATTTTTGGTCCGGTTCCTGGGAGAATCGAACTGATAGATTAGACTAACACTTTTTAATATATATATATATATATATATATATGCAATAAATCCTAAAATTGTAATAACTCTAGTATTTTTTTAATTTTTGATTTTTTTGGCTAAGTGGTCGGTTTCATTAAATCGAATCAAACCGGTCAATCCGGTCCGATTCTCGATCCTAGGACTATTTGATTCAATCCCCAGTCCCAAAAATGAAAATCGATCCTCCCAATCGATTCTCAGTTCCTAAATAGAACCAAATCGGACCGAAAACCAATCACCCTTAAGGATTACGATGTTGAAAATTGATTAAAACAATTGGAGCAAGGAACCTAATACCCTCAAAGAACGTATAAAGGACTTTTATCATTCTCTCTATGAATTGATAGGATTGAGGGATTTTCAACCCATTCTAGACCAATACCCTAGCCTAGTTGATGATGAAATAAATGACAGTTTGATGGCTACTGTCACCTTAGAGGAAATGAAAGATGTTGTTTTCTAGTTACGTGCTTTAAAAGCCCGAAGGCCAAATGGACTTAATGGCCAATTTTATTAGCATTACTCGGAGGAAATCAAGATAGATTTGTTTCGGCTGGTTCAAAATTTCTTTGAGTCAGGTTCTCTCGACCCTCTTCTCAACAATACACACATTTCTCTCATCCTTAAAGTTAAAAATCCACAATGCATAAAGCTAAGTTAGACCTATTAGCTCGTGTAAATTTAGCTACAAAATCATATCAAAGGTGTTGTCTAACAGGCTGAAACAATGGCTACCCTAGTTAATAGCTACAAAACAAAGTGCCTTTGTCAAAGGCCGGCAAATTCAAGATAATATTTTAATTGTTTAGGAAGTGTTACATCAATTGAGGATCAAGAAAAGAAAGAAGAAGTTTCAGGCTATCCTAAAATTGGATATGTATAAGACCTATGATATGATACAATGGGAATTCCTAAGAGCAAGTATGTTAACGTTGGGATTCTATGAGCAATGGGTCGCTTTGATCATGCAATGTGTTTCAACTGTTTCTTTTAGTGTTAAAGTCTACAGGAGTTGACACAATATTTCCTACCAACTTGCAAGATTAGACAAGGAAATCCACTTTCCCCTTATCTATTCATTCTTATGGCTAATGTTCTCTCATGGATGATGCACAAAGTTTTTTGAGGATAGGAGCCTCAAAGAAATTGCACTCAATAGGTATTGCCCTACATTGTCATATCTATTGTTTGTTGATGATACCATATTTTTTTTAGATGGGACAATCAGAGAATGCCAAAATTTGGCAGCTATATTAAACCAATACTGCTTTGCCATGGGACAAGCTATTAACCAAAATAAATTAGGTGTCTTTTAGTAGTGGTTATCCTTAAATCTTAAAAAGTAATATGGCACAATAGCTATGAGTTCCGATTATAGATAAGACATGATAATATCTTGACATACCATCTAAATGGGGTCAATCAAAGAAAGAGATGTTGGCATGGATCCAAACTAGAGTGAATATGAAGCTTGAGGGTTGGAAAGAAAAGATTCTCTCAAAAGCAAGTAAAGAAATCTTGATAAAAAAATGCGGTGCAAGCTTTGCCTCAATATGCAATGTCATTATTCAAGATACCCAACTCTATCTATAATGCCATTGAACAACGGATTGTTTCATTCCGATGGAAACAAAATGACTCGAAAATGGGGATGCACTAGAAGAAATGGGATGTGCTGAAATCTAGAAAAGATGAAGATGGCCTAAATTTCAAAGATTTGCTAATTTATAACAAAGCCATGCTAGGCAAACAAGCTTGGAGACTAGTTGAAACCCCATTAGCTTTATGGAGCGAGATCCTTAAGGGAGTATAATTCCCAAATGGAGATTTGTGGGAGGCTAGAAAAGGGCATCGATCGTCCTAGGGTTAACAAAGCATTTTTATGGGAAGAGAATCGGAAGTAAAATGGATGGTGGATGATGGAAAGTCTATTAACATCCGAGAGGATAAATGGCCCACAAATGGAAGGATTGAAGCCCTTGCAAACAAGAAGATCCTGTAATGGTGGCAAAATTAATCAATGAAGAAATGAGGGTATGGATGAACCCAAGCTTCGAAATCTCTTCGAAGATCAAATTATTAATGAAATCCTTTCAAACCCTATTTGTCCTAGCTCTAAGGAAGATAAATTATACTAGATAAGGAACAAAGTAGGCTCCTACAAAATGAAGAGTGGCTATAGTAAGGCATGCTCCAAGACTATAAAACTAGACATCAACAGAGCCACAACATCATATCAGCTCACAGATCATTATGGACTAAAATATGAAATCTATCGACTCTCCCCAAACTAAAAAACTTCCTGTGGAGTCTCTACCAAGACGCACTACCAAAAAGAGAAAATCTCTTCAAGAAAAAAGTGTCACCTAACCCCTTTTGCATCCTCTAATTCTGCCATCCAGAGATAGTTGAACACTTGTTCTCGCTCTATGAATGGACAAAAGAAATCTAGGCATATCCAAGAATTAATTTCAATAGCAGGACCATTAACATCACTAGAATGGATAAATGGCTTATGGACTTCCTTAAAGTAAAGATTGACCCACCTAGAGAAGAACTGCTCACAACCTTCATATATTCCCCGGTGGCTTATTAGAGTTAGCCATCAGAGCCCATTCTTACCTCAAGAGTCAAGAACCTTGGTTCCACACGTTAGCCTGAAACATGCAAATTTCCAATCGTTTAAATTTTATGTTGGATGTCCGATTCACGTGATATTTGTAGTGTGGGACAGTCATCACAAGAGATTTTCAACAAGCCCAATATTTATAGGTAAAATTGGGAATTCATGGATCCAAGGTTTTGGCTTATATTGAGACCTAAGACTCGAGTTTTTGAACCAAATGTTGTTTTAGCGACTTTACATTTTTAAAAAATCATTATTTACCACCTTTTAGAGGTCTAAAAAATTGTGTTCAATTCCAAAACCTCAAGGTTTGAGTTTAGGCTCTAAGGCCTTTTTTTTTTTTTTTTGGTCGAAACTACCAATATATTAGATTAAACAGGAACACAAGCAGATGCTAAAGCATCACTATATACAATATCCTACAAAATGAAAGGAGGGAATATATTCCAGTTGCGGGCCGGGCCTTGATTCCGGTGGGCTTTTGCAGCCCAATCAGCAGCTGCATTTGCTTCTCTGCGACAATGCTGAAGTGAGAGATTAGGGCATCGAGTGAGCAAATCTTCAAGTTCAGCGAAGAGGTGGCGCTCCGTCCATGGCGGCTTCTTCTTCTTCGCGACAATCTCCACCAACAGAAGGCAGTCCGACTCCACAACCAAGCGTTCCAGATTAAGCCCCTGCTGGATCAGATGTTGGATCGACAAAATGAGGGCGTAAATCTCTGCCTGGAAGGCCGATTGTGCTGGAGAGCTTCAAGTAAAAACATCAGTAAGTATTCCTTTAAAATTCCTGGAAATACACGCCATTGATCCTTCCGCACTCCTTGACTAAAAAGCCCCATCAATATTACATTTGATGCTACCTTTTACAAGAGGTGTCCATTGTCGATCTAGGCTCAAAGCTGATTTTTTAATTTTTTATGACATTGCGCAGATGGGTCAACGATCATTAAGATCCGACTCTGAGCTAGGGCGTTCTCAACAGCTTGGATTGGGTTTGGATTCTGCTGCCTGAAGATTGCATTATTTCACTGGCACCAGATCTCCCACAACAAACCGGCAAGCACCTCAAAAACAGGGGAAGCCTTGGAATCAGTGGCCTTGGCTGCAACCCACGCATCAAAACGTTGCACAGTGGTAAGTGAGATCCGAACCCTAATCTCAGTATGAGTCCAGATGTCACTAGTCCATATGCAATAGAAAAAGAGGTGTTCAATAGTCTCGGGCACGTTTTGGTTGCAAAGGCTACAGATAGGGGTAGGGGAGATATGTCTGTGAAAAAGGTTTGATTTTGTGGCAAGGGCGTTTTGACAAGCTAACCACATAAAAACACATATTTTAGGAGCAATGTTCATATGCCATATTTTCCTCCATAACTTAACAGGATTCTGATAAGATGTTAAGGCTACAATGTGTTGGGTATGTTGGGTCGAAGACACATAATGGTAACAACTTTTTACTGAGTAAACGCCTGATGAAGTAGCAGTCCAAACCAATTGGTCATTAAGAAGTGAAGGATTAATAGGGAGTTTTAAAATCTCTTCACTGACTTGGACATCAAAGAGGTTATAAATAAGATTGGAATTCCATGCGGTATGAGATGAATCAATTAGATCAGCGACTATAACCGGTTCACCCTGAGCTGCTGTTCCTCCTAATTTACCAATTGGAAGCCAAATGTCTTCTCTGATATTAATCTTGGAGCCATCCCCAACTAACCATCGAAGTCTAAGAAGAATAGTTTCTCTTCCCTTTAACAAACTCTGCCAACCCCATGAAGGACGATAGCTTAATTGCTCACTTTGAAAAGAAGAATTCCTTAAATACAAGCCTTTGAAAAGCTGACTCCATATAGCAGTAGGTTGTGGAAAAAGACGCCAAGCTTGCTTACCAAGCATTGCCCTATTGAAATTGACAAGATCTCGGAATCCCATTCCCCCAGAGTCTTTTAATAGTTTTAAATCTGTCCAGTTTCGCCAATGAATCCCTGACTTACTATTGTTATTGCTCCACCAGAATGCTGATATCTTCCTTTCTATTAATCTGCAGAGTGACAAGGGCAGCTTGAAGATGGACATAGCATACTGAGGTAATGCCTGAATTATTGACTTCAGCAGAATCTCCTTGCCACTTTTTGATAAGAGTCTTTCCTTCCAGCCAGCTAATTTAGCATTTACTTTGGCCAGAATCCAGGAAAACATTTCCCGTTTCGAGCGGCCCCAATCTGAGGGGATTCCCAGGTACTTCCCATAACGACTCACCACAGGTATTCTAAGTTCTCTTGCTAAATTGTTTTGTAAAGTCAGTGGGCAATTTTTGCTGAAAAACATACCAGATTTGTTCCTATTGATGAGCTGACCCATAGCTAGACAATACTGGTTTAGAATATTTGCAAGATTTTGGCATTTAGAAACTGTGGCTTTTAGGAAGAAAACAGAGTCATCAGCGAAGAACAGATGGGATAAAGTAGGACAGGCTCTATTGAATTTAATCCCCTGTAGTTGACCCATATCCACAACTTGAGTAATGAGAATTGATAGAACATTGGCAAGAATAATGAAAATATATGGAAAGAGGGGGTCACCTTGTCTAATGCCTCTAGTGGGTTGAAAATAAGAGAGCTATTCCCATTAAAACGAACACTGAATGAGGTCGTTGTGATGCAAGCCATGACCAAAGTAACCCATCTGTCATTAAAACCCAACTACTGCAAGTAAGCTTTGAGGAAATCCCACTCGACCCTGTCATACGCTTTCTGCATATCAGTTTTTAGAAGAAGATTGAATTGTTTCTTGCATGTTCTCACTTTAAACTGATGTAGCACTTCTTGCACCACCATTATGTTATCTTGGATCTGCCTGTCACTAACAAAAGCTGCTTGTTCTTTAGATATCAAGCTAGGAAGCCAAGGTTTAAGTCTGTTAGCCATAACTTTTGAAATGATCTTATAAGCAATTACAAAGACTTATGGGACGATACTGATCTGCTTTCTGGATGATGAATCTTCGAAACCAGTGCAATTATCGTTATGTTCAAACTAGGAGGCATACTACTTGAAGTGAAGAAATCTTGAACTATTTTAATGACATCTACTTTGATGATATTCCAGTGATGCTAAAAGAAAAGGCCGTTAAGGCCATTTGGCCTTGGAGCCTTGGAAGCACCCAGCTGAAAAGTAGCTTTGTATACCTCCTCTTCTGTTACCACTTTTAGCAATTGTTCATTCATTTATGTTGTTACCACTTCAGGACATTGTTGTAAAAAGGGGCCAAAGTCACAATATCCCCCTGACTGATATAATTGAGAAAAGAAACCCAAAGTCATCGCCTTTAGCTGTTCTGGCTCCCTTATCCAGTTCTGGTTTTCATCCTTAAGCATACATATTATGTTTCGTTGTCTTCTTTGCACTGTACTGGCATGAAAAAATTTTGAATTTTTATCTCCCCACTTCAGCCAATTAATACATGAACACATAGCCCAAAACTGCTCCTCTTGATGCCAAAGTTTTTGAAGTTCCTCTTGGATGGAATTGGCCAACTCCTTATCGTTATTCTGATAGAATTTTCTGTTGGTGATTGTCTGTAGTTGGTGCTGTAAATGAAGTATGCGCACATGGCCATTGCTGAACCGAGATTTACTCCAGCTTGCTAACTTGTGAGAAACTGCCTGCAGTTTAGAAACCAGAGAGGTATTACTGCTTTGCCAGGAATTTTGAATTACTGCTTTGCACTCTTGATCTTGACTCTAGAAAGCTTCATAATTGAAAGTCTTTGTTCTCTTGACAGGCTGAGAAGAAGTGTTCAGCAGAACAGGACAGTGATCCGAGCCTATAGGTGGAAGGGCTAGCACTTCTGCAGAAGGATATGACAACCGCCACTCCAAAGAGCAGAAAACTTGATCTAATTTCTCATTTACCAGGTCATCCCCTATTCTATTATTAGACTAGGTAAATTCACACCCTTTACTTTCCAACTCTAGTAAAAAACAATCACTAATCATAGCTCGAAAGGATGCCATACGAGAGTAAATAGCTGGTCTTTTTCCTATTTTCTCCCAGGGGAAAAGAAAGTCATTGAAATCCCCCACGCACAACCAAGGTAAGGAATTTGCTCCACAGATGTCTCTGATAGTATCCCAAAACTCCTGCCTAGCCTGATAAGTTGAAGGGGCATGCAAACATGTTAAATGCATAGAAGCAGCAGCAACAGTATCAAAGTAGATGAGATCTAAATAATTCTCCTCCGAATGCAACAGAGTGATATCAAAAAGGTCAATCCAAAATACAGCAAATCCACCAGCCAAGCCTACTGGATTCCTTAAAAAGGAGTGAGGGAAATGAAACCGATGCTGTAATCTCTTTACAACTAACTCTACATTCTTAGTTTCCATTAAGAACACTATATCGGGCTTTTCAGAAGCTAAAACAGCCTTAAGGGCTTAAATTGTGAGGGGATTGCCCAACCCCTGACAATTCCAGCTTAGTAGTTTCATTTGAGATGTGGTGGCTGTTGAGGGCTAGCCACCAATGCCCAATGTGCATGTTCTTCTACCACAAACACAGGAGTATCCAAGAGCTGAGTCTCATCCAAATCTGAAGAGTAGCCTGCTCGAGTTTCATACGGAGAGTATCTCTTATGTTTCTTACCTGATTCCACAGCAGTGATCGTTTGAGGGAGTTTTTGTTTCTTTTGTTTAGGGATCTCCAATGAAGGATGCTGAATACTCTTCAACTTGGCTCTTGTAGGTACCAGGTCAATAGTTCGCATAACTGGATTGACTAGGTCCATCTGAGAGGAGGAACCTGAGGGGATAACAAGGGTCGAAGCAGGAGCCTCTGAGACAGGAACTATGGGAGACAGAGTTGGAATAGGCAATTGCATGGCTGGGGGGGTTTCAAGTACAGCCTCATCCATCTACTCTATATGATCTGGAGGGTTATAAAAAGCATCCCAATATGGGCTAAGCTGTCTGACCTCAGCTCGCAACCACGGGCCATAAGCCATTTTCGATAAACCTTCAAATTGAGCTTCCTCGTAAGGATATTCTTTACATGTTGCTGCATAATGGCCTAGCTTTCCACAGGAATAGCATAAATGGGATAGCCGTTCATAGTGAAAATCCAGCCACAAAGTCTTTCCTTCTATACGAATGAGCTTTCCTGACCGTAAAGGTTCTTGCAGGTCCAATTCAATCCGAACCCTCCCATAAGTATCGGGTTTCACTTCCAGAACTCGACCCACTTGCTTAACAGCCCTGCGGAGAAGCTGTTATGTATTCCACTCCAGAGGTAAGCCTATCACATGTACTCAGAATGCACACTTGGAGAAATCATAACAGTGTAAGGGTGTATTGGGTTGCCAGGGACGCAGATGGACCAAATGGCTCCAGGGCCTTTTTCGAGCACTAGAAAATTTGACCGAGATTTGGCCGCCGTTAACTTCCTTACCTAATTGACCAGACTTTCGTTGCGTTGGAACGCTTGTGATCTCTATGGTTTCATTATGCGCAATCAAAACCCAATAATCACAAATTTCCCAACACTGCGAAAAACAAGCGATAATGCCCATACGGTCAAAAATTGACTGTCGGATCCGGATTGTAATATGGATTCCAAAGGTGTTTATTTTGTCTTGCATATGATAGGCCCATCATTGGTCAACCGTATGTCGAACTTAAAAAGTGTATAGGATTGAGGACGAAATTTGAGATGTGAACAATCTTAACGAAAATTACAAATCATCTGTGAATTAATCTATTACCAAATAATGGATTTGCCCGTAATATGCTCCAGATGAGACAAATGAATCAAATAAGTAAAAAAAGCACAACATTGCCAAATAACGGATTCGTCAGTTATCGCAGATTATGCAGGAAAATAACTTTTGAGCAAAGTTTTTGGGCGTTCCTCTGGTCGATCTCGGCGCTAGAACAACAATCTCATCTTCGTCTGCACCACCGTCTATGGCTTTATGGCAGTGATCACAAAATGCCTCGTGTGCATCCTTCACGTACTTAGCAGCTTCGCCAACGGTCATGTTCTCGACTAGCTTGTCCGGGTAGATGTCCTTCTTGTGATCCCCGTTCAATGTCGCGGCCATTTGCACCAGGATTTCTTGAAAATCATTGAGCTTCGCATCTTCTTTAGCTCCGGCTTCTCTCAATTTCTTAGCATCAGGTAATGTGACTGCAAATGTATAGGCTTTTAGCACTCGAGTTGAGGTGAAAGTACTCAGAAAAATTGGGAAGAGAAGTTCGTGTATGATTCGGAGATTACCTGGACAATCTGTTCTTGGACTACTTCTGTTCAAGACCACCTCAAAGGTGCCCGCCCATTCATCGCGTTTTGTCAGGAAATTCCTCAAGTTAAAGATCTTTTTCACCGTTGCTGCTATTGAGGAGTGCTCGTACTGTGACGTATGATGCGGTCCCCTCGGCGTATGCAAAACTATGTGATTTTCCAAGCAAAGATAACGAGTTAGAACTCAAATTTGCAGATTGAAGCAAAAAAAAGTTGATCATTAGAAGGGTACTGTAGTTTATCTTTGTAGGTATATTGCTTTCCCCAATCTTGTTCGATCGTCAAAATGGCGATAAAGAACTTAGTGCAGCTCCTACACTTTCTGGGTTACAACGCAACTAAGTTCTGGACATTCAATTTTGATCAATTAAGTCATGCTCTTTCTAAGAAAATGTACAGAACATAGCCTGTCAGTGAATTTTGATGTTGGAAACTGTGCCATGGATCGATTTAAGTAGAGTCTAAAATAATTTAGCTGTTTCAGATCATTATCTATGAAGATGAAAATCCACGATCGAGAGCTCGTGCTAACCTGTTCCGCGCTCAATCCACGGAGAAATGAAGATGGCCGGGACTCTGACCCCGAGACGGTCGAACTGAAACTTGTATGGATCGGAACCGACGATGCCATCGGGGCTCGGGACGCCATGCACTGGGGTCGGGACATGATCGTAAAAGCCACCATGTTCATCATATGTGATCAGGAACAACATCTCATTCCACTGAGGGCTGGATCTCAATGCTTCGTACACTTCCTTGACGAATTTCTGACCTTGAGAGACGTCGTGAGAAGGGTGATCATCGTTCCCAGGTAATATCGACAGGTCTAAGTACCTCTGCTCCACCACCACATAATTTGGTAGCTTCCCTTCTCTGCAATGCGTCTTGAAGTGAAGGTCAAACTGATGGAAGTTCTTCAGGTATTTCAGCTTTCTGAGGTTCCTGAAATTAGGTGAAGAGGTTACTCACACGATTAGCGTGCTCAGGGAGGAAGAAACCCTTGGAAATGGAATCGACAACACAAGCAATTAAAGCGGTTAATCAAACATAGCATAATGTTACCTCATCGGTGTTTAATACGGAAGATTTTTGCAGTTTTCACGCTCTGTTTGATCGATCCCCTTGCATGTGGATTCTAACTCATCTAACTTATCATGGTCCTACTCAATGTCTTTGTTTTTTGGGTTAATACTATGAAAAGAAACTGAACCAGCATACTTTTAACAAATTTATCTCAAATTATTTTTTTGATAAGAAATAATTGGGGGTAACAGTCTTTAATCAATTGTAAAAATAACAATATATTCCAAGCCACAAAAAATCAAATAACAAATAAGTATAATTTATTATAGAGTTCACTTATTTAAAAATTTGTGACTCATATCAAATTATTATTTTCTCAGTAGCCTAAAGAGTGTTAGCCCTTCTTTTGTGGCCCAGAATAGATTTGTAATCAAAGATGTATTAAATTCGAATTCGTATTAACATTTTTTTTTGGGTTGGGCGGGGGGTCGGAAGAAAGGGACTTCTATGTTATTTAGCAAAGCTTTGAAGAGTACATATAGCAAACATCCTCCCAGGACGATGCGTACATGTATCAAGGCGGTCTTATATAAACCCATTTCGACTTGCACGTTGGAGAAGGTGCGAAATGGTCCGTCATCGATTCATGGGTTCCTTCTAAATGCGTACGTGCGCATCACCCTATGCCCGAAAGCTTTCATTTTTATATTCTTTTCACACATACATGAAAGGGAATTTGATCATTCTGAAAATGTCACTTGATTTTATCCTTGCGTGAATAAAACGTAGCAATTCCGCCCCTAGACGCCACATGGTAGGTGAGAAGTACTAATGACATTTCGGGAAAAAAGATTTTAAATACTTTCAGGGTTTTATTTTTATTATTTCTGTGAATGTTATATAGTGATTATATATCAAGCCTCATAGTTAAAAAATTAAATTATGATCGGCTTGCTCGATACATGAAAAATATATCTGGAAAGGGGCTTCTTAGGACGTACCTATAGAAGAGAGTGGCCGGAGGATACTGGTAGTAGATCCCGAACGTGAATCCGGCCTCGTCCATCGACTCGAATATCGTCTTCTGTGGAAACCCTTCGATGAGCTTCAGGGTATCGTTGCTCGTCGCGCCGTGCGATGTTGCCGAGTGCACGAACAGCCGGTTCGGCTGCGTTGACGCGGGCACGGATGCGAACCACCGGTCGCACACCGCGAACTCACTCACCAGCTCCTTGTAGACCGGGACCGAGTCTGGCGTGAACCCGCTCATCACCGTGTGCGCCATCCCCTTCTCGATCCCCTCCGCGTTCTGGGCGAAACCGTCCATCTTCGGGGGGAGCTTCTTGGAGGCAGATTCCTCACTCCACGCCTGGCCGAAGACCTGCTCGTAGATGGCCTGGATCGAGTGGCCCGGGTCGGGGTCCACGTAGGCGGCTCCGTCGCTGAAGAAGACGGTGCCGGCTTTTGGGTCCGTCGTGGACAAGGGGTTGGACTCTTTGCCCGTGACGCCGTCGATCTCGGGGTTCAAAGACTTCATCCACCCAAGCATGTGGTCGAAGGAGCGGTTCTCCTGAACCAAAACGACCACCGTTTTGATGGGGTACGAGGAGGGGTTCGACCCGGAAGCCATTATCGCGTGCTTCGGTTGGTCTATCGGCGTCACTCTCTTCTTTATGTAACGGCAATGATGTGAAGATTGTTCCTTACCGGCGCTTTATATAAGGAAGCTAGCGAAGGAACTGGGGGAACTAGGATCTGCTTAGACTAAGATTTTAATATTATTTTAGGAGTTTAATTCGTCCGGGAATCATTGTGAGATCACGAAAACAATTGGCGTCGCAATCTGAAGAGCATGAATTTCAAGAAATTATCTTTCATGAATTCACATCATCCAAACCATGTACCGTGCATCACCAAAACTACCGATCAAGTTTTCTAATTTGATAATTATGAGAGTTATTTTTTCAGCATTATACGTGGTATTAACGATGGAACGGCTATTGAACGTAAGGCTAACTCTATCAGGTATGCTTGCCTTTTCAATCACTTAGCTTGTCCAATTGGATCTCTTAGAAGTAAATGGTAGGCAATAGTAAGGAAAAAGTGTGAAAGTAGGACGGCGTTTCCATGGAATAGCCCCCATACATGAACGGGAAGTGACGTTTTACATACTCCATTTTCGCAATCCATATTCGGTACATTTTAATCAAATTAGTTTAGATGGGCGGGAAAATGTGCTACCTGCACTCTTGAAAATCAATTGAATCAAAGTTTTGATATTTCATATATATATGACAATAGGATGTACTGATTATCAAATATTTGGAAAATAGCTTTTTATATCATGGACATGAGAAATTGTATCTATCTTTATTCCATCACCAAATGAAATATTTTATATTAGAGTGATAAATACCAATTTTAAAACTATCGCTTTACTATTGATTGTTGCCGCATCCTAAAGTGAACGTTATAGCAATTATTGACAATTCACAAAATACCAAATAAAAGCTGCAACACCAATTACGAGGAATTTGTAATGAGTGAAGTCCCGTCCACGTGAACATGGTTAATTTAATGCGGTACATTTGATCCCTTCTTTGCTTGCTTGAAGCACGTTCGCACGATATCAAACTAGTCGTTGGGCCAATCCCAAGAGCTGAAAATGCCTAAAGGAAAGCACTAGTGCTAGTCACCGGCTGTCCTTTCGAATTTGAACAAGCGATGCCAACCGAATAAAGCATATGCGTTGCTTAGTTTAATGCGTGCCGTGTGCATCGCCGGTTTCAAAGCCGAGCAAGCAAGGCCAATCGGCCGACGTCGCCATCGGATGTACTTCCCAGTAGTTGAACTGCCACGTAAACCTCTCAATTCTCGTATAGCGAATCAAGAAAGTCATATTCTCTTGATCCGGCACGACCGATTTCTTCTTTCGATATGTCCTTCGGATCTAATCCAAGATTTGAGTTTGAAAATGTTTTTCAAATAGAACCAGTCCTTTAAGAAACGTTAGTCATAATTGCCAAGATTATGAGTGATCAATTGTAAAATTTATCGATCTTATAGCTAAATCCTTGTCTATTTCCTGATCTATGTGTGTCTCACATCAAATCTTGCAAAGTGAGTTGCACCTTGACTTTTATTAATTTTCCAAATTCTAAGTTTGAGTAAGGAAGTATGCAAATGATCAACAACTTAAAACCGTACTAGAGTTGCTACCAATTAATGTAGAAAACCTAAACCAACTAAACACCTTAAGTCTTAGGTAGTGATGGGGAAGTCATTTACTACCTAAGTACACAAGGTTTGGTTAATCAACTATTACAAATTATCAAACACTTAAAATCACATTAGAGTAGTGTTAATCAATTTAGGAAACCTAAATTTGATTGAACTCCCAATACTTTAGGTAATGATGGGGAGACCATTTACTACTAATGTGCACGTGTAAAGGAATCAGTCAAGCGAAACCCTATAGATTTTCGGTATCGGGATTTAGATACTTGGGACATATTAGCATCCTAAGGGCACAGTAATCTTTTTAAATGTTAAGTCCTAAATTAATGAGTAAGTGATTCCTAAAAGAAAATGATACAGATAATCTTTGAAGTTTGACTAAATATGCAATATGGTCCTTAATTTTTACTTTGATCAAAGTGGTTCCCCGAATTTTGACTAATGTGTAATGTGGTCTCTGAACTTTTAAATTATTCAATGTGATCCCTAGACTTTTGATACATGTTTAATTAAGTCATATATTATATGAAAATATTCAACATTGTTTCTAAACTTGAATTAATGGAAAGATAACAATGAACATTTTTCATATAGTTTAGGGGCTAAATTGAATGGTGCCAAAAGTTATAGATTACATTGAATAAATTAAAAGTTGAATGAACATATTGCACATTGAGGTAAAATTTAGGGACTACATTATACACTAGGCCAAAGTTCATGAACCAATTATATCATTCATATTCCATTTCCTAAATATGCAAGTTTTTGCTTTTGTTTTTTTTTTTTTTTTTATCTGAGGCATAACCCAAACAATTATTGAGTGTAGTTTGTTGTAAAATTAATGCACAAAACATCGGATCTTGCAATTAAATTAATGCAAAATCACCATAATAATAAACAAGGAACAATAAAGGAACACCAAAGATTTATGTGGTTTGGGGAGAGACTTGCAGCAAATATACCACAAACGGAGAATCAAAGTTATAATTGTTCACACCTTTGAGTGTCTTCTACATCTATATTAAGTTCAAATCCACAGTGTTTACCAATAAACAACTTAATTGGATGTAAAGCTCACAACATAAATCATCGGATGTTCAAGCTCCTACCCACAACCATAGTAAGAGCTCTCCTTGTATGGTTGAAACTAAGAACGTACGTTCCTTTTCTTCCATGTGTGGCATCTATTACAAAAGGATTAATACAATGGAAACACTCTAAAGTGGTATACTTTGTGATAAATTTATCATTTGTTAGTTTTCATTAAATTTTATTATCAAATTACTTAATTGAATAACGCATAATAATTTACAGGTGTATTAGTTTAAGGCTTTATCCTCCATTTGTCATAAATGTAGCAATTTGTCTTTTTTTGTGGTATTAATACAATTTAACTGAAATTAATGGATGGTAAATTTGTCTTAAATGTATTGACTTAGGGTTTTTTTTTTTTGTGGTCAAAAAATTAATTTTGATAAATTTTTCACAAGTGTATTAATTTCAAAATTTTCATGGTATTAACCCATTAAAGAAAAGGCTTCTCTATACGATTTATTTTCGAAGAAATTCACTTACGGCTTGAAGATCCAAAGAAATCCACTTGTGGCTTGGAGAGTAACGGTGTTGCCCCCACCACTGGTGTTTTCAAGGAAACCCGATTCCTCGGGAAAAAAAAAAAACTTTGGATCCCATTTGATGGGTCCCACCACGTGGGATTTAATAAATAAAAAATAATAAATCGAATAAAAAAAGAAGACCATGAAATCCCACAAAGAACAGAAATTTTCAAACGAATGTTTCAGACAAATTCAGGCATTTAACAACCCAAAAAAAAAGGGAAAAAAAAAGGAAGAAATTTTGGCCTTTGCCCGCCAAAGAGATGCCGCTTGAGCACCTAGTAGCCAGCACACCGTTTTGGCAAAGGTCAGGTGAAGACTCTAGAACGCCCATTTGGAGATAATTAATTAGCGTTAACTTTACGACTTTTTCCAGATTAAGGATTGGTCAGACAGAAGATGATGTCACGGGAGCGACTAGAGAGGACCTTTAGTCGAACCCTTCACCGGCTGAATTCACGCTTGCGACTGAAATCGACGAATTCTTCTCGCTTCTGCTTTTACTATCGTTGGACTAAATAAAAAGGCGTCGACCAAAAAAAAAAAAAAAAAAAAAAACTAGAAAAGATACTTATTAAAAACATCACCGACATAAAATATATTTACATTGTTCATTAAAAGAACGGTTTAATCATCTTTATTATAAGACAAAATAAATGTTAGATTTCTATTAACAACACCTCTATGATTAAGCATTTTTCACACTTGTAATTGTTAATGAAAAGATTTATCGATGAATATAATTGTCAAAATAAGGAGTCGAATACCTAATTTACATAATTTAAAGCATTAATAAATTCTGCAGGAGTCATGATGGTGTAATTTAACTCAAAAATCAAAATTATTATCATCTCGTGACTAATAAAAAGTTAATTTTATTTAAATTTTAAGTATATCGGATTTGTTTGATTAAAAATTGTTACCTCAATGCTTTTTTCCTTTTTTTTTTGGTCAGTACTTCTTTTGAATCTCATGAAATTAGATTAAAATACATGTGTGGGTTGCTAATTTGACTTTTATTGTATCTAGAATTGATGAAAATGTTTCAAGAGTACTTTGCAAAATAATTGAGTTTTCTATTTAAGTAGTTATTCAAAGTATTAAATGGGCCTAACACAGATTTCCATTTTCTTTATGGAAAAAATAATTATTGTTCAATATTTGAGAATTTTCCAATCAAAATTTATTTTCTAAATTTATTTTACTAGTCGCCCATTCCCATTGAATGAGAATTTATGGTCGACAAGGCACCGTTACTCCGTTCTCTTAGCAACATCCTTTGATAAATCCACTCTTGACAACAAAAGTGGCCAAGAGTGGATTTCTCTAGGCAGTGAAACAATCCCTTAATCTCATTTTCACTTCATTGCAATCTTGATCTCAAAATGTTAAAGCGTTGACTTTTAAGTTAACTTTTCTATCAACCTTTGACCAAAAAGTCAATGTCGAGTCAAAATTTGGTATTACACATTAATAGCCCCAAAACAATCTCAATTTCAATTATGCATTGTTAATATTCAAAAAAAAAAAAAATCAAAGTTTGACCACTTAATTGACATTTTAGTGACTAACCATTAAAATGTTGACTTTTGGTCAACACTTTGACTAAAAAATTGAAAAAATTCAAAACCCTCAAAACATCTTCTTTTTACCATAATTTGACTTTAGCATAAAAAAAAAATTTCATAAAAATCTATCAAGAAGCGATCTTTCTGAATTTTCAGATTTTGATTCAAAATTGGCCAAAAGCAAAATTACTTAGTTTCTAGTTGTTTTTTAGTAGAATTTTTTAACAACATTAGATCTAATGGTCATTCCACATCCAATTTTCATACCAATTTCAAAATTCCGATCCTAAGAAGAAAAAACTTCAATTTTGACCATGATTAGTGGTCCTGACCAAAAGTGAGTCCAATCCATTAAAGGCAACTTCAATCTAAAATCAATTTTGACAAAATCACCCCAAATTGGATTTGATTTGGTCACTTTAGCCAAAAGATGATCAACAAAATCTTCAAAGATTGATCTAATTAGTGCAATTCGATTTGGCTCATTCTAGACTAGCATCCAATTTAAATAATTGAGCTTCAATTTGGCCAATTGAACTTCAATTACAAACATTGGTTTGGTTTTGAGTACATGTCTTTAACGAGGTACATATTTATGTTATCAAGTGGTACAGTGAGTTGAAAGGGTCCTTACAAGACCATGTTGTCTTGTTTTCAACTAGAGTAGAGTACATGACACTAACATTTATAGCAAAAGAATGAGGGGATATGGCTAAGGGGTTTTCTTTCAGAGTTTGGTTGGAGTAAAAAAGTGTTGATATATACTATGACAACCAAGGTGCGCTATATCTACCTTGTAGTCTAGTTTATCATGAACAAATAAACATATGGACACCAAGTAGCAACTCATCCAAGATGTCTTGGCAGAAGGTATGATTATAGTGAAGTAGATCACAATAACAAAGAATCTGACAAACATGATAACTAGGCTCGTTCCTTTGGCGAGGCTCAAGCTTTAGTTGACATCTAGAGAGAATAAGCATTTGTTAGAGCATTGGGAGGGCCATCATGGATGATGAACACTATAACTTGGCTGCAAACATCAAGTCAAGGTAGAGAATTATGTCTTAAGTTTGAATTGTGGATGAAACCAACTTTTTTGGAGAATTTTGATTTGTTTAAAATTTGGTGCTCCTTTACCATAATCAAATTTGGATTGTACTTTTGGGCAATGAAACTATCCCATAATATATATTAATTTGGTTGATCGGATAAAAACTAAGATATGATATGTTTTATCTTATTCCATGTTTGGTAGCTGTCTAGGATATGATAAAGTTGGATATATAATGATATAGACTGAATAAAAAAATCCAAGGGGGAGGGTGAGATAAGGTTGATAGGATTTCTTTTATCTAAAACATAAAACCCTATGTTTTTTTTTTCTTTCTTTGTCATTCGGACAACCCCAACTCCTTTGTTTCCAAAGTATTGACATTGAAGCCTTCTCCTCGATAGCTCTCCGATTCACATCGAAATTTTATGAAAGTGACAACTTTTCAAAGGTAAATAATCATGCTCTCTCTCTCTCTCTCTCTCTCTCTCTCTCTCTCTCTCTCTCTCTCTCTCTCTCTCTCTCTCTCTCTCTATTTTTTGAAAGTAACAACTTTTCAAAGGTAAATAATCATGCTTCTCTTTTCCAGAATTGTTATTCTCTCTCTCTCTCTCTCTCTCTCTATTTTTTTGACAACTTTTCTAAGGTAAATAATCATGCTCTCTCTCTCTCTCTCTCTCTCTCACAACTTGACTTCAAAGGTAAATAATCATTGCTTCTTATTTCCATGCAATCCAAAATTGTTATTATGAAGTCGTATCGGAGCATTTTGTTCCATTCTCTCTCTCTCTCTCTCTCTCTCTCTCTCTTGGACATCTCTCTCGTTCTTGGACTTATATTTAGAGTCTTATATTTGGTGTTTATGATTTTAGTTATATTGAGTTGTTTTTGATTTTGTAAGAGATATGTTTTCTCTCCCTAATTTTTTCTTCTTCTTTATTTTTTTAAAGGTTTTTTGGGGCTAGCTATAAGGTTTGATGTTATCTTTTTGGACCTTTCGGTTGTAGCCATGACTTAAAAAGAGGTGGATATGGCTTGAAACTTTATCTCTATGTCGATTGCCAAGAAAACCATTATTTATAATATTCTTTGCCTCTGTCTTTTATTTTCCTATATAGTTTCTCTGTCTCTTTGGCAGAAAACCTAGCCACGAACTTAAAAGAAGCCTTAAGTCAAGATAGTTCGCATCTACTACTTTATATGGACATGAACATGAGTTTACTTGGTCAAAATGCAGTTGGCTGATACTTAACAAATGTAATGTACTTTATAAATGTGAATTATTCAGAGATTGTTCGTTAACGTGATTAACTGTCATTGCATCCTCGTGACAGCTAGAAAAAAAAAAGTGAATGAACTTCGGTTGTTCTAATTGGGCATTTGTTTGATTTGGTATTGGGCCTATAACAAAATGGAAACAAATGAAAAACTTGTAAGAGAGAAAAGGAATTCATGTTTCAAAGTGAATATATTGAAATTGAGGTTATTCTAAAAATGTTTGATGTTGAAGGGGGTAACCAAAAGATTATTTCAAAGGAACGGAAAAGATTATTACAATTCATAATCATGAAATTCGATGAGAATCCGTTAATTTGAAAAAGATATATTGTTTTGGATGATTTTGTGAATATTAAACCTGCAAATTTGTACTTGCCTAATGTTATTGTTTTTAAAACATTTGAATTTAAATCCGTAGTTCACCAAACAATAGAATTGATAAGATATGAGGATATCCGACTTTAAATCTATAGTTCACCAAACGATAGATTGGATAGGATATGAGGATATCCGATTTTAAATTCGTAGTTCACTAAACAATTGATGGGATATGAAGAAATCCATGAATTTTTTTATCCTATCTTATCCAGTCCTATCCTGTCTAAAAATCTGGACAACCAAATATAGCCTTAGATCTTAATATTATGAAGATTTTGGGATAACCAAATACACTCCTCTTCTTGAGATTTACTCCATGACTGTTCCATTACCAAAAAGAAGTAAGGCTACATTTGGTCATCCGGATTTCTAATTGGGATAGGATTGGATAGGATATGATATGAAATCTTGTGATTTTTTTTTATATCATATTCATTGTTTGGTAGATCGCAGTATTAAAGTCGGATATATTTATATCATATCATGTGTGTGTGTGTGTGTGTGTGTGTGTGTGTGTGTGTGTGTATATTTATTTATTTTTATTTTATTTTTCATAAACGGAGATAGTGAAAAATCTTTTGTAACATTATTCCTTAATTTATTTTTATTTTTTATTTTATTTTTCCTCTTTTTTATATTATTTTCATTATTATTTCTTTTTTTCGCCTTTAATCGTTCTTTAATAAAATTTTATCAAATAATAAACTGTACTAACATACCTAGAATACAAAAATGCCTAAAATATATAATAAATATAAATATTTAATTTATAGATTGAATGTTTATTATAAGATAGAATTAAAGTTGAATATATAAATTAAAATAAGATTAATTAAAATTAATTTTTTTTTATTTTTAATTTCTTAAATTAGAATTCAAATATTATTTATATTGAAATATAATTTTATTTTTCTTAATTTAATAAGTTTGTTATTCAAGAAAAATAACTTTTCTATTATGGACATTAGAAATCCTATCCACCTTTATCCTACCTTCCTCATGGATAATTTTATCCCGTTTATATCCCCTTTATATCCGACTTTATCCTCGTCTTGAGCGAAGACTAAACATTATGAAAAAAAAAAACTTACCAACTTTCGAGGCCCAAAATCTTGAGAACAGAGAGCATGAGGTCCTGATTCCAAACTGGATTCAAGTTGCTCTTGATTACATTAGTTTGAGCTGTCTGAAAACAGAATTCACATTTTGTCAAAAACCTCAACTCAATAGCAGAACAGAATTACAAAAAGAGGCACCCACAAGTACCAAAACCTGACGAGCAGTAAGCCACCACCGCATGCGATTAAAATTTGGTACTTGCTCGAATCATCATCGAAAGATATATTTAAAAAATGATGTATTGTAGTATGTAATTCACGCGGGATAAGGATATTCAAGGCATGAACTATTGTGTCACGAGTCAAAACAGAGACAGCAACAAACCTGCTGCCCGAGATTCAGGACAACATAAGGATCACTTGATAGCATATCTCTGATGGTTAAATTTTGTTGGACCCTTTATTACTTTCACCTTCAACAAACCAATAAACACTACCCTGCCTTCCTGTAAAAACAACTTGCATCACAGCAACAACCAACAGCCATTACCAACGAGGCACCAAATACCAATAAATAATAGTGATTAGGCGTGACATCATGCTATCTGCTTCTATTAGTGGAACAAGAAAGACATATATCTATATCCACAAGAGCGGAGATCTAGTAACGCATCATGGATCTCTTAGTTTGAGAAATAAAAGTTAGTTCTTTTGACTCTTTTTAAAATTTCATAAATGTCGGTTGATTGTATATTTCATTATCCTTCTATGATTCAAAGCATCATTTCCTCTCTGATCTCTTTGAATTCCATATTTGCAATCAAATAAGCAAGCAATAATAAACTGAATTTACAAGTTTGGCTCAATTCAAGTTAGATCATTGCTTTTTGGTTTTTCTGGAAACCCCTACAAGTCACAATAGTGCAGAACCTATATACTCAAAAATGTCTAGCTCCAACAAATCATGACTGCTTTAAGGATAATAAAAGAAGCATGGGACATTTCAACTATACTAGAATATATTTCAGAAAACTAATTAAAACCACCTACCTTTTCAAGATACTGATGAACATACAAGACTACCAAGTGCAAATTGATTCCACCGACTCCTAGAAGAAGTGAAACCCGAGTCACACACTAAGAGGAACTCTGTCAATGATGTCAATCAGACATCTTGATCATTGACAAATGCCACAACAAATCAAAAGAGATGATGAGCAAATCATTCCAGGCTATAATGATGAAGCATGACACAGTTGCCTAAGGTCAAGTTTGACAATGACAAAACTGATGAAGGAATTGCTGTAAGCCCACTTCTCTTTTAGCATAATGTTACATGCCTCCTAATGATCGAAGACTGCGAAAAGCAAGTCGGAAATAGGTGCTTTTGAAACCATCGCCCTAGTCCCCAGCAATTCCTTTAATGCTCACAGAGTAATATCTGAGGCTTGCAAGGGCCAGAGAACTAACAGTAAATGACCATGACATCAAGAACATGATCACTGCGCCGATAACAAAAGAACAAAAAGAATACAATGTGGGAAGACCCACAAACAAACACAGACACCAAAGAACAGATAAACAAGTATGTGAATTATCACGGTAGTTCACACTAATGCACCACTATAAAGTAGTGATCCACCGTGTGATCAGTAAGATCAGACATTTCAAATGCAAAACCTAAAGACAAAAAAAAAAGAAACAAGAGGAGGGCATCGTTCCCAACCATAGTGTCAACTTTCATAAATTCTGAAACGCCTTCAATTGGGGTCATTAAGAAACATTTAATGATTCCCGCTTCAAGAGCCATATTAAACAAACATCTAAAAAGACATCCGGGATAACTGGCCTCTGGCCCAATAGTCAAACTGAATGGATTTGAATAACCAATAACTCCTTAGTGGAACTGAGGCATACCAATGAACAGTAAAGCTCCAAGCAAAGAGAGGCTCCAAAGATGAAAACTTCCACCGTGGATGCCCACTTGCTGCACCTAGAAGATCAAGGAGGAAGCAAAATAGGTTCACCCCTGCATAGCATGGTAGGAAAACCATGGTTGTAGTTGGTGTTATCAGATTCAGATTCCCATTCTGGCACATCCTATACAGAGGAATGCAGTAAAAAGTGTAGCAATGTGAGGTTCACTCCTTTATGCAACCTTGAAGTAATTGAGAATAGGCAGTATGTGATCATTTGCTATTGCTGCGAGAAGGCAAGGTGCACCTGTGAGGCTCCGGAGAGCTGCACCCACAGTCGAAAGGATAATTCCTATTTACAAGATTGCAGGGAGAGGCGAAGTAATTGTAGTTGTAAGCAGCCTGAGTAAACAAATTAAATAAGAGATTAAACAACTGCAAATGTGCTACATATATCTAACTAAAGATGATAGGATGTCTAAAATCCAAGGCTAAGGTAATCCAAAGGCATTATAACAAATCATGGCTGCTGAAAAGAAAATTCTGCAAGGTACTTATTGGAAAAGGAGAGAGGCGGAAATTCAAGATGGTTCAAAAGTTTAGGAATTAGCATAAAAAAAATAACTAACAGTTCGCTCTCCAATCTAATCTAAACTATCTATGGCCAAAAGAAAAAAAACAATCAAAAGCTACCTGTCAGTCAGTAGCTTTTCTCTAGTTGCCAGAGCCCCGAAAGTTAAAACAAAAATAAGATATAGAGCAATAAGTTGCAAGAGTCGCATCAAGTGTCCCAACGGGTATTGACCGCTATATCTGCAGATTTCAAAGAATAAAAGTGGTTTCTTCGGTTTTTTTATTGCTTATCATTCTTACAAAGAACATAACATATAAATAGGGCTAAGACAGCTAGAAAATAGAAGTAGAAATAGGAACAGATTTCCTACTTCCTAATTTTAGTGATCTACTCCCTAATTCTAAGAATTCAGAAATAAAAGGAAATAACATAGATGGAAACAATAATTTCCTATCTCGGAGGATTAATAGGGCAAACGGCTATTTTTCATTTTGCTCGGCATTTCACTATCCATACTCTTTCATTTTTATGCATATCACATATTTGATAAATTTGCTTAACTCATATTAGATGAAAATATTTGATTCATTTGGTGCATAATTTACATATTTAGGGCAACAGTTTCCTATCAATTAACTTATTTTGTGACATGTGCGAGTGAAAATTCAAAAAAAAAAAAAAAAAAAAAGAAACATTTGAATGAGTGAAGTGTGCCTCGTTCATTTGATAATATTTGTTTTTGTATTCATTGTAAATGAATGCTTTTCTAACGACATAATTTTGTCTTCCTTGTTTGTGGTCGTAGTCATTGAAGTTCACTGAAGAAAGCTGAGACATAAGCTTACGTCTTTACTCGTTGCTTAATTAAATGTAAGTACTTTTGGCAAAGCGGAATTCAAGATGATTTCTCTCTACCAAACATTTAAAACCCATTTGAATAATTGCTTTGGCTTTGTGATAGCAATTTGTCTAGTTTTACGTTAATTGGAATTCTCATCTAATGAAGGACAATATTTCCCATGATTTGTTGGATGAACGGATAATGTGATGCGCCTTAAATTAAGATGTTAATAAAAAATACAAAAAAAAATGTTTTTTGCCGACCCTAATTAGAGGAAACTTCATCTCCATTTTATTGGTGAATTATAAGTTGTGAGTATCACTTAGGTGCAAAATTAATCAAATACAAATGTGAATGACATCTAGTCTCAATAAGAATTGGAGTTCTTACTGTTTGTTCATATGTTATGATATGAATATACCACATCAATTTGTTATGTATGAATGATCAGATTCCATTGATACAAAGTCAATTCCAATAGACTTATTGTAGGGTCTCATTGGCGTGCATCCAGTAGGAATTGAACCTACGAATTCGCCAATTATGAGTTGGGCGCTTTAACCATTCAGCCATAGATGCTTAGCGGGGATCCTCGTACATGGTGAATAACCAAATTCCAATTGAAATGAAATATTTAGGAGAAATCAATGCAATTTAGGAGAAATCAATACACCAAGGACTACACTTAGATTTATTGGATTTATTGCTAAAATATTGGTATTAAATCCGAAACTCCCCGCCCATGGCTAGTGACCTAAGGAAACGAAAGAATCGGTTACATTTTTCATACAATCTCCTCTTATAGATAAAATAAAAAAATCGAATAGAGTTTGTTTGTTTTTTTTTTTTTTTGTATCACTTCACTTTTTTTCTATTTATTCCTTATCTTTATTTCTTTATCTTTTTTATTTCTTTATTCTATATATTTAATATATTTATCTATCTATTTTAGATATTTCGATATATTGAATTATTATTTATTTAATTTCTTTGTTTCTAAATAGAATAAAAAAATATAATTTATTTTGAAATGGATTTTTTCAATAGGAAATTCCTAATAAGAATAATACTTGATTAGAATCAAAAAACCAAGTTTCATCTCAATTGGAGAATACTTCGTTTGTTGTAACACTCCCTAAAAAAAAAGAAAAAGAGTTTCCTTTGCTAAGAATAGGAAGGAAGAAAGCGAATCGGTATGCTAATTTCTCATCCTCAAATCCGTCCTTCCCAGGGGTTAGTGTCCCAACGAATAAGTAATTGTAGGAGTGAAATATTAATATAATTTGAAAAAACAAGGAGCAAGCCCTGGCCATAAAAAAATAAGAAAAAAATACGTATTTTTTTATATTTATCGGATTATACAAAGGGATTCGCAAATAAAAGCGCTAAGGCTACAACCAATCCATAAATTGTTAACGCTTCCATAAAAGCCAGACTAAGCAATAAAGTACCTCGTATTTTTTCCTTCACCTCGGGTTGTCTTGCAATACCTTCTACAGCTTGGCCCACAGCAGTACCTTGACCAACTCCAGGTCCAATAGAAGCAAGCCCGACAGCTAACCCAGTAGCAATAACGGAAGTGGTAGAAATCAGTGGATTCATGATAAGTTCCTCATAAAAAAAAAAAAAAAGTTAATGTTCCCTTTTTCTCGTCCATACAGCCCTTGTAGTAGTACTTTCTAGCCGCAGTACAAGTTCCTCTATGGATAGTAGCAAGATAACTCCTCATTCCCATTGAAAGTCACAGCCTCAAGGTAATAATAACTCCTACTGTAAGCCATTGGCCAACCTATAGGAGTTGTGTTATAGACAGTAGAAGTTGTAACCCTATTTATTTCTTCTATGTCCCTATCTCTATGAAGGAATTATTTTATTATATTATTGTTCACTAATAATAGTGGAATCACTGGCGTAGAGTCAAAAATGGATTCTGACCCAACATCATTGATCAAAGGCTCTAATAAATCTGCTTATAACAAATTCTTCAAATTCTTATAGAATATTATTTTTCTAGTAGAATCGGAAAACATTAAGCACAAGCAAAATACGCAGTGACCCATTTAGAAGTATCAGGGGAATCTTCCTAAGATGTGGAAATAATAAGACCTATTCTATCTTCGGAAGAAAAGGAGGATCCGGACAAAATCGATGAAAGGGAAGAGATCCGAGTGAATGAAAAGGAAAAAATAAGGGATGAATTCAACTTTCAAGAGATATTCTATAAAGATAGCCAAGTTTATAAAAATTAAGTAGTAGCCTTAGCTTATGTAAGGCTAGTGAGGAATAGCACCTACTTATTGAATAAGACAAGCCCGCATCCGTTTAGGCCGGGTAATTGAAGTGAATTGGCCTGAACTACCTCTCGAGCGAGTTTTGCTTGGTGTTTAGTTGGTGGTTGTCAAGAGGAACTAGCTGCTATTTGATTTCCAGCTATCGGGCTCCTAGAATATGGTGCCCTCGGGGCTTCCTATTTGATTGTATCGAAAGACTCAATTCATTGGGATTTCCCTACTGAGCCAGGTCATTTTTCATTTCATCCGGGAAAAGCCATCTTTTTCTCAATAATGTCTTTGTCATTTGATTCAATAGCCTTCCATTCGATATGAACATATTTGATAACTAACATTTTCATTAAAATTTAAAAGAAGTAGTTAGATTGGTATGATTCACGATTTCATAATATATGTATTATAAATGATCACATTTTTTTTTCATTCAATGAATTAAAATTGTTTGAATGAAATTAATCAAAATTATTTTGATTTTGTAATCAATCTATCTTATTTTAAATTTCATTAATCAGTTTTAGCTTAATTGGATAAACTATGAAATTTAAACTCAATAAAAAGTAACCAAAATGTGAGATGACAATCAATGAACATTAAGCTTTTGGGGCGTGGTCGGCGCAAGATCATGACATGAATCTCATCACGAGACAAACACAACGAAACACACGACTCAATATTCCGTCAATGTTGAAGGCCATCATCAACTTTTATTTTTGAAAATATCGATCGGAAGTTGAAATCTAATTTGATGATTGCAATTAAAAAAAAATCACTTAATAAAAACACTAAAATTCGTAGTCGATTGGTGGACCATATGGATTTTATTTACCAAACCCTTATGACTCCATCTTTTAAGTCAAGGTCTTAGAGCTCTCTCTCTCTCAGCCTAACCGTCGTTCATGGTGTCGTAGGCATCATCACATTTATGTCAAAACCCTAAATCTTCTTCTCGATTCGTCTGTAAGTTCTTCTTCCCCCACATTCTTCTTCTCTTCCACGCTCTCTGGTCTTTGGTCTGGTCTGGTCATCTTCCTCCCCTCTTCTGGGGGTTGCCAAAACCCTTCGAATTCAGGGGTTTGACGGTTTGATTGTTTGCGCTTGTTCTCGTTTGATGAAGCCGGCCCACTCTTTGCTCTCTTCCGGTTCCAGGTTGCTGCTCATTTCCGGCCGTCGATCGCCGGGGCTCCGGGGATTCGCCACGTTCAAGTCGAAGGTACGGCGTGTGATCTTTCGCGCTGTTCCGTTCGCTCTCTCGTTTGATGAAACTGTGTTTGTTAAGCGAAGTCCGAGATCGAAATCTGTTGGAAATCAGTCCCCCTTTGACGTGTTCTGAATTGATGTAGATGGCATCGGAGCCTTTCACTTTTGGACCTTACAAGATCGACCCTGCGGAAGTGTTCTACACCACCTCTCTATCCTATGCCATGGTCAATTTGCGTCCCGTCATTCCCGGTCCCTCTCTCTCTCTCTCTCTCTCTCTCTCTCTCTCTCTCTCTCTCTCTCTGTGCGCGCAATTTTGACTGGACGATATTGAAAATGCCTGAAAAATGCGAATGTGTTTAACATAATTGGCGAGTGTAGTAGATTTTAGTTGGTAGGAAAGGAAATTGTCCTCTCAGTTTCAGTTGGCATGTGCATCGGATGGTAGTTAAAGTAGGAAGCACGCGATGCATTGAGTTGTGTGGTTAACTGAACAAGCATTATCCTCCACAGTTGCATTTACAAAGTCTAGAAAATTATTTGTCGTGCAGGTTTAATCTCTTCATTTGTAGTTCTCTGTTCTGCTTCTGGATACTATGCTTAATGTGTTTGGTTTTGATTTGGGTTTATTACTTTGCAGGTCATATCCTTTGCACGTAATTAAATTCGATGATAACACTTTTGTTTTCATTGATGGGGTAAGTGTTTAGGACAGCACGATGGGGCTGAAGACTTCTTTGAGCATAAATTGTGAGAGAATGCCAGAACATTTGTTGCTCCATCTTAGATGAAGGTATTGCTTGGTTAGATATTTCGTGCGAAACCATGAAGTCAAATCTGCCACCTGACCTATCACTGAGAAAGCAACCCACCTCAGAAGGGATTTACATCTCCCTGTACTATCCTTTGTGTAGTTGTTGGATCCATTAAACATGAGAATGCAGTGAGAGTGATTGTCTTTATATTTTTCATCATTGCTTCGGCCACATTTAAGTTGGTCTCTTTAAGTTGAGAGAGAGAGAGAGAGAGAGAGAGAGGAGAAAAGAGAACCCTGTTCAGCTTGTCTAAGTCCCAACTTGATCTATCATTCAGTGGTGTACCCCTGTAATTTCTTACTTCTTGTATGGACAGCTTCCCTAGTTTGGACATTCAGTGCACAAGATATAGTGGTAGTTAAGAATGACGATAACATTAGTTTCACACTGTTTTTTGAGAGCACCTTCAGACCTCAAACTGCAATGCATTAGAGTGGCATTAGTTTGACACTGCTTTCTGAGAGCACCTTCAGATCTCATGTGTTCAGCTGTCAGAGTCGTGCTCTATTGCACAATGAACTTTGTTATAAATTTCATGGCAAATTTCTGTCCAGCTATTGGAGGCATGCTTTTACGTATATCTATCTCTGTTGGTGACCAAAATAAAGTATTGAGCCACATGGTAATTAGTTATCTCCAAATCAATCTTCCTTGGCCATCTAGAAAGGCTCAAACTCGAATTTGGTTTTACATGAGTTAAGGCATTTATGATGCATAAATGTTACCCTTGACATCATGTACATGTGCTCATCTGCCCAAGGCGTGAAGTAAAGCGCTTTGTTGATCTTAGTGCTGACGAGACTATTGATCTATGGCTTACTGCAAAGAAAGTTGGTGGTCAGTTGGAACACTATCACAAAGCATCATCTCTGACTTTTACAATTCAGGTAAGATAGTTGTAACTTTTGAACTCAACTCTTTTTTCCTTGCATGTAATTCATCTTCTCCATGAAATTGAATTGGTCAAAGTTGACTTGCTAAATCAATCGAATAGTAAAAGCCTCAGCCACCTTAGTTATGCCGACTTAGGTGTTCTGTAAGACTTGCCAAATTGATTCCATTTCTATGGCATCTGAATGTCACATGATATGAATTAGTGAATTAGTAGTAATACATAGTTCAATGAAAATATGTTGATAAGAAATGTAGCTTTGTGTCTCAGTTGAATCTTTTGGCTGATCAATACAAGATTCTGGTATATATTACTTCCACTTTCATTTCTTGTACTAAAGAACCATAACAGTTTCCTATTGCGATAACATGAAGGGGGATATTCAAAATGATAAGAGTTATATCTTGCAATTTGTTAGTAAAAATTTCATCTGTGGTCATTGAAGTTTAGTGGATTTTGCTATAATGTCACTAAACTACAGTTTCAAAAGTTGCAATATTTTTGCAATTGATGGACTTCAATAGGAATCTAGCCAATTACCAGTAAATTGCTAACTTGGTGGACATGTGGTCAGTTTTGTGGGCACGTCATTGTGACAGTTACATGGGCACCATGTCAGCATTTCACTGGCAAATTTGGGGGATTCTGGTCAAAGTGCATTCATCAATAAAATGGAAGTTTTGTGTATTGAGAGACTAGAACAAAAATTTTGTCACCTGATTGACAAATCATTAATTTTTATGACATCAATGCAATCTTAACCGATTCTGTTAACATTAGCTTACAATGTGGCAGTAAAGGTTCTTAAAGAATTTTGAATGGTTTTTGTAAGTTCTATTTCTCCTTGAAATTGTATATCCAGCCTTATCAGAAGTTAGACTGTTCATGAGTGGATGCGGTCTAGGGTCCAGGGCTCAAACTCATGCTGTGAAGGAATGTCTTCTTGTGTTAAAATTCCTTCTGTTCTTTTTTACATTTTATTCTTTTGTTCTGTGTGGTAATTGTTGATTGTTCTAGGATGGGCCGCAAGCTGGACAGACTGTGCTGCATGTTCACATTCATATTCTCCCTCGCAAGGGTGGTGATTTTAAGGAGAATGATGAGATTTATGATGCCGTAAGTAGTGCAAATCTCATCTACCTGGTTGGTTTCTTTTGGTTCAAAACATAATTATATATGATTGAACCTTTAATCGCACAGATAGATGAGAAGGAGAAGGAACTGAAGCAAAATCTTAACTTAGATGAGGAAAGGAAGGATCGGAGCTCTGAGGAGATGGCCCAGGAAGCAGGGGAGTACAGAAAGCTTTTCCTATGAGACAGGCTCTTGGATTGGGCAGGATGGTTGCTGTCTCAGTCGATTCAGACAGGAGCTTTGAGGAGATGGCCCAGGAAGCAGAGGAATTTAGAAAGCTTTTCTTATGAGACAGGCTCTTGGATTGGGCAAGGATGGTTGTTGTCTCAGTCGATTCTTTTCCTTGGCAACGATTGCCATTTGCTTTGGGTGCATGCTTTGTTGGGTCTCAACTGGAAGGAACATTTGTTTCCAGGAATAAGTGTAGCAATGTTGGAAGGTGATGTAACTAGTCGCAGCAATTATGAAATAAGCTGATTATACTTGTATGAATAGATGTTCTTAATCTTATTTATGAAACCATTGATGGATTTTTCCGGGTAAAAGACTTGGACTTGATATTGAACAAGAAGTCCAGCGCTTGAAGATCCTTATCGCAGATAAAATTGATAATTGACGCACGTCATATATCGGACGACTTGAGAGCTCTTCGGTCGGTTCTTCAGAATTTAAGCAACCGAACAGCATGACAGATGGCTATGCCTATGCCATGTTGATGCCCGTGCCAATCTGCTACATTGTGATGTGATCAAAGTTTAAAATCGCTTTTTAAGAAACACTGCTGCTGGATTAGGGTCAACTTTATTTCTCCTAATCATAAATTGGACTTTCACAATCCATTAATTATACTCGGCCAATTTAATCGCAAATGCCACTCCTTTTGTCCAGATACACTGGTTACAACACTTCGTTGCATAGCCACAACGCAGTGAAAAGCACACGATGGAAAAGCATAATAAGTATAGGAAAATTAATGTCAACGCAAATTACGTTTAATAGAGGGAAAAAGCATAATACGAAACAGAAAACTCCCATTCAAACGCCACGCAGGTAGAGCTGGCAAAATTTGTTACAAATTCATTTTGCAACTCATATATAACAGGCCCTTACTAGAATGGGTAACCCATTTAGCACTTGCCAAGCATTGAAACCAGCAAGAGTGAAGGAGAAGTCTAACATCATGGCCAAAGTGAAAGAATCCATGTATTATTCTTTTGATGCTAATAGGACGGATGACAATTTCGACATCTTATTGGTCGATAGTTAGATAAGGCTAACGGAAGGTCAAGTTATACCAACCAAAGACGAGGTGGTGGCCAAAAAGTACTGTAAATGGCATCATTTGTGGAGTCATAACATTGTCGATTGTATAGTTTTCAAGAAAAACATTCAGGAGGCAATTCGGCAAGGTAAAATAAAATTCTTTGATGACAAGGATAAAGCCCCAATGGAAGTTGATGTTGACCCATTCTTGTAATGACTAGGATGGTGTCGTTGAGGTCCAAGGGCAAAAGACACCAGTCGTCGGATTTGTGTATCCAATATAAACAAGAAATCAATTGGGAATGCCACCATCATCCTAAAGAACAAAACGAGCAAGCGAGGGATTTTGTCATCGAAGGTGCCCATGATACAAAGCCATCGAATTTGCATCGAAGGTCTCATGTCTTCAATAAGATCATTTACCCAAAAAGGCAGTACTCCAATCGAAGAATATCCAAGTCATTTAAACAAAGATATGAGGAGGGGGATCCTACTATCGATACAATAGGAGAGCCTAGTGATAGGTTCGATTATTATGTCAATTATGGACCACCTCCTTCTTACCCTCATGACTGTGATACTTCTAGATGGGGGGAGGAGTTTGATGACCACACTTTCGGGGATTTCGATTGTTCTCATTCACCCTACCATCAACACACATTGAAGATACCTCACAACCCACAAGAAGATCAATGGTTTGAAGCTGGGGAAATTCAAGGTCTAGGGGGCAACAAAACATTAACCCAAAAGAGAAGGATGAAAAGGAAGAGAAGAATGCGTCAATTACAACAACAAATTAATCAGATTCATATCACACAAGTCAAACCAGCTTCAGTCATGACAAACAAGCTTAATGTGTATAGAGCCAAGAACTTAGTGTGGAAAAGAAAGACGGAAGAGCCAATATCATCCGACCAAAAGAAAGATCAAATTACTTCGATAGTGACTCAAAGGCATGAACGCAAACCAAAGACATTATCAAGGGATGTGAAACTTGTATTTGTTTATAAATATACTATATCATAGCATACTCTATATATATTGAACAACAATTTCCTATCAATTATTTTCTTTTTTGGCATTTTCGCAAGGAATGTGAAACTTTTCAAGAAAAAGTAACATTTGAATGAGCGAATTGCACCTCATTCATTTGATAATATTTGTTCTTGTATTTGTTGGGAATGCATGGTTTTCTAATGACATAATTTTAACATCCTTGTTTGGGTTGTAGTGATGCCAACATGTAACAACTACATCATCATTCGCTAATTAGTTGAAATTTAAGTGCTTTTGGCTAAATTAAATTCAAGATCATATCTCTCTATCAATCATTTAAAGCACATATGAATAATATCTTTGGCTGATTAATAACTTCTGTTTTTTCTTAGATTAATTGGATTTTTTATTTACCGAAATTTTTCATTCAATGAATTAAAAATGATTGAATGTAATTATTAAGTGTTGTTTTTCATAATAAAATTTAATGTTGTAATCAATTTATCGTATGTTAAATATAACTAAATAGTTTTAGATGAATTGGATGTGCTATGAAATTTTAACTCAATGATCTCTAATATAAAGGCGAGATGACAATCAATAATCATAAAGCTCATGGGGTTGTGATGCAAGATCAGGCGGCGTGTCTTGCCATGTGACAACCATAAGGTGAAAATGAGGTCAATTCTTAAGACTATGGACTCTTGTCTTTTAAAACCTCTAAAGAAGGTTAGTATCTAAGTTGGTGATTGCAATTAAAAAAGGTGACGCTATTTCCCTTTCATATATGACTAAATTTATATTATTTTCACTAAAAAGACAAAATTACTCTCGATAGATCAATTGCAATTTAAAATAGTGGCCCCATTCCTTCTTTTCCTTATTTATTTTCACTTCCATGTAGAATTTAGTTGTCATAATTAAGTATTACATAACATATATTTTGTTTCTTTCTATTATGGATATCCATGTATATTGAAGGAATTATGATTTCTTTTTTTTATTCTCAGATTTTACTTCTGAATAAATAAATTTTGATGAAAAAACAAATTTCCTTATAGGCTCTTTATTTATGAAAAGACAAATTTCCTTATAGGCTCTTTATTTACTACATCAAAAAAAAATTGTGTTTTCCCCTTACTATTGACGAGATACTTTTATAAAAAGTATGTAAAACATCATAGGAGTATCTAAATACACTAAAAATGTCAACGCAAAAAAGTTAAGCATGAGCCATCTTGATATTTTTTCATAAACACTTTATGTATGATATTCATTTTTGTCTTTCCAAAATAATGAAATTTCACAAGCATTAAAATATCTTATTTTATGCAATGTTTGACATAATTGAATTTCATCTTTCAAAGTTTCACGTTGGAAAATGTAATTGTGATTTCATTTTGGAAAATCATTAAAGAGGAGTTTTTATTGTTTTATCCTATCATCCCGTTAGATATATCTGTATATAAAAGACAATTGATAAGAAAAAGGTTTAAAGTGAAAGTTTAATAACAAGTAATTGCGTTAAAAATTGTTTATCTTAAAGTTTTTCTAAATTTTATGTCATGCCCCGATTCTCGGGTATGCATCCATCCCTTACCTGGTTAATATAATAGTAACATCTCAGGACGCATCGCCGACCCTTTCATTTTTGAATACGCATGTAGAAGCATATAAATAATCCACAAACAATAAAACAATGGGATATGAAAGTAAGGCCGCAAATTTCGACAACAACACAATCATTTTTAT
Organism: Eucalyptus cloeziana; assembly: GCA_014182715.1. NCBI lineage: Eukaryota > Viridiplantae > Streptophyta > Magnoliopsida > Myrtales > Myrtaceae > Eucalyptus > Eucalyptus cloeziana. Next base: position 19,432,139 of record CM024637.1, read on the forward strand.
AAACAAACAGGTACATATACACTATCAAGTTGTTTACAAAAATATCGACTTAACAAAAATGAATTGTTCTATGACCCTCTAGTCAAACATGTTTGCCGATTCTTCAATCTCCACCTTCCCAAACTTTGGGGCTTCCGGTCCTCCACCAACACCATCTAAGGACCTGAAAATGGTTATACAATAACCAATGAGATAATGTCTCAACGAGTTTTACTCCTTAAGACTCGATTAGTAAGCCAATACGCCATAAGGGCTGCCTATGCACAACACGGGTCAAATGACTTACCTTGGCCTCAGATTCCACCTGCAATTCAACACAGTTCAAATAGGCACCCAATTAAACATCACGGATCGAAACATCGATCAATCGATTTAGTCGATTACACGTCAATTAGACCATTCCTAGGTAATTCCATTCAATACTGTCCATTCTCCCAAATAACCTATCAAGTTACTAAGCCCGTACATTATCATATTCATTCTCCAAGATGACACACTAAGTCATCGAGTCACTATAATATACTATTCATTCTCCAAGATAACCTATCGAAATGTTGAGCTAGTATATTATAATATTCATTCTCTGAGATAACATATAGAGTTACCGAGCATATAAGACATAACGTCCATTCTCCAAGATGACATATAGAGTCACCGAGCCGGTATTATATAAATATTGTCGTTTCTCCAAGATGACATATAGAGTCACTAAGCCGATATTGCATACCGTCCTTTCTTTAAGATGACCTACAGAGTCACCGAGCTGATATTATATAAATATTGTCCTTTCTCCAAGATGACATATAGAGTCACTGAGCCGATATTGCATACCGTTCTTTCTCCAAGACGACATATAGAGTCATCGAGCTGGTAGTGTATATTATTTCAATTGTACAAACTATTTACCATTTTTATCATACCCGATAAAATACACGTGTGTTGGTACACGGCTAGCCTTAGCCAAAATACAAGATTTTCACTTTTGAACCTCCCACTACTTTCAGTAGACCCAAAATAGATTTTTAGCGCTATAGACCGACGCCCGGGAATTCTCCCCTTAATTATCAAATTTTGGAATAAAATACCCATCAACACAATTTTGCTCAATTTGCACAATCAGGTACTCAAATAAATAAACAAAGAGTATCACTGCAATTAGCACGAAATTCCGGTCACCAGCCATCCCGGTCTAATTTTCGAAAAATAATTAATTAAATAAATATTTACATAAAATATTAAATAAATGCCAACAAATCCAACTTAGGCCCATAATGCCTAATTGAACGCCGAAACAAACCTGGAAAATTTCCGAGTCACTCTAGATAAATACTAGAGCTCGTCTAGGCCCTAATTGTACTAACTAACCACCTAACATGCATCGGCAGATAATTAAATTAACTAATCTAATCTAATATATCCACCTAAACCATGCTTAATTTAATTTAATCTAATCAACCCATAAGCATCATTAGCCTACTAAGCAATGATTAGTGAGTTAAACTCACTTGTTTGGCGAGTCGGTCAGTTCAAATCGACGAGAACACGATGGGGGACGATTCTCTCCAAGGCAAGCCTAACTTTTGGGGCCCGGAACCACCTCAAAACGGGCCGCAAAGCTGCTGGAAAATCCACTATTTTAGCTTCTGTTTTGAGCTGCAAAACAAAGGAAACAAAGATGGTTTGGCTTCTACTTCTGCTTGCTAGACAGAGGAGAACCAATGCTAAACAGCGAAGAAACAAGTTGATCGGAGCTCCGACGAGTGGGTGGTCGGCAACCAATGGCTCCCGGAGGTCAAGGGGGTCTTGCAGGTAAATGGAACGGCCAAAGAAAGGGTCAAAATGGGAGAAAAATGAAGAAAATTGCGAAATAGTGTAGGCAAGCAGGGGACTGACAGACCGACGACCGGTTTCTTCTCGCCGGTGTACAAGACGGCCGGCGGCTCCGTTCGGCTCGAGGTTGGGCTCCTTTGAACGTTTTGGATGTGTTGAGAACAACGGTGGGTGGCACGAAGGCTAATTCGTCCAGAAAAACCACTTTTAACTTAGATCTTTGGCGAAATGTCAGGTGGAGCAAAAACTAACAAAAGTGAAAACAGAGGAGGAAAATGGTCTGGCGGTGGTGTGGCTGCTCTAGCTGGCCTCTCTCTTGGTTGTTGAGTTCGAAAATGGCAAAAAGGAGGGATGAGGGGGTCGGCAGTAGCATATGAGAAGAGAAGAGGAAAGAGAGAGAGAGAGAACAAGGGGGCCACAATGTCACATTTTTCTCTTCAATTGTCTCCCTTGACCATCCTCCACCACCGGCTGCTTCCTAGGCCAAGTTCAGCCACCCATGCTCCATCTAGAAGCTTGAATTGGTCCATAAGTCATGGTGGTGGGGGGCATATGAATTTCAAGCATTTTCCCTCCAATTGGACACCATTTCTTTCTTAAATCAACACAAACCAGCCTCCATAAATTCAATCAACCCACCATCGATCATCTTGGCATTTTTCCTCACCCATACAACTCACTTACTTCCCAAATTTGCGATAAAAAAATGATCCTCGACATTTTCCGAACAAAACGACCATATGTTGACTTTTTCCCAAAAAAATTCGGTTTGCAAAAAAATCTTCTGAGATTAAGTCAACGCTTCTAGAATTAATTGTGACACGACAAAATTGTCAATTTCTAAAATCGGATTCAAATTCGCGGTTAATTTCAATCCAGCGCGTTTTTAGCGTGACCTAAGCTATTAGGTAACTTTCAGAACTTTTTAGTGCAAATGACCCGTGGTCGATTTTCTTTGAGTCACAATGAACCCCTTCGACACATCGGTGACTCTCGGTTGTTATGAAAATCTCAAGGTTTTAAATACGGATACAGAGTACCAAAACGATAAAAAAATCAAACTGGTGTCGATCGATGAGAATTTTGCAATTTAATGGGATCACCCACGTTTAACCATGCATCTCAGTTGAACGGACCTATCTTTGATCTCTAATTGATTTACGTCTGTGCCATAATGATCTCGGCAAATGAACATGGTCGAGCATCCGATTCCTAGTCGAATTCTCAAGTCTATTTGCCTTAAAATCCTTAATGGCTTCCCTAAATAGTCTAGTTATCTCACGAGTGATTAACTCTGAGAACAGTACTTTAGGCGCGTTGATGAAATGCCCGATTTATTAAATTAAAAGCATAGTCAAAAATCTAGGATGTCACATTTTACTTGACAATTGATCTATAAGTTTGCTTGACAACATAAAAAAGAATTAGGTTTCTTGAAAAGTTTTCTTTCCGACAAAACTAATTTTTACAAAAGTAAAATCTAACAATAAAATAAAAAACATAGTGCCCACAAGAGGGGGGAAAATAGTACGTGTGAAATTCTTAATCAAAGCATATGCATTTAACATAGAAATAGAAAAACTAAGAAAGGAATAAGTGTAATAGAAGTTCCAAAACTTGTCACGAAATTACAATTAAGTCCTAAATCTTGTAAAAAGTGCAATCAAGTCCTAAAACTTATCAAATTGTTTCAATCGAGTCTTAAAGTTAATAACGTCAGCCTTTCTAACGGAAAATGCTAATGTGGCACGGACATAATGTTTAAAATGATTTTTTTATTTCCATGTGGCTTTTAAAAAAAATATTTAAATTAGATTTAAAAATTAGAAAAGAAAAGCTAAAATTTATTTAAAAAACAAAACAATTTAAAAAAAAAAAAAAATGGCCGGCTTCCTTTGCCGCCGCCCATTGCCGGCCTTGGGCGGGGGTGGTCGGCCCTTGCTTGGCCCCATGCGAGGGCCGGCAACCCTCGCCAAGCCGGCATGCCTAGATCCGGGCTCCCTCACCCGAGCTTGGCGAGGGTTGCCGGCCCTCGCATGGGGCCGGGCGGGCCGGCCACCCCGCCTAGGGCCGGCGACCATTGCCGGCCCCTCCATTGGCGGTAGTGGCGGTAGGGAGGAGCTGTTAATTGTATCTTCTTCTTTTTTAAAACAATTTTTAAAAATAAATTTTAACTTTTCTTTTTTTTTTTAAATCTATTTTGAAAAAAATGAATAAAAAATAATTAAAAAAGCCATGTGGAAAATGAAAAAATTATTTAAAATGTCACGTCCATGCCACGTCAGCATTTTCTGTTAAAAAGGCTGACGGTGTTAACTTTATGACTCGATTGAAACAATTTGACAAGTTTTAGGACTTGATTGCACTTTTTGCAAGTTTTAGGACTAAATTGTACTTTCGTGACAAGTTTTAGGATTTCTATTGCACTTATCCCACTAAGAAAAGACAGAAAGAATAAATTCACGGCAACAATTTAGATTGTAACTAAATGATTGGGGCAACTTTATCATTTTGGTAATGGGAAAAGTGAAAAGTCATAAACCTATTGTATCAATGTCAATTTAGCCATAAATCTTTTAATGGTGTCAATTTTTTTTTTTTTTTTTTGAAATCAATAATGGTGCCAATTTAATCCTAAACATTTTGACCTAGTACCAATTCAATTTTCTTGGATAATTTTGGCAAGATATTACTAGGTGGACATCGGCCAACTTATATGGTATAATTTTAATAATTTTTTTATTTTTTATTTTTTTGCGCTAGGCGATGGCCGATGTCCTCCCACAAGCAAGGCCCAGCAAGGTGCCAAATTTGGCTTAAGACTAGGCTAGGGGAGCTCTTGCTAGGGCTCGCCCTCACCCAGTTGGACCTCACCTGTGGCGGGCGACGGTGAATGTCATCTAGATGAGGCCAGCTCAGCCATGGCCAGTGGCTTGCCATCACCTATGGCTAATGGCTGATCACCGGCAAAAGGAAGAAGAAGGAAAAAATGATAGAAAAAAATCAGAAAATATTATAAGAAATGAAAAAATATAAAAATATTATTAAAAATTATGCACGTTAGTATCGGTGGTGCCACTTAGGCCGTTGGTACCCACATTAGTAATATTCAGCAAAAATTCGCCGGAACTAAATTAGCACTAGAAGAAAAAGTTTAGGACTAAAGTAATACTATTAAAAGGTTTAGGATTAAATTGACATCAATGTAAATTTAAGACTTTTCCGATATTTTTTTCCTTTTGGTGAAATATTGATGAATTCGGTGGGTGGAAATAATGCGGCCCTTAAAAAATCACTTAAAAGGCACACTAAAATATTTGCTTTCATGGACTATTTTGGTTCTGTTCACCAAACGCGTAACCACTCCATATTATAAGTCAACGTCTTGTGCTTTCTCTATAGCCAACGGACGTGCAAGCGCTTCCTTTGCTCTTCCGCTTGAGATCTTGTTGTCACAGGCCAAACCCTAATCTTCTTCTTGGTTCACCTGTAAGTTCTTTCCTACCTTCTCTTCAACACACTGTCTTTGGTTTGGTTATCTCCTTCTTTTATTTTTATTTTTTATTTTTTTTCTCGGGGTCTAAGAGGTTGATTGTCTGGGCTTGTTCTCGTGATGAAGCTGATCCAGTCTCTGCTCTCTTCCAGATTTAAGTCGTAGGTCAGTGAATGAACTTTTGCACTGTCCTGTTCACTCTCTCATTTGATGCATTGTTAATTGAAGTCAAAATCAAAATTTGTCGAATTCAATCTCCTTCGACATATTCTGATTATTGTAGATGGCATTGGAGCCTTTCACCTTCGGACCTCACAAAATCAATCCGGTGGAAGTATTTTACACCACATCTCTGTCGTTTGCAATGGTCAACTTGCGTCCTGTTCTTCCCGGTCTCTCTCTCTCTCTCTCTCTGCCTGGTTGCAATTTTGACTGGACATTATTGAAATCGCCCCAAAAGACGTGTAAATGGGGAACTTTATCGGCAAGTTATATAAATTAATTGGTAGAAAAGGAAACAGTTTCCTCAGTTTCCAACAACATTCCGTTTGCATGAAAGAGTTGGTCCTATGCCATCACAGATTTCGTTAAAGTAGGAAGCCCACTGTGCATTTAGCTTCAAATAAGAAATCTTCTCAACAGAACCCCCAGCCAGCAGTGAATAGCTTCAAATTGAATGGGTTGTCAATTATAAGGTTAACTGAACAACCATTATCCTCTAAAGTTGCATTTTCGAAGTGGAGAAATTCTCTATCCATGGGAAAAGCTCGGGAAGCGACCGGCGGATTCTGCTCGTATGAGGTCTTTTTGATCGGTTATTGCTGATTGTGAGCTTATGGAGTTAGCTAGCAAGGGCTGTCAATTTACTTGGCTGAATAATAGAGATGGGGACGAGATTGTCAAGGAACGGTTGGATCAGGCTTTATGCTCGATGGAATGGCGTATCCTATTTCCAGGGGCGGACGTGCTAGCGTTACCAGCTGTGGGATCGAACCATAGTCCTTTGATCATTCAGACATCGGCACCTATCGAGAGGACAAAGAAATCATTCATTTATGAAGCCTACTGGAACGATGATATTGAATGTCGAGCTATTATCTCTAAGGCATGGAATTCTATACACCCCCAGCATCCGGTTTTTCTACCCAAAGTGTTACAAGTTCGCACAGCGTTATCTATATGGAGTCATGCTAAATTTTCTAATGGACGCACCAGAGTCAATACACTACAACATCAATTACAAAACCTTGGTGAACCAACGGCACTTAAACTTTCAGCAGGAGGAAGCTCGCAAAATTAAGGATGAAATTACAAGGAATTGGCAGCAGGAAGAACAGTATTGGGCACTGAGATCAAGAGTGCAATGGTTGAAATGGGGGGACAAGAACACTCGATTCTTCCATGCATCTACAATCCAAAGAAGACATCGGAACCGTATCACAATGCTACTGGACGAGAACCAACAATGGATTCGCGACCCTAGCGCCCTACGAGGTATGACAACAACCTTTTTCTCGAAGTTATACACGACTAAGGGGATGCGGGATTACGGTCCTATTCTTGCCCAATGTCCGCAGCTAGTCAGTACTGAAATGAACGAACAGTTAACCGCACTGGCTACTATGGAAGAGATCAGACAAGCCACTTTTCAATTAGGGACAACCAAAGCCCCTGGCCCTGATGGGCTAAGTGGCTTATTCTATCAAACTCACTGGGATATTATCAAGGACGACCTCTTGCACCAGGTACAACACTTCCTTTCAACAAGTCATATGCCCCCTCGCCTCAACCAAACCTTCCTTACGTTGATTCCTAAAACACCAAACCCTGAAAAGCTAGAGCAATACCGCCCTATTAGTTTATGCAACTTTGTATATAAAATCATTTCCAAGCTGCTTGCCAATCGTCTCAAAACATGGATGGATTCTCTCATATCACAGGGAACAGTCCGCTTTTGTTAGCGGGCGACAAATCCAAGATAATATACTAATCGTACAGGAAGTTCTTCACCAGTTCAGAACCAGGAAAAGGCGGAGGCACTTCAATGCACTTCTCAAGATTGACATGCACAAGGCATACGACAAAGTAGAATGGGATTTCATACGAGACTATCTCCTCACATTGGGATTCCATCTTACCTGGGTTCAATGGATCATGCAGTGTATATCTACTCCCTCATTTAGTGTCAAGTTCAATGGCGAGGCTCTTCCTTATTTTTCCCCTACGCGAGGCCTAAGACAAGGCGACCCCCTATCTCCATACTTGTTTATTCTGATGGCCAATGTCTTATCGACCTTAATAAACCAAGCTGTTAACATTGGTCATATTAAAGGGATTAAGTTTAATAGGTGGTGTCCGACCTTATCCCATCTATTCTTCGCCGATGACGCTATCTTCTTCCTAAAGGGGACTATACAGGAATGTCAAAACCTAGGTGCTATTATAAATCAGTATTGTCAGGCAACAGGTCAGGAGGTGAATCGTAACAAATCAGGTATCATCTTTAGTACCCATTGTCCCCCTCAATTGCAAGTTAATATGTCGGCTGAGTTACGCATACCAGTGTTGACTACCTGTGGTAAATATCTGGGCTTACCTGCTGAATGGGGTCGATCAAAAAAGGAAATGCTATCATGGATTATGGCGCGTGTACATCACAAGGTGGAAGGATGGAAGGGAAAGCTTATCTCAAAAGGTGGCAAGGAAGTTCTTATTAAAGCTGTGGTGCAAGCAATACCACAGTATGCGATGACTATTTTTAAATTTCCTAAATCACTTTGTCAAGCTATTGAGCAAAGTCTTGCAAGATTCTGGTGGAAGAATGATCAAAATAGAAAGGGCATCCATTGGCAGCGCTGGGATTTGTTGAAAGCAAGCAAAGATTATGGTGGTTTAGGCTTTCGTGATTTCATCGCCTTTAACGATGCTATGCTCGGCAAACAGGCCTGGCGTTTATTGCAACAGCCTCTAGCTTTATGGAGTCAATTGTTCAAAGGTTTGTACTTTCCTACAACGAGTTTCCTCTCTACACGTCCAGCAACTCGCGCGTCATGGGGATGGAAGAGTTTATTACAGGGAAGGGATGCCATCTATCCTAATCTATGTTGGTCAGTGGGCGACGGTCAGACAATCAGAATTAGGGGTGATCGATGGCTGCCTAGGGGCATTATATACGGACCCCCGAACAAAGATGATCCAGTCTTGGTAGCGGACCTAATTGACTCGACACACCAAGCTTGGAATCAACACATTCTTCTCCCTCTACTAGGAGACGACATTACAGCACAGGTTATTAAACTACCAATCAGACATCTACCTATTCCAGATCGTCTCATTTGGACGGCAACGCCGAATGGTGATTTCACTGTTAAAAGCTGCTACCACCATATCAGTCAGACAGCAAGCAATGGAAACAGGCATAGAGCCTCTACAAGCACCATCTGGTGCAGGCACCCTCAATTGCTATGGCGGCGCATTTGGTCGATGAAAACGGCACCAAAAATTAAAATCTTTACAGGGCTGTCATCGAATGCAATTGCGACAAGGGCGAATCTCTTTCATCGCCACGTCATCTCGACCCTTCCGCCCGCCGTGTCACCAACAGATTCCAGAGAGTACAGAACATCTCTTCCGGCAATGTGAGTGGACTCAAGCTGTGTGGACAGATCAACAAATTAGCAGAGGATTACCACTTTGGCACAATCAACGACTTGCTCATTGGCTCGCAGACATTGCAGAGACACCAAAAACCTTACCTGGATTGGAGACCACAGCCAACACACTGTGGCAGATTTGGCGTATGCGAAATGACGCCATATTCCGCAACAAGAAGCCAGATCCGAGACAAGTGATCAATTTGGCCATTACTCAAACGCAATCCTTCCTATCCCCTGCTACTGCCGCAGCAAGATCCAGACTCCCGCATATCAATCCTGCGCATATGTGGCGTCCTCCCGGACTGGAACTCGAAATATAACATCGATGGCGCATTCCAACCGGGTAGCAATGTGGGCAAGATGGTCTGTCTAGGCAGAGATCACAAAGGTAGTCTTGTGGACGGCTATTCTATCACCTTTCAGTCGCATTCCGCAATGGAAACTGAACTCATTGCGCTTACCAGTACCCTGCATTACCTGCTGAGACAAGACCTTCAGCATACCGCCTTGGTGATTGAATCGGACTGCCTTCCCCTCGTCGACGCAGTGCACCATGGCAGATCACCCCTTTGGGAGCTTCGGCCGATCGTCGAGGAGGTTCTCCACATGTTACCCTACTTCGCCAACCTAACCCTAACTCACTGCCTGAGGGAAGCGAACCGGGCCGCTGACTGGGCTGCAAAGGCTCATCGCTCATCTCGCCGGCCCAAAGAATGGCTTTTTCAACCCCCCGTAGTTTTACTTAATATTTTGACTACGGACGCTTTAGCCTATGGTTGTAATCCCAGTTGATAGTAATACGAATGTTTTATTCCGACCAAAAAAAAAAATCTTTTCCTTTTTAGTTCTCCGTTCTACTTCGGGATACTACGCCTAATGTGCTTGGTTTTGATTTGAATTTATTACCTTGCAGGTCATATCCTTTCCACGTAATTAAATTCAACGATAGCACTTTTGTTTGTATGGGTAAATATGTTATTTAGGAGAGCATGGATGGGGCCTGAAGGCCCTTGTTTGAGCAGAATTTTTGAGAAAGTGGCAAAATAGGCATTATTCCTTCTTAGATGGAGTTGAGTGCTAAAAGACTACAAGGAAACCATGAAGGGTGCGTTTGGTTAGACTTTTGAGGAAAGCCTTTGGAAAAATGCAAAGGACTTTAAGTTAAAGGGGTTTTCCAAAATGCAAATTGTGTTTGGTAAATTATAGTTTGAAAGTCCTTTGTGAAGTACCTTTGAGTAAAATAGTGTTTAGAAATATTACATTTACAAAGGACTTTGGTGATTAATAAAAAAAAAAAAAAATTATAAATAAAAATATAAAGAGTTGTCCGGCAGGCAGGCGGCCTCAGGCAGCCCTCGGAGATGACCAACGAGGGCCACCTAGGGTCGGGCGACCTCCAGCGAGGGTCGCCTGGGGTCGGGCGACCGCCAGCGGCCCTTCACAGAGGTCGCTTGACCCAAATCTTGGTCCGCCGGAGGTCGCAGGACCTCACGGCGACCCAAATCTGGGTCACCGGAGGTCGCGTGACCTCGCGGTGACTAGATCTAGGTCATGGCGACGCGACTCGCAGGCGGTTGCTAGGACTCATGAGCGGTAGCCACGACTCGTCGGGGTTGCGCGACTGGCCGATGACAATTGCCGCGACCTTGCCGACCTCAGCCGTGACCTTGCCGGCCTCTTGAGCTCGTCTCTGATCAGCCACACCACTAGAGAATAAGATGAACAATAGAGATGAATAGTGGACATGAGGCATTCTGAGAATGCTGAAAGCCCAAGGCAACCTAGGACTTGCCTTGGACTTTCAGCTTTGCAAATGCTAGCTTTGCCTTAATGCCCCTTGGAAAATAGTTCCAAAACACCTTCATTTTGGCCCAAAAGCCTTTAGCCCCCAAAACCCCTTGGAAAGCGGTTCCCAAACGGTAGTAAAATGTGCCACCAAACCAAGGTACCGAGAAAGCAACCCAATTCACAAGGATTCATATCTCCCCGTACCTTTTCTCATGAGGTGTTGGATCCGCAAATCATGAGGATCCTGCGAGAGTAATCCTCTTTAATGCTTTCAGCATTACTTCGGCCACAAAGCTGCTCTCTTTTATGTTAACCCAAAAGAAAACACCGTTCAGCATGTCCAATTCCCAACTGGATCTATCATACACTGGTGTACTCCCGGAATTTCTTACATCTGGTATGGACAGCTGCCCTAGTTTGGACAGTCAGTACACAAGATCCACAAATGCATTAGCGTGACATTGTTTTCTGAGAGCACCTTCAGACATCAAACAGCAATGCATTAGAGTGGCATTACTTTGACACCGTTTTCTGAAAGTATCTTCAGATCTCATATGTTCAGCTGTCAGAGTCATGCCTTGGTGCATGATGAACTCTGTTATAGATTTTACTGCAAAGTTTGGCATAGCTTTTGGAGGCGTGTTTTTATGTGTATCTGTCTCTGTTGGAAGCCAAAATCGAAATCGTGTAAGTAAGCCGTGTGGTAATTAGTATTCCCCATGTCAATCTTACTTAGCCATCTAGAAAGGCGCATACTTCAGTTTGGTTTTGAATGAGATAAGGCATTTACGATGCATAAAATGTTTCACTTGACATCATGCACATGTGCTCATCTGCCCAAGGCGTGAAGTAAAGCGCTTTGTTGATCTTAGTGCTGACGAGACTATCGATCTATGGCTTACTGCAAAGAAAGTTGCTGGTCAGTTGGAACACTACCACAAAGCATCATCTCTGACTTTTACAATTCAAGTAAGACAGTTATAACTTTTGGACTAAACTCTTTTTTCCTTGTATGTACACAGCCACCCTTAACATGCCATCTTAGTTCTGTACATGTTACTCACCAAATTGATTCCATTTCTCTGGCACTTGAATGTCACATGATATGAATTAGCGAATTAGCAGTAAATAATGGTTCAATACAAGTATATGCCGATAAGAAATATAGCTCTGTGGTTTCGGTTGAATCTCTTAGCTGATTCAATAAAAAATTCCAATATGTATCACTTCCACATTTATTCCTTGTACTTACGAGCCCATATTAACCCTTTCCTATTGCAATTACATTGAAGGGGAATTCCGGATTGATAAGAGCTATCTCTTACAATTTTTTTTTTTGTAAATTTCGTCCATGGTCATTGAAATTTAGTGAATTTTGCTATTAGGTCACTCAAGTCCAGCTTTAATCATTAAACGCAATGAAGTTACAATATTTTTGCAATTGATGCACTTTATCAGTAATCTAGCCAATTACCCAGTGAATTGCTGACGTGGTGGACATGTGGTCAGTTTTCTGGACATGTCATTGTCATGCTTACATGGGCACCATGTCAAGCATTTCACTAGCAAATTTGTGGGATTGTGGTCAGAGAGCGTCGATTACCTTAATTTAGAAGTTTCATATATTGAGTGACTAGAACAAAAATTTAGCGATCTAATTGTAAAATCATTAATTTTTTATTACATCAATGCAATTTTACCGGATATTGTCAACATTAGCATAAGACATGGCAGTAAGGTCTTAAAGACTTTTTGAATGGGTGGGCTGAAAGTGCTAGTATTACCACCTAGAGGGAGGTGAATAGGTGTAAAAACAAATTAAGCTAATAAAAACAATAAAAGTAATTTTCTTTAAACAAAGTCTGATTAACACCAAACTTTTGATTCAGACTCAAATAAGATGTTTTCGAAATTAGCAGAACTTAGAAAAATATTGCAGCAAACAATTCAAAAGAGTTAAGGGAAGAAAAAATTGGACACGAGATTTATAGTGGTTTGACTTAGATCAAGCCTACGTCCACTCTCCCACACTGATTGCCTTCTGACTGAATTTCACTATGGAATCAAAAGAGAATTACAATGATTTAAGTACGATCACTCAGTGAAGAATTTCTCTTTCTCTCACTAAGTCACCCCTTTTGTGTTTTTCTCTTGAGTACAATTGTAAGCACTATCGATGAAGAACAAGCGATTGGAAAGCCTTCAAACTTTGAAATTTTAATTCTCACGCACACTCTCAAATGGACCAAATGACCTCCTTAAATACTCCTCCATGCCTTTATAACCGTTGGCACTTTCCAAAGGAATTTCTTCCAATCAACCCGCTAGACAGAATCAATTAAGAAAATTTTATAACCATTTGAAGATTGAGGTGAAAATTTGATGATCCTGGTCACCCACATAATCAGAATCTAGGTTTTCATAAGTAGATACTTCCCAAAAATGAACTTATCTTCGAAATTGATTTCATCAATCCCTGATTAATTTTATCTATATATTTAGAAAATATAAGTGAGATTCTTTGCCAGAAAACCAAATATATCTTGCACATATTAAATCCTTATTGAATAATCAATAATCCTGAGCCTGATTATATTTCCATTCTTAACTTGGGTTCAGTCTATATCTTCATCAGAGTGGGAAAGACTTCTGATGTGAAATAAACTTTGACAGCATTCCACCATATAATACAGAAGTCTAGTATTCCTTAGAATAAGAGTAAGAATAAAAGAATGAAAGTTTTGTCAACTTCAAAACCTTATAGGAGTTTTCTCAACATGTCTATTTCTCATTGAAATTGAATATCCAGCCTTATCAGAAATTAGACTAATGATAAGTGGCTGCAATCTAGGGTCCAGGGTTCAAATGTATGCTGTAGAGGAATGTTTTCACATGTAAGAAATTGTCTGTTCTTTTTTCCTTGTTGTTCTTTTGTTCTGTGCGGTAATTGTTGATTATGCTAGGATGGGCCGCAAGCTGGACAGACTGTGCCACATGTTCACATTCACATTGTCCCCCGCAAGGCTGGTGATTTTAAGGAGAATGATGAGATCTATGATGCAGTAAGAAGTGCAAATCTCATCTACCCTGCTGGTTTATTTCAGTCTGAAACATCTTTTTATGATGGAATATACCTCTAATTGCACAGATCGACCAGAAGGAGAAGGAACTGAAGCAAAAGCTCGACGTAGATAAGGAAAGGAAAGATCGGAGCTTTGAAGAGAGGGCCCAGGAAGCAGAGGAGTACAGAAAGCTTTTACTATGAGTCATGCTCTTGGATCGGGCAGGATGGCTTGCATCAGTTGATTCTTTTTCTTGTGAACAATCTGCAATTAGCTTTCGGTGCATGCATTGCCTGTATCTTGGCTCTGACCTCTCTACTGGAAGGAGCATTCGTTTGTCTGCTATTTGGCTTGTAATGATTTGTGAATGAATTTAGCAATGCTGGAAGGTGATGTAATAACGTAAGTAGGTGGTTATACTAGTATGAATGGATGATCTGAATGTCGGTTTACGAACAAATGATGGATTTTTCCGGGGAAAAGAACTCAGACTTGATTGTGCAGGAAGTCCAGAGTCCGAAGATCCTTTATGGCAGATAAACCGATGCGCCGTCGCCATTTATTTGGTAGACAACTTAAGAGCTCATTGGTCGGATCTTCAGAATTTAAGCAACTGAATCGAATGAAAGCATAACAATGCCAAGTTGATACCCATCGCCAATCCGTTGGTATATGCTATACTTGAGTTGTGATCAAGGCTTAAATAGCTTTTAAGAGACCACATAGGTATAATTAAATCATTATGTCAATATTATAAATGGTAAGTTTTCACAAAGATAGCTAGAAAGTTTTTAACTCTTATTGTTTGCAACTGTTGAATATGTTGTATGTTGTACCTCATAAAAACATGTCAACTATAAAAGGGTCTACTGCATCTTTTTATTACTATTGATAGTTATAATTGCCAAGAAGGAATTAGGGGTAATCGGTATTAGGGTTGGTCAATTTCCACCAACCGAACCGACAGGGTTCCCAATTTGTGGAATTGGAAATCGGTTTAACTAGTCTGGTCCGATTCCAAGGTCGGTCTTGGTATTGGTAAATTTTTCCTTCTTCTTTTTTTCCCTTCTATTCCCTACATCTTGAACTCCAAAAGTCTGGTAATGCCTTTTGCTTGCATTTGATAATGTTGCTTCCACCATCAACTGGAGCATTTATATATGCATTATGTTCCGATTAATTAAATGATTTCACCTTCTATTTTGTTCTTTCTTGCGTCAATTTTTGTCTGTCCCTTCCATATGCATCTTCTTGATTAATGAGCTATAAGTGGCAGTTTTCCAACATTAAAAGAAAAAAATAGCATAGGTTTCTCATTAAATAAACTTTTAATGATCAGGGTTACTGTGCTAATTGATAATCAACTAGTCTTACACTGGATTACTGACCAAAAAAAAAAAAAAGTCTTACACTGGATTTTGTAGTCATTGCTCTATTAAATGACATTGTATCAACAGATGTTAAATAATAAAGAATGCATATAAGGACAAATAATTTGTACTCATTTTTATATTTCTGCTGAAGGTCAGAAAGAAATGAAACCAAGTTTACTCTTTAAGAGAAAAAAAATTATAAAAAAAAAAAAAAAAAAAAGAAAAGCGTTTTAGTTTGTTCCGATCCGGGTGGTTTGGTTTGACACTTTGAACTGAGAATTGGACCTAGAATTGCCAATTCCAAATTTTGAGAACCACAAACCGGACTAGTTCTCAAGTTGGAATTGGACCAATGCTCCCCTAAATGGAATGGCTATATATATATTGTCATTTAAAATTTTATATGTATGAGTTCGCAAAAACTTACTTTCCTCACAGGTTGCCACCTCAGCCAAATGCCTTGAAAATTACCGTCCTAATTTATTAGTGAATATGGCTCAATGCCTAAAATTGCGTTGATTATTAATTTGAACAATTTATGCTGGCCAGATAATGATATCTTAGAGCAAAAAAAAAAACATTTATTTAACGAGGGAGATTCACACATGTCAGGTATTTTTTTCTTGGATGAATAAAGCATAACTACATTCTCAAATATAAATCCATCTCATTAACAATACAACAAATACTAATTGTTTCAACAGTAAAGCAAGTCCACATTCCGCTGGAGACTCGCGAGATGTGATAAAAAAAGAAACCCAATAATTATCAGCATCGGAATAGGAATAGGTAGCAAACTATAGGACGTAGCAAGTCAATTACCATTCGTTCAATTTTGACATCTTGCATTTCCGCAAACTCCAAAAATACCAAATTCTAGATATCTATAGTGATAATTAGGCATTTTTCATTTGATTGCACGGTAGTATTTGATAATTTGGTAATTAAAAGTGATAATCGTACTTTTTGTATGTTAGACAAACGATTGGCGATCAATGAAAAGAATATAAATTTGACATTTGGTCTTAAAAGACGAAATACAGAAAGAGGAGGGGCACGCTCGCTATCTCACGATTTCCAAGTTGATGGTGAAGAAATTCGAGCGTAATTAGAATATTCTAACTACATCTACTTTGAAAATGAAGCTGTCGGAAATGTAACGATATCGAAGACCGTCGTTCCGGATCAGTCAAGAATTAAGCTAGTACAAATTCATGGGGACTCGTCCAATAAAGACAAGAATAACTGGTAACTTACACATTTTGATTTTAAATCAATAATTACCTATCAATATTAATTAGTATTCTGACAAGAGATCCATAAATATGGGTATATGCACTTCAATGAGTGAAAACTTAAGTATGTACAGTGTCTTAAACCACACGCTTACTTCGTTTCAATAGAAACCTTTAGTTTATTTTTGTATGGTCACGTATAAAACATTTACTTAGCATCACTTATATGCATATTCACATCACTCGAGACGTTCAAAATTCAGCAAAAGTGACAGAATAAATGCCCAAAGATAGTAACAGATCAAGTAAGTAAGGAATCTTATTGGCTGAAGTACCCGAACTTTGTCTGTTTCATAATCGACTACCTAAACTCTTATTTTGTTCAATCAAGTACCTCAGCTTTTAATATTCAACTCGATGTAGGGCCTCGTTAGATTGATTATCATGTAATGTGATCTTGTTGGCGTGGTAGACAACTGTGAAAAAGTGTGCTATTTGACGAACTTCTTATAGTTATTATGACATCCTGATTTTCAACCCTTTTTTCAATGAAATAAAATGGGCTTTTCATCGACGTGCCTATGGCCTTTTTTTTTTCAAAGTTGGCCACTCACGAGATAACTAGTTTATCAGGTAAAGCCATTAAGGAATTTAAACGCAACAGATTTAAGAATTCGACCAGAAACCGAATGGCTCGATCATGCTAATCTGCAAGGGTCAATACGGCACCGTCAAAATCGATCAGAGACCGAAGATAGGTCGGTTCGACATAGGCATGTAATTAAAGTATGAGTGATTCCACCTAATTGCAAAATTTTCGTTGAATGGCACTAAATCATTTTTTCTGTCATTTCTGTACAATGTGTCCATATTTGAAAGCTCGAGATTTTCACGACAATTGAGAGTCGCTAATAAATCGAAGATGTACAATGTGACTTGAAAATAATCGACCATAGGTCAAATGCGCTAAAAAATTCATAAAAGTTACCCGATAGGTTAGGTCACGTTAAAATCGCGTCCGATTGAAATTAACTACGAAATTGAACCCGATTTCAAAAATTGAAAGTTTTGTCATGTCACACGTCAATTCTTCCTTCAAAGAATTTTCAGCAAGTCCGATATTTTAGGCGAAAAATCAAAGTTTGGCGAAATTGGACTGGGAAATTCAGAGGCTCGTTTTTTAGTGTGCTTTTGGCCTTCAAGTTGAACCAATTGGCAAGGAAAATTGTGGAATGGATGTGGATACCTTGGCTAGTATTTTTGGGCACCAATTGGGATTTAATTGAAGTGGAATTGAATGGGAATTGAAGAGGAATGTTGGAAATTCGTAGGCCAAAGGAGGGTGCAACATTTCAGCTCTATACTTAGCTTCTTGGAGAAGATTGGTGAGGGAAAGGGGTTGTGGATGAGGTTGAAGGTGATGGGGTAGCCACTTGAGTTCTTGGGACTTTTGTGAAGACTTTGGAGGCACTTGGTCCCCTCTACCAGTTGCAGCTCCTCTCCTTCTTCTTCCTTGCCTCACCTTTTTCCATTGTTGCTGTTTTGGAGCTAGAAAACCAGAGAGAATTAGCAGAAGACCAGCAGCATCGAAGCCAAGCCGCCGCATGTCGTCCGAGCGTCGCCCGGCCTAGGTCGTCGACCGGGCCCGCAAGCTGTCCGCACGACTCCAACCCCACATTGCCTCCTGCTCACTGCCCCGCACCCGTACGTCCGTCGGCTAGCCACCATTCGTCGTTGCTAAGTCTCTCTACCATCCGTCCAAGCCACCGTCACCTCCGCCTGGACCCACCGCTGCCATTTGCCACCCACCTGGCCGTTTCTAGCCGCCATAGCCATTTGGTTCAGACTTGGACAAAACCAAACTCACAACCAAGTTGTGAGCTTTGTGGCCCGTTTCCGACCCTTTCACAACCTCCCTTGGCGCCCCTGTGGACACGGGTCTTCTCCGCCTCTGCATCGCCGTCGCCGTGAACTCATCGGCTCGCAAATCTGGTGAGTTAACTCCCTAATCCTTGGTTAGATTGTTAATTGCACTTGGGAGGTTAGTTTAGTGTTAAATAGCTTAGTTAGATTAGTACTAAGTGAGATTAGCCTTAAATGGATTAGTGCTAATTTGGAATGGTTAGATTAGCCTTAAGATGGATTAGTGTTGATCTAATTGGTGAGATTAGCACTAATGATAATGGATTAGTCCAATTCAGTAGATTTTTCCCAAATTTGATTTCTGGACCCTCGCCGTTTGCCATTTTCGTGGATCGAAATGTTCTGAGATTTTGAGGTTGATTCCTTCTTAAAACATGTTTTAGACATCCTCAACTATGACATATATTTTATCCAAGATTTTAGGGATTTAAAAAGAATGAGATTTCAGCTCCGTCATTTGAAAACAAAACCTCTGTTTTTGCTGGAACTGGTGACTTTTGGGAATTCAAGAGATTTTTATCAACTCTTAGGATTCGAATTTGAAATGGTTTCTTCACGAAAGTTGTTTGTTACATCTTGTAGTTTAACATAGTCAAATTTCATATCAAATGGACAAGTTTTGGATCTCGAATCAAGCTGGTTTTGAAAATAGACTTTCTGGTTTTAGAACAATATAACGTCTCTCGTTCTTCATGTTATAGGATCGATTGGATGAGAATCATCTCCAAACATACTCCTCGATGCCACACTTTTGAATAGTCTTCTCTTCTCTTCTCTCTTTTGATGATATCTCGCCGATTGATTGGAATTGTCCTCCATCTTTGTGCCCGAACGCATAAAATTGATCATTCAGCATGAGCGAAGGGCGAGTTTCGGATTGCACAAAGTGAGCATTCGCTACTAAACCTGATCACTGGGCAAGTTCAAGCCAGACCCAACCTGGGAATGATCGTTGCCGGCCTTGTCCAAGCCCAAAAAGCCGGGCTTATACTTTGGGCCAGTCGCGCCCTGTTATCTTCCATGGAAAGGTACATGTAAAGGCCTCTGCTTATGATAAAAGAAAATCTGGCCGCTACATCTATTAGAAAATTCGAAAGTCAAAAACTCATCTGCTGCGTAATCTGGGCAGTGATCCAGTTTAGCGTCTGTGCTTCTTATGAATTCAGCCTACTGTGTCCCACCCTCATTACACATTCCAGGCCAAAAATGAAAATCACAACTCCAATTTCTAGAATAGTAGAATGTTCGTATTTGATAGTTGCATAAATTATGGATTAGTTCTGACCTTATTTGTAGAATGTTCAAAAATGATGAGCAAAAGAAAGAACTATCAACAGAGTGATTCAGAATGTGCACATAATGGGAAGAAGGGATGAAGCAATTTCAGTTAAAGTGAGAGGATGATTTGTGATTCTGGCTCTCTAAATAGCAAAAAGAGCCTATTCTAGGAACCTTAAATTAGATGGCATTTTGGCATTAATAAATGAAATCCATGCACGAGTAGTGCTGTTCTTCTGACATGTACTATTAGTTGAAAATTTGAAGTATTAGTAATACCTAGTCAATTCAATAAGGGGCATGAATATGTCACATATAAATTGTGATCGAGTATTTTTTTCATTTATAATCCAAGGACATCATCTATTGAAGACCTTAAATATCCATAAACCAGTTAAGTCCAGACCTTTGCCCTGTGCAAGTCTAAACCTTACAATACATGAAAATTTTCATCTCAAGAATTAAAGGGCACGAATTCGAATCCTCCCTAAAGAAATTCAAAATTTGAGTCAATGAAGTGTTACTTTTCATTGTTATGTTGTACAATATATATATATATATATACCTATATAATTATATATATATCAACACCTATAATTATGGTGAAATATAAAAGTAAAAAATAACAATTTTGTTTACAAAGAAAATAAATCACAAAAGATCTCCAAATGATCAACTCGTTTATACTCTATTTGATTTGTTATATTTATATTGATTTGTAGAAGATTCTGCAGTGCAAATAATATGAATTTTTCCCTTTTGATTTTCTGCTTCAATACTCCCACGGTAATACAAAGCCTTATGTAGCACATAAAATGGTCACATCCCAAGGCAGAGTTTGCAAATTGGCCGTTGTTAAACGATGCAATAAACTATCGAAGGAATTAATGAACCCACATTTTCTGTAAGGGTGTCACATTTAATTAATTTAATCGCTACTCACAAATTGCGAGCAAGCTCTAGCTCTGTCTTAAAACTGCTCATCAAGCCCACCAAAATAAAATCAGACATCGCTTAGGAACTTCTCAAACCAAGGTAGTCTATGTCATCAAAACAAGGATGTTTCTTCTGCTTTGTAATTGCATTCAAGATCATGAGCGAGTCCAGAGCGTGGGGAAAATTACTAAAATAATCTTAAGCCTATTGTATTTATGCCATTTTTGTCATAAATTTTTCAGCCTTGTCAATTTAATCATAAACCTTTTGACAAGTTGTCAATTCAATTATAAACATTTCAATTATATCAATTTAGTCCTAAATATTTTGACTATTTGTCAATTTAGTCGTTACGATTAATTTTAGCCGAAAATTACTAATATAGCGGTCAACACCAACCATGTGTTGACATGCACAATTTTTCTGCATTTTTTAATTATTTTTTTCTTCTTTTCTTTTTATTTTCTCTTTTATCCAGCCTCGGGCCAGCAATCTCAGGCGGCCGGAGGTGAACATTCATGTTTGGGTCGGGTCAGGTATCAGTGGACCCAATCCGAACAGTCAACACCCAAAGTCATATCAGAGACTCAAATTTGCTTCGATTCCAGGACCTGAGTTTCTATCTGTCTTTGCAAAGTAATAAAATTGCGAATACCATGTGATTTGGCTTTTGTTTTTCATTGCGGGACGCAACCTACTTTGGCACTAGACTTTTTGCGTGGCTGTTCTCCGTTGTTCCTTTGGCATACTCCATGTCGATTTTTCTTTTTTTTTTTTTTTTTTTTTCATGATTTTGTCGTTTCATGAGATGCACTTTGCCCGAAAGCCTTGCAAGCTTCCAGACATCTATTATTTTTGGAGACTTTTTTTTTTTTTGGTAAAGACTACTAATCATGTCATTTTCAAAGGTATATAAATTATTTTTCAAGAGTTGAAATATTTTAGTCGGTCTTTGTTTAAATTTCCAGCAGAAAATTGACTATTTGATATCCTAAATATTACGGAATAATTGTTTAAAATATCCCTAATTTATTGTAAAACAATCAATTCAATTCTAAAAATTGGCCAGAAAGATTAGTCACGTCAATAAACCTTAGTCAAAATTGATCGAAAGAATTATTGACAAATCATTAAAAGGCTTGACGCTAAATTTGCAATGTTAAAAAATCTAACCTATTAGATAAAGGAATGTGAGATTTTGTAAAACCACCACCTAGTTGTTCTAAAAGCTTAACCTTGTGTGTTGAACTTTCTAATATAGTATCAAAGCATGATATCTTAAGTTCAAATCTTCTAGGCCTATATTTGGTTCCCTGATTAAATATTACAATGTTTTAGAATAAGACCAAATTCTAGCCTACGTGTGAGAATGGAGTGTTAGAATGTTTAAATATTAAATCGCTCATTCATTTAACAGTTTAAGTTTTTAAGTTGGACATTATAACAAGTAAAACTGAAAACGTTTAAAACTAAATTGATATCTATACAATGAATTTAAGACTGGTTGGATAATTTTTTTGATAAGAAAAGTGTACCTAACATCTCATGTCCAACGTTGACAAGAAGTGAGGGACAAATTAAATCGAGACACCGCACAATACAAATTATCCAAAGTGCCTAGAACACCATCAGCATTATTTGGTTAGCTTTCAAGCAGGCAAGCCAATGTCATATTCTCTGTTTCTCTTGGTAATCTTGAACATTAGGACAGGCACATGGGATCCGACATTGCCTCCCATGTTGTTTAACTCAAAGCTCAAGTGTGTTTGATATGATTGGCTTGGTCTGATTTAAATGGTTTGATTGGTGGAATATGGGCACGCCAATGATTTGGATTACTCAAGGTCGGTCGTCCTTTCTTCATCTTTCATTGGGTGTGGATGCATTGTTCCAACAAGATCACCTGCTTTCCACCCACCCTAGCTACCGTGTAACAACTGGCTTTGGATTTTTGTATTATTTTTTTTTTCCTTTTGTTCCGAAACTGGCTTTTGATTTAATAATTGTTACTTTTGCGAATTCTTAGCCTCGTCAACCTCCTCCATCTTCTCCCGATGTTTGGGCAAACGTGGGGAAATTATGCATTCAATCTTAAGTTTATTATATGATATTAATTCAGTTATAAACTTTTTAATTTTGCCAATTTAGTTCTATACCTTTATCTAGAATTCCAAAGTGGTCATTCTACATAATTTTTTGTCGGAAATCATTGACATAACAGTATACCTCGTAGGACGGCCTATAATGATTGGACCATCACGCTAATGATTTTTGGAAAAATTGACCGAGGATATTATATTGAAATTTCTTGGAAAGGCTTTGGACTAAATTGAAAAAATTGCAAAGACTATGGATGAATTGATATTCATATAATAATTTTAGGACTTCAATATTTCTCTTGCAAATTTTTTTGGACGATTAAACTGGGAATCTAAAAAACTTGTATCGATTCGGCACTTGAGTTTGTCATATCTAATTTTCATTTCTATGTGTTTAAATCTTAAAATTTGCGGTTCTCCTAATCAATTAGCTTTTTAATGAACGAAACATTTATATTCCATTCTTTAATTATTTTATTTTATTTTGTTTTTGTTTTTCGCACAAGCAGTACAAGAGTGGCTCAAAATAAGTGTCATATAATAATATTCAAAGAGAAAAATTTAAGAAGACAAACAAAATTAAAAAAAAAAAAAAATTCGAGAGAGAGAGAGAGAGAGAGGGGGTGTGTGACTGTGAGGGGCCCCTTCCCATTTCTAATTTTCAGTTCTTTTAAAAAAAAAAAATTACCAATTATTTTAACATGAAATGACATCTTTTTTGTGTTGGGCGACAATGCTCCGACGAGGGGTGGTTGAACCCTTGTTGATAATTTAATGTCACATGCTCCTCGCAAAATCACATAAAGCACTAATAATGAGATACTCAATATCAAATATAAAATTTGATAAAAAGCCTATCAAATAGAAATATTGGGTACCATGTTAGCCAAGAATCTTTTATTTTTAAAAATACTATATAAATTTGTAATTGTACAGTTAACCGATTACTTAAAAAAGCATTAACACCATTAAAATCTATTCTTAAAAACGCAAAAGTAACATCAACAAAAATGAGAAACTACAAGAGAAATAAAATATCGGGGACTATGTTGGCTAACAAATTTATGCTGTAAACAGTATAATAAGATTTAGTGATTCTAAAACTGATTAACTCATACACTATATATCAACAAAAATGAGAAACTGCAAGAGAAATTAAATATCGGGGACCATGTTGGCTAACAAATTTATGCTGTAAACAGTATAATAAGATTTAGTGATTCTAAAACTGATTAACTCATACACTATATTCCCGATATTTCTGATAAAATATCAGGAACGATTAATGTTTGAAGTTAAAATTTTGGATCACATAAGTGGAAAATGTTGATACATTAAATGAAATATTAAATTGTTTACTCAGTAGTAAACCAAAAATGTTGAATTAACAAATTAAATGCGGTAATACCAAACTATAAATTATGTCTTTGGCCAAAAAATTGTTAAAACTATTTGAATATTACTTTATATTAGGTGGTGCGACTGTAAAAGTCACCTTAAGAGAAAATAAATATAGAAGAAATGAGCTCGTGCAACGCACAGAGCTTAAATAGCTACTTATGCTCGGTGCCCAGATGATTCAAATGCCGTTCCTATCTGAAAAATATTTTATGCTTGAGATTATTATTTTATTGGTCTCAGATATTCTGTCCAGACGATGGGTGGACATAGATTTTTACACGATTAAGACCGTAAATCAATATTCAAATCGATGGCCGGTCTGATTCCAATTCTACGAGCTTATCTAAATCGACTCTGTCAGAATGCATGATGTTACAATAGACAATGAATTCGATAGTCTACAGCACGTCTCGACAAGCCTGGTCAAAATCTGCTCCAGCCTGAAGCTAACAGTCCTCACGGCCTCAAGATCCGTAGTAGAATATTAGTATTACTCCTCGGGGGCAGTGACTAATCATTATGGTCATATTATTAAGTGGGGGCAACAGGCTCTTTTACAGAACTGTCATCCATTTGCAACAACGATTAGGGCTTGGGAAAAGTCAAAGCAAATGCACATTTTTCCGCGTGGAAAGGACAAAAACCCACGTGCCTGGGCTTGCTAATTGAACCCTTGTTTGGGGCTGACAAAAAAGTGGTTTTGGTAATGAAAATGATTTCATGAAATATTTGAAAGTCATATGATCCAGTCGGTAAGTTGATTAAGAAATGGTTGAGATGAGGGAAGCTCCTGAAAGGGTATGAACCCCGGATGAAACTATAGGTTTCGTTTTGTTTATCAATTTTCCTTTTCCATGCTAAATTTGCCCCATCAATCAATTAAGAACTGCTTTTTTTATTCCTTATGAAAAAACACAATTTAGGATAACTTTCAAACTCATAAAATGCAACATTAATCTTGTGAATGGCGCAAGACGCCAACATTAATGTGAAATCATTTGCTTTTAGCAGAGTGAGGAATTGATATATCATGAGTGTCTAGTCCATATTATATAGAACATAGTTATTTGTGATGAGATAAAAATGAATTGCTCAATGATACCATTAGCATCAATGTAAGGCATCATAGTGATGTTGATAGAAGAAGTTCCCCAAAATCAATTTGACAAAAGGTATTTTCCATTGATTTAACACCCGGCACTTATCACTATCTCTTCTCCCTCCCACTCTTGATGATTGCGACGTTCAAATCTCACTTTCTCCATTTTATCCTTTTGCTTACGTTCCTCACATGCTTAAACATCATAGAAAAAGAATCAAACATGAACATAAAAATGGCTAGTCTCCTTGATTTCTAGACTTGGAGTGATTGGTAAGGACGATATGGAATTTTCAGCTTGGAAATTGAAGGTAATCTATTCGAAATCCTTCGAAAAAAAATTATGTAAATTATTTTGTGTCAAATACCATTTTTATACATGAAAAGTTTAAACTTAACTGGCTCATGAAACCTATAAGATGTATCATGACCTTCGGGTAGTTGGATCTTGGCTCTAGTATCTCTTTATAATAAAAATTTAGGAAAAAATGGAAAAAACAAACCTCAAAAGAAAAAAAAACATAAGCTTGGCGGGTTCGATGCAAGCAGTGGGGAGCAATATTGTACGCCGTGGTCACTATGCGAAAGTCGAGGAAGAACTGATGCCAGAAAAGCGAACCTCACTTTTTGTCTATGGCCACTAGCGACGGTAACCCATGATTCTCTTTGTCTCTCTTTTCCTGAATTCCTTGTCTTAAATAACTAAAATTCATCACTTCTGGTGCATATAACTTTAATACGTATTCATCAGGTCAGCCATGTAATTTAGGAGCTCAGAATTTACAAACTTAAAAAAGAATTCCGCCATAGGCGAAAAATATATTTTGCTGATCTCGAAAGAATAATGTGCATCTTATCAATAAAATGAAAACACATATTTAAAAATGGGGGAAGGAAATACATTGGGGGTTTACTAGTTTATGTCAATTGGAAGATTAAAAAATGAATTCGACTCTTTAAAGAGAATTGGATGGATTCATTCATATTCAAAGTGGAAATAGCTCTATTGAAAGGATTATGATGAGAATAATCTAAAGTATTATAGCATGGCATGTAAAGGAAATAATTTCTAAAAAGAAAAGTCAATTGGTGAGTTCTAGATATCATTAGAAAAATAAAATACATGTTGATTTGGAAATAATTCTACAATCTTTGTAGAGCTATTTTTCTTGAAAGTATAGCTCATTTTGAGAATTAAGGTCTGTTTATTTCACAAAAATGAATGATTTAGAACTTATTTTTCTAAAATGATCATATGTATTGTTAGCAAAAATGAACGAATGGCGACCAATTTTATCATTCACGGAAATATTTGAACATAAATTATTATCGATAATAAAATATTTTTCATTAATTAATTATGTCAAGTGATACAAGCAAACTTTTTAAAAATGATTAAGATCACAAAAAATCCCAAATTGATACATATATGACATATTTACCAAAAATTAATATTTTGATCACGAAAAATTCAAAAGTGATACACCTATGATAATTTTATCTCAAATTAATATTTTGATCACAAAAAACCCAACACTGATATATCTATGACAATTTTACTCCAAATGACTATAGAAAACCTCTACACTAGTACACTTCCGACAATTTTATCCTAAATAAATTTTTTAACTTCCAAATCCTCAAACTATATTTGTGATAACTATATTCTTTGTTAAAATGGACTAATACCATGAAAAAACCACAAAACTAATATAACTGTCTAAATTGATACATCGGTCAACTATTACGCGTTATCCAACTCAATAATATGATAGTAAAATTTAATGGAAACTAATATACAGAAATTAATCATAAGTATACTCACCTAGTGATTTTTCGTGATATTAACCATTCTAAAAAATATTATCTAAATCATCTTTCTCGCCGAGAGTACGGATGGGCAAGCAGTAAAAGCAAAACATGGTCTGACCAGGGGCGGGTTCATCTCGTCAGACTCCAACGACACCGTATCATCTCACTGAGGTCGTCCAGGTTGCGTGTGGAAAGATACGGTCTTTTTGCTCCTCTATCGTTTTCGTTTCAAGTTCCGCGTAATTGAAAAAAGGCAAGTTGCTGCTGATGGAATCTTGACGAAGCCTCCTCCTCCCTAGCATTTCTCCCTCCTCTCTCTCTCCCTCTCTCTCTCTCCCTGCAAAGCCTGACGATGAATTCCTTCGCAGTCAACCCTGCCGCGTCTGGCAGCTTCCTCTGCTGAGGTCTTTGGACGCGCCCAAGTATGCAACGGCGGAGACCGGGCGCGGAGGCGAATCGACGGTGAGATCCGCGGCGGAGATCGGGAAGGAACGCTCCTTAGGTATACATGCGAAGCAATCTCAATCTCACCCTCCCCTTGTTTTCTGTAGCTCGCGAGAATCGAATTGCCGAGAGAAGTTCGGGAGCCTTGGGCCATTCGGTTTGGGCTTAGCGCTGCTGAAGTTTCGGCATTTTTATTTTTCAAAGAAAATCTAATAGATCGGGTGGTGTCTTTGGAGAAGAAGGGAAAAGGCTATGTTTTGTGCCTGACCCATGAATGATTGGATTGGACGTGAGCGGTTCGTTTGCTTGAGCTGTGTTCCCGGTTTCCTTTTTGTTGCGATTTTGGGTTGTGGTGTTCTGCTGTGTATGTTCCTGTGGTTGGGTGAGTATGTATTTGACGGGGTTGTTCATGCGGTAGTTTGGGATTAAGCTTGATGCTCCTCTCTTCGGGTTTGCGGGTTTGCGATGTCTTCTAACGAATTTGACTTTGCTTTGTTGTTCCAAATTGGAGATCCTTTTTTTCGTTTTTACCTTCCTTTGCTGAGTGGTTTGATATTGTTCTGATCTTGGTATCCCTTGTTTTTTGGGTCAGCTTTGGCCCTTCTCAGGTGCTTTCCTGAGAAATTGTGATGCATATAGAGGTTGCGAAATTGCTATTTCTTTCCGGTTTTCATTGCTTCCTCCCACAAAAGTGTGAAAGAGTTTGATTCCCGTGTTTGTACTCTTTGCAATCGAAAGATCTAGGCTTTGATGGTTAATAGTTGATAGTGAAGAAGGTGATATATCTTTTCCTCTGGCCTATTTTTTTGTTTTGATTGTAGCTAAGTCCATATATTTTGCTGTAATCTGCACGTTGTGTAGAAAGCATTGGCGCCAATGAAGAAGCAAGTAAGACACCGATCTAGTGAGAGCAGCCTCTAGTGTGAGCTTTAGCAACATCTTTCGTGATAATTTTGTCTTCGGAGCTAGGTTTAAACCATGAGTTCTGTTAAGATAAGTTCTACTGTCCTGATGAGCTAGGTTTAGCCAGCAACTCAATTTTTGTGGAAAGCCAGAGTCGAATATGTTCTGGTATGTAGTGCCCTTTTTTGCATTTACTGTTATTAAGTCGAAAGCCAAGCAATTGATTCCCATAGACTGGAGGGATCTAGCCGCTAAAAGGCTAAAGTCTCGCTAAAGCATGGATGCTAGGCTACATATCATATAATGGTGCAAAGAAGCATGTGATACTCAGCAGCATGGTCAATGGCATATTATATCAGATGCATGATGTCTATTCCAGACCATACTTGTCACATGAGAGGCTTATTGAAGGATTCTCTGTCAGAGTTGGACGTCTTAATACCTTTCTAGTTTTCTAGTTATTCTGTGTCAAACTGAAACCCTAATGCAATTGGGTTCAAGTTCGGTGGTCGGTGCACATGGATTTCTGATGTCTCCACGTGTGTGCTTTATTTGGTTCATTTCATATGGTTCTTGTGGATAATAGATGAGTAGTTGGATGTCTTTATAAGTCAGTTGGTTGATTCTCACTTTTATGAATATAACCTAGAAGAACATTACTTTACCCATTTTGTTTTGCTACATGGACTTGCAATCTTGGGGATCATTTCTGATTTGTGGAAACACCTTGAAAATCAAAAGGTTGTGTATTTTTAAATATTTCTTGGTTGGATATTCACAGAGGTCAGATGAGTGATTAACTTTGATTAGATTCTTTCTTTGTAAATGGTTAAAAACTAAAATTCTAAGATGCGCATATATAATTGCTTTAAATATTTTGATTTGCCGCTAACATTGATTTTCCATTTTATGGTTGAAGATGGATTCCTCAGTTAATTGGAACTGTGTGTGTAAATGCTGATAAGTTCAGACTTTACAAGCAAAATTATTTGGAGATAGTGTTCTTCTGAGCTAAGTTGTCTAAGATGGATGAACGAGCAGTTTCTTGTGATGGCTCTTCCCTGAAAATGGCTAGGGAAGTTAAGCTGGAGGAAGATGAGGAAGAATTTCGCAGTTGTTGCGCAGATGATGAAGTGTGGACGGAGACTGACGATTCAGTTAAGGAGGAGCCCAAGTATCTTTTAGGTGAATTCTCAGTGAAATTGTTCTTCAAGGGCATTTCAATCAGCGAGTTCGGGGAATCTGCTGCTGAGCTTTCTGGAATTGGGGTGTTTATGGAACGGTTAGCTGATCTTCCTATTATCCAAGTGCAGAAAAAGTTGGATTTCGTTGTGGAGGAATCTGTGGCTGATTATTTAGCTCTGATGGACGGTCTAGTGGAGGCTTCACAGAACAATATCCGTCACATTTATGCCTTTACTGATTCTAAGATGTTATATGATCAGGTAAGCTTGTCTAAAGAAGGATGTATCTGTTATTATTTGATATAATATTTGTGAGTAGTAGAAATTATTTTGTTGGTCACATATTGTATATGCAGTGCAATTATAATAAATGGTCGGGTGACATGGGTGCTTTTGACAGATAGTGAATGAAGATAAGCTTGGGATTCCACTTCTGGTCGCATTGAGGCAGAGAATACTGGAACATGCAGTTAATTTTGACACCTTCATTTTGGAAGTTGTGTCCAGTAATGAGCTGGATAGGGCATGTCGACTGGCCTGCGTGGCTATTGGGATCGTTTCATATCCCATCAATGGAGAGAAGTCTCTTGACAACTGTTCTATTTGTCGTGAGGATAAACCAACACCCATGATGATCACCATGAAATGTTCACACAAGTTCTGTTCCCAATGTATGAGAACTTATGTGGATGGAAAAGTACAAACTTCTCAAGTTCCTATCAGATGTCCCCAGTTGAAATGCAGATACTATGTATCCCCTGCAGAGTGCAAGTTTTTCCTTCCACTTGCTTCATATGAATCTCTGGAAAGAGTCCTTGGGGAAGCAAATATTCACTATGATAAAATCTATTGCCCCTTTCCGAATTGTTCTGTCCTGCTTGATCCTCAAGAATGCTTGTCAGCCAGGGCAAGTTCCTCAAGTCAGTCAGAAAACAGCTGCGTAGAATGTCCGGCTTGTCAGAGGTTTATCTGTTTGGAGTGTGGTGTCCCCTGGCACTCTTCATTGACCTGTGAAGAGTACCAAGATCTTCCAGCAGAGGAAAGAGATGCTGAAGACATCACTTTGCATCGTCTAGCAGCAAACAAGAGATGGAGGCGTTGCCAGCAGTGTCGTAGAATGATTGAACTCACTCAGGGTTGCTACCATATGACATGCTGGTAAGAGGAAGTGTTTGTTTATGAGCGATGATAATTTCCTATGTGCAGGCTAGATATAAGGCTTTATTCTGTTTTCTAGGGTACTTGACCAGCATGGCAGTTTGCACTTGGAAGTATGGAGTAGATATTCTAGAAATAGAACTTGGCACTTTAGCAAGTACCTCACTGTTAATGGAACTTCAATTGTTTATATTCTAGGTAGATGTTACAGATGGGAAGGACAGGTTTGTCCGTTCCAATCATTGGGCCACTCTGAGGTTTTCCATGAATTAGTCAGAAGGCTCTTGCATCCTTTATGCAAGGCATGTACCTGGTGCAGTGTCCCTGCACGTAATCATGCAGTGAAGAGTGCTGTCATACTTCCCGAGATAATGAATGCTGAACACAACAATAGCTTTTATAAAATATGTTTACTTAATACTATGCCAATTAGGTGCTTGCTGATCACTTTGCTGATGTCACTGGTTTAAACACCAAAGTAAAACTTGCACATTATTTCTTAAACTCTTTTTAGAGTACTGGCATTGCTCTACTTTAAATATGGCACTCATTAGTTGTAATACATGATTTCTCATAGGACTGCCTAATCAGTTTAACCTGAATTCTGTTTACTTTGTCTTGCAGGTGTCGCCATGAGTTCTGTTATTCTTGTGGTGCTGAATACCGAGAAGGCCAACAGACTTGTCAATGTGCATTCTGGGACGAAGACAATTCTGGGGATTTAGTTTCACATTCAGCTCAAGAATCAGAACAATGGGCCTGGGAAACTTTCAATTCACTCCCCATGATAATGGATGCATACTCGGACCAAGAGAGGTCACAACTGGCACTCATTCAAAGATTTCTTGCTGGTGGCTTCAGTCTCAGTGATCACCATCCATATCAATCCCCTCCTCGCTGTACAGACTCATACGTAGATGCTATTAAAGATTTGCATCAGCTTCCTTGGCTGGAGAGGTTTGTCTCCGTGATAAGTGATGATTACTATGAAGATTATATGCAATAAGATGTGTAACAATAGCAAGCCTTTAGGCAATAAGTTTCACACAGCTAAAAAAGGTCTTAGCTAGGTGGGTAAAGAGTTCCTCGCTCTGTTCCCCTTATTCACACTGGCATGGAAAAATAGGTGCTTTTCCTTGGAGTCGTATCATTCTCTGTCGGAGTAGATAGACTGAGAAAAAGGGGAAAGAAAAAGTATTTATCTTATTGAGGCAATGGAAAGTCATTGAATCATATTTTTCTCCATGCATTCTCTTCTGAGCGCGTTATGGCAAATATCAATACTCTTGATTGCAAATTTACGACATTAATGTGCTTCTCGTTCTAGGGGATGAGTTTGTTTCATTGATGTAATTTAGAGCTGATGCAGCAGTAAGAGATGACAAACGATATAGTGACGAAAGTAGTTGTGAAGAGCAGATGATGGATTAGTACAACGAAGTGGCTCTGAATGTCTTGATTCATCAGTGGCCATACATTCATCCGGGTCGGTGCCATTACATGTAAATAGGAACTTTTGGTTTTTCTTTTAGGGTGTGAATCTTCAGTCGTGTTCAAAAAATCATTAAGATGGAAATTTATCCTTTTTAATGTGAAGCTGAACATGCAGAAACCGTAAAAGCACTAGTTTTGAGTTTCTAACTGTTTCAGCTTCCAGCTGGTCTTTGCTTTTAGAGGCCTGCCACATGTTCTTGGTCAGGCTTTGGACTTCTTCGAAATAAAGCAACGTTCTCAAAGCTCCGTCAAAAACTCAACTCAGCAATGCTAATACTATAAAAAGCTTGTGAAGTTTGTGCCTCATTACGTACTTGGGTTTTGTGTTGGTATTGTTTAAACTTTTGCCCTGAATAATTTTGTGGAATTTAAGGAGGTTCTTTTGGGGATGGGCTGTGTCCTGTCTAATGAATTCACAGTGCAATTATTGTAAGTACGTACATACCGATCCTTTACTCTGATCCAAGAGAGTCTGTGCTAGTTGTTAAGAAACCTCATCCAGATTTTGAAGTTGACAAGACTTTCTTATTCTAATGATTATGTCAGAATAGGTTCTGGAACATGTTATTATGAACAACATTCAAAGACTTTTAGCAAAGTCTATTCTATTCTAGAATCATTTACACAAACAAGATGAATATCCCACTTTGGTGGGTCCAGAACGTGAGAAATTCATAATGAAGTAAGTCGAAAACGTGACTTATCTGGAATATAACATGGGACCAAAACGAGGACATATTCAAAATATAATCTACAACGGCTAATGATCTGGTTAAAGATTTCACTTTCCCAAAATATATTGATTGAGCCAATCAAACTGATTGATGAAATCAATCCTGGAGACGAGTTTCAAATGAGAAAGCCATACTTATGAAAATTAAGATTCTGATTGTATAGACGACTAAAATCAAGTAGAGATTGTATATTTATCTTCAACGACCACAAAATCTCTTTGAATCATTTTGTCTAATAGGTAAATTGGAAGAAAATCCTCCAACGATTGGCTAACGGTTAGTGTGGAATGGAGGAGTATTTAAGGAGATTGATTAGCCTAAAGGAGATAGAGACACAAATATGAAATTTCACCAAAATGACAGTCTCATTGAAAATCTGGACAAACTAATGTTGCAATATCACACAAATCTGTTCAGACTCAATGGAGGTTCGATTCTCTATCCTTTTGGATTAAATGCAAATTATCCATTTATACATCCACTAATTTGGAAGGAAGATGATTTTCCCGATCAATTCATATGGTTATTGTGGTACTTAACCAATAAGTACTTAATAGCTATTAAAGTTCAAACCAGAAGGTTCATTGCTAACCTCACCAGGATATTGGGACTCAGTAAAGGAAACATTGAAAAGAAAAGTGACAAAAATCTCTTAAACTTTCTCAATTTGTTTTATCCTTCGACTCACTGGAAATATCTTTTGCCAAAAGAATTGAGAACCACTCAACCAAACCCAGAAGTTCACACCATCTTGTTTTTCCGACGTCCATGGGCCTTTTTGACTAATAATGGCAACATCATGAATGCCTCCTTGAGTATAGGCACCTCATCATATAAACATGTTCCACATAGTGCAGAAGCTCGAATTCACAAGTCCTATCCAGGACCTGTTGGATGCTGTGAACATCAATATCGAGAACTCCAAAGAATTTTGTATCAAGAAAACAAGATCATTCCTGAAGATGCATGGAATTATAATATACCCACTGCATGGAATCATTATAGCCTAGCACCAGAAGCCAAGGAAGCACTCGAGCAATACAGATAAGCTACATCATCACAGGAGCACGAAATGGTAGACACGGATGACATTGCACAGTCCTCTCAAAACCCCTATACTAGATGGGGAGGCTCTCTCTCTCAAGATCCTTATGATCAAGGACCTTTATCCTTATCTCAAAGCATGAACACCTCCTTTTATGCACAGTCATCTAATTGGTCTCAGCCAAACATTCATGCCGATACTGCAGACATCGACAACACAGATTGGGCACAAGAAGAAGCATCTGCATCTACTGTCACGTCCCGATCCTCGGGCACGCACCTATCCCTCACCTTGGTCAATTAATAAGTGCAATATCCCAAGACTAAGTATCGCTGACCCTTTCTTTTTCATACGCATGCGGAAGCATAAAGAATCCCCAAACAATTAAAACAATGGGATAGAAAAGCATGCTATATTTTTTTATATTGAAATTCACAACCACACTTTTATTAACAGCACAACTCATAGTATATTTACAATACTATTTACAGCAATAAGTCTTACACCTATCTACACTAAGACATGGTTCACAAAATGAATGGGATTTCAATCCACATCCGGGTTGTACTCAAGATCCCTCTCTGGATCATCTTCTTCTTCAAAAATCTTTCTCCTCCTCAGGTTCCTCCTCCTCGGCTCCTCCTTAGGGTCCTGAAATAGTTATTCAATAACCAATGAGACCATGTCTCAGCGAGTTCTACCCCCTAAGACTCGATTAGTAAACCAATATACTACTCGGTTGCCTAAGCACAATACAAGTCAAATGACTTACCTTGGCCTTAGATTCCATCTGCATATAAGCACAGTTCAATAAGTACTCAAACAATCACATTACCAATCGAAGCATCGATCAAATCGACTTAGTCGATTACATGTCAGTCGGACCATTTCTAGGTCATTTATCCCACACCAAGCAACTTTCTTAGATTTAGTGGCTTTACGGTCCCACCCGATCCTTTCAAGATCTAGTGGCTTTACGGTCCCACTTGACCCTTTCAAGATCTAGTGGCTTTACGGTCCCACCCGACCCTTTCTTGATTCAATTTAGGAATGAATCTTAAATTCACTCATAAATTACTTTTAGTACCAAATAAAGCTCAAATAAATAAACGGACTGCACCACGACAATCAGCATGAAATTCCGGTCACCGGCCATCCTAGTTGAATTTCCGGAAAAATAAATAATTTCGAAAATTGAATAAATAAATATTGAAAATCCAATTTAGGCCCATAATGCCAAATTGGAGGCTGAGACGAGCTCGGAAAATTACCGAGACTCGTTCCATAAATAACATGGCATGTCTACTTGCTAATGTCTATTTCTAACCACCTAACATGCATCATTAAGTCTCTCATTTAATTTATCTAAATTAATCTAACCACCTAATCGCATTTAATTAAATTTAACCAACCCTAAGTATAATTAGCAAACTAAGAAAGCATTAGTGAGTAAAACTCACTTGGTAAAAGCGGAGACCAAATCATCGCAATGGCAACGCGACGGCGGCCGAAATCAGGCTTTCGACAACACCGGCGGGCTTGGACCGGGCCTTAGACTCGGGCTCAAAAAATCTCAGCCCAATTGAGATTTGTTCTTGCACTGGACTGGGCTTCACTTGACTAAACAGGCCTTGAATGGGCTGTCCTCGCGGGCTTCTAATTTTGCTGGGCTTCGGAGTTGAAATTGATTTGCTGAAATTGGGCCTACTCTTGGGCTTTAATTGGTGCGGCTTGGAATTGGGTTGCACGTTGAACTGAAGTGGCTGAGATGGACTGGGCTTTGGAGCTAAATTTGTTAGGCCTGACTTGCGGCCCAAAGGAAATTCACTGGGCTGGAATTGCTGGACTTCGAAGACCGAATTCAGTTGGACTCCAATTTGTGAATTGCAAGGGAGATGGACGCTGGCTTCTTCGGTCTTCCTGGCAGCTCGATGGAGTTTGCTTCGTTGGCTTCGCTTGACTGACTCGGTGGACGAAGACACGAAGATGGGTGGTCTTCGTTGATGGAGTCAACACAAAGGCTTCGTTGTTGATCGAGTAGATGGAGAAGCTCGGACGTGGCAGCAGCTACAAGAAGAAATTATGGCAGGGCTTCGCTTGGTGGGGGATTTCCTCGGTCAATCTTCAGTGGTTTTCAGCTGGGCTTTGACCGGTGAAATGGACCGAGACGTGGCAAAGATGGAGGGAGCTGTTGCGGGGTCTTCGGTGGCCTGGCGTCATACGCGTGCGGCTTCACTTCAATGGGCTTCTGTGGGCATTTGTTGGGTCAACAAACCGATGGAGGTGTCTCATGGTTGACCAAACGTGGCAACAAATGGCAGAGCTGAAGATGCGAGCTGGCGGAGGGCGCTCGTGAGTGGGCCGATGCGATCAATCAATGGGCTCCGTTCTTGCGGGTGTTGACCGAGTGATGTTGGTTGATGGACAAGTGGTGAGGATGAAGGGGATTCGATGGATGGGATCGCCAAAGATGAAGCTGCAGGGACGAGGAGGTGCTGGGTTCTTTTGAAGAAACACATAAAGCAAAAGTAGCTCGGCTCGGTCAAGGCGTTTGCTCAAAGGAGAAGATAACGGAAGATGGAGGCAGCTAGCTAGGCTTGTTCAAGAAGATTCAAAAAAGTCACAAGCTTATCCAATAAATTGAAAGCTTGGTCCCCCATTTGGCTAGCATAAATATCTTAATGTCCCCTATTTCTTTCCAACCAATCAAACCCATAAATTCCTCTAATTGATGCCAAAATTGCTCCCCATGCCTTATTCCGAATTTCACTTAATTTAGCTCCAACTCCTCACCCAATTCCCCAAATTGAGGTCAAATTCCGATGAAGAAAAATCCTGAATAATATTCTGTAAAGTCCATGACACTCAAAGACTCGGCTCGGAAGTCGAAATTTCCTTTAATTGAGCCCATCTGAATTTCCATTGATTTTCCGCGGTGTCCGAATCGATTTTTCGTAAAAATCTCGGAATCTTCGAAAAATCCTATGAGACTGAGTCGACACTCCTAGAATTTATTGTGACGTGACCAAAACTTCAATTTCTGAAATCAGACTTGAATTGGCGATTAATTTCTATTCGACATGTTTTTAGCGTGACCTAGGTTACTGGGTAACTTTCGGATATTTTTAAGTGCAATTGACTCGTGGTCGATTTTATTCGAGCCACTATGAACCCACTCAACTCATTGGCGACTCTCGATTGTCGTGAAAATTCCAAGGATTCAAATACAGACACAGGGTACCAAAACAATAAGAAAATCAACCTAGTGCCAGTCGATATGAATTTTCTAATTTAGTGGTGTCACCCACGATTAGCCACACATCATTGTCGATCTAGTCTATCTCTAATTTCAAATCGATTTTTAATTGTGCCGTAATGGCCTCTAAAGATGGACACGGTCGAGAAGCCGATTTTTGGTTGAATTCTCAAGTCTATTACCTTAAAATTCCTTAATGGTTTCCTCAAATAGTCTAGTTATCTCGAAAGTGATCGGCTCTGAGAATAACCCTATAGACACGTCAATGAAATGCCCGATTAATTCAGTAGGAAACAGGTTGAAAAATTCGGGATGTCACATCTACACCAGTTCCGCTGAACCAGATCCTCTCACTAGAAGATCTTGAGACACTTGAACAAAAATATGATGAACATCTTCTAGCAACAGTGCACAGCTCAGATGATTCGGACCATGACTACAATGCTTGTGACAAACAAGATCGCTGAACAAGACCATTTCCGTACCAGTTCACTATAGCAAGTTACTGTTCACTTTTACTGTAGTAGTAGGCTAGTGAAATCACTGTTCACTGTCACTGTTCATACCGTGCGAATAATTCTCGACCGAATGCTTTCGGTGCCTCTGTTTTTTTCAGGACCCGTGATCTTGATTCTTATTTGTGTGTGACCTCTTATTGCCTATAAAAGGCGAGGAGGATGTAATGTGTGGACATAGTCCCTTGAAGTAAAGTGAGTGTTTTGTGAAATTCTCTATGGCTTTCTAAACTCCTTTTCTTTCTCCAGCCTAGTAGGATCCTCTGAGAAATGCAGCTCGGATAGTTAGAAATGTTACTATCCTAGTTCTATTTAGGTGTCTCTAGGCTCTGAACTAAAGGTCAGAATAATTTTCTGCTAAAAGGCTATCCCTGAAGGGCTTGAACGAGAGTTGTTTGCCCAATGTGGGAAGGCATACTTGCAGAAATTGACTCTGTCCTCCCTGGTTCTAAGTCTAGGTCCATTCAATGGTATCAGAGCCTAGTTTCGTTTGTAGTTTATCCGTTCCATGCGCTTAGTAGGTGAATCCAATGCTGAGAAGAACTCCTCTCATCATGACCGATCGGCCAGAAATACTCGAAGCACCCATTTCTCTTGTTGCAACTTCATCTTCTTCAACCCCTTCAGATTTCCGTATTTCAAATACTTCTAAGATAGATTATCTCTATGAAGTCTCTCTTAGTGATGAAACTAAAATCTCCGAAACCCAGCTTCCCCTGATGAACTCTTATTCCGCTTTTGCTAAACCCACTTTGTCATTTTCACCCATTCGTTCTATTCGATAACTCATTCGCCAAACTCCGAAGGAAGTAAAGGAGTACGTTCAATCCTCCAAGTTTGACCAGCACCCCATTCCTGCTACTGAGAATGAGTACTTTGTTACCATTTAGATTCCTCCAAAGTTTCCTCGACAGTGGATCCAACAAAGATACTCTCGTGTTCATTATGGAGCTGTTCGTCTTGCTCTTACTTTTCATGGACGCAAAGGTTTGCCGGTTGTAGCAAGGATAGCATTGTTGGACATTAGATTTCTAGAATACCAGCATGCTTGTATTAGTACTGTTCAAACCACCTTGAATGCAGGAATAGTCTTTGTGACTCTGTATCCAAACTTCAACATTGCCCTTTCAGATCCACAGTTACTCTCTTTTCTGAAAGTCCAGATCCAACTCACTGGAGCACCCCAAACAGCTGACTCTATTGCTGCCACACTACACTACCAGATGGTTTACAGAATGCAAAACCATGCCTTTGATTTGAATCTCCATAATGGAAATGAAGATGCTTTATTCATCTCTATGCAAAATGATCAAGCATCTTGCATTCATGTTCCCAGACAGATCCCAAAGGAAAATTTGGCCAAGCTCCTTCTAGAGACTTGGATTACCAATTATGAAAAATTGCATTAGAATAACAAGCCTTTCCGGTCATCTGATTTCGAGTTTGTTAGAAAGAAAGATGGAACTGTTTCCATCAAATTTGGCAAGGAAAAGGAAGAAG
The DNA here is from genome assembly GCA_014182715.1 of Eucalyptus cloeziana. Lineage (NCBI taxonomy): Eukaryota > Viridiplantae > Streptophyta > Magnoliopsida > Myrtales > Myrtaceae > Eucalyptus > Eucalyptus cloeziana. The sequence goes on from CM024637.1 coordinate 19,471,357, forward strand.
GTTTTCCTTCTATCTTCCAAACCCTCTTCATGATTGAATCATGTGTTCCTGAATCAATTTTCGAGCCATTTCCAAAAAAGCTTGTTCGACATTTTAATAGTGATGGACATCCTGTCCATTACTACAAAGACAAATATGGTCATTGTTTTTGGGATCCTTTTTGTCAGTGCTCTTACTGCACAAACTCACTCGATGAGGTAGATCCAGATGCAATACCTCGGCACTAACGTAAGAAGCCAAAAGATCTTATGTACCAAAGGTACTTGAACGGAGATTCCTCCGTTGATACTCTTAGTGAGTGTGATAAGTTTCAGTTTATGGTTTCATATGCACCAGCTCCACCACCAGAGTTCCCTGCTCCTCATTCAGTCTCACCAACTCCACCTTTATCACCTCCTCCATCTCCTCCTCAGAAAAAACCTACAATCTCCCCGTTTTATAAGCCAATCCTAAAGTGGGCCGGGAAGCACTCATACCCACTTGAGGTTCCACCAGAAACACTACCCAGCTCTTCCATTGCCATGTTCCAAGAAACAGACTTTCCTCCTCTTGCTAGGGAAAGTTCCAAACTTTCGTTTCCCGCTCCAGAAGAATTTATAGATCCACAAGGCAGATATAGGCATGTTTCTAAAATACCTGCCCCCACTGATGTGGATGAGCATGAAAGACAGAAAAGAACTCCTGTTGCTGAAGTAGTCTTAAATTGGCAATTGGAGACTCTTTTAGCACACAACAATGCTTTTAAAGCAATTGATTTCAAGATTAGGAATGTGCAACAAGATCTTCGCAGATATGATGAAACCACCAACAAAATGCTTTCGGATTTCCAAAAAGAGACTTTATGCCTTAGAATCTGGTCAACATTTAGGGTATCATCATCTTGAGAGTCCTAAGGTGGAGATAGAAAAGCTTAAAAAGCATATCCAGATCCTTGAGGAAGGAAGACTCAATCCATTCCCGACTACTTTGCGAGTAGAGACTCTCCCTCCTCCACCACCTCAGCCATATAATTTTGCTACTATCACAGACATTCCTATCAAACAAGACAGGACGAATGTGGGCGAAATGAGAAATCGTCTCAAGGAACTAGATCGAATAAGAAAAGAAAAGGGAAAGGAGAAAAAGCCCGAAGCATCTTCGCTTGTCATAAGAGAAAGGCTGGACCAATTGATGCTATCAAATCCATTAGAATCTTTTCTTAGAGATTGGAGTAATCAGGAACCACAGCCTGATCTTGTCACTCAATAGTCTAAACAACTTGATTATGTCATTCTGACAGATTAGATCCTATTTCCGGCAGAACAAACTTTTCCCAATATCTTTGATACTGAATCAGACTCAGTATCCCTTTCATCCTCATCATCCTTTTCAATCCCTACTATCGATTCATTTCCTATTGTCCCGGTAACTTCATCAATATTCATGGCCGATCCTCCAGAACATGATATGGAATCAAACCCTTCTGAACCAAAGGTTGTCCAGCCAAACAATTCCTCCTAGAATGTGTCTACTTCATCTAAACAGTTTTTCACTAAAGATGACATTCCTTATCACAAATGGCCAAAAAGACTTGAAGAATTTCATACTTGGCTGAATACTCAAGTCATTACCAACCAGGAGAAGTATGATGTTATTTTCAACTTTGTCACAAGGTTCACCGGTAGCCTCAAACTTTGGTGGCAATTTGTGTCAAAACAAGACTAGCTTCACTTTTTACTCTCACCAAACTTTGGTCATGCCATTACCCTTCCATATCATTTCTTTGTGGGAAAACCTGTTGATCTCATAGAGCTCAAAAGAAGAGAATTTTTTGAAAGAAAATGCTGCTCTCTTCAGAAAAAACACCTTGATAAGCATTATCGTGAAATGCTTAAGCTCTTCTATCAAATTGGTGCTGATGCAAATTTGAAAAATGTCTTCCTGACCTTTATTCCCAAAGAATTATCTCAAACGGTAGAAAGAACTTTTCTATCCAAATAGGGAAGGATCAAGGATGTTCCATTGAGAGAAATCCAACAAGAAATTCATTTGTGCCTTGAAGAATTGTGTATCAAACGGCAAATGATTCAGACTTATGTTAACGACAATAGAGAACTTGATGCAACATGTTCTCGCCAGAGGCTAAAGATCAAATGCTCCAAGAAAGATTGTGATGGTTATTGTGAAAAATCTTCGAGAAAAAAGAAACACTTCAAAAAGTTCTAGATAAACAAATCCAGGCATGGCTCTAAAAACTTCCGAAGAAACAAGAAATGGCGATACCTACGCAAAAGGAAAGGTTGCTCAAGCACAAGAAATCTAATCGATGTTTTATCTGCAATCAAAAAGGACATTTTGCCAAAAATTGTCCTCAAGGGAAAAAATGTCAGAATCATTTGATACATCATATAGAGAATGAAACTGGTATTTCTCTTGACAATGATGATATCGAATCTCTATTTTCTGTGGATGAAGAACCATGTGAACAAACTCTTTGTGTCATCCCTTTTTACCAAACTCCCAGTGAAACCGACTCAGATTCTGTTTATGAAGATATTTTTCATATATCTTTGACCCATTTTGAAGAAAGCACTGACATATTTTCAAGCCAAATTCATTGTCCCTATTTTCCTGTGAAAATATTCACTTCAAAGTTTGCCAAGCCAATCACTGTCATTACTTTTATAGACACTAGAGCAGCTTCTTCAATCTTAGACACTAAAGTTTTTCCTAAAGAATATTGGACTTCCTGTGTTTGGTATTTTAATTCTGCTTCAAGAGATACTTTCTCTACAAATGTGAGAACCACTCCGATAACTGTCCAGTTTTTTCCATAGTGTTCCATAACCATAAAAATCTTTGGCTCAAGTCTTCCTAACAAAGATTTGATCATTGGTTGTGATATTATGACTCAAATTTCTCAACTTCGCATCATTCATGGAAAAATGTCTTAAGTATAAGGACCGATTTTCTGAATTTGTCAATATCCAAAAAAAAATTTCCATTCAGATGAGTCTGTTGGATCCGATCATGCAAAAATTATTGGAATCTTGTTCGGAATCCCACTCTGAGTTTGCCCAAAAATGTCCCCATCATTTATGGAAAAACCCAGAGTTTTTTGTTCGCCTTCCTTTTAAAAAGAATGAAGATATTAATCCAACTAAGGCGAGTCATATGGGAATGAATCCAAAACACCTGGTTTTGGCTCAAAGGGAATGCTCAGAACTACTACAACAAGGCCTTATTGAAATCTCACATTCTCAATAGGCTTGTGAAGCCTTTTATGTCAACAAACGTGGTGAGCAAAACAGAGGAAATATGAGATTAATAATTAATTATCAACCTCTTAATCTTTTTCTTCAAGATGATAAATTCCTTTTACCCTCTAGAAACTCCCTTTTTACCCTCTAGAAACTCCCTTTTTGCTGGATTATCCAAAACCCAAATCTTATTCCAAATTTAATCTCAAAGATGGATTTTGGCAACTAGGCATTCATCCTAAAGACAGACCTAAAACAGGGTTTTGTATCCCAAACCAGCAGTTCCAATGGAAAGTTCTTTCTTTTGGCCTAAAAATTGCACCGTCCCTCTTTCAAAAGGCCATGTGTCGAATTTTTCAACTAATCCTGTCAAGTGCAGCAGTATACATTAATGATATTCTGCTCTACGGTCCTAATGAGCAGTCACACTGCCAACTTCTTGAGCAGTTTGCAGATATTGTGAAGAAGCATGGAATTATGCTTTTCCAAAGAAAGATGAACATCACCCAGATAGAAATTGAATTTCTTGGTATGCACCTTAACAAATGAACATACTATCTAGGGCCACATATTGCTCAAGAATTATTGGCCACATATTGCTCAAGAATTATTAAAGTTTCCTGAGGAAAACTTCACCACAAAGCAAATTCAACAATTTCTTAGGATAATCAATTATCTCAGAGATTTTATTCCAAATCTTGCAAAACTGCTGATCCCATCACAAACAATTCTGAAAAAAGAATCCCCCACCTTAGGGAAAAGCTCAAACTAATACAGTTGCTGAACTCAAGGAGATTATGCAATCTCTTCCTCCACTGCAAATCCCATCAACAGGAAAGAGAATTCTCCAGACTGACGTTAGTGATGAATACTGGGCTGCCATCCTGTTTGAAGAAATTGATGGTAAGAGGCATCTATGTGCCTACAAAAGTGGAAAATGTTCTCAAGCTTAAATGCATTATCATTCCACTTTTAAAGAAATTTTGGTGGTAAAAAATGGGATAAAAAAGTTCAAATTCCATCTTATTGGCCATCACTTCCTGGTCGAATTAAACATGGCATCTTTCCCTCAGATGACCAAGTTTAAACAGAAGCAAGTTCCAAACTCCCAACTGCTCCGATGGGCCGAATGGTTTTCAAAATACTCTTTTGAAACCAAACATATTGCCGAAGAAAAAAATGTACTTGCTGACTTTTTGTCAAGACTAAAGACACCAGCAGAAATCAACATGTACATCATGAGGCATACTTTCTATACTGCTCATCACAATGAGAAGTATAAAATTGAGAAGATAAAAGACTGGTCAAGCTGGAAATACCCCCAGGAGATCATTGAATATATCCAAAATGACAGTCTCACTAAAAATCTGGACAAACTAATGTGGCAATGCCACACAGATCTGTTCAGACTCAATATCACTTGTCTTCTTCTGTGAGCTTAAAAAAGTTGTGATCGTGAGAGAAATACATAAAGAATGACTCAATGAGAGAGTGTGATCTACCACTAAGTGTTTACACTCAAAAATGTAATCTAGCTAGTAGGCTATCAGCGTAGGATGTAAGCTTAATTTAAGCTGAACTACTATAAAATTTGTGTGACATTCTCAATTTAAACCGCTATCTCGGGCACAAGGAAGAACCTAAGGAACGGTATGTCAATGGCAAGAATAGGCTGTAAGTCAATCCTAGGGATTGTTCATGAGATAATTAGCTTATTAGGGACGAAACGACTTGAGATCAAGGTTACGTTAGACTAGAGTGTTCAACCATGAAAAGACCATTTGACCATAAGGATCAATGTGGACGATCACATATCATCATGAGTCGATTAATGGACGGATATAAATCGATTCAACTTGAGTATATATCGATCGTGGGTGACTCTGCACGGTCACTGTACCAGTCTTTTTCCAATGCACTGATGGACTAACCTTCAAAATTCTAAGGATAGGTTTAAGTCTTGCAAGACAACTTATCTCACAAGTCCATTCCACTTAGGTGTGTGAAAAGGGGGGTGTCTCATTGACTTCTAAATTCACTCTCAATTGATCCAATTTCAAGAGGACAAGATATAATAAAAGGGACTATATAATTATTGTCTTAACAAGACAGGAATATGTTAAGATCACCTACGATTGACACCTGTAATTGGGTCGAGTTTGTGACCAAGTTTCGATTGGAAATGGCCCTAACATGACCTACGCTAATCATGTGGCATTGGTGGTACTTGCGCGGTCAGACCTGAATCACCTAAGATCGACACCCATAATCAGGCCGGGTTTGTGACTAAGTTTTGATTGGAAATGGCCCTAATGCAATCTACGCTAATTAAGTGGCATCATGATGCTCGCGTGACCAGACCTGAACTAAGTTGGATGCTTGTCCAGCGTTCTACACGTGACCTATGTTTCAGCATGGCCGATCCATAAATGACTTTCGATTGTCGTATAACCATATAGGATCAATCCACTTCTCTTGGCTCACGGTCGCATGAAATCGGATTAAGGTCGTTCACAAATGGTACAGTGACCGTGCAGAGTCACCCACAATCGGTATATACTTGAACTGAATCGATTCATATCTATCCATTAATTGACTCATGACAGCAAGTGATTGTCCACATCAATCCTTATGGTTGCACTGTATACATAGTCCTTTTCATTCAATGAGGGATAGACACCCATTGGAAGAAGATAAGGAAGAGTGGACTAGTTTGTGTAACAAGTTTAGTCCTTTGAGCTTGAAGAACAAGCTTGGCAAGAAGAGCTCCTTGCTTGATATTTATAAGGTTGAGATCAACCTTTGCTCTCCAAGTTTAGGGAATTCATCATTTCAAGTCAAATTATTGAGCTAGCATTTAATGCATTTGAGACCTATTTCTTTCTTTTCCTCCCATTTCTCTCCATCTTCCTCTTTCATTCACTGACCCCCCTCATTCCTCTCCCTCTCCCTCACTCCGTCTCTCTCTCTCCCTCTTTCTCTCCCTCTTGGCCTACATCGTCGTCACCATCCTATGCCACTGCATGCTGTCGCCTTGCCGTTTGCCATTCTACGCCGTCGTGTCATTACCATGAGCCACGAGTTGCCACCATCCATCCCTCGTTCTTGTTTCGGTTTTTCGTAAGTGAATCCTCTAAACATTGCTAGGCCGTTGTGTTACGTGACTTAGATTTAGGTTGGTTTTGCTTGTGTTAATAGAGAGGATCAAACTATCCAAGAGAGGTTAGGACCATGTGATAATTTTATATGGTTTACTCATGAGTTTGCTTGGGTCATGAGGTTTGAAGTAGACAAGGAAAGCTTATGTTATTATTAAGGTTGCTCGATTTGTTATTGCTATTGGAAACGACTCGTTGATGTTCATGTTCAAGTTTGGTTTTAATAAGTCCTGGTTCTATTATGTAATCTAGCTATGTTATAATCTAGTTTGAGTTATTTGGAAACCTTGTTATTATGGAATGTGATTGTTTTATGTGATGTGGATTAGTATTAATGGTAAGGATTTATATGTGTTCATTTGAAGTAGTCTCTCTCTCTCTCTCTCTCTCTCTCTCTCTCTATATATATATATATATATATATATATATATATATATATAGTTCATGGTCCATCATCGATGCATGAAGTCACCCCGAACCTCCAAGATGAGATTTGCGATAGTTCTTGGACGTGCGTGGAAGCATGCCAAGTTGAGTCTCTCTATTGGATCGGCGGTATTGAGGCGTATTGTTTTCGATCTGGATTGGAATTAGGCCTGTCATGACCCCAACTCCATCTATAGGGTCACGAGCGACAAGGGTTATTTTCGCAACGTCTCAGGCTCATCACCGTCCCAATTCTTTTTATCTTGTTATCATGCACATTCGGAAACGTGAGCAAATAATTCTCCGAACAAACACCAGTTGGAAGATTGGGACAAACATCATACAAAACACATTAATTTTTTATTATAACAGTACTTTACAAGCCCTTTCTTTACGGGCCATCTTTCTTTTTTACATCGCATTGCAAGTTTTTCACATAGGCCAAGAAAATTCCTATCTCCTCTAGCGTGACTACAACTCCCAACATTGATGTGAGACTTCCATGCCTATAAGATTGAAAGATAAAGGAGTAAGTTTTGGGGAAACTCAGTAAGTAAAATTCCTAATTCTCTACTAGGGAAGCATCTTATCATCAAAGCCTAATAAGTACAACACTCGCAAACAGTGTCGATGACAGATCAATAGCAAACTTGTTGCTACCCTTAACTACATGTAGATGTCCATTGCAACATACTTCAATGCATACTTACCTTTGGCTTATCAATAAATATATCAACATAGCATGCTTATGCATAACCGGCACTCATGCAAATTCATTTAGCGTCATCCTGGCTTGATTAGGCCCTCTCGGCTCAACCGAGGCTTCCAGCTTATTGCTAGGCTTCCTAGCTTGACTAGGGTATCTTGGCTCGACCAAGGGTTCTCGGGGCTAGCTTCTCAAGGCTTCTGAGTTCAAAACCCAGGTATCCTGGCTCAACCAGGGCATCCCAGCTCAACCGAGGTATCACGTTCAATGAATGAGGCATCACCGCCAACATTGTGCGGCAATGAGTGCTTTTTCCTCTTTAAGTGCATGCATAAATGCGTCACACAAGCTAGCTCTTATCTTTTCTCTTAGCCGACACATGTATGGTTCGAAGGCGTGCTCATTCATTCGTGTATGTCATGAATTCTTATACTTCACTAATACATATGTTGGGAACGATCTTTAATTCGTAACTTGAATCAATCACTTAGTGCCGATCCCCGCATCGGACAAGGCTCGGAATGGCACGCCTTAATGCCGAACCAAGACATCAAGGTTTGGGTACACCTCGCTTTAGTGACGATCCAAAACTTGATAGACCTTGGTTTTGACCCGATGTGGATACACATGCATTGAGAATGACCCTCGACTCTCAGTTTGATTCACCGCCAAGCACAAAGTCCCTTGCATCCACTTGAACTATAGAAATCAGCATGCTTGGTGCCTTACCAAGACCTCGTGGATTCGAGTGATCCCCGTATTGATCAAGACATAAGATCAACACTTCTCAATGTCGATTCAAGACCTTACAGCCTTATGCGACCCCCGCACCAAGCGAGACTTGGACCCGGCATTCTATTTCTGCGGAAACCAAGCCTTATGACTTGGGGCAACCTTGCCTTATGATGACCTCAACTTGAACGAACCTTGGCCTTATTCCGAGCGTGAACAACTCAAGCACACGTTCAAGCACAAACATGAGCAAAACCATATAAATGATCGAACATCCTGCCCATGGTTTGATGGGTGAGCACCTAACTAAACTCGATAATGGAGACTATCACCCTAGAGGAGATATAAGGATCTTACTTACCTTGGTGAACCTCGAAGACCAACTTAGATTAGCTTGAGGGATTGAGGATGCAAGGTCGAGAGAAAGGAAATGAAGGAGGAGGGTAGGCGTGAATGGCAAAGCGAGTTAAAGTGGTGGAAATGAATGGGAGCTCCTCCTATTTATAGGCACCAAGCTCATCATTACTCGTCCAAGCGGCCCAATCACATTTCTTTAAGTAGCACGGCTATGCCATCAAGGTGGCAATCCTAGTTTGCAAGGTGGCATGCCTAGGGTCCTAAGAGAACACTTGCCATCTTCCTATTGGACCACCTATTAGCTTGCTCTTCAAGGCTCAACTTAGGATCATGGTGTGCCTATGGTCTTAAGGGACACATAAGCCCCTTTGATGCCCCATGTCCTTTTCTAATTGGTTGGCTCTTACCTTGTTCACCAAGGCTATATTTTAGGATTATTATAGCCTAAGATTCTAGATGACACCTAAGCATGAATTACCAACTTTTTCTCCAAGGCAAATCTTAAGCCATCATTATCAAGCCAAATGGTCCATTCCAAATTTTCCAAGTGCCCCACCTAAGATCCTTAGTTGGCAAGCCTAATTGTCCAATAATTGCACCTAGAGAATGAATTGGACGACTAAAAGATCTCACTTGGCAACCTAGCTTGTAAGCGTCATTGATGATGGCCCGCTTTTCGCCCTTTCATTGTACCACTTGTATCCCTCATTTAATGAGCATTTAATGAAGTTTGAGGATAAGGTTATCAAGATTGCCAACTCGGCGCCTAAACTTCTTAGGTCATTAATGAGGGGTTCGTGTATCACTTTCTGATTGGTCCATGTGTGTGCCATCCTTTTCTTGCCCATCAAGGATATTTTTAGACTTCATCATTGCTTTTGAAAAGTCAAAGGACACTTCACCTCCTTCATTTAATGAGGGTGTTCTAAAGTTTTCCCTAATTCGTCCTTTTCTTACTCAAGAAGGCAGTTCAGAGAATTCCGTTGTCTAAGTTGGTTTTGGGGGTCAGAAAAGGGATTATTAAATACACCTCAAAAAATCGAATCACATACACTTGAGGTTTGGCCATCATACCCCACGCTCAGCCAAACCATTTCCTTGGACAGTCGGTCGGCCTAAAGGTTCGATTGTCCTTTGATTGATTCAAGGCCAATCCTAAGGCTACCCATAGCCTAGCACTAATTCAAGGCACTCATGGACCTTATAATTAGTGATGGAATAACCAGGTCTATCTTTGAGCTCATTCCGATCAACACCCGATCCATCCGTATGGTTCATGGTTGGTGCATTACTAATCCACGATCGGACATCACCAATTCAAGGTTCCTTTTCGATCACTAATAATTAAATAGGAAATTATACATTTTTGGTCAGCAGACGATCACATTTGATCAAGTCAGATCGTCTGTGTATCGGTGCATAGCCGGGTGCAATCACTCTCGGCCAGGCACTGCGATCGGTCGGATCAACCCATGACCATCCGCTGATTCAAATCATCTTGTGACCAATCCTCGTGATCAAAAAGTCATCTTAGGCACCCTCCACCGCGGCCGGCCCATTGGGTCCAAAGCCAAGTGGCCCAAATAGCTGCCTTTCACCATTATTGAGGAACCACATGATGAACCGCATTGGGATCCACTTGGGACACTTGTCATCTATCCAAAGCCTAGCCTCAAGACGAGTATAAGTTCAGTCCGAGCCTACATCGTGAACATCATGAAATGAAATTTTAATGTAGGTGATGGCTCCATACCCGTGCAATCAGAGGGATATCCATGTTAATGATTTTAAAAACATAAAGGAGTGAGCCATGATAGGAAAGTACTAAGTCTTAGAACACATAATCCAATTGCAAATCAAAGGAATAAGCTAATTGCACAATCCACAGTTTGAGCTCATGCTATGTAGACTCCAATGACATTCAATAATATGTCATAGCATTCAATTTATGTGACCTATACATAACTATTATGCAACGAGTATAATGCAATGCATATGACATAACAAGTTGAATTGCTTCAGCATGGGAATAAACAACATCGCATCTTGCACGCAATGCACACGCCATATGCATATATTTAGTGTGGCATGAATCTGATTTTCTTTTCCACCCTCGAGTTATAATTTGGCACTAGGTCGCTGGCCGATCCATATCTTTCCTTATGAGACTAGTTGGTGGAAAATGTTTATGATGCTTGAAATCCAACAAATGCTTCCATTTAAGACAAAAAAAAACAAATATCCCCTAATGTGGCAAGTAATTAAGGTACCTCTCAAAGATAAAAGAATTCAACAAAAGGTTCAGATATTGCTTACCTTGACTGCACATACAAAGACTAGTCGGTGGAAAATGATTATAATGCTTGGAATTCGACAAAAGATCTGATTTTGCTTTCCATTTAGGACAAAGACACAAATCTCCCCTAATGTGCGAAGTAAAAATTTGCTTCTCAAAATAAAAGATTTCAACAAAAGCATCAGATATTGCTTACCTTGACTGCACATATAATTATTTAAAAAAGAAAAAAAAAAGGATGTTTTTGTTTCAATATTTACGAAAGCACAACTAAATTTAATATGAACAAAGTAAAAAAAAAATAAAAAAATCTTCAACTTGTTGCAGATCCGCTATTGAAGACTTGGAACATTTATAGCTGCCACCAACGATCCACCGGTGAGCCGTCACCACGGGTGGATCGTTGCTGTGGCTGAGCAAAGCCATCACCTACGTTTCCGGAATTGGTCTCTTTTTGTGCATGTGCGCTTGTGTCTTTTGTGTGCGAAGAATATATTGATTTTATATGAAAATTTCAAAGAATAATTACTTGTACACTGTAATAAACCAAAAGTCATACAAAAGATCAGGTTAAAAAATAAATTTTATCCATGGTGAACAACATTTAATACATTTTGCAATTAGATTTCTGAATCTTGATTACAATTACCAAATGTATTGAACTTTCAATTTGTTTTGCAACTGATGCATTTTATGAAACTCTACCAATTTTTCAACAAGATGCTAACAGGTGACTCAAGTGATAATGATGTGTCATTCAAAAAATTCGTGACATATCCATCACATCAGTAATGCATAAAATAATTTTCTTCTGAAATTGTAATGAATTAGGTATAACTGCAATTAAAATTTAATAAATGTAATTTCAAACCATGAAAAGAATTTACCTCATATTAGTCGTAGCTCACACCGGCCACTTCAGTCAACGAGAAGCAGGTAAGTTCAAGCAGGACCAAGGGAGAGGACGTGGGAGGCCAGTCCCTGAAATGGGTATGTGCCCGACCCAATAATATCCATATGTAGTCGGTTAGATATCTCTTTTTATTGGGCCCATTTGAATATGTTTTTAAGAATTTTAGGCAACACATATATGACCTGACCCATGAATATATGAGGGGAAAAAAATGGGTTTTGCACCCATATTGACCCGTCCACTCGCGACCAACACGGATGACTCGATGAACCCGACTTAAAATTCCGCAACCTCCAATTCTGACTGCTCCACTTTACTAAACATTTTGAGTAGTGTGGTTCCGCAGGATCACTCAACACCACATGGTTCCTTATGCGTGCCGTTGTGCCGACACAGAGATATTGGATTTTCTATGTTGGTACGAGGTTGTTTAGTTCCAATATGCTTTCAGCAATTTTCACCATAAGAATTGCTGTCCTTGTTGCTGGTGTCTCGAGGCTTCAAATCCTTAGGGGTGACATTTTCGGTGGAAATAGGGTTAATTTCATGTACAATATCTTTTTAACAATAATATTGAAGTAACATTAACAAGGTTAATTAATCAATAGCGCAAAAAAAAAAAAAAAAAAAAAAAAAAAGATATTTGCAAAATGGAATATCGAGTCAAAATGTGATAAAACACAATAGCAAGATCATGTAATAGTTAAGGAAGAAATTCTAAATATCCCGATCAAATATTACTCTATTTGTATCAATGAAGGAAGAAACTCACTACTAATAATTAGTGAGACAAAGGAAATAAAAGGTATCATTTCAAAAAGTTTATATTTATTCCATAGAATCTTATAGACTTGGTTTAGGAAGCTATCACGTTTTGAAATGTACCTAAAGCTACGTAATATTTGGTTAATGAGTTAACTTAGAAACTTGAACTTATAAGATGATAAATTTACCGCATATGCTAATCTTTCTTTTGTGAGAACTAATACTAAAAGTAGGTAGAGAGAGAGAGAGAGAGAGAGAGAGAGAGAGAGAGAGAGAGCTGTGCAAATAGGATGCATAATGGAGATGGCCAAAGACATTCTTCCCTGAAACGATGCCAAAGGATGAAGATTACCCGATACGAGGGCCAAAATTAGTAGAAACACCAAATCGAGGGTTGACTCATGACCACAATCCTTAATTGTAACCGAGTCGAATTCCTTTACAAAGGTTAGACGGTGGTTATTTATAAGTAGTACAGAACTTTTCTTAGAAGACTAGTCGGTGGAAAATGATTATGACAGCTTGAAATTCAACAAAAGGATCAGATTTGTTTAGTTAATTGCTTTCCATTCTAGACAAATACGCAAATCTCCCCAATGTAGCAAGTAATGAATACATTGCAACATGAAAGAATTTGTTTTTTTTTTTTTCTAACAATATGGGCATTCGAATCTCTAACTCGCCTACATTCTCTTCACGGAGGGGCTCCACTTACATAATGGTCTTTAAATCCGGCTCCATCCCAAAACTACTTTCAGCAAGAGATGTAGTGATTATATATGGAATCCGCTGTAGTCTAGTACTTTTAAAAGTAAGAGCATTTGGAAGTGATACGTGAGTGAATATTGAGGAACTAAGAAAAATGAGAAGGAGAAGGCTAATTTAAGAAGTCCAAGGCTACGTTTGATCGTCCGAATTCAAATTGGAATAAGACATGATAAGATAGGATTAGAATTCTTTTGAATATCCTTCATACTGTTAAAAAAATCCCACTACATATTTGGTACAATCCAAGATAGAATTAAAAAAATTTGAAAACCTCATTTGCCCAACGCAATCCCCTATGATATCTAGATCTTACTTCTTGAGTTTCCTCACCAGCTCGTCAAACCTACTCTCTTCAGCTCCCTCTGATTTGTCTCCTTCACCATTGACTTATATTTACAAATACATATATAAATATATTTATAAATATATATATATATATATATATATATATATATATGAAACAAAATTAAGAAATTAAAAGAAAAGGTAGAGAATGAAGTCGGACTAATGAAATCCGATGGAGCAACGGCTTGGCGATTTGAAAAGATAAAATGGCTTCTGTGTGCTTTACCGATTGGGATCGGAGTATGTAGCAGAGTTCTAAATGAGGTCGTCGTTCTTCGAGTTCCTCGGCCACGAACCAGGGCAGAGCAGAACTGGGAATGCGTAGCTTCAAAATGGCAGGACCTGCGTTATTCTTATAGGCATTTCGTCAAATAAGTTATGGGCGTGGACTGAGAGGAAGGTATCGACCACTTTGGGACTTGAACTCGCATACAGACTCGAAGAAAATCACTCAGAAATGTTTGAAATTAACAAAATCTACTTATTCAGATCCGATACGAGCAAGAACTGGAGAAACCGAGTCTCAGCTTCCGCTTCACTTAAAACAGGGGAGAACCGGGATACGACATTACCTGACAAATGAAATCCGATGGAGCAAACGGCTTGGAGATTTGAAAAGATAAACTGGCTACCCTGTGCTTTACTGATCGAAATCGGAGCTTCTAGTGGAGTTCTGGATGAGGTCGTTGTTCTTCGAGTTCCTCGGCCACAAAACAGGGCAGAGCAGAACCGGGAATGCGTGGCTTGAGAATAGAGAGGACAGGGGGCTACGGCCACTTACGGCGTCGGAGGAGAGTGTTGGAGAATTTCTTTGAAGCAATGGCGGGGGTTTCAATCGCCGGAAGAGGGAACGAAGGCCTTTACTCCAACTCCTCCGAGAATGAAATCCAAGAATGGTGATACAATTTCCAGGAGTGGAGTTGAAATACAATGATGATTGATGGTGTGGACACGGTATTTTAGTGAAATGGAAGTCGGTACGAAGAGTCGATCCTTCCAATTTTTCTCCTCTCTTCACTTTTTATGCCCTCTGTGGCGTTCCTCAGCCCCCAACTCAAGAATGCCCCTCACATCTCAACGAACGAATCTTTCATTTTCCCCATGCCTACCCAGTGTACCCACGTCGAATTCGCCTGACTCGACCTTTTCTTGAAGCCGAGCGCGCGCTTGCGTCTTTGCGTTAGAAGATTTCCCAGTCAGTCGATGAAGAGGAAGAAAGACCAGACGGCCGATGAAGAAAAGAAAAAGGCCAGGGAGAGAGGCGGGCCTTCATCATCATCCCCTTTAACCAATTCTTAGTACTGAGTTCAAGGGTTAATTACTTCTAGATTCTCTGGGCAGAAAATAGAAAGTTTGGGCATGGGTTGTGTGAACTTGGGCCCGTCTCCTTTTGTGGACTGTCCAATCAATTAATAAGCCCGGGAGGTGTGAATTGGTCTATATATATATATATATATGAACACTTGATTAATGAACAAAATTCAGGTGTTAACACCTGCCACAGACAAGAGCCTCCACACCCTCACCAAGATCCAGGCATTAGAGGAGTGACAACTGATGAGAGATCACATAATGCCATGAAGAAGATCCCTTGTGAAATTATATCGTCAAAACAAGTGAAATCAAGGAAAGCAATGCAGATCATTACCATTCTTGCGGAAAATCTATTCATTCGTGAGAGAATTCCAAGAGGCAAATGAAGTGAGGAAGTAAAAGCAACAGGAGGGTTAAGAGGTTCACATGCAAGAAATACAAAAGACATCTAGCAAAACAAAGAGACATAAGAATCTTGAAGAGTAGGATCATGCTCACCATTTAAGTTAGGAGAATCTTAAAAAGTTGAATCATGTAATGTGCACCATTTAAGTTAGGGTTAATGTTACCCAAAAGGAAAAAAAAAAAAACCAAACTATACCTAATATGACACAAACACTTCGAATTTTTTTTATTACTAAAAATCTTAAACTTGCCCATTGCAACATAAATATCTATAACCTTTTTCTTTTGTCATAAAAAGCCTTAAACTTAAACCAATATGGCAAATATACACCTGGATAAAACTAAAACAGACAATATATATTTGGGTTTTTTCTTGTTATGGTTCTTTATAACGAAAAAAAATAAAGCTTAAAATACTTGTATCACAATGAGTATAATTTAGGATTTTTTGTGGTATTTGTCCTTTAAGTTAACCTTGTTATCGTTGATTGCTTACAACAATTAGCAAACATTATTAATATTAATATTGTATATACAAGGTACGATTCAATGAGCTAATAGGAGAAGGGTTATTTAGTCAACGCGACCCATTAGTGCAAACAACCTCCTTCCGTGTACGCAAGATAGATGCGATATACCATCAATCTACGAAAGGGATAATTCTGGATCCACTAAGACAGTGGCACCAAAAGGCATCACTCCTGTATTCTCTATTCATCGCGATAGTTGTCCGTCTAAAAAGTTTAATTTGTCCCGCAAGACAAACCGTAAGATTTCTGAATTATTACGTCAGAAAAAGAGGCATCCAAAGGTGTCTCTGGCTTAAGAAGAGCTCCTACACAGATGATTACATCCAGTCTCGTGGAAAGCACATGAGCTGAGCCAATTTGTAACGACATAATCGCCTTTTCCGATGTTGAAGTCGCAGATAATTCCATTGTTTGATCGCGCAGAGAGCTTCGTCACCGCTCATACCTCAACAAAAGAATTCAGAACTGCACCCCCAACCAAAACCGACAGAACCAAATTCGTCAGATGGTTCGACAGATCGCAGTCCAACACTTCTCCGAAGTTACGGCAAAACCATAGGATTCAACTCTTTACAGTTACCTTACAACTACAGCAAATTTTGCATGCCTAAGAAATATTCGGGGGCAAGGGGACATACAACCTCTTCAGGCGTCATTACAAGAATCTGTCCCATTAAGGGTAAAAGAGGTGAAGAGAAGCTTTACAATCATGAAGTGCCCCCACAAAGACTCCGTCTAACATGTTACACAATCAACTCTTTCCTATCTGTGCGTCGCCTAACCATTGTCGTGCTTCACACTCGTGGCTATCACTAATCACTGAATGCTCACATATCTTTACGAGAAAGACAAAGGAAATGCACCTCCTATTCACCAGTTGTGCCACCCTTTTATTCCTCCTGCCAATTGGAGACTTTACTAACAGCTACTTGATTGTGATGTAACGGTTGGTTCCGTGCTTGGCCCAGTGGTCCTTTAGATCCACTGGACTTGAGAGGTCATAGCCTTCTGCTGCAAGGCGGCTCAGCAGCTTGCCAAAAGCACTTCCACTCATTTTCCGGCCACCAACTCGAGCGTGGCGCTTGTTTGGCACAGCCGGTAGGGGATACATAGAGATGGTGGTCGTGCAACATGAAGACTGCCAACCCCCATTGCCCCATTTATAGCATTGCCTTGCAAGTCCAGTGCATGAGCACACAGGGGAAGGCATGGTCGAATCATCAAAAGCTACCTGGTTTAGCCCTAGGTCCTGACCCTTCCAATCAGACTTTGGCACTCCAAATGGCTTGTTATAACCATCATCTCCGTTCAAGAGCTTATTCAGGTCATCGGTTTCCCTCTTGACCTTCTTAGGAGTTTTTGGACCTTTCTTACTAGTTGACATTGCCTTGGCCTCTTTTGTCCGTTTTGTCTGCCGTGATCTTGTTGCCTCAGATGCAACCGGGGATATCGGCAGGGCATCACTTGTGTGCATATCTCTGGTGCCATAAGCAGCTTCACTCATGCTGGACATGTGATGCACTTGCTGCTGTGGATGGTGCATGTGCTTCACGCCTCGAGAAATCTGACATCCTGGGGGACACGAGGAAATGTTACCACTAGTCAAGGAGTTTTCTCGATACTGAAGAGTTGCAATGGCGTTGTCTCGTTCTAAATAAGCATTATTTCTTTCAGCAATAGCCATATCTCTTTGATGAAACGCTATGTCCCGCTCTGCAATTGCTGCCTTTTTCTCAGAAAGGGCTAAATTCCTTTCTTGAATAGCTGCATCTCTCTCCGCCATAATACCCATTATCTGCTTCATTGAAGGCTGATGTTGCATCAACCACTGCAATGCAAAGCAGATGACTGAGTAGAAGCACCAAGCTTGCAAAGCCCTTTTTTTTGGTAGAAGAGCCCAATTCATTATAAAAGAGGCATCATGAAGGTTTGCTTTCAATACCTGGCTCTGAGCATTTTTATACTGATCAGCTTTGTGTCTTCCATTTTCGCGATGCCCACCATCATCCATGTCAGGCTCAGGTTAAAATAATACTCCAGCAGCCCAGCCCCAAGTCAAATTGGGTCAATCAATCTACTTTAAATAGCTTCAGAGGCTGCAGGCTTCCTATCTCAAAAGGGAAAGCAGAAACTGTTAATGTGTTGCACAACTGGGAAGAACAAGAATCTACTAAAAGATTAACAGCATTGACAGCACTCGCATGGGCAACACAATATATGAAAACAAATATGATGCAAATTTGCAAACCCTGTCTGGGAGGATTGTTACTGTAAGAAGTACGGAAAGCATTATAGGAGGTCTAAAGAAAAAGGAACCCCAAATCAACAACACCTATATTTCCTGTATTATAACGGATATACACTTTCACTAATTACTAAAACCAGCTGACCCTATGTTAAAATATGATTTGCCCTGGATTGCCTTCTGAAATTTGTACCTTCCACTGTTTCTTCCATTCCCATTTCACAAGGGGATGCCGATGATGCCCCACGCAAACACTGCAGTTACACTGCAGTTCATGCCAAACAGTGGTTCCAATGGTAAACTGAGCTACATCAGTCAACAGTACCTGATGAAAAACCAAGATTGTAAGTTCTCAAAGGTAGTCATAGAAAATCCTGCTAATTTCTTCTGGTAAGAAACACTGTCAAAGTATCAGTACTTGAACCAAAAACTAGAACAAAGAGAGACTCAGAAGTAGACTGAGCTAAGAACATGGTTAATCATCAACATTGAACAAACAGAATTCAGAAATAAATTCCAAACTTGGCTCACATGAGACAGATCTCCATCACATCACCTGTAGATCAGCAGAAGAACTAACGCACCCTCTATGCATTGATAACTAGTACACTTGCATAAAGGCATGTCACCAATAAGACAAGAGGAAGTTCTACAGAAGAAGTCATTCAAAAACACTAACACTATCAGGGAAAAAGAAAGTTCGAGGAGGCACTCTCTTCTTCTTCTCCCTTACAGTTTTTTCCTTTCTCCCTTTTTCCCCACACACACAAACTTAATGCATAGAGCTTTGAAGCAAATATGACGCAAATGAAAGTTTCACTTCAGATGTACAGAGTACCTACTACAGCCAGGAGCAAGAGAAATAGATGACATAAATACATCAAAAAACAATTTCAACAGACTCCAACCATCTTTGAGAAAGGATTTCTGAGTTCTAATGTAAGCGTCTAGAATGGAGGAGGCACATAAAATTCCGACATTGAAAATAACCACAGCCTAAATACATGTCTGCATAGTACTGCGTCAAAATTTTGCCACCTAATCCTCTCATTTAAAAGGTACTTATTAGAACATTGGTGATTATTTCACATCAATCCATACATGTACAAAGTCCTAAGTTGCAAGAGATATTCATTTTGGTACCCTGAAATAAAGCTTTAGTCGTTAATTGTCATTGAACCTACTAGATTCCTTCTAGTTTTCAACCAAAATTGAGATTTAACATGTACATCTTAACAAAATACTTCCCTATCTGGACAGAAGGCTAATGAGTATCCAACCAAATCAACTGATTGCGATAAAGCACACATCTAGATTTACATGTGTCATCTCCACACATCGATTGCTCCACATGAATTCTCAGCCTTGATTTCTGGAGACACAATCTCAAGTACAACTCCTTACTCAAGCCACAGTCCATCATCTATCCTCACCGACCAAGAACAAGGAGAGTTACTGGCTAAGAGGCCAAACAGACACAAAAAAGCCACTGAACTAACCTAATTATTACCATATCAGAGTTCAATATCATCACGCATTCTTAAAAAGATAGCTTAGCATCACGCCATCAGTAATATCAGTGCAAAATAAGAGTAACACCACAAGAAAACTACTGAACTCGCATTAGACAAGCCATCGAGCATCAAATTCTCCTAACACCATCTTAAATTACAATGAATATGGTAAGTGTGTGTCCTCATACTACACAAAGTTTGTGTCCTTAAACTAACTGGTCAAAAGCTTTTTCAGAATTGAGACCTAATATTAACTTCAGAGCATATTTAAAATTCATGTAATCCATATTTAAAATGGGAAGACAAATAGTTCTTTCCATAAAATTTATAAGTTATTCTGCATATCACACAAATAAATCCAAACATGTGAGTTCGACTATTAATATAAAAAGTTAGATACAAGCCTAAACAATAGGACATTGACCACTTAAAATAAGTGAACATTAAAGACATTACTTGTGTGCATACAAACAGATACATGTAAGCTCGGAGAATATAAGCACAATATAATTTTACATCCCTTGTTATATATCCAATGTATCTCTCATCTTCTTTCTCCAGTGCTTAAGAATCTTTATACTCATTAAATATAATACACAACTTAAAATCAGAATCGGTATCTTGGTTCAAGAACAGATCATCATAAGAGAGTGAGAGAAGGACAAAGCAGAGGAAAAACAAAAGGAAAAAATATCCGAGAATTTTCAAAAGTATGATTGGCAATCTTTCATCCTCGCCACCTCTTTTCACTTTGATTTCTACAACGCACCGAGGTGAACAAGGTTGCCCTAACTAACAATACAGAAATGAAAATTAGATCATCCCAGAGTGACTCATGGTGACTTTTAACACTAGTACAAAATTTCATATAACCGTGGTTTCATTTGCCTATATTGCGGTTTCTGCTGTTGGTAAAGGCTTTACCTGCGGGTGGTCATCCGTAAATTAAGGCGCTGTTGAAAACTGGGTAGCCGCCTTTCGTAGGGCCGCCGGCCGCCGTCACCAGACAAACTATTTCCTACTCAGGAACACACCCCCTCTCCTACAAAGCATCCCTCAAATTTCATTCAAGCCTTCACAGCAGCCACATTCAAACAAAGTACCGTGTTAAATCACGGCAATACACTCCACGTTAAGCCGTAAAAACACACAAAACTACCCAGTCGCCAAAGATTCTCTAGCATAACTAAAAGCTATTCAAAGTGAGTGTGGAAAGTAGCAAAACAGCCCCCACTCGAAACCGGCAAAGAATCAACGTAAAGAAATCTCGGCCCATTGCAAAAATCATCTTCCGCACTCGACCAAGGACAAAAAGCTCGACCAAAGCAGAGAAGAACAGGAAGCGGGAAAAAAGAAGCCGAGAACACGACAATCAAATCTATGACGAAGCAGAAAATAGCTCAGCAAAAAGCCAGACGAAAGGAAAAGCACTCCAAAGAACGCAACTCTATCGAAGCTACTAACTCCAATCCGATACTAACACTCGACAGAGACAACCGAGACCGAGCACGTCACGAAACGCGCGGTAGATGCGAGCCGCGGAATCCCGCGCGATTGCCGCAGGCGCAAGAGCAGAAGCGGAAGAAGCAGCAGCAGCAGGAATCGGAAGGGCTCCGAGATTAGCAGCCGAAGCCGACGCGGAAACGGGAGCGGGGAGAAAACCCTAACCGCGATCGGAGAAGAACGGCCGGGTTAGAGAGAGAGAGAGAGCTTTACCTGCGATGGCGACGGAGAGAGAGGAGAGAGAGGGAGAGTCAGAGCTGACCGAGCGAGTGCTGTGGATGACGCAGAGAGAATCGCCAGCAGGCTTTCCACGACCCCCCTCGGGGGATTGGGTTCCCCCTCGGTGGGGCCCACCTCCGCCCAGCCAGCCGTCGGATATCGAGCGAATCGATCTCGTCCGTCCGTCCCTTTTTCTTTCACCCCCCGTAACCTGGAGAACCGGTTAACGGCCGGTCTCCTCCTCCCTCGCATTAATGCCGGGGTCGGTAAACGAGCGAGCCTTTCGAACGTCAAGGACCATGAAAGCGACTTCGAGGTCCCCCAAAGAAGCAGAAGAAGAAGGCGAACACTCTTGCAGAGGGAGCGGAGACGTCGCCTTCTTCGCCTTCTTCGCCTTACAGATCCGCAACTGCTACGTTCATGGCGAACGAGCGTGATCAGTAGCGAGACGGAGCGTCGAGAGAAGCAAATATAAAAAAAAAATCTCGTCTTTTTCCAGCAGGAGAATTGCCTAGAGAGAGAGAGAGAGAAAGAGAGAGCGACGGCGACCCCTGAAGAAAGATGGTTGAGAGAGAGTCTTGGTTTTTTCGTCCGGCGACGGCGGAGCGGGAGGCGGGGTTCGGTCGGGTCGTTCGTTCCGGGAGGGCAAGAAAAAAGGAGGAGACAGAGAATCTCGCAATTCTTTTTTTTTTTTTTATCTTTTTGAGAAAAGTAAAATACCACTTTCCACTCCGCCAAAATTTGGAATAATTTCGAAATTATGAAAAGTGCTCGATATTATTAACATTCCCGTCGTCATCATTTGCAAATGTAAAAGTTTCGAGTCGAGGAAAAGTCAAATCCATCGCAGGATTTCAAGGAAATAAAAGTTCATCTGAACAAGCAAGTAGACATTTTGGATCTTCTTGATTAGTCAATGATTTTTTCGCATTTTTATAATGCTGATCCGATCGCTCAAAATCTATTATTTATGGATTAATTCATCGACTGTGAAATATCTTTCTAAACTAAATGCTGGTCATTATTTCTTGTTTCATGTTTCCTACACCTTAAGCTTTTTCGGATCCTGCAAACACCATGCTATATATTTTATCGTTAAACACCCAAAAATCTTTCAAAAAGTACATAGATCGACTTGTGAGTTTTTCATCCGGCTCAATATGCCGATACCTAACCTCTCTGCAATAATTTTTAGATGAATCGTTTCAATTGAAATTATATAATTTATTAGAAACTAATAATCAATGAAAAAAATATAATCACAGATAATTTCAGTATTATAAATGATCGTATTATAAACAATATGCACGGACTAAAAAGAATTCTTTTAATACTTAAGTAAAAGCAAGAAAGATAAAAGAAAATTGTGGTTATTAGGACTAGGGTTAAACCCACATTAGGCGTTTGTACAAAAGTGAATATACATGTGTGTGCGCGTAAAAAGATGATAGATTGAAAGTTACCCAAAAAAGGAAAATGATGGCCATTCTCTTTAACGGAGGAAATAGGTGAGCGTAGTTATATCTTGGGTGGACCAAGTAGGGTGGTGGCCGGAATGTCATAGTTAAGTTTTTTTCATTATTTCATATTAGGATATTTTGGAAGATTTAAAGAACGAGACAAGAGGGTGTGTTGGCTTAAATTTATCGGCCTCCATGCACATACTAGGCGCATGCATGATTTTTGAATAATTGTAATTGACTATACCTTTTGGACCTGAGCAGGTCCTTAAAACTGCTCATGGAGTAAAGGCGGGAGAATCGCCCTGGGGTGGGTGACCCCATACTTGCTCCCCAGCTTCTCTACCAGCTGGATAAATAATGGTAGGGAATCGGGGCTCCATAGCCAGTGAGGCACCACTGGGTCTGGAAACAGGCAATGGTCTGGATGCTGACCTCATTAAGTTGAGAGGCTACCCAGGGACCATATGGAGGTAAGGGTAAAACCTTACTGCTGCTGAGCTGACTTGAATGTCAAGCTTTTAAAATTTCACTTCCTCCATGTTCTAGTTTTTCTCAACTTCAATTATCGAAAAAAAATTGGATTGCGATTGTAAAATTGCAAAAGTCACCATTAGGCTATCCACTGCTTCACTGAATTGCACAAGATTTTATTGCAAGAGTATGATGGTAATTTAAGAGGTGGAAACTAAAATTTGAAAGTTGGCTATATATAAGCACTTAAAGCACTTCGGAAAATTATCCAAAAAGTTATGAATTTATTGTGTGGCGAATAATTTTTCACCTTTTTAATGTATCGATTTAATATTAAACACTTTAACGATTTGTCGATTTAGTTTTAAACATTTCAATTATCTCAATTTAATCCCAAACATTTTCACAATTTATCGATTTAGTTATAAACATTTGGACGATTTACCAACTTAGTCCTTCTAATTACTTTAGGTCGGAAGTTGCTGACGTAGACATTGGTCATCTAACATGACACAAATGTAATTGACTTTGGCAAATTTTTTTAACTATTCTAATTCATTTATAATCTTTTTGAATTTTTATTTTTCTTGTCTTTCTTTTTTTTCCTTCTTCCTCCACCAATCACCAAACTTGGACGATGACGAGTGACTAGCCACACACGACAGTCAACCTCACAGTTCTCATTGAACTCAAGGAGAGCAACTCTCACCAACCCTCCCCTATGGTCAATTGTCAACCGTCACCCAGGACCATGTGATTGGCTGAAAAAAAGAAGAAGGAAAAACAAGGAAATTCAAAAAAAAAAGTATAAAAAAAATTGAGAAAATCTTTTAAAAGTTGAAAAGCATTGTTCACACCAATCGTAGCATTGTAGCATCCTACATGGCATGATCATGTCATGTCAACAATTTCCGACTAAACTTAGCCCGAAAGACTATTTGCCATAGATTTTAATAACAAATTGATAAAATGTCTAAAAGATAAAACCTCTTACTAATTTAGAATTATTTTTTTAGGGGAACTTTGGACTTCTAGACAAACTTTGGTTTTGGCATGATATATAAAAGATAAGATTGAATAGTTAAAAAGTAGATACAAGTAACATCAAATTTTAACGGGATACACGTACCGAGATTTTTAAAATTACAAAAAGTACAATCAAGTCATAAAATTTAGGGAAAAAGCCACCAAAACCCTAAACTTTGCCCAAAGTGACAAATTTACCCCAAACTTTTTTTTTTTGTGATATGAAAAATCCCAAACTTTACAAACTGTGACACATTTACCCCATTTAAGGCATTTTCGTCTTATTTTTTTTATTTTTTTTCTTCTCTCTTCCCTCCACCGGCCATGGCGGAGCCCTCACCCGACACCAGTGGAGGGAAGAAAAAACAAATAAAAAAAGTACAAAAAGTACAAAAAAAAGTTTTTTTAAAAAGTAAAAAAACCAAAATGCCCCTATGATTTGGGGTAAATGTGTCACACAAATGAAAGTTCAGGGTTTTTGGGTCACAAATAAAAGTTTAGGGTAAATGTGTCACTTAGCAAACTTCGGGGTTTTTCATGTATCACAAAAAAAGTTTGGGGTAAATTTGTCACTTTGGGCAAAATTTGGGGTTTTTGATGGCTTTTTCCCTAAAATTTATTAAATTAGTATAATCAAATCATTTCGTTAATTCGGTCCATTTAGACTAACAAAAAATGTTGGTGTGATTTTTTAAATATTTTCTTCCCCAACGTAGCAATGACGTGGATTAAATTCCAATTTTTTTAACCAAAATCTTATTAAATAAAATAAAAATAAAAAGTTTGAAAAACAAAAAAGGTAAAAAAAAAAAAAATGAAAATCCAAGGCAAGGGTAGCAATCCCTTGCCACCACCGGCCCCACCGCTGAAAAGGGCTGATAGGGGTCGATGGGGCCTTAACGAGAGCCGACAATCCTTGCCAACTACAAGCGATGGCTCAACAATCCTTGCTTAAATCTGAGTGGAGGGACTTGCCAACACTTAGTGCGGTCTAGCTGAGGGCCACCACAGTTGGGCTAGGGCTGGTGACTCTCACCAAGATTTGGGAAATGGTCGCAATCCTCCACTCAGATTTGGGAAAGCGTCGCTAGCCTTGGCTGAGGCCCCCACAATCCTCGCCGACCCTTTCTAGTGATGGGCACAGCGATGACAAGGGTAGGCCCTTGCCTTGGATTTTCTTTTTCCTTTTTATTTTGTTTTTTAAATACTTTTTTATTGTCATTTAATTATTTTAGTTTTAAAAATTAGAATTTAATCCAAAACGACATCGTTTTAGCCTTGTGTTCTATGTTTTTGCCACGTAAAGTCGGCATTTTCTATTAGTCTAAATGGATGAAGTCAACGGAAGAACTCAATTGTACTAATTTAACAAGTTTTAAAACTAAATTTCACTTTTTGTATATTTTAGGACTTAATTGTATTTTTGTGACAACTTTTAGTTATTCTAGTTGTTCTAGTGCATAAATCCCAAATTTTAATACTAGAACTACGGATGAGATCGAGACATTTAATAAATGTTTAAGCACTGCATATTCTTAGTGTTAATAAAAGTTGTTTAATTACAAAATAACTTATCACTAGTCGTGATAGAGACCGATATGTTGTAAAAATTGAACTTATTTAAGACGTGTTACAGCATCAAATAACATGCTGAGTGTTTTCCAACCCTAACTTTATTGAACCGAGATGATTCCAAAGCAAGTGGACCATAATTATTTATGAATTGTTTGTCTGATCTTTGATCATGAATTTTATTAGTCTTATTAGCATAATATAATGTGGTACAATAAAGTTAGATGTGTTACAACTTGTTATGACCCATATAGTGGAAGGCGTTTTGACATATTTGATTGATTCATGACAAAATTAACCCAATTACGACATGTTACTATGATCATGACAATCTCAAAGCGAGTGGACCAAAAAACTAGAAGAACGGCTAAGTTTAGAGAATTTACCTATGATGGCGATTGAGAGAGAGAGAGAGAGAGAGAGAGAGAGAGAGAGATGAGTGATTATGGTTTTAGTTCATTGATTGGTACTCCATCGTCACATGGAGCAAATCCAACAATTGATCAATTGGAGACATGAGATGGGTACAGCTCATGGAACAGTACCTTATTTCTATCATACGGTGAAACAGTCTTGCTTGAAAGGGGTAGGCAATAAGGTTTATGTCTTCCTCAACCAGCTGAAGGATCAAATTGTAATTTTCTGCTTCTCAAAAGTAGATCCATCGAATGAGTGATTAATCCGTTTACCTCATTTTAACCCGTTTCCATACAATACAAATCTATTGAACCATACACAACTTATATACGATCCGACTCAATCTATATTGTTAAGACACTTTCATATTTAACCAAACCTAAAGAAACTTTGAGAGCACGGAATAAGTAAGCACAAAATCAAATAAGGGAGGGAGGGAGAGAGGGAGAGAGAGTCATAAAATGAATTGTGTCTAAATAAATTGTGAACTCATTTTACACTCATATTATTTTAGGTTTTATCAAATTAAGTTATTTATAACGTATTTACTGAATATATTTAATCCGTATAATAACTTGGCCATCAAATATGGGTTAAGAGACTTGTCTATAACCTATTTTGACAGATTTATTAAGAAGGGCTGGAGTTCAATTTATTAGTTCATGCCCAATGACAAATTTTAAATTCTTCGATTCTCACTTTAGATAATGTTGAATTGCTCTCTTGCCTGCCCACGAGAGAGCCCGCCGTTGGGGACCGTGGCTTCCTCCGCCGGTACCCAAAAGAGATAAATGGACGAGGAAAAGTCCAGCGAAAGTCTCGAGATAAGCGCTCCGGCGACCAAGTTAATAACTTGAGAGAGGGAAGAAATGAAGGAGTGAGTACTCATGGCTCCGCAGACTTACCCCGGCTTCTATTTATCGACGACGGCGGGGAGAATTATCAAAAAAGTCATAAACCTATTGTAATTGTACTAATTCAATCATAATTTCTTTTTTTAGCTAATTTAGTTCTAAACCTTTTACAATTATGCCAGTTTAGTCCATCCGACCAAAATTGGCCGGCCGGCACTAACATGGACACCGGCTGTCCAGCGAAGCTGACATGGCATTTTTTAAAATATTTTTATTTTTATTTTCTTTTCGAATTTTTAAATATTTTTGAATTTTTGAATTCTTTTTTTTTTTTTTTTTCACTTTCTCCTTCCTCTAGCCGGTGAGGCCAACCTCGCCGGTGGCTCGGCCTTGTCGGCCACCGGCGAGGTCGACTGTCGCCTTGGCTAGGCGAGATCGAGCCTCTCTAGATCTAGCGATGGTGGCCTCGCCGTCGCTAGGCGAGGCTCGCCTTTGCTAATGGCTGGCGGCAACGAGCTTCGCCATTAGTCGATGAGGCTAACCTTGCTAGCCAGAGGAAGATGAAGGAGGAAAAAAAAGAAAAAAATTCAAAAAAAAATTCAAAAAAAATTCAAAAATTCAAAAAATTGCCATGTCAACTTTCGCCGGACGGCCGGCGTCCATGTTAGCACCAAATGGACTAAATTAGCACAATTGTAAAAGGTTTAGAACTAAATTGGCAAAAAAAAAAAAAGTTTAGGACTGAATTGACACAATTGCAATAGGTTTATGACTTTTTTGGTAATTCTCCCATGACGGTGAGATCGGCCCTAGTAATTACACCTTCTAATATCCAGCCCCTGGACTTACCCAAGTCTAATTGATTATCATAATGTCGCTTGAGAAGAATTTACACGATGTATTAGTGAGATGATGATTTTCACCATTGCCACAAATGACGACTAAATTCACTAAGTGAAGTCCGTTCATTCAAGTAGCTTATGAACTACAATACACCTAAAAAGGACCAACAAAATAACAATCGTCTCCAATTTACTCTACATAATCCATATTACAGTATACACATTGATTTGGAGAGGCAATATATAATATTCATTCGGTTTTTCAGGCTGATTAGCAAAAAGGTTCGCAACCTTTTGCCGTTGCCGTGAAATTAACACGAAATTTCAACTGTCTCAAAAAAACACACAACCTCCTACCATTGTTGCAAACTTAGCAGAAATTTTGAACCATCTAAAAAAATACAAAAGCTTTTACCATTGTTGCAAATTTAGCATCCGGTTAGCATTCCATCTATTCTTGTCGTCATCTCTTCCTTGGGTTAAATATGAATAGACGCAAATTTAACATATATAAGTTTCATAGCATAATTAACAGAAGAGTGTTTAATGATCCACTTGGCATAATTTTAAGATCTGAATATGTCACATGAACACGAATTATTGGCCCTAATTTCATCACTGCCCAACATAGGGAGTAACTTTAACTCGCAGTAGCCCCAATCCTAACCCACAGTAGCCCCAAACCCTCAATTGCTCCAATTTCTTCTTCAGCTCAAGCTAATTTCAATTTAACTTTGCCGACGAGTTTGCGCGGCTTCGTTTTGAAGGGGAAACATGTGCACATCGGTACAGTAACAACCACGTTATAATAACACATAGGAAGAAATGAGGATGGATAGAATTTTAACGGACGCTAAATTGGCAACAATGATGAAAGTTGTGTATTTCTTTTAAGACATTTACAAGCTCCTATGAAATTTACAACACGACTAAAAGGTCATGTGTTTCTCAAGATGCTCGAAAATTTGCAATAATAGTTAAACGTTGTGTATCTTTTTGCTACTTGGCCCTTTTTTTTAAGTGCAATGGTCAGGTGATTACTCAATGACAGGAGATAATGGAACAACATGGAACAACAATTAGAGCCTATTGAGATTAAGCAGAGTTTTATAACATAAATGTGTCGAGGGAGGTAGTAAACCACCATGAGTCCGTTTAGTTCTATTAATAACATTAACACACAGAGATTCCCTATTGAACCACCCAGACACAAATCCATCAAACAAACTTCATCCCAGCAAAGAATGATATCAAGCAAGTGAACGGGGGACGACGAAGCCAGTGGGGTTATGATCACGGATTCCTCCGACCTATATTTACTTTTCACAAGTCAAACACCTTATCTTCCATCTCATTCTGAGAATTTCAAGAACGATATAAGGTTGAAGCCATTACTTTTGCTGTGCTTGGAGGTGACTTTCATCCTGGTTTAAAGCTGACAACTTCTCAAACATGCCAGACATGATTTTCATTTGATCTTGCATCTTCTCAAAATCTTATAGGTTGAGAACACAAAGAACTTAACGTAGCATTGAGACCAGTAGTTTCACAATCTTGCCATTCTCAGAAAGATGAGAATGCAAACAATTGCTTCTCCAGCAGCTTCATAATCAGCATCTTGTCCAGCATTGAACAGATGTTGCAGATCCACGCAACTTGACTCTTTTGTGATCTCTTCTTTTCATTGTCAAACCCAATGACTTTGGAATGACGGCCAAATATCAAGACGACTTTGATCTGTCACAGCAGAATAAACAGACATGAGTTCTTTTTCAACGGCAGAATTAAGTTTCTGCTGCAGCTAGGAACAGCATTAAGCTGCAGCACGATTAAATCAACAAATCTCTAGTTCAGAAGCAGATGAACTGAATACCTTCACTGCAGCCATCCTTGCACAGCTCTTTTTCCTGGTGGCGCAGATTTGTTTTGCTCTGTAAGTGGACCTAGCCAAAACGTTCTACATTCCAAAGAGCAACATGCCCATCATGTGACAGTGATTAAGAGCGATCATAATGTGCTGCTTTTAGATCACTTGTAAATTCTCCATTTGGATTTATGGATGATGCGAACCTCTTCTTCATAGCTTGTGTATGGGTAGAATTAAACTAAGATTATAGAGAGAAAATGTATAACATCATTTTTACAATGAGCATTCATTATCAAACATGAATACCTTTATATTCAAAATGATAGATTACCTATATAATTCACCTGATGTCCTTTTTTTTTCAATTAATTTAGGCATCTAATGCCATTTTCTAAAATTCAGTGGTGCTAACTCAGCCTTTCTCGCAATGAGGCTACAAAACTACCAAGTAAACCTCCTTCATCTCCATTGGGCTGATCTTCTTATTCAGACCTGACCCCAAACAGGCTTTCCAGAATAAACATCAAACCAGTTTGGTAATACCTTTGGTAATAAAAAGGGCCATATAGATTTTCCTTCCATGAAACCTAATGGAACTTAGGAATGATTAAAGTGGACGACTGTGACAAGCTTTAGGACTCAAAGACATGAAATGAAAGTTTTAAAACTAACATGCATTATCTTAACAAGTTTTCTGAATTCTGCTGTAAACATCCCCCTCAATTATTAAACTGAGAAAGCTCAGTTTCTGCAACTATAGAGGCTCGGCTTTTCCACAGTAATCTGCAACAGAAGACTAGGTTTTCCGGTGCAAAATTCAAACTTTCGGAACTTTAGTCCGCACCAGACTCAGTTTTCTGTACCAGAATCCAAGTTTAGTTGCTGCAGCATAGAATTTGGCTATCCAGTGCCAAAAACTGAGTCTACTGCTCAGACTCTTCAGGTCTTTTGCACAGAAAGATAGGTTTCTGCTCAGATACTTTGCACCAGAAGACTGAGTAGTCATCACAGATTTTTCCTCACTAAAACTACAGAGAAAAATTGAGTTATTACTGCAGCAGAAAACAAACTATAATTTAATCATTTTGATATATATTTCAATTCAGAGTTAATGTTCACTTACTGCTTAACTGTACTTGTTCAGAGTCAGAATCATTGGCCTCGAACAAGCTTTCCCATTAACTTTTCCATGTAAAGTGTAAAGTGAACCTACAATCCATATTTAGATTGCACAAACATCATATACTATTCAAATATAATGTGTACAAATATTGAATGACCATGATTCTAATATCACCTGACTCATCTGTCCTTGAAAATCAGAGTTAACGTTCATTTACATACAGCTTAAAAATACTTGTTCAGAGTCAGAATTTTTGGCCTCCAACAAGCTGTCCCTGTAACTTTTCCATGTTAAGCATAAAGTGAGTCTACAATCCATATTCGGATTTCATAAACATCATATACTATTCAAACATAATGTGTACTAATATTCTAATATCACCCGACTCATCTGTCCTTGAAAAATCACCTAACAAACTTTTGTCATCAGTTACTGAATTAGAGCAGACCACTCATTGGACTGTTTCCCAATTGGCGCAAATGTGTGAATCCACATGCCTAGTTTTGCTTGAGTGCTTCTCATGTATATAGAATTGCTGCAGAAGTGATAAAAAAGATTAGTGAAAAAAGACTGATTATTTCAAATATACATAAGAAATCATATAGGATGCACAGAGAAGATAAAGCAAAATGCACCTCTCAGTAAATTTACACATCATTTTCAGTAACAGAGAAAGTACAGATAGTCTGTTTTCTTACATATTCTTTTGCCATTTCTCTTTGATGGTGTAATGTTCATCCAAATTCTCCCATGATAGTTGTTTTGTTTGTTTAGTAATCCCAGAGGAACACTGACAATCTGTAAGGTAAAGACAACTGCTTTCTCCTCAATGAGAAAAGTATTTAACAGGAGACACTCACACAACCTGTTTATTGCTTCAAAGTTGAAAGAATTTTACATTCATCCCTAACTTACCCCCTTTTCACCAATTATATAAGGTTTAGCATGAAAATTTTTGCAAATGCCAATCATGATTTATGTGAAAAGATATCCAAGTTAAATTACATGTACTTTGAACAGGATCCAGTAGTCGGAACTACTTACCAAGGGAAGTGCTTGCTGCAAATTATACTGCTCAAGTACTCATCCACATTGGCAATGCTACAAGCTGTCTCACCTTAAAAGATTCCAGCATTTAAGCCACCCTCCTGTCCATATTTCTCTCTTTTGGACTCTGTCATGGCGTGAATCTCATACGGACTAAAAAACCTGAAGAAAATCTCCAACTCAAAGCCTGGCATGTTTCTCACGCCCACCTGCATGCCATACACTGGAACCGAAGTCTCTGCACTGCTTCTTCAATGATCATTCCCTACACCACCTGTCTTTCCTGAGGATATAATCTCCTTGATAACCTTGATAAACAATCTGCCAAAGGAAGTCTTCCCAACCTTTTCTTCTTCTCTGCCTCCCATTCTCCAACTCTACAAGCATTCCCTTATGTTGGTTTTCAACATTGGTGGATAAAGCAAAACTTAGCGGCAAACTCCATCTGGAAGATTTGTGTAAAAATATTCATGGCACTAAAGATTGATCCTCACTCACACAAGCAAAATAACCTACTAAATGAGCGGACCTCTCACCATCGATCACCACAGCTACAAGCTCCATTTTTGAAGAGATGGAAGCGATTCGCATCTCTCACTAAAATTTCTCTTTGTACAATATTAGATATATACTTGGAGACAGTATGGCAATCAGCACAAACCCTAAGGTTCTTCATTATCTGTAAGGGGCTTCCAGGTTTTGTATTTAGCAAACCAAATGCTATCGCGAGCCTTTCACTGTGCCCACAAAGCATGTCCCTCTTCTCATCATTGTCAACATCATGCAGGACACATTGCAAATCAGGAACATAGCCTTGTTTAGCCATCAGACTGCCTAGAATATCTAGCAACTGATAAACCTCCTCAAATTGTTCAAAGAATCTATCCCCTGTACCAAATATATAAACCTTTTTCTTTATCTCCATCCAGCTACAGCCAGCACTTTTCTTAAGTCCTTTGGATCTTATTGATTTCCGTACCAATCTTACTTGTTCCCACTTCCCCATCGAGGCATATATATTTGAAACTAAAACATTATACCCGGTCATGTCTGTATCCAATTCAATAATCCTCTTCGAGACCCGCTCAGCAATTTTCATGTTACCATTTGCACGACAAGCACTAAGTAGAGCTCCCCATATGCTTGCATCTGGCTTCAATGGCATTGAGAGGATAAAATCCTCTGCCTTAGTTAAATGCCCTGATCTAGAAAGAAGATCCACAGCGCAAGCATAGTGTTCCATTCTAGGATCTATGTTGTACTTATTCTTCATGCAGTCAAATAGATTTAGTCCCTCCTCCACCAAACCTGAATGGCTACAAGCAAAAATTATAGCAATGAAAGCAACATGATCAGGAAGGATGCCAGCAACTTCCATCTGTGCGAAAGCTTTCAATGCTTTCTGCCCCTCACCATACATCCCATAAGCAGAGATCAATGCAGTCCAGGTCACCACATCTTTTACTTTCATAAGCTCAAATACTCCAACAGCACTCTTTAGATTGCCACATTTGGAATACATCTCAATCAGTGCATTTCCCACTGGTACATGTGACTCGAACCCCAATCTGAAAATATATCCATGTATCTCTTTCCCCTGCTGTTTAGCAGCAAGTAAGGAACATATTGGCAATATGCCCAACAACGAGGCCTCATCTGGCACCAGTCCTTCATTTCTCATAGCATTGATCATTTGGAATCCCAAATAACAATCCTGATGATGAATGCATGCAGAGATAATTGTGTTCCAAGTGACTATATCACGTACATCCATGAGCCCAAAAATTCTCAGAGAATCCTCCAACTTACTACATTTGGCGTACATATCTATGAGGGTGTTGCAAACACGCAAATCCATAGCGAATCCTGACTTCACTATGTGACAATGGACTTCTCCCCCGAAGTAAATATCTGCAAACTGAGTAGATAGAGATAGGAGCATCACATGAGTAATAGAATCAGGTTCATCTTCCATCTTCATCATCTTAAAAAGCTGCATTGCTTCCCCATGTGACCCATGTAGGATGTAACCATTTAACAAGGAATTCCATGATACAGAATCCCTATCTTTCATCTTATCAAATAGTTGACGTGCGGCAAGTAGATTGCCACCTTTAGCATACATATCTAGAAGAATATTGTTAGCCCTAGTATCAAACTCCATTCCTTTCCTTACTGAGTAATCATGAATTAATGTTCCTAATTCTAAGTCACCTAAGTGTCCACAAGCACGGAGAACAGAGGTGAACGTCAATAAATCAGGTGTAAATGTGGTGACCATTTCCCTAAACAATTTGACCGAGTCTTCAAACAATCCCAGTTGACAATACCCACAAACCAGGGTGTTCCAACTGACAATATCTCTAAATACCATCTCATCAAAAACTTTCTGAGCATCCGTAACATTGCCAAACTTTAAGTACATGGAGAGTAGCCCATTCCTCACAATGACATCTCCATCCACCCCGATCTTCTCAACCAAACCGTGAAGCATTCGACCCTCTCTCACTGCTACCAAACCTCCACAAGCCGGTAAAACGCTGGACACAGTATACAAGTCCGGCAGAATCCCATCCATTTTCAACTCACTATAATACCACAAAGCCTCCTCCCAGTACTGATTTGAACTGTACCCCGATATCAGACTATTCCAAGACACGACATCCCTGTGAGGCATTTCCTCGAACACGTGGCAGGCTTCGCCCATGTCATCAAGCCTCGCGTACATATCAATCAGAGCATTACCAATGTACAGGTCCGAGCCAAACCCCGCTTCCGAAACATGTCGGTGAACGACCTTACCCATCTCGGCATCGCCCAAGCCCGCACAGGCATTGATGACGGAAGGGAACGTATGCGCATCAGGTCGAACACCAACGTCCCGCATCCTCGAGTAGAACCCAACGGCTTCGGAGAAAAGGCCGTTCTGGGTAAGTGCTCTGATGATGGAATTCCACGGGTAGACATTGTTGGTGGGTGCAACGCGGTCGAAGACGGAGATACAGGAGGCGGGTTCGCGAAAATGCGCGTACTTGCTTATGAGCTTGCCGGTCAGGAAGGCGGATCGGTCGAGCCCCGCGGTGATCGCTAGCGCGTGCGCTTTGCGCAGTTCTGTGGAGCTTCGGATTGACGACAAGGCTTTCGAGATGGAAGAATACAGAATTTCTCGGGCGTGGAGTCTGCATCCTGCGGCGGACAAGGACATGAGACCCCCCCGAGTTCGACCTGTTTCAGGCGGCAGCGGCGTCGCTGCGTTTTTTCCGTTTCCTTCCTGCCACGCATGGTTGATAGCGAGGGAGAATTACATTTTGCCCCCGAACTTTTGAGATTGTGGAAACTCCCCCTACGTTCCAATCCTTGCAATTTCGCCCCTCTCCCCCCCCTCCCG
This sequence comes from Eucalyptus cloeziana, assembly GCA_014182715.1. Lineage (NCBI taxonomy): Eukaryota > Viridiplantae > Streptophyta > Magnoliopsida > Myrtales > Myrtaceae > Eucalyptus > Eucalyptus cloeziana. The sequence continues at coordinate 19,506,862 of CM024637.1, forward strand.
ACTTTTTAAAATTGGTGGCAAAGTACCACTTAGAGTACGCATAAGGCATGTTTGGTAATCATCCCAACAAATGACGTTCGATTTTTTGTTTTTAGAATCGGTTTGAGACGAGAATCGCGTTTGGTAAAATTTTTGTTCCTAAACAAATTTGTTTCCGAATCGGTTGGGACGAGAATTAAGAACAAAAAAAAGTTGATTCTTGTTCTAAAACAAAATTGAGAATCAAAACTCTTTTTCTTTTCTTTTCTTCTTCTTCATCGACGCCATCCCGCGACCGTCGCCCCCGCCGCCCCCACCGCCACCGGTCGCCGCCGCCCGCCACCATCTAATGCCGCTAGTTGCCAAGAACCGGGTCGACGAGCTTACGGGAGGCTCGCCGGGCTAGGGTGAGGTCCGTTGAGCTCACCGGAGGCAAGCCTAACCACTGACGAGGCTCGCCCAACCCCACCGGTGGCCAAGCGGGCTTCGCCTAGCTGCCGGCGAGGCCGAGCCAACGGGGGCCGGCCTCACCGAGGGCTGGCAACCGGCCTGAAGAAGAATTAGAATAGGAGAAAAAAGAAAAAAAATGAAAAAAAAAAAAAAATTATAAAAATTATTTAAAAATTAAAATAAGTTGATTTGGCACGAATCAATGAACATTGTACTAAACTCAATTCTATTCCGCAATTAGAAATTTTGTACGATTACCAAATGCATTCTTTTACTCGGGGTTAGTTCCTAACAGAATAAAAATAATCATTTCGATCGAATTTGTTTTTCGGGAATGTAATCGTTACCAAACGCGCCCGTAATAACCATTCAATTTTTAACCAGAACTATTTTTAGTTTCTGGAAATAAGTTTGAAATAAAAATCTATTTGATGATGCAATTTCATTTTTTTTTTGGAACAAACTTTTACTCTAAGGGTCCGTTCGTTTCGCGGAAAATGACTTTCGGGAAAATGTTTTCCGAATTTTCTAGTGTTCGTTTCACGGAAAATGAACTAGTTAAGGAAAATGTTTTCAATCATTGAAAAAAACAACATTTAAAGTGAGGAAAACGTTTTCCACTTATGACGTTTTCCATGACTTCTTCCCTCTTACTTCTTTTTATCAATACATTTTCGTTTTATTTTAATGCTTTCTTTTTATTTTTTATTTTTTTAAATCAAGTTTTTAATTTCTTTTCTTTTCTTTTTTTTTCTTTTTTTTCCCTTTCATCTTCTTCTTTGGCGGTGCCGACGACCGGCCACGGCGGCGTTCGGTGACCGGCCGCAAGCTAGTGGCCGGTGACCTCGCCGGCCTCACCCTAGGTTAGCGAGGCTCCACCTAGCCCGATCGGGCAAGGCGGAGCTCTCGCCCCGGCGGGCGGAGCTCTTGCTGGCCTAGGCGGAGCTTGCGGCTCGCCAGATCCGGCGAACCGGGTGGGGCTCGGGCCCCACCTGAGCTCGCCAGATCTGGCGGCGGAGCTCGGGCTCCCGATCCAGGCGAGCCCGAGCTTCACCGCCAGATCCGAGGAGCTCGCAACTCGCCAAAGCCCGAGGAAGCTCGCGGCGAGCTTAGGTGAGATCAGCCGAGCCTCGAGCTCGCCAAATCCGCCACCGGGTCTTGGTCGGCCGCCAGGCGGCCAACACATCGGGTAGGAAGGAGGTGCTAGCGGTGAAAGGAGGAGGAAAAGGAGGAGGAAGGAGGCGCTGGCTGAGGAAGAAGGAGGAGGAAGGAGGAAGGAAAAGAAAAAATAAAAATAAAAAGAAAGAAAAAATAATAAATAATAAAAAATTCGATTTTTAAAAATATAAATAATTAAAAATTTATTTTTAAAATATATATAAATAAAATTAATTTTTGGTCAATTAAAATATTAAAATTCATTTTTTGATAATTTTTCCCAAACAATTAAATGAGCTAACAAACGGTGAAAAATATTTTCCACTCAAATTTTAGGTTTTGGTGAACACCGGAAAATAGAGTTATTTTCCTAGAAAATGACTTCCAAGAAAATGTTTTCCGGAAACATGATATTTTCCGCGAAACGAACGATCATAAGTTTAAAATAAAAATAAAAAATAAATACTTTTACTCCTCTACTTCTAGAATAGAAATAAAAAATGAACACTCTTGTCATCACTCATCCTCACTACTTGCCAACCGCCCACCCACCATTTGCTACCCTCTATTGTTCGCCACCTGCCACCAATTGCTGGAAGTCATTGTCCATCGTTTGCTACATGCTGCTAGCCATCAGCATCGCCAATTGTCTGTCACTCGCCATCTGTCACCTGTTGCCAGTCACCACTGCTCTCCACACGTCGCCGGCCGTCGCTACTGCCTACTGTCTACCGCTCATCATCTGTCGATTGTCGCCCATTGTTGCCATTTGCCACTGCAACTCAAGAGGAAGAAATTTTGTGTAATTATCAAATGAATTTCTATTTCAAGAATAAAGTGTTGTTTATTATCGAATGAGTATATTTGTTTAGAAACTTGTCAAAATAATAGAAATTGAAAAATCTATTTATGTTTCAAAAATAGTTTGAAACATAATGCTTATTATTTGCACCCTTATATTGACTCCAGCCAAATTTTTCACATATATGACTACGTGGCTGGTGTGATTAGTTATGAAAGCCAACTCGATTTTATATCATCTATATATGCGAGAAAAGATACAAGGGCTATTTGGAAATATATTTCAAAACTTTACATCGATGTGCGTTGAGGCAAATTGCGAATGTTGAAAAGTTGGGGGCATCGGTTTACTTTAAAATTCATTTCAAAGACTAATTTCAATATGACCAGCACATTACCCGCGCCTTGCTTCGGGATAAAAAATTGATCAATTTAACAATGAAGGTGTTTATATTAGTTCTTTAAAAAACAGAAATTCATTTCTTAGCTCTACTAAATCAAATTGCTAATACGAGTATCCCACTTTTTGCCACGGTACAAGTAGACTTTTTGCCATAACGTCAGTTCATTTAATATCGTACATCTTAGTTATACCCACTATCATGCCCGTGCTATGCACACGTTTGTATATCCTTTATGGTTCCTGTTCTATAGTCAAGATTAAGAGGAATGTATAAACCAATCTTTCCACAAATTTGCTCGTGCTTTATAACTATAGCTTCCATACCCGTTACGTTTATTTGGGATTATCCCCCGTTAGAGAAAGAGCAAGACAAAAACAAAAAAAAAAAAAAAAAAAAAAAAAAAAAAGAAAGATAAGAGTGTAATCTTATCCCAATCATCTTGGGAATAGAAATCATTAAATGAGTGAGAATTAGGTTCATCTTTCATGTGGGACTAGTGACATGCAATACTGAAATCATGCTATTACATTATATAACACCGACAAATATTAGGACCTAACATTGAAAATCTAATCATAGACCTTCTCTTGAGTCTTGACAAAACGAATGCAAAAACCGCATTGCATGACTCGACTAATTGATAAAAGTAGGCTTATATGGAACTTACTCTAATTATGGTGGCAATTTTATCAAGAATCATATGATGTTATCCGCAACCATTCTTTTGACAAACCTTTGAGAGACAACAGCCACTGCACAATAGCATGCCACAAACATTATTAGAAACTTGAATTAGTACTCTGCAAAGGCTGTAATATATGAGTAGATGGCGTCCTTGATTGCTATGGATGAGTAAAACAAGTGTAAATCAAGGAAACATGCCCAATCATATAGTGTTCAACCTCATTCCTCTATTTTTTTTCTTTATTTAAAAAAAAAAAAGAATTACCTACTCGGTTCTAAACCAATCATATGGATGTCAATTAAGACAAAAACTTTTTAATTTTGTCAATTTAGTTTTAAATCTTTGCACTAAATTCTAATATAGTCTTTCCAGTCAATTTTTTCATCGAAAATCACTAATGTGGCAATTTAGTTAGTATCGACTGTCTTACATGACTTATCATCACGTTAGTGAATCTTTGGTAAAAATTGGCCGGAAGGACTACAGTAGAATTCCGCACAAAGGTTTAGGATAAATTGACAAAATTGAGAACATTATGATTAAAGGCATTTGTACATATATTTCTGATTGATTGATGATTCTCTCCATTTTTGCCAACTTTTTTTTTTGTTGCAGAACGAACTTCAGTGGAGATATTTTAATAAGTCTATGTGAAACTGACCGAAAACAAGACAAAAGCTAGATTTCCTTGTTACCGTTACATGTACATCGGTATCACTAAAAAGGAAAACTCGAATCCACGTATTTAGAAAAATATATAGAAGATACATCAAAGAAAATCTACATAAATGGACAAATTGAAAAAGTCAATTGCAAATGCAATGAAAGGAGGATTTACTGTCTCCTAAATGTAAATTTACTTTACACTAACCAAACATCTCCTAACGTAATATTTAATATCAAATCACCCATTTATCCAATAGTTAAAATTTCAAGAATAATTAGCAATAATCTTACAAAATCTCATATGTTATCAGCTTAGAGGTATTTACCTTCACATGAAATATTTTTATGCTTAGTACTAGGCAAAAAAAGGAGCCATCTTAAGTTTCTAAAATAATTAGTAGTGTTTCCACAAAATCTCACACCTCCTATGTCATATTCTAGAAAATTGGGTTTATTGGGAATAATTTCTGTTGAATTCAACTAGATCGTTTGGACGTTTCTTTTTTAGTAAGCGTTATCATTTATGAGATTTTAACTCTAATGTTTATTTCACTGCATGTTGTATTAGATAGAATAGTAAACTTATTCTTTATGGTGTATTGAATTATATTGCAAGCTTTGTAAGTCCATTTTTTTCTCCATATAATTCTATAGATATATAAGCAATATCACATCACATATTATGCATAACAGAGTCAATTTTAAGTTTTACTATAGATATAATTACGGTCTTATTCTTGTAGAGTTAATTTCACTACTTATAACTTTAAATATTACTAAATAGATGAAGTATCTGTAACTATGTTAATATTTCCACTTAATATTGTAAAAAAAAATATTTTCTCATTGCCATAGGTCAACTTCACTACTTATTATCATGAGATTTTCCTCTAAACCTTCACTTTATCCCAAAAAAAAAAAAAAAAAAAACTCTTAAATTTTCATTTGGAAAAGAAAGAACTCCCTTCACTTCACTCAAATCTTATGCATTTGACATGCAAAAAAAGTCACTTTTAGTATATTCAGTAGTTGAGTCATTTCGTCAAATCCTTGTTATGACTAAGGGCGTATATAAAATGGTCACCGTTAACGATCTATTTAGAGTTACATTTACTATTTCACTGCCACATATTTTTCCTTCGATCTTTTGGCTTTTCTGATTTAACTTTAGTAAAGAAAAACGTAAAATTTCCAACAACAAAAAATACGAATATTGACAGATAGTGATACTCGTCTTTTGACAATTTTTGAAAACTTAAAACATTAGTTTCATATTCTGAAATTTTTGGAGGAAAATAAAAAGTAGAATTTTTTCTTTAAGTGTAAAAAATGCGTTAGTTGCTTTATGTAGTTAATTTTTATAAGTTTATTTTCACAAATGTATCACATGCATACACACACACACACACATATATGTGTGTGTGTGTGTGTGTGTGTGTGTCACAGTCCCGAGGTTTCCCATGCACAAAGAATTGTATTCGATCCAAGAATTTCAAGCCAGTCTCCTGGGGTTTTCGGAACATTTTTAGGGATGGGCAATATAGTAGGTTTATTGAGTTCTGCAGTATTCTTTGCATAAATGCCAATAATTAATAAATGGGGAGATACGATCCCCACTCTACTTTTAGATCAAAAGACAATCATTGATTGTAATGAGAGGGACTCTTGTATCAATGGGAGTGACATCCTTTTCATTTGTATCCATCCAATATTTGAGTAATAAAAAGCATTCTCTCTCAAAACTTCTCTCTCTAAAAATATTCTCTCTCTACGATACAGATGAGTGAGCAATCAATCTTTGAGAAAAAAAGCTTAGCTTAGGCACTCCACCAATCCAAGGAAGGTTAAGTCTTTCCGATCCCAAGCAATTGGCCAATGACACATAAATATGGGAAAATTACCAAAAAAGAAAAGAAAAAAAAAAAGAGGCCTAAATCCACTGCACTTTTACCAATTTTATTATAAATTATTTTATATTTTATCAACTGAGTATATCTAGTTAAGTTTGGATGGATGCTAACCGTCTTACATTGTAAGATTGGTATTGATGTGGAGAATTTTTAATATTTTTTTTTTTTTTGTCTTTTCTTTTTCTTTTCTTCTCAGACTCGGGCTCCATCCCTCTAACACTTCCCCTAACTCCGTCGATTTCCTCTCCACTCCTTGGCGACTCGTGCAGCTCTGTCCTCGACCTCAATGCGCTCTCGCCGCTGCTCGGCGAAGGAGCAAGCTCGCCCTCGCATTAAAGCCTCGGTGAATTCGTGCTCCCGCTGCGTGTTGTCGTTCTCTGGCGTGATGACGCCATGCAAGGCATCTTTGGAGCCCCCCCGCGAATTAAACTCGGAAGAACTCATGAAATCAAAACCCTTCGGTGCTCTTTTTGACACAATCGATGACGTAATGAATCAACTGCCGATAAAAGGGGCACGAGTCTCGCAAGAGGAGTGCTGAAAATGGAGATAGAAACCTTTTTTAAGTGAGTGATAACCTTTTCAATTGCTTAGAGAGAAACTCTAGGGTGACGTATTTGTCTTCCATCGAGGCCTTTGTCAAATCCAATGGGTGAGGCTACCTTCATTCGCGGCCGCACTTCCTCCAGCCACGGACGAGGGCTATGATGACCATCACCGGTTATATTAAAAAAAGGAAGAAAAGTAAAATAATAAAATAATAAAAATTTCAAAAAAAAAAAATATCATTAAATTTTGTCCACGTTAATGTCGAGTGTGATGCATGGGACATATGGTGTCCATTCATCATAAATTTTTGATTGAAATTGGCCAAATGAAATTAGCTGGCAAAATATGAAAATATTTATAATTCAATAGGCATGATTAAAAGTTTAGAACTAAATTGGAAAATAATTTAATAGATTTGAGACTTTTTTGATAATTTCCCAATGTACATATATAAGTAAATATGTATATATAAGTAGACTTTCATCGAGTAAATAGTCTCTAACTTTTTCCAAATTAACTCCATTATTCTTTGCGTAATAGAAAGACCTTTTCATCTCTCTTGCAAATTTTAATCTAAGAATGAAATAAAACTTTAAACTTTTCAAAATTAGAAAACGTTACGGATATTTTTTACTATCAATGTTCGTTAGCTTATGATATTTAATTAATAGCTCAAAAGAAAACTATTAATTAACTATAGCAAAATATATTTGTTCCTACCTAGAGAATATAGGGAATATAATCAAACTGCGTGTTGTTTTGCTGTTATTAATGTAAATATAAACGCTTTGGTGCGTTACCATCAGTGTCATCCAGAATTTAAAAAAAAAAAGGTTGGTTTTTGCAATGGATAAAGGTTTTTTATTAGAAAATTAGGTCGATATCTAATAATAACTTATGGCACGACACTAGAAATATATGTTACTTTCATAACATATATAGCGTGAAACTAAGATATTCTATAATCAATTGAAAATTATACCTATTAAAGGCGTATCTGTGTCAACTTTAAAATGGTTCAATCTAAATTGACTTATTTAATCAATTTTGACTCAATTTTATGCAATACAATTCTAGCGACCAGTATCCAACCCAATTTGACCTGACCCATATTGCTAGAACACTTACACATTACCTAAACTAAAGTGAAAGCATGAAGTGAGTGACTGAGAGATGCATGAAGTGAGTGACTGAGAGATCGAGAGAGAGTAAAGAGAGTTATAGAGGTGGGTTAATTTGAAGTAAATTGTGAACCCATTTAATACCCCTATAAAACTTATTTTTGATTTATGGAGTTGGATCTAAACCCATTTATGACTCATTTACTAAGTATAACTAGATCATATAACAACATAACCCATCAAAAATGGATTAAGAACTTGATTTATAACCCATTTTGACGATATTCAATTAAGAAGATGTATTCAACGACACATGCAATTCTTCTTGTGACATCATGCAGAATCTTCCAATTAATAATGAAAGGAGGATATATCTTTCCCGCCATACTTGTCCCCAGACACCGTTGCAACGGATTCCCATTTCACTTTGTGTGGTCTCTCTCAATTGCAACGTCTTCTCTTAGGGTGCTTTTGACAAATTTTTACAAAGTAGCATTGATTTTGAGTCGAATTTATGTATCTTTTACAAAGTACTTTAAGCCAAAAGCTACCCTGGTAAAGACTAAACTTAGAGACAAATATAGAATAACTTTGGCTTAATGCCTAGTGGTCATATATTAAGCTTTCAACTTCCTATCTTGTTCCCCACTGACTTTTTATCGTTCTAAATATACCCTAAAACACAAACATATGTATGAGTGAGTAAGCTAAGTTTTAGATTAGGAATTTGGAATCTACTTGTCATGGTCAGCTCTTAATTTTTGAAATTGGAAATTGAATCCGTTGACTCTAGAAGTGGCCTATAATCGGATTGGCCAATTCTAGGATCAACTCAAGAACCGGTTGAACAGCATTTTTTTTTTTGGTTTTATTTTCTTTCATATACAATATGCATTGTGTTAAACATGGATGTATTTCTTCTATTCAAGGATACTGTGTCAAATGTACTTAGTTTCAATGTACTTTAAAAGTCTGAATAGAACCAAAAACTCTTGAAATCTCGTGATCGAGGTCGATGCCTCATATTTAGACTGATATGGGGAGGAAGGGCAAGGGGGAACGAGAAAGTTCTTGATTAGTTAGTTGTGATTTTTTGAACTCACCTCCATATAAAAGTAATGACGTGAACTTTTTTTAATGACTAAAAGTGAGAGCACCAGTTGGAAAGCAATACTTTATTAATTGCGAATTAGTTTTCGAGACTTTCGTGTGTTTGTTTTGCTAAAAACAATCTATCAAGAAAAAAACTAATTTATGATCAAATATGTATGTTTAAAATCAGTAAAATGTTTTGACAAAAAGAAATTGGAGAATGAATTTCCTAATTTGAAAGAGGAAGACATTTTCTTAAAATTTATTTATTTTTATCATGAAATACATCCTCATACACGTGAAATGCTGAAATTTCATACTCAAGTACCTTTCTTTTGAAATGCAATAATTTGGAGTTTTGCCTAGACCATAAATCATTAGCCGTAGCAACCTAGATTAGGGCGAAAGTCAAAATGATTTCCTGGGGGCAGGAACTTTAACAAATTTGCCGAGTACATAGCCACGCTCGATAAACAAAAACTGAACTAGAAAATAATACTACAAAAAACCTCAAATCAATACATATGTAATAAATTTATTCCAAACTAATTTTTTAATCATTAAAAACCCCAAATTGGTACACTTATGACAAATTTATCCCAAATGACCACAAAAAACTTTAAACTAGTACCCTTATGACAAATTTACCCGAAACTAATTTGTTTGATTGTCAAAAACCCTAAACTAGTATATTTTTGACAAATGTATCATCCATTAAATTTGATTAATACCACAAAAAACCACAAAATAGTACAACAATGATAAATAAAAAGTAAAATCTTAAATTGCTATATCAATCAATTGTCACGTATAATATAATTCAGTAATTTAACAATTAAATTTAATGGAAACTAACGAAAGATAAATTTATTATAAGTGTATCGGTTTGGAGCAAATTTGTCAAATATGTATTAGTTTGGGGTTTTTTTGTAGTAAAAAAAATAGTTTTGGATATATTTGTCACAGATATACCGTTTAGAGTTTTTTTAGAGTATTAACCAACTTTCTATCCTACATATGCTCCCACCATGAGCTCAACTGCTTAGGTATTGGTCTTTCCCCTACAAAAGGGGAGGGAAGCCAATTGAGAGATTTGGTTAATATAAATTTAGACTTACATCAAATTAGGACCGGTTTCAAAATCCTTTTGGTTCTTAGCTTTGCGCGGAATGAGCCTTATTCGGATAGAATTGATCGATTCAGGGTATAGAACGGAAAGCGAATCAATGAAGGCTGGTTTCCAATTTTGAGGCGAACATAACATCCAATTAGATAAGGATCCCGTTTTTCCCTTACAAAAAAGGGAGGTAAGTCAATTGTGAGATTTGCTTAATATGGATTTAGATATATCTCGATTTAGGACTAGTTTCAACACTGATTCGGTTTTCGATCCTACACAGAACCGGCCTTGTTTGGGTATAACCGATTGGTATAGGGTATAACATGGGAAATCGAACTGATCAAGGCCGGTTTATAATTTTTGGGAACCGAACTAATCATCATGTGAACCAATCGGCTAAAGTCGGTTAGTGCCGGCTCCTAGGTGGAACCGGTCCGGTTGTTCACCCCTACATGGTACCATTTGATTGCCGTGGGTCTTTCCCTAGGGTTGCTCCTCCAACTTGGCTGCTGCAGGTTTCCCCTTCTTTTCCCATGTTATATTCTTGTTTTCCCATTTCAAAACTCCTTGCTTCAGCAAAAAGGGGAGTTTTACTACGCGGGAGAGAGTCAGCTGCGCAGGCCGAGTAGAAGATTCACCGCGCGCTCTTCTCTTGATTCCCCGGCTGAACGGTGAACCGATCGGCGGCGATCTCCTCGCTCCTGTCCGATCGCGATTCGGATGCTTCTTCACCTGTCGGCTCGCGCCTCTCGGTCGTCGCGTCTTGTCGTCCGCGGATAGTTCGTTTTTAGCCTCCTCCTCCTCCTCCTGAGAAATGGTCGTGCAATCGTTGAGCCCTGATATGGCGCTCAGCGACATGGCGAAGGGATCGAGCGTCCCGATGTCGACGGAGAGATCGCTGATCGTGGCCGTCGACGGCACCGCTGCCATGGGGCCTTACTGGAAAACCATCGTTTCCGATTACCTCGAGAAGATCGTCAGGTCCATTTGCGCTCTCTTTTTGTGAATGCGCTTTATGCTTTGTAGCAGAGAGAAATGTTATACCGATTGCAGTATTGTGGGTGCTTAATTTGACCAGATGGGTTTTTGCGCAGGGCTTTCGTGGGGAACGAGGTTCCTGCACAGGTTTGCGTTTGTTTTGAAACAATGATACTGTATGTAATGATGAATTGGCGCCGTGACTTCTGCTGAAGTCCTGTTTTCTTGCCGATCACAGCCGCATAATTTTTCAGAATTTCTGAAACTGTTTTCTCGGCTTTGTTTCCCTGCAGAGATCTAATTGTGATCTCTCTCTGGTCATGTTCAATTCTCATGGAAGTTTGTCTGGTATGTCTTTCGTGCACTGCGTTGAACAAATAGCATTGACCTGCTGTAACTATTAAGTTTAACGTCAAAACTGCTGCAGATTGTAAAATTGAAGAAAATAAGCAGGAGTTAAAGCAATAATTTCAAATGGCTTGTTTTATCATTGCATTGCATTCTTGTGACAACCGACGGTTGTCAACAAAACATCTGTTAATCTTTAGAGAGTGTACAATATGGCTGTGAAGTCAAGGTAAAATGTATTTTTGGAGTTATTATAATGCTGGAAAAGTTTTTGTAGTAACTTCAGCGATTGCTATTGTGATTTATGATGGTTGTTTTTTTTCCTCTGTACAGTTAAATGAAAGAGCTTTTTCTGTCTGTGATCCTTTTCCAGCTTGCATGGTTCAGCGAAGTGCTTGGACAAAAGATGTCAGCTGTTTCCTAGATTGGCTCTCAGCAATGTCTTTTAGTGGTGGTGGTTTTAATGACGCTGCTATTGCAGAAGGCCTTTCTGAAGCTTTGATGGTATATTGCCCTACTTGTGTACACATTATTTGAATGGTTTAGTAAACTACCTCATTGGATATGTGAGCCCAAGCTGGCTATGTAACTTATCAGTTTGGTTTAAGCATGGGCATCTGAATGTTAGCCTGATGTAGAGTGTTCAGAGAGCTTGGCAATGGTCTAGTTTTGCACTGACTGGAATGAAACAACTTTTTAAGCCTCATTGTACTAGCCATCAATCCTTTATAAAGCCAAAGGCAACTTATTTCAGGATCTATATTTGGCTGCTAAATGGCACTACTCGTGCAAATTGAATACAGTTCTTTCTCAGTAAGATCTGTCCATAGAGTTGGTTCCTTATCTCCTGTTTATCACCTGTGCCTTCAGTAGTTGGTGCTCTTCTTAGTATTCTACCCACATTGTGTTCTGGAAAAAGAAGGTTTTTGAGCATTATGGCAGCAATATAGTTTGGATAAAATGCCTCCGCTCAACTTTATGCCTTTAGATGTACATATGATTGAAGCTATTATGTGATTTAGCTTTTACTCATTCTTCCCTGTGTGCTCTCATCATCATCATCATCATCTTCTTCTTCTTCTTATCTCTCTCTATCCCTTTTTAGGGTGGCCATGCACATGGGGGCAAACATAATTAGCGAACTTTTGTTCCATTGTTGTCCATGTTACCTTGAAATGAATTAGTTCCTCTTTAATTACCGTGCCTCAAATGTTTTAGTTGCGTATTTATTAACTGTGGTTTACTACAAGTGACAATTCATAAAATCTGCTACATTTGGAGCAATGAGTAAATTATGTTGGTTGCAGAGGACTCATTTTGACTCTGATCTTCTTCTTCTTCTTCAGATGTTCCCCCTTCCTCCGAATGGAAACCTACCTCCGCAAAGTCTAGATGGCAAAAGGCACTGTGTTCTTGTTGCTGCAACCAATCCTTATCCCTTGTCAACTCCAGTTTATCAACCAACTTTTCAACTGGAAGATGAGCATGTTGAAACTTACTCTGGAGGACCTTTGTGTGATGCTGAGGGTGTTGCAAAGTTTTTCCCTCAGGTACTTTTCTAGTTTCAGTAGTCGATGCTTGGGTATGTGTTGTCTTCTGAGCAATATACAATCCCATATGACTGGCCTTTTACTGTGATGCAGTGCTGTGTTTCTCTCTCAGTTATTTGTCCAAAGCAGCTTCCAAAACTTCGGGCAATCTACAATGCTGTAAGGAAGTTGCTTTGCTTCTATTATTTGATTTGCTATAGTTGTTTGTTCTGAGCTCTTTCTTGTTCAACCGGTGCTCTCTTGAGCTCTAGGAAGGACATACTTTGCTGTTACAAGGACCCTGGATTTTAGTGTAGTCTATAGATTTAAAATTAGGTCACCTTTAAGCATGAAATGAATAGTGACTAAGTTAGATACTCCAGATACATACAACTGTGAAAATTGTGATGTCTCATAGGTTACAACATGTATGTTCACTACAATGCATGCATGCATTCTCTATGGACGTTGAGAAAATTTACTGACTTTATAGGGTTGTACCACCCTTTGACTTTGTTCATGGTGCTCACGAGTTTTTAAAAATCGTAGGGAAAACGCAATCCACGTGCAGCAGATCCACCTGTTGATAATGGAAAGAATACCCATTTCCTTGTATTAATTGCGGATAATTTCCTTGAGGCACGGGCAGCTTTGAGTCGTCCTGGAACAGCTAGTTTGCCTTCAAATCAGAGTCCTGTCAAGATGGACACAGCTCCACCTCCAGTTAATTCAGTCACGGCACAACCTCCTACATCTGTTCCACCAGGTGTTTTATGGACTAGCACTACTTACTTAATTTTTTCCCTTTGTTTTTGATAATCTTATGCACCTTTTTGCTACCCCAGTATCCTTTTACGAACTATTTATCTTTCTTCAGACAATATTTAACTAAATTTGTAGCACAATGAAAGTTATGGTAATACAATTCACTGCAGTCTATTCAGTAGATGGTAAATCGTGAATAAATATGCTATCTTGCATCTAGGAGGCCTTATTTCTGGGTTAGCCATAGATTTAGTTATTTTATGCGTTTTCTTTCTGTAGCTTGTTACTACCATCTGACCCAATTGAGGTGTCATCTAGCCACTTATAGAGCTTGCATGTTTTGGGACCAAACTACTGAATCATGGCAACTGTAGTGGATATACTATTGGTCTATAAGGGAGCTTGAATCTCTTGAAAATTTGCCTATGCTTCTGGAGGTTGGAAGTTGCTATACATATATCCCTCCCTCCCTCCCTCTCTCTCCCTCTCTCTCTCAGATTATGGGATTGTTCAGTCATCTTATTCAGTAATTAGACTGTAATTCTGGTGATACTTGTACCTGCACAAAATGTAGTTACGAGGAAGGAGCCGCTGTTGGTGAGTGAGTCCGAAACTCTCTTGATTTTTGGTTGATGAAAGGAGCTCAATGTCACCATGGGCAATGTCTGTAGTATGTCTTTATGTTAGGAATGCAGTCTATCTCTGCATGAGCTTGTGTTTTGAGTTATCAGTGAAGGACAATTAGGTCACAATGGTAATTTGATTCTTCCTCACAATTTGTTTGCAGTAACCTTACTGAGCAGACAAGCAGTTTCTGCGGGAAATGGCCCTCCTGCCATTGTCAAAGTTGTGAGTCTTCCATCTCTTTCCAGTTAAATGTTAGGGGCTAATGCCTCTACAAAATGAAGGTTGCTTTTTGTCTTTTGCTGCGTGGACTGAGATATTGCTTTTCAGGAACCAACTACAGTGACTTCTATGGCAGCTGGTCCCACCTTTTCTCACATTCCATCTGTTCAGCGTCCTACTACTCAAGGAGTCTCTGCCTTGCAGACTTCCTCACCTTCTTCTGTATCTCAAGACATGATAACAAACAATGAAAGCGTACAGGATTTGAAGCCGGTGGTGAGTGCTGCCATTCCACAAACATTGCGACCTGTAGTTCCTGCAAATTCAAACATACTAAACAACCTCTCTCAAGTACGACAAGTGGTCAATTCTGCAACATTGACTGGAGGGACTTCAATAGGGCTTCAATCTATGGGTCAAAATCCAATGGCCATGCATATGTCAAATATGATTTCTAGTGGGATGCAGTCTACTGTGCCTGCAGCTCAAACGGGGTATTCTTCAGGCCAATCGGGCATCACCTCTGTGACAGGTCCTGGCACTCTCTCAGGGACCATACCATCTGCACAAAATCCAGGCCTCGGTTCATTTGCTCCAGCAAGTAGCAACATTACTGGAAATTCGAACATTGGAATGTCCCAACCAACTGGCAATCTTCAAGTTGGTCCTGGTATGGGTCAAACAGCTCCAGGCATGAGCCAAGGAAGCCTATCAGGATCACAAATGGTGCAGAATGGAGTTGGCATGAATCCTAATATGATGAGTTCCCTGGGTCCAACAGCTCCCTCTTCCGGAAGTGGCACAATGATGCCCACTCCAGGAATGCCTTCACAAGGACAATCTGGCATGCCATCCATTAATGGTAACAACAATCCAGGTGCAAGTATGCCATTGTCACAGCAATCATCAAGTGCTTTGCAGAGTGCACAGTCCAAATATGTGAAAGTTTGGGAGGTATGAACTCAAGCATATATTCTCTCTAGGAAAATATATATGGACAATGGGATTACAAACCTTTTGCATTTTGCATTCTTCATTGATTGTTGCTGGATGATCTCAGGTTCTTGATTAATTTGTTTGGTTCACAATAAGTTTATGGATTTCATGTGGTCAACTTCGATTGCATGTTGTTGAGAATTTCTTTTATCATCATTTCATTTCTTTATCAGTATTTTTCTTTTTATCTTTGTCAGTACATTTGATATGTGTGATGGCTATCCCTGATATGGAGTATGCCATGTTAACGATTTTCCTAAGATCATTTATCTGCAATTTTCTGTGATTCCTTCTTTATAATTCTTAATTTTTGTCTTCTATCTATTTACAACACCATAAGGCATTGGGTCTTGGTTTTGCACTGGTCCTCTTTCTTGACTTTTCTATTTTTGTTCCCTGTTCCACTTTAGTGGTCTGCTGTTTGATGTGGTTGGAGTTTGTACCATGGTTCACATGTAAATTTGCAATACATGTGGTTGGAGCTTATACCATAGCCAAAGCCTTTTTCCCAAAAATAGTCCTCTAGAAAAGAAAATGACTGTGATTCGGTTAAGATCCTAACCTTTCCTTTTGTTTGCTGTGATTCTGAACTGCAAATCAACAGTGGCTCTTCTTTGGTAGTTTCAAATGATGATCTTTTTTCACATAGCGTGCACTTTTAACATATGAGTGGGAAGAACCATTCAAAGTATGCCTCTGCATTTGTTGTCTAAATATATAGGTATGATGATTTGTTCCTCTATGTGGGGTATCATCCATTGATGGTTTCTTTTAAGATTGAGTGAAAAGAAGTTCTATGGGGGCTTCATTTGTAAGTGCGATATATATTACTCTCTCTAGAGGATGAGCTCTGAGCTTAATACTTGCTACGGACTAGCTCTTAAAAGGTGGCTGACTTTGGCCTCTCTAGTGTAGATTAGTGTTCTTGCAGAGGCTCTTTAGCCAAATTCTTTTCCAAGTCTTGTCTCCTAAAATGGTTGGGTTGCTGGCATTTGGGTGCATGAAAAGGTTGTGGAGTGAGATTTACAGAACTTTCTAAGCATTCTCTTTTATAACTGCGGCACATTATCAAAAAACTAAATAGCCCGACTGATAATGTGCCAAAAATATGAACTTTGCTATGAAACTAATACTCTGTCGCATGTGCGTACGAATAGAGAATGTCGTTGTCCGTTCTTTTTTTTTTTTTTTTTTTTTTTTTTAATGATTATTTACCAGGTTGCCATAATAATTTCTCTAGCCCTGCAAATTGCTGACTATTATAAAGTCGTAGATCACTGACTGAGATTTATCTTCATTGAAAATATGCGAGCAGGGAAATTTATCTGGGCAAAGACAAGGACAGCCTGTCTTAATCACCAGATTGGAGGTATTCAATCAATCTCTGATGAGTTTGTGTAAAATGAGCACCCGTGTTATGATTTTTCCTGCCTGTTACTTGTTACTAAGTTTATTTATTTATTTATCATTATCCTTAATGCTGTACTTCTTTTGTGCCAGGGGTATAGGAGTGCATCAGCTTCTGAGACGTAAGTTGAACTATTTTTCCTTTATAGTGGAAATATGGACAGTATTCGTTTTGATATGGCATTTCATTTTTGAACAACTAAATAATACTGCTCCATTTGGTGATTTTGGCATTTCTGTTCCTTTTTCCAAAAACATATCTGCTATAATTGAGCTCCATTGAGTTTATGAGTTTACTTATGACAATAATAGAGAATGGATAGATGATTTTTTTTTTTTAATTGTATTAATTAAAGCACTGTCTTCCTGCAAAATGCAGATGTCTAATATTAACTTTCTTAGCTGGTTCAAATCAATTACGTAAACGGTCTTATTGAGAATTAGACATGGATGGCATTCTTCTGAGGTCAAGAAGATAGACCCCTTGAAAAGATAATCTTTTGCTCTTTTTTTGTTAAAAAAAAGTGGACATATTTTTTTCATTATTTTGAAGGGGAGAAGTATCTTAAATTATGCATAGAACTTATCTAAAGGCTGACCATGTGCTGGTTAAAGATTGAAGAAAATGTGTTGAAAACTGGAATTCCCTGAAGGTCCCTTCTCTGCCTTAAGCTGATGTTATGAACTCCATCGAGATGGAGGTTAAATACTTAAAAGGAATATTTTACCAAATTAATCTCATGATAAATCAAGACAAGATCACAGAGTGAAGGTCAGAAAAGTGGATTATGTACCTCCAGAAGCCTTACTCCTGCCATCTGTGCCCTTTGCATTGCGAGTAAATGACCACTCCAAATCCAACACTGATAAGAATGGTTACCACCCTGGAAATGCTTATTAGTCTGAGTAGGGTAAGTCAGGGAGAGAGAAGGACAATTCCATGTTCCTTGTGCAATATAATTTTTTGTAGATTATGTACATTTCTTCTGCCCTCTGTAGTTCTCCACTGAAAAAGTGTGGATATGTTATGGCTTTTTTTTCTTTTTATGTGTTGACATGTGCATTAGGGGCAGTTGTGGAGGATGACATGCGTATCAGGGGCAGTGCAATTATGGCTAAAAATTGTGAGTGCACTAGCAATAGGGGCTTGTTGTTCGGTGAAGATCACTAAGGCTATGTTTGTGGAAGTGGGGAAAGTGGGGCGGACAAAATTTGAGTGGAAAGTTTTAAAAATTTAAAATTTTGTGAGTAGGACAATGAGGGACAATTTATAGTTATGGGTGTTTTTCTTCGCATTCTCCTTTCCCTTGGGTCTCCCAAATATAGCATAATTTTCGTGGAAACCTTTTTTTTGCATTGTCATTATCTATCTCATGCCCTTTCTTAAGTTTTCCAGCCTCGTTATCTTCTCATTTAATAATTCATGTCTTAATTACTGATAGGAGCTATGCCAATAAAAGATTTGCTGTTTTATTGTTTTTCTAGATAACTGTTTATTTGACAGTACTTATAAAATTCTCTTATTTAGTGTTGAATCAGTTGTTGAAATTCTGATCATGATCTTATCGTCATTTTCATAAAGATTGTATCCATTTTCTTGTTTCTTGAAAAATCTAGAGTTGTGAAATTGCTTATGTACTTCATCTGCCTTTCCTGTTTCTAATCATTTAGATGGAATCTGGATATGTAGTCAATCTGGTCAGCTGCATCTTGTCTTGCACTAATTTTGTCTCAAGATTAATCTTTCACTGCATGAGCATTCTGTTGCTTCTTTCAGGCTTGCGGCAAACTGGCCACCAACCATGCAGATAGTTCGTCTAATATCTCAGGACCACATGAATAACAAGTAATTGCGTTCATGGAGATTCAACCTTGTCCTCTGGAATTTTTATTGCCATTGTTTATACTCCGATCCAGCAGGTTACTGCTGCACTTTGCTGAATTAGAACTTTATGCAGGCAATACGTTGGGAAAGCAGATTTCCTGGTTTTTCGGGCAATGAATCAACATGGTTTTCTTGGGCAGCTCCAAGAGAAAAAACTTGTAAGTCGACCGATTCCCTACATCCTTTCTATTTTTAATCTATCCACTATGTCATTATTAGAGTGCCAATGTTATTATTTCTACCATGCACACATTGATCTTGGATGGGAAGCATAGCCAGTTTATTATACAGGTTATGAGTCCTGTATGATGCTCTTCTGCTGCAACTTTAATATGGTTTTATCCATGGAGCATTATTGTGCTAGGGAGCAATGCATGAGATAGTTTTATTTGTCCTGCTCCATTATTGGGATATATGGTGATAATCGGAGTATGTAATGCTCCAATTTTATGCTCAACCCCATTCCTACTTCACCTAGTGTTAATAAAGAAAATGATAAAGAAGGGTCAAGCTAGATAAGGAGAGTAAAAGAGCGGAAAACTGCAGAGGATTTGGGCACAAATTAGCTGCAGACATGGCTGCTGCCCATGGTGGAATGAACTACCTAAACCTGCATACATGTGATTTAAATTACAAAGACCAAGGAAACCTTCTCTTCCTTCTTTCTCCCCTACCTCTCCCTTTCACCCATGCTGGAGCAGAGCTGCCAGTCTCTCATTTTATCTGTGGACAGCTTGACACGGTCACTAGGGAATGCGTCGCAGCCACCTCAACCACCAAGATGATTGCTCTCAGCCCCCACCACCCTTCTCTCTCTCTCTCTCTCTCTCTCTCTCTCTCTCTCGGTCACCATGCCCATAGTTGCCTCTTTGAGTCCTATAATCGAGTGATTTGAGGTCTATAACCTCAGAGATGGCAAAGAATATGAGAGGCTGAAAGAATGGCTGGGGACATAAAGAAGAAATGAAGAATGTTGAAGTGAAAAGATGGTTACGAAAAGGCCAGAAAGATGCTGGTGAGGATTTGAGCCAATCCAAGCGGGGAAATTTCGGCCACGAGGAGCTGCAGATTGGCACACTACCAGGACTAGCGAAGGAAAAAGAGTGGTTGGACCTCCGGAGACCATAGAGATGTGAGACGTTGATGGTGGGTGAGTGAGTTGTGGCGATTTGAGGCCACAGCGATGGCTGCATGCTGGGGGCATTGTGTTAGCCATGAATCTGTGCTGGTCATGTTTGTTAGTGACACAACTGTTAGATAGAGAAGAGGATGTTGAGGATGGTGGCAAGTGGGAGTGGCTGAGAGTAATGTTGGCTGCGAGCAGTGTTGGCTGGGACCGAGGTGTTGGTGAGGAGGTGCCAGGCCTTGCTCAGATTGAGTGATTCACTGCGAGAGGAGAGATGGGAGAGAGTTGACTACGTTGAGGCTATTTTCATATGGAAAATAATATTATGCGGCTGTATGCCCAAAGACACAATGGGACAAACCAACAAGTGGCCAGCGGCCCAGACCGTGGCTAATTTGAGCCGAAAATGAAATAGTAATCTAGAAGATCTTATTTGATTCTGTTGATGTAATAGTTTTGAGAGATCTTAGTTGCATAAAGTGGATAGATACAAATACAAAGTGGTATAATTACATGAACATGGACAGTGTCAGAGTCCTCATGATGCTCTTCTGTGTAATTAGGTTATTTTGGGCCATTACTTTAGATATGTAAATGCAAAGCTACATCTTAAAGAGGCAGTTCTTCTAAGAAACAATTAAAAATGGGTCAGGCTTCCCAGTTCCAATGCACACGCGCGCATGCCTGAAAGATATTGTTTGACTACTGCTTGATTGTGTAATGCAGCATTACTAACAGGCTGTCCAATGTTAATCTGATCCAATCTTCTGACTTTGAGCTTCTCTCTCTTTCTCTCTCTCTCTCTCTCTCTCTCTCTCTCTCTCTCTCTCTGTAGTGTGCAGTCATTCAATTACCGTCGCAGACGCTGCTGCTCTCTGTGTCAGACAAGGCATGCCGCTTGATTGGAATGCTTTTCCCTGGGGTGAGTCATGTCTGAACTTGAATCCGTCTTCTGTCAAGAGGTTCAAATTAATAATGGGAGCATATGGGTTGGTTCAGGGACCAGACAAAACTTTTTTGTTCTTCACTTGTTTTATAGCCTTCGCAGTGCAAGTACAGTTAAGGAATGACTTTTAAATGAAATTTATCTTCGTAAAATTTATAGGAAGAAAAAAGGTAATAGTTCATTATATAGTTTACATTTTTTTGCCATCCTATATTTTCATATTTCTGTACTTGTTCTACTTGTCCTACTATACGGTTAATAAAAGACAAAATTATAGGTAACACTCTTTTTCTAATGCCAAATGTTCATTCTCCAGAGTTATGTCACCATACTATAACAAGAAAACATTACAATAAGTAAGAATATGCTTATCATTAGACTTCTACTTATCGATAAGAGTATTATTTGCAACAGGAGAGAATGAAAGTTACATATCTTTCACAAAATAACAATTCACTTCAAGTTATTGTAGAATGCCATTTGGCTTTACTTTGTAAAGAGCAAAAGCAAAGAGTTAAAGAAAACAGTTGGCTTAGGATAGTGCTATCAGTAGTCACTTTTGTAGATTATATATATGCATACTTTAAGAATCATACTATTTTCTATGATGGTAGGATAAAGCTGTTGTATAAACATAGAGTCATATAGTTCGGGTGTCATTTTTAATTTCTTTAGACAAATTTGTCAAACTTATTTACATTGGACGTGTTGTTACCATAAATACACAGTCTCTGCCCTGCCCATGTATTTGAAAGAAGAGGAAGAAAATAAGGAAAATAGTTCAATGCACTGAAGTGCTTAAAAGAATTAACTCGTGATTTTTCTTCAAAGCAAAGCCTTATGACAACTTACCACGAAATACAGGGATCAGATGTGGGACAAATTTACAGATTTTATTTAGTTGTTGAATCATACAGTGGCTGGAGAAGGGGGAATTCTTCTTTTAAGCAACTACGGCTCCTTTTTCCCCCCTAAAATATTCTGAAGTGTCGAATCATAGATTCTGGATGTGTTCAGGATATGGTTGTATTCAAGCCGCAAATTCCGAGCCAGCAACAACAACAACAGATGCAGCAACAACAGCAACAGATGCAGCAGCAATTGCAGGCCCCACCACATCCGCAGATGCAGCAGCAACAGCTTCCCCAGATGCAGCAGCAGCAGATGCCTCAACAGCTGCAGCCCCAGCACCAACAGATGCAGATGATGCCCCAACAACAGCAGCAGATGCAGCAGCTCCAGCCGCAGATGCCACAACTGCAGCAGCAGCAGCAGCCACCACAGCAACATCTCCAACAGCTGCAGCCGCAACACCCACAACAGCAGCAACTTCAGCAGCTGCAACAACATGCACCGCAGCAGTTGATGGGGTCTGGAATGGGACAAGGCTATGTCCAAGGTCCAGGGCGTTCACAGTTGATGCCACAGGGACCCGTTTCATCACAAGGGCTGCCCAACATTCCTGGCGGGGGATTCATGAACTAATCTGAGATTTTGAAGTTCCCCACTTAAACCACATTATGCTCTTCATTGCATCTCCCGCTTGAGACGAGTCCTACATTTTTCATTTTCGCTGGATATTAGAATAGGGAACTTGCCTTGGAATTTCTACACAGGCCACCTGTTAGGATGGATACCACCTTGTATGGTGATGGCATTATATAGTATCTTGTACAGATCTTAGTTTCCAAAATGATCATTCTCAATATTCTGCTGTTCCTTTATTTATGTTTCCAAATGAACTTATACGGGTTCTCTATTCATGCTCATCTGTTTTGACTACCTTTGGTGGGCTTGAGATCCATTTTGCATGCGCAGGAGTTTCTACTTAACTGCGACTTTCCAAGGTCCACAAAATAGTGCTCTCAATTCAATTGTTCCTATGTGAAGGATGAAGATATGTGGCAAATAGTGCTCTCAATTTGACTACCCCTATGAATTGAGAATGAGTTGGGAAAATATGGCCTAAGAGGCAAAGTGATCGCACGAGTTTAGTTTACTGCTTTAATAATGCATTTTGCCCTGTACATTGGAAGCAAATCACAACCGACGCTGGTTTGGTCCACTTTACTTCTATCCGACCGATTTACCACCGCCTCATCTTATCCCTGCCGGTTTTCCCCTGCCGGAACCTATTTACCTCGAAGCCAAAGCTAGTTCCTAGTTTAGTTATTCTATGGCTTATGTAGCATTTTGATCAGATTTCCTTGTACAAATTTCTTGGAAACAGTGATTTGCGTTCTGTTGTTATGTAGTTCTGAATTTCCAAGTGGAATGAAAATTATGTTTATTTTCCTTACATGCCTATCCTAAGCGAGATGATTGAATTATGCGTAATATCATCCTTGAACGAATATAGATAGCTTCATTTGGAAATCGCTCGGATTACTCTTGCTCACTGCCCATTTTCTAGATTCACTGTCGTTAAAACACCAATTTCAATCTCCTTTCATTATTGGGCTTCTTATGAATTAGGTTCCACCAAAAATTAAAAGGGTAATTGTTAGTGTGCTAACACAACTTTCACATGATTGACATGCTCACTCAAAATAGTTTACTTGAATTCTTCACTTGTAAATCATCCAACATTAAACAAAAAAAAAAAAATCATCCAACATTAAACATAAAAATCAATTCTTACACTGACAAGCAAGCTAGTAAAAATTTAAAGAGAAAAAACCACCAAAAATCACAAAGTTTGCCTAAAGTGACAAATTTTCTCCAATTTTTTTTTGACATGAAAAATCCCAAAGTTTGCTAACTGTGACACATTTATCCTAAACTTTTTTGTGTGACACAAAAAACCCTGAATTTTCATTTGTGTGGCACATTTACCCAAAAATGTGTCACATTTTGCAAAGTTTGGAATTTTTCGTGTCACAAAAAAAGGTTGGAGTAAATTTGTCGCTTTGGACAAAATTTGAGATTTTTGATAGTCTTTTCCCAAATTTAAAAGTACAAAAAAAAAAAAAAACAATAACTTGAATATGAGAAGGCGAGTTTAGTATGTGCAACAAAGGTTCCTGCAGAGAACAGCCATTCCCTCGTACTCACATACAAATTTTATACACAATAAGCAGGGCTGTCGAAGCCGAATCAAACACCAACAGCATCCGACCCAACCCGACCCGGCCCGGCAACTTTGGTTTGAACCAGACACAAAATGTCGAAAAGGAGAAAACACCAACAACGGCGGTCGCACAAGACACTTGCATATCAGCAAGATGAACTATAATCTGGCGGAACAATGGCTTCTCTTGAGAACATCACCAGGCCGCTTCCCAGATTTCATCGCGGCGTCACGCGAACAATCGACCGTGGTGGATGCGAAAACCCTTTTTGCTAAAATTTCTAATGTGGGTCGCCGAGGCCCTCTTCGCTGCAACCCATGGACTAACCTCCACACTCGACCAGTTTCGCCCCCAAGAAGCGACCCATCCATCAAAGCGTTCGAAGATCGCCCCATCGATCTCAGGATCCGGAATGGAGGAGAAAAAGCTCCGACATTCTGCCCAAAACGAGAATCCCCGATCTACCACCACCACCACCACAGGTGCCGTCTCCTCGCGTCTTCTTTTGTGCTGAATACTCAGCTGCTTGCTTGCGGAAGGAGGAAGTAGATCCGGGATTCTCCGTTTTGAGCAAAATGACGAGAGCTTGAGATCGACGGGGGTGGTCTCGACCTCTCCGATGGAGGGGTTGTTTGTTGAGGGCAAAGCCGCTCGGGCGTTAGAGGTTAGGCCATGAATTTGCAGTGAGGAGCTTCGACGTCCTGACGAGACTATATATAGAATAGAGGCAGTGGCTTCTAGGGCTTTTTGCGCACAGGAAGGAAGCCCAAGCTTCTGTTTTCCGCCAAAACCAGTGATGTCCTAAGCTAAATCGTCCATTTTAAAATCCGATTCCCATATGTCGGCAATATAAATCTAATATAAATCCCATTTCAAAATTGCTAGGGGACTTTCCCTTTCTATTAGAAATATAGGCCATTGTTATCACTAGGAAGAATTGCTCATGCTATTTCAATTAATTAAGTCTTGTTTGTTTAGCAAAAAGTGAATGATTTGAATAATATTTTTCTAAAAATGATTGCTTGAAATAGAAAATATTTTACATCGTTGACAATAATTTATGTCTAAATAATTCAATAGACGATAATAATATTTTGTGTTTATTATTATTTCGATTGACAAGTATTCAAAGGATCTCCTATTCAAAAATTTAAATCCAAATTTTTTGTCAAATATTCTATAAATATTTTATCTTTACTTTTACAACAAGTAAAATTATATTTAAAAAAGTGGATTAAAATCTGTACATACTCTTATTTCTATTTCTAACTTATCTTCTTCACTATTTCTCTTTACACTTCATAAAATTTCCATATCTGTTTTTGAGATGTATTGAATGAGATGGTATCACAAAACTGACAAAAATCATGCTTGAAAATGGTCAATATGATTTTCGAATAGTGGTACAAATAATTGACTTTCCAAAATTGTAAAATTCTTATTTTGTAATTATCTAAATTTCTTTCTTGAATAAAATTGGTCATTTTCAATATAACGTCATTTAATGAGTTAAGTAAAGAAGGGGTTTACTTAGTTGATCATGTCATAAATATTCAATAGAAATTGTAATTTTATCGATTTTGTTGTCAAAACCTTCGAACCATACTCACTTTTCAGGATTGGGGTAATAACTAATAAAATTTTCAATTCAATTCTCATTTATATTCAAACAAATTTTTATTTTTGTTTTGGGCACTTAAAGATCTCAGCACTTAACATTCAAATACTTAAACGTTCAACACTTATTTTTCAGTATGGTTGGATGAACCCCAAGGCAATGATAAATAGAATAAAATTTTCATTTTGGTCTTATTCCTTCTCAACAACATATTGTTAATTTGTTGAATGTGCAATTGACTTCTTTTTTTAGAAGAAAGTTATATATGTATTGGACAAAATTTGACACAATATTAATGACCCTTTTAAACAAAGTCTAAACTCATAGAATTAATACATTATTCTTATGTTGTCAAAAGAGGCTCAGATATAGGCACGCCGTCCTCACGACACTATATATAGGCACAATTCTACGGCTTTTTCCGTACAGGAGGAACCTAAGTTTCTTTTTTCCCTAAAACCAGCGATGCCTATGCCTAATCTGTATTTTTAAAATTTTAAATCTTGTGTAACTGCTAAAATGATTCTGCCAAGTGAATCGTTGTATTTCAAAGTTGGACAATTATTAGATCAATCAGAAGTGAAAATGGACGATTGCTAACTTTAAAAAAGTTGCTCATACTTTTCTAATTAACGAGAGTTGGTAAATTTTTCTCTCTTATTTGAGGACAAGAGCATTAATTAATAAGTTAATTTCTTAGATTCTATGCTACACAACCACCCTAACAAATAATCAAAATCTTTACAACCACCCTCAAGCTCTTAAGGGTGGTTGTGTTACTTTTCAATGGGATACATTCATTGATTACTATCTTATTTGACAATAATCAAGATAATTGATAAGTATATGAATTTCTTATCTATTAAATTTGATTTTAAAACAAGTGTCGAGATTCCATGAATCTCTTATCTTTACTTTTGCAACAAGTAAACTTATATTAAAAAATAGATCGAAATACCTGTATATTATTTTAGGGTTAATATCACAAAAAATCCACATCAGTACATATGTACAATTACTCCAAACTAATCTTTATATCATAAAAATTCTTAGATTGGTACACCGTGTACCAATCACATTTACCCCAAACTGATCTGTACCACATTTACCTCAACTATGATAAATCAGGAAAAAATTGGGATAAATATGGTATAATTATACCAATTTGGGATTTCTTGTAACATAAAAATTAGTTTAGAGTAAATGCAACACAATTGTAATAGTGAGAGTTTTGTGATAAAAATAAGCTTGAAGCAAATGTGGTATGGGCGCTTTGAGAATTTTTGTTGATATTAACCATTGTCTTTACACTTCATAAATGTCTCTGTCTATTTTTGATGTATTTCTATGAGACAGTATAACAAAACTAGCATAAACGGTGATCTAAAATGGTCAATATAATTTGCCACTAATTATGTAAAAACTCCTTTTCAAAATATAAGATTCTCTCATTTTATGAATATTTGAATTTCTTTCCTAAACAATTTTTTTTTTTTTAAAGTTTAACAACAATTATTGAGATAAGGAAAGAAGAGCTTACCGAAGTGGTTATTTGATAATATATTGATGAAAATTAAAATTCCACCAATTATATTGTCCAAACCTTCTAATAATACTCACTAATCAAGCTTCGGTAGTAGCTAGTAAAGTTTATAATTTAATTTTCTTTTAAGACGGGGTAAATTCTACCGACTAAAGTTTATTATTCATATTTAATTTTACTTTAAGATTGAGTAAATTTTATGGAACATTTCAAAGAGTTGTACTCCAAAAAGACTGATCTAAACATTTTGCATTTCATAAGTGGTGATTGAAATGCCTTACTACAAAACCTAGGGGTGAGCAAAGGAATCGCCCCAACTAGAAACCACCAAAATCTAGATGGTTCTTGTGAGAATTAGTCCAGTTCTTGATTTCAAGTGCAAACCCACCCATTAGGGTAGTGTTTGTTAATGTTTCTTTTTTTTGTTTATAAACAGATTTTGTGTTTTTTTTGTTCCAAGGAACAAAAAAAGAACAGAAACGCGTTTGTTTGCGTTTTTGTTCCAAATCTATTTTTTTGTTCCCGGGAACACTTTTGAAATAGAAACAAGAAACAAGAAACAAGAAAAACTCGTTTCTTGTTTCTGGCACAAAAATTAAAAACAGATTTTCTCTATCTTCTCTTTTTTTTTCTTTCTCTTTTTTCTTTGGCCGGTCACCGGCCTCGGCCATGGCCAGCAACCGGCCAAAGAGGGCTGGAGACGCCGTTGAGGGTCGGCGACCTCGCCAGGGTGTCGCCGGCCCCTGGCGAGGCTTGGCCTCGCCTTGGCCGGGCGAGCTCGGGCTTGCCGGATTTGGGCGAGCTCGAGCTCGCCCGGCCTTGGGCAAGGCCGGGCGAGCTTGAGCTCACCTAGATCCGGCGAGGCCGAGCCTCGCCCGCCCAAGGCGAGGCTCGGCCTTGCCGGGGGCCGTGAGCCTCGCCGTGGTTGGGCGAGGCTCGGCCTCGCCGTGGCCGGGCGAGGCTCGGCCTCGCCGGATCTAGGTGAGCTCAAGCTCGCCCAGCCTTCGCCGGGGCTAGGAGAGGCCGCCGGCCATGGCCGAGGCCGGTGACCGGCCAAAAGAAGAAAAAAAGAAAAAAAGAAAAAAGAAAGAAAATAAAAATAAAAATATTAAAAATTTAAAAGAAATAAAAAAGAATACAAATTTACCAAACGTGTTTCGTTCATTTTAATTCCCGGAATAAGTTTACCAAATGCGTTTTTTTGTTCAAAAATTGTTCCCCGGAACAGAAACACTTTTTTTCTATTTCTGTTTCCTAGAACAATTTTTAAACAGAAACGTTACTAAATACACCCTAGATCACCCAGACTAGATTAATATTACCTATCGCTCATAGTATATTGACCATGCGGCTCAATCACTCTCATCCATAGTACACTCTCATCCATAGTATATTGACCATATTACTCATTGCTTTTTCTTCCTTTCAATGTTATATCCCACTCGAGGCTTTTGTTTTTTTATTTGTTTCTTCGTTTTCTTCCGCTTTCCCTCTTCTTGTTCTCGTTTGTGTTGAAGCATATCAGCAACACTTCTTCATCTTCCTCCTTCGAGACCTCCATGTACACCAACACTTGGTGGTCTCCAAAACATCATGAGCTTCCTTCCTCACTACCAAGTTGTCGCTCCACACAAATCCTTAGCATGTCTAGCATAACCACCCCTATGCCAGCACGAGCTTTCTTGAAGTGGACAACTTGATCTTTTCCCTCAACTTCTCATCCAGCAAGGTCCACAACAACTAGACGGTCCTTGAACTCTACATTGATAGACACCCTCACCGCCTCTGGAGATCATCCATGACTAATTCCTAGATCCATCAGGATATTGAATTTGATTGGTCGGTCCAGTTTTTGAATGAGTCCAAGACCAAGAAGGCCGCTTCATGGTTCTACAAGTTGGGAACCAGGCCTTCTGATTTAGTTTTCGGTTGCAAGTTGGGAATTAGCTCATCTTGGAACTGATCACCCCTGCTTATGCAATCCATAATTGGTGCTTGAAATGCGTAGTACGATCAAGAGAGCTTCAACACCAGCAAAACAATCACCACAACCGGAAAGAACTACAAGTAAGAGAGATTTTCTATTTAAGAGAGACAAAAATTAGAGACAAAAATTACAGGAGAGACCACTCACTGCAGTGGCGTAGCTGGCTTGAGCTTTGTGCCTCCCACGAAATGTGCCAAGTTCGAATCCCAGCGGCGTTACTTGGTGACTTAACTGCTGGTGTGAGTGTGGTGGCAGAACTGCGTCCCTGTGTTCTTCCCGCCGCATTTAATCGAACTTTCGGGGTTTCTTGGGTTACCAAAAAAATAAAAATAAATAATTACAGGAGAGAAAATTCAGATTAAACTTACCATTCTTCAAATTAGAAAATGATGTCATTTATAAGCAAATCTTACCTGAAAAGAGAAATGGTGCCATAGAATAAGGGAAATGACATGAAATTGACCCAAATCAGGTCCCTAAATGCCCAATGCCCAGCGATTCGGGCCCAGAGATGGCCTAAACAAAAGGCAAAAGGCAAAAAGCACAGGCCCGTTGATTGCCTCGCGAGTCATGCATGGGCCACGCGAAGCCTGACTATGCTCGCAAGGCCCAGTGCAGGACTGGGCTAATCGCGGATCATGCGCGGGCCCTAGACGATCCATACTAGGCCGGTGCCCTAACAAGCCAACCCTACGCAAGAAATACCATGTCATGGTGAGCTAACGCCATTATCTTTGTTCGAAAGTTTTAGAAAATAAATAAATTTTGACTAATGGTAACTTTTAAGTATGACATTGGATCAACCTGATTGTTACACCCACAGGCCACGTGGCATGAGGAGCCATTTATGCCTATTTAATCCTAGACATTTTTACGAATTTCCAATGTAGTAATTTTAGTTAAATTTGATTGAAAATCGCTGATATATGACATAGCCAACATAAAAGTGAATAATTTTTATAATTTTTCTAAAATTTTATAATTTCTTTTTCTTTTTCTGTCCTTTTCTTTTTTTGCCCTATTTCCCTTTGTTGGTCACTGGGGCCTTGTCAATTATAGGCTCAAGTCTGAAAAGCAGACATCGCCTTGGCAATTTTAAAGCCCTGAAAAACCATTATTTTTTCAAAATTAAGAGACATGGAGAATCTCATTTGATTATGAGATTTGACTTCGGGCACCGTGACCTTATTGTAGTTTTAGAAAAGTTTGACTGATGTGATTATTTCCTCATATAATATATGATCGGCTCGATTTTTCTTGCATTTGAATGCTCATGATCGCCCGACCAAAAAAAAAAAAAAAATGCTCATGATCATTAGTTTTTGAGACGTGTTCACAATCAGAGAATCCCAAAATTTCTAACACTGCAGAAAACACGTGACCTTATTGAAGATAAAACAAATTGAGCATTGGACAGGTAGTGATATGGGCAAAAAATAAAATAAAAAATCAGCGGGTCGCATCTTGAAAAAGAGAAGGATAATCTCTGATGACCTCCGAAATTGGTTGTGCCATTCACCCGCCATTCAAAGTAAGGAAGTGAAAGGTTTCCCTCGCATTTTCTCATTATATCACTATCGTTGACCGGGGCCAGTGGCGAAGTCAACAAGCCTCGCTGATTCGAGCTTGAGCCTCGAATCTCTGGTCAGAGCCTTGGGTCAGGCTCGTTCGAGGTGGATACATCCATCTCTCGAGGAGAGCAAACCTACTCATCCTTATTCCGAAGTTGCAACGTAGTAGAAATAAAGAAATAAATAAAGAAAGGACAGAGCGAAGCGAATCCCATGCTGAAGAAGAAAAATATCCCACGCCTGCGACTCTGCGGTACCTTCGCCCACGTGAAAGTCCATTTCTTCGAAATACCTATCTACCCGTCTCTCTCTCTCTCTCTCTGTGCGCCCCATCAACCCTCGGTCCTTTACAGGCATTGGCTGCTGATTCTTGCCTCCACCATTTGTA
Source organism: Eucalyptus cloeziana (assembly GCA_014182715.1). Classification (NCBI taxonomy): domain Eukaryota; kingdom Viridiplantae; phylum Streptophyta; class Magnoliopsida; order Myrtales; family Myrtaceae; genus Eucalyptus; species Eucalyptus cloeziana. Next base: position 19,537,801 of record CM024637.1, read on the forward strand.
GCAAATCCTGTTCTTCACGAGGGCGTTATAATGGAGAGAGAGAGCCCAGAAGAAGATGGGTTGCTAACAAGCTCTCCGCTTCTGGGCAACTCCGGCAACCCCAAGCCTTCGAGTGATCCCCCGGTCACGCCTCTCGTCGTTTTCGGCACTCTCGTCGCCGTTTGCGGGTCTTTCGCCACTGGGTGTGCTGTGAGTATCATTTCATCAACCTTTTCCGTCGATTGATTGCGCGTAGTTTGATCACTAAGAACCCAGCTCTGTTTTCTGTGGAGCATTCTTGCTTTCCTTCGTTTTCTTCTTTCTTTCTTTCTCGCATTTCCGTCGCAGGTTCTTTCGAATTCAAGTGAATGTCTCGTCAGAGAAAGGAAGAGCGAGAAACGAATTTCTCGGTTAATGTCTGCTTGCTTTCTTTCTTTTTTTTTTTTTGTTCTTTTTGCGGGGGGTGGTGGGGGCGTGTGAGGAGTGAAAGTGAATACTGTTGTTGCAGAGGCACGTGTCGTGGATCACATGGTTTAATAGACCCTAGATATTATGTTCACCTGGATTTTTTTTTTTTTTTTTTTTTGGGGTCAGAAAACGACCTGGATTTTGAGAATGTCATAATTTGGACAACATTAAAAGACTCGAGCTGCTTCTCTAGGATGGATTCAGTTATTTATTTATTTATTTAATGGATACTCAATATGGCAAAGAGACATGAAATTATCACATTTTACTACTCGGATTGTATTTTTTGAGAAAAGATCATTCTAAAAACCAGTTTTCAGGTTATTTAATATCTTATTTTGGGATAAATACAACATGCCATAATTTTTTATATTTTTTGGTGCACTTAAGTTTCACAAATTTGAAAATTGATCATTTAAGTGTCATGGACGATCTACCTTGCTAGAGAATCCTATGTGATACCATAGACAGCAATGTAAACAATTTTTTAAATTTTTTTGCTCACTTAAATATCATAAATTTGAAAAATCGATTACTTAAGTAGCATTGACAATTTACCTCCTTGGAAAAGATTTGGTGAGGGCCTTCGCATCCTCACCCATGGTTGGCGAAGCTACCATGGCTTTGGGTGAGGTCATTTGTGAAGGCCCTTGCCTACACAGCGTTGGCCTTGCCTATGGCCATGGCTTTGGGTGAGGTCATCACATCCTCACCGTGAAGGCCCTCGCCTACATGGCGATGGCCTTACCTATGGCCTTTTACGGGCCTGCCAGCCAAGGGTGAGGCTTTTGTGGCTGGCGCATAGAAAAAAAAAAGAAAAAGAAGAAAATTCAAAAATAATATAAAAATTAATTCTTTTAATGCAAAAAATCTACGTAGGACAATTTACCAACAATGACACTTAAATAATCGATTTTACTTTGGTGTGGCTTTTTAAGTGAGCGAAAATAAAACAAATTATGACACTCAAATGGGTATTGTATGAAAATCTTGTCCCCTTATTTTGTCTTGCCTTACTCTATTGCCTTACTTTGTTGGGGCTGTAGTTTTTCATGAGGTTGCTCTCCACCAAGTAGAAGTCACTATAAACGGTGGCATATTTTTCTAATGCAGTCTGGTTATTCATCACCTGCTGAGTCTGGAATAATGGAGGATCTCGGGCTCTCTACCACAGCGGTGAGTCCCACCATGCATACATGCTACACGTCCTCCGTGCATTGCTAGAATGTATCAGCCATTTCTTTTGTTCAGTAATCGCAAATTTCATCCGAACTTTTACCTAAAAGCATGGTTGATACCCAAAAGCTAACTGTGACTTCTTTATTCGTAATACCATTGAAAGCAGGGAATTCGTGCGTCATGATTTCGGGTTCTCCAGTATTAAAATTCCCCATTTTTCATGTTACAGTATTCGCTTTTTGGTTCTATATTATCGGTAGGAGCGTTAATAGGAGCTCTGGTTAATGGGTGGATGACAGATATGGTGGGTCGCAGATGTGTAAGTCATTCTCTAGCCTTTCCCGCTATTCTTGAATTTGAAAGTCATACATCTTCAGTGAAGAACTCGAAAAGATCTTACAGAATTCTTGACTGATGTGTTTGTGACGCAGACAATGGGGATTTCACAAACAATTTCAGCTGCAGGATGGCTTTCTATAGCATTTGCCAAGGTTTGTGCTCTGTCTATTTGCCGCTTCAAAATTCTGCTTCGTAGATTGTCAAAGCCTTGATTCACAAAACTTCAGTTCCATTTCCTGCTCTCACGTTTATTAGATAATGTATAAGCGCACCGAGGAATATCTTGACGGGAAAAGAGTTTGAACGGTGAACTCCTGGGAGTATTTCTGTGACTTTCACTTCATTTCAAATATCTGATAGTGTCACATGCTCCCCGGGACAAATTGGGTTTCAAACTATCCCTCCATCTGGTCAAGAGGTCGCCCTTGAAAAGGAAAAAAAACTAAATTTTCTTGCTAAAATTTGAAGATTATTCGATCAAAAGATTTATTTTTCCGAGTTCTGTATTCTCTGAAAAGGCCGTGAAGTAGTTAATGTTGTATTGCATCTTACCTTGCAGAATGCATGGTGGCTCAATATCGGAAGACTGTTGAATGGAGTTGGCTATGGGATTGCATGTTACGTGGTAAATGCATAAAAATACAGATCCCTTATCCTGATTAATTTGTAGGAGATGTCGGTGATAATTTTGCAGCCAAACAGGTACCTGTGTACATTGCTGAAATAACACCCAAAAGTATCCGGGGAGCATTCACAGCATTAAATCAGGTGAAATATTTTGGGCCACTGTAGAATGTTAATCGTGTCAACTTGATGTATTGCCCGTTAACCTTTGCTTGGTCTTGTTGCAGTTTTTGTTAAGCTGTGGCATTTCGTTGATTTTCTTTGTGGGAACTATTGTTTCCTGGCGTATCTTGGCTTTAATAGGTACTGTCTTCGTTCTCTTCTGCTTTATTTTGTTAGATTTATCTTGAGAAACATCAAAAGATCACTGTCCATGATTTCATTTTCAGCTTGCATCCCTTGCGTACTTCAAATATTTGGTTTGTTTTTTACCCCGGAATCTCCTAGATGGCTGGTAAGTTGTTTATGGAGTGTATCACGTACTCATGAGGAGACACATAGATCATTATCGTTCTTATTTGAAACTTTAATTTGAATTGTGGACATCACCTTTCACTCTATCCATCTTCATCCAATGCTAACGACTTCATGTGTGTGATGTCCAAATTCGTTATTCGATGGAGACAATTTGAGGGTCGAATAACCATGACATAATGAAACTTGGATGAGTAGTTGATGGGGCATTTTAAATCGCACAAGTAGCACGCTGCATCCCATTGAAGAGTATTTTGTAGCACACCGCAACATATCAAAGGCATGGGAATCATTTTGAATTGCTCTTACGCGAAGCACATTACTATGATAAAATTTTAGACTGAAAATGGTAAGAATATTAATGAATTCAGCATCTAACCAAGAATAGCTTTCCTCATGACTAAAATTGCAGTCTAGTGGAAAAATGAGAATAGCGTTATAATTTCCCTCTCAAATATGATTCGCATGAATCATTTTTGTGAGAATGCACTAATTATTTAAAAATCTAAAATCATAAATTAAGGTGATGTTGTAGGAATTTTGGAGAGAGGACTATGCATTTTCCATTACAAGGAAGATGATTAGTGTAGTTATTGACAGGTAAAAGTCGGTCAAGAAAAGGAGTTTGAAGTCACGTTGCAAAGACTCCGAGGCAAAAATGTTGACATTTCTCGGGAAACGGCAGATATCAGAGTAATTTTTCCATTTCATATGTCAATAGGAGAAAGTTGTCCCTCTTCCTTTTCTTTTTGAATATTTTGATTCGTATTGTCTTACAGGACTATACAGAAACCTTTGAGCGGCAATCGCAGTCTAGAATTCTCGATTTGTTTCAACAAAGATACGCTCATTCCCTCATTGTAACCTTTCCTCCAAAATGTTCAAATTGCTTCCCATATTTTGCTCAGTTTTTTTTCCATGTCCTAATATTTTCAAAGCTTAGATAGGAGTGGGATTGGTGATGCTTCAACAATTTGGAGGCCTGGACGTAATTCTCTCTTATGCGAGCTCTATATTTGAATTAGCTGGTAAAAATCATGCTATAAATTCGTTAGTTAATCATAAAGAATGAAGACTTGGTAACTTTAACTTATTAAGCTGACAGACTTTTCCAGCAGCATTGGTACCAGAAGCATGGCGATTGTCCAGGTAATAGATTATCTTGAATTGTGCTAAGGAAGATGAATTTTATTTATCACACATTCAAGATTCCTCGCCTATTTTGTAGATCCCGGCAAATGCTCTTAGTGTAATCTTGACAGATAAAGCCGGAAGAAGACCGCTTTTACTGGTGACGAAACCAATACATATCGACGTAATCTCCTAAAGTAAGCCACTCATAAGCATAACCAAATCTAATCTTCATTTGCAGGTTTCTTCTGCTGGAATGGGCTTGAGTTGCTTTCTTCTAGGATTCTCATTCTTCATGCAGGTACACGAACACGAACTATGCCGGCTCATTCTTCTTGACCTCATGAAGTGGCCTGGTTTTTTGTTTTAACACCATCCTATGAAACCAGGACCTGCAATATTGGAAGGCAATCACTCCCATTTTGGTGTATGCAGGCCTTATGGTAAGTTTGTGTGACTTGTTTTTCAAACTTATATGGCTTGCTCTCATGATTGAGGGCATAATGAGTTGCAGCTTAATCCATTACCAAGCAATAATACACCGGAGAGCATATACTTCGACAAAAGAACAAAGGATTTTGCATCTAATAGTTATTATTCAATTTTAGAACATGTATGGCAAATGAATTTCTTTGTCTGCTCATTGCTCAATCTGTCTATGACAAGATGGGGAAGAAAAAGAAAAAAAGTTGGACCACATTTTATTTCTAGCAAGGAAGCAACAGTCTAATAATTTTTCTTTACACTAGTGCTGATTCCAAGTCCTCAACTGTCTTTCCAGGAGTAGTTGTACTGACGTTATTGACAAATGATTATTGTTGTTAGGGGTATTCTATAGCTTGCTCACTTGGCATGGCAGGGTTACCGTGGGTTATAATGTCTGAGGTAAATAGATAATTTGAGTCTAACATTGCACTCTATTATCTCCATTTCAAGATCACATATAGGACTCTCACTTATTCCGATGCTCATATTCGCAATAGATATTCCCATTAAATGTCAAAGGGCCGGCTGGAAGCCTGGTGACCTTTGCCAGGTGGTCCTGTGCTTGGATCGCTACCTACACTTTCAACTTCATGTTTGAATGGAGCGCAGCCGGTAATTAATTCTCCATTCTCTCCTTCTTGTTCTATACTTTTCACCAGCGATGCTTCTCTGGAGCCTATAAACACATGAACTGACAAATCTCTATCTTGACTATGCTGCTTTCAGGAACCTTTTTAATTTTCGCATGCATTTGTGGTTTAGCTATCTTATTCACTGCGAAGCTAGTGCCAGAGACCAAGGGGCAAGCATTGGAAGAATTGCAAGCATCACTTGCCCATTTTCTGCAATGATTTCTACTTTGTGTTGAAATCTGAACTGGTAGGATGAAGCAACCAAGATCGGTGTCTGCAACTCTGGCTGACTGAGTGTCTACTTGTATTTTTGGTGCCTAAAAGTTAGTAAAATTATTTTCGAGAGGCACCTGTATGTCATGTTCTTGATCGCTTGGCTCATACCAAGACAATAGGTTGACCTGGGTTATTTAAGAAGATAATAATTTTTCGCAACAACTACTTTGCATAATATTCCACTCACCCAAGACAAATGAGAGGATGTCTCGGAATAGTTGTTACCACGTTTTCATATGATAAGATCCACTCGAACCACGAGAAAGCAAGTATCTGATTTAGATCACTCAAGTACACTACATGAAACTCATTTCTACAGAAAAAGACGTCAAATAATCATTATTACTTCAATCAAATTTGTGAAAGATGCCATTTAAATACTAACTTCGCCTTGCCTCTTTGTTTTGCATCTGCTGCGGAGTTTTCTCGGCAGTTGTGCTACTTGCTGCATTTCTTGACAAGATTGGTACACGTCAAGTAGAAGGTACCATTAACTGGTGGCACGTGTTTACACTGTAGACTGGACATTCTTAACAAGCCAAATCAGGCATAATGGACAGCAGCGGCAAGGCCCATCATGCATTCGTGCTATATTTCTATAACTGTTCATCTATCAATATGGATAATGCTAGTAAGAATACTTAGAAAGAGGTGAATAAGTGTCTAAAAGAAATTTTGACAAATAAATACGGAATAAAATTAGTTACAAGTAAAGTATGGATGAAGATTATAATTAGTTTCGCTAAATACCAAACTTTTGCAATGACTTGTAAGTATGCAACAGACTTAAATAAGAAGAGTTAAGGGAAGAGAAAATTGCATACGAAATTTATAATAATTCAATTTAGATCAAGCCTACGTCCACTTTCCTACGCTGATAGTCTATTGGCTGGATTTCATTATATGATCAATAAGAGATTACAACTTTAAATGCAAACTCAGTGGTAAATCATACTATCTCACTAAGTCATTTTTTTTGGTATTTCTCTCATGATGACAAATGTTTAAGCTCATAAAAAAAAAAATGTATGATTGAAATTCGCTCAGACTTTGGAATTCTAGAGTCTACGCTCCGTCTCTTACTTGCTCATCGGTCTTTAGTCTTCTTAAACATTCATCTATTTCCAAACTAGCCGTTGGACAGTATTTAGAGGATCATTTTCCAATCTACCCATTGGATAGATCTGTATTAAGAAGATTAAGTAGCCATTGAGTGACCGAAGCAGAATCCCAAGTTGATCTGATCACTTATACAAATAGAATCTTGGTTTCCATAAATATAATTTCTTCATTTAGAAAGTTATTGTCTTCAGGATCTAATTGTCAATCAATTAGATTTAGTCAATCAAATTTATCTTGATGTAGAATCCAAACCAATCATTAGCTGTTATATATTTGGGCTTGTGTCACGTTCTATCAACTTATCTCATTCTAAATTTGCTTTGTTATGAATTTGTCATGTTTTGGATTTCACTCTATCGTTTTGAACCTATCACATTCTAGACTTGTTCTGTTTGTATGTAAAGTCTCTTGTTCTATTTGTATATAAAGTTTAAGTGTCTTCTGTCTAAAGTAGACTTTACAATTTGGACGTAAGTTTGAACATATTCATCCTTAGAGTTTGCTTTTGAAGTCTTAAGGTCTGGATACAGTCTAAATAAGTTCAGCTTCAACATAGAGTCTATCTTTTGGTTCTTCCAAATATAATATTTGATCATATCATTTACACATTCTATCATATGCATAGTCTTTTATTTAATCATTAAACATGTTAGTAGCCTTTAATATATTTTGTCATTTTCAAAACAACATAATGGATTTCCCTAACAATCTCCCCCTTTTTGAATATGACAAAACAATCTCTAAATACGTAGATGTGTAAAAACGCTTTTAAAGATATTAATAAATCAAGGCAATCTTAAAGAATGTAATTCAAATCAAATGATAGTAGAAAATAGCAATTAGATTGAGCATAATTATATATAGAAAGAGAATCGTAACTCAGTAAATAATATTAACACATATGCATATTTATATTATCGCCCCCTTTTGTCATAATCAAAAAGCAATAACAATGGAAAGAGTATCACGTAGAGAATATAAAGCGATAGCAAATATATATTTTGCATGAAACACAATTTCCAGAAATATCAACTTCTAAAAAGTAAGTCAAATATCAAAGATACGCAATGTAGCTCATGTTTATCATATATATTAGCAAATATTTAATGAGAATTATGGATGCATTATAAAATTCACTAACCCTTTTTGTCATAATAAAACAATAATGTAAATAGCAGATTTGTTAAAGACAAAAATAAGGGAAATAAAAGATGCACTAACCAGATTTTGTAGAACTTGACAAGTTTTAACATATTTACATTTTCCTTCCTTCCATAATATTCAAGATCATAATCAATTCAAAAAAAAATTCCTATACTTGATCAATGCTCCCCCTCAATTTGATGCCTTTTTGAGGTAATCACAATTATTCCCCTTTCTTTTGGATTCATTTTCTCCATTTGTTATTATGACAATATTTGCGAATAGTACTTATTGTGGCTTGAGCATATTAAACATAATGTTATTCCTTTATTTCCTCTTTCATACGACACATTAGAGGCTTGCCCAAAAATTTGCAAAAAAATTTGCACAAGAAGGGAAATTTTCAAACCTCTAGAAAATAGTACAGAATCTTCACAATTTTTTAATCAAGCTTTCCAAATTTATACTTTTGCCAACTGCAAATTCTTGTATAGTAGATAACAATCTTTGCAAAAATACCACAAAATACCTTCCTCTGATTGACAGATCAAACTTGCTAGATATAATATATCTTCTAAGAATATAGCAAGAGTATCCATGAATATGCAATAATATCTTTCACGATCAAAGGGTTTTCTTTAAGCATAAAACTCAAAAGCATAATATTGATGTATTTCACAAAAGGAAAGTAAATATTTTTATCACATGTCAAATCAAGTAATAAAAAAATGCAATGCCTTATGTTTATGACAAGAGATATTTGCAATATAAATCTTATATAATTCATAAGCAATCATCTAGAATTGTCATAAATTCAAGTAGAAATTTGAAAGACAGGATGATAGATTCGAAATTTTATATTCTCTTACCCAAGGTATATATTTGAAATATATCATTGATTTTAAAGATAATCATTGCAATCTTCGCTTGATATACTTTTTTCTGATAGCACCATGATTTGCGTAGATTTGTAATTATTCTTTAGTTGTAGAATTTCCTGCAATGAACTCGTTTCCTTTTTGGTATCCATGAATTTGGATCATTCCTTTACGTTAGAGCAAAATATGCAATTTTCATAAATAATCAAATATTCTTTCTAAACTCATCATAATAGAGTATTTAAGGGAGACTATCTTGCATAATGAATTAATATCTCATAAAACAGATTTTCACTTTGCAAAATATGACAAAATTAGAAAGCATAAAATTAGGCCAAATAATATGAATTATCTCTAAGCAAGATATCAAATCAATCACATGTATTAAATCAAATTCCAACTCATTAGAAAATTATGCACAAGAAATTCTCACTTAGGTAAACCATGGTAAAATCGGAGAGAATAAAATCCTTGAATATTTATCCAAACAATCAAATTCATTCAATCAAATTTCATCTTACAAATTACCAAAAATACATCACACAATTTTTTCTTCAATATAACAAATAATAGAATATGGTCAGTATAAAGTCTGAATCAATCAAGGCATAAAGAGGATATATCGAATATCAAGTATATTGAGAATTTATAAAAATTTAAATTATGTACCCAACCTAAAATCAAGAATATACCTTCCTTACTAAATTCTCTTTCTTATTTCCTTTATTCCTTGCAAGAAAAATAGTTCATTTTTTCTTTGGTATCCAGAATTTCTTGGGTCCATGAGAGTAAATAGAGTATGTTGTCTTTATCTAGTCTCTCTTAATTGGGCTCCAAACTTTAGGATATTCATTCTCAAAGTGTTCTAGATCTCCACATTTGGAGCACTTGAGAGCACTTTAGCTAACGGGTTTTACAAAGATTTCTTGAAAATGTTGTTTATAAAACAGTCTAGGAGATCTTTATTTGAGATTCTTCTTGATTTTTGGAAAATCAATGAGAGAATCAATTTCTTTATTGAAACTAATTCTCGATTTGTTATAGTAAGGTACCTATATGGAAAGGACATGCTCCAATGTTTTTGAACCCTTTGAAAATTTTGTTGAAATATTTGAAAATTCTTTCTTTAAAGAATTATTTTCTTTGACAAGTAAATCTCAACTTTCTTTTGTTTGTAGAAAATCATTTTACAAAATTTCAAACTTTTCTTTTTGAGAAAGATCCTGTTGCCTAAGTCATAAATTATCATTTTTTAGTTTGAAGATCCTTTTACGAGCATACTTGAGATTTAAGCACAATTCATCAATATATTTAGAAACCTAGGAGGGATTTTAAGGTAATTTACCTCAAGTTCTGTGTCTGATTTTGATTCTGAATTTGAGTATGAGTCTGAGTTTGAATGTGTCATCAAACATATATTTTCTTACTCATCACCTTCTTCCATTGTTCTTTTGTCCATTCTGCTTCTATTGTTTCTTCCAATTGAACCTCATTCCTTTTCTATATAGCTTTCTAAATGTCTTGATCATAAGAACGAGTTCTATGTCATCCATATCATTTTCTGAGTTTATATCATCATAATCAATATTAGATCTAAATGCAATGGACTTTTTACTTTGTGGATCTTCATCATAGATTTGTTCCACTTCATAATATTGAAGAGTGCCAATAAGTTCATCAACGGATAATCGCATAATTTTTTGTGTTTCTCATATTGAGGTCTTCACATTATTCTAGTCATTTGATAGTCCTCACAAAAGTTAGTTGACTTTCATTGGAGCAGATATTGGTTGTCCTTGATAAGCCAGACCATTCATAATCTCTGTAAAACGATTGAATATATCTCCAATTGACTCTCATAGTTTCATCTTGAAGGATTCATATTGGCTAAGTAGAATATTCACTTTTGTCTCTTTTACACGATCAGTCCCTTCATGAGTAACATGAAGTCTATCCCAAACTTCTTTGGCTATTTCACATGAAGAAAATCTATTATACTCAGCATGAGACAAAGCACAATATAAAAAGTAAATGGCTTTTGCATCAAGAGCTTCTCTTTTGGACATCTCCATTCAAGACATAGGAGCAGGGGGTTTGGTTTATTTGTCTTTGCTATTCTCGTTTGATGTAGACACAACAGCGAGATTGATTCCATTTTCCACAACATCCCATTGTAAGGGATCTCTGGATCTTAGGAAAGTCTTCATTTTGTTCTTCTAAACATTATATTATTTTCCATCGAAATAAGGTGATCTGGTGTTACTTTGACCCTTGACAAGTCCTGATGCTAAAACACTAGCCATAGAAGATATTTAGCTCAAAACTAAAAACACTTTAATAAAACGAGCACTTTGCTCTAATACCAATTGATAATGCTAGTAAGAACACTCAAAGTGGGTGAATAGGTGTACAAATAAATGCGAAATAAAATAAGTTGCAAGCAGAGTCTAGATGAGGATCAGAATAGTTTCGCTAAACACTAGACTTCTGCAATGACTTGTAAGTGTGCAACAAACTTAAATAAGGAGAGTTAAGGGAAGAGAAGATCGCACATGAAATTTATAATGGCTCGGTTTAGATCAAGTATACGTCCACTCTCCCATGCTGACAACCTACTAACTAGATTCCATTATATGATTAACAAAAGATTGCAACTTTGAGTGTAAACACTCAGTGGTAGATCATACTATCTTACTAAGTCACTCTTTTGGTATTTCTCTTATAATCACAAACGTTTAAGCTTACGAAAGACAAGTGTATGATTGAAATTTGCTTAGACTTTAGAATTCTAGATTTTACGCTTCGTCTTTTACTTGTTCTTCAGTCCTTGGTCTCTTTAAATACTCATCTGCTTCTAAACTAGCCGTTGGACAGTATCTAGATGATCATCTTCCAATCTATCCATTTGACAAATCTATATCAAGAAAATTAAGAAAATTATGTAACCGTTGAGTGACGGAAGCAAAATCTCAGCGATATGGGCCTAGAGATGGCCCAAATAAATGCCAAAATGCACAGGCCCAACGATCGCCTTATGAGTCACGTACGAGCCTTGTGGGGCCTCACTAGGCTTCCAGTAGCCCAATATGAGCAAGGCCTAGTGCGTGACTAAGCTAATCACGGATCATGCTTGGGCCTCGTAGATCAACACTAGGCTACGCTAGAACTACCATGTGATAGTGCACTAATATCATTATTTTTTTGGAAAGTTTTAAAAAAATAAATAAATTTTGGCTAATGATAACTTTTACATATGATGTCGGATCAACCTTACGCCCACGGGCCACCTCACATGAGGAACCATTCACACCTAGTTAATAATTCGTCAAGTTTCGCCAAGAATCTCACTCTTAGGAGGGCCCTAACACATTTGATGCATATGTTATTCTTAAGCAAAAATGTCTCTCGTATTGAGTGCAAATAAATATAGTAAGGAACGCGAATGAAAAATTATGTGATGTCAAATCTTAATTTTCATGAAATGCATTAGAAGTTTTGGATGAAAATTTAGGTGTCAACACCCAAAAGACTCATTTATAAGGTGATGCATGTCCTATCGTTGTACATGATCAAATTAATGGTTAATAAGAAAAAAGAAAGCACACTATTTTTTTTTTTCAAAAACGGTAAGGGTACTTAGTTCCCGGTGTGATCCGATTTCATATAGGAATTGGGAATCGGACTAGTTCCCCCTTTTTTTTTTATTGGGGATCGGATCGGATGGTCCTAGGATTGTGAACTGAACCGGTCACTAAGCAAAAAAATTAAAAAATTAAAAAAATACTAGGAGTTACTGCCATTTTAGGGTTTATTGTTATTTTTAAGAAATTAAAGAATATATATATATTTTTAAAAAGAATCGGTTCAATTCGGTTCGGTTCTCCTCTAGCAATTGAGTACCATACCAAAAATCATTGGTTCCATATTTATGGAATTGGGAATTAAACTGACACCCTCATGAACCAGACCAAACTGGTCAGTCTAATCTAATCCAGTTAGTCCGATATGCCCACCCCTAAAAAAGGGAAGAGTTGATTTTTATTTTTTTTTTTTTTTTTTTTGTTTCTATCGCAATTTGAACCCTAGACTTGAGCACCGCCACTCTTATGCTCTCAACGATGTAAGATGCAATAGTTAAGGAAGACAATGGGATTAGAAATATGAATTCACATAACATAAGGGATAATTATCCAAAAAGTCATAAACTTATTATATAGCAATTAATTCAATTTTGAACTTTCCAATTTGATCAATTTAATCATAAAATTTTTGACGAATTTCCAGTACATTCATTCAAGTTAATTTTAACCGAAAATCACCGACGTAGGACACAACTGATGTAAACAATTTTTGGGACTTTTTAAAAATTTGTATAATTTTTTAACATATCTTATCTTTCCCTTTTCTATTTGTCCTATACTCTGCTCGTCACTGCTGGTCACTGTGGCCTTAGTGATTAAAAAGCTCAAGTTTAAAAATTAGATATTGCTTGGCAAATTTAAAGCCATGAAAAAATGTTATTTTTCAAAATTAAGAGAGACGATTCCAAGACATGACCTCAGGCAACGGGACCTTGTTGTAGTCTTTGGAAAGTTTAGGATCAAACCAAACACGTTTTTTTATTTAAAAACTATTCTAAAAAACATAAATAAAAAAAATTATTTCTCAATAGAAATTATTTTAAGGAACAAAATTATTGAGATGCACCCTAAAATTCCTCATCCCGCGTCTCTGTCATCCCTTGGCTCACCTGAAAGTTTATATCTTTGAAGTACCGATCCACCTTTCTCTCTCTCCTCCCGTCCCACCTGAAAGTCTAGCTCTTTGAAGCACGGATCTGCCTCTCTCTCTCTCTCTCTCTCTCCCCGCCCCACTAACACATGGCCCTTTATAAGCATCGCTAGCTGATTCTTCCCACCGCCATCTTTGCACCTCATGTTCTTCACGATAACTTTATTAAAAAAAACGCACATGGAGAGAGAAAGCCCAGAAGAAGACGGGTTGCCAACAAGCACTCTACTTCCGGGCAACTCCAGCAACCCCAAGCCTTCGAGTGATCCCTCGGTCACGCCTCTCGTCATCTTCAGCACTCTCGTCGCCGTTTGCGGGTCTTTCGCCACTGGGTGTGCTGTGAGTATCATCGCACATACTTTTTCGTTGATTGCTTGCGCGTAGTTTGATCATTGGAAAACCTGGCTCTGTTTTCTGTCGAGCATCCGTCGGGCAGTCTTGCTTTCCTCCTATTTCTTTCTTTCTTGCATTTCTGTCGCAAATTCTTTCGAATTCGAGTGATGTTTTGTCAGAGAAAGAAAGAGCAAGAAACAAATTGCGCGGTCAATGTTTGTCCCTTCACAACCTTCTTTTCTTTTCAAAATGGTGGTTCTGGCATTCCTGTGGTGGTTGCTTTTTGTTTTGTTTTGTTTTTTTTTTCCTTTTTGCGGGGGTGGGGGCACGTGAGGAGCGAAAGTGAATGCCGTCGTTGCACAAGCACGTGTCGTGGATCACATGGTTTAATAGACCCAAGATATTATGTTGACCTGGATTTTGAGACTGTCATAATTTGGGCAACAATCAGAGACTCGTGTTGCTTCTCTAGGGATCTATTCAGTTTCTTTATGGATACTCAGTTTGGCAAAGAGACATGAAATTATCATATTTCATTACTTGGATTGCATTTTTGAGAAAAGATACTTCTTAATTTTTAAGAAGAGAAATACTTAGGCATCCCCTCTAACCGGGGAAATTAAAAAAAATAAAAATAAATATTTGCATGGATATTGACCAAAGTTAAATATGAAGCTCAAAGGATGGAAGTAAAATTTGATGTCTAAAGCTGGGAAGGAAATTCTCTTGAAAGCAATAGTCCAAGCTTTACCGTAATATGCGATGTTGACTTTTAAAATTCCAATATCTATTTTGTAAAGCTACTGAACAAAAGATTGCTTCTTTTTGGTGGAAGAACAATGGTTCGAAAATTGAAATACATTAGAAAAGCTAGAATGTGATGAAAATGAGGAAGGATAGTGGAGGAATGGGCTTCAAAGACCTTATTACTTTTAATAGGGCTATGTTGGGTAAGCAAGCATGGAGAATGATAGAAAATCCTTCAACACTATGGATTCAGCTGTTTAAAAGGCTTTACTTTCCCCACACTGATTTCTGGCATACAAGGAAGGGATACTGACCTTCATGGGGATGACAAAGTTTACGAGTTGGTAGGGATGTGATACAATGGTTAGTGGACGATGGAGAATCGATTAGAATACGCAAAGATAAATGGTTAAAGCTGGGCACAATTATAAGATCAGCTAATCGAGAGGATCCTCAGCTTGTCGCCGAGTTAATTGACAAGCAGAGCACCCATGGAAGGTAGAAAAACTTCAAAACATATTTGAAGATAGAATCGCCAATGAAATATTGTCGATCCTCATTCCGCCACAGGAGAAAAAGACAGAATCGTTTGGACGGCAACAACATCAGGCACTTAGTCAGTTAAAAGTGGGTATAATCTTTTACGGAAAGCAGACATCAACTTATCTCATAAAGAAGCATCGCCCTCACACCAAAAGTATTGAGCTTTGTGGCGCAAGGTGTGGAATACGCAGTCCCTACCAAAAATCAAAGTCTTCATGTGAAATCTATGCCAAAACGTACTCCCCACATAGAAAACTTATTCAGATGAATAATTACACCCGACCCGATGTGCGTTTTGTGCAAAACGAAGTCAGAAACAACATAACACTTGTTCCTCCTCTATCCCTAGACAACTGAAGTATGGTCAGACCCAAAGATTTGTAAATAAATATAGAGTGAAGGACTTACCAGAATAGATAGATGGCTTCTTGACAACAAGAGCGACTTACTTGAAAAACCTACCCTCGATTCAGTACCCGAAGGTGCCCTGATTTGTCTGGAAAGAGAGGAACGGGGCTATTTTCCGAGCTAAGAAACCAGCTCCACAAGGAGTTGTGGCTGACCCATTTGCAAAGCATGAAAATTTTAAAATCTGGTTTTCAAATTAGAAGGGTAACTCAGCAAGAGATCGAACCTCATCTTTGAAATGGGTTCTGCCTGTCTCGTAGTCCCTTGAAATCAACGTTTATGGAGCCTTCAAAGCCGAAATATCTACTGGAGCGATTGTTGGAATATGTAGAGATGCTGATGGAGTATTAATTGGTGGATTCGCCCGCCAGGTGAAGCTGCAATTTGCTCTCCATGCTGAAACCCTAGCACTAATAGAGGGAATAGAGCTCGCGAACGCGTGGGAGAATGAAAGGGGCAAAAGCGTGATAACCGTTGAGTCTGATTGCCTCACTTTAATTCAGACACTTCTGGGAGCAGTTCAAGTATCGTGGGAAGTCATTGTACTTATCAAGAGAGGCCGGGCCACACTTACTTTCTTGCCTCTTTTAAGTTTGACCCATTCTTATAGAGACCAAAATAAAACTGCGCATTGGCTCGTTAAAACCCAACTCCGTCAATTCCTTCTTTGAACTAGATCTCAAGCTTGCCCTCCACCCCCCAACCATTGCTGGATGTTCTTTGCTCTTAAGCCCATTTGGGTTGTTCTTCCACTTTACTTGAAGTGAAATAAAACGAGGTTTTTTCAAAAAAAAAAAAAAAATTTCAGGTTATTTAATTTCTTATTTTGGGATAAGTACAACATAAGTGCCGTAACTTTCAAAAAACGTGTCATAATTTCTTTCGCTTAATTAAATTCCACAAATTTGAAAATTTATAATTTAAGTGTCTAGGGCGATTTGCCTTGTCAGACTAACGGTGTCGACACAGACAATTTTTATAATTTTTTGTTACTCACTTAAGTACTATAAATTTAAAGTATTTAAGTGCCAAAAATTTAAAAATTGAACATTTACGTGCTATTGATAATTTACCTAGTCAGAAAATTTGCCATCATTCTCAACTAGATTTAGCAAGGGCCTTCGCGCCCTTGCTCACGGCCAGCAAGGCTGCCATGACTCTAGGTGAGGCCGTGAAGGATCTTGCTTGCAGTTGGTGATGGCCTCGCCTAGGGGCTTCGTGGCCTCCCAGCCTAGGTGAGTCCTTTCTGGCCAACACAAAAACTAATAATAATAATAATAATAATAATAATAATAATAATAATAACTAAAAAAAACTAAAATTCAAAAAGTAATAAAAAAAATTTTAAATGCAAAAAATCCATGTAAGATGATTTGTCCGAAGTAGAACTCAAATGATGGATTTTATTCCAATGTGGTATTTAAGGGAGTGAAAAAAAAAAAAGGCTTATAGTACTTAAATGAGCATCGTGCAAAATTTATGAGACTCTGCTGTACTTGTACCCTTATTTTGTCTTGCCTTCAAAACGTGATCTTCTAGGCCACTACTCTGTTTGGGCCGTAGTTTCTCATGAGTTTACTCTCCACCAAGTAGAAGTCACCATAACCAGTGGCATATTTCTTTAATGCAGTCTGGTTATTCATCACCTGCTGAGTCTGGAATAATGGAGGATCTGGGGCTCTCTACCGCAATGGTGAGTCCCATCATGCATACATGCTACACGTCCTCAATGTTTTGCTAGAATGTTTCAGCCATTTCTTTGTTCAGTGAGATTCCGTCCAAAGCCTCTATCGTTATCATTGCAAATTTCATCCAAACAATGACTTCTTTATCTGTGATACCATCGGAATAGGGGAATTCATGAGTCATGATTCGGGTTCTCTAATATTGACATTCCTGATTTTTCATGTTACAGTATTCGCTTTTTGGTTCTATATTAACAATAGGAGGGTTGATAGGAGCTTTCGTTAACGGGTGGATGACAGATACGGTGGGTCGCAGACTTGTAAGTCATTCTCTAGCCTTTCCAGCTATTCTTGAATTTGAAAATCATACATCTTCAGTGAAGAACTCGAAAAGATCTTACAGAATTCTTGACTGATGTGTTTGTGACGCAGGCAATGGGGATTTCACAAACGATTTCAGCTGCAGGATGGCTTTCTATAGCATTTGCCAAGGTTTGTGCTCTGTCTATTTGCCACTTCAGAATTCTGCTTCGTATATTGTCGATGACTTGATCCACAAAACTTCAATTCCATTTCCTGCTCTCACGCTTATCAGATAATATATATGCATGCTGAAGAATATCTTGACAAGAAAGGGGTTCGAATGTGAACTTCGGGGACTTCTTCTGTGATTTTTACTTCATTTCTAGGGGTCACATGCTCCCCACGACAAATTGGGTTTCAAATTATCCCTTCATCTGGTCAAGGGGTCACCCCTGAAAAGGAAAAAAAGCTAAATTTTCCTGCTAAATTTTGAAGATTTATTTTATTTTTCTGAGGTTATGTATTCTCTGAAAAGGCCGTGAAGTAGTTAATGATGTGTTTTATCTTACCTTGCAGAATGCATGGTGGCTCAATATCGGAAGACTGTTGAATGGAGTTGGCTATGGGATTATCTGTTACGTGGTAAATGCAGAAACACACAGATTCCCTTTTCTGATTAATTTCTAGAAAACCGTTGGTGATAATTTTGCGGCCAACAGGTACCTGTGTACATTGCCGAAATAACACCCAAAAGTATCCGGGGAGCATTCACAGCATTAAATCAGGTGAAATATTTTGGGCTATTGTAGAATGTTAATCGTGTCGACTTGATGCATTGCCCGTTAACCTTTGCTTGGTCTTGTTGCAGTTTTTGTTATGCTGTGGC
The DNA here is from genome assembly GCA_014182715.1 of Eucalyptus cloeziana. Classification (NCBI taxonomy): domain Eukaryota; kingdom Viridiplantae; phylum Streptophyta; class Magnoliopsida; order Myrtales; family Myrtaceae; genus Eucalyptus; species Eucalyptus cloeziana. The sequence continues at coordinate 19,556,228 of CM024637.1, forward strand.
ATTTCGTTAGTTTTCTTTGTGGGAACTATTGTTTCCTGGCGTATCTTGGCTTTGATAGGTACTGTCTTCGTTCTCTTCTGCTTTACTTTGTTAGACTGATCTTGAGAAACATCAAAAGGTCATGGTCCATGATTTCATTTTCAGGTTGCAGCCCCTGCCTACTTCAAATTTTCGGTCTATTTTTTATCCCGGAGTCTCCTAGATGGCTGGTAAGTTGTTTATGGAGTGTGTCACGTACTCATGAGGAGCCACATAGATCATTATCATTCTTATGAAACTTTAATTTCAATTGTGGCCATCATTTTTTACTCTATGTGGCATCATTCAATGGTAACAATTTCATGTGTTTATTCATTATTCATTGGAGACAATTTGGAGACAATATGAGGGTTGAGTAACCATGACATAGCAGAACATCGATGATTAGTTGATGGGGCAATCTATATTGCACAAGTAGCATGCGCATGCCGTTGAAGAGTATTTTGTAGCACACCGCGATGTATCACAAGGCATGGAAATCAATTTGAATTGCTTTCGTGTGAAACATATTACCCTGTCGAAATTTTAGACCAAAAATGGGAAGAGTGTTAACGAATTCAATATTTTACCCAAGAATAGCTTCACTCATGACTGAAATTGAAGTCTAGTGGAGAAATGAGAATGGCCAGAGGTACAGACATTATAATTTTTGCAAGAATTTAGAAATCTAAAATCATAAAATGAAGGTAATGTCGTGGGACTGTTCGAGTGAGGACTCTGCATTTTTCATTACAAGGAAGATGATTAGTATAATTATTGACAGGTAAAAGTCGGTCAAGAAGAGAAGTTTGAAGTCGCATTGCAAAGACTCCGGGGCAAAAGTGTTGACATTTCTCGAGAAGCGGCAGATATCAGAGTAATTTTTCCATTTCATATGTCAACAGGAGAAAGTTTTCCCTTTTCCTTTCCTTATTAATATTTTGGTTTGTATTGTCTTACAGGACTATACAGAAACCTTTGAGTGGCAATCGGAGTCTAGAATTCTTGATTTGTTTCAACGAAGATATGCTCACTCCCTCATAGTAAACCTCCCTTTCAAGATATTCGAATTGCTTACCATAGTTTGCTCTCTCTTTTTTCCATGTCCTAATGGTTTCAAAGCTTAGATAGGAGTGGGATTGGTGATGCTTCAACAATTTGGAGGCTCGGATGTATTTCCCTATTATGCAAGCTCTATATTTGAATCAGCGGGTAGAAATCATGCTATAAATTCATTAGTTAATCATAAAGAACAAAGACTAGGTAAACTTAACTTATTATCCTGACAGATTTTTCCAGCAGCATCGGTACCCAAAGCATGGCAATTGTCCAGGTAATAGACTATCGAGAATTGTGCTGGAAGATGAATCTTGTTTGTCGCATTTTCAAGATTCCTCACCTGTTTTACAGATCCCGGCAACCGCTCTTAGTGTAATCTTGACGGATAAGGCTGGAAGAAGACCACTTTTACTGGTGACGAAACCAATACATATCGACGTAATCTCCTAAAGTAAGCCACTCATAAGCATAACCAAATCTGACCTTCATTTGCAGGTTTCTTCTGCTGGAATGGGCTTGAGTTGCTTTCTTCTAGGATTCTCATTCTTCGTGCAGGTACTCGAACACTAATAATGCCTACTCATTCTTCTTGATCTCATGAAGTGGCTTGGATTTTTGTTTTAATACCTTCCTATGAAACCAGGACCTGCAGTATTGGAAGGAAGTCACTCCCATTTTGGTGTATGTAGGCATTATGGTTAGTCTGTGTAACTTGTTTTTCAAACTTATATGGCTAGCTCTTATGATTAAGGGCATAATGAGTTGCGGCTTAATCCTACTTTACCAGGCAATAATACACTGGAGAGCATACTTTGACAAAAGAATAAAGGATTTTGCATCTAATAGTTATTATTCAATTTTAGAACATATATGGCAAATGAATTTCTTTGTCCACTCATTGCTCAATCTGTCTAGGACAAGATGGGGAAGAAAACGAAAAAAAGTTGCACAACATTTTATTTCTAGCAAGGAAGCAACATTATAATAATTTTTCTTTATAGTAGTGCTAATTCAAGTCCTCAAACCATATTTCCAGGAGTAGTTATATTGACGTTACTGACAGATGATTATTGTTGTTAGGGGTATTCTATAGCTTACTCACTTGGCATGGCGGGGTTACCATGGGTTATAATGTCTGAGGTAAATAGATACTTTGAGTCTAACATTGCACTCTATAATCTCCATTTCAAGATCACATATAGGATTCCCACTTGTTCTGATGCTCATATTTGCAATAGGTATTCCCATTGAATGTTAAAGGGTCAGCTGGAAGCCTGGTGACCTTCGCAAAGTGGTCCTGTGCTTGGATTGTTAGCTACACTTTCAACTTCATGTTCGAATGGAGCACAGCTGGTAATTAATTCTCCATTTTCTCCTTCTTGTTCTATACTTTTCACTAGCTATGCTTCTCTGGAGCCTATACACATGAACTGACAAATCTCTGTCTTGACTATGCTGCTTTCAGGAACCTTTTTAATTTTCACATGCATTTGTGGTTTAACTATTTTATTCACCGCAAAGCTAGTGCCAGAGACCAAGGGGCGAGCATTGGAAGAATTGCAAGCATCACTTGCCCAATTTTAGCAATGATTTGTACTTTATGTTGAAATCTGAATTGGTAGGATGAAGCAACCAAGACCAATGTCTACAACTCTGGCCGGATGTGTGTCTACTTTTATTTTTGGTGCCTAAAAGTCAATAAATTATTTTTCAGAGGCACTTGTATTATTCTTAATTGCTTACCTGATACCAAGACTTAAGGTTGACATGGATCATCTAAGAATGTGATAATTTATTCCAACAACTACTTTGTAACATATTCCACTCACCCAGGACAAAGGAGGAATGTGTCAGATAGTCTGATACTTGTTACCACGTTTTCATATGATAACATCAACTCGAACCGCGATAAAGTGAGTAGCTGATTCAGGATCACTCAAGTACACCGCACGAAACTCATTTTTGCAAAAAAGATGTCAAATGATCTTCATTAATTACTTCAATCACATTTGTGAGAAAGATGTCATTTGAGTACGAACTTTGGCGTGCCTCTTTGTTTTGCATATGCTATGGAGTTTTCTAGGCAATTCTGCTACTTACTACATTTCTTGATAAGATTAGTACACGTCAAGTAAAAGCTACCAGTAATTGTGGCACATTTTTACAATGCAGAATGTAGACTGGTTATTCTTCACCAGCTGAGTCTGGCATAATGGATAGTAGCGGCGAGGCCTATCATGCATTCGTGCTATATCTCTAGACATGTTTGTCTGTCAATATATTGCAAAATAAGATTTGCTCGAGTGAAATGAAATGCACGAGACTTAGCAGACTGGCTAAAAGTGACATCTCTATTGGTGACAACAAATGGATAAATGGAAAGTGGATCTCAACTCGTATTGACATTCTCCCCAATCTTTTCATGTTAGAGTACTTGCTTTTGGTTTGATACAACAATTGGAGGCCTAATAGCGGCTCTGGTAAACAGGAGGGCAACAGACTTGATTGGTCGTAAATGAGTAAGAGATCCTCTTTCCCTCTTGCTCTTGGAATTTCAATGAAGAACTCAACAGATCTCATGGGGATTCTCAAAAGATGTATTTTTTTATGTAGGCAATGTGGCTTTCTCAAATATGTTGCACTGTTCTCGCGTCTTTAGAATTCATCTTCATTGTCGATGACTCAACTAACAAGCTTAATAATCCAAATTGCATTTCCCACCTTTCAGGCTTATCATTTGGATGAGTTCATTCAGATTTAGTGTTGTTGGATGTTTTTGTGTTACCGCATTTGTGAAATTTGCACTTACAAGCAATCTGTCTGGCTAGTTAAGGGATCACCATCAGGAAAAGAAAATAATCACTTTGACCTTCTTCCAGCTAAGATGCGAGGAAAACATTCACCACCTATTCTTGTGAATGATGAAACCATGGATTTGGCTATACTGCATTTAATCTACGGAATACTTGTTGGCTGGATATTGGAGGAAGACTGCTGAACGAGCTTGGCATTAGGAATACATGTTACACGGTATATGCAAGAAGATTCGGACTTAATTGTCCTAATAAATGTCTAGAAATTACTTTGTTGCTGAATTAATCAACAGTTGTAATTCCACTTGCATGAACAAATTCTCCAGAATGTATTTTTAATTGTGAACGAAATCACGGGGACTCCCCTACCGTCTGCTAACGAAGATGACAAATTGGTCTGGACAGGAAAAATATCACGAGCCTACTCAATGGGTGCGTTTAGTTGGACTTTTGGGGAAAGCCATTGGGAAAATGCAAATGACTTTAGGTTGAAGAGGCTTTTAAGAATGCAAATTTTGTTTGTGAAATTGTAATATGAAAGTCCATTGTGAAGTACCTTTGGGCAAAATAATGTTTGGACATATAATATTTACAAATGACTTTTGTGATAAAAAAATTCTTAAGAGAAAAAAAAAAATTGGCTGGCAAGGGCAGCGGCCGCTGGCAATCGAAATTTGTTGCCGGCGGCCAACATCTTCCTCAGCGAGCCCCAGAGACAATTGAGGAGGGTTGCCAAGGTCGAGCGACCCTCGAAGACCACTGGTGAAGGCTGCTCGGTGTCGGGTGACCACCAGTGAAGGCCGCCCAGGGTCGGGCGACCTCTGGCAACCCCGCTGCGACCTAGATCCAGGGGGCGGCAAGGTCCTCCCGCTACCTCACCCCTTCCAATCCCTTTGCCTCCACCTCTTCCAACGGCAGCTACTACACCTCCACCTCCTTCCCTAAGATCGCTTCTGACATTGGTGGCACCTTCTCCCTCTATTGAGAGGGCACAATAGAAACTCGATACCTTTACTTGGGAAAATCGCCAAGAGGGAGCCCAAATCTAAGCCCGTTAACATATCTAGTTGGACCTATATTCACTTAAAAGTTTAAGCCAATAAATCATAGAAAAACTATGATTTATTAAGTGTTCCACATCACATCAATTCGCCGGTGTGGGCTTCTCTAACACAACTTATATATGTATCATATCTATCTCCCTCACATGTTAGCTCCTGTCTCAGATTTTCTCCTCATTAATTTGGATATCTTGTTGCATTAACTTATCTCAACTTGAATCTCCAATGCCTAACTTCATCATTGGTATCTTTTTTGAGACTGAATCATGAAGTCTGTCATTGAGCCTACGTTGCTACATCGCGTCCACTAGCATGAAACTGTGACATCCTGATTTTTGACCTTGTTTTCAATTAAATGAATTGGGCTTTTTATCGACGTGCCTATGGCATTTTTCTCTAAGCTGATCACTCACGAGATAACTAATTTATCAAGTGAAACCATTAAAGGATATAAACGCGACAAACTTGAGAATTCGATTAGAAATTAACTGCTTGACCATTCTAATCTGCAAGGGTCAATACGGCACCGTTAAAATTGATTAGAGATCGGAGATATGTCGATTTGACAGAGGCACGTAATTAAAGTGTGGGCGATTCTACCTAATTGCAAAATTCGTGTCAAACGGTACTAAACCGATTTTTCTACCGATTTTGTATCCGGTGCCCATAATTGAAATCTTGAGATTTTACGACAATTGAGAGTTGCCTATGAGTCGGAGATGCACAATGTGGATCGAAAATAGTTGACCAAGGGTCAAACATGTTAAAAATTCTTAAAAGCTACTCGGTAGGTTATGTCACGCTAAAATCGTGTCCGTTTGAAATTAACCACAAAATTGAACCCAGTTTCAGGACCCAAAAGTTCGAGCGTGTCACAATTTATTTTTAGGACGTTGACTCATCACTTGAAGAATTTTCAACGAGCTCGGATTTTTGGCGAAAAATCAATATTGGGCAATTTAAATTCAAGAAATTCGGATGGCCATTTTTTAGTGTATTTGTTGCCTTCATAAGGGATTAGTTGGTGAGGAAAATTATGGAAATTGGTGTGGGCACCTTGGTTGGCAATTTTGGAGGCCAAATTGGAGTGAATTGGTGTGAAATTGAAGATGGAATTGGTGAAACTCGTAGGGCCATGGGGGCTCCAATATTTGGACTCGATCCTTGGCTTGTTTGGGAAGTTTGAGAAGGGAAATGGCTGCTGGATAGGGGCTGAAGACTTTGGGGACTGTTACTTAAGTGTTTTGGGATATTTTGGCTTGACTTTGGAGGCCCTTTGTCCCCCTTCCACTAGCAGCAGGTCCATCTTCTTCTTCTTCTTTTTCAATTTCTCTAGCTAAAACCTCCATTTCTAGAGCAAGCAACTAGCCAAGCCCTTTGCTGAAGTTGTTAGCTCATCACGCCGCCTTCTAAACCACCACTTAAATCGCCCATACAGCCGCTCGACCGCACCTCCAGTCCCTCGCGTTCGAGCTGCCCGTCGACTACCCAAGCTGCGAGCCGTCCCCGTCCGCACCCTTGGCTGCTCGTCACCGTCCACCTGCAAGCCATCGACATCGCCAACCACCGCCACCGGCCCCTGCTCGCCTGGTTGCCTATCCCTGTTGCCGCCTGCCTGCCATCCTAGCCCTTCAGTTTAGCTGGTCCAATAGCCTCCAAAACCGAACTCACAACTTGGGCTGTGGGCTTTGTGGGCCGTTTTCATGCCCTTCCGAGCCTCCTTTGGTGTCGTCGTAGGCTTGAGTCTTGCTTGCCTTCACGTCACCGTCGTTGTGAACCGATTTATTCGCTAATCCGATGAGTTTACATTCTAATCCCTAATTATGGTGCTAATTATGCTTAGAGGTGGATTATTGGCTAATTAGAGGTTTAGTTAGGCTTAAGTGAGGTTAAAGTAAATTAGTTAGTTTAGTTAGTTAATTAGATTTTGTAATTAGGTTAATTTAGCAATTAGGTAGTTAGTGATTTTAGTGAGTTAGCTTATTAGGTTAGATTAGTTTAATTAAGTCCAATTAGGTGGTTAGTTTAGTGTAAGTAGATTAATTAGTGATTTAATTAATTATTTTGTAATTTATTTAATTATTTATTAATTAGCATAAATTATACCAAGATAGTTAGTCATCAGAATTTCGTGCTAATCGTTGTGGTGTAGTTGGTTTGTGCAATTGGTCGCTAAATTGTGCAATTGGATGCTGATTGATAATTTATAATTATTATTTCAAAAATATGAATTTTTGGTATTTAATTAGAAAAATACTGAATGTCAGGTTTTGACGCCAAAAAGGTTTTTAAGTACTATATAAAATTGTGGGATTTTTAAAATAGGAGATATTGTGCTTTATGATTCAATCTGATCGTGTGACTACACACACTTATTTTACCGGGTATTTTTAATATGAAGAAAATATGCCAAGTTCATTATTTAAAATTGAGACATTTGAGTGCAAAGCACGATGTTCTTAGCCGAGATTGGATGTGCGTGTAATCGTTATGAGAACCTGTCATGAGCTTTTACACCAGACGATACTCCTTCAGGAATGCTCCCTGTCAACGGATGCCAGTCGTAGTGGAAGCTGGGCCGATGGTCCTTCGGGAATGCCGTCTAGATATAGACGTTGCCGTGCTCGACAAAGCGAGACGATACTCGGTTATGCCGGATGATCGCCGACTGTTGAGTTGGTCGTGGCCGTTAGGTCATAATAAATTGGGATGCTTGAATGAATGAGATAATCACTCTTGATTATGGGACGGAATTCTGTGGCATGGAATGGGACGTGTCATAACGATTTGGCCTTATAATTGGGACCCTTATAATTGATTGAGATATGAATTGAAGTATCCCAATTATTGAATGTATTTACTGTATACATATGTTATTTGAGTTGTACTGACGTGCAGGGAGGTGCTGAAGCAAGGTAAGTCTCATTTGATGTGTGTTTAGGCTACTTCTAGGTGAATTATCTTCCTAATCGAGGTTTAGGGTGTAGACTCACTGAGATATCGTCTCACCCTGTCGTGGTTTACAATTTACAGGTCCCTAGATGGAGGTGCGCCCAGTTCGTTTTGGGTGGCCGCGAGAGGCCGAGGAGGTGCGCACCATACTCCTTATTCATGGGAACTCCGACTAGACCCGTGAGCTTGTGGTTACTACCATTTGGGTTAATGAGGGCCTACATCAGTTGGTACCTCATCGATTCAAATCGTGGTTTTGCCACGGGCCCAATGGTGTTCGAGAGGGCCCCTTGGATAGCTTTGACGAACCTGCCGTCAATGACGAGTATGTGGAGCACCTCGACCCTGTTGTGGACGCCAATATCATTGTAGATAACGAGGCAAACCAGTTGCCCGAGGATGAGCAGGAGCCTCAAAGTAGAGGAGGTAGTTGACCCGCTAGACATCGACATTCTTAACGGTGTCGTAGTGGACCCGAATCCCAAGTAGGAGGGTCCAGGGTAGGGTTAGTTTAGTAGTCATTTTTGGATCTTGACCTCCTGTATATAACTTTGTAGGGCTGACCTAGTTTGTTTATAAAATATGTTTTGCGTTATTTGGTTGTCCTGCTTTTCTATCCCATGTTTGTCTCTTGTCTAGGGATTGTTTATGTTGCTTCTGCATGTGCAATAAAATGAATGGGTTGGCGACGCGTCCTGGGAACGTCGCAATTTGATCAACCACTGAGGGATGTGCACGCGCTTGAAGTTCGGGGCGTGACAGGAACCGCATTGGTTACAAGATTCCTCCTTAAGATATTCACCAAACACCTATATATATATTGGGAGTAGGTTACCAATCAATCATCGACTTTGACTCATTTGTTGGGAGGGTACAACAGAAAGCCAATACCTTTACTTGGGGAGATCGCCAAGAGAGAACCCAAATCCGACCCCATCAACATGTCCAATTGGAGCTACCTTTACTCAAAAGCTTAAATCAATGAGTTATAGGTCAACTAGAATATATTAACTATTCCACATGACATCAATTCTCCTATGTATATTAGGAGTGGGTCACCAATCAATCATCAACTTTGATTTCATTTGTTGGGAACAAAAAGTAGAAGCCCGATACCTTCATCCGGAGAGATTACCAAGAGAGAGTTAAAATCCGAGCCCATCAACATATCTAATTAGAACTATTTTCATTCAAAAGCTTAAGCCAATGAGTTATGGGCTAACTAGGATATATTAACTACTCATACGACATTAATTCTCCGATATGAGACTTCTCTAACATAACTTACACATGTATCCTAATACCAAGGGGTAAGCGCGGTTCCCGGGTAGAACCAGGAACTGAAGAACCGAACCAGAGGGTCCAATTTGGTTCCCAGTTTTGGAGAGGCCGGTTCCGGTTCCGGTTCCGATTCCTATGAGAACCGGAACCGATTAGGGTTCCTAAAAACCCTAAATCAATTTTTTGTTTACCTTCAGTTCAATTCTCCTCTCTCTCTCGTGACTCATTCTCTGCCTCTTCTCTGTCCCCAATGTTGCTCGCCCTCGACACCAATGCCGGATGCCGCTCGCCCTTGACGCCACCACCGGACGCCGCTTATCCTTGATGCCGTTGCCGAACGTCACTCGTCTCACCGTTGGATGCCCCTCACCCCTCGCTCTTGCTCCCTCGACACCATCACACCCCGCTTGCCCCGCCACTCAACCGTTGGACGTCGCTTGCCCTCGACGCTGCCACTCGACCCCCCGATGGACGCCACTTGCCGCTCGCCCAGTTGCCCCCGACACTACTTGCTGCTCACCCAGCCACCCCTGATGTCGCTCGTCGCTCGTCGCTTGCCCAATCGCCCCCAACACCACTCACCGCTAGCCCAGTTGCCCCTAACGTTGCTTGCCACTCGCCCAACCGCCCTCGACGCCACTCGCTAATTTTTAAGTATTGTAAAAAAAAATGCTATTTTGTAAGTATTGTCAAGTCTCTATAATATTGATTTCTTTGTGATTTCAGGTATTAAAATGTTTGAGGATGTTGCTAAGTCCAATGTATGTGCAAGCCTTCTGCTTTCTTCTTTCGTCTCACATGTCTCTTATGTTTTTGTAGTACTTGAAGGGTTTTTTACTAGATCAGAATTAAAAGATGCATCTTCCAATAAAAAGCATAGTTAGCATACTTGCATGTGTTTACGTTGTCGCATTATATAAATTGCTTCTCTTAATAGACTGAATGTTTTGGTAAGAGTAATCAAACTTGCTTGATAAATCCAAGTCAAAGATGTAAAATTAGTACCAAACAATTACAATGCTTGTTGTGATTTGCAGATGAGAAAATGTGCTCTTGTAAAGTTTGTTGGTGTTGTTGATGCGAGTGCAGACACTGAATAGATCTGGTACTCCCATAATGGTCGCTTTGTGATTCCATTTGTCTACCTATACATTTCAGGTCTTGTTGCTAAAGTTTTTGATCGCACAAGAACTACGGCTGATGTTTATGGTGCTTTCTATGATTTTTCTTGTATCCTGAAGTCCAAGGTATGAACGTCAAAGACTAGAATGCATGTATTGCATTCTATTCTCATCGACACACATTCTCTTATTATATTTATTTTTAGTTATTATTTCTTGAAAATGTACTAGACTGTATAACCTGCGTGAGACTTGATCTACTGGAAAGAAACTACTAATGTTCCCACTTTGTATATGTTTGTGTAACTTTGTAGTTGGCCTGCCTAGGACATGACCAGCGACCAAACAAAGCGGATTTTCCCAATGTCTTAGGGTTATTAGACCCCCTACTGTATCTCTAGATACTTGTTACTGAGGAAATTATTTAGCTCTAGGCAAGTACAACATGAACTTTGGGGCTGGCATGGGGTATACTGTGAGAACATGAAATGTTGCGGAATTTTTCCTTTTCTTCTCTTCCATTGTGAGGCAGAGCTTGCTTGATGATGAGTTATTATCACTTTTGACAGCAATAGTCGTTGATGCTTTCATTTGTAACCCACTTTATCCATCTCCTTGCCTTTCACGTATAATTCTTTAAATATACAAGTCCGAGACATTGCTCATTAGATAAAGTTTGGCTCCCGTAGGTTGACAAGAATGATCCTAATGCTACAAAAACATTAAGCAGAATCGAGACTATACAGAAGGCTTATAGAGATTCTGGCATCCTAAAAAAAAGGTTCCTCTCTCTCTCTCTCTCTCTCTCTCTCTCTCTCTGGCATAGATACTGATTCTGTTTCCTTTATTTATAACAATAACTTACTTGTATTTGTGAATTTTGACGGGAAACCTTATGTCCTTGCATGTGAACCGAGATACAGCTTTGTCCTGGCAAGTTTACGAACAATTATCTATAAGAGTTTTCCTAATATTGACTACATTAATTGATATTGTAATTTATCGTTTAACGTTTACCGTTTTACGAGGATTGGTCTAAGGTGAGATAGAAGGTTTTTTAATTAGTCTAATATGGGCTGGCTAGTGTGGGCCGATTTGAGCCTGGCCCGTAATGAGGGGGCCTAGCTGGAAACTCTATAAATAGTGCTCAAGTCTCTCCTCTAACCCTAATTCTCATATGTATCCTCACCTAAGGGGCGTTTACCTAACGCTAAACGTGAGGGGGGCCGCCTTATTGAGCCAGTGATACGGAGGGTAATAAAGGAGAATGACTTGATGCGTGGATCCCCTTGATATGTAGGAAATCCCTTTTCTGCTTCCGCTTTATGTTTGATGGATCCCAAAACAGATGCGTTAATCTTCCTACTCAATTATGCATGTTCTTGTTCTTGTTCTGGTTATGGAGATATTGGGATTGCGTAATTTGCATCCAACATTATCTTACATTATTTGGTTGGTCTAATGGCAACGTGCTGAGCAGTAACCCAAACAAATGAGAAAGTACAATTGCTCATTATGATTTAATTGCAGGTCGTCGTTTTGCTCATTATTCTGGCAATAATTTTCTTTCTACCCTCTATAAGCAATAACTAATGTGAGTTCTATTAGCATAATACGTTTGACCTATGAGTGATCCAAACTTCTCTTATCATTGTCCAACCACTTTTATTCCTTGTTTTTTTTCAGATGGGCTCTGTGGGAACACTAGCGAATCATAGAGATTTTTTTTATGCAGATGCATATATTCAGTTATGTTTTTATATACATTTATAGTTTGTCCTTCTCCCTCAAATAAAGGGAAATAAGTACAATATCTCACTTTTCTAAAAATTCATTTTAGGTCCAACTTACTAATTCAACATTCTGTCGCCCCTTACTCCCGGCAAATCCATCTTTGAGCTGATACTTTTGAATAACTCACAATATAGAATGGATTACGATCATTAGCAGTTGCACTTGCAACTCCAGTTTTGCATTAGTTATCTGTACATCTACTTCCAGACCTTAGTAAACTCCTGAAACTACGTGCATTAATATCACACCATGCCAAATTACTAAGAGTTTGAGGAAAAAACAATAGGATTAAAAGATGAGTGGATGCTCTATTTGCTGAATTGCTCTATTTGTCATCAAATGAGCTAACTTCTTCACAAATTGAGCTCCTGACAGATCTGCGCTTATTTGCACAATGCAGACCGGACGAGATCTCAAATTCATAAGTCTGTCAATGAGTGGATGCTTTTCATTGGGTGCTTTGTTGCTCTTGGTAGGGGTCTAGAGGTTACATTCCTACCATCAAATTGCATGATGTATTCAAACTTTTTGGTTATCTGATTGCCCTAACATTGCTCGTTATCCTTTCTTATAGTTCTTGAGCAGTAAAGGGTATGGATTGCCAGCTTGCTGGTGCGCACTTGTTGGATTTCAATGGGTATGGCTAAATTCTTTGTCGTTGGCTTCTTTTTCCAGCATTAGTCACTTGCTTGGAGACTGAATTTTATTGTGGAATGTGTCCTTATTAGGACTTGGCTTATTCATGTGATGATGTCAGGCTCGTTTTTTCCTTGCTCTCCAATGCCTGCTGTCTCCAGATGGCATACTTCATGAAAATGATTCAGGCAAATATAAGCCAATTGACCTGAGAGCTACATAGCTTCAGATCCGTGTCTAATTCGTCTTGTCAACAAATTAGCAATCATGAAGCTGCAATGAGTCATCGAAAATGAGCTAATGATACTTATGGGAAAGAGAATTATGTACATAGATGAGAATAGCCGTGAATCTGTACATGTCATGCTGGACAAAGTGTTAAAAGGCCTGGTTGTTGCTTGATTGTTTTCGAATTCTGATGTTGCAGTGTAGAAGAAAGGGGCAAATAATTGGAATGGATGTGGCTCTGTGGCTTTGTCTAGCATCCTTACAGCCAAAAAGCGTGGGTCCGTTGAAACTTCAAATGCATTGATTGATTATTTGTTCTGTCATATCATAATTCTTCTTTTCCAGGTCAAGAAAGATAACCAATCGATGCAGGTATTCTCTTTTATCTAATTGAATTCCTTGTCAAGAATTGTTTTTCCTCTATTGATAGTTCTCTTCATTTTGTATTCTCTTTGATGAATGACAAGTTTGTTTATTATTGTTAAGTTCATTTCCGTTTTTTTAAAACTAAAAATGAAATTAAAAAAAAAAAAAAAAAACTGTTGGAACTTGGAATCGACCCTAGAAACTGTGACAGGGTAGATTTTAGGTTCTTGGTTTCAATGGATAGATTCCAAGTTCCAAAAATTGAGAAACTTGTACCTGAGAGTAGGTGCGGAACCTGGAACCCCTCAAGCCTAATAATACCCTCTCTAACAACAACTTCTCCTCCAACTTTCGCCCCTCCTTCTCGAACAATTCCATCATCTGCAATTTTTCCAAACTTTTCTCTGTCACCAACAACTTCATTGCCAAGCCTTGCTGCTCGTCCTCCTCCTGGCGTTGCTCCTTCCATGGCGAGGACGTCATCATCTTCCAAAATAAGTTCAGGCGCAAGATCAATGTGGGCCTCTTCAAGGACATCCTTAGGATGATATATTGAAGCCACCTAGTTAGCCTCGCGAAGCTGTTCGCCACCTACATCTTTGGCGATAGCATCTTCATGATCTACAAGTTCGTTGACGGCACTAGCCTCTCCAAATGCCTGCAGAACCCTAAAATGCCCAATTTCATTATCCATGGGACCTAAATGTCGAGGATGCAGTTCGCCACAAACGTCGTGCGTGGCCTCAATTAAATTCACAATAACATCGGCCTTAACAAGATCCTCATTCACAACCGCATCAAGAGCAGCAGCATCGTCGTGATGCACCTATCATTCAAAGCCAAGATTTTCCATTAGGACTGCCTTGGTTATGTGGCAAGGCGGATGAGAACGACATGTTTCGGGAGTGGGTGGGTCTAGCAAAAGGCGGCGAGATCAAGGAGATGGGGTCAGCAATTTTATGTTGTTATCAAATGAATTTTCAATTTGGTAACAAAAATTTTGTGTCGTTATTAAACACAGTCAAATGCTTAGAAAAACTCGTCCAGGGAATGGAAATAGAATTTTTCTAACTAGAAATTATTCACTAGAATAGAATGATTATTATTCTTATCCTAAGCATACTTTGTGTCAGTTTCGGCAACTGGTTTCACTTTTTCTAATTATAATGCGAAAAAAAAAAAAACGAGTGACATCATCTACATAACCCTGGCTGTAACGTAATTCAAACAAGCTAACTGGTTTCACTTTTTTTTTTTTTAATAATTATAATGAAAAGAAGAAGAAGAAGAAGAAGAAGATAGCGACATCATCTGCATAACCCCGGCTGTAACGTAATTCAAACAAGTTTAACTGAATCGCACGGCTATGAAGTGGTTAGTGACGGAGATAACGTGACGGTGAAGTAAGGATATCAAGATCAGTAAATTCATTCATTTGTCGCTTGAGACTCATGTTTCGCAAAAAATGTAATTGTCCGAGGATGATTGGCCCGGTCAACTCCGGCGGTTTATCGATGGTATTAGAACTTCGATGGCAACTTAGGGCATGTGTCTTTAATTCTACATTACCCATGGATAAGCGGTCGTATTAGTAGACAAGCACCACCACAAACTAGCACAATACATTTTAAACCTATACAAAGCATAACTGAATTTTGCCTAAAGTGAACAATATCTTGTTAGAGGCGAGCTCCCATGAGACCACCTACTTTTAGTAATATCGGAGTCGGGATGAGATGTTGGACATTTAATTAGCACCCTCCATTTTTAAAGCTATGTAGGCACGGGTAATGTTAAATTAATGTCTTGAATTTAAATTTGGATAACGATTTATTAAATTGAATTTGTTGAGAAAGATTTTCCGAGTAGATTTCAAATTAAATGAAGAAGTTTTTCCTTTGTTGGACTCCTTATAGCTACATAAAGGAGGAAATAAAATAAAATAAAATAAAAGGAGCGAATGTTTCTTCTTTTATCTGGAGGAGCCGAATCCCTGCAGGTTATCCATGGTGGGGCCCAAAGTCAAAGTTGGGCATACAACATAAAAGGGCTAGGGTTTCTTTTAGCCGAAAGAAATAAAGATAGAAGCCCTTTGCACGTCCAAAAAAAGGAGCGCTGCTTGAGAGAAGCCGCTGAAGCCAAGTAGAGCTGCACGTCCAGCAAGTGCAGAAGCCAACGAGAAGCAGCAACTCAAAATTCAAGAACGCTGCACGGTTCCGATTTTCGGTTGTATGAAAAGAGTATTGCTTGGGTTTGAACACACGGTTATTTTTCATGTTGTGAGTTTACATTATTTATTTATAAACACTTTGGGTTTGTGAATAAATATAGGTGTGGAAAATACTCGAACATGTGAGTGATTGTAAACTTTGATTCTTCGATTATAGTGGATTATTTGCTACTGACTCTTCATATGAACGTAGGTACCGATACTCGAACCAAACTACGTAAATCTCTGGTATCCTTATTATTTCTTGTTTATATCTTTGGTGATTTTGCGTTAACATAAATTGCAAGATCCTGTCATTTTCGCGTATTATATCCCAACAGGTAAGTTGCGATCAATTGTGACGACATCATGGTAGACTCGATCGTCTAACGAGGGTCACTGCCTTCAATAACAAAAACATCATTGACCATCCCTCCAGAAGTTCTTTTCCAGTTTCTTCCATGGAAAAAGCAAGGAAAGAATGACCAACGGCAAATTCACTCAACCATAAAATGAAAGCTCCCACTAGCATAACTTCACACTGCGTTCTTCCATCACAACACACACTCTTTTTCAAGCCGCAAGCTCGGGAGTATATGGAATGGCAATCACATTCAAGTCGTTCTTTCTCTTGACCACAATCCCGAAAGTCTCCGTCATGTCGAGCTCCTCTGGGGCCTTCCCAATGGGCAGCTTCCAGTCAAAATGGTACAAAAACGATGCCAACAGGAGCTCTATGTTCGCATAGGCGAATGCAGTGCCAGGGCACGACCTCCTACCGGACCCAAAAGGAAGAAATTGAAAGTCCGTCCCTTTGAAGTCCACCGAGGACTCGAGGAACCTCTCCGGCTCGTACTTCTCTGAGTCGGTCCAGTAATCGGGGTCTCTTCCTAGCGTCAGCGCATTGACGATGATCCGGGAATTCACAGGTACTCTGTACCCATCGATTTCGGCTTCTTCAATCGCTTCCCTAGGAATCAAAGGGACCGGAGGGTGGAGCCTCAGGGTTTCTTTGATGATCGATTTCAAGTACTTGAGCTCATTGAGGTCCGATTCTTCTACATGATGCTTTCCTTTTAGGGCTTGTCTCACCTCGGCCTGTGCCTTGGCCATCACTTTGGGGTTTCGAATTAGTTCCGACATCGTCCACTCCAAGGTTACCGATGAACTGTAGCTCCCACCCCCAAATAATTCCTAGAATTAGAAAATTTTGTAAGTGAAATTTACTTACATTGGAGAGTCTACAAGTTTTGCCTGTGTTAATTTGTGAGAGTGTGTGATACCATAAACAATCTTGAAAATAATATCTATACTCTATATAAAAATATAGGATAGTCTCCAGTGGTCCCCACAAGTTTTATTTGAAACTCAAAATTTTACCTTTATTTTTCTAAGTTCAAAATTGTTTTTGAACATTTTAAAAAGCGTGACAATTTGTCCATCAGTTATATTTGACCGCTAGTAACGAGTTGGCAGCAAGAAAGTCAAGGTTACAATCTGAGTACACATAATGTGTTTTTATTGTTACATACGTGGTCATAAAAAATTAAAATAAAAAATTATGTGTGTCCAAAAGATTAAAAATTCAAATGGAAAGTCAAAGAAAAATGTTCAGCGGGAAAGGCCCACCGCTGAACAAAACAGGAAAGGGGGAAAAGCACAGTGGTCAACTCAAATCTGGCACCAAAACCTTCATGGTGGTCGCATCACTTTTCCCACCGCCACGACTGGCTGCTTGAGGCGTGTGGCCACCATGAGGTGGTCGCAAGCGGCACCAATAGTGGCGCCTCTATAGGCGTATCGCAGGCATATAGGTCCAAGCGTAATTGCATTTTTTCATGTTCAATCCATATGTAAGAAAACCTCTGAAGAATTTAAGTTTTCTGTTTGATTTAATTCAAGGATAATACCACAAAAAATCTTAAATTGGTATACTTATGATAAATTGACTCAAAACTAATTTTTTAACCACTAAAAACTTCAAACTAGTTCATTTATGACAAATTTATTTTAAATTAATTTTTTAACAAAAAAAAATTAAAACTGATACATTTGTGACAATTTTGCTTTCTACTAAATTAAATTAATACTACGAAAAATTACAAACCAGTACACTGTAATCCCAAACTAGTATGCCCATCAACTACCATGTGTAATCTAACTTAGCAATTTGATGGTAAAATTTAATGAAATCTAACGGAGGGAAAATTTGTTATATGTGTATTAGTTTGGATTTTCTGTGGTATTAACCTATGAATTCATTCATAGGAAAAGGGAAACCCAATTCCAATGTATTTTGGATCAAACTTTCTTTTTGTTTTTCAAAAAAATAAATTATATGAGAGTTGTACATATTGTTGAGATAATTAACTGTGTTACTTAAGCAGTAAAATTTGTTACTTAGGAAAGGTCAACGCAACTATCAGGCCATCTAATTTATCTTTCATTTTGTCTTTAGTTAGTTAAATCTCTCTCGTGATAGTACGTCAACTTACATTCGTTTTCTCAAGTAGAGCAAATCTTTGAAATCTCTATATCTTCATGAATGTTCCTCTTCTCTTTTTTTACCACACGTATATGCATATGAGTCTCTTTGTAGTGTTTCTTTACGGGAGTTTATCGTATGGTATTCACAAAAGCAATAACACCCAATATATTAACAAAACCTGTCACTACCATAAGTTCGATTATCAAGTGGAGTGAAAAAATCAATTCCGGTGTTCAAACACACCAACCAACTCTATATGCATGGTCATATTTGATGAAACACATATTCAAGGTTGGACATATCACTTAACAAAATAATATTAGTGTACCCTAAATTTCTCGATTGCTGATAGCACCGTGTATAGTTTTGACCAAAAAAAAAGATATAAAAGCCATTACCGTATAAACTCACCAGTATGAGACCTTTAATATCATCGATAGTCGGATGAAACCCGACCTCCTTGGACTGCTCAAGTCTCAAGAGCACGTCAAGAATATCTTCTCCTCCACCCAACGCATCATCCTCGTTAATTCTCGAGGATCGATCTATTTCCATCTTACGTTATTCGATGATGCTAGCGAAGATCATGTCCATCTTCCCCATCAACATATCTAGCTTCGATTTCATCCCGGTCAGGCGGGTTAGAATTTTGAGCGACGGAAAAGTCTCAGCCACGCCAAAGCCACCAGTCAACGCGACCGACTCTTTAAGCAACGCGATGAATGCCTCTTGTTGCTTGCACCTTCTGCCGACAGCCGCCTTGGAAATTATGTTATTCGAGAAAGCGAAGATTTTCTCGCTTAGATTGAAAGGCGAGCAGGACAATGACCGCATGTAGTCAACCAAATCACGCGCCTCCTCTTCTCTAATGGATTTGAAAGACCGGACGCGGGGTGCGCTCAGGAGCTCTGTGACGCAAATCTTGCGCATTTGCCTCCAATATTCGCCGTAGGGCGAGAAGGTCATGTTCGGGTAAATGGCCATCTTAATGAACACGAACGTCGGGCGTTGTGCGAAGGTGAGCTCATGGGTCTTGAGGACTTGTTCCGCCAGTTTAGGATTAGAAACCGTCACGACCGAGAGCTCACCGAGCTGGAGATGGAAGATGGGTCCGTATGTTTTGGCCAGGTCACTCAAGCGAAGGTGAGGTAGTGAGCCAATGAAATGGTGTAAATTCCCAATGAATGGCAGCTTTTTGGGACCCGGTGGGAGATGCTTCGTGGGTGAGCTTTTGGTTGCATTTTTACGGGAAAATATTTTGAGAAAGAACAGGAAGAGGAGAGAAGAGAGGATAAAAAGAAGCATTGTGGGGGATATTATGAGAGAAACTCTTGGCAAGGCTTTTGTGTGGCAATAGGGGGTGATTACCCTTTATATATATAGTGTTTCTTGCAATGATAGATGATTATATATGTATATCTTTTTCAAATGCAAAATGATGGGTCGTGACAACGACCTAATTAAATAACTCATTTGATAGTTATCATTACACGATATTCAATTTGAGCTATAATTATTCTGTCCATTTATATATATATGCCAAAAGGTTAGTCGAACTTTAAAGTGTTATATTACTTTCTTTAATGATTTATTTGCCTCGTAATATTGCTAATGGTTACCGGTAAATATCCTCCAAATATAACAAATTCTCAAATGAGAATACTTGATTGCAATTCTAGTATTTCTTCAAATTCTATCTAGCAAACAATTGAAAAAATGACTATACTTTTGGAATGAAAACATGACAATGATTTTGTATTCATTCATGTTAAAAACTGACACACACACACACACACACACACACACACATAATGTATATATATATATATATATATATATATCAATCTTTAAGAATGTGGCAATATCAATCTTAAAGAACATAGGCAATTCTTTGTGAAATTTTGCAAAGTAAACTAAGACATCCTTTCGGAAGAAGTTATAAAATGAACAAAGGTATTCATTCGGAAGAAGTTGCAAAATAAACAAATGCAACCCTTCAAGGAAGGTAGCAAACTGAACAAGTATAATTTCCAAAAGTTATCTTGAAAATTCACATATAAATATTCGGAATAATAAAATTAATAAAAAATAATATTTTTTAATAAATAAAATTCCGAATTTTCAAAATTTCCAAAAATACTTAATAAACAAAAAACAACCTTTCAACTAATAAATGTTAATAAGATAATCATGCAAATAAAACTAAAAATAGAGGAGTTAGTGCTAATTAAACCGCAGGCATGCATGCGTGCAAATTGCTAAGTGCACCTAATAATCACACTAAAATCACACAATTATTCACATATTCACATGCAGATATTGTGGGGCCCGGCTCACACCCCTACATTTTATTTAAACACACTAGAAAAGGCTCACACTTATAAATTAGTCAATCTTCTCTCAACTTTCTTATGTGGGACAACGAAAAACACATTTTGTTTGTTTTACAAACAAACATCCAACACGAGCTAGCTAAAGATTTGCTCACGATGGATATGGCTTGACTTGTAATCCCTAAAATCAATCAATTATTACACTTTGTGTGGTAATGATTTGAATATGCTTGAACAAAACTTTATAAACTTGTTACTATGATCTTATTAGTTGAAGGTTGATGTTTATCTAACAATACGCAGTGTGCGGTGACATGAAGTTTTATTCCAATGACTAGAGGAGTTAGTCGCTTCATGAGAGGCGGCGATAGTCTTTTGACAAATTTCAAATAGAAAACTCCATATGCGGCTACATCCTAAAGATGCATATTGACACATATTAACTGTTTTTTTTTTTCTCAGTAGTCACCGATCTAACCTGTTACATAAAGTTAGAATTGTAAACACCGAGTTTTAAATTCAGCTTGCCATGAGAATCACTTGACTTTTTTATTTTATAGGCCAGTTTTTCTTTTGGTCGTAATTTTTTATAGGCCAGTTCAAGACTCAAGTTACTCATCAGTTCATGTAGATATTGTGAAAAATCTATCACAGTCATGCTTAAATATAAATAATTACATAATACCTTATTAATTCAGGCAAAATCATGAGGTAACCTGAGAAGGAAGCTGCCGGTGCAGTTGAGGTGTTGTAAGTAATAGATCTACATAAGATCGCTCAAAAAATCATTTCATCTGCGTATCTGTCTACGCATCCTGTTACATATCTCATCTATCTCACCTTGCAGCTCGTCGGCGCTCAAGCCAACATGGGCGGCCGTCGCCGCTCGACGCATTTGAACTTTTCCAGTCCTCTAGGTTTTGGTCTTCTTTGATGTCTGTCTTGGGCTTTATTGATACGTCCTGGTGCGCCTTACTTTTTTGGCTGTTGTGTTGTCACCTTCCTTTTGGCTTTCGATCATGTATCTTTGCAATTTATGTACTTATTAAATTATCAATATTTTCTCCACCAAAAAGATATTATCCATATTTGGTTAGCCGTAATTTCATCACACCATGCGATATTTCCTCTTAAGTAGATGAATTATTGTATATAATAATTGTATTCATATTCCTATGATTAGGATAATTTGTTTTGGGATGGGTAGGTTCCAAAACTGAAATCTGGAAATTGCCTTGTTATGATCGATTCTCAGTTTTTGGTGGAACCTACCCTGTTTTTGCAATCTAGTTCTA
The DNA here is from genome assembly GCA_014182715.1 of Eucalyptus cloeziana. Lineage (NCBI taxonomy): Eukaryota > Viridiplantae > Streptophyta > Magnoliopsida > Myrtales > Myrtaceae > Eucalyptus > Eucalyptus cloeziana. The sequence continues at coordinate 19,577,882 of CM024637.1, forward strand.
AGGCCTATCCAAGAACCTATATTATATTACGAGAATATGAAAGTCAAAAGAAACATCATGATCATCTTAATTTATTTTAACTTGAGATTTGCCCCTTGATTTTTTTTTAAGTAGAGACGTCAAGTAGGATTAGCTAGGACGAAAATACCTACAACATCGATTTAAACATTCAGTTATAGTTGTTTAATGAAATATTCACATTCTCTTCACTTCCCTTCTTTTTCTTCTTTTTTCTTTTTTTAAATCGGAGCGCATATAATGCACATGTTTCTTTCTCGATAGATAGATTACGTACCACGCGCTACCAGCTATTAACATTTTCTTTTATGAGTTTAGTAAGGGTGCTCATCCGACGGAAGCAATGGGGAGCCAAGTTTTCAATATTAGAAGTCTGGACGTCACTCCAAAATTTGTCAGAAGTGGGCTTGAAATAGCTGGCGACCATTCTAGTTCTTAACCCATTCCTTTCCTTTTCAAATTTTGACCTGCACGGGGCTGACTTGAGAGGGAATCGTGCATGGCACGTGTTGTTCAGCTTCAGTCCCGGCGCTCTTGATGAGGACCAAAGTCAACCATCAGAAGTTTCTCTGTGAAGTTATGCATAGGAGAAACCAAATCAAAGTCTTCTTACTCGGAGGTTGTGGCTCGACTTGAAAGGCTTTTCAAATTTGAATTTTACTAGTATAATAATATTTAATTTATTATGAAAATAACAGTTTATTGTGAACTATAAATTTTTGAAATAATAAACGATAATAGTTTATAATTACTTATTATTTAAATTTTTATAATTCAAAATAAACTGTTATTATCACAGTTAATTAAAAATCGTCCCCCTATCATTTTTCTTTCAATTCCTTGCCCATGATTGCCGCTTATGCAGACAACCATGAGCTTGCGTGTCCTCGGTAAATGCAGCAAACGTAGTGTCGAGAAAGTGGGGAGCAGTGGGAAGAACGGCGAGTATTTTCCCAAGTACTTGTTTCGGGAGGACCGCTGGAAAGCGCCAGGTCATGGGCTTGGTGTCGCTTCTGCGCAGCTACAGGCTAAGTACGATGAGTTGCGTTGCCTCAAAGAAAAGATGGAGAAAAATTAGAGAGATCGTCAAGCCGCCATATCCGCCTATAAATTGCCCACCTTTAATTGCTGGGACATTTAAAATGTCAACATGGCGTGCTAGATGCTGACAATACAACTACTCTTGTTTTTGTTTAACATGATATGCTAAGCTCGAGGCAGTCGTTTACTTTTGTGTGATTGATATTCAATCCTCATGCGTCAGTGAAAAAAGATAGACGTACTAGAGAAGCAAATTAGAATGATGGAAGCAACAATTTAAAATTTTCATTTGAAAAATCACCATTACTATGGGGGCGAATCGAAGTTCATGCCTTAATCGCCAAAGCCCCAGATACAGCATTTGCCACAATGCTTCAGCCCGTGTTTGGCTTGGTCCTCCCTTGTTTTCTCTTTCTGTTCACGCTGATCGGAATCTTCAATGCAAATGCTGCGGAAAACTCCAATGATAGGTTGAAGTCGCCTCCGGGGCCGTAGAAATTGCGGCTTGTATGCAACAGTTGATGGGCCCCGGGCTGCCACACAATAAACTGAACAACCTGGCAAAAATCTATGGACCCAATTACCGCCTTAAAATCGGCGAGCTCACGGTCATGGTTCTTACGACTCCTCAAGTTGTTGAAGAGGTCGTAAAGACGCAAGAGCTCATGTTCGCTCAAAAGCCACTTTCCATCTCGGGAGGTAATGGCCTACGAGGATTAGAGCGTTCATCTTCGCTCCTTACGGAGACTACTGGCGGCCACTCTTGTGGCACCATTTTGACTTGACAACTACCTAAAGGGCAAAGTCCTGAAGAACCTTGACATGACTGAGGCTTTTGCAGCAACGATTGAGAAAGAATGATCTGTATGTGATTTCTACCCCTCATTTTGCAGCATCAATTGAGAAAATCCTTAAATTCCTTTTTGCGATCACCCTAGCTCCTCAATAATATCCCATCATAAATCGCCAAAGCTAATCTAATTGCTTCAATTTTTGAACTAACATAGAAATCTAGTTCCTCAATTTCCATATCAACTATCTCCCAAGACATTTAACAAAAATTTTCCCTAAGATCACCAAAATAACTATCTATCTAAATTCCAGAATTCCAAAAGAGTGTCGTCATTCAAAGGATCTTCACTTAAGATTCAACACTTACAAACTCCTTAGATCAATAACTTAACTACTCACGTTAAATCATAAACATTTTCACTTTTTGCTAATTAAGTCAATTCGACTAATTTTGGTTAGAAAATGTTGACGTGGATGCCGGTAGGGACCGTCAGTGCTGACGTAGACAAATTTGAATAATATTTTAATATTTTGAACAATATTTTGCTGGTGGCAAAAGGAAAAGCAAAAAGCCAAAAAGAAAAGAAAGAAAAAAATCAGAAAAAAATTCAAAAAAATTAAAATATTGTTCAAATTTGTCCACGTCAACGCCATCGGTCCTACGTGGCACTGTCAACATCCAAGTCAGTATTTTCTAGCCAAAATTAGCCGAATGGACTCAATCGGTAAGAAGTGAAAATGTTAGGACTAAATTGATAAAATTAAAAAGTTTATGATTGAATTAGTAAAAATGCAATATGTTTCGAACTTTTTGGACAATTTTCCCATCTAGGAATTATAACTTAAATTCCTAAATATGGCATCATCTCAACTATTGTTGGAGGAATCGTACCATGCTCGTTCCGAATTCTCAATGTCTCATGTGGTCGTACTCCTTAAGTGACCTTGTTAGGCCCCACGAAAACATAACCGCCTGTCTAGTATTGCAATTTATGCCACAAACAAGCACAAAAAAGTTAAAAGTCCTACAAGAAGGCTCCGGGCAGCCTGACTCACAATGCGTTTTGTGGTTGCCAACACATTGACCCACCCGATTCAGATTTCAACAAAGTACAAATCAATGTAGGATATGGGCAAGTGATGCTTGTAATTCTTCCAATGCTCGCCCCTTGGTCTCCGGCACTAGCTTCGCAGTGAATACAATAGTCAAACCGCAAACGTATGCGAAAATCAAAAAGGTTCCTAAAAGCAGCATAGTCAATGCATAGATTTGTTAGTACATACAGCCGACATAGAACACATGTGGTTCAGGTACTTAGGCTCCAGAGAAGCATAGCCCGGTGAAAACTACAAAAGAAGAAGGAAACAAAAGGAGAATTACTTACCAGGTGCGCTCCATTCAAGCATGAAGTTAAAGGTGTAGGTAACAATCCAAGAACAAGACCACCTAGAGAAGGTCACCACGCTTCCAGCTGATCCTTTAACATTTATTGGGAATACCTATGGGGAACACGTCCATCAAAATAGATAGTTTTCTAATCCTACACGTGGTCTTGAAATAGAGATTATAGAGTGCAATGTGAGACTGAAGGTATCTATTTACCTCGGACATTATAACCCATGGTAACCCCGCCATGCCTAGTGAGTAAGTTATGGAATACACCTAATTGCAATAATCATATGTCAGCAACTTCAACACAACTAGTCCTGGAAAGACGACTGACAACTTAGAAGCAGTAATATTGAATGAAGAATTCAGCTCACTATTGCTTCCATGTTTAAAGAGAACGTGGTCAAAACATTTTTCATTTTCTTTCCCCATCTTGTCCCAAACAGATTAAGAAATGAGCTGAAATAGAAATTCATTCCAATAGATTTTTCTAAAACTGAACAAAAACTATCAGGCTCCTAATAATCTTATTTCTCTTTTGTTGAAGTGTGCTCTGACAATGTATTATTGCTTGGAAAAGTAGAATTGAGCTACAACTTGTTATGCTCTTAATTATAGGAGCTAGTTGTATAAGAGTTGAAAAACAAGAAAGTAGAAAGTATTTGTTATGGATGCTTACCATAATGCATACATAGGCCAAAATGGGAGTGACTTTCTTCCAATACTGCAGGTCCTAGTTTAACAGCAAGGTAATAAAAAAAAGGATCTGGCCACTTGATGTCATCAAGAAGAATGAGTAGGCTTAGCTAGTGTTTGAATACCTGCATGAAGAATGAGAATCCTAGAAGAAAGCAACTCAAGCCCATTCCAGCGGATGAAACCTGCAAACAAAGGTCAGATTTGGTTATGCTTATGAGCAACTTTAGAGGCTACGTCAATATGTATTGATTTAGTCACCAATAAAAGTGGTCTTCTTCCAACTTTATCTGTCAAGATTACACTAAGAGCGCTTGCTGGGATCTGCAAAACAGGTGAGGAATCTTGAAAATGGGACAAACAGAATTATCTTCCATCACAATTCTTGTTAGTCGATTACCTGGACAATAGCTATGCTTCTGGTACCAATGCTGCTTGAAAAGTCTGTCAGGATAATAAGTTGAGATTACCAAGTCTTCATTCTTTATGATTAAGCAACGAACTAATAGCGCGATCTTTACCAGCTGATTTAAATATAGCGCTCGCATAATAATCAAACGCATTCGCCCCTTCAAATTGTTGTAGCATCATCAATCCGACTCCTATCTAAGCTTTACAAACATTTGGAAATAGAAGATTAAGAGCAAAAAATGGCAAGCCATTCAAATATTTTTTGGGGAAGGCTTACTATTAGGGAGTGAGCATATCTTTGTTGAAACAAATCAAGAATCCTAGACTGGGATTGCCGTTCAAAAGTTTCTATATAGTCCTATAAGACAATATGAATATTAGAAAGTGATAGGAAAAGGGAAAATTATGATATGTTAAATGGAGATTTTACTATGATTTCTCCTGCTTCTTGGGAAATGTCGATGCTTTTGCCTCGGAGTCTCTGCAATGTGACTTCAAACTCCTTTTCTTGACCGACTTTTGCCTATTAGTCATTAACTACGCTAATCATCTTCCTCACAATGGATAATGGTGAGCCCTAACTGCAATATTGCTACAAATTTCACTTCATTTTGTGATTTTAGTTTTTTAAACAATTAGTAAACTCTTATTAAACAATTAGTAAACTCTTACAAAATTGATCCATTTACCTCCAAACTTCAATTTCAATCATGAGTAAAATTTATTTATTGGCATAATACTCAGTTCGTCACCATTCTTCCCATCTTTAGTCTTTGGTAAAGTAATGTGTTTGCGCATGAGAAACATCTAAAAGTGATTTCCATGCCTTGTGATATGTCGCGGTGGGCTAAAAGATTCTCCACATGGCATGCAGCATTCTACTTGTGCTATTTAAATTGCCCCCTCATCTAATCATCAGAGTTCAATTATGTCATGTGTGGAGAGAATCCCTTGTATTTTTTAAAGATTGACCAAATAATCAAAGATTACTACTACATCTCCTAGTTGTATAGAACCAACTTATAGATGCACAAACCAATGTACAGTTGGTGTTTGGACCAAGAAGATCTAAAGGCCAGTGATGCTTTGATTCAACAAAACTGCTTCTACAAAATTTGAATAAAATATCGAATGTAAAGGGTTTCTAAAGTTAGATGGACCTGTGTATAAGGTGAACAGCTATGTAGAACTAGAAATCGTTAATATGTTTGGAAGGAACAAAGTGTAGAAGGTAAACAGTCAATTCAATATGAAGTATGAAAAGACTGGAGGGAACGATTGTGGAAGCAGCTCCTGCTATAGACAGAGTATAAGATGTGTTTACGTGCTTCTACATTCCTAGATAAAAAGACCCAATCTTCTTCCAAACTAGTTTGAATTCAAATTATCTAGCAACTACTTTTAAGGTCTGGAATCCACAAAAAGCAAACTTGAGAAGATCATCATAGTTTTTCTTTTTTTGTCCAAGCAGTTAAAGAGTCAAACAACTTGTAGAAGTAAAAGCCTCTATTAGTGAAAAAGTTTTGCTTTGCCCAGGAACAAGAGACTAGACGTACCATATTTAGGTCTCGAACACATAAATTGGTCCCAAGGTTCCTTTGACCTCGAGATGGCTTTCAAAGGTTAGTTTGAAGATCGAAAGGCTAATCAAAGGCAAAAAGGATGGCTTAGGACTTGGGCAGAAATGAAGAACTTCTATTTTCTGTCCATCATTCATACTCTCGTGCTTATATACTTATTATCTAAGATGGTTGTATTTCTTGTAATTTGGGAATAGAGAGTGGTTTATAGTGGAAGTGGTGCTTATATATATTGAGCTACTTATTTAGCTTGGTGTAGAAGCAACATCATCTATAGGTTGTAACATCTCTAAAATAGCGGTTCTAGTCTTGATTTGTGGTTGTTAGTTTAGGAGAGTGGATGTAGGCTAAGTGGAACACCGAACCATTATAAATCTGCTTGGAATGTCTATAACATTTTCAACAGCTACTCAGTTTTTGAATTTTTATATTTTAGAGTATAACGATCTTAATGGCTAACATCATTGGTGCATCGATTAGTGAATGCCAATCAATTTCCAAGCTGCCAGTGCTAGATAATATTTATTATATATATTGGAAATGCAGGATAAGTCTTTGTACAATCCATGGACATGGAATGTCATCAAGAGAGGAGGGCCACAAGCACCACCACAAAGAACCCTAGTGCCTATGGCTCCCGCAGCATTAGCTAATGTTGCAAAGCCAATACAGTCCCACCTCTTATAGCCATTTCCAAAGAACAGACAAGACAACTTACCTTGATTGCCAAAGTCATTCACATGTTGTATTATGCTCTTTCGCCTTCTAAATTTAATAGAGTTTCATCGCGTACAACAACAAGGGTTTGGCGAAGGCAGCATATGGTAAGAATAGATTGCCACAAATGATGAAAAAGACTGATAAGGTGGAGTTGATCAAGAAAGCAAAAGGCATAACCACATAGAATATGTTGGATGAGGTATCGATTGAAGTGGCCAAAAAGAATAATGACACAGCATTGTGAGCAAAACTTGAGTCACTTTATCTGATGATAGATTTGAACAAACATTTATCTATGTTAAAAATGACATTTTAGTTCTAGATGGTTGAAGGCACATCCATCAAAGCCCATTTAGATGAGTTTAACAAACTCATGATGACTTGAAGAACATCAAAGAGGCCTTGCTTGATGAGAATCAAAGTATGATATCATTAGCATCCCTACCGGATTCTTTTAAGCACTTTATGGATTCGCTGCTATAAGGGTGCACCACAATTATTTTCAAAGAGGTAACACCTACCTTGTTTTATTAGGTTTGGCAAAAGAAGTTACAAGAAGATAACTTAGCGCAAAATACGACGCAAAATTTGGTTATTCGATGTAAAGACGAATAAGGAGAGTATGAAGGTAGCAGATAGAAGAGTCATTCTAAATTAAGGTCCAATGTTCGAAATCATCGATGTTGTCCTTATGATGAGGTAGGACACTATTGGAGAGAGTGTCTAAAGTACAAGAGTAAAGGAGTTACGTTAGAGTCTGCAGGCAATGGTAATTTTTGTCACCATAACATGTAATAACTCTAGTGATATCGATGTTGTGTTGACAGTCACCACAAGTTCATCAGGTGATAATTTGATGCTTGACTCTAGATGTTCTTATTATGTGATTTCTCATAGATATTGTTTGACTATCTATTAATGCATTGGGGGGTGTGGTAATGTGTTAATGGGAAGTGATGCTACTTGTAAAGTGGTAAAGATCGGAACAAGTCAAATTAAGATGCACAATGGAGTGGGGAGAACGTTGACTAACGCAAGGCATGTACTAAAACTGAGAAAAAAAAAAATCCTATCTTGCTGAGTGCTCTTAACAAGTTTTGATATTGCATATCCGCTTAAGGTAGTGTTATAAAAGTCTCTTGAGGTGCGCATCTATGATGCGGGGGAAGATAGACTGTGAGTTATACCTCCTCCAAGGAAGGGAGATCATGTATGTTAGAGCTAACAAATAATTAAATTTTGTTCTGAGGAGTTTAACCAATTTTGCATAGAAGAAGGCATAGTGAAACATTGCATTATTGTCGACACACCAAAGCTGAACGGAGTTATAAAACTAATTAATATAATTATATTAGAGAGAGAGAGAGAGAGAGAGAGAGAGAGAGAGAGAGAGAGAGAGAGAGCTCTTTACTCTTCAATGTTGGATTAGATGAAGATTTTCGTGCTTAAGCAATAAATGTCACTTGTGATTAGTGAACAAATCACCATCATTAACAATGGATTGGAAAACTCATGGGAAATGTGGTTAGGTGAGTATGTTGATTACATTAGATTGAGAGTATTCGGTTGCTCTGCTTATGCTCATGTAAGTGATGGCATGCTAATGCCAAAGGTAACAAAGTGCACATTCCTAGACTATGCACATAGGGTGAGGGGTATAAGTTGTGGTGCACTAAGGAAGATTTACCCAATTTTATGTTTAGTAAGAATTTTTACCTTTGATGAGTATGCTTTGTTTAAAAAAAAAAAAAGGTGTGAGACATCAATTATGGAGAAAGATATGAACAATGTTTAGAAATAGGTTGAGCTTCAGGAAGAGCCCAAAGATGTTTAGAGTACAATAGATGTGACAGTGTTTGTAGAGTCGCTATATTCCATAGCAACTAATAGTTGTTTCAAGGTCACAATTGATGAAGCTTCAAGGTAGTTAGTAGAAGTGAATGAGATAGAGTGACAACTATATAGAAATATTGAAATAGATCATTTGAGTGCAATAGAGACAACTTTGGGTATGGATATACAAAGAGAGACGGCTAGAATGTTGCAAGTGACTTGGAGGAGTTATGTTGAAAAACGTCAAAGCCCTTCAACATACATTTAAAAAAAAAATTGTAGGTAGCCTACTTGTTGCATATTATAAATTATCTAGTTTGTCGTTGTGTACTTAGATGGACATAAAGCACTTGTCCCATGCTTCACATGCCAATACTATTGGTTATTTATGTGATGTCATGGATAATACTAGGCTTGATTTATTACATGCAATTAAGAGAATGCATATGACTAATCTAAGTATACATTGTGACGCTATAAAATGGATACCCCTAATTTTATTGGGGACAACTGATATTGAGGTATGTTTTGTAGGATGTAGTTCAAGTAGTATGGTAGTAATTAAATTTGTGAACCCATGTCATGCAAGAACCTGAAAGATGGTCAATTTCTAAGTAGTTACACCTTTGCTTTTGTTATGGTGCAGTATTTGGAAGATGTCGTGTTGAGAGACACACTGACTAAAAATGGGTTGAAAAGGCGGTGTGGTCTAATAACTTGATTAGTGATGTTGGTGTGGGACATCTGCTTGATGTGGTGTTTGGTAGAAATCAAAGATATCACTGAAGAATCGAGTTTTTTAGTAATCAAGATTTTTGCATTAGATATAGCATTTCAAGAGAGGATGTGACTATGAAGAAGTTTCTTGAAATGGTGAATCCTGCAGACATGTGGACAAGTTCATTCCTCTTAAAAAATTCGAGCTCAACTTGGGCTTGATAGACATCTGTGATGATTGAGCATCTATTTGGGCATTAGGAGAGGTTGATGGATAATGAATACTATGACTTGGCTCAAACATTGAGTCAAGATGGCGATTGATGAGAATATGTTTGTAGGTTGAGCAACTCTCGTAGTTTGCAAGGTTTCCTAATATATATATCCTACTCCGTATTAGATATAGTAGAGCAAATAATAGGAGCATCGGATTTTCTTTTTATGAGTTTTCTGAGTGGGTGCTTTGTGATAGATTGTAAGATAATACTTGTGGATTTACTTTGGGCTTAATCTTGGTGTGAAAAACACTCATGTAAATGATTGTAACTTTTGTTTTCCGATTATTAGTAGATTATTTATTGTCGATTCTTCTCTTGGTGGAGATATTGACATTTAAATGGAATCACGTAAATGTTTGGTGTTCTTTATTATTTCTTATTATTAATATTTTTTTTTGGTGATTTCGTGTTGATTTAATTATTAGATCCATTACCATTTATGCATTATATTACAGTAGACTTCATATGTAAAGAAATTTTGTTTAGTTTGCAAGAAACCAGGACACATCAAGCCTAAATGTCTGCTGTGGGAGGAAAAGAATGGAAAATATAAGAAAAAGAAGAAAATGCTTAGGTTACGTTTGATAGTCGGGATAAAATTCGGGATAGGATGTGATTTATCATATCCTACGTTTGGTGCTCGCCCAAAATAGGATAAAGTCGGATATAAGGGAGATATAGATAGGATAAAATTATCCCATGAGGCAGGTGGGATAAAGATGGATAGGATTTCTAATGTCCATAATAGGAAATTTATTTTTCTTGAATAAAAAACTTATTAAATTAACAAAATTAAAATTATATTTCAATATAAATAATATTTGAATTCTAATTTAATAAATTAAAAATAAAAAATAACAATTTATTTTTAATTAATCTTATTTTAATTTATATATTCTACTTTAATTCTATCTTATAATAAATATTTAATCTATAAATTAAATATTTATATTTATTATATATTTTAGGTATTTTTGTATTTTAGGTATGTTAGTACAGTTTACTATTTGATAAAATTTTATTAAAGAATGATGAAAGGGGAAAAAAGAAATAATAAAGAAAATAATATAAAAAAGAGGAAAAATAAAATAAAAATAAATTAAGGAATAGTATTACGAGAGATTTTCACCATCTCTGATTTTGAACATTTAGGTTCATTTACAATGATATGCCGTTTATATCAAAAAATAATCTACATGATATGATGTGAACATATCCGACTTTAATATTGTGATTCACCAAACAATGGACAAGATACAAAAAAATCCCAGAATTTAATATCATATTCTATCCAGTCCTATCTCGATTAGAAATCCGGACGACCCAACGTACTTGGAGTGACACAAAGTGCAAACCCAATAGCAATAAAGAAGAAGAGGAGGGGAATCTCTATATGATGGTAGACCTCAATTTTGAGGAAAACAAAGGTAGATTCTCTGAAATTTCCTGTGATGAGAGAGGCATGAAATGCTAAAAGATATGTTCAATGAAATAGGAATGTGTCGAAGAGTGCTAAGCTAAAGAAAGAAATATCTCTGTTAAAGGAACATTAAGCTTTACATAAGGAAGGACTCAAGGTTCTGCAGAAGGAAGTTGCTAAATAAAAGCAAAACAAAGAAGGACAATGCTTTTGTTACAAAGGAACTTACTAAAATTTGCAAAAAAGTTTTCTTGAGTTTAGAAACTCTTGAGAAGATTTTATCTAGTGAAATGCCATATTATGAGAAATCTGGATTAGGCTATGAACCTCATGAAAATCGAAATCCTTTCCAAGAAAAAAAAACTAAAGAAATCTTCCATGGATATCGATCACATTTTAGAATTCACTTTGTAGAACCAAGAGAAGCCCAATATTTCTCATGCACAAAATGTAATGAACGAGGCCATTTTAAGAAAAACTGTCCTAAGAAAGGCAAGAAAATAATTTGCAAATCAGTGTAACTTCATCTTTTGCTTCTAACAAGAAAGGCCCCGAATATATTTGGGTGTCAAAAAAGAAATGAATTGATTCTTTCTTGTAGAAATACAAGCAATCCGGGAAGAAAAGGTTAAAATGGTACACTTCACTAGTGCACTGACATGGATATGAGAATCTTGTTCAACATAAATTTCTGCCATGGGGATGAACATTTCTCTTGCATATTGCTGAGTAAACCAGTATTGTGATTTGCTCAGTGATTTCCGGAAAATGCGACTTCCCTACTCAGGGCCAAGAAAATTGTCATGGTTGATGTGTTGATGGTGAAGAAAGATGATTCGTCAGGAGATACCAATGATAGAGAACGTCAATTCAAGGAAATGTGCTCCTTTTCTACCTTTTGGTTGTGATTAATAGTTGTCCTTCATGGCTTTTGCGTCATATCATGTCGATCTCAATCATTGAGATTGCGACGGATTACCTTCTCTTGACTTGGCAAGAAAAATGCTGTGTGAAGTGAATCTAAACCTCACTCTCTAAGGTGTAAGGTCTGGCCAATTCTATCAACTTGGATTATTTGTTAGATCTGATGGAACTAGCGATGCAAATTTTAAGGAAGTGGGTCCAACGTTGTTAAATATGTCTAAACTAAATCTTAAACCAGCTAAATGATGAATAGGGCATGTCAATACATCTTTATACAGTCCGGCCAGCATCGGCAAAGCCATCGGGCTAAAGTCATTGAAATCAAAGAGGGGAATTGATACATATTCATCGAGTGTAGTGGGTCATTTGAGAGTCAATGCTTTTCAAAGCCGGGCTCACTACGGAGGCTAAACTTATTGCCATTCAATAATTAATTACCATATTTGTCATTTATGATTACTTATAAAGGTTCAATTTTATTTTTCTTCAATAATTGCCAGTTGGAGATCTTGTTAGAATTTTTTGGTTTGTTCTATTTCTACGGCCTTATCGGCTCCTAACACCCCCTATCACGTTATATTGACTACATTAATTCTTACGGGTTCCACTCATAATTTAAGATTATTTTTTAACTCTTTTCATCCTTATTATTGGCTCTTGACACTTTTCTATCATATTGAATTAACTATATTATCCTTTGCGAGTCTTGCTCTTAATTTAATATTATTTATTACATTTTCTTCTTTATCTTCTTCTTTTTATTTTTTCAATTTTACTAAAAGAAAAATTTACTCTCTTCATTTTCAGACAACTTTTTTTCACCCTACCCAATTCTTTCATACTTGTTATATTTCAATGTTTTGTTCATGTTTGTCTCATTCAGAAGTTACTCTCCATTATTATAACTTGAGTAGACACTTATCATATATTGGAGTAAAGAAATGTTAATTTTATCTATAAATAGTTTACTTTATTTCTGTAGATTATCTTTATAATTGTGAATTTTCCAACTTTGAATTTGGTACAAAATTTACGAGAATTTACTCAAAATTGAATACCATGATAGTTGTATATGCTCGTAACATATGACTGGAGACCCTTAACATTATGTAGGCATAATAACAGACTCATTTTATTTTACACACACTCATAATTCTAAATCTTTTACCGCGTGAACACATCTACATGGTGAATTCAGAGAGTGTTTTATCAACATAAGAAAAGGGGAGATTGTTGAATTTTTTAAGATGGCAAGATAATTCAGAAGTTACTAATAAATGCATTGTATGGAACTAGCTTGCAAATGCATAGTCCAATATGCAGAAGGTGTGTAAAACGGGAACTTTTGAAGGTTGGTGTTGCTCTGCTTCTACAGAATGTGAACAAGATGTTGTACGTAAAGGGTTTCTAAAGCTAGGACCTATGAAAAGGTAAACAAGCTGTAAAACGAGGGATTAGTTAAAGCTTGGATGGACTAACAGATGGTGAATAACCGTATAGAATTGGAAGATATGCTTAAAAATACCAGTAAGTGTCGAACGATGGTTATTCTTCGAGAAGGTTGTATTTCTTGTAATCTAGGCAAATAAAATGCTTGATAGTGTTAGGGTGTTTTTATCTGTGTAGTGTTATCTATTGAATTTCATACAGAAGCAACACCATCTATAGGCTTTAATTTCTAGAGATTACTAGTGAATCCCAACCTAGTTTGTGGCCGTAAATATGGAAAAGTGGACCTAGGTCAAGTGAAAGGTTGAATCACTACAAATCTTATTGAAATATTTTCGAACCACTACAAACCTTTTTTATTTACTATTTCATAGAAGCATTTGTGTTCGGATAACTGTTTCGCATTCTACATAAGCCTATATGCAAGATTTTTTCCACAGGAAGAGTTTTAATTTTCATAAAATATCCGATTCACTCCCTTTTGATTATTGTATTAGCCTTATCATCATGGTTTCTCAACCATCCAACGGTCCCATCGGATGACAAATTTGGACCTAATTCGTCACCATTGGATGAAGCTACATAGAGTAAAGCGATGGGCTACAACCTAAACTAGGGTTTTGAATAAGAATGATAAAGGATCACGTCATTACGTGGCTCCTCAGGAGCACCTGATACAATCCATTAGCAACTCACCAGCCATCTAGGAGACTCCGGGATGAAGAATAAACCGAAAGCTTGAAGTATGCAGGGGATTCCACCTGAAAATGAAATCGTGGACGGTGAGCTTTTAACGTTTCCAAGGTAAATCTAACAAAACAAAACACAAGAGAACTGAGACAGTAACCTATCAAAGCCAAGATACGCCAGGACACAATAGTTCCCAGAAAGTAAATCAACGAAATGCCACAGCACAAGACAAGCTGAAACAAGACCAAGCGATGGTTGACGAGCAATGCATCAAGTTGACACCATTAACATTTTACAGTGGCCCAGAAAATGTTTACGTGATTTAATGTCGTGAATGCTCCCCGGATGTGTTTGGGTGTTATCTCGGCAATGTACACAGGTACCTGTTCGGCCACAAAATCATGACCGACGTCTTCAAGAAACCAATTAGGATAAGAAAACTGAACGTTTTTGCATTACCACATAAGTTAGAATCCCAAAGCCAACTCCATTTAATATTCTTCCGGTATCAAGCCACCAAACATTCTGCGAGCTAAGACGAAATACACCGTTATCTGCTTCACAGCCTTTTCAAGGTATCCTTCGGTGCACTTACACATTAACTAATAAACGTGACAGGAGGTAATGGAACTGAACTTTCGTGGGTCAAGCCATCGACAATCTACCAAAGAAAGTTCTGAAGAGGGAAACAGACAGCACGAACCTTGGCAAATGCTATAGAAAGCCATCCTGCAGTGCAAAATATTTGCGAAATCCCCATCGTCTGCGTCAGAACGCCACAATTGAGAGCTCAATGAGATTTTTTCAGGTTCTTCATTGAACATATGTGATCTTCAAATTCAAGAATAGCTGGAAAGGCTAGAGAATGCCTTACCCATCTGCGACCCACCATATCTGTCATCCGCCCATTGACCAAAGATCCTATCATCCCTCCTATTGTTATCATAGAACCAAAAAGCGAGTACTGTAACATGAGAAATCGGGAATATTAATGTTAGAGAACCTGAATCGTGACTCACAAATTCCCTTCATCAATGGTGTCCCAGATAAAGAAGTCATTGTTAGCTAGCCCTTTAAGTAATGAGTTTTCGGGCATCAACCATGCTTTTTAGGAAAAAGTTATGTTGTAAATAAAAGAAGCAATTGAATAAAATGCACAGAATAAAGAAATAAGTCGGATACTAGATTTATGTGGTTTGATTAGTGACTTTTAGTTATAGGAAAAGCAATATATAATTCCACAATAAATCAAGTAATACAATGAATATTACAATTACTCTTGAGCACTTGAACATTATTTTTCAAACCCCAACTACACTTAATAATTCACTCAATATTTAGCCCTCACAATTTCTAACAATAATTTTTTAATCTCAAAGAATTACATAAGTTCTTCACACTAGCCAAATTACTCCAGTGAACAAAATAAACCGACGTGAAGAGCACTTACATTAACAACCCTCTCTTCTTCGGTGCTCAATGGCACACTTCAACCACGATGGCTCTTCTCTATTAATAACTAAGAGAAGTCTCCCATTCTTGCTCACCATTGTGACTTATGATGCATTTGGTTCAGTTTTGCAAGTGAGCTTTGGGTGTAAAGCAAATGCCAAAAGTCAGATCTATTTGGAGAAATGCAAATTGTATTTGGTTAAAACCTCTTTGCAAATAGACTTTGAGTTAAATGTGTGTTTGGCAAAAAAAAATTTGTAATGGGTTTGGATATATATATATATATAATGATCAAACCCTTCACATGTCTGGCGAAGGGCTTACGGCCGCTGGCAAATCAAATCTAGCGCCAATGGCTGTCAATCAAGGTCGCTTGACGTCGGGTGACCGCCACGTGGATTTCGTGGCCTCAAGCGGCCCTTGCCTAAGTGTCACGAGGGCCGCCCAACCAATGGCCACCATCACATGACCCTTGCAACACCTAAGTGAGGGTTGCTTGAGGCCACGAGACCCAAGCGGCTGTCGACCAAGGTCGTGCGACCTCCAACGACTCTTGATTGGGTCGTGTGACCCTTGCCAAAGGTCACTCAACAGCCACCAACGCTAGATCCGGCTTGCTGGTGACCATAGCCCTTCACCGATCTAGCGAAGGGTTTGGTCCTTTTAAAATAAAATAATAATAATAATAAATGAATGACAAAATTGGAATTTTGAAAAATTGATAAAGATAGTTTTGGAAGCAAAAAATGAGTTTCGACATTTGATTAAATACTAAAAGTCAAAACTAATTCTTATTAGCATTGGGCTTTCAGCTTTCCCAATGCTGACTTTGAAGTAAAAGCTCATTGACAATCCAGCATTTTTTAAGGGGCTTTGAAAGCTGAAAGCCAAAATACATATTTATTGGGGAAAGAAGCTGATCACCAACTTGTTGTAGAAAACTTCCTTATTTGTTTTGAAATTGACAAAACGTTTTCATCAATCCAGTATGAAGACTTATAGAATCTTTCGTCAAAGTCTAAAGACTTCTAAACTCAAGATTCAAAGTCTATCCTCACTGATAGTTTCCAAACTGACGAAGAGAAGACTTATTCAGATGCAAGTATATCCTTAAGGATTTGGTTCATACGGTTGAAGAAGATCTCGCAACTAGAGATAGCACCTCGTGATCAATTATTCTTATTGAAATCAATTTAGATAATTAGATCTATTGATTGGCAAAGTATAATTGGAATGTTCTACTTATGAAAATCTAGATCTTGATTGTATGGGCGAGCATGATTGGTAGACTATCATCACATTTTTTTTATAACTCGAGATCTCCTTAAATTGATTATGTCTAACGGGTAGATTGGAAGAACTCATTTGGAAGGTGCCAACGGATATAAAGGCATGGAGGGGTATTTAAAGAAGACACTTAAGTTATTCGAGTGTGTGCGTGATAGAAGAATTCTAAAATTTGAAACTTCTAGTTCTTTGTTATTTCATTCAATGAGCTAGAGATAAATACTTATGAGACATTGAGGAAGTGTAGTAGAGTCTCTACATTGTGGAATCAAGGATATGAGACTGTAAAATCTTTTTTGGTTCTTAGTGAAATCTAGCCGATGGGCTATTAGTGCGGAAGAGTGGACGTAGGCTTGATTTAAACCGAATCACTATAAACTCTGTATTTCAATTCTCTTTCTCTAAACTCTTTACTTTAATTTACAGCCTTATATATCTGTTTACAGTCTTTTATATCTTCAGTCTATTATTCTTAAAAGACGAATTAAGCTGTTAAGTTTTGTAAAAATTTCTTTAACACCTATTCACCCCTTTAGGTGTTCTTACTAGCCATATCACAATTTTCTTCTTTTCCTTTATTTTATTTGGGCAAATTGTCTAGCGGAAGCCGGAAGAAAGAGTTGATCTCCACTCTTTTGTGCGCAAAAGAGAGCTCCCCCAGGGCATGACTAATAAACAATTATTTTTCAAGTAGTTGCTAGAAAGAAAAGAGAAAAGCAAAACTACTGTTTGCGATAAAGTGGCCGACATATTCTGAGGACGCTCCAAGACTTCACATGTTGTGAAGTACTACCATAAGACAAAAGAATCCCTCAACAATAAAACATCATTCAAAGGATGGACATGGATCGCGAGTGGCCTTCAAGAGGGAATCTTCCTTTTCTTTCTTTAGAGTTTGTCAACCCGAGAAATTATGACCCACTGGGATGACTTCTAATAAATACCATAGTGCTGAAATTCTTCATATACTGCAACCGCTCTACATCCTTCAATGCGAGTTGGGTTTTGTCCAAATTCAAACTCAGAATATATTATAATTGTTTAAATGAAATTGGAGACGATGTTAACAGCAGTTCATTGTACTTTCTAGCAATGCACTAAGGATATGTAGCATGTACGCTTGACAGGACTCACCGCTGCCGTAGAAAGCCCTAAATCCTCCATTATGCCCGACTCGGCAGGTGATGAATAACCAGACTGCATTATAGAAATATGCCACTAGTCATGCTAACTTCTACTTGATGGAGAGTAACATTATGAGAAACTACGACCTAAACAAAGCAGTTGCCTAGGAGATCACATTATAGAGGCAAGACCGGCAAAAAATAAATTAAGTAACCTGAAAATTGGTTTTGCATAAGCGCCCGTTCTCAAAAATGCAATCCAAATAGTGAAATCTAATAATTCCATGTCTCTTTGCCAAACTGAGTTTCCAAAACAAACTTAATTGATCCTAAAGAAGCAACTTGAGTCTTTTAATGTTGTCCGAAATAAGACATTCTTATTTTTGGAAACATCTAGGGCAGCATAATATCTTTGGGTTTATTAAACCATGCGATCCCCAACAGGTGCTTCTGCAACATTATTCCCGTTCGCTCCCCACACGCCCCCACCCCCAACCAGAAAAAAAACAACCAGATATTCAACAAGAATTGCAGACATAGATCTTGCTGGTTGCAAAATCATACGCATGCCAAAACAAAAACAACTACTTTTGAATCAGAACAAAAGTTGCTAAAGACAGACATTAGCCAAGCAATTCCCCTTTCTTTTTAAATTCGCTCGACTTTGAAGAACCTGTGATGGGATTGCCAAAAAGACAAGAAAAGAAGGAGAAGGAGAAGGAGAAGAAGAAGGAGAAGAAGAGGAGAAGCAAGACGGCTCAACAGAAAACAGATCTGGGTTCTTAGTGATCAAACTACTTGCACGCAATTAACGAAAGAGTTGATGCAATAATTCTCACAGTGCACCCAGAGACAAAAGACCCGCAAAGGGCAACCAACGTGCTGAAAACGAGGAGAGGCGTGACCGAGGGATCACTTGAAGACATGGATTCGCCATAGTTGCCGAGAAGCAGAGAGCTTGTTGACAACCCATCTTCTTCTTGCCTCTCTCTCTCCATCTGCCTGTTTTATTTCTCCTGTAGAGCAAGACTTGCTAATGATGAAGGAGGCAAGAGTCAGCTGCCAGTGCATTTAAAAGAGAACAATCACTCTCGACTTTTCGCCTCTACATTTTTGCGGGGTGAAACCCACTCCCCGAATGAAATCGTCCTCACCCCAATCCCCTCGGAAGATAGAGATTTGAACCCCCCACCTCCTCCTTCTAAGTAGGAAGGGTGGCTCCACTGAGCGAACCCCAGGTGGTTGAATATTAAGTAGTTTAGATTAACATAACATACAAGAAAGAAGTACACTCATTTTCTCCAAAAAAAAATACACTCATTTTCTCATTAAAAAAACTCTAGAGGATTTTGTCTCTAATAAATATCCGAAATGATCAGTTAATTTTGAGTGATGGTCCGAACTTGCTTAGACCTAAATCTTCACCGACAAATGACTAGACCAAAGGTGATTTCGTCCATTGCAATTTTTATTTTTGTATCATTTTTCTAATTTTCTTTTTATTTTATTGTCTTCCTTTCTTTTATTCCTTTCTTCATCTTCTCCAAGCCTCCATCTTTTGCATACCTCCTCCTCCGAAGTCCCCTCTCTCGCCATGGATGCTTTTGACCTCATTCGCCACCACCCTCCACAGCATCTCCATCATCTTCATCGTCAAATGGAGGATGATTCGAGCACACTAACTATTTCCCCACCTAGGTCGGCTAGGCCGGCAACCGCGTGATTGGCACAAACACCATCTTATGCGTGCTATTGAAGAAGGTGGAGCCCCCCGGCGTACTAACATTCGCCATCAGTCCCTAGTGACATTGATGAAGGGACTCAGGAGCTTGATGGTATGGTGGCGACGGCAGGGATATAAGTGATTGAGTCGGGCTACTACGGGCCGATGATGAACTTAGTGAACACGTTGGGTGGGCATGCGTGAACTACTAGCACAACATGTGGATGCAGTTTTTGACCGGTTGGGTGTTCAAACTTCTTGTTCCCAATCCGGAAAGCCAACAAAATGAAGGCTTGCAAAAAACAAAAAAGCAATCAATGTTCATTATTGCTCTATAATTTCGCCTTTTTCATTCATTATCGCTCTATAATTTCGTCACCTTGTTGCAGAATAATCGAATTTGGAGGGACAAACCTAACTGCCATCAATATTCGTAGACTCTGTTTTTAGTCCAGAGCACTGATTATGCTTGACGATTCGTTTGATGGCAAAATCAACTCCAGCACCTTCGTCCGCCACCGATATCTGGTGTGGTGGAACCGTGCCAGCGCATGACTAAGAGAAAACAAGCATGAAGAAACTCTTACCACAAGACGAGCTCCAATTCCAGAATAATAATAAATAAAAAAAAAAAAACCTCGATAACTCCAGGATTTGACCACACAATCGGTGAAAGGCGTTAACTCGAGGCACATGATTCCAAACCGTTCGCTTCAATCCATCGGCGAAGATGAAGGCGAACATGAGATGAGAAGGACGACCATCGGCGGATGATTGGACGGCCAGAATCCGGCGAAATGGTAGGAGTCCCCTGAGAGAGCGAGAGGCCGGGCTCTCTGATGGGACGATGGATGGTGGGCTTGATCTTCCTATAAAAGTTCTCTAAACTCGAGTGATGGGCCATGCTGATAATCTGATAGGCATGTTCGAATTGAATTTGACGATTTGGGTTTCCACGGTCTGGTGCGATGGGCTGAGTTAGTTCTGGAACTAAAGTGGTCGGGCTTCATAGATGGACACATATATTCAAGTTGCCAATCTAAAAGTTCACGTTAGTGCAGGTTGGGCTGTCCTGCATGACATGACTAGCATCTCATTAGTGATTTCCGAATAAACTATATTGGAAAAATATGAAAGGGTTTAGGATTTAATATGTAAAATCAAAAGGTTTAACACCAAATTGACAAAAGTGCAATATGTTTAGGATTTTTTGGATAATTTTTCCCAATTTCAAGTATCAAAGTATATATAAACTATTCCAAAATGCGAGGTGCAGATCGTGAGGATACATTATTCGACATCCACAAATGTGCACTTAATTGCATCTCAGCCATTTGCTTTGGCATTCCGCGATTGAAATGGCCCAAAATGCATTGGGTGCACATGCATTACAGTTTATTTCTCGAATGATAGTGCATGTCTTTATACTCACACAATGCGGGTAATGCTACAAGTTTTGTACAATTGTATGCAATTCTTCTAACAGATTTCTTCGAATAGTACAAATTGGAATTTTTCAAGGTTTATGAGTTATTTTTAGAAACATTGTGCTTAGAAAAATGAGTCTTTGCACACATTATGTGTGTATTGTATGGCATAGGTTGCACTAACATGCAAAAACATTTGCATCAAAGTGATTATCAATGGCTAAAGTACACTACAAGTACTAAAACTTGATGGACATTAAAAAGCCAAAAGTTTTAAAAAGTACACTTAAGTGTTATTTTTTTAAAAAAATTGGGATACTTCAATGTCGACTTCAATGAGGATAGCCGGAAATCCAACGTGGCTTATTTTAAAAATAAATGTGGTTGTCTCGCTGGAGTTGTCTACTCAACAATCAATATGCAAAATGAACAAAAAATTGATTTATAATATAAATATTATATAAATTAAATTTAAAAACATTTTTTTTTAAAAGGGAGGGGGTAACATTTAGCGAGGGCCTTTATGGCCCTTGCCGCTGTCGTCGCCCATATGATTACTGGAAACGGCTACCGACAGTGGGGCAAGGGTTGGCTAGGGTCACCGATGACTGCTAGCGAGGGCCTACAGACACAAATCTAGGGCGAGGACTAGCAGCTCTACTTAAATTTGGCAAGGGTTCCCGGCCCTCGCCCATACAATTAGGAATTTCGAATAAGACATTTTGTGGTGACTATTGCTTTTCTTTTCGTGAATTGCATTTGCATAATTTTAAAAGCTGCTATTTTCCCTCGACACTTTCTCGTTTCTCTTCTGTGGAGGTGTGGTAAAAACGTCAGTGTGGAGCTAAATAAGTTTATGCTTTTTGGCCTTGGATGAAGCATATTGACAATCTAGAGAAAGGGTTAGTTGGGATGTGCTTGCTTGGCGTATTGTGTGCCTCTCTCTTTGCTGCCAGTGCTACTCCAACTCCAATCTTCCTAC
The DNA here is from genome assembly GCA_014182715.1 of Eucalyptus cloeziana. Taxonomy (NCBI): domain Eukaryota; kingdom Viridiplantae; phylum Streptophyta; class Magnoliopsida; order Myrtales; family Myrtaceae; genus Eucalyptus; species Eucalyptus cloeziana. The sequence goes on from CM024637.1 coordinate 19,599,836, forward strand.
CTTTATGTATCAGCCGTTTCCTTTGGCGAAGGGTTAGCAGAGGAATTTTAATGTGCTCCTCTTTCTTCTATATGAATGATAGTGATTGTTACTATGCACATTACACTACAGCGCTCCTTCTACGGCTTTGTCGTTGGGATGTGTAAATGTTGGTGCAAGGCGTGGATTCTCATGTGTCGATTTAAATTGAGCCGATGTAGGTTCACATGATTCAAAATGCAAAAAGCTTCAAGCATCTGCAATGAACTTATGATATTCTTTTTTTGGGGCCTAAGGTGGACTTATGATATTGGTTGGTAAATAAGAGATGCTCCTAGCTAAACTACGGACATATTTTTAGACGCTGGAGCGCAAGCTTTTGGTATTCCAGGATCGGTCATCATTATCAATACCATTCATTCTCACTATTTATTATCAAATCGGTGGGTATGGATTTTGATGGTGTTAGAGTAACTAGAATCCCTAATCCTAGCACGTGTCCATGGCTTGAAGAAAAGCGAGCCTAGAGTGGCAGGTCAGGACGGTGGTCATTTGGTATGTCAATGGTCATCGGGCTAGACGCTGCTCAGATCCAACTCAAACGGGCTCTTAATTGAGCCCTATACAACAATCAAACTGGATAGATCCCCACTGGGCTTCAATCACTTTCTATAAAGAAACAAATCTCCATATTTCACACGAGGTGTGGTTTAGAAGTAGCTTCACATTCATAACTTCACGACTCGTCCGAAAAAAATAAATCTGTCACGTCCTTTGTAGATGCATAATTTTTAAATAAATTCAAAAAACATTTTGTAGAATTCAATTCATGTTATTTAAGAGCATGTCGAAACATTTGTACTATCACATAATGCCCCAACTCTTCTTCAAGTCTCATTCTAAACTATTTTTTTTCCTTTAAAGATATGCATCCCATCTCATGTGAACTACATTCTTTGATCTGAAATTGAGTCGTGATTCATGGATCTCTCTCTCTCTCTCTCTCTCTCTCTCTCTCTCTCATGCTTAGTATATTCAAATTTTATGGACCTGAGTAAAGTCATCATACATGAAAACATGCTTAACACTTGACTTTCCCATACCTCAAGATGAAGGATATAAGAATTTGGCCAGCAACCTGTGCTTGGAAACTTATATATGTCACAACAACAATGTCATCCCACGTATGTGGAGCTGCAATTGCTTATCTAGCAATAGAATTTGTTACTCTTTTTCCAGGAATGTCCACCCCTAGTGACTTAAAAAATTGATAAAGCAACAAATTAAGTCATTTGCTTAAATGGTTAAGTGTTCAATGAGATATAGGCACTCTTACTGAATCTATCCCAATTTTAGTCCTCCCGCCCCTTACCTTGTGCATAAAAGAAGCCTCTTCTAGAGGACGTGTTTCTATGGGCGACTTTCATTTTTTTGTGATGCCACAATGAGAGAGAGAGAGAGAGAGAGAGAGAGAGAATATCACCTCCAAGAACTTTAATGTCTATGTAATGGAATTTTTGTATAATACTTTAAATCTGCCTCCTGGCACCAAGCTTGGCTGACAAATCCTATTGTTTACTAGTCTTGCCCTATTGCATATGGAGTTAAAATTGGATCTCCAACTAGTTTTCTTCTCTTCCGCCCATCAAAACTAAGCAAATTGGATTACAATCCATTTCATTTAAGATCACTTGATTGGCCCAAAAATTTAAAGGTCACGTGCTATAAAGTTTGCGTTCTTTTTTCCCAACTGATGAGAAAAGATTCTCTTTCCATACTGCATAAGAAAATGAAAGATGACTAAATTACAAGAAAACAAGTTCCAAATTCCTTAAGAGTCATTCAACAGTATGAAATGCAAATTGTGGCTTCACTATTGAATCATTGTATTTTCTATCTTGTCTAGAAGACATTTCCATTTACTAACTCTCCTTTAGATTACAGATAAAAATATTTACATAATTTAAATGATATCTTTTGCAATTTCTAGCATTTGCAATATTGAGTAATTGCATAAAGGTTATCATTTTTTCTCTAATCTTTTTGCGATAAAAAGTTGATGACACATAAATTTTGGCTCATTTATTTTCATTCATCACATAAGAAAATGAAGGATTGGATTCAGCCCCTCAACAAAATATCAAGTTACATTAACATTCTATATAGCATCATGTTTCATTTAGGTATCATCTTGCATTTAGTGCTAGCTGGTCGCATCAACCACATAGCGATCTTATCTATCAAAACACTAATGATCAATGGGGAAATTACCAACAAAAGTCATCCCCTAGGGGTCATTCTTTGCCATCAGCACAAGTCCTTCCATAGGAGGACATGATGCACTCTCAACATTGAAGTTTCGGTTTGATCGAACTCTTCCTCTCTCTGTTCTCATCCCTACCGTCGTCTTTTTACCTCTCGACACACTCCTCTTCGACGACCGATGTCTAGCCTCGATTTAAGGCTTTCACTGGCAGCCCTTACTATCCTAGGTGCCTTTTAGCAAGTCTATTTCCTCGGCAACCTACCATTTTAGTATCGGTTGCCTTTGCTCTTCATGGCATCGTAACCACATAGGCAGCCACCACCACAACATCCTTTGCGATTTCCCATCAGCATTTGTGTCGTGGTAATTATCCATTCGACGTCCGTTGACCATCAATAATTCGCGAGAAGCAAGCCACCACTGCACCAAACAACAATTAGCTTCTAGCTTCAACTGGCCTCCACCTCTATCATCACACCAGCATTCCTTTGTGTGGCTATCCCTCTTTGTCGAGTTTCCTTATTGTCCTTGGTGTAGGTAGGAATTTAGGATTGGGGGAATGTGCCAATAATGTTTGAACTTTATTCATGTCATGATGGGTCATATACTTGGTTTGATATAACTCAATTAAGTTATCTTTGCATTACACATTGCATTTTACATTGCAACATCGGACTTTTGAGCTAAAAAGTTGTACACTTGATTATACTGTTCATGCAGTGGATATAGCAATGTACATTTAGTATATACAATTATTTCTTAGGTATGTTTAATCAAGAACATTATGTTTACATCATATTTTGAAGCTTTGCGATTATTGCATATCTTTTATTAATATCGATGATTCTTGAAGGATATTGCACGTTCTCGATAACTTTTATGAATTTCAGTGTACCTTGATGCATCATATTATTTTTTGAAAATCAATGCATAGTCATATATGTTTTTGATAGTTTGTGCATAGTGGTTGCATTTATATAATCTCTTGCATATTCGATAAAAAAAGATAATCTTATGCATATAGGATTTAGATTGCAGTTACATGTTTATGCATGCTATTTCAAGTTTATGCATGATTAGGACTTAATGCACGTTGATCTCGGTCCTATGTAGAAGTTTAGGGTTATTTTTATATTTAATTAATTAATAAAAAATACAACAAAAATGGATTTTTAACCATATAGTTCAGCATACATTTCATTCTACATTTAGGAGTTTACATAAGGCTACTCATTCATCCTTTTATTAAATTGGTTTAATTGAATATACATGATCATGATTATGTAGTCTCTAGAAGTTCAATTTTGCATTCAGTAGTTTGATTAATCAAGAAAATCGAAAAGGAAGTTGAGGGTCTCATTTAGGTCTGTGTCTGTCTCTTTGTGCTAATTGTGCATGAAACATAGTGGAGAGTCTGAACAACAAAAAAGAAAGGCCTAGCAGAGTAAAATAAACAAGGAAAATGCCGTTGAAGCTTGCAATAAAATGAAGTGAAATTATTAAATTCACTAGTCAAATGGAAAGAGAGCTTGATCGTGAAATTATGATAAGAAGAGTATTTACGTTTAAATTTTATAACGTAGATAATTCCTTTTGGAGAAATATTTTATGCATTGATCCATAAAATAATATGATGGCATCAAATTTTTGCATTATAAGACCACACGGCATAGATAATACACAAAGTCAAATCAAGTAGTATATTGATATGACAAAGGTTCAAAATGTACCCAAAACTTTCTACATAGTCAATTTGAATGTCTAATGAATTAAAGATATACCAAAATAGTATAACATGTTCACAACATGTTAAGTTAATTTGATATGGAATTAGAGAATATGAATTATGACGTACGTCAAGAGATTTCAAAAACCATATATATTTTTTGCTCGATCATTAGTAAACTGAGAGAGAACTAATTATCACAAACCAATCCATGATTTATAGCCTTAGTCCACCCATATACATGGCAAAAGGTAATAAGAAGAAATAAATTGTGCACACTTGAAGGCAACATAAATAGCAAAGATAATTTTTTTTTATGCTATGACTAATATAGAACGGTATCTCTTTATTCATTATTTTCAAGCTCATGCGGTGGCAATGCCGTCATCTAATGTGCGAGATACGTGCATAGACCCCAAGCTGGACGAGGGAAAAAAGACACCATATGAGTAGTTAAGCCATCGGTATGACAAGGGTTCAAAGTGTGCTCAAACTTTCTTCATCGTCAGTATGAACATCTAATGCATTAAAGATACACCAAAAACTGCGAGAAAAGTATAACATTTGCACAATACGTTAAGTTAATTCAATATGGAATTAGATAATATGAATTAGAATGCACATCAAGAGATTTCAAAAATCATATATATTTTTTGCTCAATCATCAACAAACAGAGTGAGAACTAATTATCAAAAACCAATCCATGATTTTTAGCCTTAGTCCACACATATACATGGCAAAAGGTAATAAGAAGAAACAAATTGTACAGATTCAAAGGCGAAATAAATAGCAAAGATATATATATATATATATATATATATATTGCTATGATTAATAGAGAACAATATCTCTTTATTCATTGCTTCAAAGCTCATGCGGCGGTGATGCGATCGTCTAATGGGTGGGATACGTGCATGCGCCCCAAGCAACATGAGGGAAAAAAGACACCATATGAGTAGTTAAGCCATTTAGGTATATATTCAATCTGGATAGAAAAGTTTTAGCATAAAGGAGGTGGAATGCCGAAGATGTTGTCACTTACATGGATCTTGAGAAGTGACCAAACTGCTATCGTTGAAGACACAAGTGTCAGGTGCGTGGGATAGCCTTTGGTAGTAGAGATTCATGTTAAATGATGCCTCTAAGACCATGCTCCCTAGGATATAACAATTGCTTCCCAGTATTGTGGTGTCACATTTCACAGCAATGGATGACTTTGAGCAAACATAATTAATGTTGCGCTGTGTTGGTCGGCATCAGTTGAAGATTTGGGATGCACCAAAGTTCATCATTTGATGCATTGAGTGTGGTCAACTCGGCCTTTTGTGGACTTAACCAACAACGAAATTTCGGAGAATTAGGCCTAAGCTTTTTTATTTGTTGCAACTTTGTATGGCTAATTGGATTTTTTCCTCTATGAGAAATTACTCTGTAGTTGTCGCATCCCTAAATTTTACATATACAAATGTACAACATAAGAAAAGTTTTTGTAAATGATGATCAAATCTTTCTTCCCTACAATCCCATACCCAGGTGCATTTTCCTTAACTTGTTTCATCAGTTCACGGAGTTAACTTGTGTTTTTAGGTTGGGGAAGTCATTATAGTTGGATAAACATCTTTAAGTGATTTTGATGATATTCAAATTATCTTTAGTATATTACTTACTATGATGCATTCAGATATTTAGACCAAATGACTGTGCAATAGCTATGATGTGATTCATTAGAAAGAAGTTCACAAATGTCCTATTGTGGTAAATAGTACCAGTTAACCTAAAAGATTAGTAGTTGATCATATTTGTGTCGAAGCTGTAAAGATCAAGTCAATGGTGCTATAACAATAAAGTACATCCGATGATGTTCGTTGGGTCAACTAAGTGGTCATTAAAAGACTTAAATTGCGTAATAGCTAAATCCATATAAAGCATGTGCAGCTAGGTTGTTCGACAGGTTAGTTAGAGATTATAATGAGAAGACAATAGTAGTTGCCATTTTTTATTAGTCTACAGAGGTTCAAGAAAAGAAACTGTATGGGCAATGCCATCCTTGAATAGCAGCTCAACAGAAACTCTCCAGCTGTTGTTATCTGTTCATCTTCAACAAATAGATTGAAGAATGATATAAAGGGAAGATCTCAAAAAGCCAAAGTAGAGAGTGTGCAACATAAAAAAAATAAGAAGCTTTACTTCCTCTTATTTCTCTTAGCTATAAGCTCTCTGTCGTACTACTTTGATATCCATACTGTTTGGTAATTGTGTAAAGGATTAAATGTACAAGTGTAAGAGCAGTAGTTAAATTCAAATAGTGGTATTTATCATGATAAGAATCGGTGTTAGCCGTTTGTAACTTTCCAAGCAAATTGCTAGTGGAGTCCAACTTGTCTTGAGACTGTTAGTCTAAAGAGTAGACGTAGGCTTGTGGATAAAATTAACCATTATAACTCTTTGTGTTCAACTATTTTCTTCTACTTACATATATTTGTATATAGTTGGTTCACGCTATTTTTCTTAAACATTAGGTTGAACTGATTTTTATTCAGCGACTAGCTAATTTTCGAACGATCATCAAAGTTCAAAAACAATTTACTCACCCACTATAGGATTGTATTGTTAGCCACCAACAATTATATCTTAAGCTTGAAATCACACAATTACCTAGAATAAATTCTCTTTGTGTCAAAATGAGATGGAATTGGCTAGTCGTAATTGCTGACTCGAGTGATAGCCTCGTGTGTTATAGAAGGTTGATGCGAATTTTATATAGGGGAACTTCGTAAGCTGAATTTCTCCCATTAATCCTTAATTGAGAACAAAAGAGAATTTGAATTACTTGAAGCATTATGAAATTTTATCTCTACCCCCAATTGATGCTGTGGAGTAGTGGCTAAAGAGATTGTACCTATAAAGCTTTGATCGCTTTTGACTTCTTCTACTTTATATTTGTACTTACCTCTATAATAATTATTGTAACTCCATTAGAGATGATATGAACTTACAATATATAAAAAGTTCAAAGGGTATATTACTATCACCTAAATTCATATTGGAGCGCTAGAAACAAATGAGAGCAATGAGAATGATGGCCAAGAATGCCTCGCCATTGTAGTAGTTATTGAAAACCGATCAAGTACCATGATAAGGGGAGCGAGAGAGTTGCTTTTTGAGGATTTTTTTTTTTGAGGAGATGAGAGATACAAACCATTTACTTCTTTAAAGAGACGACATTACATTTGCTTAATAAGATGAGGGTAAAGAATTTTCTATAGACCTTTGTCTGCACAACTTAGAATGCATGTGTAGCCTTTTTATTCCTAAATAGGTATTAGTGCTAATCGTTTCAACATGTCGTCCGAATTCAAAGGCACGTTGTTTTCTTTCCTTCTCACATTGGATACATTTCAAAATGTCCATTTGATAGCATCATGCCTTTCTATAACAAGCTATGTAGATTAAATGTAGAACAAATTCTACTTACACAGTAATCCGTATCTATTAGAGATTGAAAGTGTGAACATTCAATTCTTCATACTCGTCTATAAGTAGGAAATGAAGAGTGAGCACTCAATGTTTTGAGTTGACCTAATTCGATTCACTTAAGATGTGTGACGAGAAGCCCTGGCCTCGTCAACATGAAGATGTATACGCAATTAATGACATACTTGACTAGCTAGGGTTAAGTAATAGTGGACATATCAAATTAGTTCTTTTGATGTTGATTCTTCTATCTGGTTGCTATCAAATGCATTACTACTAGACTTTACTTAACTGAGTCTTATGCCAATGTTTAGTATGCTGGAATTGGTGCTATTAGTTGGTTCATTTGTGTTAACATCGTAAGAAAATCAATGATCTTGTACTAGGGTTCAAATCCAAATCACTTACTTAGTATTGAGTTATAGTATTTAACTGATATTTTATGAAATAAATTGTACAAATCCAAGATTAAGTCATTTCTACATCTCATTCTTGGGCAGTCTTGATAAAAAAATTGTTAAGTGCATCGAACAAGGAGGAGGGAGGAGACCACGACCTATATATAGCGCATTCTAGTAGACCCATTTATCATAGGTCACTATTAAAATATTGGCTATACTAACCATCCAACCACATTTTTGAATCAAGATGTCCTAAACCCAATATAATCTAATCACACAAGCGTATTTGAGCAATCTAGCATTATCCCTTGTATTTTATTTAATACCTAACAACATATTTTTCACAAACAAAAACATCATATGATTAACAATAGCCTACCTTTATAAGAATTTTAACATGCTCTCACTTGGACAACAAATTATTGCAAATTGAAAATGTTTAGTTTCTTTAAATAACTCCTAGGTTGTAAAAACAATGTGCATTTGGCCACCTAGAGACAATGTCTTGAAATACAATCTCCACCAACTCCTAAGTCGGAAGGACTACATTAGTAAATTGTCAAAATATCTATCATTAAATTGACAAAATTAAAAATTTTAGGATTGAATTGGCCATGATATTATAAGTTTAAAGCTTTTTGTACAATTATCCAAGGATTTAGATAGTTTAAAAATCGTATGATTGTGGTCCTTAATAAGAGAATCCTATTACATTGTTACATACCTTTGAGTAGACAATGTAACAATAAAAAGGAATCTTTCCATAGGGCTGACATAAATCGACACTAATATTTGAAATCCTATTTCCCCTAATTAGATAAGTTCTCTAAATAAATGCATTTCACCGCTCATTATTATTCCATCATTCATGAAAAAGGTCAAGTGTCAACGTGAATGAGCCTCTATTGCAATCATGCAATTATATGGAGTAGAACAGGTAACTCACGTAATACTTCCATTGATATCTCAATCGAACTCAATCGTTGACTTATGAGATGAGGTTCATTGACTATTAATATTTGTTAAGGCACCGAGAGAAGTATCGTGCGGAATAGAGGGTCTTTATCTCTGTCTTTTTGATGCTTTATTGATATCATATCATAATGTAATTAAGATAATGTTAGTAGTGATTAGAAATTTAGAATTGGCCTTATAATCATTTGCAAAATGGTTTACGAACTTTTTCAAATTGCCTATAGTTCAAAAAATCTAGTAGCAGGTTTTGCTGATGCAAATTTGATGGAATTAAAATTTGCTATGAATGGACACGTACACTCAGCTCAAGCCATTGAGTGATTGGTGTTGCCTTGTGAGACTCACATGATGCGAGTCACCTCAAGGTGAACGCTATCTCCTCTCTAACCCTCGAATTCTTGAATTTGGATAATGAAATTCCTACATGTCAATATCATCAAGTCCCTAGCAATCACCATCGCCACCGCAACACACGTCATTGTGATCGCCTCATGACACCCACAACAAGGCAACGGTTTGTGGTGGTTGGTTACCATCTCCTCCTCCCCTCTAGCAAAAAGAAGAATCAAATCTTAAAAAGGTTGAAGAAGCCTCACGGACGTGATACACCGTTGGTTGCCATGCCCTTCTTTGTTTCTCTCAATTACTTTTTCCTTTACGTTTAATTTTGGTTGATGTGGCATCTGATAAGAAATTTGAGCAAATGAGAACGTGATAAATGTAATCCAATGTTTGAACTCACCACTTAGGCACCTAAGAGTAACTCTGAGGAGTCATTTGAATGGAAGGATAATCCAAGTCAAAGCTTATGAAAAGTATTTGGGCCATTTTGAGAGCCAATTTTGAATTTTGAACAAAAGTATGGACCTTACGTTATCTTATTGCATTCCCAAAACTTTTACTTGGTATAAATGGCTTGACAACAATAATAAGATATCTTAAAGGGTGTCAAAAGATTGCTAATTCTGCATGAAAATTACTAAAAGTTGAAAAGTCATCAACCACATAAACTTTGGCATTGCTTCTATTTTAAAAGTTACCAAGCATTACGGAAGATGAGAAGTGACTAGTTGTGTTTAGGAGAGTTTTGGAGAAATGTCTTCGCGTAAATACAACAGATTTTAGGTCAAAGGTATTGATGAAATGCAAATAGTGTTCGGGCGAACACTATTGCATCCATTATAAAAATCATTATTAAACTGTAAATTAAAAAAAAAAAAACAGAAATCCTAGCTCAACGATGCTCGAAGGCTATGACTTAGGCCGCCCACCTTAAACAAGGCTCCCAATTGCTAGATTTGGCTCACTGACAATGCTTACATGGCAAAAAAGTGAGGGAAAAACTGAAGTTTATATAGTTAAGTGAGGCTAAAGTTACAAGGAAAATTTTTCTTTTTAGGGTCCGTTCGTTTCGCGGAAAATGAGTCATTTCGGAAAATATTTTCCTGTAAGTCATTTTCTAGGAAAATGATAATATTTTTTGATATTCGGCTAAACCTGAAAATGTTTCTAAAATATTTTCCGATGTTCAGTAAGGAAAATATTTTCTGCTCACCAAATTGGCGAGCGTGAACGTCAAGTTCGAGGCTCGCCAGATCGACGAGCGCGAGTTTGAGATCGATGAGCTTGGGGTTAGATTATCCAAGAAAGAAGAAAATGGGAAACAAAAAAAAAAAAAAAAAAAAAAAAAAAAAAAAAAAAAAAAAAAAAAAAGAAAAAGGAAAAAAAGGAAATTAAAAATAATTCAAATTAAAAAGAAAAAGAAAATTAAAAAAATAATTTAAATGAAAAAAGAAAAGAAGAAAAATAAAGGGGAGGATGAAGTCAAGATTTGTAGAGATGTGAGATAAGAGAGATCAGTGAGGAAAATGTTTTCCACTTTTGAAAAGTTGAAAACATTTTCCTCAACTTTAAAAGACTTTTTCTTTTCATTTTTTTACATTTTCCTCAAAAGAATTTATTTTCCGTGAAACGAATACCTAAAATTTAAAAATATTTTTCCGAAAATTATTTTTCGTAAACGAATCTGTATTCCGAAAATGCTCAAAATCAAAATTGGGTACGACTTGCATTGTGGTAAGAGTCTTAAGATGGACCTTTTCGTAATTACGCCCCAAACCCAAACCCAAACCCAAAAACCCAAGAGCCGACACGGGCTGTGGAAAGCCCGAGCAGCGGCTGCGTTGCTTGACCAGGGCCGCGTCAAACAGTGGAAGGGAGCAGAAGGAGCTCAATCATCACCATCCAGTTCCAGTGAAGAAGAAGAAGAAGGAGAAGAAGACGACGACGACAGTCCGAATTCCCCCCCATCCTCGTCCTCGTTTGAAGTAGACCTGAATCCTCAAATCTCAGGCTGGTCGCAGATACGAGCGAGCGAGAGGGAGGAGGAGGAGTGGAGGGATGGAGGTGGAGTTGGAGCCGAGGGTGAAGCCGCTGGGGTACAAAGTGAAGGCGACCTCGAGGGAATCGCCGTCGCAGAAGGCGGCCCACATCCTCGACCCCGACCTCCGCACTCACTGGTCCACCGGCACCAACACCAAGGAGTGGATCTTGCTCGAACTCGATGTAACTCTCTCTCTCTCTCTCTCTCTCTCTCTCTCTCTCTCGCACCCGCCCGCGCACACCCGTTGGACTAGATATGCGTTTTTCGCACTTGGGTGCTTTTCTGCTGAGAATGCGCGCCGTGCCCGCGTTGTCGCCGGTCGCGGACCCAGAAATTTGAGCTCGGGCGAGGGGAAAGCTAAGACCTTTGGGCGGAAAAATCTCGACTTTGGGGGCGAGACATACGAATTTTACGTGAAATATTTTACTGATTATGGCGAATGGTAGTAAAATAGTGCCCGAGCAGCTGGCAGCTATCACTAGCCGACGGTCTTTGCGAACGCTAGTCATATGCGTAATGTGATTTCGTTTCGTGATGTTTGTTTGACAAAGGGTTCGGCATATGTGTCATGTGTACTGGCAGATTGCTGTTTACTGAGTGGTCTTAAGTAAATGCCAAATACCTCTACTGTTCTTTTTGTTGAGGATGCAATTAATTTTTGGGGAAGTGAAATCGCACATGGGTCGAACCTAGGATGCATTGTTCTTTGTTTTAGGTTATTTTGGATCCTAAAGTTAACCTTGCTAAAAGTGCACATCCCTTTAGGAGAAGGCTGGGCATTTAAACCATTGCTGATCTTTCGGGCTGTTATTTTGGGTCCTTCTCTATTTAGTTTCCTGTTTATTCTCTGGTTTCTGGAATGAGGTATAGAAACATATAGCGGAGCTGTAGAGTTCTTAAAGCTAACTCTTTAGATACACCGGTAATTATCAAAGGCTAGTAGAATGGCACTCATCAGGAGTACTTCTTCTAATCTTATCTTGATTGTATGTTACCACCTGTTATTCCTTGCTTTGGATCAAGAAGATTGGAAAGCAGTCTGTCAAGATTTCAAGTGGTCATACAGATAGAGAGTTCAAATATCACCTGGCGAAGTGCCTAACAGATGTACAATAGGGGAAGACTATTACAATTTTCAGAAAGCTCTCTTTGCAGATGGCAGTGGCACCTCATGTTAGAGAGGGGCAGTTTCTTATGGACTATAACAGCTGCCAAATATGGTACTCCCCGTAATGATTTCATCAACTAAGTGGTAGCACTGGAACTAGCCTTTGGAAGTGGATAGACAGGAACTTGGACTATTTTGTGTCTGCCAACTTTAAGAATCAATGTACTTTTGGAAGGATAAATGATATGTATAGTTCTTAAAATCTGCAAAAGATTGGGCATTGGAACATTGATTTGACTCGTTTGATTAAGTGCATAGTTCTCAGGTGTGCTCTGAGCTTAGTGATAGGGCAGTGGGGCTACACAATACAAATGGTGTGATTTCAGCAAAATCTGGTTATAGGAGGTCTTGTGCTATTAGGACTGACACATCCTGTATTTGATTCTCTTGGAAAATCTATTGAAATCTGAGTTGCTTGCTAGAGTGGGTTTTTTAATGTGGGAATGTGCTTGGAAGGAGATTCTAACTATTTTAATTTAACAAAAGGGGTTTGATGCCTGCTAGAAGTCTTGTCTCTGCACATGGGATGCTGAGACTATGAATCATCTTCTTTTTGGGCTTCTGCACACTATGGAACACTCATCTCTAGCTCTCATATGATTCGATTGGGTGTTGGCTGGTTCTGCGTTAGGAAAATACTTAAAGCTTCTTCTGTGTAAGTGGTTTGCAAGAAGGATGAAATACATATGTTTCAATTCCTTCGTCCATATTTGGATCATTTGGGGTAGAAGGGATTTGAGAATGAAAAAGCCCCCAAAGTGTTGTAAAGGATAGATGGTGCTCCACACTTTATGTTGGTCTTGTTGTGTCAAGTCATTTGATACACTTTATCTAGAGTAATTGGATCTTTTTCCTTGTTATTTGCATATAACAGGTTGGCCACTCCTCCCTGCCCTTAGCAAATTTTAAATTATTTATTAGAAGAAGAAAAACAAGAATATGACTTTCTATTTTAGTTCCTTAACCTTGCAAATAAAAGACAGGCTTCTGATGCCCCTTCAAGAGATCAATTAATCTCTTCCCTTCAACTAGTTCCTGCAGTGCAACTGACTTCATTTGGTTTTTTACATTTTGGTATCATGTGAGAGTCCCGTAAGAAATGAAAACAGAAAAAGGTTCCCATAAGTTGAACAAATCATGGAACCGTAGATATTGCATTGATATAAAAACTTGATTTTCTGTTTTGAATGAGGAAATGTACATGTCAATTATCAGAATCTGGCAAGGAGTGGTCTCTCTCTCTCTCTCTCTCTCTCTCTCTCTCCAGTTATACTTATTTTGATCTTTTATGTTCATTTTCAGGAACCTTGTCTTTTGTCACATGTAAGGATCTACAATAAGTCTGTTCTTGAATGGGAGATTGCAGCTGGCTTAAGATACAAGGTTACATGCTTTGGCTTACTTTAGTGTTGAACTTGTTTTAAGTATTGATGCTGTTCCTAAAAAACTATGGGCAAATACTACAAAAAACCCCAAACTATGTCCACTGTGACACAGATACCCTTAACTTTTTTTTGTGTCACCAAAAACCCTAAGCTTACCCCACTGTGATACAAATACCCCCAGCCTTTTTTTTTGTGTCACGAAAAAACCTAACCTTATACACGTGTGACATATATATCTTCTATTCCACTTCCATTTGGGGTATATTTGTCACACTAGTATAAGTTCCGGGCTTTTTATGACACAAAAAAAAAGTTTGTGGTATTGTGTCACAATGGCAAGTTTTAGGTTTTTAGTGACACCAAGAAAAGTTGAGGTATTTGTGTCATAATGGGCACAGTTGGGGGTTTTCTGTGTATTAACCCGAAACTAATGAACTGACTTTTGATGTATCTTTGCATTTTTGTGGTTTTTATGTGGTTTCTCTATTATTCCTTTGTTTAATTTTTTTCAGTAAGGTTCTTTGTTCTACTTATGTATAATGAGTTATCTGATCTGCAGAATGCACATGATAATATTCTAATATAATCTGGTTATGATAGTATGCCCTCTTTGTTAAATGGTTCTGTATTCAATTTCTATGGAATAATTAGTCACATCTAATTTCTACCTTTTTCTGATTAAAATTTGAAAACTAAATCTTTGAAGCATAAGGGACTTTAGGTGATATTGCTAAATCTGTGCATCGTTCAGTCCTTAGTATCCTCTAATCTAGTAGTTGTGTCTGTTAAAGTGGATTTATTGGTCCTAGTATATCTACAGCTTTCAAGACATTACTCATTTATCATTTATGGTTATTTTACTTGGCATTTGATTATGCTGTTTATATATGACTTTTTGGTGGTTTCTAGCTATTTAATAGCCCAATGATATGTTGTATTCTTGGTAGCCGTATAAGAAACGAAGGCCACACATACATATCATACATTTATAACATAGAAAGTATGGCACAATGGATGGGCTATTTTTTTTTTTTTTTTTTTTTTTTTTTGGGGGGAGAGGGGAATAGGGGAGGACATCATTATGAATAATTACATATAATTATGGAAAGAATACTCCGGAGTCCTAAATATCAATGACTAGCTAATAACGTGGAGATATAGTGACTGGAACATATTACTCATGACCATCCCTAGATCCTTTTCATTGGGACTTTTCTTTAATGACTTTCATTTGGAACATCTTACTCAGAGGTGTAGCTTCTTGATGATTATTGGAAACAATTTCAAAGAATAATTTTCAGCTTTTGCTGTTTCAAATGAGTTCATCTTTTGATTTTGCGTTGTGAAACATTACTATGTGAAAATGCTTTCAGCTCTCATTCTTGAGCTTGTTGAAATAGATGGATATCCCATAAGACTCTGCGATTATTGGTTTGTTAACAATCTGCTGCAGGTGCCTTCACATTTCTAGGAATACTAAAAAACATTAATATTGCAAATTTTAAAGTTTCATGGAAACATGTCTAGCCAAAGTTAAGTTCAGTTACTGTTTCATAATCTAGTGGTGAAGTTTGGTCATGAAGGTGTTTCCACACCTCTTTACCTCCAAATTGTTGTGTTGTGTTGTCCTGGTTGTGTTAAATTGCAACACCGTATTTTCAATTGATACTGTGCAGTTGCCACAAGCTGATCCTTCTTGAACTTCCATTATAGATGCTTTACCTATTAAAGCTCATTATGGAGGGTAGAGACTTGATTGCCAGTCCTAAGAAAAGGTAGCTTAGCTGCTTTTCAACTCACCAAATGAGATCTAGGAGTTTTGCATTGTAACCCCTCAAAAGTTTACTTTGAATAGCTCCCAATATTTTAGCTAAAGCCCAAACTATTAGAAAGATGATTACTGAATGAAACAAGAGATTAAAAAGGGTGCTTTTAATCAAGCCCGGCTTGCTACTTTTTAAAGGAAGCAATGTATTTTTTCTTGGAATTCTGATGGGACAAACATGTTATTCTTCTTTTCTTGGTCATTATGAATTATATGAGTGTAGTTGTACATATTGAATATTCTGGGACTATTACATGAGCGTCAGTTTTTGCTTATCAAAGTAGGCGGTTCAAGGCATCATGAATTGGAATTCTAGTTTATGCTTGATGAAGTATTTATCAATTAGAATTCTAGTTCTGACTAGTGACCATGGGTAGAGGTTTGTAAAATTAATTTCAAATCAAACAGACATGTGCAAAAGAAGAACCAAAGTCAGTGAGCACTAAATGTCCTTTGGAGGTTGGACAGAAACAATCATTTATTCGTTGCATGAAAGAAATAGTTGTGTGCGTGTACTATGGGGCTTTATGCTTTTATAAAGGTTTGCGATGATTGATGTAGACTAGAATCAGCCTGATTGATATATTCACATTGCTCTGCATATTGAGGAGATTGCAGTATTTCATAAATTAATAACTTTTTACGAGAGAGTGCCCTTAATTGAAGAACTCGTGATAATTATACAATAATTATGCAAAATCAATAAATGCAAATAGAGAGTGTAATAGGTTTCTATAATTCTCAACAGACTAAAATATGAACATAGAAAAAATGCTGGTTTCTGATGAAACATATTTGTATTTCCAGTATGAAATGATATATTTGTGGGCAATAATTTTCTTTTCAGCAAAGTTATCTTGTCTGGAATGGGAATTCTTGTCAGGTGTTTGTGGAAGATAAATTTTGAATGGTAATCTGACCTGTTATGATTTTGTACCAGCCGGAGACATTTGCAAAAGTGCGTCCTCGTTGTGAAGCACCACGTAGGGAAATGACATACCTTACGAATTATACACCATGCTGCTATGTTCGGATATCGTGTTTGAGAGGAAATCCAATTGCTATATTTTTTATTCAGGTAAGTGACATGATATAGTTAGTGTTATTTGGTGGTAAAATTTCAGCCAACTGAGTAAGTAGTTTTTTTGTTTTCTATTTGACTGAAACATTGTTTATCGTGTTTTCTATTGGAGAGTATAGTGTATAATTTCTTTATGTTGAGGCTAAATAGTTACAGATTTTGAGTTTCTGGGTTAGTGAAAAACCACTTTTCAATTTGGATAGTTTGTTGTACTTTATGAATTCCCTTCCTCTGTAATTTTGCGTGGGGTAGATTCCGCTTAAGACCTTATGAAATTATAAGGTTTAGCATTCAACAAATCGTTTAGCCATGTTCATATCATGGAATTGCATAAGTATAGAAGAAATTTTAAATGCTTGTAACTGTAACACCCTTAATTTTAAGTGCTTGGTGGGTTACTCTATGCTATCATCATTTATTGTTAATTTATTATCAACCGAAGAGCTAAGGTCCTGTGAAATTGGGCTAATGCAGTGAGATCTTGGAGTTCTCAGTACTCTGAATTCCTAATTTGCAAGGGTCTTTTGATTGAGCTTGGCATGTAACATACCAGTTAGTAGCAACACCAGACCATAAGGAAGGCAAGTTCATTTAACACTATTTCCTTTGACGCTTAGTGCCATGGGTTTCTAGGATAGATTTCTCAAAAAGCTTTCATCCCACTGACCACTATAACACTATGTTTGGGGTAAAAAGTTAGAGGGCAAAGAACATAAAAGGAGATAGTGGAGGAGATGAAAGCTGGAAGGAGAGAGAATCAAAAGGTATAATTGTTGTTTGGAAGAAGGGAAAGAAATTGAATAGAAAGTTGTTTGCGAATTAGTTAAGAACAATTTGTTACCTTTTTCCCTTTCTAATGGGTCATTTTCGTTTGTTACAAAGATAATTGTGGAGTTTCAATTACATTCGCCCCACTTCCTCTCCAAAATGGGAAGGAAGAGATTGGTGGACCGGGGGGAATTTTTTTTTTTTTTTTTTCACTTTTCCATTTTCTTTTTTCGTTCCAAACAAGGATTGTACTTTTCTTCTCCCCTTATCTTCCTCTCTTTATCCTTTCCACCCATAATCCCCCTTCCAAAACAGAAGCATAAGAGTCAAGACCGAAAACAACATAATCATGAATCAGTTAGTACATAGTGAAGTTCGATAGAGCTACTTAAAGTCCGTTATATCCACAAAGTCTGACAGGGCAAAAGAAAGTTACTAAAATAACAGAGGATTCCACAGTTCCCCTGGCATATGGGGTAGTATGTCCTTTGTACACAATGGTATATGGTCGTATCTGCCTAGATCCAGAAAAAGTCTAGTGGAGTGCTTACTGATGAAATGCAAAGGAAAATCGTCCCTCTACCATATTGACATGGCCAGAAAAGTCAGCATCATTTCTCACTCTAAAGGAAATGTTAAAACAGTTCAGGATGAAAAGCCTAGTAAGTGAATCTTCAAGGTTTAGTTGTGGAGATCCACCTGTTTCTTGCCCTTTCGAAATTCACTTGATTTAACTACGATTGGATATTCAAGATTCTGAATCCGACAATTATCTATTTAGGAGAATTTTTTTCTCCAGATTTTGAACTGCTGGTTCTTATATGGTGTCTTTTTATTATTGTGGTCTCTCCTCATTGTTTGTTATCCTTAAATGCGCTTGAAAGTCTTATGAATGAGTTAGCATCTTTTTCATGACTGTTCACTGATTACATAATTATCCATATTTTGCAGTTAATTGGAGTTCCTGTGCCTGGTCTCGAACCAGAGTTCCAACCAGTTGTCAGTCACTTGTTGCCACACATCGTAGCCCACAAGCAAGATGCTCATGATCTGCACCTTCAGGTGGATGGCATATTCTGCCACCTAATATTTACTTGGTGTCTTGTTTTAAATTGTTTAATTTTATATCTGATACTTGTTGATCTGTAGCTACTTCAATACATGACATGCAGATTGCTTCCTTTCCTTCCCCAACTTGAGGTGATCTATTGATCTCACATTTTATTATAAATCATCTCCTTTTTATCCTGATGTTGGGTAACATGGAGTTTTAATTCCAGGGAGACCTGAGCAGCTTTTCTGATGCTCCTGAGCCTAGCCTGCGTTTTCTTGCTCTGGTTGCGGGTCCATTTTACCCTATACTTCACATTGTCAATGAACGGTTAGTTCACTTGAAGTTACCTGTCTTTTCAGATTGATATATAAGGATCACCGACCTATCAAATTAGTGATAAAGAATTTTCTGTTGGATAATTAAAAGATATTAAGGGGAGGCTTCTGAAGATGTGGACAAGTACATTAGGAAGTGGTGTAAAAGTGTTGATTTAGGTGACACTGCTTAACTTGAAATGGCATTCTTGTTAAGCTGCAGCTGCTTATTGTTGGTTAGTAAAGGAAGTCTCAATAATTGGCACAAGCTGTGCTTGCCATTAAGAACTAATTTGCAAGAAAGATGCATGAATTAAGTGGAAAACTTTCTATTTATAAAGCTGACCATGACCATTCATGAAAGCACCATTTGTTTTCCAATTTTTGGGTGTTTGTTTGTACACTAAGAAAGGCTTGATGTGCAAATGAGACATCTGAAGAGTCTATCATGACATGTCTTGTCGTATTTTGCTCCATGTTTTGGAGAAAATGGGATCTGGCCTGTTATGGCATTATCGATTTATTTTCAAGATTGCATTTCCTTTGCTTCTTTTATGTGTTGATGAGTGGAAGCTAATTTTTTATTTTTATTTTTGAAGTCTTATGTTCTTAGGCAAGGGGATCCACTTCCCCATTTATTTTATTTATCGGAATGGAGGTCTTGAATAAAATGCTTGCTAGAGGAGCAAGCAGTCGGTCAGGTTGGTTAAGATGTTTGGACTAAAGATGGTCATATTAATATCTCTCACCTCTTTTTTGCTGGTGATACTATGGTTTTCTCTGGCTGATGTGAGGAGGATCTTGTGAATATTAGAACTTTGCTCTGCTTTGTAGCTGTATCAGGTTTGAAGTTTAACTTATCAAAAGTGGTCTAATAACGGTATGCCTGGCACGGTGGTAAATGTCAAAGAAGGGCAGATGCTGGCACAACTACTTGGTTGCAGAGTAAAGTACTTTGCAGATTACGTATTTAGGGCTTCCTTTTGGGGGCTAAATTGAACTACTCGGCTATATAGAATCCAGTAATTCAGAAGATGAGAGGATGTTACCTGGTTGGAAGAGGAAATATCTGTCTAAGGGAGAGAGAATTACTTTATTCAAGAGTACCCCTTCAAACCTACCCCATTTTTTTCTTTATTTCCTTCCTTCTTCAGTGGTAAAAAGAACTGAAAGAATTGAGATGTTGCAAAAAGATTCTTGTGGGAAAGTTCGGAAAGACAAGAAATTTTCACCTAGTAATTTGGGCCAAGGTCAAACGACCTTCTGTTCAATGAAGGCTGCAGGAAATGTCTCTTCAAAGGATCTCCTTGGAAAGTGGCTGTGGAGATACTTAATGTTAACGGGCCAACTAGGGTGAGAATTACTGACTATTATATATGTCATCAACTTTGTATTGGTGACTCAACTGAACAATGGAACTTATGGCATTGGAGTTTGGAGATGGACAAGGCCTAGTTTTGTGCATTTTATTGAGTTCAAAGTGGGAAATGACTCCTTGACCTCCTTCTGGTATGAGAGGTTGGTGCATGAACTTTCCTTGAAGATGGCTCTTTCAGATTTGTTCAGAATAGCTTCCTGCAGGAAAAAGCTAGTAGTTTATTCTGTTTCCTTTCTGATGGGGTGGTATCTGCAATGCTTCTTAGAAGATGGGCTAATGATGTAGAGATCAAAAGACTTCTGGGCTTTTCTTGAGATTTTTCAATTTGATAAACTGGGACAATGAGATGAAGTGGTTTGTTGGAGATTATTGAAGGGTGGAGATTTACTACTAAATCTTTCTACCATGCATTTACTCAACATCTCCAAGTGGAGCTTTCCTAGGTGATTTAGGGTGCATTTGGTTGGACTTTTAGGGAAAGTCTTTGGGAAAATGCATAGGACTTTGATTTAAAGGAGTTTTCTAAAATGCAAATTGTGTTTGGCAAATTGTAATCTAAAAGTCTATTGTGAAGTATTTTTGAGCAAAATAGTGTTTGGAAAAATTTATATTTACAAAAAATTTTTGTAATAAAAAAAAAAGAAAATACATAGTTGGCTGGCAAAGGGTAGACGGCTGTTGGCGATCGAAATTTGTCAGCGGCAGCCGATGTCTCAGGCTGCAAGACCTCAGGCGGCCACTGGAGACCACAAGTCGCTTGGCCTCCTTCGTGCCGAGCACCTCCCCATTGCCCTTGCCTGTGCTACCTCAACGTCGTTGCCCTTGACCTCTCCCTCTGCGCCCGCGTCATCGACGCCTCCCTCACCGTCGTCATCATCGCTCGCGGGAACGCCCTCTGCTCCCTCGACCTCTCCAAGTCCCTTTCTTCACCGCTGCCAAGTTGCTGGGTCATGGCGACTCAGGCGACCTAGTAGTTGGAGATTGTGCGCGACCTCGCGGCGACCTAGATCTAGTTCGTCGGAGGTTGGGTGACCCAGATCTGGGTCGCGGCGACTCAGATGACCCAGATCTAGGTTGCCAAAGGTCACGTGACCTAGATCTGGGTCGCCAGAGGTTACGTGACCTCTGGCTCGCGGCGATACGACTCACGGGGGTCACCGAGGTCATGCCACTAGACGGCAACGGTTGTCGTGACCACACCAGCCTCATGCTGACCTTTGTCCAACCCGTTGTTGGCCCCTCACAATCTCGCTTGCCAATCTCAACGGAGAAGAAGGTGAATAGTTATGAGGGCAAAACTGAAAAAACAAAATGTTAGTGAGGATATTTATGGAAGAAAATTTGTTATCTATTCCCCCCTCAACATTCCGAGAATGCCGAATGCCCAAGGCAGCCTCATACCTACCTCGGGGCTTTCAGCCTTCCAAAGGCTTGCTTTGCCTCAATCATCTTTGCAGAAGGATTTCCCAAACACCAATTTTTTAGCCCAAAGGGCTTTGGATGCCCAAAGTGGCTTGGCAAAGCCACTCCCAAATGCACCCTTGATATGGAAAGAAGATGTCCTCTCTAGAGTTGCTTTTCTATTTGGGAGGCTACGTGGTGGAATATCTTGATCATTGACAATGTGTGATGGAGAGACTTCAACTTGGTGAATAGGTGTTTTTATGTAAATACCCTAGTGAATCTGTTTGTCACCTTCTACACTTTAATTGGATGAGGTGATTTTGGCATTCCACCTTGGCAATGGGGTGTATATCTCGGGTTGAATATGCTGGTAGCAAAGAGGAAATGTGGGTGTGGAAACGTCTGCTTTTTCGCCAAGTTAAGGGGAAGGGTGTAATGCTTTCTGCCATCCCTCCAGCTATTTTTTTGGACAATTTGGAGGGAATGAAATCTCAGGGCTTCAAAAACAAAGGGTCTAGTGTTGATTGTGTAAAATAGATGGGTAAAAAGTTATTTAGTTTCTGGTCCACACAAAAATCACTAAAGTGACACCTTTTCTTTGCTGGAATTGATAAAATGTCTCTTCTATCTTGTATCTAGCTTTGTACAAGGGTGTTACCCACTTGGTACGCATTCAGTGAAAATAGTCTTCAACACTAAAAAAATACTTATAGTTTGTTGATGTGGCGACTAAACATACCCACCAAATGGATATACAATAAAATAGATCCTACAAGTTGAATCAGTGAAGAATGTTGCATAATGCTATGGTGTTCTTAAACCAGAAAGACTGATGCATGAGAATGCTGTACAGGTGATATAATCATCCACTAGAATTTTATTATATGAAAGCTGGTCTATAAAGCTACATGGACATAACAGAAGGCATGTTAAGAAGACGGAGGTGAATTTAGAGATGGGCAACTTAGATACATGTTGATCAGGTTTTAAACCAACCTGATCGAAGAGGTTGAAGATAGCAACCATGGAGATTCTGCTTTGGAAACTGCTCTGGTCCTGCAATCACCTTAGTTAAAAATAGAAAAATCCTGTCCTAAGAAGCTGAACATATTGTATTTTGCTGCTTTAAAATTATCTGTATCGTATGGATCTGTGATTTAACTAGGTTATGCTAAGGTTGCCTGTGTAATTTTATCTGCTATAGATGAATTATGAGCTGAGCTGTGGAGGGTGATATTGTGATGCAGTGAAATGACGAAGTCTTCATCAAATGTCACGGATGCTGAAGTTCCTAAAAATAACCAACCATCGTCGGTGATAACTGTCTCCTCAAATTTTGAGGTACTTTTTTTTCCTTTCCTAGACTATTTTTGATTTGCAGGCTCATAACCTCACTAATTGCTTTCCTGAAAGACTGTCTCTTAGCACCCTCTTTCCCCTGCCCAGGCCCAATCCCTGTCCACTCCTATATTTATTAGCTAAACATGCATGGCATTCATCTCTTTTCTGGTTTTGCTTTCTTAGGTGGCTTCATGATCGTCATATTTTTTGTCATTGGCAAGGTTTTGGGATCCTTTAGTGAGGAGAATTATCCACTTAGTGATACATATGGATAGATTGTCTACCATAATCATTACATTACATAACTCTTGAACTGAAAGTGAGGAGAATGGTGACATATTAGTGATATGTAGGGGTGTCATTTTGTTCGTGTCATAATTGCGTGAATCTGTTTGACAAAATAAATAAACTGGTCATTTGTGTGTTGAACTTGCATAACCCGAAGTGTAGTCCGACCTCTTTGGTGAAATCTATTGTGCAAACTTGATAAATGGTTTAATGACCTACCATAACCTATATAGTTTCAATAAGGTTAATCTTTTGTATCCTGTTACTACTTATGGATACGTTAAAAGTGAATATTGGTGCTAATGATTGCTAAATTTCAATAAGTTATTATAGTTGGAAAGTTTTTCTTGGTAAATAAAGATTACTACTGAATTCTTTTTAAAAATTAAACCAAATAAGAAACTATTCCATAGTTTTGTTGGTTTTTTCTGAATTTATTTGGTTTTGATAAATAATCATATTAAGCTTGTCAATTTCATAAATAAAGGCAATAAAAACTAAATTGTGTCAAGAAGCCGTAAGGGTTGTTTGGGTCTTGGTGGGGTTGGACTGACCCAATTTGACCTATGTAAATAAACAGGTTTTGTGAGTCATATTTGATTTACCTATTTCATATGTGGATCTTGTTCAGGAGGAGTTTTCAACGAGTTTAATTAGATATAAGTCGTGTTTGGGTTGACCTATTTAATAATACCCTCTTAAGTTGATAAAACAGACAATTTGTGGGCGCAAATAGACACCTTTATTGATTTGTAACATCCACCTGTCACAACAATACATAATTGTTGTATGTTAAATTATTTACTTGCTGAAAACTTCATTTCTCTCCTGCTTTGTAAGCTAAGATCCCTATATTTTTGGTCAGCTTCCAAAATCAAAGGTAGGATACGCTTTTCCTGTTGAATTCTTTATTCAGGAAATGCTGTTATCATCTTATGGTACTGATTGCGGGCAACATAATTTCTCTTTTTTTCTTCACATGTGTAGCCTCGGCGATTTCGGAGTGCATCACCATTATTTACATCCAGCTCTACTGTTTTCCGGTCAGATGCAGTTTTTGTGCTTCTTAGGAAGGCCTATAAAGATTCTGACTTAAAAACTGTCTGCAAAGCAGTAATAACATCATCCTCTGCTCCTACTTATTGTCAATATTTGGTCCCAACCCTAAACCTGTTGTAATTTGTATGATTTTCTTGTTCAAATTTTGCAGGCTTCTGTGATTCTGCAGAAGCTCATTGAGCCTGCTGTAGGGCAAGAGACACTTAACCCTTCATGTGATGAAGCACCGGGTGTGGAGGATAATGCAATGCCTGCATTTGGCAATCCTTTTTCCTTGACTGATTTTTGTAGCTTATTTGGGGAGGAATTCCAGATGCCTGATGATCAATCAGATTCTAGCTACCTGAGCATTTTGGATATATGGGCAGTGGAAGAAGGAATTATGCATGTGCTTTATGCCTGTGCGTCACAGGTCAATTGTGTTTTAGGCATACAATGCTTCTCTTTTCATGACATCCATTATTTATTGTGCTTTTGGTCTGTGGATCTAGTCGTCATTTTTGCTGTACTTTATATACTTCGCAGCCCCAGCTTTGCAGAAAACTAGCAGAGAACTCTGTGGAGATTTGGTCAGCTTTACCACTTATGCAAGCACTGTTGCCAGGTTGAGCACCATGAATCAGAATTCCTTTAGGATTGCTTCTAAATTTATTTTTAGAGAAATGATGTTGTAGTCTTGAAGACATTTGGAACCGTAGATTTGCAGTTATCATGGGATGCTGTGTGAATAGACATAGTACAATTTAGTTGTTCTTATTGAACATCTCCAATTTTCTAAAACTTATGTTTCTTCTATCCTTTTGACCCTTAGATTATTTTCTCATTCTTTTTTTGTGGCAAATTTGCCCTTAATGCTAGTTTTTCTTTCAAAGTTAATCTATTCTGTTGCCTGGGTTCAATATTACTAACTAATGTATAAATTTTTTGTGTTAGCAATTTTTTTGAAATATTTTAGAAGCACATAAAGAAAACATGGGTTTCTACTTGAACAAATAGCAGGGCCTTTTAACATTTGCTTGTATAATCGGAATCTACTTTATTGAGATTGTTATACCGACTTTTGAGCTAAAAAGAAAAATAAATAAAGAACTCGTATGTCAACCGAATCAAGCTTTCTAAATTTACGTTCACTGTCTTAGAGTAATGCCCCAGTGAAATACTGCAAGGGGTAATAATGGAAGGAATTTGGTTGGTTGACATGACAATAGGAGTAGATTAGATCCAGCTTGCAGCAGCGTAAGTGAGGGTTTACAGACACTTCTGTACCTTTAAAGCATGGTTTACTGCCTTTTTCAATATGTCAGCCCTTTCATATGGTCAGAATGCCCTTTTGATGAAAAACCGATGTTTGGAAGGAACCTTTGACAAGTTGAAAGATTGGGTGGTTTATTACTAAAAATGAAATGTTGAGTGTGGCATTCCAATTCCCTTGTGTGGGGTGGAGTTGCAGTTAACTCAAATATCTTCTCCTTTATGCGTTCCCATGAACCTTTGTACATTATTTGTCAACTTCTTTTTCATTATCTCTGGATATGCTTGATTGATTGGCTTTATATGTAATACAGCCCTTCGTCCTTCCGTGAGCAGTTCTGATCATTATAGTGAGAGTTTTTCCCAGTGGAAACAACCACATGTCCAGCGAGCCTTGTCTCAGGTTGCATCTGGCAAAGGTTTCTTCTTTTTTTGAAAAAATGTTTTCTGTTACATCTGCTGACCGCACTAATTGCATATGCAGATTGTCATGATGACATCTTCATCATTGTACCGTCCATTACTCCATGCCACTGCCGGATATCTTTCATCATTTTCGCAGTCACATGTTTGTGCTTGTTGTTCATATCTAATACTGTTGTATATGAAACTCGTACTTTTTAGTGATTAGGGTTGCTCAACTCACTTTTGTTTCAACCATTTTTACTGACTCTTGGATAGGTTAAGGCTGCTTGTGTTTTGATTGATCTCTGTTCAAGTGTTTTAGCTCCATGGATGCCTCAAGTAATTGCAAAGGTCAGTTGCAAGTAGATTTCCTTTGGTGCTAATTGTTTTGCCCACTGTCACTACCATTGGAACTCTCAATGATGCAGGTTGATCTTTGTGTGGAACTTCTAGAGGACCTCTTAGGCATAATACAGGTTTGACATCTTGTTGTTCTTTCTTTAGTGTCATAACTATTCATTCTATTTCTTCTTTCTTGTGGGTTAACTTTTATTTTCGTACCCTTGTCATAATGCTGGGACTTCTTTTGCTCACTCTTTTTTGTTTCTGGAGGAGTGAGAGTTGATTTATAAGGCCCAAAGGCCATATAAATTTACAAATCCTCAGAGAGCAAACTCAAAAGCCCAATTATGACGAAGGCTCTTATGATCACTGCACTAGTCAAGATTATTTTCAATCTTGATTAAAATGATTGATTGGTTAAGAATAACTGATAACTCTGTTTTTTTCTGTTTTAGGAAAAGGTCATATATACTTTATAGTGACATTTAGAGAAATTCCTTATTTAAGCATACACCCCTTTCAGATTCTTATTTAGCTTTTCAATCGAAAATGGTATATGCTGATCAGATTGTTGTATCACCTAGATTAAGCTGACTATTTAAATTTAGATGGTGACCACGTGCATATCATTTTCAAAATGGCCAGGGTCTTCTTTCTTCTTTGCTCTGGAAATTCAATGACTTGATTCTGATTCAGTTCTTTTCTTGTCTTCTTTCTTCATTATTATCAAAAAATTAGTTCTCAAGATGGAGAGAGTAAGATAGGAAATAATATAGGGAGGATTCATTTGAAAACCGAAGTTTTAACCCTAATGTGTGTTCCTTCAGTATTTATATTTCAAGACGAATCTGTACAATTACCATTATTTGCTTCTACATTTGTGTTGACATTGTCTTAAGTGCCTAATGGTTAACCTACAGCATACTAGCCTTAACTTACCCCATCCCCTTGTTAACTTCTGACACATGAGCATTAACTTACATTTTA
This sequence comes from Eucalyptus cloeziana, assembly GCA_014182715.1. Taxonomy (NCBI): domain Eukaryota; kingdom Viridiplantae; phylum Streptophyta; class Magnoliopsida; order Myrtales; family Myrtaceae; genus Eucalyptus; species Eucalyptus cloeziana. The sequence goes on from CM024637.1 coordinate 19,627,091, forward strand.
TCTGACTTCACTACTCATATTCTCATCAGCTGCATATCCAAATATTCTCATTCAGGCTTCTTTATTGTCATTGTCATTTCGTTAAAGAAAATTTACAAAACCATCCTCTTGTTTCTCTTTGATTAGACTTTGTATCCACTTGTTTTAAATCCTGTACTTTGCATTTCCTTCTTTCTATAATTTTCCTAGTGGTGTTGGAGTCCTGTGCGTGAATTGTAGGTTTTTTCAAACCATAGGGTGCAATGGACAGGGTTTAAAAGAAGGTGCAAAGTGTGTAAAAAGAAAAACTTGGGAATGGTTTTTGGTAATTGTCCCGCTAACTGAATGACGGGAATCGCTTTCATGATTTCATCATTTAATGCACAATCCAAGGTGCACTAGAAGTGCAACTACAACTTCTCGGTAGTGTTAAGTGTGGATTTCTCCATTTATCCAAGGCAACTTGATATTTTTACAATTTTGAGATATGCACATAATTGTAAGTCTCTCACTAGTTATTTAGTATATCTGCGTGCATTTCTATTCAAGTATCAATTCATCAACAATCTCGCATGAATGCATATGTTGAACCACTTGGATGGAATGTTCACTAGGAGCTTTGATGGTGTAAAGGTAGGGGAAAAAATGGACTTGAGATTATATGTGAGAGAGATGTCTAGAGTGGATTTGTCATCCATAATTACCTAGGCTCAGAGAATGATCTCAATATTATCAGCATGACTAGGATCAAGTAGGAGATCTATGCTGGAAATGCTGTTCATATTGTGCACATGAAGGCACTTGCTCTTGTACAACTTCCCACCCACGTTTAGCAGCTAGAGGCATCCTTTTGGACCAAATGAAGAGTTCTTTTAAACAGATAATAAAGGAGCAGGGGATCAACATTTAAATATCTCTTTCTATGAACTATGGAAAAGATGTAGAATGACATGTGAAGCGTCTTATTGTTTTCAAATGATAATAGTGCTCTATGAATGATCAAGTGCTTCTCTCTTTGCTTTGTAGATTTTAGAGCCCTTTACTGCTTTTCCATCCCTTTATCTACCTGCTTAAGCTTTTAGATAAGCTGATGGTAGACTCACAGCTTCTACCTTGTATTGGAGTAGGAGTTCCGTGTTCAAATCCTTCAAAGGTCCCTCATCTTTCTCCTCCTAGTCTATTTCCATGCTTTAAGTCTTGGCCAATTCCCAGGTCACGTTTGAGGGGGAGTGTTAATGAAATAAACCTTTATTTATCACTTTAAGTTTCTAGATAAGTAGGCAATGGTCTCTTAAATTTTGCTGAAATGATTGCTTTGAAATTCATGGACAGCTTTAGTGCCTCAGCAAAGTTTCATACTTGCTCGCTATCTGTTAGACATTGCAAATTTCCTTTTATTCTAGTTTTCCGTGTGTTCTGTTAACTGACAGAAATTGCACATATATCCATGAATTATGGCCTTTTTGAGGGTTGTTAAATTTGGCTGTTCTGTCTGTCAAGCTTTGAATGTTTACAGCCTGCATCTTCTTGTTTTAACTGCGGCTTTCTTTGAGAGTTGTATCTTAAGGCTTTTTCATTATTGTTTGATCAGACTTCTCGTCATTCTCTTGGCCCTGCACGAACTGCCCTCAAATACTTTCTTCTTGGTTTGTCTGGGCACCTGGATGATATATTGGGGAAATACAAGGTACATTACCATTTATATGACCGTTCATATATTGGATTTGCTGCCTTATGTTCCAAATGACAAGAATCAAGATTGACAATAACCTACTCGCAAACTCTATCATGCTCGCCTTCTTTTTTTGGATCAGACATTAGTTGCCCTAGCTTTCTTTGCTTATTACTTCTCAAAGTTCTCCAGTTTTACTTGGATATTGTGTAGAAGTGAGATTTTCCTCTGGCTTCTTTCAGGAAGTCAAGCATAGAATTTTCTTCCTTATAGAGATGCTAGAGCCTTTCCTTGATCCCGCCATAAGCACATTCAAGAGCACAATAGCTTTTGGAGATGTGTTTCCGAATTTTGTTGAAAAGCAGGAAAGCAATTGTGAGACTGCCCTCAACATCATCCGCACAGCTGTATGGAAGCCAGCCATACTTCCTTCTCTGGAATCTGAATGGAGATCTGGATCAGTTGCTCCTAGGTAATTTTTCCTCCCACCATCACATCAGTTGAAATTAAGCTATCTGCAGGATGATTAGCCAGGATAATCTTGAGACCTCCACTCGTGTTCTGCATTTGTTTTATAATTGTTACAAAGCTGATTAGAGAACCCGCAGCAAATAGTAAGAGAGAAAGAAGGAATAGAGAGAAGGAGGAGAAGGTGAACGTAAAAGAAACAAAGAGAGGGTTGTAGTTTTCTGTTATCACGTAAACCCTACACCCGTTGTATTTATATTGAATATATAAATTGTATATAACAATAATATCCTTATGTAAGTAAAAAAGGAAATAAAACTCTAATAATAAAGGAAACTTAATAAAGTAACTTAACACTCCCTAGCTTGATAATAAAAGAAACTTAATAAAGTAACTTAACACTCCCCCTCAAGCTGGAGCATATGCCCAGCTTGGAACAACCAGCAACAAAAGCCGGACGAAATAATGCTTTGGTAAACATATCAGCAAATTGATCTCTAGAGGCAACGGTAGTAGTAGTAGTAGCGGCGACGGTAGCGACAACGGTAGCGAAGAGCGGTAGCGGCAATAGTAGCGAAGAACGGTAGCAAAGAACGGTAGTGGTAATGGTAGTGGTAATAGCAGCAGAAGTAGCAACAACAATAGTAGCCACAGTAGTAGGAGCAATAGTAGTAGGAGCAGCAGCAATAGTAGCAGCAGCAACAATAGTAGAAGTAGCAACAGCAGCAGTAGTAGTCGCAATAGTAGCAACGGTAGTAGGAGTAGCAGCGGCGAAGAAGAACGGAGTAGAATTAGCAACAGCGACAGCAAGAGAGTAGCCGCAGAGTAGCAACGGTAGTAGGAGTAGCAAGACAAAAAGCCGCGATAGCGAGCGCCATGATAGCAGAGATACTTGATAGTAGGAGCAACGGTAGTAGTAATAGTAGTAGGAGTAGGAGTAGCAGTAGGAGGAGTCATATTAGTATCACTCATGACGGCTGAAACTTTAGTGCAAGAAACAAAATAGCAACACTGATGTATAATCAGATGTAATTGGCTTCATCAATTAACCATAATCAATGAAATACTCTGATTCTTGAATCCGCTGATCAGTAAGTGTTGTAATCCATATTCAGAAATTGAACTCCGATGAATCGATATCTTCGATCTCATACATATCGAGACTCAAAGAGAAAACCGATAAAAATTGCAACTTTAGGTGGCTGCGCACCAACCCTAGGGGACTCTCAAACCAGCAATAGGATCAAGCAATCATGTAGTTAAACCCGCTCTGATACCATGTTACAAAGCTGATTAGAGAACCCGCAGCAAATAGTAAGAGAGAAAGAAGGAATAGAGAGAAGGAGGAGAAGGTGAACGTAAAAGAAACAAAGAGAGGGTTGTAGTTTTCTGTTATCACAGAAACCCTACACCTGTTGTATTTATATTGAATATATAAATTGTATATAACAATAATATCCTTATGTAAGTAAAAAAGGAAATAAAACTCTAATAATAAAGGAAACTTAATAAAGTAACTTAACAATAATGTCATGGTTCAAAGCATGATGAAATGGTCTTTCTGTAATCATGAACATATAGTCAATATATTCTTTATATTGATACACAGGGAGAAGCAGGGAAAAAAAAAAAAAAAAAAAAAACGGAAGATTCCTTTTTCCTTCATAATGGAGATTTATAAATGGTAATTGGAGTTCTTTACTTTGTTGTATGGTAAAGCAGAATGCTTTTGTGAACATTCTTTAGAGAGTGGACCTGAGTGGAGCGAAACATGTTCATGCATGAGATCACGACCTCATGTATAAAAGTCCTGGGGATAGTCTACTTCCTATGTTGTAAAGGCTACATACTGACCTTTGCTGTACAAGAAATGATGGAGCTCTTGTGCACCGTGATACCTTTTTCCTGGGCTTGTTGAATTAAATAGTGAACCTAGAGCATGGAATAACAGTTCGTACGTATGTGCAGTGTGCTTCTTTCAATATTGGAACCTCACATGCAGTTACCACCCGACATTGACCTTTGCAAGTCTCCTGCTTCTGTTAATGAGGTGGAAGCAACTTCCTCTTCTTTAGCCTCTGCTGTCCGACGTGGTGGAGCTTCCTCAAAGTCAAGTAGCCTGGAGGACCATGATGGGAAGGTAGAGGTATCTGATGTGATTGCTAAGGTGGATGCCACTGAAGATGCAACGATGCTTTTTGTCCCTGATGAACTGCGGAACATTGCACTGCTAAGTGTGTCCATCACTCATGATCAGAATACCTCAGATACTAAGCTAGAAGATAACAGTTCAGAACAAAAGCATTTACTTGACAAAAGCTTAACTGACCAGTCCAAGAATGGGTTTGTTTTAGATGCAGATTTTAATTTGGAGTATTTCAACTTGCAAGCAGATTATTTTCAACTTGCCAATTATAGGGATTGTGAGCTCAGAGCTTCTGAATTTCAACGTTTGGCTATGGATTTGCACTCACAGCATGAGGTTACTGCAGAGGGTCATGATGCTGCTATAGATGCTTTGCTTTTGGCTGCTGAGTGTTATATCAATCCTTTTTTCATGTCTTCCAGACACAGCTTGAAGGTTGTCTGTGAAATAACCAGCAGCAACATCAAGCTTCCTGCATGTTCTACCGTTCCAGACATGAGGAAACACTCTGGTGATATCAATACTTTCGAAAGTATAGCTCACCTTGAAAAGAAAAGAGACAAGATAGTGCTGCAGTTACTACTAAAAGCTGCTGAATTGGACAGGAATTATCAGCGGCAAGTTTCAGATGATGGACAGGCATATCATACAGGATTATCTGATGAACCAGTTGTTGAGTTATCTCCTGAAGATGTAGAATCTGCTGATGCCATCACCTTGGCTAGACAAAACCAGGTTTTGCTGGGTAATTTTCTGATCCAGCGACTGCAAAGAGAGCAACATTCAATGCAAGAGATTTTAATGGAAGGTCTTCTGTTCTTATTGCACTCATCCACCAAGCTCTGTTGTGACCCAGGTCTTGTGATCAATATCATCTTAGGTTCTGCTGAGTACTTCAATAGTATGTTGACCTCCTTCTATTTTCAGTTCAAGGAAGGTAACCTACATTTGGATGCTGAAAGAGTGTACAAGCTTCAACGGCGCTGGATATTGCTTAAGAAATTGGTAGTTGCTACCAGTGCTGGTACTGAAGGTTCAGAGTTCAAAATTAGCATCAATAATACCAACAGTGGAAGTTTGCTTCCACCTTCAGCGTGGATTCGAATGATATCAACATTTTCAATTTCTGCTTCTCCTCTTGTCCGATTCCTTGGTTGGATGGCAGTATCACGCAATGCAAAGCAATATGTGAAGGACCATCTTTTCCTTGTCTCAGATTTAACTGAGCTGAGATATTTATTATCCATTTTCTTTGATGATCTGTCCATGGGAGACAAAGTTTTTAAGAGAGAAGATGATGAGACAGGTATCGAGCAATTAGGAGCCAAACCAGAGAACACATCAGGTAAAGGGTCTGAACAATATGTTCAACAAAATGGAAATCGATCTTTTTACGTCATTTACCCTGATCTCTGTAGACTTCTTCCTAATATGAAAAGGCAATTTGAATCATTTGGAGAAATCATTTTGGAGGCTGTTGGCTTGCAACTCAGATCTCTTCCTTCCAGTGTACTCCCTGATGTTTTGTGCTGGTTCTCTGATCTTTGTTCAAAGCCATATTTTCAGGAATCAAATGCTTTTCAACTTGGTCCAAATGAAATAAAAGGTTTTGCTGCAACAAATGCAAAAGCAATTATCCTTTACATACTTGAAGCCCTTGTACGTGAGCATATGGAAGCTATGGTAGCTGAGACACCTAGACTGGTACATATGTTGGTTTCTCTTTGCAGAGCCTCATATTGTGATGTGCTTTTGTTAGATTCGGTGATGTCCCTTTTGAAGCCAGTTATTTCATATTCTCTAAAGAAAGTGTCTGATGAGTTTGCATTAGTTGATAACTCATGCCTCAGTTTTGAATCACTGTGTTTTGATGAGCTTTTCAAGACCATTGGGGAGAGAAGCAACGGGGAAGTTGATTCTTCTGTTAAATCGCATGGAAGAGCTTTGACAATTTTCATACTGGCATCTGTCTTTCCTGATCTCTCTTTCCAGCATAGGAGAGACATATTGCAGTCTTTACTCTTGTGGGTTAATTTTACTTCTTTTGAGCCCACATCTTCCTACCGTGACTACATCTGTGCTTTCCAATGTGTTATGGACAACTGCAAGCTACTGTTGCGTCAAGCATTGCAAGTCTATGGCGCTATGCCGCTTAAGTTATCTTCAGATTATGGTGTTAATGCATTCTATAATGCTGACAGAAAATCAATTGGCTGGTTTCTCAATGACATTTTGCATGATCCACTTACATCTGAGGTTCCAGATACTGGTAGCATTAGTGGTAAACTTAAGTCCATGTCTTTGGAGGAAATAAAAGAGTTCGTGGAGGACGTGGAGCATCTGATTAGCAAACTTAGTCCAACACTGGAGCAATGTTGGATGCTTCATCATCGACTTACCAAGAAGTTGGTTGTTTCATCAGCAGAAAGCTTTATATACTTGAGGTGCTTATCTGCAATTCTGCAAAACATTCATTTATGTGATGATGGCAAAAGGGAGGACTCTCCTACCTCAGTTGCATCGTCGAATGAGCTTCCAATGCATTGGAGGGTTGGTCTAGAGGGCCTTAGTGAATTTATTTTGGTTCTCCTAGAAAGACATTGCTGGACTGTTGCATCTGTGATGGTTGACTGCCTACTTGCAGTACCACTTTCTTTGCCCATTCATGATATTGTGGAAACCCTATGTATAGCAATTACAAGGTTTTCTTGCTGTGCTCCTAAACTTTCATGGCGTTTACAATCTGATAAATGGTTGATGACGTTGCTTGGTAGAGGATTCCATAACTTTAGTGGAAAGGAGGTTCCAGTGGAGCTATTTTGTAGGTTGCTTGGCCATAAAGAACCTGAGCAAAGGCTGATAGCACTTAAGCACTTAGGAAAGATTGTTGGTCAAGACATTGATGGAATCTCAGTCATGGATTTTTCAAGATATCAGGATAAGTTAGTTTCTCCTGTTTCAATTACTGATGCTTCTGAGTCAGTTCTCCCTCTTCTGGTTTCAAGTACATGGGATCATGTTGCTCTTATGGGATCATCAGATACATCTTTGCTTCTGAGGACGCGTGCAATGGCACTACTAGTAGATTATATTCCCTTTGCTGGTCGTCAGCAGTTGCAATGCTTTCTTGCATCTGCTGATGCTGTTCTAAATGGCCTAGGGAAACTTGCACACCCAATGCTTGAGAGCCCTTTCTTACAACTCTCTTTAGCACTTGTTGCAGGTGCTTGCCTGTACTCTTCAGAGGAAGATATTTCTTTGATTCCTGATAACCTATGGGTTGAGATTGAGAATTTGGGCTCTTCAAAGACTGGTATGAAGAAGTTTTCTTTATTGCTGTTGATTTTAGCCTCTTGAAGAGTCATTCCAGCTCCTGGCACCTTTCCCTGAAAGAAATGAAAAGGCAGATGATTGATTATGAAAAGAAGCAAGCAAAAAGAGGGAGAGAGAGAGAGAGAGAGAGAGAGCTATAATGAACCCTGTGTGTGTGTGTGTGTGTGTGTTTTCTTATGTTTTTAAATGATCTGGGAACTCTATATGTTGCAGAAGGAAAGATTGGATATCTTGAGAAGCAAATTTGCCTAGCCTTATGTAGGTTGAGAGATAAAGGGGTTGAGGAGAAAGAGGTAAGTGGAAGATGATTTTTTTAATCTTTTTTTCTTGTATTTTGAGTTTAAATAATGTTCATGTTCAGCATCGTCAATCCTATAAATCAGATCATGGTACAGTCAGTTAGGGAAGAACTATTAGCTGGGTCAGCACTGATGTTTTTGGAAAATAGGTGAAAGAATTCTGGTTTTAGTCCCAGCTTTCATTTTCTGCATTATAGGAGGTCTCTGGAGTGAAGTCAAATAGGTGCAATCAAGGACCACTCTATTCTTTTGGTTGATGACGTGGTTCTTTTTCTATTTGATTTGTCTTGCGGTTCTTAGATATCTCTTCTGACACGTATATTTTATTGAGGAGGTGCATCCTTGGTGCAATTTAATGAACTATATATGAGCGATCAAATCAAGTTGTAATCATCATTTTTAATGGATCTCATTACCTTATAAGAGGCTTTATTAGATGCAGGATGGATCAAAAGAATTTTGTCTGAATACTTTACATGGGCTGAATTTTACATAGTTAATAGCTCATATTAAGTGTTTACTGAACCATGCTTCACTGTAAAAGGTCCTGAGAGAAGCTCTTTCTGCCCGTGGTTTCAAGCAACTTGATCCTGATTTCAGCAGCACACGAGAGGAAATTCTTCAGGTAGTAAGTGTTTCTATGGCCATTTCATATTAATGTCATATTGCATAAACATAACTGAGCAACTTTCTAGTCGTATGTCTTCCTCTTTTGGTTATGTCTAAAGGCATGACAGTGGCCAATCTGAAGTCTACAGCAGGTAGTGAACTGTATCTATAGGTAAATCAATTCATATTTGGCACCAATGGGGTGCAAACTTGAGCACAAAAAGCTCAAGAAACCAAAAAGAGCCTAATGGCAAAACAAAGCATTTACAGTCATTTTGCCACTGTCGAGCCAAAAAGTGTATCCAATTCCCATTGCTACTTTAATGCAGCTTGAAGAGAAAACTCACTTCAGTCCTCTCTAATGCACCTCCAAACGCCAGTGTTTTGTTTTCTTTTGGAGATCCAACATGCTTTGAAGGCCAAATTTTGCAACCAGACATCTGTCACTAAGTTCGGATAAATAGCTGTGGACATTGTATTAGATCATCAATGAGTTTTGAACTCAAGTTGGGACCTTTAGTTTTTCTTAGATTGCAGTGTCAGCTAACATTAATCTCATGTATGGTAGTTGTTTCTAGAACCCATGTTTTCTCAACCTTTGTTGAAATTCGAGTTATTAACTTGTACGCATTTCGTGAGTCAAGGATATCTGGAAAAAAAGCGATGTTGTGGATGGATAGAGGAGATAGGACTGGTCTTGAAAACATGTGATGCTGTAAGCTGATGATGCTTTGTATGTTGCCATTAACAATCGTATAGAACACTATTGCTGCTTTGGTCAATCAGTGAGACATAAAATCTATGTCCAATTTCTTTTTTATTTGGTTTAAATTGTCAGTTTGGGTAATTCGTTATGACAACAGGATTCATCTATATCTGGGCATTTACTTATATCTTTTGGACCATCGGTAGTTGTTTGAGTAACTTTACAGATTAGCTTAGTGCCAGTGAGTTTTATTTTTTATTTGTAATTCAACCAATAAAATCTTATGCATTCCAGAAAGATACCAAGCATGTCTTTGCACTTTAGCCCATAAAATTTGGTGAATTTTTTTGACTTTGCTCATTGTGAACAATTATCTTCATAATGTTGACATGTAATTGATAAGAATTTGAAACTGATAAAGAGGTGAAAGACTTATATTCTTACCATCTTGACAGACAGGATTGTGAGTCACAAGGATTTACCAGTTAAATCTAGCACTTTCTGCATATGATGTTTGAGTTAGTTTTCCACTAAATATGACCATCAATTATGAAGTAGCTCTAGTTCTTTTGCTAAAAGAAAGTCCGTGATTGATCATGAAAAAGGTAAGTGGAAGTTTTAACTCCGTTTGTTTCACAGAAAATAAATGATGAAAATATTTTTTGTTCATTCATTTTTTAAGGGATATAAACTATTGATTTTAGGAAAAAAATTCCGAAACATTCATTTTCGACAAAACAAACGGAACTTTGATGTCTCATCTTTCCCTATTCTTCTGTTTGTCACCTTGATGCATTTGTATTTTTTGTTTGGCCTTCATTTTGCCATTTTTTAAAGTTTGCTAAAACATAGGAAGAAGTGGTAGATGTGGAATTTTAACATTTAATATTATGGCTTCATCATGCTTCTCCCTTGAGACACACTTTGTGCACTGACTTATTTCAGGTACTCACAAAGCTGACTTCTGCTCAGTCATACATAGAAGCATTCTCTGGAAAACTACTTGAAGAAGTTGTGGTGAGTCTTGGATTCAATGTGATCCATGGTACACATTTAGGACTTTGTTGTTCTCTCTTTTTCCTTTTTAAATATGATGTATTGCAGGAGCAAGAAGAAGCTGAAATGGAGTTGGAGGTTCTTCAAAATGAGAATCATGCAGAAGATCAATTCAGAGATTCCAAAGAGAGCACTGAATTGAATTCTTCAGCTGGTGATCTTATGTCCTTGTCATCTTTATCTTGTGGAATTCGTTTTTCCAGTATTTAATATTTATGCTTCCTTTTTCAGATCTGATGAAGGATGAGAATCGCTTCAGCAAATCAAGAACTCTATTCAGTCAATGTAAGTTTCATTTCCTTGCTTACCAATCAATTCAACTCCTACGTCAGATTGAGGATGCACAAGGACTTGGTTTGATCTTTTTTCTTTTTGTGATCGAAGTATGCACAAGGATGGGAAGTATTAGTACTCTTGGGTAATACAGTTGAATTATGGCGACTCTAACATCCATTTCAAATGCATATCCGAATAAGCACAACATGTATTTTTGACCATTTTTTTTCCCAAATGATGCACTTTGTGTGTGCTGGTGGTACTTAAAGTGTTCAAGTTTAGTGCCATAGATCCTCATGGTACAGCAGAGAGCTCCATTGCGATGATGGACCATGAGTGCACCTTATTTATGTTGAAATTGGTGAAAAAATTTCTTTGAATGCTAATTCTTGATGAGTAAATATATTTTTAATGCTCTTGAACATTGTACTTAGGGTTTCTTCTGGATCATTCTTGAAAATTGCATATGTCAATTCTCAAGAGGACAATTGTTTAAACTCAAATGTTATTCATTGACTCCTCAAAAGTAAGGTCTTGTTAGAGGCTCTTTGAAAATGCTTCTCCTATTAAAGATTAAAAACCCTGGAATACTGCTTTAACTAGAAATATAAACTTGATAGTAATCCTTAGGAGAAGAATTCTAATCCTATTATGTCTTCCATGGATCTATGAAAAAGTTCATCTTAACCAAAATGAGTGATGATGTCAATGTTTTGATGACTATAGAATCATTTAACTGGTGGACTGGATCAAGTAGTATGGCAGATGCTCTTTGGTGCAAGGGCAGTGTGTAGTTTCTCTGGTTCCTCCACAATGAGACCCCTAGTTAAATTAGTTTACTTTTGACATCATAGGGAGAGGAAGGACTCATTGAAGAGTTCAATGAAAATGATAAACATGTGGTCGGTCATAATTTTAGAATAGATGTAATACCAGAGGAAAATCATGTGAAGTCAACAGAGCATTATCTCTTAGTAGCTGGTTATTAATCAAACCATTCAGAAAAAATGTAACAAGGTTACAAGCACTTCATCAACTACATAACTGATTCTTATATATTCATAGTTTAATTGTGTTGATACAATGCCCCAGAAGCGAAAGCACTTGCCATTTGTCAGTTTTTGGGAGCATCCTGAAGTCATCTGATTCAAAATATGGCTTTCAAGTTAAGTTCCAAACTAGTGGATATGTCAAAGGGAGGGGCAATGCCATATGCAAAAAGGAAAAGACTCATAGAATGGCACAAGCAATTGGAGATTTTGCCCATTTTCATTAATCCACGAACAGAGGATTTATATGCCACATATATCAATTGGGAAAAAATCATTTGAACAAGAAAGAATTGAAATTGATTTTATATGTGAGCCATTTTTTATACTGGGAATATCGATGAACCCAATTATTGCAATTGCTCACCAGCTAAGCATTTACTGATAAATTGGAAGGAAGGCTCCTTAAGCATGTAATACAACATGCTCTTTTGAGGCTAGCTTGATAACAATTCTTGAATAACCACCAGCTTCAATTTCATTCGGCAGTGAGAAGTCAAGGCTGCAAGAAGAAATAATAGCTCGCCGGCAAAAGAAACTCCTTATGAGACACACTCGCAAGAAGTTCCTGGAAGAGGCTGCTGTACGAGAAGCAGAATTACTGCAGGAGCTTGATAGGTTCTTTTCCCCCTTATATTGATGCCTTTAGTGATTTTGACTTTGCTCAATTCTAAAATGCGAATGATCTCATGTTTATATCAATTACTGATGGCCTTTCTCAGGGAAAAGACAGCTGAGGTAGAAAAAGAGATCGAGAGACAACGGCTGCTTGAAATTGAGCGTGCAAGAACCAGGGAGTTGCGTTACAGCCTTGATCTGGAAAAGGAGAAGCAGGCACAGGCAAGAAAATCTTTCACTACAGCTCAAGCATGCCATAGGTCTTTCAATCATTAACAGTGATCAATTAATTTAGAGAGCCCTTGCAAATTTGTTATGATATGGTAAAAGACAAGTATGTGCATATACTGATGTTTAGAGAAACAGTTCCTGTTCCCCAACAAGGGATTTACAGGTAAGTTTGGTCAATGTATTGAAAACATCCAATGCATGCTCGTCACATCCTTCAATAAACAAATCCTTCTGCTAATCTGTACAACTAGTATTTCTCTTGCTGTTAATTATTTTTCCTGGTATTCAAAGTTTTGGGTTGCCTTTAAAAACTGTTGGAGTCTCAGGTCTTAAGAGTGACCTGTATTGAGGGAGGCTGGTGAATGACCCCCTAAATATGTTATTTTTTCCTTGTGTTGGTTTGCTGAGAGAATTTTAAGCTGAGAAAAACTTTGAATTGCACATTAACTTTACGTGTTCATCGTTCAAAGTCTTTTGTTGATCTTCATCGACATCTTATTATCTGGATGAACAAATAATTACAAAATAGACAACGAAACATACCCATGAATGAAGAGGTGTGCGTGGGTTGGAATTATCTCAAGTCGAATAAATTCAAGCTCCTTACACATGCCTTTTCATTTTTTATTTATTTTTTTACCAATTGTAAAGTACTTTTGAAACTACAAACTCAACCTAAATGGCATGCAAACTTACCAGTGTATTCACTTAGCTAATGTAAATCATCCACTTCATATCAAAGACTTTCTATTAATGGAGGATGATCCATTTGAGTAGCAAAGCTATGATTGTTAATATACTCCATTGACAGAGTTGTTCAAGCATTGTAGTCAAATGGTATGCTTCGTGAAATGCCCCACTAACTTCATGGACCTGGTGAGATGCAGTTTAAAAAGCTTGGGCGGATGGCCCAAATGTGGAATAATTTGCATTTGGTGGCAATAATTCTTTTCTGCATAATTTTAACATAAGTTTGGTCCCTAACCACTAAGTCAACAAAATTCTAGTAGTTTTAGTATAGTACTGGCTGATTTTTCTGCCGCTGGTTCACAATAAGCCAATCAAACTCCAGTGGCTTTATTAAGGTTCTGACTAATTCTTCTACCTTTTTTTTTATTGTTGATCCTCAATTCACAAATGAAGGGCATTGTATGAGAAATTCTGGAAAATTAAAATGTTTTGTGCTGATAATAACACATAAATATGCTATGGAGAGAAATTAACATGTAGTTGTATCTTTCATTGAGAAGCCTGTCAGCTTTTGTTAGTGCCCAGTGCCCTTAATCATTCATTACGAGATTACTTCGTTGCATAAAAAATAGTTTTGGCCACTTTCAATTCTCAATTGTTTGTCTACCTAAAGAAGTTTAGGTACTTCATAGATCTTGCGGCAGCTGTGGTTCTGCGAAGTCACAAATTATTTTCAATTCTCTCCTCATTTGATGACTAAGCTATTCTGAATGATTGAATAAAGGCAATCCTTGGGTGGATAGTTTCTTTATTGATTCCTACTGGGGCTGTGCAGTTGGACACGCCATAGTCATAAATGACTGGAATATTATCGTTCAATTTTTCAATTCTGAAGCTTTTTGTCTTCCCTTTTCTTTTTATGCAGAGAGAAATATATCTATGGAAGAGTGTTCATCTAACAAAAACATTGTTTAAAGAGAATCATTAGGAGTGGGAGCATGACAAGCTCTTGATGATGTGCTGAAAAACTAAGGAAAAAACTGTCCAGAGACCCCTTACAGTTTGGGTCATTTGTAATGTAAATTGACTTCTTCCATCAATAATTAGGTGCCAATCCATCAACTGAATCCTTGTGATTTAGTTATCATGTGAGACTGTATTTATATTTTTGAGATGCTCGTTAATTGACTCCTCATACTTGGAAACCTTTCTAATCCATATTTAAAAAGTATATGGAGATTTCTTTACCTTGGAAAAAAAAAAAAAAGAATAAAAAGAAGAAACTGAAATTAAAGGTGTGCGGGCTTTGATAGGTGACAACAGCTACTGAAATTAAAAGCTAGACAAATAATCTATGGAAAAGCAGGTTATTAGTATAGATGTAGGTAAATATTCTTCTTATAGATGGTAAATGGTAAATTTTGTGTTCTTTCCCAAGCATAGAGTGGCGTCCTGGCAAAGTTTGTAGTCTTCTGGCATCCATCTTGTTTGGAGGTGCTAGATGTTTCGCCTCTTTGATATTAAGTTAGCCAGTTTTCTTTTTAGTGCCACTAGGGCATCTACCTTCTACTTATCCTATTTTGTGGGGGCAGAGGAAGTTAGTGCTGCTTGTGAAACACTAAACTAGGAAGTCGTTTTTCTTCCTAGTAAGATGGTATCCATCAAATTATACTAACCTAGTGATGAAACTCACACCGAAAGATCATACCATTTTCTTAATTATGGTAGCTCAATGTATTGCTAAACTGATGATTTGCCCTTCAAATAAAAACAACAGAATCATTTTTTTCTTGGTTTGTTGAGTCTTCTTTGGAAATAATTATGGCACTGCTTGTAGAGAGAACTTCAGCAAGAATTGGAGCAGATCGAATCAGGAGTACGATCTTCAAGGCGTGAATTTCCATCCTCTGCTCAGTCCAGGTATCACTTTGGTGCTTCACATGTGAACCTTAAAGAGGATTCTCATTTTCTATCCAGCTGTTGAAGATTCTAAATACCAGTCCTTGATCAAATTTAAAGGTAGTATAATGTTGCAAGCGAGGCAAGCTTTTCGCTTGCTGCTTGTACACAAATTCATTCAATCAGAGGGGACTACAGATATTTGTCTATATTATTTATTACAACTAACAACCACCAGTCCTTGTCTCTCACTAAATGGAGTCAATTTAATGGATCCTCTTAGGCCACCGAGCACTATCTTTTTTGCGAGCTTTGCAGTATGTTTGGCAAAGTGGGCCCGTAGTTAGAGTTGTCATTTTGTGTTTATCATAGCCCTTCTTTCAGGCCAAGTGTTTGTTTGAGCGTTTAGTGGTCATGTTGGGTAACTCTTTTCCCTCTTTCTCGATCCCTTTCCTATGATGCCTTTCAATTCTTTCATCCCCTAAATTGCTGTGCTAGAAATGATATCTGGCTTTTGATAGTTTTGTGATTTTAGTATTCCCCTTGATGAAATGTGCAGTCGCTCACGGGATAGATATCGTGAGAGGGATAATGGAAGGCCGATTAATGAAGGAAGCACTAGAGCAGGTGGTGGGAGTTCGCAGCCTGAAAATGCTGGCAGCAGCTCATCCATGGGAACAATGCCAACGGTTGTGCTGTCTGGATCTCGTCCATTTGCTGGGCAGCCACCCACAATTTTACAGTCTCGTGACCGAGCCGATGACACGGGCAGTAATTATGAAGAAAATTTCGATGGAAGCAAGGACTCAGGTGACACTGGTAGTGTTGGGGATGGGGAGTTGGTGTCGGCATTTGACGGGCAACCTGGTTTATATGGATCTGCCCAAAGGCATGGCTCTAGAGGGACCAAATCGAGGCAGGTGGTGGAAAGAAGGGAACGCGATGGCAGACGAGAAGGAAAATGGGAAAGAAAACATTGATTATTTCTATTTTGTTTTTCTTTATTAGGGTAGCAAAGTGAAAGCTTTGGATAATGTATCAAAGATTCATGTAATATGTTCACTGTCAGGGGGACAAACTGGGGGCGGCGGAATGTACAGATGTTTACAGGAAGAAACATGTTTATCAAAGGCTTTTCGCTTGGTGGTTAAGTTTAAGTCAGTTCCTGTTTGTTACCTCTCTGGACCGGAGTTGACGTTTAGGCGTCCTGTGAGGTAAATTTGGGGGTCTTGACTTGGTTCATTCTCTTATTTATGATGGATCCATCTGAAAACCCTCTTGGTAATTTTCAAAAGCCAAACGGGCTTTACATTTATGTTAAACTAGGGAGTCGAGAATGCATAGCCTTTGTAGTTCAGACTCGCTTGAGGCTCCCATTGCGTACTGTTGCATTCTACTATTTATTTATTTATTTTTGGTCGAATTGCATTATACTATATTGCGTCCGACTTTAGCAAGTAAATTATCGTCGCCTGACCGGTGGGGGAAGTTGCTCCCTTTGCCAATTGTCCTCGATATGAAAAGTAATGTAATTTCATCCTTGGAATAAGAACAGTAGAAAATCTTATTTGAGATTTCAATGTAGAATAATAGTGGAAGAAGTTATTCAACTATAGTCAAAATTATGTTGGATCTATCTGAAATGTGCGCTCGATCTTTCTACTTATCTAATTTCGGATCATTGCTTATCGTAATTTGATGTGACCAAGGACCTTGCTCTGTGTATCATGAAATAGACCTAGATCTTCCGAACGAAACCAATCATAAAAGAGGAGTACATGCGGCAGCACTGTTGGATGGCGGCACTCTTGGATGGGATTGGAGAAGGTCCCGCAAGTGGTGTTCCAGTACATTGCGATGCTGAAACTTCACTTATGATGTTTGGCCTAAAACACCATGCTAACGAAGTTCAACTTCCCAGTTTTTGCATATCCTAGGAGTCCTCTTTGACTTAGAATAGTCATCAGCTGTCGTTCTAGTGCCCTGGCTCTATGTGCCACGGTCCAAGGACATGACACGACTCACAGGGTTTCTATACAAAGGATTGTGAACCTATCTCCCAAAGTTCTAGGGCTTTCTTGAGTATTCTAAAATACTCTTAGGGATGGACGATATGATAATTGTATAAATGCATATAGATTGTAGTCAGGAAGATGCAATCTTCACCGTTGGATCAAGAGCAAATATACCGATATGGTTAGCATTGTATTCATACATATGGGGGCCTCCTCCCCCTTCATTGATGTATCATTTACAAGTGAAATCTTCTCTTAAGAGTTTCTCTTTCTAAGATTCTTGTGAATCGAGTGGGTATGGCTGACTTGGTAAGAAATTCCTAAAACTACACAACTTGAGAATGCTAGATTGATTGACTTGTGATAAGTGATACTCGAGCAAGTCGCTCCAAGGCGCAATGCTTGATCCATGTTATGATGTCTTGATCATTCATGGTGAGGATTGGGAAGGGCCATTGAAGAGGGTGGCGCCAAGGCAAAAAAGGGCCGTGGTTACTCGAGTTCGAGGGATCTGATGGGTGACTTGAAGCATTGAGTGGTGAACATGGACCTCGTTGTCTCAAAAGTCCAAGGATCGGTTGAGGATTTGACCCAGACCATTGAAGTAGTTGAGATCAGAAGGGAGGAGCTCATGACTGAGGTGCAAGAGCTCAAGACATGCATGAGAGAACTTGTGGGGAGGTGCTGGGGGCCTTGGCCTAAGAAGTCCAAGAACAAGATGATGCCTTGGATGCCATGATGGTGGTCATGCGTGCAAAGATAGCCAAGCTTAAGGGGAAGCTCACGGAAGTTGAAGCAGCACGCGTGAATGGAGTGAGCATCGTGCAATCGAATCCATGATTGGACAAGCCCAAGCCAAAGGAGTTTAAGGGCTCACAGGTGGCCAAGGATGTGAACAACTTCTTATGGTGCATTGAACGGTACTTCCAAGCCATGGGAATAATCAACATTGCATCTCAAGTAAACACTACAACTATATACTTGGTTGATAATGCATTGTTGTGGTGGCATTGTTGGTGCGATGATAAAAGTGGTGACCCTATCATGACTTGGGCAATGTTTGTCGAGGAATTTCAATGGAACTATCCCAAACAAGATTTGGCTCAGATTGCCCATCTTTTATTCCAGGTTTTTTTTACCACTCCGGGAGTAGCTGTTCATGGTCATTATAGAGATTATGTAGAGGTAGAAGCTCGCGATGAGCTTTGTCACCTAGAGGAAAAGGAAAGAGTTCACCAAAGATATCAAGCAATACTTGAGTTGCTACTCCAAATCCCATTGATGAGCGATATGGAGGTATATTATCAATTCATGGGTGGCCTCAAACCGTAGGTCAAGCAAGAGCTCAAGCAATGCAACACAAGGGATCTCACAACTACCAAGATTGTGGCTAAGACCCTCGTAGAGTACAAGCCACCTTCTAAGAGTAAGTCGAACTCCCATTTGAAGGACAAGGCCAATGGGCGGAGAAACAAACTTCACCATCCGAGTGAAGGCAAACCACCAACGGTCCCTCCTAAGGCTTTGCTAGAGTCGAGCGGTGAAGGACAAAGGAAGGTATACACCTATAAGTGCTAAGACCCTCGAGAGTACAAGCCACCTTCTAAGAGTAAGTCGAACTCCCATTTGAAGGGCAAGGCCAATGGGCGGAGAAACAAACTTCACCATCCGAGTGAAGGCAAACCACCAACGGTCCCTCCTAAGGCTTTGCTAGAGTCGAGCGGTGAAGGACAAAGGAAGGTATACACCTATAAGTGCTTCTTTGTGATGGCCCACATATGACTCGAGATTATTTGAATATGGTCAAGCTTGTGGTCCTCTTCAAGGAGGACAAGAGGCAAAGGAAGAGACGTGATCGGGTTTGTTGCGATCCCAAGCATCATCAAGTCCGTGAAGGCAAAGGAGCCTAAGGGACTTATGTTCAAGGATGTGAAGATCGGAGGAACCATGATGAGTGCACTTATGGACATTTCATATCCAATCTCTTCATATTAGAAGAGACCACGAAGAAGCTAAATCTTTGAGTCGAAAAGAGTTGGGTGGCTCAAGACCATAAACTCCAAGGAGGTCCCGACTAGCATCGTGGCTAGGGATGTGGAGCTTCACATTGGACCATGGACTAGCTAGGAGACTATTGTGGTAATCCTTTCCAACGATTATAACTTTACCATGGGTCTTGGATTCCTAGATAGGATAAACGCTGGTGTTATGACATTCATCGACTGTATATGCATATTGGATGGCTATTGCCAATGTGTGATCCCGATCTAGCGTGAGTCGAGCTATGATCGAAAGATACTATCGGCTATGCAAGTTTCTTTGGGAGCAAGGAAATGGGAGGTAACTTTCTTAGCAACTTTGAAAGCTAAAGGCCATAAAGGCGAAGGGAGTGATGTCCCGACGGAGATAACCAAGTCCTGAACTCGTTCAAGGATATGATGCCTCCTCGCCTATTGAAGAAGCCTTCACCTCAAAGGAAGGTGGATCATTGGATTGAGCTTATGCTTGACACTCGACCGCTCGCCATGGCACCTTATCACATGGCACCCCCCGAATTATAAGAACTACAAAAACAACTCAAGGAATTGCTTAATGTAAGTTATATTTGGTCGTTAAAGGCTTCATTTAGCACCCGGTTTGTTCCAAAAGAAGCACAATGGATCCCTCCGGATGTGCATAGATTTCTGGACGTTGAACAAGCTCACGGTCAAGAATAGGTACCCAATCCCACTCATTACGGATCTATTCGATCAACTTGAAAGAGTATAGTGGTTCACCAAGCTTAACCTTCGATTGGGCTACTACCAAGTTTGATTCGTTGAAGGGGATGAGCCGAAAATAGCTTGCTTGATGCAGTATGGATCCTACGAGTTCCTTGTTATGTTATTTGGCCTAACCAATGCTCTAGCCATGTTCTGCATGCTGATGAACAAGGTAACTCTACCCATTCCTTGATTGGTTTGTTGTGGTTTATCTTGATGATATCATAGTATATAACCGGACACTCGAGGAACACATTGAGCGCCGGAAACAAATTTTCCAAGTCTTGAGCGAGAATGGCTTATATGTCAAGCATAGAAAATGAGCCTTCACTCAAAGGGAAGAGCCATTCTTGAGGCATATCATCAGGGGTGGACGAGTGCAAATGGACGGCCAAGATTCGGCCATCGTGGATTAGGAATTACCGACTAGTTTTGACGGAGTAAAGGTCATTCCTTGGCCTCACAAACTACTATCAGTGTTTCATCTAAAATTATTCGAGCATCATTGTGTCACTTATGGATATGTTAGAAAATGAGACTGGCTGTGGGATGGACAACTCGATGCCAAAAGACATTTAATCGGTTGAAGTAAGCAATGATCGAGAAATTGGTACTCGTGTTGCTCAATCATTCCAAACCTTATGAGGTAGAGATTGACACCTTGGATTATGCTGTTGGTGGTCTTCCTATGCAAGATGGGCGCCTGGCTTGTAGCACGCACACTTTCTCGCCCGTGTCCCGACACTTCGACATGTGTCCGACATGCTCGACATGTCCTCACATGCTCCGACACGCGGTCAATGAGTGTCGAAAAATCTGACACGTGGTCAACTCTCTCCGATACGGCCCGACATGCGAGTCCAAAATTCCAACACGCGATTCGACACGCATGGGGTCAATTTTAAAAATTTCTAATACTTGTGGGGTCAAAATATAAATATACACAAAAGAAGTAATAAAAGAAGTAATAAAAATGCTATACATATACACGCACGGGATCAAAATTTTTTTTTCAGTTTTGTTTTTTTTTAGAATTGTTTTAGTTTTTTAAAAAGTCTTTTACTATGAAAGATGTAATAAAAAATGCTATATATCATAAATAAATAAATTTATAAATATCATTTCAGCATTTTTCTTTAAACAATGTTTTTTCCTCTAAGTTTTATGTATTATTGTAACAAATTAATATAATGAATGATATTATTTAATATTTTTGTGTAAATTAATTCTAGGCTATTTTTATTATTATTTATTTATGTATTTATATATAAAAATATATTTAATATATAACGTGTCGGTGTGTCGTGTCGTGTCATGTCGGTGTCGTGTCGCGTGTCGCGTGTCCGTGTCGGTGCTATAGGCGCCTCGTGACATTTGAGTCACGAAAACTTAATGATACCGAATAGCGGTATACTATCCAGGAGAAGGAATTGACCGCGGTGGTGTATTATCTTCATACGTGAGGCATTATCTCTTGGGATTCAAGTTCGTCGTGAGGACAGACAACATGGCCACGAGCTACTTTCAAATCCAAAAGAATCTGAGTCTGAAAGATGGCGTTGTGGTCACTCTAAGTTGACCTGAGTGCTCATGGATTGATTGCATCAAGAAGGGGCTGAAACATGACCCAATGGTCAAGGCGCTCCCTGAGTATGCACGGGAAAACAAGACCCGACAATTTTGGTGTGAGGATGATCTTTTATACCAAGGCGTGGCGATTGTACGTGCTACTCCATGGGAAGTTGAGGAAGGAAGTCTTGCGCAAATGCCACCACCCAGCCTGAAATGGGTAGGGACCCCCCCCGCACCATGATGCTCATGGAGGATTAATACTATTGGTCTCACCTACATGACGAC